>OX463826.1:16399340-17649340 GCA_949825045.1 Argyresthia goedartella
ACCAGATAAACAACGGCATCAACAGATGTCAAAGTTTCGTTTCAGGCTCGTAATACGGAAAACCAACAATGAAACCATGAAGTAAATGAAGTAACAATGTATATAAAAAAGTAGCGCACCAGCACGCACGAAGCCCGAGATTGCAGAGTTTCGGAGAAAGCCAAAAACAAGGTCACCAAAGGTAAACCACTTCCCTATCGATTTACAAGAGCTGATAGCATGAAAATGCAGAGCGAAAGTGATTTGCTAATGTGTTCTTATGGTTTAAAACGTTACAGGGTCCTATGGAAATAAAAGTGATGACCAATATCAGACTGTACAGCATGAATGCATGACAGAGCAAGGTACCGAAGGACAAACAAAAAAGACTGATGGTGGAGCTGGAGCTAAGGGATAGGAAGCAAGAATAGCATGTAAGTAGCATAACACTACAAACTACCGTTCCCACACATATACTTTAAACTATTAGTGTTAATGTTCGGCAGTTTATCTATTTACTTTCTCTGCCAATGGCTGAAAAGATTGCTTGTGCATGAATTAAAAAAAACACTCAAAATCATCATTCATTATATATTAATATTTTTTTACTTCTAACTTCTCTGGGTTTTCATTTAATTTCTCTCTATATCTCCTCATCTTTTCGGCCGGCATAAGTGACATTTACTTACCCTGGTGAAGTCAAATGCACCTATATAATTCAGTTTTTGTAATAAAAATCCGGCTCATACATTACAACGCCAAAGTAACGAAAAAGGCGGTAACAACTTACGTGGTGAGTTATTTCGAAATATGATTGGTAAAATGAAAATACAATTTAAAAATTTACAAGTTTGCAAATTATTACAATTCTTTACAAAGGAACGCGTCTCTTCAAATCATTGTTAGAATGGCTAACTCTGCCGTGTTGCTATATTCGAAATATTCAAACAGTTTCTTCACGTTTTAAGCTCTAAAATGGGTAACGATTATGGAAAACCACATGTTGTACTTTTTGTTTAAAATTAAGGTCTCCCTGACTAAACTGGCAACGTAATGTGAAGCTCGAGGCTTTAAGATATGAAAGCAAAATGTCGGTATGGTTTTATGGCAAAATATTAAAATAATCAATTTGAAAGAACGGATTGCTAGTATGGGACACATGAACTTTCATACAATTTCATTTTCGGCGTTTTGTATTTAGTTGATTTTTTAATGAGTACAATGTATTTATGATTTGTTTTAATGTTTTTCAAATTTCAGAGATGTTCAGATCTATGTATGTATAGAAGATCTTTTGATCTTCAAACTTAAGCGACATGCCTCAAGTGTATTGTGGCAAAAAACGCTAGCTGCCACTCAAGATCAACAAGATAGTATAAAGGAACAAATGCTAAAGAACTACTCCTGTTTTACATAACTTGATATTAACAAAAGGCTGTTTTAGCCTAATGCGTCGCCTCCAGTACTGTTTTCCATCAACAAACATACAAATGGAAATTCTGGAAATTAACACCGCAGCTACAATCATTTCAGATAAAAACGACAGGAACCAAAACGGACGCAAAAGACTTTATGAAAGAATTTCAATTTCGCTCCCGATAAAATCACGGGGCGCCCTAATTACTTATGCCGTAAGAAATCAGAACGGCAAACGTGCTGGGAACTTTTCTGTATTTACTCATTATCCTGAATAAGACTGCTACTTTATATTTCGTGGCGGTTTTTTATAGCTCGAAGGTATCTGCTCCTACAGACATAACGCAGACATATCATGAATGATAGAATATCAAAATTCGGTGTTAGCGGGATCATCCTTAGCGAGCCTCAAATCATATCTGAAAAAATCTGGCGGAATGAATGGCGTGAGTGCATTAGCCAGCTACCGCGCTGTCTTATTTGGCTTTGTGAGAGCATTTCTACAGCATTGCGGGCGATAAAATATTTTTCTGGATTAGAGAACCCCAGCATTCCTCTTCCATTCGGTTGGGCATGCGATCGATCAAAATGTTTCTAGGGCGTTGTTTTGTTAGTTTGTGAGACAACTGTGGAAAGCGGAAAAATTCTCACAGGAAATTTCTTTTCCATTGAAGCGAAGTTCTTTGGTTTATTTTATTTCCTTGCGATTGCCTCTTGGGATTGAGAACGGCAATCGGCGATAATGAAGCAATGATACTTACCGTCGCTTTTATGTAATTGAAAACGACAATTTATCTACAATTTATCTATGTGTTTTTATAGATTTCATGAATCGATGAATTGGTTAATAATTTACATGACAGACGATGAGGCACATAATAACTGTAATCATGATAAGCAACAAGTCGAAAGCAATGGGTTAAGATACATACCATCACGGAGTATAGTACCAAAGATACTTCAAGCTTTCTATTCTTTCTTGTCTTGTTCATATTTCTTAAAACCTTGATGCCGAGTCCAATATTACTTAGAATTGATTATGACTCATAAACACACAGGACTCTATTTTGCTGCCAATAAATAACACATTTGCTTCAAAAGCCTCTATTTTTCACTTCCCTTTTACCTTCTTTCAAAATTCATAATATTCGCGCCCATTTTATGGAATTTGGTATGGTTTTGGTCATAAGTAGTTAGAAAACCACCGCAAGCAACTTATGCGCGACCTCTGGTAGCCCGTTTGCTATAAATCCAATATGGCCGCCATCTGTATTTTTTTATGTAGCCTGTGGTGTTTTCTACTGCTGGGCAAAGGCCTCACACTTTTTTCACACCCCCCTATCTTTAGCCTTCTCTTGCCAATCAAGGAGATACCTCTCCAGATCCTCGCGCCATCTCCTCCTGGGCCTAGCTTTTCGGGTCTTGAGATACCTAATCGGTAGCAATCTTTGCCTACCTATCGGGGTCTATGCTACAGACATGTCCGACCCAGCTCCACTTGAGTTTGGGACTCTTTACATCCACGTCTATGATACGAGTTATGGAGCACAGTGTGGTGTTTCCCGGATCGATTACGCTGATGCCTGCTAGGCGAACGCAAACGAAAAGCAACTAAACAAACTTGAGCGACTTCAAAACCTCGGGATTCCGGTTGTTTTCGGTCTGCGCAAGTTTGACCACGTCTAGGAGTATCGCAGGGTGTTGAAATGGCTCCCGATTTGCCTTCGAAGGGATTCCCATATCCTCAATTACCTCTTCAATATTTTAGAGAAACCTAGGTATCTTGGCAGCTTACGGGATCGATTCATTTTTCTGCCTTCGCATAGGCCACGGAGATCGCACACTCGGTCACTACTTACAACTCAACAACATAACACTGCCGCTTATGAAAATGAGTTCAGACTGCGAGCCATTATTTTTTAAAGTCGTTTGAAAGAACACTATCTTTCTCTTCGCCTCCATGCTAAGTATTAATATGTACTCATATTCGTTACAATGTTACATATTTACGTTATATTTTTTTGTATTATGTAGATATTGGTAAGTAGTTTATTATTTCTATTAACGTATTTAATAATCTGCACATAGGTCTACCTGTAGTTTTTTTTCCTCTTCATTCTGAAGAAATCTCTTATTAGATATATGCTCGCCTTTGTACAAGTTTTTCCTTTATCTTTTTTGTATTAACAAATTTTGTGCAATAAAGTATATCGTTTCTGTCACGGTCCGTCAGTTTGGCCCCTATCATACTGCGCTCCATAGCCCTTTGACAAACCTTGAATTTGGACTTTAGATGATCTGTCAGTGACCAAGTCTGGGAGCCGTAGGTAAAAAATAGACACATCTTGACGAGCTTTCGCTTCAGAGTCAGCTAGAGGCTGCCCTTCATCAGCTCTTTCGTAGACTAGTAGCTCTTTCAGGCGTTCGAAATTAATCTATCGAATTCTTTGATCTGCCTGTTTTCGAATGAGACTATCTCGCCTGAGTAGATATACTCGTTACATACATACGTTATGTCGACGAATGTCGTGGATATACATCCAGCCCATCGAATTCAACTCGCGTTGTGTTTTGGACCAATTCATCTTCAGTCCAACCTCAAGGCTCGCTATCTGTTTGGGTATGTTTAAAAGATGGGCTTTTAAAAGACACTATATCTTGAGAAATACCACTTTTTAAAGTCATTTTTTTTAAATTCTGTAACAAGCCATATCAACTAGCGCTGTGGCGGCCTGGGTTGACAACTAGTTTACGCGGCCTCACAACTAGATGGCGCTTCCTGTACCCTGCCCGCGCAAAGACTTTGTTCAGTCCGAATGTATATAAACTGATTATATTCACTCAATCGTTAATTCTAATCTCACCTGATTAGCATCTTCATATGCTAGTGCATCGGCTTATTGCGTCTTACGAGATAAATAAGCCACGAACACTGCATGTGCTGGAAGTTGCATAGTTCCGAACCTGCGTCGACTACGTGCGTCCTATGGACACGTTGGTCGGACTGGGGACGACCAGCTAATCTTATTTTTGAATCATTGTAAAATCCTAAAACTCTTGAAAATATAAACACTACTGAAAACTGGAAATCCTTTCATTCGAAGATTCCCCGCTACAATTCCTAATTTTTTCTTACTAATCGACAGATTTTGATTTCTGTCATATAGAAGAAAACCTATTCCTAAGAATAGGTTTTCTTTCGCGGTTGAATCTTTGAGACATACTCTGATATGTCATTATCTGCCATCTAGAAGTTGGCCAAATCCGGCTCCAAAAGTTAGCGAAGTAAACATTTCGTACTAATCGTATTTTTTATTATTTCTGACATATCGAAGAACTCCTTCTTCCTATCCTAGAACCTATAAAGGAGCTGTTACTCAAGATTTTGTGTCTTATAGAAGTCCATCTATTAAAAATATCCAGACAGATGGCGACCATATTGGATTTATAGCAAACAGGCCACCAGAGATCGCGCACAAGTTGCTAGCGGTGCTTTCCTAAAACATTAAGACCACTCCAAATTTCAAAGACTTGGCACAATGATTCCTATCAATTCCCCCTCAGCCCTTACAAGGAATTCACCGAAACGTTAGAAAATTAAAGATATCACTCTGCTCCGCGTCTCTTATGATGACGCATTATTCAAATTAAAATGGTAACATTATGAAGTCAATTTTGGCGGAATTCTAAACAGGACTGACTCCCCCGCGATCCTATTAAACCGCATAATCTGACTTATAAATTCTGTCAAGTTCGGACGACCTCTGTGGCGTTGCGGTTCCAGGTTCTGCCTCCCAAACGAGAGGTCCTGGGTTCATATCCCGGCTGGGTAGGAAGAAAGAAAAAATATAGCCAGGTCTTGAATGTTTATATCGTGCCGTGCGTGCCCATGTCCACCGCGCCCGACCGCTTGACCAATACTGCGCCGGAGTCGCTCGAGTAGGTAGGCAGTACGGTGCTCTAAACCGCGATAGCTTTATTGCAGCTATAACTTGCCATCGACTGGGACGAAGTACGTTCGCGTTGTCCTCACAACTCATCAGCGGAGCACTTAGCAGCGTCTGTGATAAAACTAATCTCGAATAGCATCGACAAATGCTTCCCCTTAAAAAAACTAAATCCGCCCAGGAAGCAAAACTGGATATCTCAAGATATTAAAAACATTAAACATTTATTATTTGACTTAATAGAACTGACTGACGGACAAGACTGCACTGTATTATCACCTATTATTGACCGATTAAATTTAAAATATGACATACTGCTTCAAAACAAAAAAATGACATACTATACCAATTTAATTAATAATAAATCCTATGTGGTCTGTAGTCAATAAGGAATGTGGTAAAAATACCAAAAACTTCATTGACTTTACAGACGTTGTGAGGGACTCCGCTGGTGACAAATTTCAGTCAAAGCCGGATGCGGTCAACGCGATGAACTCCAGGTTCTGCGGAGCTGCCGTCGCCTGCGGGGCGCCCCCCTCGGACCTGCGTGCCGCCTGCGCCACCCTGACACTCGCCCGCCCGCCCTCCGACCGCTCGCTGAGACTGAGGCCGTTCACACCACCCGAGGTCCATCGAATCGTTACAGCACGAATACCTCGTAAGATGACTAAAGACGTCTATAACATATCGATGGACCTCCTACATCTCGGTGCTGTTCCCCTTGCACCACTACTTTCCGACGTCTACAATAAGTGCATAAAAGAAGGCGCATACCCGGAAAATTTAAAAATTACCAAAATCTCCCCAATCTTCAAAGGAAAGGGGAAAAGGGAGCTAATTGACGGCTACAGACCCGTAGCGGTCATACCAGCTGTAGCAAAGGTGTTTGAGAACGGCATCAGCTCGCGACTAATCAACTATTTATCGTCGACGTCCGCACTCAACGACCGTCAGTACGCCTACCGCGCAGGCCGCTCGACAACCGCGCTCGCGCGCGAGGTGACGCGACGTATAGTGAGTGCCCGTGAACAGAAACTCCAGGTCGCTGTGCTGTTCTGTGACTTGTCCAAGGCGTTCGATGTTGCAGACCACGCCGTGCTCGCCGCGAAGCTGCACCACTACGGCATAGCTGGCGCCCCCCACTCGCTGTTGACCGACTTTATGGTCGGAAGATCACAGATCGTGGCAGGCGATGGAGGTAGCGTCAGATCTGATCCCATTCATACATCGATGGGGGTGGCCCAGGGCTCCTCCCTGTCGAACATACTCTTCTCGTTGCTCCTTAATGACCTCCCACAAGCTATCAACACCGCGGAGGTACTCATGTACGCAGATGACGTCGCGGCAGTAGTGAGCGCCCCCAGCATTGACCGAATGGAGCAACGATTGAACGACACTGCGACAGCCCTGTACGACTGGTTCAGCAGGAACGGCCTGGCCTTAAATCTGAAAAAGACTCAATTCATCCACTTTTACTTTGGCGGCCGCCAGCCTAGAGCATTGTCGACCTCGGTGGATGGAGTCTTGATCGATCAGGTCCACGTCACCACGTTCCTCGGCTTCGAGCTGGACAGAGGACTATCCTGGGCCCACCACATTCACAAGATATGCGGGCGCCTCGGAGCTGCATGCTTCGCGCTCAGACGCCTAGCCAGGACCGTACCCACCGATGTCGTACGCTCGTGCTACTTTGCGACTGTGCACTCCTTACTGCAATACGGCACCGAGCTATGGGGACGCGCTGCCGACTGGGAGCGCGTGTTCAGAATACAAAAAAGGGCCGTAAGGATAATAGCACGAGTGCCGCGGGATACGCACGCCAGACCGCACTTCAAGGCGCTCGGTATCATGATGCTACCATCCATACTGATCTTCCAGATCGCGGTGTACGTGAGGGAAAACCTCAACTCGTTCAGAACGCACGCGGACGTCCACAGATACAGCACACGCAACGCGGCCGCCAACAAACTCGTCCCAGTAGCCCACTCATTGATGAAGGCCGCAAAACAAACTCAGGTCGCAGGACCAACTGTGTACAATAAACTGCCGGAGAACATCACCTACGCCCCAAATATCAATATTTTTAAATATAGACTAAAACGCTGGCTTGTCGAGCAAACGTTCTACAGCTATAATGACTTCATTACGCCGCAAAGCGTATAACTTGCTAGATACCCATACGTACTTGTTTTGACATAGAGATTAAATAAAATCTATGATTTTGATATTATAATTTGACATTTGAACTTCATTAATTGACATCATTATTTTATTTTTTCTTTTGACATTGTGTAGTTTTATTAATGTGACATTTCACTGTGTTATTGCTATTTTATAATTAATACAATTGTATTGTACCTGTTATTGACATGTAATGAAATTTATGAATAAACATCTTATATCTTATATAATATGTATGACTATGACGTCGCTGTTTCTGGTTACCATGCCACAATATATCCTATTGTGGGGCCAGAAGCAATGTATGTGCCGGTTGATAAATGTTTTATGTTTTGAGTTTCATTCCACATTAATAGTATTTTTTGTGACTGATACATAATGGAGGGCATTAAAACTCGAGAGTGGGTTTATGAAACGAACCGAAGGCGAGATTTGTAGAAAATTTACACATTATGGTTGTAATGTTCAATATTCAGATAAAAAATGAGTTTTTACAAAGTAGTTTAACATTATGCTGATCGTAACGTGCGGTTTTTTGGACGCAGTTAAGAGGGTTTATGATACGTGTGTAGATAAAAATTATAATGAATCCGATTTTAGTTAATTTTGACTAAACCTTACATTCTAAAACAATATTTGGTCCTTGGTTTTTATTCCACCTCCGTATGATAGTTGGGTATCGGAATGACGAATGCTGATCACAAATAGGGGTCATGTTGGGGTCCGTATACCACACGCAGAGGTCACAGGATAAATTGCTCCTACATTATCTTCATGTTCGGTATTTGTCAATTTCAGTGCTTTCGGGAATGGGCGGACGAGGAGGCTGTACCATTTACCTGAACATTACACCGAGAAATAGTAAGCGGTAATGTAAATGATGTAAGCAGTATAGCAATAGAAAAAACAATTGACGACCCGAATGGCCAAGTTGGCAGTGACCCTGCCTACGAAGCCAAGGGTCCCGGGTTTGAGTCCCGGTGGGGGCAAATATTTGTTTAATGAGAATCGATGTTTGTACTCTAGTCATGGTTGTTTATATATCTAAGTACAATATTTATCTATATAAGTATGTGTATCGTTGTCTAGTACCCAAGATACAGGGAATCCTAGTTTGGGGCTAGATCAATGTGTGTGTCCAAGGTTATTATGATTATTATTATAATTGTTTTCGGGATTCCGTAACTCCATACCTCCAAAAGGTGACGACAGGTATAATGCCCCGTCCAACAACAACAACATAGAAATTGAAATTGAAAATCGTTTATTCAACAAGCGTCATTCTTATTTCCATACGGGGTGGCAGAAGCACAATTGTGACCAAGTTTAGCCAGTTAGTCAATACCATGTCCGTATCTCCATTTCACATTTATAGTCTAGGTATTATATATATATTTATATATATACTGATGTATTCTGTGGGTTACTCTTAAGATTCTTATACCTCTTTAGCGTACTGTTTTCACAACACTAAGCGACCCCCTCCTGCCTCCTTTCTCATGAAAGTCATTTCAATCTCACAATGTCTCGTGGAAGCAGGCCCTTATCTCGGAGGCTTCGTCGCATCACGGCATTTGCATAAAGTACTAATTAAAATTTTCACAGTAGATATAATGACTCTTAACTTTGCTTCGTTAGACATTTGACGGCAAGCCTCGTTAATAATTTCTAAAAAGAGTTGTCTTGATTATTCATTACGGAGGAAAAATACGATATTGAAGTATTCGGTTTAGTTGAGAATTAACTACTACTCAAGTGCTTATAATAATATTTTTTATTACAGTAATAAAAAATACTATTTATCAAACTTAAACCACTAAAACAAGAATAAAAACATTTCAAATACCTATTTTCAACATAGGAACATTTAGGTACCATTATGTTTTTATCATGGTACCTAAAATCAGTTTGAACTTAGCTTAGATTTTTAAAGAACAAAAGAGGTAGGTAATAAAATATAATAGATTTTTATTTATTGATTTCGCGATGAGCAATTGGTAGAAACTCGTTTCATAAATAAGTACCTTCTTATTGAACTTACTAAACTTTTGAGTTACAATTATTGTTGATTTCTAATCAAAGAAAGAGACCTGTATATAATTATAAAGGAACAACAGCAACAGCTTACCAAAGGCGTATATTGTGTAAAACGTCTACCAGTAAAACATCCGCTTGCCATCTACCGCCACGGTTGTTTTAACAAATGGTGAATAATACCATTACGTTTTTGTCCAGCCATTTCGTTACAGATGAAACTTTGGAGCTCCCAAATGAAATTGAAACTTATCCGAAGTAATGAAGAGAGTTCCAGATCGGACACAGAATTAGCGATCACAGGCTCAAAAACTTTGACCTTCAAAGGCAGCTCGAACCCAAAGATATGAAAAGAGGATCCTTTGATCATATTTCCAAATGTTGACTTAAATTGACTTGATGGACTTTTGCTGGCGAAGATTCCTATTCTAAGTTAGAAGAAATTCTTCCAGTTCCTTCCGTAACACCTGCTTTTGCCGGACCACAAAATGGCACAGAATATATAACAAGTTTACCTAAATATCTACCTAATCGAAGCGCTCCACAAAAGTGCAGTCTAATGAAACGCTTAAATAGAGGATAGCTGCGGGAACGCTTACATTACAGGGTTAATTGCATACATAATAAATGAATGGCGCCTCTGTCTTCTGTTGCTTCACGGATGAAACGAAATACCTCACCACCCGCATCCACCACTTGCCAAGCAATTATGAGCGCTCCCCTCACCCCTATCAAGCGCATCAAGGCGGAAAATGCATTAGCACCTCCAGACCGAAATCAGTTAAAGCCGCAGGCGAGCCCCTAACAAATCTCAAAGGATCTTCGACCTAGAGCGTTGACCTGTTTTGATAAACCCAGGCTCCCATAACTAAGCGACAATCACTAAAATTTGATTAGGGACACCCGCAAAGTTCTGATAAAGCAGTCAGTGGCGGATTTAGACAGTTGTCGCCTGTAGGCTATCCAAATTTGCCGCCCCTCCCAACTTTCACAGTCATATTAATTTCTAAAGGGGCATTTTCTAAATATGTTTTATCAAATATGCACTATCGTCCAGTGGCGGCATATAGCGTGTGTTGGTTGGTATCCTAGACGGTATTCTATTGAGCATCCCCCCCCCAAAATAAATTACTCAATACCCTAGCTATTTGCTACTGCTGTTTTTTTACAATATCTCCTCTCCGGCCGTTTTACGATAAAACAGTTTCCCAATAAAGTAATCTAGAAAAAAAACGTATGATGACTCAATCACTTTTTTGTGAAATCAATAGTAGAACCTGAGCACCGCAAAGTCTACTTCAATATGCATTTGGCCAAAATATATATATCTACGCCACCACTCAGTAGGAGTAAATGGCGCATTCTTCCATAGACAAAAGGTGCCGATCATAACTTTAAGCCTCCGCTCTGTCCGTCCGTCTGCCCGACCGTTCTTCATTCCGTCCGTTCTTCGGTCTAGAGTCTAAACAGATATAAATCAGCGGGCCTATATCTCATGAAACAGTTGAAAGTATGTATTTTTGTGTCCGCTTTAGTAATCAATCAATATTTTTTTTAAATGTTTTTTTAAGTGAGGAAACAATTTAAAGTGCCAAAA
Organism: Argyresthia goedartella; assembly: GCA_949825045.1. Classification (NCBI taxonomy): domain Eukaryota; kingdom Metazoa; phylum Arthropoda; class Insecta; order Lepidoptera; family Argyresthiidae; genus Argyresthia; species Argyresthia goedartella. Next base: position 16,410,495 of record OX463826.1, read on the forward strand.
AAACAATTACCTACCTAGTACGGGGACCCCTTTAATGAAACGGCCGAAGCGCATATTGAAGTACTTTAAGACTTTGTGGCGCCTACACTCTAAAGCATTTTTTTTTAGAAAAAAGAAGTTGAGATAATATTTATAGGAAATTTTCTCTAGTTTATATTATCAGATAAAAAAAAATATCATTAAATCAGCCGGCTCCCCCTCGAGGACCCCTTTAATTAAACGGCCGAAGCGCATGTTGAAGTAGACTTTGTGGCGCTCACGCCCTAAAACTATTGATTTTACATAAAAGAAGTTGAGATAATATTTATAGGAAATTTTCTCTTTTTTTTTGTATTATTAGATAACAATTTTATCGTAAAATGAGCCGGGGGGAAATATTGTCAAATACCTAACAGTTTAAATAAGTCATTTCTCCAATAAGGGGAGGCGCGGGCGGTAAAGACGTGGTGGCAAAGTAAAAAAGTAGATAAAAATCTATGATTCACCAATTTTAAAAAATACCACCATTTTTCACTAGGAAAGCTTTCCAGTCAAAACTACCAAATGCCTGGCCTACAACGTGTTTCCGTAAACACGTTGTAGGCCAGGCATTTGGTAGTTTTGACTGTTTTTACAAAATAAAGTCCCGTGACTTTATTTTGTAAAAACAGTCTGTCTTTCTCATGGCTAGCATACCGAGAGTAATCAACAATCAATATTATGAGGGGCGGTTTGCTCGGAAATTTCACATGCCTTTTATGTCGAGTAACGAGAAAGCAGAAATACCCGTTAAAGGGGCTGCTCAAGCTGCCTCTTAAAATTCACACGCCTAGCAAGTTAAGTAATGAGAAAGGAAAAAACCTTAAAATTTCACTTAGATAGATAAATCATTCTCGTTACCAATGAAGACAAAAAAAATGTTGGCCCCAAATTTGCCCCTACAATCTGCCGCGCTAGGCTCCAACCTACTTAGCCTATTGAATCCGGCCCTGAAAGCAGTAAATGTCACAGACATAGTAGAAAGTAGCTTAAGGTAGAGGTAAATTTAACTAGTTTGATTTGTTTATTTTGTCGGCTGTAGAATTTGACATTGTTTGTTTATATGAAATCATGATAACCTCCTTAAAATGTAGCTTGATTAAATTATTTCTTGTCTTATGTCGGAGAGGGAATGAAAGTGTTTCGTCACTCCTGTCTTAGTGCAGTTTATAAAAAAATCGCAAACGCGCTCGTAAAAATCTACGTTTTTTTAATACCTTGTTAGTACGCCTGAAGTTAATTTAAACCCAAGTTTGCAACCCTGAAAACTCTATGCTACTCCATTGGTGCTCGAAAAAGTACAAAAAATCGGGCACTTGCTGCAGTACTACCTTAAATAATCTTTATAATAATATATTTACTCTTCTTTAGTAAAGTAAACTTAATTTTCTACATTGAGTCCAATCAGAGCTCTCTAGGTCCATGCTTTGCGGATATACAGCCAGTCAAAGAGCAATGAGCAATTGTTTCCAAAAAGTAAAAAAAAGTTCATCAAGATCTTCTCGCAAGCATTTCCTGCTGCTTCCTTGTAGTTTGGAGTTGGAGTTTGGATCAAGTAAAATGCTCGCAAGGTCTACATCCGGGGGGGGTTTCTTTTGAGGAAGTTGCCTCGCCGGAAAAGGGTAAAGGTGGTGTCACATCCACTAGCTTGCAGGAATAAAACCATCCCTCGTGGAACCGTGGAAAAATTTCTTCACATATGAAGGATTTTTCTGGAAAAATTATAAAACATTCTGTGTTTCTTACCTATAACTTATAAAATTCCTTGTCCTGACTGACTAACTCACTGACTCACTGACTGACTGATATATTAACGCACAGCCTAAACCGGAGGTCCTAAAGAATTCACCCCTTGAGGGTGAGAAATTATTATGAATATTAAATGAGGAATTACAGTTTATAAGAAAATCAAAAACTACTTGACTTATATATGAAGGTACTGGTGGCGGAAATTTTACAGGTAGTTTCTTTGTATGAGACATTAACTAAGCAAGTGATTTTTCATATTTCCCCCCGCTAAGGCTGTGTATGGACATAAAAACTGCTTGACCTATGAAGTTGTAATTTGGCAGGTAGGTATTTTATAGATATGAGACATCAGTTAAGTTTTTATCAAATTTGCCCCCACAAGGTGAAAAGGGGGAGTTAGGGCAGTTAGTGCCAGAGTTTCGCAGGTTTTTTAGCACCACAGGAGTAGTGGGATTACAGAGAATGTAAAATTAGATATATTGGGTGCTTACCTATGAAATTGGCGAATTTTTCTTACAGATTCAAGAGTTCATAATTCGAGTTGTTTTTTTTCATTGTTTTAAAATTAATTTCAATATTTTACATCTACTTATTGAATTTTCTTTTAATTTTCAGTTTAATAACTCAAATATTATCTTTAAAATCAGTGCCTTCTAAATGTCATCAATTTTCATGATAATATTCGTAATATTTTTTTACGGCTGACACATTTAAAAAAATATAAAAAATTTTCTGTTAGCTAAATGTTGTCTCATTCATACACACAAAGTGTGGATCTGGATTAGGATTTAGGATTATTAGGATTATTACATTAAATTAGGATCTGTCATTCCTTAAAAAAATACAAAAATGTTTGTACTGAAAATTGAGTTAACTTCAATTTCTCCATACAAAACGCCAATTTCAAATGTAATATAAATCTCAGTAGATATATACGCGTTTGCGACGTTTGCCTTTTTTGTGGTCATATCAGCTATACAATCTACCTTGTGACTGAAAATAATAGACACACTGTGCTTCAGTGGCCAAAGTAACTCAAATAACTAGTCCGTTAGTAAACGGAACTGAGTTTAGTAAGCCTGTCTCAATTTATTATCTCCGACAGCGGACTCATCTGTTTTTTCTTGTTTCAACTTCAACTGCAGATTTCAGCTCGAAATCGAAAAACTTCGACGTCGATTACGCTTTTTTCACTTGCCTCTTTTCCGCGAAGATCGATAGATATCTCCCCTTTTGGAAAAGCTCTGTGATTTCATTATTTTATAAGTTTCGTTGTTGAATCGATCAAATATTGTTTGGATGAAGTTTTGAATTCTTGATTTTCAGTAATTTTGTATTTTTCGTAATGTATAGGTAAAAAACCCTTAAAATTTAAGATTTAAATAAGAAACAAAACAAGCCTCAGATAGCGATTAATATTTTGCTTAAAATTCCTCATCAAGATTTTTTTTGGCATCGAAATGACGTCCGTCGCAACGAACTGACGCCAGATAGATAGAGAGATGTTCTATACAATTTAGAGCTTATTAGATATATAGAGATTCTAAAACATACAAAAATCTATAGAGGATACATTACCAAAGTAAACAAAATATATAATATAGTATCCTAAGGTATCACATTAGCGAGAAACAATAAACATACAATAACTTTCACATTGAATTTGTCGTACCAGTGGGCGCCATTTTAAGCTTTTCGCTTACTTGTGAGAATATGCGAACTCCGAATATATGACCGCTCGCAGACAGGGGTTTGAAATCGGTTTCCCTCACAGATAGGGTTTTTGCTCTAAATTCTAAGTAGAATATATGTTTTGTTACTGTAATCTTATTCTGCAATATCGGCAAATTTCCATGAGTTCAAATTCGCTCTGCCGCGGGCTTCAAGTCCTTTAGATGGTTCCCATTTGATAAGGGATTTTTGTCATTCTGTTTAGTTTTTTTTTGAGTGTATGTACTATGCACATTAAAGGAAAGCCCGCATTTACGCGGCCAATTCATAAAAACTGTAGAATCAATAACCTGGCTTTTAGAACAAATGTAATCCGTAAAATTCACTTTCATGTTTGTAAATTTAACCTATTTCTACTGGTACCTAGATAAGTTGTAAAACTTAGTCGAAAAGACAAAACAAGACAATTTCTATGGATTTTAGTCGTAAAGACCAAGTCAAATAAATAATATGCTTCTACGCAATCTGTTTTCTATCTCGAACATTACTATCAAACAAACGAGTCAAAATTCTCAATTAATCTTCAGCGACCATTTGGCACTCGGCTATCAACAGCGTGACCTACCCCGACAGTTTTTAGTTTGGCCATCCATCCGATTATCACCTGCCCAATTTCAAATTTAACATCTGGTATCTTGAGGACGAGACCATAGGAGGCAAAATTTAAACCATACTACAAGACCTGGAAAACCTCACAACAGTATTAAAAAATAGGGTCGTTTGCTGATGATGCCTTCAAAATTGAAGGACAAAAAGAAGATTTTGATGATGTTAATGGTGTATTGTCTTTAACCTTGAATTGGTTCAAAGTTAATAATTTATTATAAAACGCTGTTAAAACCAAGTGCATCAAATTCTAATTTCCAAATGTTAGGCAAATTTGAAGCAGTTTAGTGATGTCTAGCAACACGTTAGAATTCGTAAACGATAGAAAGTTTATGGAATAACCACTGATGGCAAATTGCAGAGGGTACTCCACATAGATAAATTAACTGGTAAATTAAGTTCTGCGGCTAACGCTGTAGGAACATCAGACAACACGGATGTGGCTACATCTAGCTAATATACATAGTCAGGTCATAAGTTCTGTCACATGTGCAATATAAAATAATTTAGACATGTTTATTATTTATGTAACCATTTATATAGCAAAATGAACTTAATAAAACATAGATTCTTATGGTAATAAAGTTTATTCAAAATGACCCCCGCGATTTGGAATACAGGCCTTTATTCTGCGCGGCCAGTCGTCTATCGCAGCACGAACGAGGTCCATGTCAATATCGGCGGCTGCCTTAATCAAGGATGCCTTGAGTGACTCAAATTCAGGATGAGGCTTTGAGCAGGCCTTTTCCTCCAAGTGTTGCCATATCTTGTAATCTAACGGTCTCAAATCTGGACTGGAGGAGGGCCAGTCTTCGTGCCGGATGAAGTCGATTTCACGCGCCGCCAGCCAGTCTTGTGTGCTTTTCGCTCTATGAGCTGGCGCAGAATCTTGTTGGAATACCCAGTGCCTGTTATTAAACATGGTATGAGAAACAGGTTCCACAAGGTTCTTGAGGACTGTATTTTGATACACAACTGCATTCGTTTTTACGCCTTTCTCACAAAAATGTACCTCAGTTAAGCACCAATAAGAGACTCCCAACCAAACCATGAGCTAGGATGGAAAATGACCTCGTTGGACACGCGGAATACGGTTGCTCGCTTCTTCACTGCTGTGTGCTTACACCTTATCATTTTGTTTGTTGTATCTCTCTTCCACGGTGAAATTTTTTTCATCCGAAAAAAGAATTTCCCGATGCTTTTTTCCCGCGTACCGCTTCAACAAAGCGCGGCATCTCTTCAATCTCAGATCCATTAAACGAGCGTCCATACGATGTCCTGTTTTTCTTCGATATGCCCTAAGCCCTAAGTCTTCATTTAACACCCTTTTCACCGTGGTCCTGCTTAACCCCATCTGAAGGGCCAACAGTTTCTGCTTACGTATGGGATTTCTTTGAATTTGCGCCTTCACAGCTTTTATCACTGCTGGAGTCCTAACAGAGCGAGGGCGACCACTTCTTGACCTGTCATCTACACTAGAGTCTTCATTGTATCGTTTTATGGTACGATAAACGAATCTTTTGGTTATATTCAAATTTTTCAGTAAGTCGAAAATCTGAATAGGCGCATAACCGCAACGATGCAACGCAATAACTGCGACACGGTCTTCTTTAAGTGTCCACTCCATATTTAAAAATGAGTAAAATTCTAAAAAGTACACGTTTTTATTTTCATGAAAAATTCGAAATTCGAATTCAATAAACTTTTTTGTGGCCAGCGTTCTAAATTTAAAAGTTTTTATTGTGTGACAGAACTTATGACCTGACTGTGTATTTTAGTTACTTTCATAGTGTCATGTCAGTGTCATGTATCTTGTTGTGGGGGAAAGCAGCGGATATTCAAACTATTTTTATTTTGCAGAAGAGGGCTATTTGAGCAATTTATAATTTAAAACACACATACTCTTTAAGAGAGCTTTTTAATGAAATTGGCATACTAACTGTAGCTAGACAATTTATTTTCGAAAATATAATGTATGTACACAAGAATCTTACAACATTTTCCAAACTTAGTGATAGCTGTAATGTTAACCTACGAAATAATCACAGACTTTTGTGCCCCGGTATAGACTAGCGAGGGTTAGAAAATCTTTCAAGGATCAGTGCATTCTCTACAACAACAAGATACCTCTGGAGATTTTGAAATGGCCATTTGAGCAATTTAAAAACCATGTTAAAGCGACTTTGTCAAAAAAGGGATATTACAAAATTCAAAATTACTTAAATGACGGGACTGTAAGGGGGTAAATCTCCGATGTGGCGCTCCCGGCTTTCTTAGCCTCTACTCACAGTACACGTAATCTCTATGGTAAAATATTAAACACATCACTTGGTGGTGTAATAGAGGTAACGTGTCCGGCCGAGGCCAGGAATGCCTGTCGCAAGCATTTCCGAGAAAAAATTATAATTTAACAGTAACTCCTAATGGTTCAAAATGAGCCGCTTTGCATCAAAACGCGGGACGAGCTTATAGAATCGGCCTTAGCCCAGCAGAACAGTGCGCTCACCTCCTTGCACCAGGCAGAAAGAATCAAGACACTGGCACACTGGTCAAGGCACATCTGTACCTTCTTCGATCGAGAAACGCTCGAATCGCCGTCTGTCTGTGCCTTGGCGTAAGAACTAATGAGGCCCATCGCTGCCGCTGTGGTGCCAGGGTGGACCAAATCAGACTCCACAGCCTCTTTTTTCAGCGCAGCTCCGTTGGTCCTGCCATGCCAGTCTCATTGAAGTCATCCGTTTTGCCCCTGCCAGCTATGGCGTACCGGCCGTTCTCGAACCGCGCTCGGCGGCGGCCGCTGCCTGGTGCGTGACCCCGTGTCACTTACCGGCAATCTCTGTTACTGTTGGCGCTGCGACGGCGGTGGCAGAGGGACACAAATGGCGCAAATACGCCGCACTCGGCTACGAGTTTTTGTGTGTGCCATTCGGCTTCGAGACCCGCGGGCCGTGGGGCCCTAACGTTCGACGAGCCCTCAAAGACATTTATAAGCGGCTCGTCGAATCGTCAGGGGATCGCAGAGCTGACACCTACTTCACCTAACGTATCAGCATTACGATATAGGGAGGTATTTGGCACCCTCCCCCCTGGCAGCGATTTGGGCGAAATTTCTGGGGGTATTGGTTTTTTCGGTCGGGAAAGTCATTTTAATGGAATTTTGATATGAGTGATTTCTTCTCTTAAGTAATCTTTAATTCAAAATTATATGTCGTATTTTGATTAAAAACCCAGTCCCCTAAACCGACTGGCCAACTACTGGGAATTCCATACTATACTATCATCACCAGAACTCGGCCGTTTGGATTAATGAAAATGATTTATTTAATTTCGAAGTCCTAGACAAAACAGAATTACAGAAAACTTTTAATAGGTACACTGTATACAAACCCTAGCTTATAAGATATAAGGAAGTAATCTCATGTAAGTTAGAGAACATGAGATTACTTTCTGTAAACCATGGATGGAAAGGGAAAGGAATATAGTTGAGCGGAGGAAGACCTGCGCGGACAATATAACTCAAAAGTAATAAAAACATATGCTAAGTGCATAAATAAGGCTTATATTTATGTTATTATGACAAATAATAAAACATTGGAACCGCTGTCAGTGCATTGAAGATAAGTAATAAAAATATGGGGGTCACCAAATCAGCGATTTTTAGAATTATTTTCTGTCTATCTGTCTGTTTGGCCGAGGACAACGTCAAAACTACTGAACCGATTTTCAACCTGTTTTACGGGTAGATAGAACAAAATTAGGAATAAAAGGCTTTGTTTCATCAAAATCGAATGTGTGATAAAATGTTTTCGTCATTTTAAGACTTCTGAACACCACTATATTACCAAAGCATATAAATTGCGTTCTGCTAACAGTGCATGAGTTAGATATTATTATTACGAACATCTCACCAATAACTTCTGTCTTTTCCCGCATTAGATCGGTTATTTCACTGCATAAAACAATACAAAGCGTTGGATATTAAAGTCGCTGGTTTAAATCCCGACGATCCGAAACTTTTTATTTACCTACTGCACCGAGGTCGATAGCTCGCCCAAGTAATGTTTAATTTTAAGTGGTGATGGTAAAAATCTGCCTTTTATGCAAATAATCTCAAAAGAAAGCAAGTTCTAAAGGTATTGAAACAGAAACAATGACAGCTGCTGGACAAATAGACACATTGGAGATGTTAACCTTTTCTGGCGTCGTGAACGTAATCATTCGTATCGTAATCATAAGATGGGGATTGGGAGGGCTGAGCTCAGTTATAATTATATGTATTAATAGCTGATACCCGCAATTTCATCTCATCATCTGCATGTTCCTAGAAATTATCATTAACCGAGATAACGTTATAGTCGAATAAAAAGTATTCTATATTCTAGTTAATCTAGCTCATAAAGTAGCACTGAGAAAAATGTTATCCAAATTCGTTCAGCCCTTTTAGCGTTATTGAGGCACAAACATCCAAAAACATCTAAACGTCGCTACTTTCATATTTTTAATATTAGTTGGATGTTGCGTGATTGCGGGTTACAAATACAAATAACCTTTTAAATCATATTAACATCACGCTCAACCCTCTGTTTTGCATAAGCCTAATCTATGTAAAAACTATGTACCAACTATTTCAGTGAGATCCCGTCGACTTCATCATTTTAGTTTGATCAACACCCACCCTCCGTGAACCCGTCTAGCCAACCTTGCTGAAATTATTTGTTATTTCCCCCCGATTTCGATTTATAAAACGTGGAACCAAAAAAAGGTCTGAAAAAAAAACACCCATTTCAAAATCACTAAAGGATCGCTTATTAAGAAAATAATTCGGAGCTAATTATTATTTATAGAAAACTAATAATAATAATGATGACAAACAGTGGATAAATTAGATACTGCGTGTGGTTAATAAAGCTACACCTAATCTCCTTTCACTTGAGTGGCAAATGGCAACAATAGCTCTCGACAACCGCTGCCTGTAAGAAATATGATCCATCAGTGGTGGAGGTAGTTACATATTTTGTCTCGTGATTAATGTGAGAACGAGCTGACAACCCTTTCCCATTTCCCTCGCAATCAAACTATCAGGTAAAATCGATTTGTTATTTCTGTGTACATTTTCATTAGGTGCTTTTTGTTCTCGCTGGAGAGAGCATCGACCATTGCAAAACATGATATGTTTAGTAAGCACTAGCCTTTATGACTTATCAGATTATATAATTGATATCTGCTGAATTATCCCTTTATTATACCTTTTACTGATTATACTTACGCAGTGATTCAGATTATCAAGCTTTAAATGGGGATGAGCTATAGTAGGGATAGTTACATCCATTGTCATATCGTTTCAAATGATCTCCTATCTAGCTAGACTAGACTTTATACAAACCTCACTTTCATTTTAAACGCGAAAGCTTTTACCAACATTTGCTGTGGCTGTGGACTGTGGTGTATTCGTTCCAAATATATCGATCGATACATCATTCAGTAACTCCAGATCCACCGAAAATTGCGGATAAGGCACTGTTTTCCCGCACACAATGTAGATTTAACATTGTCATAAGCCGCGTCGATGCTGTGGATCGGAATTAGTAAATAAGTGGGCTGACACTATTCCAATCGTTTAGGAAAGAAAACATCGTGAGAAAACCTGCATATATCTTGATTAACTCTAATTTGAAGCCCATCCATCAGTTGAGTAACATAGTCATTCGGACCATTTTCTGACCGCCTGACTGATGCGTGGGTTTGTTAGTCGAATCGGAGACTTTGCTGAGTCATACTATAGCTTTACCGGTTACCTCCACTATCCATTCAGTGACATGTATTCCACAAATTCTATTGATTCACTCGAAGCCGCTTCCATCCGTCTTGCTCATTTCAAACGAAGTTCCATTAAATGAGTAAATATGCGAATCTCTTATTTATCTTAGCTTAGCTATTCCGACAGGGGTCCCGGATAATATGTACTTGTATATCCATTTGTATACGATTTTAAGAAATAAGGGCATTCCGTTTGTCTGCGAATATTCTCTGCTTTTCGTAGTTCCGAGTGCGCGAGTTTATTCAAGAATAATCCTCAAACGACTAGAAATATAAAATTCGCACGGCGTAGTTCCTTGGTCCGGTAATGAGCTGGCGAGACTTTGAAACGTGAAAGAACTTCAATTACTACTAAAGTCAGGAATGCCGTTCGGTCTAGCAATCGCAGTCCTACAGTTGGGTATAACTGAAGGAAATTATTACAATGGAATAGCTGGTTTAGAGCAGCAGCTGCTTCTAAACTGTTCGAAAGATGGCAAGTATAATAAAGGGTAGCCAGAGTTGTAGTAATAAAATTGGATGTCACGCCACGATTAGCTAAATGTGGGGAGCCAGAAGCCATTAAGTAGTGACAAATGCTATGTCATCGCCTGAAAAATCTTTAATTTCTTGATACTTTTATTTACATCGATGGCTGTATTTGTTTACATGATTTATTGGTAAAACTTATCTTACTTGCTATTTTGGGTGTGTGAGGCTTGCCGCAGAAACGCAGATCACTAATGGCATTTCGAATTTGATCGCAGCCACAGATTACGCTTTTCAATCAGCCACCGACCGACACTCCAGGCCATATTTCCATTCGACTGGATTCGGCCTCCTTAACTGCTGCTTGTCATTTTCAGTGTACAGTGCTTTTACAGTAAGAGTTGAGTTTGGTATTTATATCCAGCTTTGTTGATTTCAGGAATACGAATTATAACGTCTTAGGGCTGATTTTTCAATCCTCAGAAAATGAGTCGCGTAACTATCAAGCCAACATTTTTACCTGACTGTTTAACATTCTGATAATTGGACCCCCATTTTTCAATCGTTATTTATATAAACAGACAAAATCTTTTTTTCAATCAGAACTTCAGAGAAATGAAACAATTATACAGGTTGTCCCGTAATTCGATACATATATTTTGAGGGATTAAAGTAGAGCAAATTCCAGCAAATTCAACCATTTGATTTTCGGATAGGATAAAATCGGTTTTGATTAATCAAGGTTTTTAACGTTTTTTATTTCTTTCATAATCAATATCAATATACATACAATAAAACAGTAGAACCTGTATCTGTATCTGTACATTGATGATAAGTAATAAACAATCAAAGGGGGTCACTAAGGAATAGCTATAGAACAAAAATCAGCGATTTTTTTTTTCTGTTTGTCTGTCTGTTTGTTCAAGGGCAACGTCAAAACTACTGAATCTTTTTTCACGGGGTTTTCACAAGAAGAAAGAACATTATTAGGAACAAAGTTAAGGTTTTGTTTGATTAAAGTAGGACTTGTGAATATTTTTATAGTTATTTAAATATTTTTGCATACTAATTTATTACTAAAATTTCGAAATTTGATAGTATAACGTATTACACATGAAGCCCTAGTAGAAGCCCTCTATCAACCTTATTTGAAAAATTTATAAAAATAGTACCGCGTCTATAAAACTACGAATCCCTGGACCTTCATTTTCAATTGAACGGCGTGTCAAGCAGGGCGATCCTCTCTCATCAAAGCTTTTTACATTACATCTAAGAGCCTAAAGACACTGAGATTTGTCATACGCAACAGCAAGCACTTTAACTAACCTCTTATTAAAATACGTTCATTCAACACACTGGTTTATTCATTGCTTCAGTACTGTCGCCTTTCCCCTTGTATGCAAGGTGCACCAAGTATAGAATATACCTATAGAATCTTATGAGGTGCGAAAACCTCTAAATTGATAATAATGCATTGTTTTATTTCTTACCTTTCTATTAATTTTAATGTAGTGATAGTATGACTAGTATATCAAGTTGCGACTCCCACGACATCCGTGTCCAGTTCTGCACTTAAGCATTTCTGGATGCTTCTCTTATCTATTTACACCATCTGTAGATTCAAATACCCTATGAATTCACCATCAGGGTCACATGAGAGTCTTACGTTTGTCTAGATAGTGATGATATATATATATTTCTTTGACCTATGACCAATAACTATGTCACAGAGATGTGACCGGGCTAGCACTAATGGTGCCACAGTCTCGCAACGCACTCACTCGTATCATAAGATACAGGCCTGAGTCACCCTACTCCGCGGAGCAATCATGCTAATAGATAGTAAGCCATGATTTCTATGCTCTTAAACTGGCAGCCGATCTAAACCAACATAATGGTTCACTGCTAATCCTGGTCGCCAGAAAGGAGACCAGACCAACCAGCGAGCCACTAGTTACCTTCGTAACTTCATATCATAGTCTACACAGTCTCAGCAAGATTGTTATATTATTGACCGAGCGAGCGAAGCGAGCGAAGGGCTCCATTGCGGCAAGATAGGAGGCCGATTTTGCTTTCGTCTATCTCTATGTCTGTGTGTCTGTTAGTTCCGGTCTAGGGGCCACAGTTTTCTAGCGATCCTCACAAAACTTGGCACACGTGTTCCTTGAATTAAAAGTTTTTTTTTGTCGAGAGCTTTTCTCGATTTTCGTTTGGGTTTGGAGTTATGACGTAATTAATTTTTGTATGGGTTTTTTTTTTCTGTAACCTTCGTGTGTGGTATCAAATTAAAGGGCTTCATGAGCGGGTTCTAAAAATCTACTACACCATTACCTTTCGGCCGCCTGTTTCCTAAAAATCCAAGAAATATTTTCAAAACATACCAAGTTTGGACTCCTCGATGTAGGAGACGGATTAGTAAAGAGGATCTACACAGACCATGAGAGTGAGTGAAATAGACTATAACTATTTTCGTGAAAATTCAATAGATTGTATTTTAAATCGCAAAATGTAGTTTACAAAGTTATTGGTGCGGCTACTTTACTACTTGATTTTGATTGAATCTAAAATACTTACCTATAAATTGGTTCACAGTCCCTCCTGTAAGCGTGGTCTACTGCCCACAGGGCCACTAGTATTTAGTATCATAATTGTTAGTAGGTAAATCGAAGGCACTTAGCTATAGAATCCAGGCACGCCTCTGATGTAACTTCCAGTACAATAACTGTCCAACACATAGCACTGTCACTAACGATATGCACAGCACAATTCGTGAAATGATCAGAAAACTTTAATAGACAAGATAAAAGTTACATTGTAGACCGCCGCGATGCTAATAAAAATATGATATGTAGGAAGCGTATTGTTGCTACATACCATAAATATATTTCGCGGAAGAGTCGCGACAAGTACTATAGCGTGATCTGGAACCCCCAATACAGTGTTTACTCCGACAGGATTGAAAACATACAGAAACGATTTCTCTACCACCTTGCGTACAGCGATAACAAAGCTAAACAGTTTCCCAGTTACAACACGCGTTTGGAGTACTATGAGATCGACCCTCTGGCAGCGCATAGAAAAAGACTCAACTTAATTTTTCTACATAAGCTTATCAATGGATCTCTCGACTTACTTGACTTATTGGGCAAAATAACTTTTAAAACCCCCAAGAGACTACCTCGGTCCAGCTACAGGTTATTCTTCACGCCTTCAGTCAAAATCAATCTAGGTTCCAACGCGCCGCTGCATAGATTATGTTAGCTATACAGTGTACTCAGCGCCAAGGATTGTGAACTAGATCTAGACATTTTTACAGGCCTTAGTAGTTTTAGAACAAGCTTGCAAAAAATTAATCTAGATTAGCTCTGAGCCATATATTTTCAAAAAAAACTAACTACAATAAATTATACATGCCTATATTAATATTACTCGTATTTTTTTTATCATTAATGTAAATGAAATTCATGTCAATTGTTACAATTAATTTTTTTTTTCCGAATTAAAAATAGTTAAGTAATCTAAATAAAAATAATGTATTTAATAATCAATTAATAATAAATAAATATCAAATGAACATTTCACAATTCTAATATGGTCGCATTTACATGCTGTGATCTTTTATAATTAAGAAAGCGCTTATGTCTGTTATTATTAAGTACCTAACCTTTATTACGTATTTCTTGTTAAGGATCCTGTATAAATAAATAAATAAGTAATTTCTGGTAACTAGATTTACCAGTGGCGCACTTTTTTAGGTAAGAATACTTATTTCACTAGAATAATCGACCTGTAAACCCTCGGCACACGAACCTCACAACTACTACGTCTAGCCGGTCAGAAAATATTATTCAACTAGTTATCTCGTGTCATTGAATAAAAATATATTAATTACCGAATTATCTCGTTACATAAAATTAGCGCCCAACGTGGGGCCAATTTAATTGCCATTGCATTGGAGCGGTTTTTATGGAAGGACACTTATCCCATATCCCCCAAACTGCAAGTCTGTTTGATTTGGTTTTGAAGCATCCAACTGCGCTGGCTCAACACCATCACAAATAAAGTGTTATATCAATTAAGCATGAAGTGAAGGAACGCAAGTGGCGATGCGTAGGACACACCTTATGAAGACCTGCTTCCCGAGGCTTTGAATTGGAAACCTGTAGAAGTGTCCTGCGCGGAGTCGCACGACACCAATGCAGATGTGGCCGGAACTCAATATTATGGCCATGGACAGAGAAAAAATGGAGGAGATTCACTTTCTGTATATTTTACAGCGTGCAAAAAGAAATAGTGAATTATATCTTATGGCTTGTATTATGGAGCTTAGCTTAAAACATGAGATGTGTTGTTAAAGGCAGAAGCTAAAGTTTATCTGCGACCAAAATATCATGAATTTTGTCGAGCTATAAATTCCATGATCTCTTGACTAATGACAACAGAATAATAATTGCATATGGACATGTACCCTGGCCCAATCTCTACAACTACTTAGAAAAAAGTCACCCCCTATGCGTTAGAAATAAATAATAGTCTAAACACTTGAGTAAAATCCATCACAGATCTGATGATGACGGGACCATAAACATGCAATACACGGAATGACAGCTGGAAATATTCTATAAAATACAATACAATGACTTTCAATCATTTTATTAAATAAATGTGTACTAAATTGTAAATAAAATTTTAAATAAAGATTCAAATCTTACTAGAAGTTTATTTTTACACGGATTCAACATTCAGAATTTACTTTGGATAATTTGTTTATTAAAATTAAAGATTATGGAATACAGTAAGTATTAAAGATTTGTTTTTTTTTGTTATTTCTGTATTTAGTTTAGTTTTATATGGGTACTACTATATTGCCTAGTTGTAATGGGTTTCTAACTTATTAAATTTCTAGTTTATAATAAGAGACTCCCAACCAAACCATGAGCGAGGATGGAAAATGACCTCGTTGGACACGCGGAATACGGTTGCTCGCTTCTTCACTGCTGTGTGCGTACACCTTATCATTTTGTTTGTTGTAGCTCTCTTCCACGGTGAAAAATTTTTCATCCGAAAAAAGAATTTCCCGATGCTTTTTTCCCGCGTACCGCTTCAACAAAGCGCGGCATCTCTTCAGTCTCAGGTCCATTAAACGAGCGTCCAAACGATGTTCTGTTTTTCTTCGATATACCCTAAGCCCTAAGTCTTCATTTAACACCCTTTTCACCGTGGTCCTGCTTAACCCCATCTGAAGGGCCAACAGTTTCTGCTTACGTATGGGATTTCTTTGAATTCGCGCCTTCACAGCTTTTATCACTGCTGGAGTCCTAACAGAGCGAGGGCAACCACTTCTTGACCTGTCATCTACACTAGAGTCTTCATTGTATCGTTTTATGGTACGATAAACGAATTTTTTGGTTATATTCAAATTTTTTGGTTATATTCAAATTTTTCAGTAAGTCGAAAATCTGAATTGGCGCGTAACCGCAACGATGCAACGCAATAACTGCGACATGGTCTTCTTTAAGTGTCCACTCCATATTTAAAAATGAGTAAAATTCTAAAAAGTACACATTTTTATTTTCATGAAAAATTCGAAATTCGAATTCAATAAACTTTTTTGTGGCCAGCGTTCTAAATTCAAAAGTTTTAATTGTGTGACAGAACTTATGACCTGACTGTGTATATATATATATATATAGATATATATATATATATATGAAATGAATTGAAATGAAATGAAATGAAATGAAAAATGAAAATGTTTATTTTTCTATAAATCTTACGTCCTAGTTACAGGCATGACTCTGACTCTTAAACTAGGGGAACCTGTATGTCAGGAGACAGAGCCTACAGATACGAAACAATTGGCATTTTGGACCCAAGATTTATATATATATCTTTGTCCTTCGATAACGCAGATATCAGTCGGAACGTAAACAAATATTGATATTATAGTCCTTTTGTTTTATAATCGGAAACACTATCTATAATATTAGAAGATAGGTAAGTGGTGAAAATGTATTACCAATGTACCTAACTTAGTTTTTCTCATAGGTTTTTTTTGCCCCCAACGAAAAAGACGGGTGTTGTAAGTTTGAAGCATCAGTCTGCGTGTCTGTCTGTGCTCAAACAGGTGGACCGATTTTAATGCGGTCTTTTTTAATTGGTAGTAGATAGACTTCACTGCGGTGGTTCGTAACTATGTTTTATGAAAATGGTCACACTAGTCAGTATGTGACTTTGGTGGGTTCAGTGGTTCAAAAGTTTCATTAATTAGTCAGGGGTCATGGTATAAATGTTTTATTTATAATTAGGTATCTAATTACTTACACAGCTTTTACTGCAGTCGTTACAGCCAGCTGGCTTGCTACATTTAGCTGCATTGGCTATTCTAATAGTGCTGGCCAAAAATGATAGGTTTGTTGAGTTTCCTGTCACTTGCCAGACAAGCATTCTTTCCAACCAAAGTTCGATTTGAGACTGTCTGTCATGTGTAAGCATGTGCCTTAAGAATCTGTTAAATAATATTTTCTATAGACTTTGTTTTATGAAAACGAATGATTTGGTTTATGTTTGTTAACTTAGGTTGATCACATAATTTACCTTCATGCCGACGGATAATGTGCCCCGTCACTTCAACGCTCCTGGGGATGACCGACGGCAACTTGTCGACCAAATCAAAAACGGCACCCTTACTGAGACGGAAAGTTGTTACAAATTCGGCGTCGGGAATCTTAAATGGATCCAGAGTCGTCCTTAGCGTGGCACGCAACTTTCAGCATCCCTGACGTCCCGTTAAGAGGCGTAATAACCACGCGGTCACGAAAAACTAATTCTAGGCATATCGACAATAAAATATTTCACTAACTCCAACCGAAAACGCAACAAGAAAGCAAGTGTTGTTGCAAAATTGCTTCAGTGTGGCAGTTTTTGACAGACGAGCTAAAGCAATCGGCATAAACGACAAAATCTTAGTAGAATATGGAAAAATCATGCTATTGTATGCTAGCAGTTTGACGTTAGCTGCATAGGGTATTGTACGATTGCTTGCCGATAATGACTGTTTAATTCCACGCCTAAACCGAACGGCGTGGAGTCATGAGGGGGTGTGCCTTTGCCACGTGAGAGAAAAGAAGTGATGAAATTTGTTTATTACCTTTGTCTCCGTAGACAGGAAATCGAAGGCTCTATTCGAGACAGGAATTCGGGAAAGGGGGCACAGTTGGGATAGGATGGGATTGAACCCTTGCCGTCGCTGTCCGACGGCGTGGCCGGCGCGCTGCTGCCGACACGTGGAGTTGGAGACCGTAAACTTCAACCTTCACCACGAATCACTTGACCGCTGACGCAAATCTAATTACAATCAATAGCCCGACGCTATGAGGTAGATTTACACTCTGACCAGGCCCGATGCCTGTATTATGGTAATTGATACACCGAAATACCAATCAATGCCATGGGGCCCGAGCCGCCATGTTATTCTCCCGATGAGACCAGACCAAGAGAAAAAAATTAACCTCCAATTTTACATCTCGTTTCCGATATGAGTGACAGCTGCGGTTCTGTTTCCGTTCCGAGTCGCGCAACAAGAGGAGGTGCGTTCCGAAGCACAAATATTAAACAGTCACCCGCCCGGACAGGCCCGAACCTGTCCCTAATCAATAGGAAGGCGAGAAAGTGTTGCGACCGCTCTCTTGAGGACCGAGTCCCCCACCTTGACTTCCGCTGATCGAGGCTTGCCATCCCGACCCGTGTACAAATTGACGATCCGTCCTCGTCTCCATCTCAATGATGGCAGGTTCGCATCCTTAATCAGCACCAAATCACCGACTTGAGGGGGGCTCGTCCGGTCAGTCCACTTAAGGCGCTGCTGCAAGATGTGCAAGTACTCAAGGGACCACCGTTTCCAAAAATCTTGAGCCATCTGCTGCAACATCTGCCACCTAGTTAACCGACTTAACTTAACATCACCGAATGGGTATTCTGGCAGGGCGTTAAGGGGCTGACCTATCAGGAAGTGACCCGGCGTCAACGCTTCCAAATCATTTGGATCCGAACTGAGCGGGCACAACGGACGCGAGTTCAGTGTCATTTCAATTTTACAGAACAGCGTCGCAAGCTCTTCAAAGCGTAGAGAGGTCTCACCGATGATCCTCGTCAGGTGCGACTTAGCCGATTTAACCGCAGCCTCAAAAATTCCTCCCCAATGAGGACATCCCGGCTGACTGAAAACCCATTCAATCCCTCGTCGGGAGCAAGCCGTACCGATGGCGTCCTGGTTACCGTTCAGGAATTGAGTGACCTCCTGCAGATATCGCCTGGCTCCGACAAAATTTGTGCCGTTGTCCGAACGGAGGCCCCTTCGTGAGACGAACCGATCTAGACAAGCGATAAATGCCTCTGTAGTGAGGTCACTGACCACCTCCAAGTGGACTGCCTTCGTGGCCAAGCACACGAAGACGCACAGGTATGCCTTCACTAATCTGGCGTTCCGTAGCTGTGAAGACTTGACCATGAATGGTCCCGCGAAATCCGTTCCGACACCCGCAAAGGGCCGGATTTCGTTAACCCTATCCGAGGGCAAATCGCCCATCTGGGGCTGCATCGTAGCCGCCTTGGCCCGATAACAAGGCAGGCACCGAAATACGACGCTACGCACTAAGCGTCTTCCCGATAGAATCCAGAACTCGCGCTGGAGAAACGCCATCAAGGCGTGGCATCCGACATGCCCATTCCGAATGTGTCGATCCTGTATCAACAGTTCGACCAACTTCCCTTTCCTAGGGAGTAACAACGGGTGGCGAGCCGCATAAGGCAGGTTGGCATTCCGCAGCCTCCTACCCTCAGCAATCCTTGAGGGTCAATGAACGGGTTGAGCCGAGCCACAGCTCCCTTCAGTTGGACGCATCCGCGTCTCAGAATGTCCAGTTCGGACTTAAAGTGCACCGTCTGCACGTTCCGTACCAATGCGAACAACGCATGGTTCCGTTCCCGTGGTGTCAGGACCTGTGTCCGCACTCGTTGCGCCTCAGAATTCCGACGATTCCGCCCAAATCGGCAGATCCAGGCGGTCACATTGACCAGCTTGTCGAGCGAGCTGTACCGTTCCAGCAGGCTGAACTCCTCTTCCGGCTCTGGTTGCGTCGTACAGACACTGACTGTCAAGGCGCCGTTCGCCGAGGTAACGCGTGGACTCATTGGCCAATCCGATTCGGCTTGAGTCAACCATTTTGGACCCCACCACAAAGGATGTCCAACTAACTCCGGAGCGTGACACAATCGACCTGACCGAAGGCGACCAGTATCGTTCCGATAAAACTGTTCACACTCTTCTTCAACCGGGTCCAACCGGCGTACCGTAGGTGGTTCCTCCACCTCCCAAAACTTCTGTATCACCTCCGAGAGTACAGAACCGAATAAGGGACTACGAGTCGCTAGGCGTGGGGCAGCCGGCATGACCGGACCCATTACTGCATGGCCCAGTCTGGTGTTGACCGAAACCAGACCAGTCGCCTGCAACACGTGGACACCTGGCACTAACAGGTATCCCAAAGCATCGACACCCAATAAAATGTCTACTGGGCCCGGAATATCGAACTCCGGGTCAGCCAGTGACAACCCAGCGACCAACTGTCGCACCGAGGGCGACAACCGTACATGAGGGTGTGAGCCCATCACATTAGGCATGACTAATGCCGTGACCGTCAGATTCACCGATGAATCCACCCGTGACGAGAGAGTAATCCGACATACTCCCTTAACGGAACCGACTTCCGTGTTCCCAATTCCCCGAATGGAATGTGGATACTCCCTTACCGAAATGCCCAACCGTCTTACAAGGTTGCACGAGACTAAGCACCCCTGGGCCCCCGAGTCCAATAGTGCTCGTGCCACACAAGATTTGCCGTCCGAACTCCACGCTATCACCGAGGCGGTGGGGAGCATGACTGTCTGTGGAGTGGCGGCACCTTGTAAGTGGGCGGCGTGTCCCTAGCGGGAACCTCCGCGGGATCCGAACCCGCTGGGACCCCCGTCGGCCTGGTAACTCGGCTGCTGATATGCCACCGGTGGCATATCAGACCGCATGTACATCAGGGGGTCCCAACCCGCATAATAGGCCCCTCGCTGTCCCGGTACCCGACCATACCGGACTGTGAACGGTGTGCCCGGTGGCCACCGTGGGTGGAGGGGGGAGAGCGGATCCAACCTGGGGTGCTCTAGGAAGGGGGGCGACATCCGACTGTTCGCCTCCCTGTTCGCCTCCCAGAGCGACGGGCAGGGTGGCGCAGAAGATGGTGGGCTCCCAGCCTTCGCGCCACTCATAGGTGCCATCTGAAACCCGCCCGTAACACGCGGTGAGCCAGCGGCCCGAAGTCCTCGCTGTCCCTGGATAGCGGCGACCGAATCCTGGCTATCCCGCCTGTTACCCCCCGCGCTGCCCCCTTCCCCTCGGGGGGGGTCCCGTCCGCGGGTACCCCAGTCACCCCGTTGGTGACTCCCGTTGCCCGGAGGGGGACTGGGTCCGGCCCTGGTTGGGCCCTGTGACCGACCAACCTGAGTCCGGCCCTGGTGGCCGTCCGATGGGCCTGACCGGCTCAGGCACAACACGACGTGGTGCTTGCCACCGCAGCACTCACAGGGGGACGCCCGTGAGCACTCGCTCAGCGGGTGCGGCCCCAAACAACCGAAACACAATCGGTGGCGGAAGACCACCTTCCTGCGGGCAGCCACACCGAGCGCCTTAAAGTTAACGCAACTGGTCACCTCATGACCGGCACTGTCGCAGTGCACACAGCCGTCACCCGACGGCGCGGCACTCAAAACGCCAAATTGTTTTGACCGACCACCCCCCCGTGGGGGTGGGGGGCGCGGCCCCTCCCGCATCCGCGCGGGTTGGCGCTGCACACTGGCCTCCGAATCCATGGTGTCGCATCGCCTGCATTCTCCCTCCAAAAACTCCGTTAATTGGACGAGCGTGGGCAGTTCCGAGCTACTGCCCCCATGCAGCTGTTCAAACCGACTTTGAACAGCTGCAGGCAACCGTGACAAAACCATATATAACACAATATATGACCATTGGTCTACCGGCAGACCAAGGTTCTGAAGGGCCTTAGTGGCCACCAGCACAGGGTTGAGCACCTGTACCCGGATGTCAACATCCCGGGTTACTCTTGGGATGCTGAACAGCTTCCCCAGCTGTGCATCAACCAACCGCCGTTTGTTTGACGACCCGAATGGCCGAGTCGGCAGTGACCCTGCCTACGAAGCCAAGGGTCCCGGGTTCGAGTCCCGGTGGGGGCAAATATTTGTTTGATGAGAACGGATGTTTGTACCCTAGTCATGGTTGTTTATCTATCTAAGTATAATATTTATCTATATAAGTATGTGTATCGTTGTCTGGTACCCAAGATACAGGGAATCCTAGTTTGGGGCTAGATCAATGTGTGTAAATAGTGTCCAAGGTATTATTATTATTATTACAAGGTATTATTATGTGTTGGTAGCGGTCAAACAATATGACCCGGGCAATCTCATAATTGCCCGCCGTAACCGTTAGGTGACCGACCAACTCCTTCGGTTCACCCCGCAGTGCCATCAATAGCTGGGCCAAGTAGGCGCTGTCCAGGTCGTCCCGACCGTGGACCAGGCTATCGAACAAATTGATGAATGCCGGCCACTCATCAATTGCCCCACCGAAGGCCGGAATCTCCAGGTGTGGAAGCCGTCCAACCACACCCTTAGGGGGGGGGTCTCCGCTACCCTCCCCGCGGTCATCCCGACGCGACCGCTTAATTTTTTCGGCGCGACGCTCGATGTCGCCCAAGCACTCCATCGCTTGGTCAGTATCCGCGCAGAGCTGCCTCACTGCAGGCACCGAGGCCTCATCCGTAAGCCCGAGGGCTTCAGCCTCGGCAGCCAGCCGACACACCTTCCCGACGCGTGTCATTGCGTCCTCCACACGCTTGAGCAGGACATCGTCCATGTCGGGTCGCTCCACATACTTGTGAGTATGGGCGAGCCATCTCATCTCCTCACGGACACCATATCGCAGTACCGTCAAGGGCGAAGGTGCCATCCATGGTTACCGATTTAATTGTTCCTGGTCCTATGCTTCACTGCCGAACTAAGCACAGCCAGATACCAGCACTTTCCCGTCAGCGCTGGGCACAGAAATTAAAACTAAGTTGTAAAACTCAAGGCAACCACTAAACAATTAAATCCTAAACAATATTTAATATGGTCGCCCTGTGGACACACACCTTATAAATATATACTCTAAATCAATTAGAGAATGCCACCATAAAACACAATACAAAAATAACCCACAAAACTTGATTATGAAAACAATACAAAATAATAAGTGGCTTCTTATGAACCACACTTCCTTTGAGGTCAGCAAATCAGCTTAATACCCCTTAAATAGCCCGACCCTGCTGTGTAAACCGAAATAACACTGTAGGACTATAGAACCCGACGTTCTATCGCAAGTAATACAATCTAGTTACTTCGCAGAATGACTGTTCAATCTTTTATCAACTAAAAGTAGTTTCCGACTACAATTTTATAATAATTATTAACTAGATTGACACTTATACTTTCACTAACCGAAATGAACTTTAATTGTGGTACCGACCACAGACTCATTGCCAAACAGATTGCCGGCCAATCTGAGATATTCTTTTCTCTCAACTACAATGTGACAAAGGCAGCCCTACAACCGTGAATCGATGATTTCCCACTAGGAAACCGCGCTCCTGCTACCAAAATGTTTAATTCCACGCCTAAACCGAACGGCGTGGAGTCATGAGGGGGTGTGCCTTTGCCACGTGAGAGAAAAGAAGTGATGAAATTTGTTTATTACCTTTGTCTCCGTAGACAGGAAATCGAAGGCTCGATTCGAGACAGGAATTCGGGAAAGGGGGCACAGTTGGGATAGGATGGGATCGAACCCTTGCCGTCGCTGTCCGACGGCGTGGCCGGCGCGCTGCTGCCGACACGTGGAGTTGGAGACCGTAAACTTCAACCTTCACCACGAATCACTTGACCGCTGACGCAAATCTAATTACAATCAATAGCCCGACGCTATGAGGTAGATTTACACTCTGACCAGGCCCGATGCCTGTATTATGGTAATTGATACACCGAAATACCAATCAATGCCATGGGGCCCGAGCCGCCATGTTATTCTCCCGATGAGACCAGACCAAGAGGAAAAAATTAACCTCCAATTTTACATCTCGTTTCCGATACGAGTGACAGCTGCGGTTCTGTTTCCGTTCCGAGTCGCGCAACAAGAGGAGGTGCGTTCCGAAGCACAAATATTAAACAATGACTTTTGGCATCCATTTTATTTGGGGAATACCAAGTACGCCATTTTGTGGCTTTGGGGCTCAATCGGAAAGTAGCTTACACACAATTCGTATACGCGACTATGTGGACTTGCGCAAAACTATGACAGATCCTTTGCGGGTTTGCCCGAGCTGTGCGGGACATGGCCCTCTTTCCCCTCTGGCCATCAATCCTGACATGGACTGTACTTACTCTGTGAGCTAATGCCTACTAATCGATAAAAAGCCGATGCGGGATTCCACGTGCGAGCCATATCTCACTTGCAGTGTTACTACAATCTCAACTCTATCTCAACTCCTTTTTTGGGAATGCCTTCTAACTTATTTTTTTTTATCATTGACTCTAAAAATCTGTTGTACTGCTTTACGCCACGGGAACAACGTGAAAAAAAACACGATGTATAACAATCAATACAGGTCCTACGAATAAATCTGTACATACAGTTTGTATTTATTTAGCATTTGGTCATGAGCATCTTCATCACAAAGGCGACAGCTTCAGGAGCCTTTGCGATAAAGATGGGACAGCGTCCATGAGGAGAGTTGTCGGTAATCCGGGCCATGCTCGGAATGGCTACACAGACAGAAAAACGCCAGTGTATGCCTGCTTTTTAGACTTGTCCAAGGCGTTTGATTTAGTTAACTATAACATGTTATGGAAAAAGTTGGCGACTGAAACTGGCCTACCTGATGAGTACATTGATTTGTTCAAATATTGGTATGGGAATCAACGCAACGCTGTCAGGTGGGCCGGTTCATTAAGTCAAGAATACAGGTTGAGCTGTGGAGTGAGACAGGGGGGGCTGACGTCTCCTAAGCTGTTCAACCTGTTCATGAACAAATTGATCGGGGAGCTCAGCGACACCAAGGTCGGATGTTCAGTCGGCGGCGTCATGGTGAACAACATAAGCTATGTTGACGACATGGTGCTGCTGAGCCCCTCGATTCGAGCCCTCAGGCGGCTACTGGACGTCTGTGGGTCATACGCCGAGTCGCATGGCCTAAGGTACAATGCCAAAAAAAGCGAAATGCTTGTATTCAAGGCCGGCACTAAAAAACCATCTTTTGTGCCTCCTGTCAAATTATGTGGCATCGCCCTGAATAGAGTCGCAAAATTTAAGTACCTAGGGCATGTGGTCACGGAGACACTCACAGATGATCTGGACATGGAGAGAGAGCGCAGGGCGTTGTCGGTTCGCTGTAACATGCTGGCCCGCAGGTTTGCACGGTGCACTAAAGAAGTGAAACTTACACTTTTCAGAGCTTACTGTCAAACCTTCTACACCTGCAGTCTGTGGTTCGCTATACGCAGAGGGCCTACAGCGTTCTGCGTGTCCAATACAATAACGCGCTGAGGATTGTGTTGGGGCTGCCGCGATACTGCAGCGCCTCATCGATGTTCATGGAGGCAAGAGTGGATGACTTTTTTGCCATCTTGCGTAAGAGAGCAGCCTCTATGATGAGTCGTGTTCGCGGCAGCTCGAACGGGATCATCAGTGCGTTAGGGGATAGGGTCGATAGTCCCTTGCTGAAACACTGGATAGATGTGCACCTATACAAAAATAAAAAATAGTTTAGGTTACCTGTGTGTTAATGTACAAAATATTTTGTCTTTTTATAATTTACTATGGATGTGTACCTATCTGACAATAAATAAATAATAATAATAATAATAATAATAATAATTGTTCTTTTCTTGTATTCTTGTAAAGGCCTGTGTCCCTCGGTGGGTGTAGTTATGGCTATATTTATTTGTCTATAATGTGCTCTAGGACTGTCCTTGTTGCATTTATAAACTTTTCTGTCCCGCCTAGGTTTGCTGGAAGAAATATCTCTTTAGAGATAATCTTTCTGCATGCATTGTGTAATTAAATAATTTAACTAAAAGTAATGATGAAAGCAATTGAATATCAGGATTACCTTGGCACCCATTTAGATAGACCTCAACTATTTTGTCGGTGAAGTCTCTCGAAGTTGGCTCACATGATTACAGTCAAGAGACAGTTTTGTTGAGATAGATTATTCCCCAGGTGGCCAAGTTTTCTTCAGGTCCTATACGTGATAGAAAAAATCTATTTATTATTACATATCGAATAAACCGACTGAAATTGATAAATCGGAGATTGAAAAATCGCCCCTGACATAAAATTCTAAGAAAACTCATCAATCACCATAAAACGATTAATTAATTTCCGGCAAAAATCTAAACCTGCTGTAAAGAGAGAACTTAACTATAACGATAAATGCACCGTACATAAAAGGGCCTATGGGCCAAGATGTCTCGATAAGCCTCATTGAAAAGATAAATCATAAATTAATGGTAAATTGGACTTCTTGAAAATGGCCATAAATACGTCATTCAGAAACAATATGGTCTCCAGAAACCGACGAAACCCAACCCTTATGAACTGATCGGCGGCGGCCGCAAAACGTATGGAATGGAGTGATAGTTTTGGGTAGTAATAAAAGCTCCGACAAAAAAAAATAAAAAAAATCTTACTCAAAATATCAAATCTACTGATTAAAACACTAACTTCCCGACTACTTTTGTCCAAATAAAAATTATGAAAGACCGAATAAGATGCTGAAATCTGCGAAAAAAAAACATGCTATAATACTTTTTTACCAGATTAAATTACATTCTCGTGAAAACCATGCTTTGTAATTTTTATCTTTAGTTACTATTTTAACTATAATATTATACTGAAAATACTATTATGAGTGGTTATACAGAAACTTATAAAAAATATAAAAATGTAACTTGTAACCTTTTACTTGCATGAATTTTACTTATGCTTCGGTATCGGTTCCTGCTTCAGGCGTTAAAAAGTAACTTCAATCGTATGTTAGCATGTTATGAAAATATATTTTAATAGGTAGTAAAAAAATATATACCTAAACATAATTTTGAACTAATTAGATAGTTTTCAGTATCTAAATTATAAATAACCCAATTGGAGTTTAGCCAAAATAACCTATTCTAGCCAAGTTTGGCTTTTCTTTGCACATGCTCCACTCCGCTGCGCTCCAGGGTTGATTCTTTTGAGTTCCAACCTAACCTATAATAAAAAAAATTTAGCTACAATAACCTACTCTAGCCAAATTTGGCTTTCCGCGTTCTGTTACTAAAAACTGAATCTCAGTAAATCTAAGTATACAAATTGATATATAAGCACAAGTCCAAAAACGCAAAGAAATAAGCTTGTGATGCAAAAATATATGTACTTTCAATTACTATTGAGAGTTAAAAAAATATATTTGTAAACCAATAATATAAATTAAAATAGTTCATGGAAGTTGTAAAAATATGATTATTTTGATAAAACCTCTGTTGTCGGTAACTTAGTAATTTTGTCGGAGATTCAGTATTTTATTTGGAGGTTTCGCTTTGCTATTCGTATTTTTGGGTTTTCTGTCGGTAATTCATTATAACGCAGCTTAATTAGTATAATAGTCGAACGCAGACCGTAAGATTAATTTGATTTTCGGAACCGTTATTATTATCCATATTTTTTCATTTAAAATCTAATTTGCTCTATGGGGAAAGTTATTAAGTACTACTACACCTTACTGCTACACCGCGTAGATACCTTGTCTTGTAATGGGTAGTAGGAGTTGGTTAGGTGTAGTCACACGATGGTAACTCAGTAAATCAGTGAATTCAATTGGATCATTAATAGAGGTGTCAGCGGGCGAGCGACCGCGCAGGTGGTTCGGGACAAATTCAATTATTTCATTCACATTATACGGAAACGAAGAGGGGACGGGAGGCTTTTGCCCAGTGGTGGGAATACCTTCATCACTAGAACTTGGCTTAGGCCTGTGCCGTAACTCAACCTCCCCGGAGAGATAAATATAACAAATACTTACATAAATAATAATAATAATTAGATATACGGAAGCTGTTCTGGAAACAGGTTACAGTTCGTGGCCCTAAAACACATATATGGAACCATGTTACTCCATCAACGTTTTGTGTATTGTCAAGGGCTTTCATACCAATATAACTTATGCTATGCTGTAGTGTGCATTCACGTTAAATTAGAGCTGTTCGTTTAAGAAATGTTATTTACCTGGTGGCGTGCTTGTTACATACATCCAACTATTATAAAATAACACTCCACGGATAGTTCACTTGTACATTTTACACTGGGTATTCACATTTACACACTCTGGCTGATAGGCTAACTGTATATTAAACCACAAGAATATTTATCATAGCACAAACGGACATAGGTTCCCCGTACCAAGTTGTCACAGTGATCGGTTATCAGTCGTACAGAGAGTAGGTAGCGTAGTCAAACCCCGCGTATAACTCACAAATACCCTCATGGCTCCATTGAAGCTACCAAAGTGCGATACCTGCAAAAAAATAGCCGGGAATGGAGTTTTGCAAGTGTGGCGTATTCGTCATGCCAGCAAAGATTGTGCTGGACTGACCAACAGATCGAAACTCTTCGAGCTGTCGACAACTTCGAGTGGTTATGCGACGATTGTCAACGTAGCTCACAGTCATTCATCGTACCGGTAGAAGACCAAGAGGACGACTTAAGCGAAGAAAACGTATTGGATAATAGCCGGGCCAAGCCAGCCGTATCCATAGACATAACGAAGATGCTCCAAGACATATCAAAGGAACTCATATCATCGGATTTTTTACGAAGTCATCAAAACTCTTCTGGCCTAAAATTATTGTATTTGCACCTCATTGATGATAAAAATTCTAAATAACCATTTAATTAAGATGGCTAAAAATAGTAACCTAAAAGAAATACACAACTGCCCAAACCTAAATAAATACAGTTCGCTCATACCCTAATCTAGAAATAAATTCACATTCAACCATATAAACATAAAATCCATGATTAAAAACTTCCCAAAACTTCTACAGTGTATAAAAACTACCAGAATTCACCCAGACATCATTATAATAACAGAAGCAAACATATCTGAGACCTCAAATCGATAATTACAAAATACATACAAAACTACGAAGTATGGGCAAAGGTGGCGGCAAAATAATTTATGTTAACAGAACTCACAAGTATAAAGAATATAAAGTGACTACAATATACTGCAAATGTCTTATAGGTAAACTCATGATACCATATATATACGTGGCATTTCTATGTTCATTCTACAGATCACCAGACAAAAATAAGCACAAATTACTAGACGAGCTATCTTCTTTGGTGTCAAAACACGATAACATACCAAACTTTATACTTATGGTGATATAAATATCGATCTGAAATACGACGGCATAATTAAAGAACGTTCTCTCAACATATTGACGGAAAAGGGCCTTGTGTGCGGAATTTGCAACTACACAATAATAGAAGAAATTAATGTTAAAATTCCAAACTTCCAAAACTTGCTGGCTGGCTGGCTGACCACCATATAATAGTGCTCTCAGTCACTGGTGTCTCATCGTCTCGGATCATGGGAATGGGAACAAATATATACAAGTAAATTTTCAACTACTGTAAAATTAAATCAAGCTTTAACAACGCCCACGGCCAATCATCTTGTAAACAAAGAATCACCAATGTAAATGGATAACCAAAAGAGTAATTAAAGAATGTACTAATAGAGATGTTTTTTATTAACATTCAAAAAAGAAAGAGACAATAAAATACTTAAACTAGAATACAATAAACAGAGAAATAACAAAAAATAACTTATAGAAAAATCAAGAAAAAGTTACTATAAAAAACAGATGATAATAATAATGATATAATAATACCATGGACACTATTTACACACATTGATCTAGCCTCAAACTAGCATTCCCTGTATCTTGGGTACTAGACAACGATACACATACTTATAAAGATAAATTATATAGTTAGATAGATAAACAACCATGACAAGGGTACAAACATCCGTACTCATCAAACAAATATTTGCCACCACCGGGACTCGAACCCGGGCCCTTGGCTTCGTAGGCAGGGTCGCTGCCGACTCGGCCATTCGTGTCGTCAATGATAATAAAATGGACCCTAGAAAACTATGGTTAATTCTAAATATGCTATGTTATTTCGAATACGCATTGTATTCTAAATAACATTGTATTCTAAAGGAGTATTGTAAGGACGTATTGTAAAATCGGTTGATGAAGTGATTTCTAAAGCTGAGTGTCCCTCAGGAGTAAAAACTATTTTAAACTCGAGTGATGTTGTTCGAATCCCTCGCTTCGCTCAGAAGTCTTCTTTAGAATCCCACGCTGCACTCGGGAATCAATACTCGATTCCTTCGCCCCGCTCTGGATTAGCAAACATTGTCTTGCCTTAAAAGCAGTTCATTACTGCCTTGGTAAACAATTTACTACATATTGTTTAATAAACCCTGCCGATCGCTCACTTTTATTTTCCAAAGATAATTGTATCTAAAACGTATTGTAAACCGAAAAAGTCCATGTAAAGTGCTGATATCGCAAAGGCTTTCTTATGACCCCTAGCTGATTTACCCTGAAAAATTACATTACTTTTTTATTTTCTCATAACTGCAAAGCTGCGGCGAAGGGCTAGCCCCCTGTAGCGCAAAATTGAGTACCAATTGAATTGCTGGCTAAACGTGGGCACAGCTTTGCCTCTGCCAGCCCGTATGGAAAAGGCGCTGACGATTTATATATGTCCTATTTTCCCGCCAGATTTCCAGAACTCTATCCGAAGACAATGGACCCGCGTAATCGAATGTCGAACACAGATAGAGACAGGTGAACTTAAACCTAGATTGCTTTGTGTTCAAAGTTCGTATAGTAGATATGGCAGTTGGTTAGAACCTAGAGGCGCCTGCTGAACCGGAATGTGTTTGTATAAATTTTGGGCTGGTAAAATTTATAGCAGCTGTTAAACATCTAAAAATAAAATGAGGTCAAAGATGGTGATTAGGGAATACACATTAGCCTAAGTTGATTAATATCTATTAGCGGTCTAGTAGACATTTGATCGTTTTTTTTTATAAATATAGACCAGTATGGGCACGGGTCAAAATAATTGCATGTACATTATTTGAAGGAAATATATCTAAATAAATGTACAGATTCACTGTTTACCCATATTCCCCTCTCTAGATTCAGTTCAGAGCCTCTTCCGCCTATACCAAACAATTACTGCGGAGTCCTCAGAAAGAACTATTGAACTAGAAGCTTCTAGAGTAGACCCATTTGCTTTTATCGGCACCATTTGGTCGACAAAGGTTAATTGAAAAAAGTGTATCTATATCTATTTATACACGCCAGTTCATTTGACCACGCCCTTTTTGTATGGCAGGTATTATTTTGAATAAATAATATAATGATTTTTAAAAAGTACGAAATATCGCTAAGTCTACATAACAAGTAAGTCCTCATTAAAACTTTTGCTGCACGGAACTACATACCAAATATATTTTTGTTTTTGTTGATTTTTTCAAAAAGTGCTTAATCAATTTTGATGAAATTCATATCGATCCATCTCAGAAGTATGACCTACTGATCAAAACAAGGATCATCAAAATCGATTCATAATTGACGGAATAATCCCGCTATAGACATACAAAAAAAACAGTCTAATTAATAAACTCCTACTTTTTGAAGTCAGTTGAAAAAAGTCGGCGACATTGAGTTCTTCATCGTCGAAAAATCGCTTTCCACGGAGCTCTTTTTTCAGCTTATATTTTTTTTTTATCTTACACTAATCGAACTTGACCCATAGTAAGCTCGATAAGGCTTGTGTCATGGAACAACGCGCGCAGAGTGAAGCGGCGCAGAGCATCGTCGTGGAAGAGCCACACACCCGCGGTCAATTTTCCGCGTCTTATTTCTTTTGGCTTCCTTCACATTAGCCAAAGTGGTTACGTCTGCCGCTCTTTGGTTTGGCCTTTTTTGGTATATTTAATGAGCAAAATCCCTTTTGTTCGGTTAAGATTTTCCTTGCTTAGAGAGGAATTTAATAACAGCGCAGTGCTCGATTTTCATCAACATTTTCGTGTCAGACATCTTGTTGCACTCGAATCTCGATTGTGAAAAAACTATTGATGCTAAACCGATGAAACTTTTTATATGTCATTTGGATAATGTCTCAAAAGAACCCTAAAGCAAAACTACCATCATCACTAATAAAAACAATTCGATACTGACAATAACTTGAAGGCCCCTCGTATATTATTATAGGTATACTCTAGCTAGAATAATCGAAGGATTTTCCTAACTCTATACTCTAGTATACTTATAGCTATACCTAGAGTATACCTGAAATGAGAAGTCATTTCAGAATGAATTCCATCAACTCCGAGATTTCGAAATCTTATTTAGTTCCTTCAAATATCGGCTTTTTTACCCAAACCTGCCGAGCATCGGTCACGTGACGTCACGATTCGTCTTCGTTACTGGAAAAACTATGGGAACAACCAGCTTTTACTCCTATACCTGCCACCACAGAGTTCACTTTGAAACGCCTTGTGACGGGAAAGGAGTTGGTAGCTACTCAGACGAAGGCCTTCCACGTGCCTCCATCATTCATCAGTCTGCAACTGTATATTATTCTGTACTACGGCCTTAGACATCATGAATAATGGTCTGAGTGAGAAATTAGTGACTCCAAAGAGTTTTCTTTGGTTGGCAGAAATTCGCCTGAACCAAGGTGTTTACCTTGGTTCAGGCGAATTTCTATTGTTCACTTACCATGAAATGTCTCACTCCATATTTAATATAATTATATAAATATAACTATATTAAAACTGTGCAAAGAAATGCATTTATTCATTTTATTTTGCATTATCCTTATGTTATTGTTATTGGATAATATAAACATAAGGCAGAGAGGCAATAGGCTTGCTCCCTGGCAAAGGAATTGAGTATAGGCTAATTTCAGGTGGGTACCTCTGTTACCTATGGACGAAACGCAACATTTATGTTCAGGCTTCTCAGCACCTAATGACCTCGTAGGGGCCCATCAGCTACGAGGTAGCGTAACGATCAGTTGCCAAGAAGCGTGAACGTCGGCGTTTCACCGAGCTGAAGTTAATTGGGGTCGATCTAACCTGGTCTGTGCTTCGGTCCCGTCAACCTCCTGTCTCTCTGCAAGGCCCGGGTGCACCCTAGGCTCTTCTTAGTAGACAGGTTCTTCAGCCAACCAGGTATGACTGGCGGGCCAGCTTCAATGAGCACAGTGTTCCAACACAGGTTATGTTACGTGGTAAAAACAATTGGGCACGAAAATGCGAACTTTATCTGGTTCGAGAAACAATAACACACTCAGCTATATGAACAATCCTAAGGGATACCCGAATACATTCCAGATGGCCTGCGATTTAATTTCAATACCCTAACCAAAACGCGTTTTCATTGCGAGGGCTTTCGTCCGTCAGTTGTCAAAAAACTGCCAGGTTGTCAGCTAACGTCAAATTCAAAATGGCCGTTCAGAAACCATCGATCGAATATCGATTTGGAATCGAACAATCACCCGCCCGGACAGGCACCCACCTGTCCCCTAATCTACGGGCAGCCGAGACAACGTTGCTACCGCTCGTTTTAGAACCGAGCCTCCTACTAGAACCTCTGCAGATCGGGGGGTCCCGTCCTTGCCAGGGAACAAGTTAACAATGCGCCCCCTGCGCCAACGTAGTGGCGGTAGGTTAGCATCCTTAACCAGAACGAGGTCACCAACACTAGGGGGGCTAGTTTTGTCAGTCCACTTAAGGCGCTGTTGTAAGATATGCAGATACTCGAGCGACCAACGCTTCCAGAAATTCTGAGTAAACTGCTGCAACATCTGACACCTTGACAACCGATACAATTTCACTCCCTCGAAGCATCCCGGGCAACGCGTTAAGTGGCTGACCTATCAAGAAATGGCCTGGGGTCAGAGCCTCCAGGTCATTTGGATCCGAGCTGAGCGGACACAACGGTCGCGAATTGAGAACGGCCTCGATCTTACAAAACAATGTCGCGAGCTCCTCAAAAGTCAGCGCGGTCTGACCTACTATACGCCCCAAGTGCGTCTTAGCTGACTTAACTACGGCCTCAAAAATCCCACCCCAGTGGGGGCAAATCGGTGGGCTGAAGGTCCACTGTATACCCCGACGGGAGAGGGCCGTTCCAATATCCACTTTATTTATATTCAAAAAGTTGACTATCTCTCGTAAGTATCGTTCCGCACCGATGTAGTTAGTGCCGTTATCAGAGCGGATCAAAGTTGGAAGTCCCCTTCGAAAAAAAAACCTATCCAAACAAGCAATGAAAGCCTCTGTCGAGAGATCAGCAACGAGCTCGAGATGTACCGCCTTGGTGGATAAACAAACAAACACACATAGGTACGCCTTGTATTGCCTGGCGGTACGCAATCGTGAACTCTTCACCATAAACGGTCCTGCAAAATCCGTACCAACACCTGAAAACGGTCTGACCTCATTCACACGATCAGGGGGCAAGTCCCCCATGAGAGGTTGCATCGTGGCAGCCTTAAGTCGATAACAAGGCATGCACCGAAACACGATGTTCCGTATGACACGGCGGGCAGATAAGATCCAAAACTCCCGCTGGAGCGTGGCCAACAACGCGTTACAGCCGGCATGCGCGTTTTTAATATGACGATCAGTCACCAGCAATTCAACTAACTGTCCCCCCTAGGGGAGCAGAAGTGGGTGACGAGCCGAATACGACATATTCACATTGCGCAATCTTCCTCCTACCCGAAGTAACCCGGTCGAATCAACAAAGGGGTTGAGACGCGCGACGGCTCCCTTCAATTTCGAACGTCCACTTCGTATAATCTCCAATTCTGCCCCAAACTTCGAGGACTGTACCAACCGGACCAAATTCAATAGCGACTCGTTTCGCTCTGCCGGAGTCAGAATAGGGTTCAACGTTCGCCGATCGCGAGGAGTACGACAATTTCTAGCGAATCTCCTAATCCAAGTGGACACGTTTATCAACTTGTCAAGTGAGCTATACCGGTCCAGCAGAAACCCGGCGTCAGGGTCCTCAGCCTTCTGGGTAACATGCACGGCCGCTCTGGGGCAATGATCCGAAGATACTACTACATGGCTGTGGGGCCAGTCCGATTCTCTCTTGGCAAGCCAGGGTGGTCCCCACCACAAATGGTGTCTAACGAGTTCAGGAGCCCGACATCCCCTGGATGCACAATCAGACGGGTTCAATTCTCCTGGTACATGTCTCCAGGTCAGTGGGACCTCAGACGACACAATCTGGGAGACACGGTTCGCAACAAAAACCTCTAAGTTATGGACCGAAGCCTTCAGCCAGCACAAAACAATCTGGCTGTCCGTCCACGCGTACACCGTATCCTCCAAAACCACTGACCCACGCAACACTGTTAGAGTGTGATTCAAAAGTTTGGTCAAAAGAGCAGCCCCGGACAGTTCCAGTTTTGGAATCGTCATCCTTGTCCGAATAGGCGCTACCTTGCTTTTTGCCAAAACCAAACGCACGTCGACCTCCCCGGTGGAGGTGACGGTTCGCAAATAAACCGCTGCCGCAAACCCTCGTTCAGAGGCATCACAAAACCCGTGAAGGGTTGCCCTGTAATCCCCAGCAGGGACCAATTTCCTCGGCAGCGATACATTATTTATGTCCGATAGCGAGGTGAACATTCGCGTCCAATCAGTCAACAAATCACCTGAGAGGTGGGTGTCCCAGGTCAACTGAGCCGCCCATAGCCTTTGCATAAAACATTTGAGAGCAAAGGTGACTGGAGAAATCCATCCATTCGGGTCGAACGTTCTCGCAATCGTTGACAGTACTGACCGCTTCGTCC
This sequence comes from Argyresthia goedartella, assembly GCA_949825045.1. NCBI lineage: Eukaryota > Metazoa > Arthropoda > Insecta > Lepidoptera > Argyresthiidae > Argyresthia > Argyresthia goedartella. The sequence continues at coordinate 16,445,986 of OX463826.1, forward strand.
AGGCCTTCGGTGTTTCTAAAACCACCCGATAGGTAAACTCATCATGGACGGGCCGGTACTGAATTCCAAGTACTGACAACATGTTAGGGTTGTCAGGATTCTCAAAAACGTGCGGGTCTTGTTGAAACTCATCTGGGAGACCAGCCATCAACTCAGGGGAGTTGGACATCCACTTGCGTAGTTCATAGCCGCCTCGTTCCAGCAATTGAATGAGCTCGTCACGTCGGTCCAGAGCTTCCTCTACACTGGCTGCCCCTGTGCAGACGTCATCGACGTATAAATCTTGCTCCAGGATAGCGGCGGCTCTAGGATAGCTCACACGGTCACGCGACGCCAACTCCCGCAGGGTACGCATCGCCAAATACGGGCTAGACCGTAACCCATACGTGTTCGTGTTTAACTCATAGACCTTGACTGGCTCGGCCGTGGACTCACGCCACAGTATCAACTGATACCTTCTGTCAGCCGGATGAATTACCGTTTGCCTAAACATCATCCGAATGTCTGCGACAAATACAATCTGGTGCCTCCGAAAGCTCGTGAGAATATCCGAAATATCACGACTCAACTTGGGTCCCGAATGTAGACACTGATTCAGGGACATCCCGTTCGAGGTAGGTGCTGACCCATCAAAAACAACTCGAATCTTGCCGGTAGGGGTTCGTAGGACGGCATGGTGTGGAAGGAAACAATGATCCTCAGATCTCCAGTCCACACCCGATACCGACATGTGTCCTAACGACTCATACTCCCTCATGAAATCAACATATTTTTGTTTAAATACGGCGTCCCTTGTCATCCTACGCTCCATCGACATCAATCTCGTCTCAGCCATCTTCCTAGATTCTCCTAGTGGCGGTCGATCGGCCCTGAAAGGCAGTCGAGTTACAAAACGACCAGAACGAAGGCGACCAGTACTATTCTGGTAAAACAACTCGCACTCGTCTTCGTCTGCGTCGACTCGACGAACGGTGGGAGGTTCCTCTATCTCCCAGAAACGTTGGATAACGTCTGACAACGCTGAGCCAATAAGTATGCCATCTGACTCGGCAGGCCTAACCATTGGCAATGCCGGACCCATGATCACGTGACCAAACTTAGTATCCACAGCAATCAACCCGTCCGGCTGAAGAACTCGCCGATCCGACAACAGAAACCTACCCAGAACGTCTGCTCCCAGTAGCAGGTCGACCGGGGCTGGAGTGTCAAAATCGGGATCCGCCAACTTGAGTCCTGATGTCAGGAATCGAACGGCCGGAGTCAACTTCACCAAGGGGTGTCTGCCCATGACATGCGTCATTACTTAAGCTTGCACGGATGTTTTTGTCAAAATGTCATAACGTGGAGAGAACGTGATCACCGATTGACCAACTACATTCGTAACCGTAACATTCCCCACGCCCCGTATTGATTTATTATACCTATTTACCTTGAGGCCCAACCATTTTGCTAAATCATTCGATACAATGCAGCCCTGAGCTCCAGAATCTAATAGGGCGCGAACGTATGTTGGGTTGCCCGCCAAATCCCAAACAAGCACAGAGGCGATCGGTAACACCACCGTCTCCGGTTGGGGGGCAACAAATGGTTGGACCGCAAATTCCTAGCGAGGGCCCCCGGGGCCCCATTCTGCCTGTAACCGATCAGGTATGCAGCTATACGCCAGAGGGTCCCATTGTACAAATGGCCCACGCGCCGGTTCCATTGCCACCCTACGATTCCCCGTAAAGGGGGGTGGGCGTGAATTCAACCGTGGCCGCTCCATGAGCGGGGGGGACATCACATGTGACCGACGAGGACGAGGCGACGAGCGGGGCGACAACTGAGGCGGCGTCCGAACCGCACCCGCATAGCTCGAAGGTGTCCTATGACACCCGCCCGTTACGGCCTGCTCAACACACCCAATGTCCCGCTGGGTCGGATGCTGAGTCGCAACCGAAAACTCAGGGCCCCCCATGTAATGGTCCTGAGTGCGGCCCTGCACCCTGGTACTGCCCTGTGCACGTGGGGACGTTGGCCCCTGAGTTAAGCTCCGAGTCGCAAACGAATTCTCAGGGCCCCATGCCGTGTCACCCTGGGTACGGCCCTGTGGAGGCTGTTGGCCGGACCGGTTCATGCACAACAGATTGTTGTGGGGCCCACCACAATATCCGCACATTTGTGTGCGCGTGCAGTCCCTAGCCATATGTGGCCCGAGGCACAGGAAACACCAGCTCCGCTGCTTGGCCATCCGGCGCCGTCCCTGAACCCAAAGTTCCCCGAACTTATTGCAATTGGCCACAGCATGGCCAATCTGCCTACAACATGGGCAGGTCTTACCATGTGGGGTCAATTCACTCACAGTCCCATACGACTGCCGGTTGGTGCGGTCCTTCCTCGTCGGAGGGCCCCTACTCACAGCGCTCCCGGCAGCTCTCTGTGGCTCCGAAGGATGGGTGACCGTCAACCCCAAATTCTCTGCCCGTCGAGCCTCCTCTTCCAAGAATCCGACCAAGTCGGAGAAGGCGGGCAGGTCCTCGGCCGACCTCCCGTGAGACTGTTCGAAACGAGTCTGCACGTCAGCGGGTAGGCGGGAAAGTACAATGTACAACAGTAGGTACGACCATTCACCAACCGGAAGTCCAAGATTCTCTAGAGCCTTGGTGACGGACAACAATGGGTTCAAAACCTCCGTCTGTATGGCCCCGACCTTGTTCACAACCGGGATACTAAACAAACGGTTCAGTTGGGCATCGGCCAACCTCCGTTTGTTATGGTAACGTCTGACCAACAATTGCCTGGCCGTTTCATAGTTACCCTCCGTAACTGTCAAATGAGTGACCAGCTCCCTAGGCTCACCCCTCAATGCTGCCACCAGCTGAGCCATCTTGACAGACTTGGTAATGTCCGATCGCATGTGCACCAAACTGTCGAACAGATTGATGAAGCTCATCCATTCACCGGACACGCCGTCAAAAGTAGGCATAGTTATGGCAGGTAACCTGGACCCCGATCCCTGAAGCGGCAGAGGTGCTTCAATGTCACCACCATAGCTGGACTCGCGCTGTCTACGTATGTCCTCAGCCTTCTGCGTGATAGCAGCTGCCATCTCCATACATTGGTCGACATCCCCTATCAACCGTGACAGCCTGTCAGGTGCGCAACCATCAACTGATTCCGCCTGCGCGGACAATTCGAGCACCCTATTGTAACGTTCCTTAACGTCCATAGACCGCTCCAATACCACATCATGCCTATCTAAACGGTCTATCAGACCGTGTGCGGAGGAAAACCATCTGAGTTCCTTAGAAACACCCTTCTGGATTTCAGATAACGACATGATCGGAACCATACTTACTCACAATTTGCAGTAACTCAATTTTATTGGACCCTCCAGTCTACAACCCAAACGAGGGAACCCTAAACCACAAATTAAACAATGTTGTTTTCCTTAAACAATAGGAACCGAGTTTTATATCTATATAAATTCTGTAAATACAATTTAGTTTCCCTTTATCATTATAACACACACAGATAGTCAATATTAGTTCAAGTTATAAATTGCTATAAACTGAAAACAATGTAATAGCCTGCTATCAATAGATGTAACTACCTATGTTAACCAAAACATTCATTCAATAGCATTACTAGACCACTAATAGATTGACTAACTGGTACTTCAATGCAATTTTCAATTCAATATCTGTCTATCTACTACCAGCAATAGACCTATAGCTTACAATACTACCAATCTATGTGGATATAGGAACAACAACCAAGTTACCTAATAACCGCCTATACCTACAGATTGATAGTCCCAAATCGTGCCTTCCTGGAGCCCTTGACGGCTGCAAATCTCAGGAAGCCACGCTCTAGCTACCAAAATGTTCAGGCTTCTCAGCACCTAATGACCTCGTAGGGGCCCATCAGCTACGAGGTAGCGTAACGATCAGTTGCCAAGAAGCGTGAACGTCGGCGATTCACCGAGCTGAAGTTAATTGGGGTCGATCTAACCTGGTCTGTGCTTCAGTCCCGTCAACCTCCTGTCTCTCTGCAAGGCCCGGGTGCACCCTAGGCTCTTCTTGGTAGACAGGTTCTTCAGCCAACCAGGTATGACTGGCGGGCCAGCTTCAATGAGCACAGTGTTCCAACACAGGTTATGTTACGTGGTAAAAACAATCGGGGCACGAAAATGCGAACTTTATCTGGTTCGAGAAACAATAACACACTCAGCTATATGAACAATCCTGAGGGATACCCGAATAGATTCCAGATGGCCTGCGATTTAATTTCAATACCCTAACCAAAACGCGTTTTCATTGCGGGGGCTTTCGTCCGTCAGTTGTCAAAAAACTGCCAGGTTGTCAGCTAACGTCAAATTCAAAATGGCCGTTCAGAAACCATCGATCGAATATCGATTTGGAATCGAACAATTTAGATTATAATTAATTGAGCGCAGATCGAGGGTATCGCGTTAATATTTCTTCGTGATAAACGTGCTTTCTTTTGTAAGAAAAGAAAATAAAAGTAGATTGTTACACAAGGGAGGTAATTTATCAATTGCACACACACATTGCGAGGGCGCTTTTGGTTCGAGGGAGTTACTGATCACTTACTCCCGAGTCAATACTCTACTTTTCAATATAATATAAATAAAAACAACTTAAAAACAGCTACCTATACAATAAAAACGGTCAAGTGCGAGTCTAACGCGCGCACGAAGGGTTCCTTACCAACGTACAATGGTAGGGATGGTGTGGAGTGAATAGTTTGGATTTTACATAGCAAAATGTTGTTTACAAAGTTATTGGTGCGGCTTCTTTCACACTCCATATACGTAACCAGGTGCGTTCATAAGTTTGTATATGGTATTGAAAGAATTGTTGTATGAGAGCCCCCTTAAATATTTATTTTATTCTGTTTTTTAGTATTTGTTGCTATAGTGACAACAGAAATACATCATCTGTGAAAGTTTCATCTGTCTAACTATCACGGTTCATGAGATACAGCCTGGTGACAGTCGAACGGACGGACGGACGGACGGACAGCGGAGGCTTAGTAATAGGGTCCCGTATGGCACCCTTCGGGGACGGAACTCTGAAAAAGTACTATTTTCATTAACAGTATATTTCCAACAACGTTTTCAACAAAATTTGCGTGGCGCTAATTTTCTTTGTTTATTTTACTTGCGATTACCTTAAAAAGAAAGAAGCCCTTTTAAGAAAATATCTTAAACGAATCCATATCTAAAAGTAAAGTTGAAAAAAAAAATGTTTTTACTTAAGAGAGGCTTTCCTTTCTTTTTTCATGGACATACAGATAACCGTCTGAGGATTTAATTTTCTAAACCTTTTTATATTTCGGCCCGATGATCCGTTGTGTTGGCTATTCACGACAAAACATGAAATATATAATTGGGTGCCCTTAACATGGTAGCATACAAAAGAGTCGCTTTTATTTATGCAAGCTCATTGTCCATGCAAAATCTGCGTGACAGTACAACTCTGTGAGACTTCTGAATGTTTTTTTTCTGGTGGAAAAGCGGGTTAGCGTTGGCTTCGGCGTTTCTTTACAGGTAGTAACAGGATGACTCATAAAGGACAGGTTTTTAGAATGATGGGTCTACTTTCATTAGCCAGCTTTATCACCTTGCATTTTGTGATGGATGGCGATGAAACTGGTGAACGTATTGATAAATGATTGACAATTTAACAAAAACCATTAGATATACACTTATTTAAATGCATATGAAAATGAAAAATTACAGAAATACACGAATAAATGTAAGTACCCAATTACGGGCACGCTTTATTCGTGACTCTACAAAATTTACGTGAAAATATTCAGAGGGAAATATCGCCAAAGGGCTGCATAAATGTCTTTACATTTTCTCTATCACAAAGCCTTGAACTCTTAAAGGGCGGTGAAGGCTCGCGAAAATATTTGTGCTCCGAACATTCAACAAAATCGGTACGAAAACAATGACGAATAAAATCGCGGAAGAAAAATCACTGTTTTTGTCACTTGGTCAGCGAGTTTGATATTCATTTTTCCGATACCTTCACTTCTAAAATGTCCCATACTTGTAACTGGAGCTCAAGTTTGCCCAGCGTTGGACGTGGCAGAAATTATCTTTGATATTATTGCTTACCTGTGAGCTGGTTTTGATTTTCTAGTGGATTTATCAATTTGTTCTCTATCTTTGTTGAAGTAGAATTTAGATTGTGGCGTTGTGATTAGTGAATTTGTGATGGGGGTGAAATTGATTTAATCTCTAGTCTGTAATTGGAGTGGATGGCACGGAAAAGAAGAGGCCTATACCCAGCAGTAGGTAAATGTGGGCTGATTGATTTATTTAAATGAACAGTAGGTAATTTATAACATTGCTTTTCATTTGTTATTGGCGGATTCCTCAATTCCCACAGACGAGGGGATAAAAATATGAGAAGGACGAAATCGTATTGAAAGCCAAAGTTTTTAGACTCTTTTAAACCGACTGCGGCGAAGCCTTATAGGAGGTTTATTATATTCTATCGTAGACAACAATGTTCTGCGCACGAGTTCTACTTTGATGACATTTACTGTGCTGCACGAGTATTTCTGACTGCGCGAGCGCGAAGCGTCTCCGTTTCAGCTTGGGCAAAAATGATTTTGTATTTCTGTCCGGATTTTCGTTTTTTCTCCTCCACAGGTCGCATTTCTCTACCGTTTAAAGTGAAATTTTATATGATAATTATAATTTTATTTTTGTGGGTTCAGTTTTTTTTTCCAAAATAATAATAATTTTTCGAGACCTTGAAAGTGACATAGGCTTTACAATTTTGCTGAAAAGTCAATAGGTTGTATTGACTTTTAAAATGTAGTTTACAAAGTTATTAGTTCGGCTACTTTGATACTCCATATTGGTAACCAGGTGCATTCACAAGTTTGTATGTTAGAAGTTCAGCTTTCTACCAACAGAAACGTCATTGTTAAGGTTGACTTACAAAATGCTTCTCAGTTGAGCGTGACGTCATTTTGATCAAAGTTAGTGATTGCGTTCCACCTCTCTACCCCTTTCTCCATCAGTGTTACTCTGGTCCTACCCAGGGACTTTTTTTGGGGAATACCTGGTAGAGCCACAAGTGGGCGCGAATTAAGTAATCGACACTGATTTGATTTAAAAGAAATATTTTATTATCAGTTTAACAGAGTAACCACTAAGATTGATCAAACAATAATCATCTTAATCTAGAACTTATAAGCTATTTATATTAAAATATCGTCTTAGTCAACTATGACGTATGTACCCAATTTGGTATGTATGTGTTTAACTAGGACAGCTGACAAAGGTAATATCGGAGGGGTTGTCACACTTAGACCCGTTATATTCAGTTTGGCGGTACAGGATGTTTTAAAATCTGTAAGTTCTCCTTTGAATGTCTGGTACTTGGATGACGGTACTATCGGGGGACCTCCGAATGTAGTCCTGGCCGATTTGCATTCGGTTATTCGTTGTCCGGGAGTCTTGGGCCTACAACTAAACTCGCAGATATGTGAGTTATTCCCGTGCTCTGGAATTTTGACACAAGACACAAGAGCGAAGTTTGAAAGTTTAGTTCCAGGGGCCAGAAGGTCCTCAATAAAACCGATTTCACCCTGTTGGGGGCACCCATATTTGTAGAAGGTGCACCGGTCGTTCTGCGAAATAATATGGAGGCCTTGGTTGGGGATTTGCCACGTCTTAAGGAGCTTTCCGCACATATTTTGGCTGGGATTAAATATTTCGCAGATAGGTATAGGTGCCACACCTATCACTCTGCGAAATAGTTTATCTCAGTCGAGATTAACATAATCTTTGCGAACGGCTCCGGTTTGAATGTGCAGGGGGGAGGCAGATTCATAAGTGAAGTATATTTTGGATGTGAAGATGTCTCCCTCCCGCAGTGGTCAGCACTACCTATCAGGTTCGGTGGTGTCGGCCTTCGTCGCCTACAGGACACGGAACTCCCTGCTTTCTTGGCCTCTTTGCATTGGGTGTTTTAACTTGTCACACACACTTTGAACATGAATTGTGGCAATTTAAACATTCCTTTTGCAGCCGAGGCTTTGCGGTTGTGGCGAGTCGGTTGCCCGGCTATAGGCATGCCGAAGCAGCCTAGTATGCAGCGTGCCTGGGATCAAGACCTCTGCAGGTTATCCCTTGATGGGTCTCTGGCGCAGAGCACGGAGGCGGATCTTGCTCGCGTGCGTGCAGTCTCCCAGCCAGAGTCTGGAGTCTGGCAGCATGCTTTGCCGTCTCCTTAGTTGGGCACTTTTTTGGACGATAACTCCCTGCGTGTGGCTATGGCACTTCGGTTAGGTTGCGACATCTGCGAACCACATCGCTGTGTTTGTAGTGCGGTCGTTGACTTGATGAGACACCATGGGCTGCACTGTGATCGGAGAGCAAGGAGACTCTCTCGCGATCACTCAATTAACGACATCGACTTTTTTATTCTTCGGGGATAATAAGAAACGCCACCAAAAAATAGGCTCTATATATTTAGGCTATAAATATATTTGAATTTTAATTATTTATAATTAATTAATGTACAGTTTAATATAAAATCACTGACTTAGACCCTCCACTCATCATAATTAACTGATCACCTCACTTATTGTCCCATCATCTATTATCACATCACACACAAGCTCAATGGACCTGTTCAGGCTTCTCAGCACCTAATGATCTCGCAGGGGCCCATCAGCTACGAGGTAGCATAGCGATCAGTTGCCAAGAAGTGTGAACGTCGGCGATTCACCGAGCTATTGTAAATGTAGTCGATCTAACCTGGTCTGTGCTTCGGTCCCGTCAACCTCCTGTCTCTCTGCAAGGCCCGGGTGCACCCTAGGCTCTTCTTGGTAGACAGGTTCTTCAGCCAACCAGGTATGACTGGCAGGCCAGCTTCGATGAGCACAGTGTTCCAACACAGGTTATGTTACGTGGGAAAAACCAATCGGCCACGTAAATGCGAACTTTATCTGGTTCGGGGAACCACAACACACTCAGCTATATAGACAATCCTGAGGGGAACCCGAATACATTCCAGATGGCTTGCGATTTAATTTCAATACCCTAACCAATACGCGTTACATTGCGAGGGCTTTCGTCTGTCAGTTGTCAAAAACTGCAAGGTTGGCAGCAACGTCAAATTCAAAATGGCCGTTCCGAAACCATCGATCGAATATCGATTTGGAATCGAACAATCACCCGCCCGGACAGGCACCCACCTGTCCCCTAATCTACGGGCAGCCGAGACAACGTTGCTACCGCTCGTTTTAGAACCGAGCCTCCTACTAGAACCTCTGCAGACCGGGGGGTCCCGTCCTTGCCAGGGAACAAGTTAACAATGCGCCCCCTGCGCCAACGTAGTGGCGGTAGGTTAGCATCCTTAACCAGAACGAGGTCACCAACACTAGGGGGGCTGGTTTTGTCAGTCCACTTAAGGCGCTGTTGTAAGATATGCAGATACTCGAGCGACCAACGCTTCCAGAAATTCTGAGTAAACTGCTGCAACATCTGATACCTTGACAACCGATACAATTTCACTCCCTCGAAGGGGTGCTCGGGCAACGCGATAAGTGGCTGTCCTATCAAGAAATGGCCTGGGGTCAGAGCCTCCAGGTCATTTGGATCCGAGCTGAGCGGACACAACGGTCGCGAATTGAGAACGGCCTCGATCTTACAAAACAATGTCGCGAGCTCCTCAAAAGTCAGCGCGGTCTGACCTACTATACGCCCCAAGTGCGTCTTAGCTGACTTAACTACGGCCTCAAAAATCCCACCCCAGTGGGGGCAACTCGGTGGGCTGAAGGTCCACTGTATACCCCGACGGGAGAGGGCCGTTCCAATATCCACTTTATTTACATTCAAAAAGTTGTCTATCTCTCGTAAGTATCGTTCCGCACCGACGTAGTTAGTGCCGTTATCAGAGCGGATCAAAGTTGGAAGTCCCCTTCGAGAAACAAACCTATCCAAACAAGCAATGAAAGCCTCTGTCGAGAGATCAGCAACGAGCTCGAGATGTACCGCCTTGGTGGATAAACAAACAAACACACATAGGTACGCCTTGTATTGCTTAGCGGTACGCAATCGTGAACTCTTCACCATAAACGGTCCGGCAAAATCCGTACCAACACCTGAAAACGGTCTGACCTCATTCACACGATCAGGGGGCAAGTCCCCCATGAGAGGTTGCATCGTGGCAGCCTTAAGTCGATAACAAGGCATGCACCGAAACACGATGTTCCGTATGACACGGCGGGCAGATAAGATCCAAAACTCCCGCTGGAGCGTGGCCAACAACGCGTTACAGCCGGCATGCGCGTTTTTAATATGACGATCAGTCACCAGCAATTCAACTAACTGTCCCCCCTTGGGGAGCAGAAGTGGGTGACGAGCCGAATACGACAGATTCGCATTGCGCAATCTTCCTCCTACCCGAAGTAACCCGGTCGAATCAACAAAGGGGTTGAGACGCGCGACGGCTCCCTTCAATTTCGAACGTCCACTTCGTATAATCTCCAATTCTGCCCCAAACTTCGAGGACTGTACCAACCGGACCAAATTCAGTAGCGACTCGTTTCGCTCTGCCGGAGTCAGAATAGGGTTCAACGTTCGCTGATCGCGAGGAGTACGACAGTTTCGAGCGAATCTCCTAATCCAAGTGGACACGTTTATCAACTTGTCAAGTGAGCTATACCGGTCCAGCAGAAACCCGGCGTCAGGGTCCTCAGCCTTCTGGGTAACATGCAAGGCCGCTCTGGGGCCATGATCCGAAGATACTACTACATGGCTGTGGGGCCAGTCCGATTCTCTCCTGGCAAGCCAGGGTGGTCCCTACCACAAATGGTGTCTAACGAGTTCAGGAGCCCGACATCCCCTGGATGCACAATCAGACGGGTTCAATTCTCCTGGTACATGTCTCCAGGTCAGTGGGACCTCAGACGACACAATCTGGGAGACACGGTTCGCAACAAAAACCTCTAAGTTATGGACCGAAGCCTTCAGCCAGCACAAAACAATCTGGCTGTCCGTCCACGCGTACACCGTATCCTCCAAAACCACTGACCCACGCAACACTGTTAGAGTGTGATTCAAAAGTTTGGTCAAAAGAGCAGCCCCGGACAGTTCCAGTTTTGGAATCGTCATCCTTGTCCGAATAGGCGCTACCTTGCTTTTTGCCAAAACCAAACGCACGTCGACCTCCCCGGTGGAGGTGACGGTTCGCAAATAAACCGCTGCCGCAAACCCTCGTTCAGAGGCATCACAAAACCCGTGAAGGGTTGCCCTGTAATCCCCAGCAGGGACCAATTTCCTCGGCAGCGATACATTATTTATGTCCGATAGCGAGGTGAACATTCGCGTCCAATCAGTCAACAAATCACCTGAGAGGTGGGTGTCCCAGGTCAACTGAGCCGCCCATAGCCTTTGCATAAAACATTTGAGAGCAAAGGTGACTGGAGAAATCCATCCATTCGGGTCGAACGTTCTCGCAATCGTTGACAGTACTGACCGCTTCGTCCAGGCCTTCGGTGTTTCTAAAACCACCCGATAGGTAAACTCATCATGGACGGGCCGGTACTGAATTCCAAGTACTGACAACATGTTAGGGTTGTCAGGATTCTCAAAAACGTGCGGGTCTTGTTGAAACTCATCTGGGAGACCAGCCATCAACTCAGGGGAGTTGGACATCCACTTGCGTAGTTCATAGCCGCCTCGTTCCAGCAATTGAATGAGCTCGTCACGTCGGTCCAGAGCTTCCTCTACACTGGCTGCCCCTGTGCAGACGTCATCGACGTATAAATCTTGCTCCAGGATAGCGGCGGCTCTAGGATAGCTCACACGGTCACGCGACGCCAACTCCCGCAGGGTACGCATCGCCAAATACGGGCTAGACCGTAACCCATACGTGTTCGTGTTCAACTCATAGACCTTGACTGGCTCGGCCGTGGACTCACGCCAAAGTATCAACTGATACCTTCTGTCAGCCGGATGAATTACCGTTTGCCTAAACATCATCCGAAAGTCTGCGACAAATAAAATCTGGTGCCTCCGAAAGCTCGTGAGAATATCCGAAATATCACGACTCAACTTGGGTCCCGAATGTAGACACTGATTCAGGGACATCCCGTTCGAGGTAGGTGCTGACCCATCAAAAACAACTCGAATCTTGCCGGTAGGGGTTCGTAGGACGGCATGGTGTGGAAGGAAACAATGATCCTCAGATCTCCAGTCCACACCCGATACCGACATGTGTCCTAACGACTCATACTCCCTCATGAAATCAACATATTTTTGTTTAAATACGGCGTCCCTTGTCATCCTACGCTCCATCGACATCAATCTCGTCTCAGCCATCTTCCTAGATTCTCCTAGTGGCGGTCGATCGGCCCTGAAAGGCAGTCGGGTTACAAAACGACCAGAACGAAGGCGACCAGTACTATTCTGGTAAAACAACTCGCACTCTTCTTCGTCTGCGTCGACTCGACGAGCGGTGGGAGGTTCCTCTATCTCCCAGAAACGTTGGATAGCGTCTGACAACGCTGAGCCAATAAGTATGCCATCTGACTCGGCAGGCCTAACCATTGGCAATGCCGGACCCATGATCACGTGACCAAACTTAGTATCCACAGCAATCAACCCGTCCGGCTGAAGAACTCGCCGATCCGACAACAGAAACCTACCCAGAACGTCTGCTCCCAGTAGCAGGTCGACCGGGGCTGGAGTGTCAAAATCGGGATCCGCCAACTTGAGTCCTGATGTCAGGAATCGAACGGCCGGATTCAACTTCACCAAGGGGTGTCTGCCCATGACATGCGTCATTACTAAAGCTTGCACGGATGTTTTTGTCAAAATGTCATAACGTGGAGAGAACGTGATCACCGATTGACCAACTACATTCGTAACCGTAACATTCCCCACGCCCCGTATTGATTTATTATACCTATTTACCTTGAGGCCCAACCATTTTGCTAAATCGTTCGATACAATGCAGCCCTGAGCTCCAGAATCTAATAGGGCGCGAACGTATGTTGGGTTGCCCGCCAAATCCCAAACAAGCACAGAGGCGATCGGTAACACCACCGTCTCCGGTTGGGGGGCAACCAATGGTTGGGCCGCAAATTCCTAGCGAGGACCCCCGGGGCCCCACTGTGCCTGTAACCGATCAGGTAGGCAGCTATACGCCAGAGGGTCCCATTGTACAAATGGCCCGAGCGCCGGTTCCATTGCCACCCTACGACGCCCCCCGAAGGGGGGTGGGTGTGAATTCAACCGTGGCCGCTCCATGAGCGGGGGGGACATCACATGCGACCGACGAGGACGAGGCGACGAGCGGGGCGACAACTGAGGCGGCGTCCGAACCGCATCCGCATAGCTTGAAGGTGTCCCATGCCACCCGCCCGTTACGGCCCGCTGAACACACCCAATGTCCCGCTGGGTCGGATGCTGAGTCGCAACCGAAAACTCAGGGCCCCCCATGTGATGACTTGATAGGTGACGGACAACAACGATTTCAAAACCTCCGTCTGTATGGCCCCGACCTTGTTCACAACCGGGATACTAAACAAACGGTTCAGTTGGGCATCGGCCAACCTCCGTTTGTTATGGTAACGTCTGACCAACAATTGTCTGGCCGTTTCATAGTTACCCTCCGTAACTGTCAAATGAGCGACCAGCTCTCTAGGCTCACCCCTTAATGCTGCCACCAGCTGAGCCATCTTGACAGACTTGGTAATGTCCGATCGCATGTGCACTAAACTGTCGAACAGATTGATGAAGCTCATCCATTCACCGGACACTCCGTCAAAAGTAGGCATAGTTATGGCCGGTAACCTGGACCCTGAACCCTGAAGCGGCAGAGGTGTTTCAATGTCACCACCATGGCTGGACTCGCGCTGTCTACGTATGTCCGCAGCCTTCTGCGTGATAGCAGCTGCCATCTCCATACATTGGTCGACATCCCCTAGCAACCGTGACAGCCTGTCAGGTGCGCAACCATCAACTGATTCCGCCTGCGCGGACAATTCGAGCACCCTATTGTAACGTTCCTTAACGTCCATAGACCGCTCCAATACCACATCATGCCTATCTAAACGGTCTATCAGACCGTGTGCGGAGGAAAACCATCTGATTTCCTTAGAAACACCCTTCTGGATTTCAGATAACGACATGATCGGAACGATACTTACTCACAATTTGCAGTAACTCAATTTTATTGGACCCTCCAGTCTACAACCCAAACGAGGGAACCCTAAACCACAACTTAAACAATGCTGTTTTCCTTAAACAATAGGAACCGAGTTTTATATCTATATAAATTCTGTAAATACAATTTAGTTTCCCTTTATCATTATAACACACACAGATAGTCAATATTAGTTCAAGTTATAAATTGCTATAAACTGAAAACAATGTAATAGCCTGCTATCAATAGATGTAACTACCTATGTTAATCAAAGCATTCATTAGCATTACTAGACCACTAATAGATTGACTAACTGGTACTTCAATGCAAATTTCAATTCACCTACAATGTACCTAAGTTGAGTACCTACTATTCTGAGTCACATCTCAGTACAACTGGTCATTTAGGGAAAACTGTAATATCTGTCTGTCTACTACCAGCAATAGACTTATAGCTTACAATACTACCAATCTATGTGGATATAGGAACCAACCAGTTACTTAACCGCCTATACCTACAGATTGATAGTCCCAAATCGTGCGTTCCTGGAGCCCTTGACGGCTGCAAATCTCAGGAAACCACGCTCTAGCTACCAAAGTTGTTCAGGCTTCTCAGCACCTAATGACCTCGTAGGGGCCCATCAGCTACGAGGTAGCGTAGCGATCAGTTGCCAAGAAGTGTGAACGTCGGCGATTCACCGAGCTATTGTAAATGTAGTCGATCTAACCTGGTCTGTGCTTCGGTCCCGTCAACCTCCTGTCTCTCTGCAAGGCCCGGGTGCACCCTAGGCTCTTCTTGGTAGACAGGTTCTTCAGCCAACCAGGTATGACTGGCAGGCCAGCTTCGATGAGCACAGTGTTCCAACACAGGTTATGTTACGTGGGAAAAACCAATCGGCCACGTAAATGCGAACTTTATCTGGTTCGGGGAACCACAACACACTCAGCTATATAGACAATCCTGAGGGGAACCCGAATACATTCCAGATGGCTTGCGATTTAATTTCAATACCCTAACCAATACGCGTTACATTGCGAGGGCTTTCGTCTGTCAGTTGTCAAAAACTGCAAGGTTGGCAGCAACGTCAAATTCAAAATGGCCGTTCCGAAACCATCGATCGAATATCGATTTGGAATCGAACAGGACCTATACGCTGAACTGCAGAAGAATATGGACGAAATCACGGAGACCTTCGGTGAGCGAATGGAGAAGTACGAGCAGAAACTGTATGAAACCACACCTTCTCCAGGACCAGGACATTACTTGACATCGTTCAGGGCATACTGCCAGTCTTACTACACGTGCAGCCTGTGGGTCAACTATACGCAGGGTGCATACAGCGCCCTACGTATTCAGTACAACAATGCATTTAGGGTGGTGATGGGCCTGCCGCGGTACTGCAGCGCCTCAGGCATGTTTGCGGAGGCAAGGGTCGACGGCTTTGCCGCGATCATTAGGAAACGCAGCGCCTCGCTATTAGCGCGCGTACGCGGCAGCTCCAACTCCATTCTTCGCACGTTGGCTGGACGGTGGGACTCGCCGCTGCTGGCTCACTGGGTGAGGCTACACGTTAGTGGGTAGCCTAGGCACTCGTCCTTCTTCCCCTGCCGTGTGTGTGTTTTTATTTTTAAATTTTTTGTCATTTTTATTTTGTAATGATTTATTTGAATTTTAATTTTATTTTATTGCTGACATAATGTGTAATTTATTCTATGGGCTTTTATGCCTGCAATAAACGATTATTATTATTATTATTATTATTACCAAGCTGACGCATGAGTTCTCGGACTTCAAGTCTCTCGTGTGGAAGAGCCTTGGGATGCCAAAGTCTTCACTGCAGCTACTCTCTCTCGAGACCTCTCTGAAGCGTAAGGTGCTGCTGGTGCACGGTGTGGAAGAGGCGGCCAAAGAGGAAGCAGACGTCATTTTGAAGGGAGTGCTCACGGACCGTCTCAAGGTGTCTGCAGAGTGCCTCCGCGACTTAAAGGTGGTGCATAGGCTGGGTGCCAGGGAGACGAAATCTCGGCCCCTAATGGTGCGCTTCGCAACCCACACAGCGCGCAATGAAGTTTGGAGTCTGAAGAAGGGGCTTAAGGGCTCGGGCTTAACTGTGTCGGAGTTCTTGACAAAATCCAGACATCGAGCATTTTAGGGTAATAATAATAATAATACCTTGGACACTATTTACACACATTGATCTAGCCCCAAACTAGGATTCCCTGTATCTTGGGTACTAGACAACGATACACATACTTATATAGATAAATATAATACTTAGATAGATAAACAACCATGACTAGGTTACAAACATCCGTTCTCATCAAACAAATATTTGCCCCCACCGGGACTCGAACCCGGGACCCTTGGCTTCGTAGGCAAGGTCACTGCCGACTCGGCCATTCGGGTCGTCAAACCAAGAGTGAGCAACACCTGGACATCTGATGGCAAGATACACCTTTTGCTGCCTGATAAGTTGCGGAAAAAGCTTGAGTGCTGGGCAGATTTACGGCCGCTAACTCATAAATTCCCCAGCATGGACGCCCCCTTCCCTACCGGCAATGGGAACAAACCTGCTGAGGGCGTAGTGATCAGACGACAGGCAACTCAGACGCAGGGCAAGAAGAAGTAAGGTTAGGTTCGTCTGTCCTCAAGCCAGTCATACTCGGCCTTCCCTTTTCGTGGTGCAGTGTTAATTTAGCTGTGTTAACTATTTGCAAGGTAATAGCACTTTTTCTATGTGTCCACTACGGGTATAAAGTTCAATTTTCGGTTTTGAAAACATCACGTTATGACATGGTCAGTCACTCACTCACTCACTCACTGTTTTCTATTTTGGTTTGTACTTTTAAATTACAATAAACAGTGAGATCGAAACGCAAACGTCAAACTTCGTACTGTTTTTTTAAGTGTTGGTAGAGATCTTTTCGTTTCGTTCGCGCTCCTTGTCGCGGTCCTTTTTGCGTTCACCTCGCTGCCCTGCAACTATAACATCTAAAACCTTATTCACATTCTGATTTATTTTATGTTTTTGTGCCTTCACTGTCCGCTTTTTAGTTCTTAATTTGTTTTGTAGCATAACGGTGTGTTGTGTTGTATATTACTGAATGAAGCAGGTTTTCTGATTCTTTACAGCAATCCTTGTCTGGTCTAAGTCACCCCAGTTAGTGATTAACATAAATAAATTATTATTTTTATTTTTTATTCATATTTATCTTATTGTATTATATATTTTTAGACTTATATATTTATCCAGACATAGTATGCAAATCCATAACGATAGCTTCTTGTCGTGTGCTTCTTTCTAGCGATGAATTTATCAGTGCGATATTTCCACTGTGGGGGAACCACTTTCCGTCAAACATAGAACTGTCTTCGGTGGGTCAGGGAAAAATCTGAACATAGTGCACATCAATCATCCACACTAGCTAGTCCGATCTCATTGAGACATTTTGTGACTAACGTGTGGACGGCATCCTTGTCTCTGAGTCGTTCCTTAAGCCTTCACTCCCTCCATCCACGTACTCTCTTCTAGATTTCAGACTATACAGGAAGGCTGTAGTAGATGACAATATCTGCCAACAAAAGATTCTCACTGTCCTTGATGAGATGATCAAGGATAGTGAGATAGTTTTTTTGGCTTCCGGCCATGACACATATTTTAAATTTCTTCCTTTTAAATTACTCCTTCCCTACTGCTTGGTAACAAGCATATGTAGGCCCTCTCCCTAAAACAACCAAGCTCCTCCTTTAAAGAGTATCACCCCATTTCTAGCCCGCCGATCCTTTCTAGTCCTCGAATCTATTGTCCATACACAGCTCTCCCATTATCTATCCTCTAAAAATCTACTAAATCCTTTTCAGTCAGGCTTTAAAACGGGTCATAGAACTGTTACGGCTCTATTAAAAGCGACCGATAATATTCAGGTAGTCATGGATCAAAGGCAGCTCTCGGTGCTGGCTCTCCTGGACTTCAGCAGTGCTATTACCAGTGTTTATTTTGATACTCTCGTTAAATTTCTCAAATCTCTGACTCTTAGCTAAAAAACCGAAAATAGCGTATCAAGTCGGAGGTGGCTTGTACGGAGTAGTGTGACCTCTCCTCCGGTGTCCCCCAAGGTGGCATTCTTTCTCCTCTTCTATTCTCAATATTTATTAATACCATATCCGATGTCCTTTCTTCTCCCTATCATCTCTACGTGGATGACCTTCAAATATATCGTCACTTCTCTTCTGACGATGTAAATACCGCTGTGGAGGCGTTGAACGCTGACTTGGTTGGTATTTGTAGATAGGCGTCGTCATTTGGGTTGCTGGTTAAACTGAATAAGTCCTAGGCCATGATTATAGGTACCAGACACTCATTAAATAAGATCCAGCAACTGTCTGCCCCGTCTGTAACTTATAACGGTACTGTAATTATATACAGCGATAAAGCTAATAACCTGGGCATCGTCTTGGATAACCAATTGTCCTGGTCAATGCATGTTAATGAGGTCAGCAGGCGAGTTTATGACTCAATTCCCAATTTTTTTATTGAAAATAAATAAATAAATTATCTTATTCAACGTAAAAATTATACTTACTTATAACTACAATCATATTTTTTTTATATAAAAAAGACTACACCGTTTCGGAAGGTGGGCCTCGGGGTAAAGAAGAAACGGCAAGAAACCCCGCCATACATTCTTTTTTAAAAAAGTGGTAACCCCATACCTTCTTTTTAAAAAGTGGTAAAAAGTATGCAACCTTTCACTCTCTAAGGAAACTTCCCTTTCTGCCTCGCCAGACCAAAATTACTCTCGCTCAGTCCCTTCACAATTTCACAATTCTTTATTGCACAGAACATTACAACAATACAATTATACACGAAATTAAAAGGCAAAGGCGAGCTTATCTCTCAACAGAGATTTCTTCCAGCAAACCTATCTGGATAGGATACATATAAAATGAAAAGGGTAGTCTAGTGCAATTAAATACTTACCAAATACCAATAAAATATGATACTTACTATAAAAATACATATAATCAAAGAAATAGTAGATAAAATAAGAATAAACAAATAATAATAATAAATAGATAAATACAATTACATACTTATATATATAATACCTATGATGAAAGAGAAAGTAAGTGCTCTTTCAAGCGATTCTTAAAGGAGAAAAGAGTGGGACTGTCCCTTATAGTGCAGGGAAGTGCGTTCCACAGCCGAATGGCCCTCAGCCTGAACGAGTGCTCGTAGGCGACGGTGTTATGCTGCGGAATACATAGAAGAGACACCGTGTGAGATCTCCGCTCCTTGCCTCTGGAGAAAAGGAACTCAAAACGTTCACGAAGGTAGGAAGGATATCTGGGGTTTCTCAAGATGTTAAAAAGTAAAGTCAATATGTGGAAATCACGGCGAAGACGAATCGGGAGCCAACCCAGTTCCTTGCGATACTGCGAGACGTGGTCATACTTGCGCAGCCCGAAGATGAACCGAATCCCGAGGTTCTGAAGTCGTTCGAGTTTATTCAGTTGTTCTTCGTTCGCACTCACCCAGCAAGCATCGGCATAATCAATTAAAGGAAGTACAAGGGACTGGGCTAGAGTGACTTTAGTAT
The DNA here is from genome assembly GCA_949825045.1 of Argyresthia goedartella. Classification (NCBI taxonomy): domain Eukaryota; kingdom Metazoa; phylum Arthropoda; class Insecta; order Lepidoptera; family Argyresthiidae; genus Argyresthia; species Argyresthia goedartella. The sequence goes on from OX463826.1 coordinate 16,465,775, forward strand.
GCCGTGGAAGGAAGTATTGTAATTTCCGAAGAGAGTGAAACGATGCAAAGACTCGTCTGCTGACCTCGGAGACATGGGACGACCAAGACAGCATGTTATCGAATACAATTCCGAGATTTTTAGCTTTATCGCTGTATTTGATTACGGTTCCATCAAATATTAGAGGAGCGATTGGAAGTTGTAACAGGTTAAGAGAGTATCGGGTTCCCAAGATCAAGGCCTGCGACTTTCTCGGGTTGACCAGAAGCCCATATGAGAGGGCCCACTTCCTGATATTCTCGAGGTCAGCATTCAGAGCCTCCACAGCCGGAGTCACATCACGCGGAGAGAAATGCCGGTATATTTGGAGGTCATCTGCATAAAGATGATATGAAGAAGTAAGTACATCAGAGATTGAGTTGATAAAAACCGAGAACAGAAGGGGTGAAAGGATGCCACCCTGAGGAACCCCAGTGAATAGATCGCACCAATCGGTGGATGTTTCCTCAGAATTGATGCGTTGTTGTCGATCTCTGAGATAGGAGTCAAACCAGCGGGCGGCATGAGAGGAGACATTAAGTGAATGGAGGATCGCAACCAGGATATCAAAATCCACGCAGTTGAAAGCGCTGCTGAAGTCAAGCAGTGCCAGCACAGACATCCTCTTCTGATCCATCGCAAGTTGGATGTCATCTGTCACTTTGAGTAGAGCGGTGGTAGTGCTGTGACCCGGCCTAAAACCCGATTGGAAATAATTAAGGAGATTCATGGAGGAAAGATAGGTTGTAACGTTGTAAGTTACCGTTGTCTTCACTCTATCATTAACTGGTCTTATTTTAAATTTAAGTAGTAATTCTCTTAATAAAACTACCAAATGAGGCTAGTAATCACAGTATTGATTTTCACGCGCTGTACTGGCAGCATTCCACTGTTGACGACTCGCTCGCTCTGCTATGATTGGCCCGTTTTAAACTGACCAGCCGTGACCGCAACTTGACTTTGCGGCGCCGGCGTCATTCCGAAAACTCACTCGGCACTGTGCGCACGTCCGTCCTACTGGCGCTCTGTAACGGTCCCTTTTTACCGTACGCCGACGAACGACTCTAAACAGTAATTACTTACGTTTAATCATAACGTACTACTAGTAGTTACGTTTTAGTTTTGTCTGTGCTTCATATTAACCCCGATTGAGTTCGGGGTTCCTGGCACCTCTTCGGGATCACCGCTTTTCCAATCTACCCTACGGTTACCCGGTTCCTGACACCGCTTCGGGCTAACCTGCTTCCCTGCTCCGGCTGCATTCGGACCGTTACTTCTCCGACGTCAGCGGCACTCCGACTACGGCAAAACCCGCAGGGAAGATTCGTTGCTGCGTAACCAGGGTCAGACTACATTTGGAGAACCCACGTTAAATAAAATTTCTTGTTGGCTACCTATTTGGAATCTTTTTATTCCTCTCCAAGTAGGGACGTCACAGTGCCCCACGTTGGGCGCCACTGTGACGTCCCTACTTGGAGAGGAATAAAAAGATTCCAAATAGGTAGCCAACAAGAAATTTTATTTAACGTGGGTTCTCCAAATGTAGTCTGACCCTGGTTACGCAGCAACGAATCTTCCCTGCGGGTTTTGCCGTAGTCGGAGTGCCGCTGACGTCGGAGAAGTAACGGTCCGAATGCAGCCGGAGCAGGGAAGCAGGTTGCTGCGTAACCAGGGTCAGACTACATTTGGAGAACCCACGTTAAATAAAATTTCTTGTTGGCTACCTATTTGGAATCTTTTTATTCCTCTCCAAGTAGGGACGTCACAGTGGCGCCCATAACGTGGTTAGTCTGGCCTTGCTTACGCTGTAAGTAGTTAGTTGTTTGTGTGTGCGTGTTTTTGTAAACGTTTACCTGTGTTGTAATTTTGGTTTTGCTTAGCAACTTCTGTGTACGTGGTTATTATTCAAACTTTTAAATTGTAGTGTTTTTTTCAAATTCCTACGTTGGTTTTAATTTCTCGTTCTCTTATAAAAAAATTAACCACCTACCCACTAGTTGCAATATTTTTATTTGCAGTTTTAACATAGATATTTTTTTCTACATCGTCATTCACTTCATTCATACCGTCAAAACCTAACGTACATAAATCATTTTGTAACAGAACGGAGACTAATTAGTAGCGTCATTTTCAATTCCTTGATTTCTCTTCCTGTGCTGTCCCGGGAAATCAAAAAAGAATACGGCAGTTGCATTTCCTCCTGTGCATGTCGTAAGAGGCGACTAAAGGAATCAGTACACTTTCACTACTCATCTCTTTGGTATTTATTATTTGAGCTGCATCATGTCTTTTCAAATTAAGTTTCTCTCTCTAAACAAAGCAGAGCTGGAGTACGAAGTTGCCATCAGAGGTGAAAACCCAGGCACTACCGTAGAAATTTTACGTAAACAAATAACTAAACTTGTGACAGAATACCCGTCAGAGGACGTTCTGTTATCTCACCTTGAACCTAAGGACGACTTACTTGCAGTCGTCAAAATCTTGGACAAAGTGCAATCTACTCTTGACGGACCTGCACCAGATAGATCCTCTCTTCTTAGGACACAAAATCTGATGCACCATGTCTATCACAGATTAAGTCGGGTACCTACGGAGGAAAAGTTCGAAACGGGCCATGATCAACTGTCGGAGAATTACCGAAAATATTATTCGAAGATCCTAGCTCTCTTATCACAAGCAAAGGATCCCCTTTCAATATCTTCCTCGTCTAATACTGCGTGTAGGGAATCAACGCCATCTGTTAGTGGCGCGAGCGTGATTTCTGTAACTTGCGAGCGTAGCAATACTTCCGAACTTAGCAAATTGAAGTACGACGGGAAATCATGTGTTCGGGCTTTTATCGAAAGGGTTTCGGAACTGTGTCAGGCCAGAAATATTTCGGACTCCAAACTTCTGTCCTATGCAACGGAAATTTTCACCGATCAAGCATTGCACTGGTTCCGAAGTATAAGAGATAGCGTTAACAACTGGTCGGATCTCAAATCTCTGTTGTTAGAGGATTTCAGCCAAACTGACTATGATTATCGTCTACTTTCTGAAATTAGGGCTCGCACTCAGGGCGAATCAGAAACGATAACCATTTATCTTTCCATAATGGCAGGAATGTTTTCGCGCTTATCGAAACAATTATCCGAAGAGGACAAATTAGAGATACTATTGCACAATATCCGGCCACGTTATGCGAGTACGTTGGCCTCGGCAACTCAGATTGTGGATATTGGGGTATTGAGAACGTTGTGCAAAAATTACGAAAATATACAAACCCGTATGTCACACTTTCGCGAGCCACCAACGATTACCACACACACACTAGCACCCGAATTTGCTTACAAGCCATGTAAGACGAAATCTGACAACCATGTCTCTGCGATCGCTCCTGCAACAACTGTAAAGTCAAATAACTTTTGTCTAAGATGCCGCTCTAACACTCACGATCTTCGTCAGTGTAAGGTTAGTCGTGACGTCATCGTCTGTTTTGGGTGCGGTAATAAAGGTGTAAAGAAACCTGAATGCCCTAAATGTACTCCTACCGTTCAAAAAAAACTAATTAGCCAGAATTGGGACGGTTCTAAGGGTCATTTCGATAGAGTAGATTTTGAAAAATGGCTACAAACCCTTAGAAACTTCTTCTCTAGTTTCAGAGTCGCCTCAATTCTGGATAGTAAACCAACAAAGGACAGTAGACCCTATATTTCCGTTAGAATCGGGGACATCCCTGCTTCTGGTCTACTCGATTCTGGATCTGCTGTCACTATTCTCGGCAATGATTCTCATAAATTATTGTCGGACCATGGTCTAAAAGTATTTACCGATGATTGTATCTCCGTGACTGCTGCTGGAGGCCAGTCCCTTCAAAGTATTGGCTACATCAATCTTCCCATTCACTTTGAAGAACAATTCCACATTATTAAGGGTTACGTGTTACCAAATGTGGACAGCCCACTTATCCTAGGCATTGACTTTTGGCGGATTTTCAATATTTGTCCCAAATACTTAGGTAGCATCACCTTGTCCAACTCTTCTTTGGCAGAAATAAGTATCGACAAAAATGAGACTTTTATACAGTCTTACGATAATCTCTCTGATTCACAAAAGTCCACAGCCGATTCAATTGTCAGTCAATTCCAGGAAATCTCCACTGACAGTATGGGCCTTGGTAGAACTAGTCTTATAACTCACCATATCGATACTGGTGACTCTCAACCTATAAGACAACGTTACTATCGAATGTCACCTGAGAAGCAGCGAATTTTGGTAGAGCAAGTCGACGAAATGCTAGCGTTAGATGTAGTTGAACCTTGCGAGAGCGCTTGGTCGTCCCCTGTCCTCATTGTCTATAAAAAGAATGGACAACCTCGCTTTTGCCTCGACAGCCGTAAACTGAATTCGGTCACAAAAAAGGACGCATATAACCTACCCTATATAACTGAAATATTAGACAACCTACGCGATGCAAAATTCTTATCTAGCGTAGATTTGTCGAAAGCGTTCTGGCAAATTCCAATAGCTCCAGAAGATCAAGACAAAACTGCATTCTATGTTCCAGGCAGAGGAACTCTCCGTTTTAAGACCACTGCTTTCGGTCTCACCAATGCCCCTGCCACTCAACAAAGGCTTGTCGATCTTCTGTTCGGGAATTTTGATCTAAAGGCGTTCGCATATTTAGATGATATTATTATCATCAGCAGCAGCTTTGAGGAACACGTGTCCTTACTACTAGGCGTGCTGCATAAATTAAAACAAGCGAACTTATCCATCAACCTTGAAAAATGCAAGTTCTTCAGAAATGAGTTGAAGTACTTGGGTTATGTTGTGGATGCGCATGGCCTTCGCACTGATCCTGAAAAAGTCGAGGCTATCCTTAATTTCCCAACACCCACAAAAAAAAAAGATCTTAAACGCTTCCTTGGAACAGCCACGTGGTACCGCCGTTTCGTCCCCAACTTTAGCACTATTGCCGGACCACTCAACCAGCTGACTTCAAGTAAGAAGAACGCACCCAAGTTTCAGTGGACAACTGAAGCTGATGATGCTTTTAATAAGCTAAAAGAGTGTCTTGTATCAGCCCCGGTTCTCTCTTGTCCCAATTACGATTTACCGTTCGAAGTACACACTGATGCGAGCAATTTTGGGATTGGTGCCATGCTCACACAAACGATTGATGGTAAAGAACATCCGATTGCATACATGAGTAGGGCGTTGTCGGGATCTGAGAAGAACTACAGTATAACCGAGAGGGAGACGCTAGCAGTTTTAACCGCTCTAGAACACTGGCGGTGTTACTTGGAAAACGGAAAAACCTTTACCGTTTACACCGACCACTCCGCGCTCAAATGGTTCTTGTCACTGGACAACCCTACCGGAAGACTAGCACGCTGGTGTGTGAGGTTGTCTGCCTTTAATTTCGAACTTAAACATCGCCGTGGGGTCGATAATGTCATTCCAGATGCACTATCTCGTGCTTTCCCATGTGCTTCTATCAGTACGGTCAACTCTAATTTGACTACTACTGACACATGGTACAAAAACATTTATAACGGTTGTTTAGAAAAGCCGAACCTCTTTCCTAACTACTTGATCGAAGGTGGTGCTCTCTATCGCCACTCCAAAAATAAGTGCGAAATGATTTCGGAGTTTTCCTGGAAGGAAGTGGTGCCGAAAGAATTGCGTGACAGCGTCATAGAGGAGAATCATGCTGACCCTACTGTTGCTCACTTGGGTATTTTCAAGACCTATCGACGCTTACTTCTTCGATACTACTGGCCGGGCATGCACCAAGACGTCGTACGTTTTGTTGGTTCTTGTTCAAAATGTCTCACTTACAAACCACAAAACCATCCGACGCTGGGTACGATGGGTCGACCTAAACAATGCTCACGGCCGTTTCAAATGATATCCATTGATTTCATAGGTCCACTTCCGGTCAGTCGAAAGCAGAATAGTTATATTTTGGTCGTAACATGTTGCTTCTCAAAATATTGCCTTATTTTTCCCATGCGACGCGCTACTTCGGAAGCTGTCGTCAAGGCTCTGGAGGACTCTGTGTTTCTGGTCCACGGAATCACACAGACAATATTCCTTGACAATGGTACCCAGTTTATTAGCTCGGTAACAAGTACCCTCTTTAAGAAATACAAGATACCTAACGTATTCTTCTCTCCGAGATATACTCCGCAAGTAAACACTGTCGAGCGCTATAACAAAACAATAGTTACATGTATTTCCACCTACGTGGACAATGACCACAGAACCTGGGACACTAATATTCCCAAAATACAGTATGCCATTAACAACTCCGTCAATGAAGCAACTGGCTACACTCCATCGTTCCTCGTGTACGGACGAGAAACGGTTACTTGTGGTTCTCATTATACAGATAACGATCTGGGTGAGGAACTACTATTTCTGCCACGCGACATTTACGCTGAAAATCTGGGTCACCTGTCAAAATATTTTGATAAGGTACAGGCATCTCTTTGGCACGCACATAAAAAAATACGGCGCACTATAATCTTAGGCGGAAAGAGGCAGAATTCAGCGTAGGCGACATTGTCCTAAAACGTGCTTATGTCTTGAGTGATAAAGACAAGTACTTTAGTAAAAAGTTAGCGCCCAAATATACCAAATGTCGCGTCTCCGCTAAGAAATCACCCTTGGTATACATTTTAGAGGATATGACGGGAAAGGACTTAGGCACCTGGCATGTTAAGGATCTAAAACTAGTTAAGAATATTTAGAATTAGGTTTTGGATTTTCATTACGTATGAAAACCCTTTACTGGGCGAGGGGGTATTGTAACGTTGTAAGTTACCGTTGTCTTCACTCTATCATTAACTGGTCTTATTTTAAATTTAAGTAGTAATTCTCTTAATAAAACTACCAAATGAGGCTAGTAATCACAGTATTGATTTTCACGCGCTGTACTGGCAGCATTCCACTGTTGACGACTCGCTCGCTCTGCTATGATTGGCCCGTTTTAAACTGACCAGCCGTGACCGCAACTTGACTTTGCGGCGCCGGCGTCATTCCGAAAACTCACTCGGCACTGTGCGCACGTCCGTCCTACTGGCGCTCTGTAACGGTCCCTTTTTACCGTACGCCGACGAACGACTCTAAACAGTAATTACTTACGTTTAATCATAACGTACTACTAGTAGTTACGTTTTAGTTTTGTCTGTGCTTCATATTAACCCCGATTGAGTTCGGGGTTCCTGGCACCTCTTCGGGATCACCGCTTTTCCAATCTACCCTACGGTTACCCGGTTCCTGACACCGCTTCGGGCTAACCTGCTTCCCTGCTCCGGCTGCATTCGGACCGTTACTTCTCCGACGTCAGCGGCACTCCGACTACGGCAAAACCCGCAGGGAAGATTCGTTGCTGCGTAACCAGGGTCAGACTACATTTGGAGAACCCACGTTAAATAAAATTTCTTGTTGGCTACCTATTTGGAATCTTTTTATTCCTCTCCAAGTAGGGACGTCACAAGGTGGATAGTTGAGTGTGTACAATGGATTCAAGGACTTTGGAAAGGATGGGCAGGATAGAAATAGGACGATATTCTTTGTAGGAAGTTGGGTTGGATGTTTTAGGCAAAGGGATCACGAGAGCACGTTTCCACTGACTAGGGAAGTGACAGTCAGAGAGTGAAGCATTAATTATGTGAGTGATAACCGGCAGCAATTCTCCAAGAACACTTGTCAAAATTTGAGAGCAGATTTTGTCATCGCCGACGGCTTTTGATGAGATTGCTAGCACTGCTTTCCTGACTGCAGCGATTCCAACATGACGCAGATTGAAAGAAGAGTGGCAGGAGACAGTCCTGGAAAGCAAGTTACGGAGTGTGGCATCCTTGACAGATGGATCCATCTGGACGGGGGGGACAGCAAAAAAATGATTGAGACCGTTAAGGTCGATGTTACCAACCGTCAGGTCCTGGGACTTACCAATACCAAGGGTCTTCAGAAATTTCCAAACTTGTGCAGGGGCGTAGTTTTCGATACATTCAAATATATGACGGCGTTTGGCATCTCGACACAGACGGGAGCAGCGATTACGAAGACTTTTGTATGCTAAGAGATTTTCTTCGGTCGGATCCTTTTTGTATTTAGTCTTGGCATGGTTTCTCTTAGCCATCAGACCCTTAATGGTATCAGTAAGCCATGGAGCGGGGAGATGTTTAACTTTAACCTTCTTGACAGGAGCATGTTTGTCAAACAAGCTCAGGACAATCGTGTTAAAGTTTTGGACCTTATCATCAACGGACTCACTTCCCAGAACAAGGGACCAATCTATGGAAGAAGCGTCGGATTTAAGGGAAGTGACATCAATACCCTTGAAACTACGAAGTTCAAGAAACTTAGCTCTACGTTTGGGGGGCCTAATTTTGTAGGATAGGTAAATTAAATCATGGTAGGAGAAGGGGGCACTGAGTTGACCATGTGCGGCAACCTTAGTGGGGTTAGATATTATCATCAAGTCAAGAAGAGAGGGGGTACAGTGAGGCTGAAAGTGAGTGGCATCAAGGGGAAGAATGTGTAAATTCAAGGAGTTAACAATGGATTGCAGTTTGTCTGATCGAGCATTGTTTTTAAGGAGGCAGGTGTTAAAATCACCAAGAATAAGAGTAACAGGATAAAGAGGAGACAGGTCATTAAGAAGAGTTTCAAAAGATTCAAAGTAATCTATGCGAAGAGAGGGGCTGTAGTAAACACCCAGAAGAACTTTATTGTGACGAAGACATATCTCTAAAAATAAGTGTTCCGCAGAACCAGAGTATAGACTGGGCGAGTGGCTGATAACTTTGCACGAGATGTCAGAACGAAGGTAGATGGCAACGCCGCCATCAGCCTTACCCATTCGATCATTACGAAAGAGCGTGAACCCTGGCAGAGCATACATGGAAGAAGAGAGGGATGGCTTGAGGAAAGATTCGGAGACAAGAATTCCGTGAATATTCTGGTCAATGAAGGCATCAAGAAGATCAGCGTAGCTGGCGTGAATGCTCTGGGCATTAATATGCACGATGTTGAGATTAAAGCCAAGGGTCGAGAACACGCGTTTCAGATTATCAGACAAAGAGCCATCCGCCGACAACCCACCTCCCGCACTAAGTGAAACATCGCTATCAGAGCTAGAAAAGAAGCTATCGTTAAAATTGTTTAAGGTATTCATAAACTAAATAGATATAGGTACATATAAATTATAAAATAAATTTATATTAATAGGATCTACTTTAAAATACTTTTGGTGCCAAGCCTGAACTCAATCTTTCACTGGGCATGCTGAGAAAGAAATCAAGGTTAACAGAAATCAACTTGCAATAATTATACAGCAAAAAAGTAAAAACAAATAAAACACAAACAAACAGCAAATATTCAAGCAATATCGAAATCTCGCTATTGCGTTTCGTTACGCGTCATACGGAATGTTTGTACAGAGACATGACAGTAACAAGAAAAAAAAAAAACGTCGCTGTCAAAAATGACAGTTGACAGTGAGTTGGTGGATTCAATTACCTACCAAGAAACTATGAATTAAACGAGGGTCGGAAGAGAAAACGATAGATAAAAAAAAGGAAAAACGTGCAATCTTCACAGAAATTGAAAATACACACATAGTCCACTGCGCGCAGGCATAATCCGACCGAATGACGGAGGCACTGAAGTGAAGAACACTCGTTGTCGGCGAACTACTTCTTAGCTGCCCCCGTCGTCGATCCACCTCGGCCTCCGCGTGTACGCTTGGCAGTGGTGGCAGGCGCCCGCGCAGAAGCAGCAGTAGATGTGGACGCAGGGTTGCCCGCTGTCCCGGATTGAGCGGCAGAAGATGGGAACTTGTCGGTGAACACCAGAAGCTCCTTCATCATTTCAATCTTCTGCCGGGACTTGTCGGGAAGCAGCAGGATGATCCTGCCTTCAGTGGACCAGCAGTTCCGCATACCAAAATGCTTCCTGAACGCGCCTTGTCATTATATGTTAGCAAACAAGAAGTGGTCACCAACCGTCAACCAAACTGTTATACGAGTTGTGTGTATTGTGTACATGTTTAAAATTATCATTGGTAAAATTCGTTCATTCATAAAATACAGCCTATAACGGCATACGTACGATATGTACGTTTGACGTACATTCTTTTAAGATATAAATGATCAGATTGTAAAGGTGGTGGCTCTGCTGCAGAGTACCACACATTATTTTGACGGTTTTAGAACCTCCGGGTTTGAGCTGCAGCGAAGGGAAACGTCCGGACGGTCTCACTTTAATACCTTCGGAGAGAGGTCGTTGCTTTTTGTGGGATGCGACTTGTGTGTTCACGTTCGCGCCATCAAAAATCAGCTCAACTGGTGATATGGTAACCCCGGGTGCTGCTGCTGAGTCAGCAGTGCGGCAGAAGTCATTAAATACGCCCAGCTAATGGGAAGATATATTTTTGTTTCTTTGGCCGTCGAGACCACAGGGGTGTGGAGTCCGAAGGGCAGGGCCTTCATCAAGGATATTGGGTGTCGTATGAGGGACCGAAGATTTGACCACCGCTCCGGATCATTCCTGTCACATAGGGTCTCACTAACTGTGCAGCGCGGTAATGCTGCCAGTGTAATGGACAAGGTTGGTGCGGGCGTGTCTTGGGGCGTTTTTATTTTCATAGATGTTTATTTTGTTTATTTAGTTTAGTTATGACAAAGCGGCAGATTTATGTCATTGTATTTTATTGTATTAAAAAAAAACCTTTACTCAAGAGTAAAGATCTTGTAAATAAACCAACAGATTCTCGAGGCCTACAGCTGACAGAGCCACTAGTTTTAATTCTCATTGAGTTCAAAGACTTTCACTAGGTGCCAGTACAGTGGGTAACTGAGAAATCTATCATATTTTATGTCACAGGATTCTCGGAGATATTCACGATAAAGCTAAATCACAAGATATAATAAAATCCACTGAGCATTACGAAGTACGAAGAACCTTCTGGAACTGCAGCATAATTATCAGATATGTGACGAGTAGGCTGATGAACTTGAGTGGGAGAGAGATGTCCACTGTGATCATGCCCAGCAGGGATAGAGACAGGTTGTGCTCTTCAGTGAGACCCAGCAATGCTCGGGCCACACCGCGCTCACTTTTTTCTAGAAGAAAGAAAAGAAAAATAAGAAAGTTATTGTAAGGAAAATGGTAAATCTGAAATCACAACTTTAATGTTACTTTGAGAAAACTACTGTAAAAGTCAAAGCAAAACCAGTTTCCACAGAAAATTTATGTGGGCTGAAGATAGGGATTTATGTCATATCCATAGGGATATGACATAAAGATGTGGGCTGAAGATAGCTTCAGCCCACATTCTAATCCATTTAGTAGGAGACTGTAAATGTACTTCAGTCTTATAGCGCTAAATACAAAGTATACTTTGTATATGGGAAATAATAAACCCATCATCAAATTTAATAAATCTTACAGAAACAGAAAGTAAAGTGAATACATTCTTTACATACATACATACATACTTTCATACTTAAAGTTTTCCGTAGATTTACGTCCTATCCCTAACCTGACAAGTTAGTAGTTTGTATTTCAGTTTCAGCCCATATTCTTACCTATTTTGTCAGAGACTGTAGAAGTACTGCAGTCTCGTAGAGCCAAACAATGAATCCTTCTGTCGTTAGTAATGAGAAATAATCAATCCTTCCTCAAATATAATAAATCTATTATTTTTATTTATTTGGCCGCTGAGTTAATAGTTGGTTAGGTTAGGTTAGACATTTATTGATGTTCTAGTAAATACTGCCGTTAGTTGATACATATCATAGAAAAGGAAATCCTTACCCATCTTGTTCTCATAGAGTCGTGAAGCCAGCAGCATCCGCAGCCGCCGCACCTGACCATGCAGCTGGTCGCCGTAGATGCAGGGCGCGAAGAGAGAGAACGTCGTGCCAAATGTCACGGCCAGGTAGGTGGACAAGTCCCAGAACGAGACAGCCTGGAAGAGGCAGAAGCGATTGAGTTAGCTTTCGCTAACATGTTCAAAACATTGGCTTCACATTCTTCAAGATTTCAATACAATTTATGACTTGGAGATCTTTGATTTATTATGTATACACTAGAGTAGAAGCCTCGGCTTGATTTCTTGTCCTATCCTATTTAAGACAATTGACCCAAACGCGCTCAGTCTGCGCCGGGTGGCTGCGACAGCTCGACGCATTGGAGTGAAAGGGTTTACGTAAACATGCATTCATTGTACTGAGGAACTGCACAAACTTCACATGAAATCTAAATAAAAGTGAAGGAGCGACATTCCCAATGTAAGCTTTCTGCATTTTTGCAAAATCACGGTAATTACTTTTGTATCAATTTTACTTTTCAAGTCGACGCGCCATGTGGCCACCTGTGGCCTCCATGTTTCACTGAAATCGTAGAGTAATAAAAGAGGTCTACGCAGAAGTAACAACTGTCCGTGCATTTTATGTAAATTATGAAATGCATTTTTGGAAGCAAAAAACTTTTCATCTGCGGTTTATGGGGTTCGTGGCACTAGCATGAAAGCGTGTTACCACTATTCTCTGAATAATTTTGACAACTCCATACAAGCTTAAAATCCGTAGATCCAATTGACCATGGTCAGATTGCACCAAAATCTGATCATAATATTATGATTTTTGCTTAGTACCACTAGCGCGAAGGCGGGCTACCAGTTACGACTATTAATAATATAATAATAATAATAATACCTTGGACACTATTCACACACATTGATCTAGCCCCAAACTAGGATTCCCTGTATCTTGGGTACTAGACAACGATAACATACTTATATAGATAAATATTATACTTAGATAGACAAACAACCATGACTAGGGTACAAACATCCGTTATCAGCAAACAAATATCTGCCCCCACCGGGACTCGAACCCGGGACCCATGGCTTTGTAGGCAGGGTCACTGCCGACTCGGCTATACGGGTCGTCAAATGATGGTATTCTCTGATGGTCAATTGTATCTACGGTCAGACATACATACATAAAGGAAAAACACATTACCCTTCTCTTTTTCGCTTCGCTGTAGCCGGGTAAAAATAGCTCAGGTCATTCCAACCACAATGACTTTTAGGTAGGTACAATACAAAAACTGTATCACTTCTGCGATGTCCGCGCCCCCCGGTCCCCCGTGTCGTCAAGTTGCGACACGTTTTTTGTTTGAGAAAGCGTCTCTATACGCTAGTAATAGTAACTCAATGCTTGAGATCTACTCACATTAGGCCCAAGAATTGATAATGCCATGTCATAGGAAATCGCCAGACTTGATAAAAAAGACATCGTTAGCATCACCACAAGCTGAAAAACGTAGATAATTTTGTAAGTGTAATTATTCTTATTAAATGAGAGTATTCTCATTTTCGGACTATCCCAGTAAATTGTTCACATAAATAAGACCTACCTGCCATTTCATCGCGTCGATTAAATACGTATGGGCTGCTATAACCATCTGGTATAAATCCATGAGGTTCTTTATCACGCATTCACTGTGCAGCAACTGATCTTCTGCCGGGGTGTAACTGTAACCGATTGTTTTCAAGGATGTGCCAATATCCTGATCAGTGAGAGGAGCCTCCATATAACAGTTGATAAGTCTGATCCTAGGGTAGATGAGGCTGAACAAATGTCCGTAGAAGTACAATTCGAATATGTGGGCCATACGAACTGGCAATAAGTGAATCCTCCGCCTTTCAGTGTTAGCATGAACAAATATGACACTAATCGCGACTAGCACAAATATTCCATGAAGGATTATGTTCATTTTTATCAATTCTTTAGTAATCGGCTTGATGGCGACTTGCTTATCGAAATTGTTGATCTCACTCAAGTAACGTTTCAATCGTTTGTAGGATAAAAAGCTGAATATGGTCACAAAAAGATACTCTGCCAGATCAATATAAATCTCTTTGTCATTAACTGGCACGAAGTAGACTAGTAAGATGACGGAGATGTTGATGAGAATATCGTAGAACGTTATGACCGCTTTTTTGAGGAAGCTGTATTCGTCTAGGATTGTGATTCTATTGAGCCCGAAGACAGCTTCGATTTTGATGAACAACATGGATATTGGGTCGACGTCAGACCCCTTCTCTTTCTCCATGAAGGAGTTCATCTTCACTTTGGGAGGCACCATGGCGGCCACTGGTGCCCACACGACTCACGATGCTTGCCAAGTTATTTTACTGAAATGCGCTTCATTTTAATTTATCTAATGGATGGGAACCAATAAAAGTTTGATTGATGAATGTTGTTTCTCTGTGTGTCATCTATGGTGACTTGGCATAATTTAATTAAATTAAGAGCGCCTTATGATATGACCTTCCAGAAAACAATATTGTGATGGATTGTTAATAAATTCAATTAATTTAAGCATTTCGGATGGTTTTTTTATTACCCCTTGGATTGGCGGCAAACATTTTTAGTTTCCGATATTAGGGACAGTGATACAAAGATATACGTACTTGTTTGGCCTATTTAAACCTACACTCATTAAAAAATAGCAACTCGATTCGTGGTGGTGGAAATTTTCATAACCATACTAAAATAGCGTTCCTAATAGCTCACACTGCAACATGGCTGTTACGTCAGTTGCTGAGGTAGAAAATATGTTTTAGGGTTCCGTTAGGGAGTACTTGGAACCTCATAGGTTCCTGCATTATCGAAGGACAGGAAATTGTCGATTCTTGACAGTTTTGCAGAACATCCAACTTAACTGCCACGAGAATTCGAACAAACTACACATAATTTTTTTTACGGATATTTCAGTAATCCTGTAATATTTTTTGATGGAAATAACGGAATTTTGTTAAGAAAACAATTATCTCGATATGGTTTCCTCATTATGATACCATCGATTTTTTTAACATGGCCCATAGGCCAAACTTTTCCGACCAAATATTTTTCATTTATATCTTTATTTCTTAGATTCGTTCCTTTTTTTAAACCAGACTGCGGCGAAACCCAAAAGGAGACATAATATTTTCTGCCTCAGACAGAACGTGGGCAGACCACCAGTCAGACGGACGGAAGATATCATCGTCATAGCTGGCAAGCAGTGGCTGTGAGAGGTACAGGACCGGAGTAGATGGCATGGTAAAGGGAAGGCCTATATCCAATAGTAGGTAAATGTTGGGCTGATTTGATGATTGTTTGGATTACCGTAGACAACAAATTTTCTAAGCATGAGTTTTATTTCGATGACGTGTACTGTGCTTCACAAGTATATACCTAACTTCAAAAGCTGAGTAGGTACCTACTCATTAGTTAGCAATTAGAAGCATAGTGTGTATGTAGTTCGCGAGCCTGACGCCAGCATGCTTGCAGCAAGATTAAGAAGAAGTTTCTCAACGTCTCGTGCACACAAGAACCTCGTTACTGTATCTGCTCAGTTACAGCTACGGCTTGCTAATGAATACCCGGCTTAACATAACATTTTGGAAGTAAATGCCAATGGCAATACCACATTGCTTTCACAAGTTTATTTGGTTCAGGAGTGAATCTGTTTGATCTGCCCAAATGTTTGCAAGAAGTGAATACTGCTTGGGGTCGCGTTCCGTAAATACCTCTTTATGTAAAAACCACTACTGGCTTGGAGGTTATTTCCGTGCACAGGCACCACGTGCCCAGCCTGTTACATGCATGGTAGCAAAGAAGATACAAACCACAGACTTATAATATGTAGTACCTAATACAAACACTACTTGGTAGTTAGTGTACTCTGTAGGATGTTATTCATTATATGTATAGCCGGGTTGGAGATGCGATAATAGGCCCCTAAAAAATGTTATATTCAACGTTCAATGGGACCTTGCTTCGTTATTACTGTGTACGGTGAAACAGCCCTTAAATATTTGTAGACTGTACTTTATTTTTTACGGACAAAAAAAAAGGATTTTTGAAACTGGTTCATAAATAGAACCACTTTTAAGGAAAAACACAATAAAAAAATATTTACAACCGAATAGAGAACCCTCCTTTTTTAAGTCTGTTAATAAAGACAGTACACTTGAAATAAATTTACCGAAATGTATTTCAAGTCAATCTAACATTTGCGAAGCACGTCTCGGGTAATAAAAGCGATAAATAAATCCCAACCTAAACTGTAATTCAGTTTCACTTAACTTCCTTCTGTTTATTGTGTAATTTAAAACCGGATTCCTAGAGGAAGGCGAACTTTTCTCATCACATTGAGTGCCAAGTGCCAGGCACGCGCGGACTTAATATTTTATCTACCTATAGTTAAACTCGTAAGACTCACTCGTAAAAAATCTGTACTGACTGAGTGACCCTCTCTGTTTACTTTCGCAACATAAAAAGGTATCTTCTACACTACGTCCCTTTTGTTCTCTGTCGGGATTAACCGCGTTATAAAACGCCTTTGTTGCTGAAAGTGTGGAAATTGCTCGTGACATAAACACGGTTTTTGCACAAATTATCCCAAGCGAACGCCTTTCCGTCAAAGGAACTCTAATTTACCTACAAATTTGTCTGTTAATTAGAATTTGCACATTACAGTTTTTAAGACGAATTGTACTCGTATCCAGATATCTATGACTTTGATGCTAGAGATCAACGGGCTTTTAAAATTGCAGTGTGACGTATTAAATCTGCATAGGCTGATGCTCCAAGCTCCTAGCTTTTATTATGTGAATTTGTAGTTGGCGCTAATTCGTAGACGTACTCTACCTCCTTCAAGTCGGGTGGGCTGTATAAGGACTAGTTCGCGTTATGACTAAACTTCATATTACAATTGCGTTATGTCTGTGTTAGTCTATTAAACTTACTGCTTACTTCGTATTGTAGCTAAATCTGTATCAGTCTCAATTTTCATCAGCCCAAATCTCGTTATGTCTAAGTCTAAGTAGCACATGCAACTTCGTTACTGTACGTATCTGGTACGAGTACCTATATTGTAGAAAACTCTCAATTATTCATAGTTGCAGCGATGGGCAAGCCCCATGCCATGCGAAATGGACTACAAGATAACTGGCTAAAAATGGGCACAGCTGTGCCATGCAAGTCGGTATGGGAAAAGGCGTGACGCTGATGATGTTCGTCCTATATGTTAAAACCTCACATTGGTTTTCTGATACAAGTCCCCCGAGGATGCTTGGGAGCCCTACGAGAGTCCCAATGTTCCATACAATATACAACTTGAGCAGTAAAACACTTCCCCAAAACAAATGGCGACCATCCGGCCGGCCCCATCCGCCCTTTGATATACTATAGAGATGCATAGATAGGCAGGAAATATTAATCCAGTTCGAAGATCCGACTTGGCTGACTTATAAACAGAAAACAACATACGTAATTAGTGTCGGAAACAGTAGTCTAGGCCCACAAAATGTAATATTCAATTTGTAGCGCCACCTGAAAAGCTTTCTAATGAAAATCTCATTTCCGTGCTGAAGTGGAAAATCAAAGTAACAAACTTGATTAGCTGCTATTACAGGTTGTTTCACTTGGAATTAACGTACTCGGTTTTGTATGAAACCAGAAACCTGCGACAGCTGCCTAATTATACTTTATATTATGAGCACGTCTCTGATGTACTCTCCCACAAAACCTTCTCTACTAAACTCAAAACTCAAATCATTGCAAGTAGGCAAAATAATACACTTTTACAAGTCAAACACTTATTTAAGTCTCATATACATGGACTATTAAAGTGGAGCCATTGGTAGAAGTAACATTTGGCATCTGTGAACAGTAGGGACAGAGCTATGGTTTGGTCTTCCTTTTTCTAAGCGAAATAAGGAGAAGAAATAAAAACAAAATAAATATGTATTTCTTTAACACACACTTGATTACAATTACATTAAGTGGAACCCCCCTTTTAAGTTTAGTAATACCTGTGCCAGGAGGCCCCGCTCTTCAGAAATTATTCACAATGATTCAATGGGTATCACATAAGTATGTAAATAGTTAAATAAAATTGTAGCCCTTTTTTGTCATCTGTCTCTTGGCAAATTTTGTATTAACAGCGAGTGGCGGGATCACCATATAAAACCTCCTCTTTTTAAGTATGTCAGGATCGTTTTTTTTGGAGTTTTATGTATTTTTAGTATTATATTAAGAATATATAATTTCCTTACAGACAACACTTCACAAAGTCTATAGAGATCAGCAGTCGGAGATCTGCGTGGTTTAAAATGTATATAGGTATAACCTTTAGGAGTGTTCTCTGTGTACGTGCAATATCAATTTTGTTTTTATCGCCCCTACCCATATTGATAAAAGCTATATATAATTATTGATTGAGCTAGGAATATATATATGGATCTTGATATTTTTACTGTCGCAATATGTCTCAAAATTTTAAAGAGCCACTCAAGTTTGGTCTCCACTGACGCTTAGACCTATTTTAACGCGCTGTTTCCTATACCGTAGAGAGAGAAAGCGAGTTATCTCTCATCCCTATATTTTCTAGTTTCCGGATTACAGTGGGCACGGACACCGTTTCAAATGCTTTTCGAAGATCAAGGAAGACAGTCAAACATTTTAACTTTTTGTTGATGTGAGGAACGTAATGTGACGCGACGTGACGGCAACTTCCGCAGATAAGCCTTGACGGAAACTAAACTGTGATCTAGAGCGTATATCAAAGTTCTTTTAATAGTTAATTAATATATTATTAATCAATTTCTCTAATATTTTAGAATAAGACGGCAGAACACGATAGTTTCCAACTTCCTCCTGGTCCCCACTCTTAAATACTGGCGTAATTATTGATTGTTTCAGAGATAGCAAAAAACTCGCCATTTCTACAACATTCGTTTGCGAGGTGGGAAATGATGGCAACGACTAGATGTTTCCCTGGAGCACTATCTGATTTGTGACATATAAGTATAATTTCCACTTCTTGAGGGTCGGCATCAAGTAGAAAAAAAAGTTTTCCCGACACTTGTGAAACCACTGTTAGCAACTTTTACTGAGGTGTCCGGTGTAGATTTCTATTTGAAGAGATCTAGATTTGAGCTTTTATTTTGTTTATATCTAGTGATTTTATTTAGTGTTTTCCACAAAGATTTGGATTCTTACTTCTTTTTTCTAACTCTTTGCTGTCATAATTTATTTTCAGGTTTTTAATGAGATTGTTACGAAATTCCAAATCTTCCAAATGTCTAATTTCATTATTAAATTTCTTTTTAATTATTCAGTATTTCAGTATGTATTGCAATAACTTTCATTTTTACAGTACAGGTCTTAGGTAGGTACAATGTGTGTTTCAATATAAGTTTACCCAATGGGTGTAGCAATTTAGTGCACATTACAATAATATTACAGATACAAATAAAATAACACAAACATTTATTAAATAAACAAGACAATTTGCCATTGCAGTCACAGAGCTAGAATCACACTTTTACTTATTACTAACTGTACATTTACTTTCTTACTTACTTATTGTAGTGTTATCTTTTATTGCTTTATTTATGGTATTTGCCTATGTATTCGTTAGTTAATTAGGGTCATTCTCCAACATTAAATCTATGTGATTACTGTTTTCAAATGTATTCAGCGCTTTTTCATAATTACAATTTTAGTTTTTTACAAAGATTTGGTGCAGTAATTGTTGTTGATAGTTTCAATAAAATTATTGAATGATCTGTAATCGATGTACCCAAGATACCTATGAAAGCACTGGTTTTAGTTTTATATTTTTTTTAATTAAAGTGGTCCCAATTATTTTCTCTGGTTGGTAAATAAAAACCGGGAAATATGCCATGCATAGCCATCATGTCTAGATTAATAAGTCTGTTTTTACGTTAAACAGCTTTTTCAGTCGGTTGGTATAATATTATATTTCAATTTATATCTCCAGCTAATATGATATCTCCAGTTAATATAATATCTCCAGTTAATATAATATCTCCAGTTAATATAATATCTCCAGTTAATATAATATCTCCAGTTAATATAATATCTCCAGTTGATATAATATTTTTAAACAATTTAAGTGAGTCTAGGTTTGTTTTTAATGAGTCAACGAAAGGATCTATATTGTCATTTGACGGGGAGCGATAAATTCCTAGAATTATTGTATCATCCAGAGCAATCCCCAAACATGATGCATGCACCAGTTTTATTTCCCTTACACTATGTAGATTTGTAGCCCTCCTTTTAATATGCGATTTGATTTAGATGATTAGCTGTCATAAATTTTGAGTTTGTTTGAATATTAGGGATGTTTTTGTGCTTTTCGATTCTACATTCCGTGAGTATCATTATGTCCACATCAAAGTTTAGCTCATGTAGACTTATTTGTAGGTCACTATCGTTGGCATAAACGCTTCTAATATTTTGAGACATAATTGGAATGTCAGTTTTTCCAATGTTAATTATTTTGTTTAGATTCTGTACTGCACTGGGTTGAGTAAGCTATTTCTATATGATCTATTGTTTTCAGTGTTTGTTGAGACTTATCCATAAAGAGGCAGATATAAAAGTCTGGATATACTCGCTAGGATACTAGGATATTACGTTTTATTTAATTGTTTAACTTTGAATGCAGCGGAAGCAATAATAATTGACGTTATGTGGTTTTTCCCCAATTGTTTTGTATTTGTTGTACGATGTATGTTGAGTCGATTAGCTCTATAATATTAAATAGTTGTGTAATAACAATTACATTATATAGGTATATAATATATATGTGGTAGTATCTAGTACGATTTGCAGTTGAAAGATATGAATGACATGAATAGAGGAAAACGCCTAGTCAATCCCCTTGCAGAAGTTTGTGGATTTCTGCTTCGTTGGTAACCGGTACAGCTGAGGAGGTTTCGTTCTTCTTCACGTAAACTTTTCCAAAGGAGCTCCAACAAAACTTGTAGGACCTCGACTTTGCTAGGTCTCTTGCCAGATATGTAGACGAGCTCCTTTTGCTGTTAGTTGCTCCGGCACGAAGATCGGTGTATTTATCATTTTCTTTAATACCTAAGTATTTCGCGCATTATTTATTGTCTTTGTGTTTTAAATTATACGATTTTCTCGCTTTTAGTATCTCTGTCTTGAGAAATTTTGAGGAAATATTGACAATAATTGGTGTATTTTTTGTTTCCATCTTTCATTCCCTTTCTTTCGTGAATCTGTGGTGTCTGTGTAGCGCTTAATAGAATCGCAGTTCAGAGTAATACATTATTTTGGGTCTCGTTGTCTCCTATGCAGGTATTGCAGTCCGAGTGAACACTGAGAAGTCGTTAAAAGTGATTTAACAACCGATGTGTGGAATTATATAATGCAGCTTTGTGCTACTTGGGTTGCGGCAGCGCCAATAAAGGATCTGCTACACGTCAGAAGAGGTGGTTGCCTGCAAGCTGACGACTAGCAGCGACTGCAGTGTAGTCGCTTTTTGTCCGATAGCCCGCGATTTTCAACCTTATGACTTGGTAAAAGAGTTCAAAACTGGTCCAGAGTCTGCTTGTGCGGGCGACGAGGAAGCGAACGTTCGAACTTGCTGTGAGGGGTCATTCAAGTATTACGTAAGCATAATTTTAGTAGTTTTTGTTCGTTTTTGTTTCCTCTATCCATAAATACCACACACATTATGCGCGATAAATTATTAACACCGTGTTTTTTATTTTTTTATTCATAATATATAAAAGATAATTTTATTCATTTTCTTTTATAAAAAAAATATTTGGTAAAATATTGCTGATTTAATCACCATTCAGAACCCCCGTCAACCCTTGCAATAAAAATAAGCTAAGCAATGATCCACCCCCAACCACATTTTGGTGCTTACGTAATATTTGAATGACCCCTGAGCTTGCAGTGAGCTTGCTGTCAGCAGTGTAGTCGCTTGTCGCTGGCCACGAACTCCGACCGCACAAATTGCGCGCAATTCTCAACCTTATGGCACAGTCGTACCGTACGTTTTACCGTAATTTCGGAGCAGTTGACAATACTAGTTGCCTGTGAGCTTGTTGTTGCGTGCCGTGTAGCCGCTTGTTGGCGACTTGCTGGCAACTTGCTGCCAGTATGTTGCCTGCCGTGTGGCAGGTCCTTAAGCGAGCGAGACTGGGATAAACGAAACACTTCTTTGATATCAGATTTCTCTTTTCCCCGTGGGATGAAGGGGGAGGCACATAGTCCAAGGATGCACGGGCATTTATCTATCACACAAGTGTGAAGTCTGCTTCTTTGATTCATTTTAATAAGGTAATTTAACTAAGATAAAGTAAGATTAAAGTCGAATACTGCTATTATCACTTATGGAAATTATTAATAGAAGCAGCCGATAACACATCTACTCACAAACCATATTTGTACGGAAGAGGAGAGAAAAGAAGAAGACTGACGCTTAGTTCTCTCCCTACTCTATTTTTTTCCTGTTAAAATAGAGTAGGGAGTTAGGATAATGTTTGGGTAGTGCAATTCCTATATTCGCTTATACATATTGAGCGGTTAAAAGTATGCTGATTACTTAGGGCGTAGAAGGGTAAACATGTTCGTTGCCTAAAAAACTTAGTTAATGCGCAAAACTGTATAATATAGAATATAATTTCACTTTCACAAATCAACACACGAAATCGAAAGCCGTTGTTATGTCTTTCGCTCAAGTCAAATATTACTTTCACAAACAAGGCTCGGACACATGATACCCCACACTCAGCACAAGTTAGCGTTTGCCTACAATGAGTATTTGCAGAAACTAGGTAACAGGAAACTGTCACCCGAAATCAGATTGCTAAATGAAATGTGATACCTATACTTGTTTGCTTAGTTTCCACGTCGAATTCGGCTGGATGCGACACGTATCCAATTTCACCGAGTCCATTCCAAAAGTTTGTTGGAATTTCCCCTTCAATAGGAAAAATTATTTCGGTAATACACTGTTCCTATGCTTCCTGCAAAAGCGTCGAACTTTGTGTAAAGTTTCCAAAATTTGGAAAGATTTACACTGAATATCGGATGAGTATTACGTGAGGAGGGAAAACATGATGCTTTCCAAATTTTCTTTTAGCCAAAGAACATTAAATTGGGTGGGAGACATCAAGTCTTTAGAGCATTGGTATGAATGGTCTTGAATAGTAAATTAATAGTTTCCTTTCTAACTTGATTTCATAGGTTTTCCGGCCGGACAATATAAGTTTTATACGGAAGCGTGATTAATGATCCTCGACTATTACATCACATCACAACACAAAGGCCCAGGGGGAAAGCACCACTCATAACAAACTTATGGAATCTATTTGTCATGCCTAATGTTTTTAGCAGGCAAGTGAAAACTATGGTTTAGCCGCATTTCAACATAAAGGAGCACTAAACTCAGCTTGGCAACCGGAAACGGAAGTGTCAAACCGGCAAAGGAACTCTGAAGTAGTAATGATGGATAGCTTTCCTATCTCTGTACTTTCCAGAGTAACAAGGTCGCAACCCAGGTCAACATTGAAAACTTCCTAGGTTTTGATACTTCTAAGCTGTAGCAACTCGCTTAAATAAAACTCTTTCGGTCTAATATTGATCTACAGCGACTTGCTAGGTTAGGTGGGTGCTCTAATTTACAATGTCCACTACAGCACCACGTACATGCCAACATCGCCAGGATGTTACGGGTAGTCGCAATACAGGATGTTAGAGAAAGTTGCAGTCACAGTTGAGGGCGTTATTAGGAAATTCATTCTGAACAACCTTTACTATATAAACCCCTATGCCGCTGATTGACAAATCTCATGAGTGGGATCAGGCTAATCTTAATCCAACCTTAACTATTGTACCATTCAGCACAAGACGTAGCGAACTGGACTAACCATTTATTTTTATTTACATTACTCAATGTTGAGGAAAGTTACCCTGAAAGTCTCTCCTAATCACCTCTGAAAATATGAATACTCATACAGTTTTCTAATACATCCTGCAGAAGTGAAGCAATAAAGCCCCTCTCAGGTGCAATACGAGAGGCCATTTCTGTAAAATCCGTATATCCGAGCAAGTTAATGGGACCTTTGACCACTCTCGAAGTTTAATTGCTGACCTTTTCTATGATATGAACCTTTTGTAATTACCAGCTCCGTGGCCCCAGATGTGGTGGCTGGAAATTACGGATTTTGCGAATTAATCAAGACCTTGGTCACGTTATTGCTGCTAACGTTTATTACTCCAACTATGACGATGCATGGAGTGACTTACCTTAGATCAAAAGGTCAAATTAAAATTACTTGAATACAACTTTAAGTGAATGAATAAGTTTGAAACTAGAGTCTCTGACAAGAGTTTTAACGTCTTTAGAATCTTTGAAAAGAGTTTTATCGTCTTTAAAAAGAGGACTGTTATCTTCGGGCTGCGCAAATACGACCAATCGACCATGTATCACAATATCGCAAGGAGTTAAAGTTGTTTACATATCCATCTTCGCCGGGATTCTCACATCGTCAATTTTCTCTACAACATTTTCCGGAATCCACGCTGTCCAAACTTCCTACGAGACAGTTTTCTATTATTTTCTTCCAGCATGCCTCGGAGAACTCACGCATTTTATCGTCTTATGAGCACGGGTTTAAACTCTGGTTTTTGCACTCCCCGGCACCATCAGGGACAGTTCTAATCTTAATATATTTAAAAGTCGCGTGAAGAAGCATTGCCTGTCTCATTAGAATTACAGGTAGTATGCATGTAAGTATTTATTAGTAGTATATAATTATAGAAATAATATATTTTTTCGACTTCTGAGCTAAAAATAGCACCTTCCCCGCTTGATTTTGGGTTCTAAGGCGGAAAAAAATTATTCCTAACTCGTTCGAAAAGGCTTTTTACGAACCTCGCTACGACCCCGTCTACGGCTCGTGCCGTAAACTTCACGGTTCATAAATAAAAGCCTTTGCGAACAAGTGGAAAATCTACTATTTCACCTCAGCAGGAGGCTTTTGCTGCGAGTAAACAGTGTGCAAAGGTGCATTTTGCTCACTGAGTGAGACAAAGTAGCTTTTTAATTTTGAATATATTTTCGGGTATAGGCGAAATCGAAAACAGCCAACAATTATCGAGTTAAAACTTGATGTTCTTCGCCAATGTTTAACTCAATTGCAGTAACTGTGCTATAAAATTCCAAATAATCGAGCTTATTTTAGCCATTCTAATTGATAAATAATACAATTAGAGAAATATTGCGTAGCGTCAATTAGTCGAAGTTTATCATGAAAAATTACTATAAATGTGATTTTCACCCGACTGCGCCAGAAGGAGGGTTTTGTTTTTCGAGTGTATATATGTATGTAGCTATGTATGTATGTATGTATATTTATTTGGCACGCTCTGTAGCCTAAACGGCTTGATGGATTTTAGATTGAGAGGTGTCGTTAGATTTGTCGCAAATGTGATACATAAAAATCTGGGTACATAAAAATCAAAAAAATAAATTGGCTGATTTTTTGTGACATATTATGTCTTTGTTTTTAAGCCTATCGAGTATCAAAATAAAGTGTTATATAAAAAAATAAATAAATAAAATATAAATAAAAAAGGCACTGAAGATTAAAAAAGCAAAGTTTTTATAATATTTCCACTTTTTCAGGGATATATTTTTTCATTCTCTTATGTGGTATGTTCTCATTGTTAAGATGAAAAGTTGTTTGTGTAACACGAAACTAAAGTAATTTGCATCTCATGCCTTTGAGTCCCTCGCTCACTTAGGATTCTAAAGTATAATCACTCGCTACGCTCGTGATTCAAATATAGGATCCTTTGCTCACTCGGGACTCAAACAAGCACTCGCAGCAAAAATCACCTTTGATCCCTTGTTGCCCAAATAACTATTATTTAATTTATTAATATGTATGTAAGTACTCGTTTACGTATACACATAGGTCTACCGCTGCTCAGCAATCAACTTCCCAGCTTAAATTGGTTTACTGGAAGAGATCTCATATTATTAGAGATAAGCTCGCCATTGCACCCTATTTTTATGTAACTCTTTTTTTACATCATTTGTGTGCAATAAAGAAATTATTAATTATGAAAGGACTGCACGTGCACATACTGACGATGATAGTAGATCAACTCGATCTCGCCGACAGATAGAGAACTTGAATGGTTACTGAAATCTCATAGAAACTCTCCGTGATATGGACCGATCGGATTTCGCCGTAGAATTGATACTGGTCCGTATACTGTTTTGTCTTGAGTACTATTATTACAAGCTGAAGCCACTGTTATTTCTTTCACAAAAAATACAATAGAAACCTAGAATAACGACGAATGTTGTCGTAAATTGAATTTTTTCTCTACGCCCGGAAACAGAAAGCTTTCAGATCTGGTAAATCTGTTCCGTAAAATGAGACTATTATATTTTTCTCTCCTTTCTATTCTTTTGAGTAAGTGACGCTCATCACCTGATACTTCTTCATCTTTTTGTTCCCCGAGTTGTTCACAATACCTCGGAAATTAATGACACTCTGTTGTTGGTTGACGGGCTAACATAAATATTAGTTTAGGATTCCTTACGCAGGTACCTTCATCAACGTTGCGACCCTAATTCCTTGCTCTTAATTTGGCTACTTCAAAAAAATACTAAAACTTTATAACCTATACAATTTTATAGTCCACGAAATATATTGTTGCAAGGCAATAAGCATGCAAACATTATAGTTAGTTTTAGATTTATTACAAAGCAATAAAGTTGATAATAAGGTGGGAAATATTCACGCTGCCCTATAAACTGTCAGGTATCTTACGCTATTAGATTTAGCCTTTCATATTCCTTGCGTCGAACAAGACACAAACGCTTTATAAAGCTTTGATCAATCAGCTAATTTTCTGAGAATGCCTGCGTTTGACTACTTAGTACGTCTTACGTCGCCAAACTAATTTTAAATTTATTTCTGCACCGCTAAACTAAAATACATAAAAAATATATCAATACTTCTGTATAACATTTTTACAGATAATAAACCAATATAATATCTATAATTATATATATATACAGTAAGCGGTGATTGTTTTCCTTGATGGCACTTTTCCATTTCAGTAATCGAATAAGTATGTAACGGATAACGGAACCGCTCCCTCAGCCTTCAACTTATTTAATGGCTTTTTAATCTCTAAATCAACTGGACGGACAAGACCGTACCAACTTTCCTGTACATCAGTTATTATATATTTCATTTAGTATGGGATACAGGGGAATGTTATTATTAAGTATGAAAATAAGCCTTTACTCGACCACCTGGTGAGTCAATATATTATTGTATAAAAATAATGTTTTGTAGAGACCTCAGCACCTCCAACCTCTAACTGTTGATGACCTCTGTGGCGCAGCAGTTGTGGCTTTGCCTACAATGCGAGAGGTCCCGGGTTCGATGCCCGGCTGGGAGTAAAAATAAAACAGGTCTTGGATGTTTATAGGTGTGTGACGTCGCTTTTTCTGGTTTCCACGATACAGGGTGGATACTAGGATTAGTGGGGGTCAATGCAATGTATGTGCCTGTATGTTAATGTTAATGTATGTAAATGTAAATGTCTAAAACCTCAAACCCATTTGCGGTTACGTCTCAACTAAAAGCCTCATATTACTCTTAATTTATGCAGCCGAAGCGGGGCGCTAAGCCACCGCCTTATCTTCTTACTTTCCGTTTCAGGCGTGAGAAACTTTTATTTTTTTTACAAGCTAAAGTTTTTTTACAAGACCATTATGGCGCAGTGCTGAACTGAAACAAACATTTTTGTCAGTTCGCATTCTGAGAAATGCGCACGAGACATACTAATAGGTTCTGAACTAAAGTAATAATAATAATCAACACTTAATCGTTATTATTAACCCGCATCATTTAATCAAAATCAAAATACTTAGTTTTTCAAACTATATAAAGCCCTATCTCAAAATGACCAAATATTACCAAAACGATCGCTCTCTCTTGAATTTCTTCACAAAAAATGTAGATACACACTTTCCAGAAACAGAGGCTCTTAAGGCCCCAACGAACAGCTTATAAATCTAGAATCGGAGCAGTTTATAGCACTCGCGCCATGATTTATGTCTGCAATAGGGAGCACCTTTATGGGCCCTATTATGAAATGTTTATACGGGAAGACTAAATAAGTCAGCCGGCCAAGCGAAACGTGTATCGAATAGATGTACTCTTCGCGGATGATTGGGCGCTTTATCCCCGCCCCGTCCATTTTTCATGCACGATTGCTGATTCGGGGTATATGCCGACGAGTACGACAAAGTACATACAAGACAAAGGAGTTTCTTGAGTCATGCTATATCTCTGGTACAAACAATACATTATCACTCTGTTACAAAACGGTTGGGGTCTTAGTACAAAAAAAAAAACTCCTGTTCAATATATAAAAAGTGTCAGGCCCAAAAACCTCCAAATTTTCGGACTTATTCCAGTTTTCGCTCATTACTTGAAACCATTAAAAATAACAATGCAGTTTTTTCTGCATTAATTAACTATATGAATATTTGGAAAAGTTTACATTTATACTGTAGGATCAATACCTTAAGAGCACAATGGCTCAAACAAGGATTTGGTCCAACAAAAATTTCGAAAACTTACTTTCGAGTTCGCAAACTTATGTTTGGGGTACCCGCAAGATACCAAACGATCCTAAAATAAAAAATCTTTTGTAGAAATGAATTTAAGGTGAATCAGTTTTGGATAAAATATTGGGCTATTGTTTAAAGATGATCATGAAGGGCAACCTTCCGCTGACTCTGAAGCAGAAGCTCGTTTTCATGTTTGTCCTGCCTATACTTACCTACGGCGCCCAGACGTAGTCACTCACCGATCATCCTAACAAACTCAAGGTTTATCAGACGGCTGTGGGGCGCAGTATCATATGAGTCAAACTGATGGACCGTGTCAAAAACACCACTCGCGCTCCAAAACTCGTATCATAAACGTGGGTGCACAGAGTGCCAAACTCAAGTGGAGCAGGACCGAACATGTCTGTCGTATGGACCCCGATAGATGGGCAAAGATTGCTACCGATTGGGTACCCCAAGATCGACGCCGCCGAAGAGGTAGGCCTAGGAGGAGGTGCGAGGATCTGGCAAGAGAAGGCTCAAGATAGGGAGGAGTGGACTGAAAGTGGGGAGGCCTTTGCCCAGCAGTGGAAAACACAAAAAAAACATGAGATTTTGATTCATTCATTCATTCGTGACGTATGTTTTTAGGTCAGTCTATGTTTAATATTTTTTGCAGTAACACGATTGATGTTATACACTGGTTTAATCATACTCTTATCATTTTATTATCTTTCATACAAACTTTGTCATAGTACCTCTGTATATTGGAAGAAATAGGTGCCACCAAAATCAGAACCCTTATATTCCATCATTTGAATTCGAATATTCAGCAAATTTTATAAAGGATCGTACCATTTTTCAGATGCTCATTCAGTATCTTAGAAGCAGTTTTCTTAAGGAAGAATACAAACTTTCAAAGCTTATTAAGAGGCTTATAGTTGAAGAACTTTTACTGAAAGGAGTGCGCTTTATCCTACTAGAAGATTCTAGGTACACAAGTATTTATAGGTTTGGAGCTGTGGCGATGTGCTATCCCGATAAAGATATGTGCCTCTGCCACTTAGTGTGCGAAAAAGCCTGATGCTATACTACTTATGTTTTAGATTCAGGCACAGTTTTGCAATAACACGAGTTGTGCTCATTATCCAAGTTATAATTATGAGCAACCATCATTATAACTATCTGCCAAATGACATGGCATTAGAGGTTAGTCACACAATAGAGGACCAGCACCAAAATCCAATTTATGAATCGCTAATTCTGTCGCTCACCATACAAACCCATCGCAAAACTGGTATCGCCAACTATCGTGATATACGAGGGGAGATTCAAGTTTACGATACGTTTCTATGGTATGCGATATTTAGCAGATATATAGCAACATTATTATGACTGAACAATCACTCACTACCGCTACCAACATTGATAGAGTCGACGACGATGAACCAAACTTTGACTTTCAGAAAACGGGCGTAAGTTTCACTGCCTTCAGCTGCTTCTTTAGAACCAACCACAGTTATCTCAATAATACATACTTAGTACGAACAAATATATGATTAATGTATAGTATGAATTCAGTCTCACTAGTCCGTCTTACTTGAAATTTAAACTATTTAAACTACTTCTAACTTATTTAAATATGAATAAATTTTAGGACATGCAATTAATAAGGCTAAGATATCGGAACAAAAACAAGCACTTAGTATCAAAGCCCGATTTGTGGACATAACACCAGTTTTTGTTTCGTTTTAATAGTCACAGTATTACTAAAGTTATGACCAAAAACACATCGGCCATTTCCGAAACGCTTTGTAAATTTGTCATATGGCATCGACGCTTATGATGAAGTCACTTTTCGACTCGCAGTCAGTCTGATTTCGGCCGGCCGGCCGGAAATTATATCTAACTAAATGTGTTCTTACTACAGTTTTTGCGGTTGAAATATTATAAATATACGTGTGTTTTAGTGTATAATATAGTATATATAATCATATAGTTTTATAATTGATGGGGGATTTGTCAAAGGCCAATATGACAATTTTACCTACTTCTATGTATTCGGTTTATCT
Source organism: Argyresthia goedartella (assembly GCA_949825045.1). Lineage (NCBI taxonomy): Eukaryota > Metazoa > Arthropoda > Insecta > Lepidoptera > Argyresthiidae > Argyresthia > Argyresthia goedartella. The sequence goes on from OX463826.1 coordinate 16,496,359, forward strand.
CGTCGAAAATAGCTTGATACATCAGCCTATGAGGAATAATCGTAGATTAGTCGTATTTGAACTAATATTGTAAATAATGCTAAGCTGGTTTGCAAACTTAGTGTCATGAGCTGGTGATGGAATGAGGTCATGGACTAGAACTCAGGAACCACCAATTACTATTCCATGCTCACCAGCTCATGGCACCAAGTTTGCCACCAACACAATATCCTCAACAAATTCCTCCTAAATTAGTCCTCATTCCATCACTAGAATGAGGACTCGGAGACAGTATCATCTTTAAATATGTTTTAATGAATGTAATATAAACATATAAAGTGACATTTATTTTTAAACATCCAAAGTTCATACTGAAGACTCGGTAAGTATTCGGTCATTGGATTCTTTAGGACATGTACAGAGGGTTCAATTACCTTTATGGTTTACGATATCCCCGACAACCTAAACTGCATTGTAGTATCTAGTACTGAGGTTCATAAGCTTGTTTCACCTTCCACTCTCGGTCTTTCTTTAGAAACGCAATTAAACTCTTGCTTATTCCAGAGGTTCTTGATACAAATTCATATTCTTTAAACTTAAAAAAACAACAAATTAAAAGAAGTAGGTACATGAATGTATGTAGTAAAACATATAAACAAGGGGGTAAAGCTTAAATCAAAATGATCTTCACAACAGTAAGCACTCCTTTTATTTCCAATAGGATCTGCGGGTCTAAAAAGGCCACATTTATCATTTCATCCGCAATTCATTCATTTCCCGAATTGCGAGCAGATCCTCAGTAATTCCTCTAATTTTCGTAAAATGGTCACGATGTCAGGTGAATCATACGCAATTCAATTCATTAGATGAATCCTATTAGGTGATATGTTGCCACATGAAAAAAGTGAGAACCGTAATTTTACCGGTTATTTGATATTTTAAGTCTGTTTAAAGAATATTTTCTTTAAGAATTTGTTCAATAAAATACTTTTATCATTAAACAAAACTTTAATCATTGAAATGATTACAGATAACGACTCAAAATGAAAACAGGAAATGATTTTGATGCATTTTTTTCGGCTGGCAACAATTTAATGCTCATTCACACAGGGGTTCTACCTAGTAACGGCCGCGCCATCGCACAGTGTGCTTAGGAGGGGAAAACGCGACATCGTGTTTTTATTGCACCAATGGACAGTTCTTATCAATACAAATACAAGAGTAGAATACCCAGCCGCCAATTCCCTTCCGCGACTTCAGGAAAAAATGGCAAAATTGATAAAATTTCTAACCCAAAAAAATAAAAATTGATTTCACGCCCAAGATATTAACAGTAGATCAAAAATTATTTAAGGGTATATTAGAACTGCTAAAGCTTCATCAGACAAGCTCACAGTAAACAAGCTCCATGTTCCGAAGAGATTCACTTTGCCGGCGACATAGGAAGCTTTGCGTAACACGCGCGTGCTCTAAAAAGTTTTCATAGAGGCCTAAATCTGCCATTTTATAACAATTTTACCAAAGCAACTACACGATGAATTGAAATAAGTTGCCCTTGAGTTACATCTAAGGATTCAGCTATTTGACAAGAAAGCAATTCCTATTTTGTGACCCATTTTACGAATCTCCATAGGAAACTGTCAAACAGATGAATTACTGATATAAATAATATTAAATTCATGATATGAATTGGGAACTAAATAACCATTTTATGATTTGAAACGTGATTCCTAATAGGATCCTCATATGATTCACGAAAATGGCCTTTTTAGACCTCCTGCTCTCCTTAAGGCGTTCATACACCTTTTTCTAATTTTAGGGCTTATTTGGTTTTTCACACTTGAGTTAATGCACGGGCACAGTTCAATATTTCTTGGTCATTTTAGCTTTTATTCTTGTGTATATGCGAGTTGTTTACAGTATGGCGCGCCAATGAGCCCGACCGATCCGATCACCTGACTATTAAAGTGACGACATCGCTGATTCTCTACGCTCAGTTGACAAAATCGTTTCGCGGGGAGTCCATCTGTAATAACTTCGTCAATTTTTAAGATATCAAAAAAAAAACAGCTTTTTTTAGCTTGAAGGATTTCATCACGTATGCATGGTTCAACCCCGCATGCGGGTGATCTCAATATGGCGCCCTGCGTCCCGCTTGACAAATACGCACGACACTCAAAGCGCATTGATAATTAATATAGATACAGCTGAATATAAATTATATTGGCAATTAATAAATTAACAAACATTATTCGAAAACAAAACCCTGTTAACATTTCCTGATGAAGGTAAATTGCTGTGATAAAGTCATATTTTGGTGCGATATAGGTTGCTGAAATCCATTTATCCAACTTTGTAATACCACGTACGAAGATTAATAATTAAGCGGGCTTAAACACCGTGACCTTTACTTCTAAGTAAGTAAGTATCTCGGAATATGCGCTCGTACCCTTCTCACACCTCAAATTCTCAAAGTTTGTTTTCCTTGGTGAAATGAGTGGGTCCTCTTACATGTAACCTTACTCGAGTCAAGAGCGTCGAAGGCGGAATCGCATTTTAATGTAGCTACCCAAGCTAGATGGCCCTGGGGCGTGAAAAGTTAATGATACAAGCAACGGTCGGTTTTGCTCTTTTTGCTGCCCAATCTTTTGTTTATTGTTTTAGTACCTGACTACTCGTGATGCCAAAAATTAGAGGAACAGACAGTAGCTTTCTTCATTTTCGTATTTTTCAGTAACTAAAATCCACAGCGAATCCAGCGCAGTTAGTGTAAATCGAAGGTTAGTGTATGGGGAAACTGGAAACTGTGGAAACACATTTCCACAGTTTCTGGGCGATTGAGGATTCGATTCTAGGTCTCTGAAAGATTGAACCTCTGCTTAAATTCTGGCATTATGATGTAAATCTTAAATGAGGTATGCAAAACAACAGACCACGCTGTTGTTCGTTTGCCAGATTAGTTCCGATGTATACTGGTGGTTGTGTTAGTCAGTGCACATTTCCCTCTCAGGTTATTTTTTTATATCCTCATCAGTACAACAAACAATCTTTAAAAGTAAAATAAAAGACCGAAGCAAACCTCGAAACGTCTCGTATTTTTGCACCAGCCGCAGCAGGATGCAAAGTCAAAGCCTTGGAAGGAGGCGTTCGTCTGCCTCGCGGTCATACAAAGGAGACCGTTGAAACAAAGACTTCCACTTCGTTATTTCTCGCCTTGCGGTCTGTAAGAGCGACTTCGGCCTCAGTCAAACGTTTCCCACAGCCGCCAGGCAGAGAGTTGCGTTGCATAGTATTCCCACTTGGGGAAAGATGCAACTTTAGACACCTTCGCTAGAAAGCTAAGTTGCTTTTACACAAACCCCTTGTTAGAAACAATAACTACTCCGCTTCTTCGTCGGTGCACTTCATCGATTTCAAATAATTAAATTATCATAGAAACTTCGTGGAATAGTGAAAAATACCTTCAAGTGTGTATTGTAATCGAAGGAGCTCTTCAAATATTATAGGCAGACTTATAGCGATTTTTGATTATTTTTTTCATAGTTACTCGCATTTAGCGGCCGCTGGCACGTCGGCCCGTCGTCGAGGATAAGAACTGCTTATTGCCAAACAGCAAACCAAATGCCCTAAGGCGGCTGATAGGCGTCGAGAAGAAAATGTCAGCGGATGCTGGCTACGCGCGAAGTATGGTGATCGCGTAGAGTATTTGTTTGAGAATTATTTTGCTACTGAATTCAGAGACTCACTGCCGACTCCAAGGACGTGGTATTATTACCACATTTTGGCGTGGGCAAACCTAATAAGAAGAAGCTTCGCCTCGTCTTTGATGAGCTTTTTCCATTACCAGACTTGCTATAATCTCTGTTCGGCGTTATGGCTAGGTTTAGAGTGTCTGTTCAATAAAGATATGTTCCTGCGCGTAAAGATAAAGAAGACCAGGACTCTCTGCGTTTTCTCTGGAGTAAGCAATCAGAGGATCCAGAAGGTAAGACCAATCCTATAGGAATGATTGCAGTGACCTCCCTGATCTTTGGCGCGAACTGTTCTTACTTCATAGCCGAATTTGTAAAGAAACAAAACGCTGAGCGATTCACCGCGTTTATGCCGTTTGCCTTCACCACTGTTCATAAACAGCACTATATGGACGATTATCTGGACCGTATGCCGGACAAAGCTGCCGCCATCGAAATGGTGAATGCAGTCACGCAGATTCAAGCGGAGGGCGGATCCTTTTCAGTCAGGTTTTAGAACGGGTCATAGTAATGTTACGACTTTACTAAAAGTGACCGATGTTATTCAGGTCGCCATGGATCAAAGGCAGCTCTCGGTGCTGGCTCTGATGGACTTCAGCAGTGCTTTTGTGTTGACTTCGACATTCTCGTTGAACTTCTCAACTCTCTTAACGTCTCCTCCCTCTCTGCCAGCTGGTTTGACTCTTACCTAAAAAACCGAAAACATCAAGTCGGAGGAGGCTTGTACGGAGTGGTGTGACCTGTCCTCCGGTGTCCCCCAAGGTGGCATTATCTCTCCTCTTCTGTTCTCAATATTTATCAATTCCATATCCTATGTCCTTTCTTCTTCCTATCATCTCTACGCGGATGACATTTAGATCTATCGTCACTTCTCTCCTGATGATGTAAATTCCGCTGTGGAGGCGTTGAACGCTGACTTGGCTGATATTAATCGATGAGCATCGTCATTTGGATTGCTGGTTAATCCGAATAAGTCCCAGGCCATGATTATAGGTACCAGACACTCATTAAACACGTTGCAGCAATTGTCTGTCCCTTCTGTAACTTATAACGGTACTGTTATCATGTATAGCGATAAAGCTAAAAACCTGGGTGTCATCTTTGATAATCAATTGCCCTGGTAAATGCATGTTAATGAGGTCAGCAAGCTAGTTTACGCAACCTTTTACTCTCTCAGGAGACTTCAGAACTTTCTCCCTCGCCAGACCAAAATAACTCTCGCTCACTTCCTTCTTCTCCCCCTCATTGATTATGCTGATGTTTGCGGGGTCAGCGCAAATGAAGAACAACTAAACAAACTCGAACGACTTCCAAACCTCGGGATTCGGTTCATGTTCGGTTCAGGACTGCGCAAGTATGACCACGTATCTCATCATCGCAGGGAGCTGCAGTGGCTCGGCCGACGGGACTTTCATATCCTGTGTTTCTTTTATAATATTTTTTGGAACCCTCGTTACCCTAACTTCCTACGTGATCGTTTGTTTCCTTATTAAGGGTTAAAGAAGAACGACCGTGTCGTTCAGAACTCAGCTCCAGAATGACCACAGACATATAATAAGATAGAATGACCTCGTGACATAATAAAATAAAAGAAATCTGAGCTAAAGTTATTTAAAATTAGAAACTATATACTTTTACCATAAAAAATTGACAGATATAACTCGAAACAAGGTTCTACTACTATATTTATAAACTTAACGACTTCAAAATAAGCCAGACACTAAATTAACGCATCGTTACAGGTGGAAGGGCGGGCGTTGTACAACTAAGAGAAAACTCTGAATTAATGCAGTGGCATTCCTTAAGGCCAGGCCATACGATAAGGTACGGTGCCTCTCCGGTATGGGAATTGTATGCGCGTGCTCCCCCTCCAACCCGCGGTGTCTCGCCTTATTGATTACGGCGGCTTGCGGCACGACACGGTATCAAGTTGCCTGGCCCTTGCTTCTAAATGAATGAAACACATAATTCATACAAACAGGGCAGAATAAGAACCTATACAAAAACACTTCATGCAATCAATGTTCATGCAAATAAACAATACTTTACTCCACTCCATTCCAATTCCAAACTCATATTGCTTTATCATTTCCTTTTATATACTATGGCCCTCTCTCTTGCTTCTCTTTTTCATTTCACAAACATCTTAGCTACACTATCATCGATCTATCTCTTGCGGTAGTCTCCACGTCTCAGATTCCTCTATCACCAAGGTCTCTGGGATAGCAGTGTTGCAGGAGCCCCGACCGCAGCTGAATCGTCAAGAACATGCTAGCTGGACAAAAGTCACCTCCTAATTTCCAAGAATTAGTGGTCACATGTCATTAACAACACCCCAGAGGGAACATTTCCAAGAATTGTTTGTTTCAAAGTACGGATGTCATTAAGTAATGACAGGTAAAAGGGTGAGTGTTAGATTTTGTATTTGATTAATTTTCGTCACTTGCAATTTTGCTACACGATCTAAAGGGTCTCATGAGTTATTTTGTGAAAAACCAAAAGTGTTGTGCTATGGATTTTGTTGCCGAAAGTATGCAGATTATGTTATCATATTTAAACCTCTCCTAAATGTCTGTTTTGTGTCCTTTTTAACTGTCTAAAGTTTAGTCTGAAAAAAAGCGTAATTTTTTACCTTTTTAAAAGTTTAAAGGACCATATCTTTTTTTATCCACGTGTACCCGGGCTAATTTTTTTATATTACTTAGACATAACCCTTAGCTTTAATTTAAGATAAAATTTCATTGTGCGATCTCGGTACATCATTTTATTTTTATTTGTTTTCAGAACACGTTCTCACTGTCTCGAAAATTGACTTTTTCGAGGAATGGGTGAAATACGATAAAGAAAACCGGAATTCACGGATTTTCGACTTTTTGTCTACGAGGATTGACCTCTCGAATATCACCGAAGAGTCACGTCGAGAAATACACCTCAAAATCGCATCATATTCGAATAAGATAGTGGAAAAATGGGCCTCATCAGGACGTCATCAAGATCGTTTCTTAACTAACAATAAAAGTTGGTTAGAAGGTGCTGACTTTCAGTTCAAGGTTCATGTGATCAGCCCAAAGGCGTCCAGCTCATCAATCACCGAGAAATGCACCCCGGGAAGGCCAAAAAGCAGCTTTGAAGACGCTTCACACAAGACAAAGAAACGGCGTGTTGAAGAAGCTGTGAACAAGTGGACTGCTGAGGAGTTGGCGACTGCTGCTGAGGTCGCAAGCAGAGCGGAGGGGAAGAGAAGCATCGCAAAAGCAATAAAACGTGCAAGTGATGGTGAAACCTCTAAAGCTACTTCGTGCCCTGATGGTAGGCAGTTGTCTACCAATGAAGCTTGGGCTTATTACTTTGACTACAAGGGGAATAGTCATACCTATAAGACGGCGAGGAAGTGGTCAATGAAGGCGGGACATAACACGTTTCCATCGTGGCATAGCATGTGTAAGTCAGTTAATAGTTCTTTTCCTTCAGCGGAGCACATTCCTGTGACGGAAACGCGTGTCGATTGTAAGTTGCAACCTCTTTTGGATAAGACAACGGAGAGATTGCTTATGGCACAAAATGAAGTCATTAGGAGTGTGCTCCCTAGATCATCATTCACGTTGATAAGCAAGTGGGGTTGTGACGGTAGTTCTGGCCATAGCACATACAAACAGAAATTTGAGGACTCCGAGGCCACTGATGAGCTCCTATTTGTGTATTCGTTTGTTCCTTTGAGGTTGTATGATGGCGACCTCATTTATTGCCAAAACCCCCGTCCATCTTCAACTATGTACTGCAGACCCATCAGATTCATCTTCTCAAAGGAATCAATGGAGCTTACACAAATAGAAACAAACAAAGTGCTGGAAGAGGTTTCTCAGTTGGTTCCAATATTGTTTTCAGTCGGAGATGTTCAAATTTCAGTGAAACACAATTTTATCTTAACTATGGTCGATGGGAAAGTATGTAACGCGTTAGCGGACACACGTTCAGCACAAACGTATTACATATGTAAAGCCACGCCGAAAACGATGAATGATGAAGTGAAAGGTTATGATGGTCAGCAAGGAAACTTTGGTTTTGGGTTGTCCACTCTGCATGCCTGGATTCGCAGTTTTAAGAAAATGTTCAAAATGGAAGGTTTGATAGTGGACCAACCAAAACCAGGGTTCGGAAATACAAATGATGGAAACACCGCGCGTAGATTTTTTGATAACGCGGATCTGAGTGCAGGGATTACAGGGTTAGATGCTAATCTCATTAAAAAGTTTAATATAATATTAAGAACATTATCATCTGGCTATGATATCGATTTGGTTAAATTTGAAAACCTTTGTGTGGAAACGCGGAAACTCTACTTAAGTCTGTATTCGTGGTACTTCATGCCTGCCGCTGTGCATAAGATCCTTATGCACAGTACTGAGGTAAAAAAGACCTCGTTACTTCCGATTGGGCAGTTCTCCGAAGAAGCCCAAGAAGCGAGAAACAAAGACATACGCTGTTTACGGCTGCATAATACTCGCAAAACGTCACGTATTGCCACGAATACAGACTTGATCCACATTCTTTTGGCATCGTCTGACCCTTTAATCAACTCACTCAGAGACGTTCGTAGAAAAAAACCCGAACAGTTAATGCCTGAAGTCTGTGACTTAATTATCCCGCCTTCAATGGCCATTTCGCCACCTACTTGTAATTTAATTAGAAATAATTTAGATTATACAGAATCCGACTCGTCTGAGGGTGAATTTAATGAAATAGGTTTTTATTATGATCCTTTTAATTTAAGTTACAGTTATAATTTTGTAAATATCGTTGATTTTGTGCATTGTAATTATTCAATTTATTTTTCTTTATTTATTTCCAAAAGGTGAGTATTTCTTTTGAATAAATATGTATTATTTTAAATATTTTTTTGTTATTTATTTTTTATATCCCCCTAAAACTGCGTGATAGTCTCGAATCCTACTAGTAACAACAATTAACTGCTATTCAAGCTAAAATAAGCCATTAGAAATCAAAAAATAATTTTGTCCAGCTAGCATGTTCTAGACGAATCAGTGCGCAGGCGAAGCTCTACTGCACTATAAAATATTTTGGAGTACTTGATAGGCAATATGATGATGATTGCTGATGATGATATTGGTAAGCAATCTCTTATAATTATCAGCCTATCGGAATATGAGTGGGTTTGAAGGGTTCATAATTCATCTTTAGATAAGCGATAGACTTGTCCCTGGCATACAATTCGTGGGTGGACATCACGGCCCTAGTAGTTGAAGAGAAAGTCAAAAGTCATAAATTATGTTGTATATTGTCACACCACTCAACGTTGGATTACTCAGCTAAAGCTAAATAACTATAGCTTACTTCCCATGAACTCTATCATTACCAAGGCTGTTCCGAAAATTGTTAGCCACACAGTAAATATTACCTCTTTTTCCTGAAACTATTTTGAATGCAAACCTCCTTACAATACAAACCTCCTTGGTGAAAATCATTGGCTGGCTATGAATGGTTATTTTTTAAATTATTTTGAAAAATTATCTGTCGTTCTTATTTTGTTTGCAACAATAACGTCTCGCGGGAAGCTTTTCGTGCTATGATTTTCTATGATTATAAACGCGGGTTGACCTTTAATAAATCCCACGAATATTAACAAGCTGCCTTTGGGGAATCTGGTCCTGGGTTAACAATAGTCACTTATTGGTTTCTTGAATTTAATCGTGGGTAAGAGAACCTAACGACCCCGAACCGGCCGATCAACAACTGCAATAACTCATGAAAGCGTCATCAGGGTGGAGTGGCTATTGCGGGAAAATAGAAATATTACACATAGGAGATACAGGATGAATTTATGATTGTATCACAGGCAGTATCCACTATCCTTCATGATCACCTTAAAGTCAGGAAGGTTGCTTCGCGGTGGATACCTCATTATGTCCCAGAAGGTCGTGATGATTGGTGGTTCGAAAAGTTCGAAAGAGGAACTTCACAAAACATATCCTTCTTCATGATAACTGATGAATCTTGGATACAATCCACGCAATGGGTGTTTGAAGAGGACAAGTTGCCCACAAAACTTGCTCGCGGTCGGAGCGTTAATAAAAAAATGCCATTTTTTTTCGACCTAGTGGCCCAGTAGCAGTAATCCCACTAGTAGACCGTAGGACAGTTACTAGTGAATGGTATTCTGAAGTTTGTCTACCTCAAGCTTTTGGAGAGATGAGTAGTGAGCGCCCAAGGAGCGGCGTCCGTGGCGATCTTTTTCACCAAGATAACGCACCCGCTCATACAGCTATTTGTCAACTTCGGGGGCACCAATGTTACCCCATCCTCCGTACAGCCCTGATTTAGTTCCGTGCGAATTTTTTTTATTTCCCACAGTAAAAAAAATGCTTCTGGGACGAAAATTTAACACCGCAAACTTCGTCGGTTAGTTTTAGACCTATAGCAAGATGCGTTTTTCAAATGTTTTGAGGACTGGTCTACTCGAATGCATAAGTGAAATGGGGATTGGAGGGGAATATTAAATACAGAGTAAGTAAGTCTCTACTATGAAGTTGATAAATAAAATGAAAAATTCATTTCAACAATAAAAAGGAAAAACGAAAATACCATCGAAATAGTGGAACCAAGTAAGAACATCAGAGAAGGCATACGAAAGTACATAAGAGTCAAGAGACTAAAAACACTAGAAAACACATCATCGCAACAGGAGGAACAATAAAAGCTCTCAAACAACTCAGTGAAACTATAGCTTGGATACCCTAATACTTAGAACTAGATATAAGTACTTCAAATTGAAGATAGGAATGCGATATTAATCCCAAAGTCAGACTGTGCCGGCTGATTCGATACCTCAAGTACACACGTATTATTTGAGTTTTATCTCAGGTACGCGTCAGCCATGACAGATAATGGATTCATCATAACACGTACCTAATCTAGTTACTCCACAATATTCCGGTGAAGAGCCAAAGGATGAAAACGTAACAGATTTCTCATTTTGTTTCGTCGACGATATTCTATGTGCATCAGAAAACGAAGAACAGCATTATAAACATTTAGAAATAATTTTCAAAAAATTGGATGAATACGGCCTGACAATTAATTTGAAGAAATACGAATTCCTGAAGGAAGAAGTAGATTTTTGGGATATCACATATCAAGTAAGGGGATCTCCCCCACTCAAGAGAAACTACATGCTGTAACCAATTTCCCTAAGCCAGAAAAGGTTAAAATGCTGCGGAGATTTTTGGGTATGGTTAATTTTTATAAGAGCAGCATCCCAAAAGCGCCTTTTTATCAAGCAAAACTGAACAAGTCTTTACATGGCTGCAAGAAAAACGATAAGAGTTTAATCAAATGGACAAAAGAAGGTGAAGAGTCCTTCGAAAAATGCAAGGATCTCATGAAAAACTTGGCAATTCTATCACATCCTGCTAGTAACGCATCCATCTCACTAATGACCGATGCCAGTAACGACTGCGTGGGTACCGTTCTGCAACAAAAAGAGGGTGGAAAATTTAAACCCATCGGGTTTTTTTTCAAACAACCTATCACACACAGAGCAGAAATATTCAACATATGATCGAGATCTATTGGGCATCTATCTGGCTGTGAATCATTTCCAAAGGCTCGTGGTAGGACGAGAAATCACGATATATACAGATCATAAACCAATCACTTTCGCATTCTCACAGAAACCAAATATGGACGACCCGCCTCGAAAAATTCGTCAACTAGACTATATATCGCAGTATAGCACGGATATACGACACATTAGCGGATCCGAGAACGTGGTGGCGGATGCTTTATCAAGAATTATTGAGGAGATAACCATACCCTTGGGTTGATTTCGAAGAAATGGCCAAGCTCACACAGGTTTTAAAAACCTTTTCAAAAAATCCAATCTAATGTTATCCAAGATTAAAATACCTGGGTGTAATACCCAGATATATTGCGATACATCAACCGGTCAACCGAGACCATACGTTCCCGCAGAATTACGGAGGAAAATCTTCGATTCTATTCACGGTATGAGCCATCCAGGGAAACGGACAACTCGAAAAATTATTTCGCATAGATTTGTTTGGAATAAGATGAACAGAGACAATATCGAATGGTGTACAACGTGCTTAGCTTGCCAGAAGTCCAAGGTTACTAGACACACTATTTCACCTATCGGCACATTCATGCCCACTCAGCGTTTTGAGCACGTGCATATAGATATCGTCGTCCCGCTACCTACAAGCCAAGGTTACAGATTTTTGCTCATTATGATTGACCGTTGCTCCTCATGACCAGAAGAATTTCCTTTGAAAGAGATTACCGCTGAAAAAGTTGCTTCATGCCTTTTCCAGGGTTGGATTTGCCGATTTGGCCCACCCACCCGAATTTCCTCGGACCGTGGAAAACAGTTCGAATCTGAGCTTATTAAATCCTTGGCGAGGTTAATGGGAACGGGAAAATTACGAACAACAGCCTACCACCCGCAATCCAATGGAATGGTGGAGAGATGGCATCGTTCGCTGAAGGTGTCTCTCATGGCAAGGAACAGTAAGGAAAATTGGGAAAAAGAATTACCAATCGTTCTTCTTGGTTTAAGAAGTTGTTTACGAGACGACACTGGTTTGAGCGCGGCAGAAATAGTCTACGGAAGACCAATGAGGCTGCCTGAAGAATTTTTCGGAGAAACCGGTTTGCGGTCGACTTATCACGACTATGTGCAAGATCTAAAGCAACATATCTCAAAAGTCTGCTCCGTCACGAAGAGAGATAACCACCAAAACAAGTATTTCGTCCACCATGAGTTAAGCTCATGTTCGCACGTTTTCATCAAGCGAGAAGGTGTCGCAAAAGGTTTGATTCCCCCATACGAGGGCCCTTACGAGGTTTTACGCCGAACGACCAAATACTTCGTTGTCAAGAGGGACGAAAGTGCCGACACTTTATCTATAGATAGATTAAAGCAAGCATTCTTACCAGCAGACCATTCGAGTTCCGTCATTTTATCACGACTTGCAAGCGAAGCGGAAGACTCGGAAAAAGTTGAATCAGCTCAATCCGCCACATCCAAGTACGGTCGAAAATATAAACGCATGTTGAGATTTCAACTCTAATGACGTTTACAGTTGTTGTACTGTTTTTCAGCGACAGGATTAACTCCGCTCTCTGGAAGAGGGGAATTTCGGTCGCCAATCCTGTTTGACCGCTGTTTGTTATTCATTATGTATAATTTTTAAATTAATTTGTGATATGTTATTAACTTGTTTTACATTTTTATATAGGGGGAGTATATGTGCCGACTGATTCGGTACCTCACGTACACACGTATTATTTGAGTTTTATCTCAGGTACGCGTCAGCCATCACAGATAATGGATTTATCATAACACGTACCTAATCTAGGTACGTGGTAAGATCTCATATCAATTTGTATATAAACCGAGTATTTATAATAATAAAGTTAGATAGTAATTGTGCATATTTCAAGCCTTTTATTACGTCTACTGAAGGTAGTCGTCAGGAATTGCCTAAACCGGCAAACAGACAAAGCACCAGGTCCGGATAAAATCAATAATGAGCTACTAAAAGGTACTTTGAGTACCATTGGCCAAACTCATTAATAAATCCTAACAGCAGGACAATTCCAGAACAATGGGACTCCTCACATATAATTCAGAAGGTTGGTGCAGTTGACCACGCCGATAACAATCTTAGACGCTGTTAGACCGTTAATACTTGCGTGTGGGCTGAATGATTTAATACCTGAGCCATGTCACCAAAAAAATTACGTGTTTGAAGGAGGATTTATTTGGATTCGACGTCTTACGAAACTTTTTAGTTAGGCTTTCTCCCTCCGACCACAGACTATATCGGGATACTATCACAGAGCAGCCCCGGATCTTGCATTTTTTCGAGGCGGGGCAAAAAATGAAAAATGCCTCCCACCAATATTTTTACCTTCATCATCATCATCATCATTTCAGTCATGAGACACCCACTGATGGACAAAGGCCTCCCGCAAAGAACACTAAAACGACCGATGATACGATGATGATGACAAATATAGATGGACGTATCAGACGTACATTATAATTAGTATAGGATAGTATAGGGTCGGAAATGAAACATGAGATTAAAAATAATTATTTATGCTACTCTCATGAATTAAAAGACCAATCTCCAATTTATGAAAGAGTGGTAAAATTTTACATGCGTTTATTCGAAGATTAATTCAAAATAGTTTTCAACTTATTAGTCTAAGGTTTGCACATTGAAATTAAAATTTTACTCTTCGAGCCCTTTGCTCTGCAAACAATTCTATGGTGGCCTTATCATAATTAATCTCTCTCGATAAACGTTCTCAAAATTTTAAAGATAAAGATAAAGATATTTATTGTTTGATGAAACATAGGTATGGTGGATGTTAATAAAATGTTGGCATGTGTATCTCTATGATCTGCCATAAGGCGTTCAAACATTGGTGCTTAATTGTATAAAATTAACAATAACATTAAAATTATATATACCTACAGATTATACACGCATGCACACATATAAGAGGACACACAATAATTATTGTCATTAAATTTATAAAATGTCGGTAAGAAAATCATTTATTGAATAATATGCCTTGTTAATTAGAATTTTTTTAAGATTATATTTATACACATTTATATTGTTATTTGACCTAAATGTTAACGGTAGTTTGTTATATATTCTGGTGGCCATACCGAATATACTTTTATCGTAGTATGCTGTCTTTCGCGGGTCAGCACTCAGTTTGTCCTGGTTGCGTTTGCTCTTCATGTGATTGAAGAGATGCATATTGCACTTCACAAATACTGCTGTTTCAAATATATATAATGATGGGTCTGTTAGTATTTCAAGATTAATGAAGTGGCCTCTGCAGCTATCTGTACAAATTAGTTTACATATTGCACGTACACATTTCTTTTGGGCTCTAAATATTATATCTTTTTTTGTGGCATTTCCCCAGAACATTATTCCGTACCTTAATGATGACTCGACAAATCCATGATATGCTATTATAACAGCATCTTTATTAACTTGTTTAGATAGCATGTATAGAGCATATGAGAATTGACTCAGTTTACTACTCAAGACATCAATGTGTGTACTCCATGACATGTTGTTGTCAATGTGCAGTCCTAAGAATTTTGTGGTCTCAGTATCTTCTATTTGTTTACCCTCATAGTTAATGTTTAATGTCAATGGTTTTTTATGTCATATGGTATTTATGTAGGTTATGTATGTTTTGTTTTATTAATATTTATTAAAAGATTATTATTATTAAGCCATTCTATTAAATTTATTAGGGAATTATTAATGTCTGATTCATATGTATTTAGATTGTGTCCTATAAATGTTACGGTGCTGTCATCAGCGAAAAGATCCATCGGATGATTAACACATTTTGGGATGTCATTAATGTATACTAGGAACAATAGTGGGCCCAAAACACTCCCTTGTGGTACTCCACATTTTATGTCCCTAGAGTCAGATGAACATGTCATTTCCATTTGTGATTTTGTGCATATTTGAGCAATTTGGGTTAATTGTTTCCTATTACTTAAGTAGGATTTAATGAGGTCATGTACGTTACCTCGTACACCATATGCATACAATTTGTCTAATAATATTTTGTGGTCAACATAGTCAAACGCCTTGGTAAGGTCCATATATAATGATGTGAC
This sequence comes from Argyresthia goedartella, assembly GCA_949825045.1. Lineage (NCBI taxonomy): Eukaryota > Metazoa > Arthropoda > Insecta > Lepidoptera > Argyresthiidae > Argyresthia > Argyresthia goedartella. The sequence continues at coordinate 16,511,797 of OX463826.1, forward strand.
AGGTTTGCCACTATCAATGTTTGGCATGATCTTACTCAGGAAATCATAAATTGCAATTGCATGTTAATATTTTTATTTTTTCTGAAGCCCTTTTGCTCTTCAGCCAGTATTTTATGTTTTTCAAAATAGATATATAGCCTGTCATAGATAGCTTTCTCTAATATTTTGGAGAATATTGGTATCAGCGCTATGGGTCTGTAGTTGCTCATGTCTTCCCTGTCGTCTTTTTTGAAAAGTGGTTTCACAATGGATGTCTTGAGGCGATCAGGAAAGACACCGTGTTGTAAGGAGAGGTTAGTCAGGTAGCTAAGAATTGGTGCGATTTCATTACTAACTGCTTTGATTATTTTGGTGTTGATACCATCAATACCCGTACTGTTTGTGTTCTTAAGTGATTTTATATGTTTCTGAATTTCTGTGGTAGTAGTAGGAATCAGGAATATTGAATCATTTAGAAATGCTAGTCTCAGATCATTTGTTTTGTGGTGGTAGGATTCAGTACCACTTGGTCAATAAAATTGTCATTAAATGCTTGTGCTATTTGTTTGGGTTCTGTCATGTTTAGTCCTTTACATTTTATTACGTTTATGTTATTTTTTGGTATGTTATTTTTTGCTTTGTTTATTACACCCCATGTTGTTTTACAGATATTAGTGGAGGTTTTAATGGTATAATCGTTTTGCGATTTCTGTGTTTGATCTATAACTCTTTTTAACCGTTGTGTGTATTGTTTGAATGTGTTTTTATTTTCTAGTGTTGGGTTAAGCCTATAATTCCATAGGAGTTCACGCTTTCTTTTGCAACAATATTTGATGCCCTTAGTAATCCATTGTGCCTTGGTAGTCACGGATATCTTTCTCTTTTGGAAAGGGAAGCAAAGTTCATAGAACAGTACAAACATATCGTGAAACGAGTTGAATGCTTTATCTAGATCCTGGCATTCAAATATATCCGAAAAGCTTAGCTGGGAAATGTACGTGACAAACTTATTTATGTTTTCGTCACTGTAATCTCGTCTCATGATAAAATAGTGCTTTAAGATACAGGTCCTTTTGACCGGACATTTAAGGATTTGTGCAGAATGATCCGACAGTGCAAGTTCTATGACTTCACCTACACTTTTTTGCACATTGTGAGCAAAATTATCTAAACATGTTCCACTTTCAAAACGAGTTGGCTCTTTGATTTGTAATTTAGGATTGTAGCCTAATAAAAGTTCCACAAAAGTTTCCGTAGCAGTAGTGTTCTTAAGGGTGTCGATGTTGAAGTCTCCTGCTATTACAACCTTTTTATTTCTGTAACATGTTTGACGTAAAATCTTGTCTAGCGTTGTGAAAAACTTCTCTAGATTAACGTTCCTATTTTTTTGAGTTGGTATCCTGTATATACATATAATTATAATTTCGTGTTCTACCAATTCTATACAACATTCGATAATATTAGGTATGCTACATTTAAGTATTTCTTTTATTTCTATAAAATTATGATATTTGCTAATTACTATGCAAGAGCCACCATTTCTATTATTTCTATAAAAGTATGATGCTAATGTATAGTTGGGTATTTTGAATTGGGCTGTATCAGAGGGTATCATATTATGCTCGGTGATACATATAGCATCCATCGGTTTATTGACCTTTATTAATTCCTCCAGTTGTACTGTAAGGTTGTCAGTTTTATTAAGCAGACCGTTTATATTTTGATGGAGAATATGGAGGCTATTTTACACGAAAAAGATTATTTCTAGTATAATCTTGTGTCATAATCTCACTTACATTGTCCTTATTAATATTAGATTCCTTAATGTCAGTTTGTGTATTCATATCAATTCTATCATTGGCATTATTAATTACATTATCATCTTTGTCATTAAGCACGTTATCATTATTATAATTATCAGTATTTATAGCAGTATCAATTTTATTTAGAAATATATCACTTTGATCTGGTTCAGTTTGTACTGATTTGTCTTCAACCTTCCTGCCATGTGTGCGCGCGTCGACTGAGTTTATGTATGCAGCTCTTTGCGCCGTATAGTCCAGCTGTAGCAGTCTTCTCAGAAGCAATCCACTCAGGTTCCTTATGAATGTATATCCCCTTGGAAGAAATCTGCTGTAGTTCATATCCAGGAACGATACATTTTTGTACTTGCTGCATATATATCGAAGTTTATAGTTAAGTTTGCGTTCTTGTAATTTACTATTATAGGGTATTTCGCAAACTATTATACTGACGGCTTTGTTCAGGTGTAGCCACACTATTAAGTTCGATGTGAACAGGAATGGATCAGATTCATTAATACCACCCATTAGTACTACAAAGTCGTCCTCGGTGAGTGTGGAAATTTCCAATTTTTCTGCAGTCGTTACGTCGCAGAGTTTTGCACCCTGCTTCCAAAAACTCGTGACTAGGTATTTGGAACCAACCAATGTTTGAAAAGCATTTCTAATACCTCTAGCTTGTTGATCTCCGATCAATAAAATTCTCCGTCTGCTTGTTTCGGTATCATTGAGGTTCCTGCTTTGTAAGGATTTGTCATTTTCAGAATTTTCATTATCCAGGTTGTTTAATGTACTTGTAGGGTCTTCTTTATTTGCTTTGTCTGATTTGTGATCTTTATATTGTTTAAGTAAACTCGTCTCTTTAATTTCCTTGTTATTTTTCTCTACCTCAGCTGCATCTGTGTGTGTCTCGTCTGATATTGATATGTGTGCTTCTACTTCTATTGGTCGCTGAGTCTGATCAGGAGACGGCATGTTTGGTGTGACGTTTTTCTTCTCTGTTTCATTTGAAGTGTTCTCAGGGTTGCAGTCATTCGAGCAACTTGGGAACGTCACTTTGCGGCTTTCAACCGTCGATATGGATGTCTTAGGTTTCTTCCTTTTTCTAGCTGTTAATGGGGTCATGTTGGTGTTGGTGAATTGAAATGACTTGTAGGTGTCAATAAGTTTATGGCATCTTGCTAGCTCGTCTTTCAGCCGCTCGTTCTCGAGATTGAGATTATCTATTTCATTTTCTGCAATAACAAGGTCATGTCTTAACCTGTCTAGCTGTTCCACGTCAGGGTTGTTCTGGCTATCATTTATTGTGGTTTGTGGCAGGCTCACATTAGAAGTCTCGAAAAGTGATGATGTCGAGAGATCACTGACGGAGTGTGACCTATATTGCTTTCTAATGGTAACATGGTCAGGTGATATTGACATAATTGCAGTGGTATGTGTCTGGTTTAAGTCAGTTTTTCAGAGTAACATAAGCTAAAAATAATAAAAAGACACTTGTCGCCGCGAGAATCGAACCCGGATCTCATGCGTGCAAAGCAGACAAAATAACAAAAAGCCAAATTTTGGTATTAACCGTCCAAAAAAAGTAAGCGCTTGTACGACACAATCGAAATATAACTGCGCGACATTATAATTTAAATTGTTTATGGGAATCTTGGTGTTACCAGATTAATAATATAAAAATTTCCCCAAAAGTATTGAAAATGGATTTGATAAAAAAAAATATCGTTTGGCAAGGGGAAGGGGGGGTGGGGGGTGGAGTACCCCCTCTCCCCAGACACCACTCCCATGAACGGTAATGTACCGTTATTTTGGACTGTACATTTTATTTTTATTTTTAAATCACTTATAAGTTTCCTTTGTTGCTGCTATAAGTTACTTTCTGTCCGAATACTAAAGTTAGATTGTGTTAGGTCATAACTTTATTACAACATGGAGGCGAGCGAAGCGGAGCGAGGTTCACACTAACGTAAAATTGTCTAAGTCCGGTCTCATAGTTAATAAAAGTATCTATAAAGTCGAAACTGGGCACTTCAGAGAAAAGTTTATTTGACGTTATATGTTTGTTGTAAACTTTCCTTCCCACTGGCTGATTTGGTTTATTTAGACATAGGTAAATAAACGATATTAACATTATTTAAAATATGTTTACAGATACCCTGGCTGATAAGTCAGCGGAACCGCAATAAAAGCATATGATCATGACTATTTAGCAGATCCTACTTTGCTGACAGAATTTCCAATAATCGAGGCGTCTATACTTGGCCGAACTCGATAACAGAAATGGGTGCCCAATAAAATGTGACGTTCATAGTGTTGTGTAAAGATGGGTCGCTCCGGACCGTAGCAGTTCCAGTAGATGTATTCGAACTCGGAACGACATCATTCCGGTCCGATCTGTCTAAATTAACATAGATACATAGCGGATCAGCTCTACGAAGAGGATTGAGGAACGAGAGAAAGCGCAACGCCACGTCTCCGGTCCGGCGGAGTCGGACGGTTGTCGGTGCGGCGAGGATTAAGAAATGAGCTGAGCGCGTCATCCTACCGACTCTCCCCTTGACCTCTCCGTATCTGTCTCACTTTCCGTCCTGATAATGCCCGATATATCGTGATCAACATGAAAGATTAAAGTGTGGCTTATTCAAAAACGGTAGCGATTAGAGAATTCAATATTAGAAAAAATTATAATAGGGTATATATTTGCCACATATATTATCGTGATATTTATTCGTGATATGGCCTTTAGAATTTAAATAATAAATAATGTTATTTCAAAGCACAATTTAGACCAGTTTTCAGTGAAATCTAGTGTTTTAAATTGTCTCAACAAGTGAATGTAGTAACCAACATCGAGTGATGAACCTTTGGAATATCGAGTTTCCTGATCATGTGAAATTTATTAACATTTTCGCCCAAGTAAGAATGCCAATTTTATAGGCATGTTATTATTTACATTGCGGGATTTGTGGTACGTCACAAATTAAATGTAATACTTACTTGTTTGTTGTTTGGTCTTATAAGTTTGATACCGCAAAAAATCCTGCAGATGAAAAAAGACAAAGGGGGCCTTCACTACCTCAACAAGGGCGTAATAACTATTTGCGAATTGGCTGAAAGTATCTACTGCAGGTCCAAAACCATTGGCTTTTGCCTCCTATATAAATCCTCTCCATAACCAAAATTCCGGGAATCGGAAATGTTACTTTTGACGTGTAAATGCGCGTTCCGGGGATCGGAAAGAATGAGTGGGTACATGCAGATGAAATTTCTACATGGGCATATGTCTGTTGGACATTTTTTGGAAGCACTTAGACATTAGTGATTTTGTGATTACTGAAAATAAAACGATTAGTACTAATTAAGGCAATAATCTGTGATTGTTTAATTATTGTAGGAATCTTAACATAATTTTTTTAATGATTCTATGTAACTTTTCTGACATTTTTATTTACTTAATTAAGGTTAATAAAGGTTTATATTTTTCTATCGCAAATAAAAAGGCTGAAATCTAATTACATGTTTTATTGCTTGTCATCGCGGTGACAACTGGGAAACAGACTTCCCAGTTGTCCCGTCTAGTCAGCCTCCATAGGGAACAGACGGCACGAATTGTCACCCGGGTGACAATCGGGAAAACGATTCCCAGATGTCACCCCGGGGGACAGGGCTAGAGGGGACTGATGGGAACAATCGGTTCATATCTTTGTTATTCTCTCACGCTGAAAAGGCCGGTCGGATTTGGATGACATTTTGAATGTTTGTAACTTATACCCTGACTTAACATAGGCTACCTTTTACACGGCTGGTACATTCCACAGGATAACGTAAATCCCAATACGAGGGGGGAGCCGTGGGCAAAATCTAGTGTGTAATAAAATAAAAATAAATAATAATGTGAATGTGTTGTGTAACTCCTTTACACCATTACATTTCGCACATTCAGCTGTCGAATGTCACTTGTGCAGTCATTACGGAGTATGGAAAAGTCAGTCTCCTTTTATCGTAGATATGATATTATAGCTCTTTATTTAGGAAATGACTTCACCAAAGTTATTTTTGTCGATGACATTGTGGATGACATGTGACATGTGATTACTTTCTCTGTGGACATGTGGATATCTTTCTATTCTGTAACCATTTCACAAAAAAAAAAATGAGCGGTTTAGTGGCAAATAGCAAAAACTGGTCATGGTAAAACATTAAATGCACAGAGTCGAGAAATTATACATAGAGTGGTCATTTCTTTGCAGGAAACCTCAGAAAAGACCATGCTAATTTGACAATGAGTGAACTGTACAATGATACTTCAGAAGTTTCCTTTTTAAACTGATGATACATTTCCTACGATAAACTTCGTTAGTTCCGCTTGCTGCGTTACTCACTGTTAAATAACTGCAAATAATGTCCTGGAATAGTGATACGCCAGTTCGGGTGAATTGAGTTTTGTGATAATAAAAAGAGGAGTTGGAAGTGTCCTGCTTCGAGCAGGACATCAATTTTATGAGAAAAAACAGTGCAATACTAGTCTTTCAATATGGGAGTGCAGTCAGAGAACAAAAATGTGTAAAGGGCGTATTAGGATAAAAGTGAGTACCGTCTAAACCCCTAACTTCGCCTGTGTACCCAATCCTCGCCTGATTTAAAATATTTGAAAATTTACACAATATAAGCTAGTTATACAGTTAGTAAAACTACTAATATACACAGCAATTTTTATAAATGGCAACATTGTGTAAGTGAATTGTGGCTAAGTTCACTATACAGGTCACTACTGTCATTTTTGTGGAGTATGAGACGAGTGTTTTTTTTGTCACGGAAGAAATCTTGTTTAAAGAAAGTGATACAGTACAGTTAAGACTAAACTCGTCAGTTACTTATAAAGTAAAATGTATCCTGTTTCATGTCGAATATTAATTTGAAAGCTACATTTCTTGCAGTCTATATTAATTGAAAAAACGTGTTGAGGTTTGGTGCCAAACCTCGCCTGGCCCTAAGTTTTTCAACTCGTTTTAAATTTTACTAAGAACAATTTGTAGTGAATTTGATCTTTTTAAAATCACAATTGCATGTGAGCAACTTTCTTTTGGAGAAACCGTGATATTCTTTTAACTTTCACCATCAGCAAAAAAATATGCTTTTTTGTACGTATTTTTTATAAAAGTTAGATTTTGCGTTAGGCATGATTAAAACAGAAAAAATAATTTATGAATTAAACGTATTCTTGCAGGTTTACAATGGAAAGAAATAAAGTACCCACACACAAAAAGCGGTCCTATACCGTTGATCATTCAAAGGATCTGATTGAACTGGCTTTAGAAGCATTAATAAATAATAGAATGTCCTCTTACGAAGCTGAAAAAGCTTTTGGCATCTCACGCCAGACTTTACTGGATAAATTACACAAAAAGCACCATAAACGTCCAGGATGTCCAACGCGGCTAACCAATGACGATGAAGACCAAATCACGAAAGGTTTGATTGCAGCTGCGGATTTTGGTAGTCCATTGACTCTTCTTGATTTACAAATTGTCGTACATAGATAGTTGGAGGCCAATCACAGACTCGCCATATTTAACAACAAGTTACCTGGAAAAAAGTGGGCGTACTCTTTCGTAAAACGAAATAAGTCTAAGCTGACACACCGAGTGACCCAAAATATTAAAAGAAGTCGGGCAGAAAAGACCCCACAAGAAATGCAAGAATATTTCACAAACCTAAAAACGTCACTGGAGGGAATCCCTAGTATGAACGTATTAAACTATGATGAAACCAATCTTTCTGACAATCCAGGTGCCCAAAAATGTATGTTTAGAAGAGGCGTTAAGTACCCTGAAAGAGTAATGAATTCTAGGAAAGCGGCCATATCTATTATATTTGTAATTACAGCAGGAGGTGAATGTCTCCCCCCATACGTGGTATATAAAGCGGAGAACATATTATCTCAGTGGAAGTTTAATGGGCCTAAAAACGCTAGATATAATCGGTCGAAATCGGGATGGTTCGACAGTTACATCTTTGAAGATTAGTTCGAAAAGATTATTTTACCATGGGCTAAAGGAAAATCTGTGACTAAAGTAATAATTGGAGACAATTTGGCATCCCATATAAATCACAAAATTGTCACCATTTGTGAACAAAATGACATAAGGTTCGTGTTCTAATATATTGTTCTAAAACAATTAATGGAAGATGGAATGGAACAAATAAACATTGTTCTAAAACAAATAATGGAAGATCTGAACAAAAAAACAAGCGTTATTCACAGCGCATTTAAAAGTACTGGGATCGTAACTTTAAACCCAGATAAAGTTATAAGAAAATTTCCAGACTCGATACCATTGATAACGTATAGTGTTGATAATGCGCTATTAGACTGGCTGAAGGAGACGCGAGGTGCAGATCCCAATAAAAAAGTTCGAAGTAAGAGACTAAATGTTCCACCTGGCAAGTCTGTATCCGCAGAGGACTTTACAAATTTGACAAGTCAACCTAAAGCGAAAAAAACTAAACGAGCTTCAATCAAAGAACCCGTGGCCAGAGTACACAAAGACAGCCCAACTACAAATTCTGATGTTGAAACATCAAACATGGCTCTTTGATCCTCTTCTTCAACTGCAGTATTAGCTACAACTAAAACTAACAAAGGAATTAAAAGACGAGCATAAAAAAAGAAGATATTGTGGCCCAAATGACTGAGGAAAGCGCAGTTATAAATTATCCTGTTGAAACATCAACCATGACTCTACATGAGTTATGTGTTCGGAAAATAAACAAAATACTCTTGCCAGCACACCCACCATCAAATATATATCAAAATAAAAAAATATTTATTTTGGAGGATAGGTACTTAAACAAAGAAGAGAAAGTCCGAGGAATAAACACAGTGAAAAAAGAAAAAAAGACAAACAAATAAGAAAAACAAAATAAGGCTGTCCCTAGTTCAAATTATGAATCAAGTCCTGAAAATTATATCCATTCGGATAAATTTACAGATATGTATGTGTCTGACACAGAATCATGTGTGTCTTGGACCGAATTTAGAGAGTCCGTCATTGCTGGGGCAGATTCTGATGATACAGATCAGCGAAAATGTAAATATTGAAAACGAAATTAGCAGCGACATTGGAGACTACGTATTAGTAAAATTTTGTACTATTAAGTCTGTTAAATATTATGCAGGTTTAATTATTGAAAAATGCGGTAGTCTGGCTTCAATGTTCGATTGCTAAGAAAAGTATATAACAAATTCGTCTGGCCGCAGGTGGATGATATCTCTTTCAAACTGGCGAATAATGTTGAGGTCCTATTACCAAAAACGGAACCTCTACGCAGGAGTCAATTGAACTTTCGTTTTAATTTCTCTAAGTATAATATTTACTAAAACAATGTCAATTGTTGAATATGAGAAGATGCTTAAATACACACATTTCGAATAATTTTAAACATTTTTTTTTGTAAAAATATTACAGCATTCTGAACAACTTTCACTATAGGGCCGACTTGAATAGAGCAACTTTATTTTTCACTCTCCCATAGAAATCAGCTGAGCGCTCGGCCCGAAATGTACTGAGATGAGAAAAATAAAGTTGCTCTGACCAAGTCGACCCTATAGTGAATGTTGTTCAGAATGATGTCCCCAACAACACCCTTTCGACTTGTAACTTTTTCCCTTACTGTTACACTCTAGTTATTATAAATAAAATTCTCTAATTATTTTGTTTTTTTATAAATTTTGTTTGTGACAACCCTTGGCAAATCACACGAAATGTATGAAAACAACTTCAGATCGGTTCCAAACTTCGCCGACATTATTTATTATTCTAAAATTAACTCTATTTAAGCAGCATAAAGTTTGATTTTGCTTATGGTCTGATTCTGTATTTAGGTACATTTAACTTATTTTGTATAGATATCTATGTCACCGAGAAACATTTGCTAGGCGAAGATAGGCAACAACGCTTATACTTCGCCTACTACATTTACATCGATTTTTCAATCATTTAAACTATAGTTTATTAAGTGCTGATGATACTCGTAGTTATAAAGATTACTTTTTTTGGTGTTAGAACCAAAATACTTCGAAATTAGAGAAAAAAATGTAAATATGTGTAAAAAACCAGGCGAAGTTAGGGGTTTCAACGGTATTCAAGTATACATTTTTATGGTTCTGTACCCAAAGGGTAAAAACGGGACCCTATTACTGAGACTCCGCTGTCCGTCCTTCCGTCCGTTCGTCTGTCACCAGGCTGTGTCTCATTTACCATGAACTGTTGCCGCTATAACAAAACATACTAAAAACCAGAATAAAATAAATATTTGAGGGGGCTCCCATACAACAAACGTGATTTTTTTGCTCGATATTGATGACGTCAACAGGTAGACGCTTGAAATATTCACGGAATATTTAGTTGTATATTCACTTTAAAAATAAATAGTTAAATCAAAATAAAACAAATATTTAAGGGGGGCTCCGATACAAGAGACATGTTTTTCGCCGTTTTTATAGAGACTTCGTGCGCGAGTCCGACTCTTGGCCGGTTATTTTATTTACTCTAACTAACTATGAATTAGCGAAAAGGCTATTTATATAAGGTACTATAGGACCAGGATCTGGAGAGAAGTGAAAATAGTCTTCCTGCCGAAACCAGGCAAGGACGACTATACTGAACCTAAATCCTTCAGACCTATAAGTCTCACATCATTCATTCTGAAAACGTTATAAAGAGTGTTTGATAGATTTATAAGGGACGGTCCCATGAGAACCAACCCTAAACACACAAAAAGGTGCATGGCTTGACCACAAATAAAGTAGGAGCAAACACATGGAAGCAACACTTAAAAAAGCCAGATTTTAGGGAACGGATGGGGACCCCAGCCCAAAATATGTCGATGAATGTATATGGCTGTGGTGACCCATCATCACATACGGCTCAGACAAGCCAGCAAAATTAGGGACAGAAAGGCCAGCAATCGGCCCTCCACCATTCTCGCCCTTATCAGCGGAAGCTCTACAAAAAAGGCTCAGAGAAGCCACAGTACAGCAACAAAACCTATTATGGTCTAGCAGGGAAGACTGCAAAAACACAAAACTTTTTATAGACAAGTATAACCATAAATTTACGAATTACTTAATGAGACTGCCACGCAGTAAAATAAAAATACTAACAAGCCTTATTACATTGGCCATTGTACACTAAACAAACACTTGACAATTACAGGTGCAACGGATAGCACCCTGGGCAGGGGGTGCATGAAAGTAGATGAAACAGTAGATCATATGCTACTGGCATGTCCATCCACAACAGAAACCAGGATGGCTATCCTAGGAGACACAACAAACACCCACGAGCTCCTAGAACACCCAGGCCTCCTTCTCCAGCTGGTGCAGGAGTTGGTATGGCTAAAGTAGATGTGCAGGCGAAGGGGACATGCACAAAGGCCCCGCTCAAGTGGGCCAGGTGCAGGCACTACAACCCCCTTGTAGGTACTATAGGAGGATTTTTTATTTTCATGACGGAAAATCAACGAGCACCTCTACCGATGCAAGCAAGATTTGACTACACATAATTACCCAGCAGTTCCTCAAACTTATAATGCTATGGTCGCTTCGTATGAAGATAGAGGACTGCAACTTATTGCTCAAATGCCAAGTTTTAAATCTGTATAGATAAAGAATCATCATCATCACTGTATAGATAAAGAAATAAAGTAGCAGCAGTTGATAAAATCCAATGCGACGAAATAGAAGAGGTGCAAATTCGCACCGGATATGAAGATTTCAAAATGGTAGATGATTACTACAATAATATACGAATCATTATCTTTTGTTCACAAAGAGCAAGAGAGTTATTACTTACAGTTGAGGATTATTGCAGCGATGGGACCTTTAAAGTTTGTCCATGGTGGTGGTTCCGATATCACCACACATGGTGATATCGGAAGTACCGTGAACAATACAAATATTGTGCCATATGTGTACGCTCTAATGAGTGATAGACAACAATCGTCCTACGTGGCTTTATTGTATTTAATTAAATCCAAAGTACCTGGATGGAATCCAAAAAAATATAAAACTGACTTTAAAAGAGCAGCTATGAGCGCTATGGCTTAAGTTTTTCCATCTGCAATAGTGAGCGGTCGTTACTATAATTTCAACAATGCTGTTTGGCGTAATGGACGCGAGCTCGAAATCACGAAATCTAATAATCCAACAAAGATCCACGAAGTGGCATTGAGCGCTGTGCTCCCGTTACTACCACCATCTGAAGTTATGAACGGTTGTGATATTTCACACAATAGGAAACAGAAGACGAGAACATGATACAGTTTCGAGCCTATATGACAAAGAAATGGTTAAAAGAAGATTGGATGCCAACTTGGAATGTATATGGAAATTAATATCGCACTACTAACTTTTAGGAGGGCTGGCACAACAAATTGAATCGAGAAGTAGGAAAAAAGAAGCCCAATATCATACATTTTCTTAACATCATACAAAAGAATGCATCATTGTCAACAGTTCGACACACGATGGTAAAAAACAAATTAAAAAATTAAAAGAAAGGCAGAAGAAACATGTACTCAAGGATGAACTTATACAAGAAATGCAAATGGAATTTCTACTTGGGGATATGTCTGTTGGACATTTTTTGGAAACACTTAGACATAAGTGATAATGTGATTACTGAAAAAAACGGTTAGTTATAATTAAGACAATAATCTGTGATTGTTTAATTATTGTAGGAATCTTAACCTTATTTTTATTTGATTCTATGTAACTTTTATGACATTTTTATTTACTTAATTAAGGGTAATAAAGGTTAATATTTTTCTATCGCAAATAAAAAGGCTAAAATCTAATTACATGTTTAATTGCTCACCGCGGTGACAACTGGGAAACAGACTTCCCAGTTGTCCCCTCTAGTCAGCCTCCAAAGGGAACAGACGGCACGAATTGTCACCCGGGTGACAATCGGGAAACAAATCCCAGGCTAGAGGGGACTAATGGGAACAATCGATATGAACGACACCACACACAAACTTTCACTCAACGGATAAGTACAGGGCTTTCAAAGCACAAAAGAGATGTCTTAGGGCAATATGTCATCTAAAACCAACAGACACATGTCAGCCACATTTCATAAAATTAAAAATGTTGACTTTACCATCGTTATATATTTACGAAATGGCTGTTTATGTTAGAAACAACTGGGATTTTTTTATGAAAGTAAAGTCTAATTAAGCAGCACACAACCGCTCTATTTCAAAAAAGTGTATTTGGTATACACCGGCCGCACGTGCAGCAGCTCACCGCTAAGGCGTTCCAGAGGCTAGGGTTCGTACTGCGTAACGCGGCGCCACTCACACTCGTGGCTACACGCGCTCTGTACGAGGCCTTGGTGAGGAGCATAGTGGAAACGAATGCAGCATTCTGGTCTCCGCATGAGCGTAAATATATTCTCATGCTGGAGCAAGTACGGAAACGATTTCTACGCAGTCTCTACAAAAAGGGTCATGGATATTACCCATATATGTACCCAACACGATTTCTGCAAGGTCATCTGGGGTATGAGTCATTAGAACTGAGAAGGTCAATATCTCTTTTTAATTTTGTAATGAACATCCTTAGAAATAAACTCGACTGTACAGAGCTTCTCCAAAGGTGTTTGCGAATGTTCGTGCCCGACGCATACATGAGGCTGCGGGGTAGTCGCGCTCGCGCACTGCTGGCAACTCGCGCGTCGCGCACTAACCTTTACCTGTACTCGCCCGTCGCGCAGGCGCAGGCGCTGATCAACTCAGTGCTCGCCGCCTCACCACAGTGTGATATATTCACGAGTGGGATGGCGTGCTTGGTGAGGGAATGTAAGAGAATAACAGAAAGACGAATGCAAGATCTAGATAAGTAAAATATTTTACCGCCTTTGTAACGTATTGGTTAATTTAGCTGTAAGGTTACAATTGAAAATAAATAAATAAATAAATAAATAAATAAATAAATAAATAAATAAACCATTAGTGTATAATAATCTGCAAATATACATTAGAGACATAGAAAACTACAATTTATTTAAAACTAGTTTGAAAGAACATTTGCTAAAGAAATTATAGCGTACAGGAATTCCTAAACGCACAGTAAAAAGTTAGCAATTAATAGAAACTGTGTAACATTTTTGTATATTTATATTGTAACATTTCATGTGTATTCTACTTTTATTTAATATTTGCACGCCCTTAGGGTAGAGTGTGGTGAAATATATATTTGTCATTAACAACCCCGTATACCTACATTCAAAAAATAAACGTTCTTGTATTCTTGTATTCATTTATAATATTAATGGGATTGCAATTTTCTGTTGAATTTGCTGTCGCTATAAAATAGGACATTTAAAAATTTCGCTGTCATTTTCGTCTCGATTTCGTTCTCGTTCAAAATCAAATCAAAATCAAAAATCATTTATTTTCATAGGATGTTGTTACATCACTTAGATCCGTCATTACATTTTTTTGGGTGAGTTCACTAACCCAATGGCGGAATCTGTGGAGAAGAGCTCACCGAAGAAACTCCACAGTCGTCGCATCTTTTGCGTTTCCTTTTTTAAATAAAATATTGTCAAATTACAAAATGAATGCTAATTATATATCGAAACAGCCTGTTACTCAAACAATCTATTCCCATGGACATCTGTCCTCTAAGTAATCAGATATCCTGTAGTAACCTTTTTTATACAATTTCTGTTTTATTATTATTTTAAACTTGTCTAAAGGTAAGTTTTTAATATCAGTAGGGACCTTATTGTAATAGCGTATACAATTGCCTTTAAAAGAATTACTAATTTTATGTAGTCGGCTTACATAAGCAACCAACTTGTCTTTATTTCTAGTATTAAAATTGTGTATATCACTGTACTTCTGAAAATTAGTTATACATATCATCAATCAACATAGTCTGCGATATCTAGTACTAATTGCATCTGCGTGTTCCTAGGAATTATCATTTATGGAGCTAACGTTACCCTCCTTTGGTGCAGTCGGATAAAAAGTATCCTATATGTTAATCTAGCTCATAAACTATCTCTGTGCAAAATTTCATTCAGATCCAAACATCTAAACATCGCTACTTTCACATTTATCATATTACTAGCTGATGCCCGCATCTTTATTCAAATGATTCTTCCTGGGTGATAGGAACCGATACCCGCAGATGAAGTTGCGGTTATCAGTTAGTATCCAACTAATATGATGAATGTGAAAGAAGCGATATTTGGACGATTGGGTGTTTGGTTTTTTGTATGTTTGTGCCTCAATTATGCAAAAATGACTGTACGGACTGGTACGTTGTTTAACACAGATATAGTTTATGAGCTAGGTTAACATATAGGATACTTTTTATCCGACTGTAGCAGAAAGAAGGGTAACGTTATCTGGGTAAATGATAATTCCTAGGAACAAGCAGATGAAGTTGCGGGCATCAGCTAGTGTATTATATTTTATAGTTGGATTAGTAGGATACGCCTGTGGGTGAAATGCGAGTTTTATAAAATTGTTTTTCTTTGGAGATTTGCTCACAAAGGTTCCGTGTTTATTTACCTATTTGAGTGGATTGTGATGGACATTTCGATGACAGACGACATTGCATAAAATAGTTTCGTCATTCTAATCGAAGCCAAAGAGTATATAATTTATCGCAGCTACGACAAATTATTAATCTGTGACATTTTCAGGAATTCGCGAGTTTATTCAGTATCTTATTATATATTATATGTCTGTGTATTCAGTATTTTTTCAGTCTGCGTAAAGATTGCAAGAAAATGAGCTACGAAGAAGCGATACTGCCTTCGCGCGATGAACGTACCTCTAGTAGTGAGAAAGATGTGTCTAAGCAGATATCAGCTGAGATCCCGATGTCGGTAGGTCAGGGTCTTTGGATGGGCAGCCTTCTATGGACATGGGGTGAAGTCTCCAGGATCAACTACTTGTCTTCTTCGCCATTTGATATAATTAAACAAAGTTAGTGGTTTAGCATTCATACTTTACCAATAGAAAACTATCATTACATGAGTAAGGCACGTTTCTAGTATAGCTTATTAATATAACGACCCGAATGGCCGAGCCGGCAGTAACCCTGCCTGACGAAGCCGAGGGTCCCGGGTTCGAGTCCCGGTGGGGGCAAATATTTGTTTGAAGAGAACGGATGTATGTACCCTAGTCATGGATGTTTATCTATCTAAGTATAATATTTATCTATATAAGTATGTGTATCGTTGTCTAGCACCCAAGATACAGGGAATCCTAGTTTGGGGCTAGATCAATGTTCGTAAATAGTGTCCAAGATATTATTAAAAAAAAAAAAACCTTGGGTGGTAGATGATGTGTATCTAATTAGACACCTTGACTGAGCTGTAACTGAACCGAATACCTATGACGTTAAAGTAGATCCTTAAAAAAAACGGCTGGCCTCGGAAATTGCAATCATCAAACTTCTGTAATTGCTTTAAGGCTTGTTAGCTCAAAAATATGTCACTACCGGTCCCATTCGGAAGAAAGGATACGTGTAGCTTTTATATAGGTGCTTCAAAATTGATAGAGGAACACGTTGAAAAACATGTTTGATGTATAAGCAGATTTCAGATGATCTGTTTCTGGCAAATCTGTCTGTTCGGCAGGTCTATCGGTAAGGAAAAGTAAGGCAAGCCCAAGAATTTCCTTCAAGTGCTTACTGCTTGTTATTGTTTTATATTAATCGGGTATAACTAAAATTTTGGATTCTCCACTCCCTCTTCTTTATACTTTCTACCCTATCTAACCAGTGTGTGTGCGGTGGCCGTAGGTTCTGGGGAGAACGCTATAGGTCTGTCTTATTTTAAGTGTCCTTTGAGGTGGCACGAGGGGTCTTCCAACATAGACGCAAACAAACTAGATGCTGCTGTCACTCTCACACACTGTTATCCTTGCCTTTATCCCTTCCTTGCTTTTACTTTGGAGGATAGGCAGGGAAAATCTTTTTATTCACTCTTCCATGGCTACGGCTGTAGCGATCATGCTTATTGTCCCACTGGGCGATGTTGCCGGCAGCGGAGGGATGGGGGGGATGTACTGATGGTCGTCGGATGCAGGACTCATTGGAAGAGTTTCATCCGCTGGCTGTGAGAACATCTACCATGATAGGTGCCTTGAATGAACGTGGGCGTGGCTAGAGAGACGACCCCCAAGTCCGCTTATATGGCAAGGGAGCACTGCTGCATTCCTTTTAAGAATTTCTTCCCTCTTCCCTTTTTAAATTTCTGATGATGAATAATCTCTCAAATAATACTGAAAAGCCCCAACATCTGTTGTGAACCAGGCACAAGGTGATGGTAAATTCTGGTAACAGGGAACTGGACTCTTCTTTTGGTTCGGGTGAACATGCATGGGATAACCCTCCTACGTATCTAGCTCTCCTAGAAGATAAGAAGAAGAAGAAGTTAACTTACTGAAGTCCCAAACATTCGACAGAGTTGACATAATCGGCGGTGAATGGGGTCCTTAAGTTAGTAAGGCAGAAAAAAATCTGGAGAGAGCTAAACGCCGCAAACTGACACGTCAGGAAAGGTTTTAGACGGTGACAGAGGAAGACATTTAGTTCCCCTCTACAAATTCTGCACCCAGAATAGGGTTGAAAGTTAAACGAGAATCAGCAAACAGAGCAGCGTCCACCTAAGTTTCAAAATTATAGACCGGAGTCAGCCGAGGGTTCACGAAACTCCGCTAAAGAGCATCGCGGGCTAGCGGTTACTTTGTGCCGCAGGGATGCCCTTACAATGGATGAAGCTCTGGCGGCTGAAATTAGAAAAAAGCTATCAGACTTTGGTAGAGAACGCGATGGAAGCCGGGGTTGACTTCACATTTTGAAGTCGACCCCGGCTTCCGGCAAAGATCAGCATCTGGAATGGTATCAGAAGGATTCTTTCTTGTGACACTAAAGACAGAGGACACAAGAGATTGGCTTCTTGGGGTTGATTTTGGTGACTCTAACGAAGTTGGCATCATCGCAAAAAAGTTGCACAGGTCGCGGGTGGCTGTGTTACTTACGGGGAAGCAGGAGAATCTACCAATAGATTCTCTTAAGATGAATAAATTCCAGAACATGGAAAGGGTTGACCTGGGCGTACAGGACCAGACGCTTATCAGCAGGCAGGCATGACGCAGACGGGTGCCTCTGGGAACCCGTCTGCGTCATGGGCGTACCGTCCAAGTTTGCCGTATATTCGAGCACAAGCATGATCCGGTTGAGCTTTCAAATGACGCAATTCCACCCAAGCACATCCGTGAACAATCGGGGGCTAGAGCCGAACCACCCAAGTATGTTTCTGTGACTAAAACAACTTGTGTGTGTTGGCACAGAAGCAGGCTCCCGGTAGAGGGGAGGAAAAGAAGGCTCGTAGCGAGAAGGGGTCGGGTGTTAAGGGTGATGTCAACACAGGGCACTGAAACTGACTTCGATCTGTCCATGGAGCATAAGCCTGCTAATCCATTCTAGAAGCAGACAACACTAAAAACTAACATTTATATGTTATTAACTCATATTACACATACACTCGTAACATAAACACCAAAAATGAGAATCTATCAATTTAATACCACCGGTGCAAAGACGCGATGGTAGAACTTAGTAGTCGATAAGATAGACATAGCCCTGCTACATGAGCCATATATATTGACGACAAAACACGTCACCGGGGCTTGTTGGCGAACTTTATTATGACCATTCAGGTGAGCTGGCTGCCTGAAAGTGTAATATCTGTCAGTAATAAAAGCATTCGGCTGTGATTTTGGTACATGTTCCAGAAATCTAGTTGCCATAAAACTTAATCTAACTGAAGTTTATTCTTCTATCTCTACCTATATGCCAAGCGAGAAAGACGTCCCACCCCCTCGAGAGGTAGTAGATGTTGTAGAGCACTACAGAGTTAACAACGTTCCAATCTTGTTGTGTTGTGATGCTAACGCCCATAACGAGGTCTAGGGTTGTACAGATACTAACAAGAAAGGAGAAGATGTATTACAAGTAAAATTATTGACATAATGAACGTGGGTCGACAAAACAACTAACATCGAGTGAACTTGTTAAAAAAAATGGAGGGTAGATGAGGAGGAAACTATGTTCCATTATAGAGCGCATAACCTTCCAATTTGACTATCAAATAGATATTTTAAAAATAAGAAATCCTAGGAAGGCAGGTTGGAGTAAATTTCAAGACGAAATGGGCTAGTGGACTCCAGCCCGACTTACATCCAGGACTAAAGAGGGCCTACAGGAGCGAGCAAATAAATTGGAAACAACTCAAACAAATGTGTACCAGGCATGCCGTCTTAGAAGAATCCAGGAAGGAAAAGGTCAAATCTGGTGGAGCAAAGATTATGAGACAGGTCCTTCTAAAGGATGACGCAGATAGCTGGGACAAGTATAGAAGAGTTAGAAATATATATGGTAAATCAAGACATAGAGAAAGTAGAAAAAGCTGGTGCCTGTACAAGGAGATGAACACATACTCTAAGGCAGCTCGGCTAGTGAAACTTCTAGCAAGCGACAAAACATGCCAACTAGATAGTTTAAAAAAAGACGGAGAACTTGAATCTTAACTCTAAACGGTGTTGAAAGCTATGCTGGAGATACATCTTATTGACAGATGGCGCTAGTAGTCGTTAACATTGAGCTCCTTAATAATAAAACATTTTAATAACTAAATCTATATAAAATCATTTTAAAACAATATTTTTTGGTAAATAATACACCAATTGTGACGTTGAAGTATTATCTAGTGATATAAAACAGTACAAACAATACTACAACAAAGTTCTTATAAGTGATTGTAAAGTGCCAATAAAATCCAACAAAACATATGTGTGTTACAACTAAAACATTCGAATATGTTGTGCAAAAGATAAAAGTGACCAAAATGTCCAGTGCAATGCATAAATACTGAAAATAGTAACAATTAACGGTAAATTAACGGTCACTTACTCATAGCGACATCTATGAAATACCAAAATAAGCAACCAACTAAAGTACTACGCAACGCAACAATCCTGCGGATAAATCTCATCACTAAAGGATTGGCTAAGTGATACCACAAATTCCCCACAGATGTCGCCTGTGCAGAGCACACAACGTACAATCCTTCTTTTCGCAATGATTTGTATTGCTTGGATGGCGTAAAGTGCAGTACAAGTGCTTCAGACCCAAACGATCCGGGTTCGATTCCTGAGTATCATAAGAATCACTTTTTATCACTTTTTATTGCCTCATAAACTAAACTAACATGGCCACACATTGCATAATATGTAAGATCCCTGCTGAAATCCGAGATACCGTGCAATGCTCTATCTGCACTCATAGACTTCATTTCGATTGCTCAGGGCTATCCGAAAAACTATATCAGTTATTGACTGCCGAAAAGAAAAAACACTGGAAATGTAGAACTTGTGTTACACAGAAGAGTATAAATGAATCAACAAAAACACAACTTAATGCAACTTTACAGCAGAATGTAACCATAAGGAAGAAAAAAACGACACCTAAAAAGACTACAAGCTTTGTTCCATCGGAAACACCAAGTAACATGGATTCTACCCATTCTAAAACTGTCGTAGGTAACTCATATTCTCTGGACTCCAGTTTACTATCAGATGGCAATACCCGCTATGAATGCTCCCCCCCTGGCCAACTATCTAACAGTATAGAAGAACGATCATGTATTAGCAGCACTCAGGATCTACAACACCGGATTACTACACTAACCTCCGAATTGATGACTACCCAGAATGAGTTAGAAAACACCATCATTGAGAACAATGAGTTAAAAAGAACTATAGACAAACTTACACAGGAAGTTGGAATCCTTAAAACCCTATGTACAAGCCCTCCATTAATGGCCCAAAACTCGTCTACACCCAGAAAAAACAGGATTTCTAATATTAGTCACAGATCCAAAACGCCCCAACATCCCGCGTCTGCACGAGACTATAACTTAGAAATAGAAAAAATTAAATTAGAGAAGCAGATTTTAGATTTACAAGAACAACTATCACAGGCCAACAAGGACATTATAGAGCTAAAAATTCTAATGAATAATTTAGAATTAAAACTGATTGAGAACTCGAACAACTCTGCATTACCGAAGCCAACTCGCACTGTGAATTCTCAGACCAGAAATAAAATATGTGTCATTAGTACAAACAGAAGAAACAAAATTCTAAATATTGCAGAAAATACATTTGAACAGGAAAAATATGATCTCTGTCACTATCTAATGCCAAATCGTGATATAAAAAACCTACTAAAAGACATAGAGCTGAAGATAGTGGACTATACAATAAATTACTTCTGTATTATACTCCTGGGTGAAGACGATTTTAATAGCTCCAACAACTACAGAGAACTTGTTTTATCGATCCGAACAACATTACAAAGAATACAAAGTACCAACATTTTAATCTGTCTACCAACATTCATCTGTGCAAGCAATGCCAATGTATTCAACTGGAGAGTGGAATATTTTAATAAACTACTAAATGATGATGTAATTAAATACGAGTACGCATATTTGATTGACTCAAACCGCAATCTGAAATACGATAAAACGACGTTCCATCCACGTAGGGGTACTATTAAAAACTTTGGCATGCGTGTTATGTTTGAGGACATCTTTAAAAAGATTGTAGAAATTAAGGACTGGAACTACAATATAGATACAGACATTGATAATTATGTAAACAATAATAGTCAGTCATTTTTTCGTCCCTCAACTATTAGATAACCATGTAAATCCAATACCATCCTCAAACACCATACCCAATGGCGAAACTAACCTTAATGTATTGTTCCAAAATATTCAAAGTATTTCTAACAAATTACATCTTCTTGATGCACTCATCGAGGAAAAACCTAACCTACATGTCTTGTGCATATCTGAAACTTGGATAAGTAGCGAAAAGAAGAAATTACTAAAAATTCATAACTATAATTTAGGCGCGACATTCTGTCGTGAACAACATACAGGTGGGGGTGTTTGTATATTAATAAAAAATACATTTGAATATTTAGAACGTGTAGACATCTCATCTATGGCGATAGAAATGGTTTTCGAAATATGTGCAATTGAAATTCCCAAAATTAATTTATTAATTGTAAATCTGTATTGGCCTAGTAGTAGTCGAGAAGTTAACACATTTTACAGTTCTTTGGAAAAACTTTTAAGATATATCTATACCAAAGAAAATTCTAAAAACATCATGATAGCTGGTGACATGAATATAGATTTTTTAAATAATGACGAAAAAGTTAGGCTTTCAAATTTCATGTTAAGTTATAATTTTCATCAAAAAGTCACAAACCCGACGAGAGTTACACCAACCAGTTCAAAATGCATAGACTTAATCTTTACAAACTTTAATAAAAAAGACTACCATGTCGATGTTCAAGAATTAGGTCTTTCGGACCATAGAAGTGTCTTGTTCTCTACTCCTCTTAATATTCAAAACCCTAACCACTTTACATTGATCAAGCGTAATTTTAACGATTTCAATATAAATAGATTTAAAAACGAAATCTCAACAGTAGACTGGGAAAATATATTAGTACCTGATAAAAATGTGAATGATAATCTTAATACATTTGATAATATTATACATACAGCCCTAAATAAATGTATTCCTAAAATATTAATAAAATATAAGCCATACCAGAAAAATACTTACCTAACTAAGGGTATAAAAATATCATGTCGCAATAAAAGACAATTAAAACTACTAATATCACAGACTAATAATAAAGTTCTACGAAATTACTATAAAATGTACTGCAAATCTCTAAAAAGGATAGTTTGTAAATCTAAGAAACTTATCAACATATATAAATTTAATAGTTCAGTTAATAAAACCCAATGTATGTGGAAAATAATACACAATGTAACAAACAAATATAAAATTATACAAAATATAAGACTCAAATTTTCAAACAATACTTTATCTAACCCAAAAATAGTTGCAAATGAATTCAATAATCTATTTGCATCTATAGGAAAGTCACATAAATCTAGATCAGAGAAAAAAAATCTTCCCGTAAGTAAAACAACAAATTCTTTTTTCCTCACACCTGTTGAACCAAAATAAACATTTAATATAATAAAAGGCCTTAAGAGTAAGAAGTCTTTTGGTATAGATGAAATTCCTCCGTTGCTGGTAAAACATTGCGCGGATATTTTGGCAGTACCCTTTTGTAAACTTATCAATCAACCTTTTACAGAAGGAATATTTCCCGAAGCCTTAAAAACATCTCTTATAAAACCTAAACATAAAAAAGGAAACGCCACTGACATTCATAATTATCGACCTATTGCTTTACTGCCTACTTCAGCAAAAATTTTTGAAACTGCTATGGCAATACGACTGAATAAATTCTATGAAAAATATAACATACTACATGGTAACCAATACGGGTTCCGTAAAAATAGGTCTACTATATTGGCAATATATAACTATGTGCAAAAAATTTTTGAATCAATAGACAATAAACGGTATGCTGTGGGTTTACTGCTCGATATGAGCAAAGCGTATGATAGAGTATGCTTTGAAACTCTATTAGAAAGACTATACGACTCTGGGATTAGAGGCTTAGCATACAGGTGGTTCAAGTCGTACCTGCATAACCGTGTCCAATACGTAGAGATTGAAAATACCAATTTTATCACAGGTAAAGTAGAATGCGTTAGATCAGATAGAGTCCTTTCTACTGGATCTATTCCCCAAGGTAGCGTCTTGGGATGTTTATTATTTCATAATTATATAAATAATCTACCTAATCTAATTGATGACCCTTGCAGCCTTTTCGCAGATGACATTTCCATATTATTTTCCTGCTCGAATACCACCGAATTAAACCAAAGCTTAGATATGACCCTAGATAAGATCACCGACTGGCTAGATGAATCAAATTTAGAACTCAACCTTAAAAAAACTAATATAATTCAATTCAAACCCTCACAAAAAGTCCCATTACAAATTTCATATTGCTATAAACAAATACCACTGGAGACTACAAAGACAGCAACCTTGTTGGGGATCGATCTAGACACAAACTTGAGCTGGAAACCTTACATACAGAGTTTGCAAAACAAATTATCATCTTTTACTTATGCCCTCCATCAACTAAAAAGGGTAACTGATGTCAAAACTGCGCTCACAGCCTACTATGCATACGCACATTCCAGACTATCGTATGGTATTATATTATGGGGGAATTGTTGTGAAATAAAGGATATTTTTATTCTACAAAAGAAATGTATTAGAATACTTACAAATATTGACCAAATGGTCTCTTGTAGATCTTATTTTGTAAAACTCCAAATACTTACCTTAACTTCTATCTATATATTAAAATCTTGCAAATTTGTAAGAAAACATGGTAACTTATACTCCCCTCTAGAAAATAAAAATAAAAGGAATAATCGAGACCAAAATAAATTAAAGAAACCATTTTCAAAGTTAGAACTCGTGTCTTCTAGTCCCCATCATATGGCCATCAAAATATATAATCACATACCAAATTACTTAAAAAACATAGAGAAAGAAACACTATTCATTACTTATTTAAAGAAGTTCCTCATTGAAAAATGCTATTATGATGTGAAAGAATTTTTCAATGATAAAATTAGGTAAACATTTCTAGTCGCTAATTACTTGTTCATTACATGTTATTACTAATTTAATGTTTATATAATTTACTCTTAATTTATTTATTTATTGTTAATAATAATAATCTCTACAATATTTTGTTAATTGTCTCTATACAATTTTGAACATAAATGTAATTTTTTTTCAATTTTTCGTAAAATGGACAACTGGCTGTCCTTCGCATGTTGCTGTGCCCTAGCAGGGCGTCACAATGTACTAACTTTTATTTTACCACCTTGTGAAATTTTGTGACTTTGCAATAAACTATTATGAATTATGAATTATGAATTACACTTCCCGGGTTGTAAGGTATACAAAAAGAATGACATATGGAGGTGGATCCTCCTATGCGTTATGCATGGGAGGATCCACCTGATACAACAAAAGATGAAAATGTAGAATGGGCAATTCATTCATACGTACCATTCAAATCTGCTGGTCCTGGTAGCATTTTACCTATATTTCTACAGAAGGCTTACAGATTTATCAGAAATTATCTTGTAGAACTCTATGGATGCCTATCACCAATTATGTGGTGTCTACTTATAGACTCGCTAATAACCCGCTTAAAAAACCTGAATATATATCTACAAGTGTATTCAGATGACTGTATTATTCTTATTATTGGGAAAGTACTAAGTACGATAAGATCTATTAAGAAGAATGCGATAGGTAAAGTTTTGATGTGGTGTCAGGACAAAGATCTTGATTTCAACCCACATAAAACAAAACTAGTTCTCTTCACAAACTAACGGAATAACATATGAATGGAATCAATCTCGTTGAAGGGTACCAACCTGGAAGTTGTACGCGAGATTAAATATCTAGGAGTGACCTCCGATCGGAAATTTGCTCTGACACTCGTGTCAAATTATATAATTTAATAATTCATAATTTATTTATTGCACACAAACGGTATAAAAAAGAGTTACATAAAAATAGTGTACAAAGGCGAGCTTATCTCTAATAAGAGATTTCTTCCAGCAAACCAGGTTAAGATGGGAAGGGTTGATTGCTTAGCAGAGGTAGACCTATGTGTACAACAATTTGACGAAATAAACTAATACTTATATTCATATTAATAAATAAAATAAAATATATAATTACTATAATTATATACTAAATACTTACGATATAATATATATATATAAAATACTAATGAGAGAGGTAATGCTTCTTCACGCGATTTTTAACTATATTGACAATAGGACAGTCCATGATGGTACCGGGGAGTGCATTCCACAACCGAATGGCGTGGAGTCTAAACTCTTGCTTATTAGACGCGGTGTTATGCTGTGTAGTTGTGAGCATAGAAAATGCGTGAGTTCTCCGAGGCCTACTGGAAGAAATAAATTGAAAACTGTCTCGAAGGAAATTTGAATAGCGTGGATTCCGTAAAATGTTGTAGAGAAAATTGAGGTTGTGAGAATCCCGGCGAAGACGGACAGTTTGCGAAGGCCGCAAGAGTAGTATTCCAATGCAAAATAGCTGTAGGAAAGAAATGGGGGATGAAGCCAGAGTTCGTTCACTGGTTCTACATCGCAATCATTCACCAATGATTATGTAAGGATAAATAGTATGGTGGAAAAGAACAGAACGATTAACGACAGCATCCTTAGTATCAATGCATGTTAATAACAGGCACTGGGTATTCCAACAAGATTCTGCGCCAGCTCATAGAGCGAAAAGCACACAAGACTGGCTGGCGGCGCGTGAAATCGACTTCATCCGGCACGAAGACTGGCCCTCCTCCAGTCCAGATTTGAGTCCGTTACAAGTTATGGCAACACTTGGAGGAAAAGGCCTGCTCAAAGCCTCATCCTGATTTGGAGTCACTCAAGGCATCCTTGATTAAGGCAGCCGCCGATATTGAAATGGACCTCGTTCGTGCTGCGATAGACGAATGGCCGCGCAGAATAAAGGCCTGTATTCAAAATCGCGGGGCTCATTTTGAATAAACTTTATGACCATAAGAATCTATGTTTTATTAAGTTCATTTTGCTATATAAATGTTTACATAAATTATAAACATGTCTAAATTATTTCATATTGCACATGTGACAGAACTTATGACCTGACTATGTAAATTGTTAAAGATTCAACCAAATCCTTTATGTCCTAATGGTGTCTTGGAGGGAACGTGTCAGCACTTTTTGGGAGAATGCGTCATACATTCAAACATAATATGGCGAAACACTAGGGATGGATAACATTAGGGAAGAAGTCCTTAGAAACCGAAAACTTAGCAACTTACTGACATTAATTCATTAAAAGAGGAAGGGAAATTGGCTGAACCAACAGTAACCAGCGCTCAAACACTGGGAATTGGGTGAAACAGTCACAAAGAGAACCGATCACTCACCTAAGTTCAGTGAGAGTCCCACCTCATCTACTATCAACATCAAAGATGGTTTTGTAGATGATTTAAAAAAAAAAAAAACATTTTGGTTATCCTGTGACGGTTTTCTATTAGCTTTAGCGGTTGCCAATAAAAAATTGCGAAAGGGAAATAAAATAAATAAAAATTTAACGTGTCCCTCTTTCAATATAGAAGCACCTATGTATATATCTGTGTCTCCCGTGAAAAGGGGTACAAGTCGACTTAAATCGAAAATGATGTTATTAATGCATCTTGTAGCATTTTTTTTTCTCTATCGAATGGTCTGACCCGTTTTCACGTAGCTCAAAGATAAAATTAGGGTATATCGACACAAGTCGAGTTATATTTTAGAAAAAATGAAAAAAATACGTGTTTATGGATTTAACTACAGTTAAGCATAAGTGAACCAAAAACAACACACTTTTTTTTCGTGAACATAGATATAAGTAGAGTTATGTCTTAGTGCACCAAAAAATCACTCGATTATTTTGGTGAACATGGATATAACTGCTGTTAAATCTTTAAACACATTTTTTTTGTTTTTCTATTCGTGTAAATAAGCTTAACTTCAGTAATGATACTGAAAATTTCTTCCTAATTTTCGTGCAAATTGGGATAACTTGAACGGTTGGGGGGTGTGAATGGGATGCGGGGGGTTTTCCCACCACGCAAACACTGCGCGGACGCGTCTCAGTTCCTCTAGTGACAACGGGCACCTACACGTCATCGCGGAGCTCCCGTGACACAATTTTATCTCGTTTCAAGTAAGTAATTTGACAACTTAAATAACCGTTATCACTATATGTATTCTAAGCCTTTACAATGGCAAGCAAAGAATTTTCCTATAGGGCATGCAAAATACTCAAAAACTCAGGCCATTAGCTAGTTAAAGTAGGTATCTTTATTTAGACTAGACAGTTATGCTATTTTGCAATAAAGTTAACATAAAGGACTGCATTTTCCGAGATGAGACTGTACTAGGCTAGATTTTTATAGGTATGTGTGTGAGTATTGTGCGTGCGCATTTCGGTACGCGCGGTATATGTACCTATTTATTTAGTAGTTGTGTACTTATTGTTTGTATTACCTACCTAGATGAAGATTATATGGCTGGGGGCATACGGTAAGCTGTGCTATAAGCACGTTCGAACACTCGCCACTGATACATACATAACATATGTACACTACCAAAAGATAAAAAACCCCTTGTCAAACTGAAAAATGCGGGCACGTTTTGCAGCGACTACAGTCTAGTGTAAAATAAAACAAAAATCAAATGTATTATTATGTGTTCTGTAAAGTGTATGTTCCATGAAAAATGTGTAACAAACGCGCATCACACTTTTGTTTCTTATATTTTTTTTAGCATGAGGAGGTCAAGAGCAGCTAGGATTCTTCAAATTCTTGAGGAAAACAGGGGGAATAAGAAGCTCGAAGAAAATACTAGATTAGATGTGCGAGAAGTAAATCTTAGAAGTTTTGCTGGTGCACAAAATGTAGACTTACCTGAAGGTAGGAACGAGTTTATTTCTGTGAATGTGGGACATCTGGTTGAAACTACGCTGATTTACGGAACATACCTACGTTTTACCCACGTATTACTAATTTACTACACTGTGATTTGCAATTCTGGTCGGGGAAGGAAAATTCGGGAGCCAATATAACTATTCTTCAAAAAGGAAGCCAAGTCTGAATCGGATTTTTCTTCTCCTTTTTCTTTTATATTAATGGCGTCCTTTTGAGCTTTATTTTGTCAGTCTCAAGTGTTAGGTTCTCATTTAAGAACCTATAAATTAATGTCTTGAGATGATGATGATAATTTGTCGCTCGTTAGCACTACTCGGGAAGGACGTGAAGGCCGACTGCCTCCCCGAATCGGATTTCTTGATCAAGTCAAAAATAATAATAACATCCTTTTTTCCGATCGCTGGCTATTATCATAGCTCAAGATCCGAAGATTCTGTGCAATCTAAATAAATAAGAAAACAAATCGTTATGTTCATAGAATAGAAGGTTTAATATTAATTTGATTCTCACTGGTATATAATAAAATAAAACAATAGTTACTGTTTAATTGACGACAATTAAGACCACTTACAGCGCTTTACAATCCTTACAATCCTTTTTTTTTCAGAGGCAAGCCATCAAGATATCAAAAAAACAAGTGACATCTCAGGAACATCTGCAAAAGATTGCATTTCTGATAGTGACGAAGATATAATCATGTTTTCATCATCTGATAATGACACAAATTCAAAACCTGTACGTAAAAGTGTTTCTCCAGGCATCGAAAATGACCAGATGTTGCAGGATCTCCTTCAGTGCTTGCTACAGCTGCTACAGAGGTACTCAATCGCACTCACCAAGACATGAGCATATCAAATGACTCTAGTAACAGTAATAAAGACGTGATGCATCGATCTGTAACTGATTTCTCGGGAACGTCTTCTGAAGAATACATTCCTGATAGTGATGAAGAAAAAACAAGTTCATCCTCCGACAATGACGCATATTCTAAGAGATCAAAACCAGTACATATAAGTAGTTCTCCAGACATCGAAAATTACCAGCTTATGTTTTTGGGGCCGTCGTCGGTGCTTGCTGCAGAGTTACTCGATCGGAATCACCAAGATCAGAGCATATTAAATAACTCTAGTGATAGTAATGAAGACATACTGCAGCGATCTGTCACTGTACACGTAGACTTGCATAACTTACCAAAAGAGAAGCAACCGGGGTTAAAAAACAGCCGTTCCCAAATAACAATTCCCGTGACAAATCAGATTAATTTCGATGCTATTGAAAACGAACCACCTGCAGTACAACAAAACATACAAGAAGTCATATTTGAGGATATACAAGAAAATGTAGAAGAATTAATTCAACATGAACATGAACCGGGCAGCTTGGGATGCCATGATAATAACCACAATATAACTACAGATGAGTTTTGGGATAGAGAAGGATTTACTTGTGAAAAGAAAAGTAAACCACGAAAATCAACGAAAGAAAGAAGACAGGATAGAAAAGACGGACGTGATTTAAGAAATACAGGATTAGCGTATACAACTAAATCAGGCAATCACAAAGCGCCAAGAAAAATGAAACCTTTGAATGAATGTAGGAGAAACTGTTCGGAACGAATTACGGAACAATATCGACAAACAGTTTTTAATTATTATTGGAGTTTGGGTTCATACAACGAGAGAGTCCAATATGCGTCTCGTTTTGTAAAAATTGAACCGAAAAAGACATCCAAACTTCAAACAACCGGAAAAAAAATAGACAATTTGCAAATAAATATGAATTAACCTACGCAAACGAAACCCATAAGATCTGCAAAGGTTGTCTTCTGAAAACCCTGGATGAGTCTAACAAGTTTTTTCAAGTAGTGGCAAAAAAAAATGCAAAAAGAGGAAAATAGCGGTTTAATCAGCGAATCCACAAGGGGATCGACCGCTCCATTAAATAAAATACTGGCATACAAGCTGGAAGAAGCAAAGCAACACATTTCATCTTACCCGGCATATGAAAGTCATTATGGCAGAAACAAGACCTCTAAAAAGTTTTTGTCTAAAGATTTGTGTTTGAATACAATGTACAAAGACTATGCAAATAAGACACAAAACAATATCAATAAAACGGCTTATGCAAAAATATTTGATGCCCAGAATATATCGTTCAAAACTCCCAAAGTGGATACATGTGTCAAATGTGACACATTGCTGCAAAAACTTAATGTAGCAAAGAGTGAAGAAGAAAAGCTTGCTCTTAAGCTATTACAAAGGGACCACCATAATGAAGCCGCAAGGGCATATGACATGAAAACTGCTGACAAAAATTTATCCCGCTGTTCCAATGGTACAGTGCTTCATCTCACATTTGACCTGCAATAATGCTTGCCTACCCCTAACCTTACAGCTGGAACGACCTTCTACAAAAGACAACTGTACAAATACAATTTGACAATTTACAACTCAACGAATAAGAAAGCATATTGTTATATGTGGCATGAAGCAATTGCAGCCAGAGGTGCAAACCAAGTAGCTTCCTGTGTATATCATTTTATACACACGTTTATGCCAACGACTGTGCAACAATTAATATGCTATTCCGATAGTTGTCCGGGACAGAACAAAAACACGCACATTATGGCAATGTTTTTATTGATTATAAAGGAATTCCCACATCTAAACATTGACCATAAGTTTTTGGTCCCAGGTCACACTCGAATGGATTGTGACAACGTTCATGCTGCAATTGAAAAAGCGAAGTCCAAAACAAATTTCCAAATCCATCACCCAAGAGACTGGTACCAACTGGTGCGGTCCACATCAAAAAAAATTCAAGTAGTTGAAATGACCCAAAGTATGTTTTTTGAATTCTCGTCCTTGAATAAAAACTACTTTAACATAAGAAAGTCAAATGTCAATCAGGAAAGGTTCTATTTCAAAGACGTGAAATGGATGAGGTACAACTATGAATCCTTTCCAAATCTGAAATATAAAGCAGATCTGATTGATGACAATAACTTTGATATTCTTGATTGTAAGCGATTCAGAGTAACATACAATCAGCCAATTTCGAAAGATTTGTCCTACACCAGCGGTTATCTAACTATCTCGGCTGAGAAAAAGAAAGATCTCATGTCTCTTCTTGATCTCATTGATGAAAGTGTCAGAGATTTTTACAGAAATCTCCTCGCTTCTGGCCAAGTTCAAAACGTTGACCCAGACTTGGAGAAGCAGCTGTTTAACTCAGAATATTATACTGATGTTTGATTTTATAATAATGATAAATGAATGGATAGATAAATGAATGAATGAATGAATGAATGAATATTTTAGTAAATATAGATAAAAGTAATTATTTTAATTGTTTCCTTAGCAGATTTTCATAACTGTGATCTCGTATTTTCAGCAGCTGTTTAACTCAGAATTTTATACCGATAATTGATTTTATAATAATGAAGAATGGATGAATGAATGAATGAATGAATGTTTTAGTAAATAATAATAAGAGTAATTATTTGAATGGTTTCCTTAGCAGAATTTATTAATTCTTATCTCGTATTTTCAGCAGCTGCAGCAACTCAGAATATTATTATAATGATAAAAGAATAGGCGAATGAATGAATGAATAAAGGTTTAATAAATAGTGATAAGAGTAATTATTATTTGAATAATTGTTTTCCTTAGCAGATTTTATTCATTGTGATCTCGTATTTGAATTGTTTGCCTTAGCATATTTTATTCCTTGTGATCTCGTATTTTTATAAAAATACAGTATTGTTGTCAATTACAAAGTAAAATATCAAAGTTTAATAATAAATATATGATTATACCACGAATTCACTTGTTTTTTTAACAGTCGAAAGTAGTTAACTACCTGAAAAGTGAGAATTTATCTAGTTGAAGTATCTAATATACTGGAAAAATATAATTTTAATATCTATGCTCTTTATTCCTATAGTGTTTTTACTTTAATAGCATCAGAAACTATTGTGATGACTAGTCATGGATTATTTTACCACCCACTGCAGTTATTGAGGGGACATTTTGAAAATTTTCTGAAAGCACTTTCATTATTTTAGCGAGTTATAGCACTATTCACATTCCGTTTGTGGTTTAAAAATTTGTGAATAAGGGTAAAACTCCAAAATTGTTCTTGGCTTATTTATCCTTGCATTTCTTGACTTTATGAAGAGAGATAATAGTGTAACGGAAGCAACTGAAAGTAATGATTACATCTTTGATCTTACCTTTATTTAATCAACTCAATGACAGCATATAAAAAATTCTGACAAAGCCTTTTTTCACCAACAAAAATATACAAATATTTTGGTGCACAATGGTTTAACTTGAATTAGATCCTTTTTCACAAAAATATCGTATCAATTTACATTGTGAATAACGACTCAAGTCACTTTAAAATAGAATAGCTTCTTAAAACAAGATACGAGAGCTCATATCTGTTAAACGAGTGATGACTAATTGTTTTATTGTTCATTTGCAGGAACAGTTGCATCAATAGCTTGAGTAGTAAAACTTTTATGATTTTTTTTACGAACAAAAAACGTTTTTTGGCTCTCCTGAAAAGTCAAGAAATACGAGTTGTACCCCTTTTCACGGGACCCACAGAATATAAAAGCCACATGTATGCCTAGTGTCATGCTTTCTTCCGGATGGGACCTCAATTTTAGTTAACAAGGCTTACTAGTACCTATACAAGTTTCAGAAATACATTAGATCCGAAAAATCACTACTATCTTCGCACACCGTATCCTCCTTCCATTAGAGTTAACATTACAGTATGGTTTGTAAACTTTATATTGTCTGCTCATGACATGTTGTAGACTCCTCCATACGGCGACGAAGCATCGGGTTACCTGCCAAGGAGTGTTCCATCCAAAACTTTGTGCCTTCCGTACTGAGAAATCAGCACGAAGAGGACTTGTTTGCGGAACAGGTAAGTATTCCAGAGAAGCTATTTAATATTAACCAATTCTTTTTATTTCTTTATTCGTTTAACCTATCAAAAATGCAATATGGTGTTATTGTCAACCTTTACCTAAATAAACATTCTCTAAAGACCTCAAAATATGTTTTATGAAGGGTTTAGCAAAGTAAACAGAAAAGCAGGGACGCCTCCAAGTAGCTAAGTATTCCAAAATTTTATATTGCTTTTCAAATATTTACAAGAACGGCCTTGCTTATATTGGAGACAGGAAAAATGTGGATAAAGTTCACATATTACCGACAATTTAATAAATGTCGTTTCGTCACAATCTTTGCTTACTCACTACCTAGATTGGATGGTTTTGAATAGACGTATATATTATATATTTCCTTGTGGTTTTCCTAAATAATAAATATTAATAATGTAAAACAACTCAAGCATCATTTCCCTTAAATTTCAGATTTTCTCTTTTCCTTCCTCGTTACGACGTATTAAACCGCCCCTCTCAGTTCCACCGGAAACAATACACAACAAATCTTTCAAGCCCCGGCGCGACAAACGGAGGGAACAGCGAAAAAGGAAAGCGGGTCCGAGTCGGCAAATCTAATTTATTCATTATTACAGTTCCCCGTAAACGTGACTCCACTAATGAATGAGGACCAGCACTGGGGCTGTTTCTACATCTTTCCGGAGTTATATGCCGATGTGTACTCCCCCGTGGTGGTAATACGGGACGCGGCTGACGTGCCCGAGCCCGCGGGCGGCGTACTCACACGAGACGTCATAAGCGCCCACCTCTCCTACCTGAAACGAACACCGTTACTCGGCGATCTCGTATACATCAAGCTGGACTTGAACACAAAGGTATCGCCGCGAAGTAGATTGATGACCCAATTAATTATCTAGAGTGCGGTTCGATGTTGAAACAGGCACCCGAGCCTGATTTTGCGTCGGAAATATTCATTGCACTGACCAATTACATAACAGGCAACGCTCCTGGACTAGCTAATTGCATATTGTTGTCGGTCGACAGCGCTGTATGAAACACTGCGGACGATGTTAATCAAATTATTTGTCCAAATGATTGCGTTACTAGTACAAAGTCATCCCCAAATATTGGCAACACAATACGGAAGTGAGCTTGGCGAATGGATTTATCAAAATGATCACATTTCAGCACCTGATTAACATCGACATTCTGCAACATTACAAGTATTTGGTGTATCTGGATCTGTCGTCGAACTATCTGACGGAGCTGAACGTGCTGTCCAATCTGCTCTATCTGCAGTTCCTGTCAGTGTCCTTTAACAGACTGTCCACTGTCTTGGAGTATGACACCCGTGAGTTCTTTAAATCCGATACAGTAAACGAAACCTTAAGTCTAAAAATTGTTTCCTTCATTTCCTTTCCTTGACTTTCAGACCACTAAACTGATTTTAATAAAACATAGCTCAGAACAATCGCAGTGAATTCGACTACCAAAAATGGAAATATAAAACGACCGAATAAAAAACGAAATGAGAAAATGACCATGAAGTAGAATAGTGTCATAGAAGTAGAATTTCCTGAAATGAGCGAAAAAAATACAGATTTGCTCGAATAAATTACTGAATGGTTTAGCCACCGCTTATTGACTAAATAAAGACTGTCTGGGCGAAGTGGTGGATCAGGGTAGGTGAAGGATATAAGGGGCTGATGTGAATTGAGGTTTTCCAGTTGCTGTTTTTAGATTCCTTGTCACGCAATACAGTAATTTTGTCAGACCAAGCCAGTTTTTCTAGTCGCGCTCATTTTTTGTCGCTCCTCAATTCAGTCGCAAAAGATGTTGCCAAGCAAAAACTGGATTTACAGTCTTTAAAAAACCCGTCCATCCATTTGAGCGCCAGGGTGCCACAGACAGATAGACGCTTCAAACTTAAAACACTCCTCTTTTCGTGGGGTGGGAATCAAACTTATAACACCCCTCTTTTTTCATCGTGGGTTCTTATTGTAATGGTTCTTATTATGTTTACAGCGCAATGGTTCTTGACGGAAGTCCACTACAAATTTAACTCAGTGATGAAGATTCGAGATCTGGATATGTTCTGGTCGATCACGATCCTTGATCTATCACATAATAATATCAAAAGCATCAGTGGATTGGACACGTTGAAGTAAGCTTTAACACATAATCCAGAAACAATTACCTACTCGTATTTCCAAAATATTTTTAGGGTTCCGTATCTTAAAAGGAAAAAAGTAACCCTTTGGTGTAATGGCTCCTCGTGCATCACTCGTGGATTTTCGGTGCCCCAGAAGCGATAGTTTTGTTTGTTCACATACCCGCTGAGGTGGAAATGAGCCTCATCGCTCATTATGATTTTGGTCGAAAAATCGTCCACTTCTTCGTCGAGATTGAGAATGGCTTGGGCGTAGGTTACGCGCGTTTGGCGGTCGGCAGGCAGCAGCTGATGAACGGACTGGACTTTGTACGGGAACATGCGCAGGTCTTTGACCAAAATTCGCCTTAGAGACGTCCGGCTGATGGATAATTGCGTGGCACGGCGTCTGGTCGATGTTTCCGGCGACAGCTCGACATCCTCGGCAACAGCGGCGATATTCTCGGCGGAACGGGCGCTCCGGGGCCGGCCACTCTTGGCAACGTCTCGTGTGGTCCCATACTCTTCAAGGTTGGTGGCCAAACGGCGCAGTGTTTGCGCAGTCGGTGTCGGACGGCCGGGGAATCGGCGACGGAATTCACGCTGCGCCAACACCACAGACGAATTGTTACGTAAGAAAATAGACACGATTATTCCGCGTTCTTTAGGAGTGTATCGCTCCATGGCTTGTTCACTTGTATTCTGCATCTGTCTAGCCCACAAATGTCAAAACAGATTTGACATTGGCGGCCATTTGCAAAAATGAGAGCATCTTCCAATAGGGTGATTTCTTTTGGCCCACCTTGTATATAGCACAAGATAACGAAAATTTCTAAAAATCGTAAATTTGTAGTTCTTTCACAACACCAAAAAAATTATATGTGCGGAACCCTCGGCGTACGAGTCCAACTCGCACTTGTCAATTTTTTTCCTACTATTGCGCAGGCCTTCCCTCCCTAGATCCTGTATATCTTCTTCGTTCTCCGGTTATTCCGGGAGATAGCACAACAATCTTGAAGTACGATTTTAGCTCCGTATCTATATCCAGGTACCTGCGTCGCCTCGACCTCTCTTTCAACCACATCCAGCGTTTAGAGCAGCTCAACCACCTCCGGCTTCTATGGCTCGACGTGTCATACAACAACATCTCCAGCTACGAGTTCGGAGCCAACGCGGGATTGTGGACCTTATTGCACCTGGAGTACCTGAACCTGAACGAGAACAACTTCACCTCGATGAGAATATTCTGCGGTTGTACAAGGTTGGTTCAGTCAAGTTCGAGTCCGCGCAGAGCACAGACTGTCTATCGGATAGTTTAGTTGGGCTCTAAATCACTATGAAGATGTATGCACGTGCGTGCGCACATTATAGCGATTCGGTATTGGCCGAATAGCGCTGGCAGCCCAACCAAATCAAAATATCGGCCGATTAAAAAATTCTTTGATCTGAGGAATCGATATTATATTCGCTTCTTCATACTAATTAAGAGCCCGACTAAACTATCGGTCGATAGAAAGTTTGTGGTCTGCGGGTACTTAGCCCTATTCGCTAACTAATTACTACAGCGACGTAATTCCATACCATGCACCGTACGTGTTAATATAGTATTTATAAATTATATCTGTGTACACGCTCGGTAACTAAACAAACATAAACATTTATATAAAGGCTAATACAATAATAATAATAATAATACCTTGGAAACTATTTACACACATTGATCTAGCCCCAAACTAGGATTCCCTGTATCTTGGGTGCTAGACAACGATACACATACTTATATAGATAAATATTATACTTAGATAGATAAACAACCATGACTAGGGTACGAGTATCCGTTATCATCAAACAAATATTTGCCCCCACCGGGACTCGAACCCGGGACCCTTGGTTTCGTAGGCAGGGTCACTGCCGACTCGGCCAATGTCTCTAGTCTGACACCACGCCTATACAGTGTAAGTCTTTATAAAGTCCACATATCGAACAGGGTTAACGAGGATCAACTCTTCAACCCTGTTGGAACTTTATAACGACTCACTAAATAGGACGGCTTGTATCTCAGTAACCAGACAGTATCTAT
This sequence comes from Argyresthia goedartella, assembly GCA_949825045.1. NCBI lineage: Eukaryota > Metazoa > Arthropoda > Insecta > Lepidoptera > Argyresthiidae > Argyresthia > Argyresthia goedartella. Next base: position 16,549,351 of record OX463826.1, read on the forward strand.
ATTATTTTGAAAGCTTGAAACCTTTCCCAGACTCCGTGAGTTGCACGCGCGTAACAACCGCCTCAGCAGTCTCCTGGAGCTGGCGGTCTACATGCGCCAGATGAGGAGGCTGACAGTCCTGGACCTGCGAGTGAACCCCATCACCTCCACGCCAGGGTACAAGGACGTGGTGCTGAACACCTTCCCGGTGCTGCTGAGTCTGGATGCCGAGGAGTTGGACCCTGTCGAGCAGGTGAGCTGATGGTCTACATGCAGATATTAAGAGGCTATCTCTCAAAGGTCGAATACTCGGATCCATGATCCGGTGGTTCAAGACCTTTATAATAAATCATATTTGTTTATCTTGTTCAGATTCATAAAAATCCTTTGACGCATAGAAGTAGAATGTTTAGAGTAACAAAGCCCTAAAAATTGTGTAAGAGTGACGTCATCGAAGTAATGCTCGTGCTCAGAAAATTTGTTGTCTACGGCAGAAGACATAAGAAACGATGGAATAAATAATAGTATGGTCGGAAGACTTTTCCCTGTCCAGATGGACAAAAATATAATAATATAAAGGAACCCCAAAACTAATTAACATGTTTAATTACAACTTAATTTTTAGCATAACCTTCTTTATTAAAAATGATTCTAAAAGAATACGCTTTCTAACAGTCTCGGAATATATATATTTATATACAATACAAAAGATACTACAATCAAACGTAGTGAATATTCAATATGGCTTTATTATAATTACCATAGTAAAATATAATTGATTACCTACAATATTAAAATCTAGCTATGAATTTTTGTACGTAAATAAATAAAACAAAAAGGGCGGAATGATAGTATTTTATTCATATTTGAAAAAATAATTGTGGTCATGGTCTCTGAGTTCGAGTGGCCGCACTTCAGGAATACCGGCCGTAATTGACGTTCCCGAGCCGTCTGCTGACTCCCACAATTCATCTTCTGAGTCACTCGCATCGCTTTCACTGCCACTGCTCTGTAATTGAACTATAAAAGGTTCATACGCACCTTTCCGTCTGTATTCGTTTTATAAATTTTTTGACAAGATCGCATTGATTTTTCAAATCCGTCCGTGTGATTTTGCTGAATGTATCTTCAATCAATTGAAGCATAATGTTGGGAAGGCACTTGATTTCCCAAGATTTTCTCTGCGTTCCTCTTCATCGAGCTACATGTCATTTGAATCGCATTAAAATAGCAATGATACGGAGGCAACCGATGAATGACCATGACTTTTTAATAAATTGTCAATTTCATATTCAGGAGTATTTTTATTGCTTTTTAGAGTTCCTTACCCGAAGGGTGCCAAACGGTGCCCTAATACTAAGCCTCCGCTGTCCATCTATCTGTCCGTCTGTCACCGGGCTCTACCGCATTAAGCGAAATAGGGAGGATTCACAGAGAGTGAATTTCTATTGCCGCTATAACAACAAATAATAAAACATACGGGTTTTTAAGAATTAAAAGTAGTTCCCATACAAGAGACCCGTGTCTATTACATACAATGAACATGATGAATATTGAGATTAATTGTATGGCCATTTTCTTAGCTATTTTGTTTTATTTGTTTATCGGTGAACACTCTCCCGGTAATATCGGAAAAGATCTTTAATTGCGGGTATTGAGTTATGTGCTTAATTATTTGTCATTAAAAGATTAATAATTGCTCATTCGAATTATAATATATATTAAGTTTTTTATCACATTTGCTTTTATTTCGGTAAATAAGTTACTCAATTTCTATCCATTTCCGGTTTTAATGAGCGAAAAGTTTCGTTAACCTGAGTACATAGTTCAATACTTACATACACAAAACTATTTTTCAATGTTTCTATATACGGCCTTGAATGTATTACTATACCTACCTATAGTTTTTAATATTTTATTACAAAAATTAAAAAGATACACTCTTACACAATACTGTCGTTTTACATTTTTCCGTGTACAATGGTATGGAACCCTTCGAGTGCGGGTCTGAAGTCCTACTCGCACTAGACCGGTTTTACTATTAACTCCTTAAGCTGAGGCTTTGTCATTTGTTCGTTAAACTCCACTTAGTTTTCTAACAGCCACGTGTGCATATAAGCCTTAGTTTGGTTCGAGTTACGACACATATTTACGCGAATACTATGATATGGCGTATTATCCATCACAATAAGCGTGGGTTCACGCCACAGATAACTCATGCTCTGTGGTTCACGCAGATTGGCAGCCATTTCTTAGGGTTCCGTACCCGAAGGGCGCCAAATGGGATCCTAATACAAAGCCTCCGTTGTCCGCCTGTCCGTCCGTCACCGGGCACTATCGGATGAACCGAAATAGGTAGAGAGCTGAAATTTTCATAGAGGGTGTATTTTTATTGCCGCTATAACAACAAATAATGAACCACGCAAATTATCAAAAATTTAAAAAGGTCCTCATATAAGATACATGTTTACAACACGCTTGTAATAATATTCTTGGCCATGTTGTTTGGTATTGTTTTGTTTTGCCCCTCCGATAGAATATAAAATTTTCTTAAAAATTGTATGAAATGTTCCCATAACATCTGTGACGATAGTATCCGAAAGTGACTCATCCTCAACAATTTTTAGAAGTGTCCAGGAAAACGCAAAAGTGTCCAGTAAGTAAGTATGAAATCCCATTACATATCATAATATTTAAATATAGAACTATAAAATTGTCCAGTAAGCAAGTATGAAATCCCATTACATATCATGATATTTAAATATAGAACTATAAAAACGTCTAGTAAGTAAGTATGAAATCCCATTACATATCATAATATTTAAATATAGAACTTTTTTTTTTCAAAGATAAGCTTATTTATTAGAGGTTATTGGCAGTTAAGAGCCTTTAATAAAAAGGAGGTACCATAGAGGTTGACGTGTCCGAATTGCACTTATATTACACGATGTAATGGCGGAAAACTCAGTTATTTCGTATTTTTTTACTATTTTGATACTAATTAGGAATTCGATACTAACAGAACAAAAAGAAGAATATAATAAAATATTCACAATAAACATAAATGGTTTTATTTTTGAGAAGAGCACTATACACGCTTCGACCATAAGTGCCATCCTGGCCTCGTATTATAGCCGGACCTCGCCTTCGGCTCGGCCGGCTAAATCATACCCGTCCAGGATGGCTTACTTACTGGTTTCTGCAGTAATGATTACTCATCATCATCATCACTCATACTCGTCCAGGATGGCTTACTTACTGGTCTCTGCAGTAATGATTACTGCTACTAAACTTTTAGATATTTTGATTACCTATTTTTAGACACTAGAATCATACCAATATTCCTTGTAAAACTCCTGTAATAACTCGTTTAGGTAAAAAAACAACTATTAGTTTTTTTTTCATATAGTTCCCGAAGACAATATGATATTTTCAAATATTAAATTTAAAGCCAAGGGACTGTTTTATTACATATGTTTTTTCTGGATTCAGGAAATGTTAGTGTCAGGAATTCAAACTGCTGGAATAACATTTTAAAGATGGGCATTTGAGCTATAGAATCGCATTAAGTAACTACTTTCAGAATGTTTTCGATAAATTAAGATAATTATAAACAAATACACCAATAAATATATATTCAGGTGTATTTTGAAATAAAATCACCACAGAGAAAAATAAAAAATAAATGGGTGATTTATTTTTCAATATCTGGAAGCATTGACCTGTAGCAGCAGCAACGCGTTCATTCAGCTTCGTTCATGAAAGTTACCATCTCCTGCAGCTCATCCACCGACTAGTAATAACAACTTGATCATCGGCGTATAAGATGCACTTGGACGAGTACCGAACTCTCGCACTTGCATCCCGTAATCACGCACTTTCAAATCATTCAAATAACATCCATATTTGCCATATTCATCATGTCACGAAAGAAATAAAAACTAGTTGGGGCGACTATATTAGATTTTGGAAGATCATATTTTTAAACCCCGAAGTTGTTTCTATTTTGTTTCCTGTTTGACTAAACAGGGAACCAAATTTCGACCAGTAAGGTGTCGTTAGATAATTATAAAAAAATACTTGTACTCAATAGAAATAGATTTTGAATTTGATTTCAATAACTTCAGCCGGTTTCCTGTGCGCTGGTTAAGTTAACAAATTGGTTAAACTGATTTCAGGTATTCTCACTAGGATTCCCTGTGTCGTGATGACTAGTCTACATATGCGAAAGAGACTGGTCATCACGATACAGGGAATCCTAGTGTACGGTCTAGAGATACCATAAAAATAACATTTGTAACCTTATTTCACAATAATTTACTATACTATATATTAAGCAGGATGAAAACAGTACATTACATACATTGAAACCACATTTAAATTACATAATTATTTGACAACTCTACTGATAAAATGAACGAAACAAAACTAAAAACTATGCTATTATGCTGCTAGGCGCATTTACCCTATAAGTTAGTCAACGAGTAAGCATCCGGCCGCCCTCAGAACGCATCGGGGCGGCCGATACGCCGACCGTTGCCTAGTGCGGCGGTCGGATCTGAGGACGACCGTTACTTACCCAATGACTGTTTACACCATGCGTTGGCTGCAAACGGATACGGTAGGACTGATCGTGTATGCACGAAAGGTCAAGGTCAAAGGCCTCGAGGTCAAAGAACTTTGAACGACATCGAACGTAAAAAATTGCAAGTCTGACAATTTTCTGCGAAATATACACGAAAGGTCAATTTCAAGCTCAAGTCAAGTCAAGTCAATGGACACGAGGTCAATGAACTTTGAATGACATCAAACGTCAAGAAAAACGGCAAATTCGTCGTTTCCCCACCCAAATACTCCAACAGCACCACGATCCCGACTGTTTGAAATGGCGATTAAAAAAATATAACTTGAAAACTAATTATTTCCGACGGTTCGCGTATTTTGAAATCTTTGAAAAAGCGTCTGAAACGGCCGCCTTTCTAAAGTCCTTGCCGGTCCTCATCAAAAAGTATTCGTTCATCGACAGTAACATCATGCTGCCATACATTCGCACTGGGTTCGTGAAACTGAAAATATCCGGTAAACGCCGATGATATGTAGTGGAGAACGTACGGCGGTTTGGTAGTTGCCTATTGGGATATCGCTCCCGGTAAATCATTTGCGCTTCACGTGCGTTTGAGTTAGCTCTTCCGTATGCCATAACAATGTCTGCGTATTCCTCGTTTGATTAGGCTCAACCTGGCATCATTGGCAACACAAATAACAGTAACAAAACTCAACAAAAACAATATAACAAGAATTAACACAAGGTAACAAATAAAATAAGGTAACAAAATGATAGCACAAATCTCGGCTAAAAACAAGTGATAAATAACATGGAGATAGACTTATCAATTGTTGACGAGTAAGACATTTGTATATGTCACCGTAAGATAGTCAAAACCGTTAGTTGATAAACTAACGCGTTAGTTGATCAAATATCGACAGATAGTACACCAGACCAACAGCGTTTAGAATTTACGTTTCTTTTGTTCTTACATGTCAACCGTTGTTCGGTTGCAATTCAAGTTCAAACCAGTTTACTATTTAACGGTTTTAACCGTTAGTTTATCATTTAACGTGTCATATAGTAAGCAGTACGCTACAGTTTACTATCTGTCGATAGTTGACCAGAAAAAAAAACGTTAGTTTATCAACTAACGGTTCGAAAATCTTACGGTCTCATGTATACCACCCGCGTTGTCCACGACAATTTATTTTTCACACCTTTCATTCGGAAAAGTAAGTTTTGCTCCACGACGAGAGGGAGCAAAATGCTACTTTTCTGTTCAAGCTACTTTTTAAATTTATTTATTGGCATTTAGCATTTCCGCAATGTGCCAATTGAACACAGATCAAAATAATCGAATGTAATTATGAAATTACATTACAATTGACTACGATGACGTAGTCGATTAAAAACGAACATGTTTCAAGTTTTAACTTTAACAATGTTAAATGAAAATTTATGAATTATTCGTAATATTTAAAAAAAAAAGTCACAATAAATTATATGTTTTACTGAAATCAAAACTATCGATGACTGTTATTGTGATATAATGAATATTGCTATCCGAAACCATTGTAATATTTTATTCGATTATTTTTACCCATTAGTAAAAGTATACAGGAATATTTTATCTGTGGTGACCTTTCCTTAATCCTTCACAATCCGCCATTATAAAAAAAAAAGTTTTGTTTACGTTGTTCGATTACTGTAAAAGTGGTGAAAGTATAATTCAAAGTATATATATATATATATATATATATATATATATATTTAGAGCATTTAGTTTAAATTTTCCTCATAGTCGGTGTGAAAAGTTGTATGTGTCACACAGGAGCAAAATTATTTTCGTCATGGGCGTTAACGCTTGAATCCTTCGTTACGCTCAGGATTCTAACTATCGTAGAATCCTACCCTTCACTCTAGATTCAATGTACCGCCCTCGCCGTAAATACATCATTTTGCTCCCTTGTGACACAAATAACTATTTCACACCTTTCATTCGGAAAAGTAAGTTTTGCTCCACGACGAAAGCGGAGCAAAAAGCTACTTTTTCTGTTTAAGCTACTTTTTTAATTTATTCATCACATGTAGCATTTACGCAATATGCCCATTGAACACAGATGTTAACAAAATAATCGATTGTAATTTTGTCGTAATCGATTGAAAAACGAACGTGTTTCAAGTTTTAACTTTAAGAACGTTATATGAAAATATATGTATTTTTCGTAATATTAAAAAAATGCCACAATAAAGAAAGAAAAGAAAGAAAGATACATTTATTCACAAACACACAGGACACACATATTAAACAAAAAATAAACAAAAAACAGATAAAACATGAAACAAGTGTGTCTCTGCGGCAGTGAACCGGACACTGGCTCGCATTATGCTGAGATGTCAGACACACACATCACACGGTAATAGCTGTAACTAAAAGTTTTCACTTCACACACTCTCGGTGTTTGTTTGTGCGTTTACTTTACTTTGTGAAGCGGATTCACACACTCGCCGCCCCCGCCTCTACTCTCTTCGGCTCTTCTCCCCGCCCGTCGTGTGCTCACTGCGCCCGCAGTGACGTCATCGCACCGCGGCTGCCTACGTGCTTCTAAAGCTAGAAGCGCAGGACACGTTGCGGTGCCGCCACCACCACCCACGGACCGACCCCAAACGGAGGGAGGCAGGAGAAGAAGGAGAAGAACACGCCCGTCTCCGGAGTTGACCCTACGCAGCACCTGTGGTGTTGATCGACTGCTCGCCGGCACTTCACTGGGCCTCCTCGGATTTATTCGAGGTCTCACCCGGTGGAGGAAGACCGCGTTAAGTCGGCACCACAGAGCCTGCATAACTCCGGAGAAGTAAGAGGAAGACCCCGTTTTCAAATCGAGATGAAGAGAAGCCGCAAGCCGGAGGACCCTCCCCCCCCCCCCGCCCCCCGACGAGCCGGATCCGCCTGAAGTGCGGATCCAAATCGACCGACGACGGCGCCGGGTCATCCAGGTCGTTAAGCGCGACATCTTCACCGGCGAGACCTTCGACCTCGCCGGCAACCTGCTGCAGAGGCGACAACCCGGCGCTGCCTCCAGCCCTATCCTGGGTACCCCGACCCACGAGGGGGGTATGGAAGAGTTCTTCCGCCCCCCCCCCATATCACCAACGGAGTTCCCGGCCGAGGAGCCGGCGAATGAAGACGCAGCCCGCAGAGCCGCGGCAACCGCCCTGCTCGCCTCCTTATCGCCACCACCACCGCCGGCGATGAAGAAAAGCCCGGTGCGGCCGACGCTGCCGACGAAGTTCCCCAACCTCAACCTGGGGAACGCACCGGGGGCCGTCCCGAGGCCCCCTAACCCGCTCATACGGGTGCTGCAGGGGTCTGCGCAGACAGAGTCACGCGACCCCAGCATTAGCAGTGAGTGGGCGGAGCCAGCGTTGGCCACGCCCCCCGTCGCACCAACCATACCCACCGCCGACACACCGAACCCGGACTCGAGGGAGACATTATTAATAGAAGCCGAGATGGTTGAAATACCGCAAGCCACGCCCCCAAGCGGGGTTTCTTACGCCGCGGTCCTATCGCAGCCGCCGAAGCCCCAATCGCCGCGACCCACCACACCACCAGCGACCACCACAGGAGAGCCCAAGCCGAAGAGAAACCACCCGCCAATCGTCGTGGAGAACCTGCCGGCCTGGGCTACACACTTTGCCCGGCTGAAGGAAGCCCTAGGCCATGCCCCCAACGCGCGACCCTTTGGAAAGGGGGTCCGCTTTACGCCGCAGAGCCCGGAAGAATACCGGCAAATCGTCCGGTATCTGGACGAGGCGGCCCGCGCCGACAAGACCATCTCATGGTTTTGTTACTCTCTGGACGCGGACCGCCCCTTCAAGATTGCTATCCGAGGGCTCCCGGCAACCACCCTGCCCGAAGAGGTCGCTGCAGCGCTGGCCAGCGTAGGCTTCCCGACGCAGCATGTCCGACAGATTCCCGGTCGGATGGGCCATCGGTGCCAGTCATTCGGCCACTCATCGATCAACTGTCGCCGCCCTGTACGCTGCGTGCGATGTGGAGAAGGGCACGCATCTACTGACTGCCAGCGGCCAAAGTCAGAGGCCGCCACCTGCGCAAACTGCGGCCAAGGCCACCCGGCCAACAGCCGCCGATGCAAGGCGCTGAAGGAGGAGGCGCGCAAGCGCGGCATCACTATCGCGCCGCCACTGCCGCCCCAACAACAGCGCCCCAAGAAGACCGCGCGCCCCACGACCCGCCCGGCTGCCCAACCCGCGGCCCGCTCGGCTGCCCAACCCACGGCCCGCACGGCTGCCCAACCCGCGGCCCGCACGGCCCCTCAACATGCGACCCAGGTCGCTACTCAACCCGAGGCCCGCCCCGGCCCCTCTACACACCCAGATGTGGAGCCGCTGGGGTCACCAATGTCGCCGCCGAGAAAGCGCCCCCGCCTTGCCCAGCCGGGCGAGACCAAGGGCACCACCATAAGAACGCCAGCCAACCCGCCCACCACCCGAGGCGAAGAGGCGAAGCCCCGAAGGAAGCGGGGCAAGAAGCGCCGGAATAAGAAGAAGGCGCCGGAAGAGCCCGCCGCCGAGCCGCCACTTGAGCCCGCCCAACCTGCGAGCCACCCCCCACTGCCAGCCCGCCCCCGCCCACGGGAGCCGGCAGCACCCGCAGCCCTATCCACGGAGCGCCAGGAAGCTCCACTCATGGCCGCGCTGCTCGACGCCATCGACCTTATCAGCGCGGCCATACAGGCGATCGTGGATAGACGCGATCCATTGCTGCCCCTACTGCGGGGGCTATCCACTTTGAAGGCCACAATCTCGTCCGGACACAATGCCTAAAGACCTAAGGCTTGTGTACTGGAACCCGGACGGGATCACCAACAAGACAACGGACCTGAGGCTACTCGTGCAGGAGCATGATGTGCATGTCGTGCTTCTGTGCGAGACGAAGCTGCACCCCAGCCGAGAGCTCCGACTGCCCAACTTCTTCGTGTACCACCGCGACGAGTTATCTCCGAGGGACGTGCCGTACAGAGACACGGCGGTCCTCGTGAGACGGGATCTCGTCCACGAAGAGTTGGAGCTGCCCGCCTTCAAGACAACGCGGTCCATAGGCGTCCGTCTGAAGACGGCCGACACGGAGCTCAAAGTCTTCGCAGCCTACAAGCCTCCCGGCGACGTCCACCATTTCCACCCGGAAGACATGCGAGCGATGATGGAAGGAGCGACCCCCACACTGGTCGCAGGCGATCTCAACGCCAAGCACCACCAGTGGGGGTCCCACAGCATCAACTCCGCCGGAAGGGCCCTACAGGAAGATGCTGAGAACTCCAACTACGAAGTTCTCAGCCCGGGGGCCCCGACACACTACCCGACGAACCCCATGCATCGCCCGGATGTACTAGACGTCGCCCTGGTCAAGAACGTACAGTTCCCCATCGCCATCGGGGAGCTGTACGACATCGACACCCCCCACCTGCCTATTTTGCTGGTCCTCGGGGTGGAGGCCGATCTCACGTCGGCACCGCGTCCAAGAACGAAGATGGACTGGCACAAATACCAGCTGGAGTTGAACACAACGCAGCTCCCCGGCTGTGTTTCTACCAAGGAAGAGGTAGAAGCCGCGGCAGTGGCCATCACCACAGCCATCACCACCGCTCAAGCCGCAGCCACCACCACCAAGCCACCGCCGGTTTTGCGGAAGGAGAGGCTCCCTCCACACCTCCGCAAGAAGCTGGACCTCAAGCGCCGTCTTCGTCGAACCTGGCACCACACGCGCTGCCCTGTGATCAGGGCGGAGATCAACCGGCTCGGAGAAGAATTGCGCGCGGGCATCATCGAGCTGAGGGGACAGTCCTGGGAGCGCACTATCGACCAGGCCTCCCAAGATGACACCGCCCTTCACCGCCTGAACCGCAGCCTGACATCAACTCCCGAGCCGGTCTGCCCCATGTTTGATCACACGGGCAGGCGCCGCTACGCCGCACGAGATCGAGCCGCCATCCTGGCGGACCACTTCGCTGGGCAGTTCCAGCCCAACCCCATCGCCGACTACGAGCACAACGCCGCTGTTGTGGAGCGCGTAGAGCGCTTCCTGGCGGCCCCCGCGCCTCCCCTCGCCGGCGACTACTTCATGTCGCCCCGCGAAGTCCGGAAGGTGGCCCTGAAGCTGAACCAGCGGAAGGCCCCGGGCCCGGACGGAGTCGTCGCGGGGGCCCTAGTACAGCTGCCAAGGAGAGCCGTCGTCTCGCTGACGCGGCTGTTCAACGGCATCCTGCGCACCGGTCACTTCCCCGCCCTCTGGAAGGAGGGCAAGGTGATCGTCATCCCCAAGCCGGGGAAGGACAGAAGACAACCGGGAGGCTACCGCCCGATCACCCTGCTGCCTCATATCGCCAAGCTGTTTGAGCGCCTGCTGTTACGGAGAATCCTGCCCCACATCCAGCTGAGGGCAGAGCAACATGGCTTCCGTGACAGCCACAGCACGACGCTCCAGCTGGCGAGAGTCCTGCACTACCTAGCGTCAGAGCTGAACAGGGGCCGATACACCGTCGGGGTCTTTCTTGACATCGAGAAGGCCTTTGACCGAGTGTGGCACGAGGGGCTCCTCTTCAAGCTCCTGGACGCAGGTGTGCCCCCAATGATCGGGCAGATCGTGGCCTCCTTCCTGGAAGACCGGCGGTTCTTCGTCTCGGTCGAGAATGCACACTCCCAGACGAAGGCCATCAGCGCAGGAGTCCCGCAAGGCAGCTGCCTTTCGCCGGTGCTCTACGCGCTCTACACCAACGACATCCCCACACTCGAGGGTCATCTCGAGGAGGGGGTGGAAGACGTTGTGCTCGCCCTCTACGCGGACGACAGCGCCTACTTCGCGTCGTCGCGCAAAATCGAGCTCGCCTGCAGGAAGATGCAGCGACTCCTGGACCTGCTGCCGCCCTGGCTGGACAAGTGGCGGACCGCGGTGAACGTCGGGAAGACAACAGCCCTGTTGACTACCCGCTCCCGCCGTCCGACCCCGCTACAGCTGAGGGGCCGGGACATCGAGTGGAAATCGACGGTGAAATACCTCGGTTGCAACATCGACTGCTCGCTGCGCATGGTCCCGATGGTGCAACACTGCATCAACCGGGCCAAAGCCGCGCGGGCAATGCTCCGGCCTGTCCTGTCGTCCAGCCTGCCTCTGAGAGCCAAGCTGCGGGTGTACAAGGCCTATGTGCGCTTTCGGCTCACCTACGCGGCTCCATACGTACGCCCTGCTGTCGAAGACCCAGCAGGCACGGCTGCAGCGGTTCCAGAACATCTCCCTGCGGGTGATCACAGGAGCCGGGCGGTACGTGCGCAACACCACCATCATGAGGGATACCCGGATGCCCACCGTGGAGAAATTCGTCGCGCGGCTGGCACGGCGCATGTACGATTGCGCCGACAACAGCCGGCACGCACATCTCCACGACATTGCTCCGCATCACGCACGTCCGCCTGAAGGCAGACCACTCCCAAGAGAGTTTCTGCTCATCCCACTGTCGCCAGTGTATGCCAATAGACGGCGAAATCACAGCACAACGAAGACCACGCGAGGCCCCTGACAAGTAGGGGCCACCCAAGACCGGGGGGGACGTTACCCCCCGAGTTGACGCCGCGGGCATGAGGCAACCATAAGTCCTCGACCCCGCAACCGTAGTGGTTCTCGCGCTCCGCGCGAGAACACACTCCGCAGACCACACGGATGTCAGACACCTACAGCGCTGATTTTCAGCCAGCACCGTCGGTGACTCACAGAAACGTCATACTAAAGGAATATATAAACTACCTAAATTATTGGGACAGGCGAAAGAGAAATAAACATAATTACAAAGAGAGATAATAATGTAAACACTACCTAGATAAAGCTTCATTAATATAATATTTACGGGAAACATTAAAAACAAAACTAGAAAAAAAAATGCAATTGGCATATTTATTGCTGTCACAGTGCTGGAGATTAGAATGATTTCTGGACCGTCAACAAATAGCCTTTAAGCATACGCTTACAGATCTATCTGCTAAGCGCCCCTTGGATAGGAGGAGGGATATCATTCCAGCACTTAGACGCCGCAAACTTGAAAGTACCTCTGAAAGCAAGGTTCGGTGCATAGGTATAATGGCCATTGTCTTGAACCTGCGCACACTTTTGGACCAAACCAGTTTATTAAAAAGGTAGGTGGGGGTTTTGTGTCTTACCACCACGAACAGCAGAGTGGCCAAGTGCACGCGCCGGCGTGCAGGCATGTTTAGCAAGTGGGGAGGGACTCTGAAACAAAAACGAGCTTATGCGTTTTGCACTCGTTGTATGAGCGTCTTGGAACGACCAGTAATGCACCCGTCATACACGACATCACAATAGTTTAACCTAGATAATATAAGTGATTCACATAGGTCAGTCAACACGCAAATCGACACTAAGGTAATCTCGTATATTGTAGAGAACTTTAAGGCGGTAGAAGCAGTTACTCACAACATTTAGTATGTGGTTCTCAAAGCGCAAATTCCCGTCCATTAAAAGGCCTAGGTTGGTTGCTTCTACCACCCGTTCTATTGGTTAACTCATGACGGCGATATTCCCGGAAGTCAGAGCTTCAAGGGTGTTATGGATTTGATGTTTTGACCCAAAAACCACATATTTCGACTTGCCAGGATTAAGAACTAAACAGCTCTTGCTAGAACAAGAGGAAATACGGTCTAGGTCAGCATTTATCTTGTTTATGGCAGCAAATATGTCTGACGGCGCACTAGAAAAGTAAAGTTGCAAGTGAATTATATGTTTTACTGAAATCAAAACTATCGATGACTGTTATTGTGATATAATGAATATTGATATCCGATACCATTGTAATATTCGTTTTTTACACATTCGTAAAAGTAGCACAGGAATATTTTATCTGTGATGACCTTTCCCTAATCCTTCACAATCCGCCATTATAAAAAAAAAGTTTTCATTGTTCGATTACAGTAGTAGGGTAACATTGGGGGTTCTGCATCACAAATTCGCGCCGCTCGCTTCGCTCGCTCCGCTCGGTTTGTGCTGCAAAACCCCGCAATGTTATCCTACCCTGCAGGTTTTAAACGGCAACCTGTTTATTCTGAAGTGTGTCTGATTCGTACTGCAGCTCTTTTCAATTGCTTATGTTGACTGATGACGATCTGAGCTACAGAATCTTACTGTTTTTTTTATCTGATAGGACGGGTACGCCGCCTACGCTATGCGTATATATTTCTTATAAATTACAAAAGGAAATAAGGTATTTGAAAAATAAAAAAAAGATATTTCAACGATGGTTTATATTATTTTTAAAAAAGTACACCATTTTTTTAAACATGTAACATTTTTTAGTGCACAAAATGAAGGATGATACATACAATTTAAAATATCATTACAAAATCTATATTCTTTATGCAAACTTAACAAACTAGGACATTTAACGTATTCTAAATTTATAACATCATCATGATTAAATATATTCTTAATCCAAGTCGCTTTTTCTACCCCTTTACAATAAATTGTTTTGTCAACCAAGAATGGCTGCGTGTTCATTAAAAAATTGTCATAGGTAATGAAGCCATCATTCCAGAAAATTTTTCTATTTCGTTCTATCCATCTGATTTGCATCTTTTCTGTGTATGTAAGGTGGTGAAATGAAAAAGGTGGAAGAATTAATAAAACTTGAACTTGATCACCACAAATGATAGCAATTTCTTTAATAATAAATTCATTATTTTCTCTTCTGAATCCTTGTACATCTACAATAGCTGATGATTTCATGATATTTTTCGTACTATATTACTTAAAGGTCTGTACTCTACCAGATGATCGTTTATTATTAAGCAATATGCGCTTGTGTTATCCGGAATATCCTTTTCACATTCAATTTCTAAACGTACATCAACAGGTCCTGTTTTTAAATTTTCGTTTTGCCGTGAACAATCAATTACATACAACGGAGCTTTAGTTTTAAATGTTAGGTGATCAATCAACGGGTCTACAGGAAGATTATAGAACGACTGACGAAATCTAGCATACATATCGTATAATATATTGTACTTGTTTTCATCAAATTTCAAATTAAGAGCATCGTATGGATAATAGTAAGAATTTAAGAATAAAGTAACATTTTTCAAATTACAATGATCGAAAATGGCACTGTCTTTAACATTATTATTTTTTCTATTTGTTTGTAATCCAAATATAACATAACGTGGTTTCTCTAATTGTGAAGTTGTTTTAACAGACCATGTATGCTTGGTAGATTTAGGTAATAATGGATATTCATATAGATCCCAATTTCTGTATGCGATTTGTATAGGTTTGTCTTTCTCTAAGTGTTTTATTAAAGTAAGCTTTTGCTGGTCAGATACCTTGATATGAGGCATACGCCATTGCACTTTTTGTAAACTTACTGTAACAGAGTCATCTTTGTCAGTAACTACACTATTTAAACTTGTACTAGTTCTATTGAGAATTAGTTCATGTTTACAATTTATTATTATTTTTCTATAATCTTCTGCAAAGCCTAATAATTTATTTAATGGTAGTAAGACGTAAAAACTACCATCTTGATCATGAAATCCGTCTATGTTCCAACCCCATATAGCTGCTACTTTATTTTCTCCACTACTCATAGATACTAAAGATTTCATAGTTGTTGTTATTCCAACATTTCGTACACGATCTATTTCTACACCATTCATTTCATATCTAATGTCTTGAAATAGAAAGGAAATTGCATTATTAGTTAGATTAACTTTTTTTTTTTTGATAACTCCAGCCAGATCTCGAGCCTGCACACAAAATTTTCCCTCGATGTATATCGCACTTGATGATGGTAGTAAGTAGATATCTTGCTGATGAATTGGTATTCTTATTTCATCATTTTCATTAAAGCTATTATTGTAGGGATTGTAGGTATGCGTTTCATAACTTTCGATAGAATTATCGAACTGCGGATAATCTGATATTTTTAGAATACTCATATTTTAAACCCCAAAGTTTGAAGAAATTCCTTATTACTTTTTGTAATTATTTTTAACTTTTTACGTGTGGTTTGTTTCACGTTGCTCTTGATAATGGCTTTAGATTTATTATTTTTGTTTATTTTATAGACATCATGATTATCATTGAAGACTATCATTTCTTTTCCTTAGATGAAGACGCAGTTGAATTTTTTCGTTGTTAAAATTAATTAGGTTTCCCTCTAAATCCAAAATTTTTAATGTTACTGATGAAATGTATTTATTTTTTATTGGGAAATAAATAACGTTTTTTGGTACTTCAATAACTTGATATCCTGATGGAATATTAAGCACAAATTCATGTATTATATGTGTAGGTGAACCATTTGTAAAAGAGCCCTGTATTAGATCACATTCGACTCGTATCACAGACGCTGGTATAATGTTCACTGGATGAGTTGAATCATGCCATTTATTCGCTTCCAAAATCGTACTCGAGAATCCAAGCATTGCACCGATACTATTTTTCACGCGAAAATCAATTGGTTTAGTGCAAAATAAAGAACATTTTAAAGTATTGTTATTTGGATGAATCATAATGTTACAATTCTCCATTTTCGATTTTATATATTCATTTAAAGCAGATAAATCATAAATGCCATTTGGAATTTTTATCACATCATTATTCCCATATGCAAATACGTTATTGCTTTCATGTATGTTAGGAATTGAATTGAATGTGGAAAAAAATAATAAACCACACTCATAATTACCATCTAAACTCAAAGGAGATGTAAATTCAGATTGGAGAATAGATTTATTACCAACGATTGTTAGAGTCACAGACATTGCAACAACTGAACTCAAACGTAAAGTACTCAGTATTTATTTAGATCCCAAAAGGCATTTAAAAACTTTAAACATAAGTGACCACATTTGTATGTGTTACGTTTCTGATCGTTATCATAATTATAAAATATATTTGGTCCTATGTATTTGATTAATTCTTCTGGTGGCTTTAAATTACCATAACTATCATAATACTCTACATAATTATCTAATTTTGCATAGGCTACCCAATGAGTTCCAGCATTCTCAGAATTGTCAAGATTCATAATAGCACATTCCTTTTTTAATGGATGCTGAGGTAAATCATCCCTCATAAACACTCCTCTGAAAAATGGAATGTTTTGACCATATTTAAGTAAATCTATATTAGTAAGCGCTCTCTTGGGTAGCCTATGATTTAGTTTTTTTTATTATTTACATAAATTCCCAAACCATCACCACGCTCTTTGAGACATAATCCTTTTCCTATACACAGTGTTTCCATTTTCTTGTTATGTCGTTTTAATTCTTTCAAGCGTTCCTTAGCGCATTTAATAGCATTAACTGCTTTAGCAATGCCAGCTGCCCCTCCAGCCAAACCACCAGCAGCAGACAGTCCAGCAAATATCGGTATCAATGGCAAGAATCCTCCAACTTTTGGGATAGGTATCACACGCGGGGTAATCACAGACTCATCTGAATCTGAACCCAATTCTTTAACAACAGCCATGGCGAGTTCGATAGCTGCCTTTTTGCATTGAGGTTTAAATTTTTTTATATGCTTTTTTGTAATTGAAACTATATTTTTAAAAGTTTTTTTTCATTCCAGTGCCTTTTTTGATATTATTTTTGTCATTTTTATTAATACATTTTTTTTGATTTGTTTTTGATTTTTGCATCACCATTGTAATCTAAACGAATTGTAAAATACTATTTATAAAAATTGTATGAAAAGATGTTTCTTTTCGAAGAGGTATTATCAGAATGAGAATGTAACTTGTATATTTTGCTTATAAAACTTTTGATTTATCTATCCAACAGTTTTCATTAGAAGGCAAACCTAACCATTTTACGAATAGCTTATTTCCATTCTTTTTTATGACTTTTTCAACAAGATAAATATCAGGATGTCTAGTTTTTTGTAATTCTTGAATATAGAACGATCCTAATATAGGATTTTTTTTAGCATCTTCTAGGAGATAAGTGACAGGGTCTGTGTTCTGGATTTTTATAATTTTAAATATTTCTGTCGACCAATTTGGTGTATACCCTTTTTCAAAAGTTCCTTTATACTTACTTATACGCACATAATCTCCAAACTTAAGTATAGTTTTATTTTGTATGAACCTTTTATCTAAACGTATATTATTTTTATATTTTTGCAATATCTGTTCTTTATGACTTGCATTTACTTGATTGGGTTTCAAACCTATTGTTCTATGCATTCTGCCATTATACATTTCTATTAATTTTGAAAGAATATCATGACTAAACCAAACATAGTTTCCTTTTAAACTAAAATATCTATACATAATACCTTTAAAGGTTCTAATAAATCTTTCTACTACAGAAGCTTTCTTAGTAGAATATGTTGAGTAATGATTTATATTATAATGATTGAACAATGTTTTAAGTTTCTTGTTGTAAAATTCAGTTCCTAAATCAGTTTGCAAATTTTTAGGAATACGATTTTTACTAAATAAATGTTGGAATGCTTTAAATGTTTGTTCCATATTCTTTTGTTTTAAAGGATATACCCAAGCATACTTTGAAAAGACATCAATAACAGCCAATATGTATTTGAAATTAGAATTTTCTCTAGAAATAGATTGCATGTCGATTAGATCAGCTTGCCATAAATCATCAATGTCTTTCATCACAACATGTCTTCTTGGAAAATTTTTTCTTGCTTGCTTATGTATTTCTTTCACTACAATTTCTTTACTCATTTTTTTTTAATTTTCTGTTTCACTGACTCTATACTTTGTTTGATACTGTTGATTTCTGATCCAATTTGTGCCAGATTTTGGTTTATTGATTTGAGTTTAATTTCTAAGCTCTCTATATTCTTATCAACATATTGTTTGTTCACACAATCTCCAGCATCTACTGGATTTACAATATTTTTAAGGAGCTTATTTAAAGATCCATCAGTCATACTACAAATCAGATAATCTGAGTGACTATCCATTTTCTGTCGTTTAAATACATGATGTCCAAACTTATCGATGTTCATCGCTAGCCCGTCAGTAATAAACTAGTTTAATGAAAAAGTTTACGCTCTATTTATTCTCTAATAATACCTGCTTCTTTTAATTCCTCTATTATAGAAATTATTTCATTATCATGATTGGTATTTCCTGCACTCTTTGAGGCAACTAAAAGTTTTAACCTATCAATAAGTTCATTAGGATTGTCCCAGTATACTAAATCAGTATTTGATTTATATTTTTTTAATATTGGTAAACTACCACCTTGTTGTACTTTTTTTGTTTCAGTTTCAAGAAATAAAGGCTTAATTATTTTTGAATATTTTATTCCTGAATTACCTTGTATTTGTCCTGATGGAATAAATCCTCTTCTATGTGCATTAGTAGCAATTAAAATATCTTTATATAGTAACCTATCTTGTTCTGTGATCAAATCTATCTTAGGTTTATTTTCAAACAACAACTCTGATAGACCTGGAGTAATGACATAGCTTTTATCTTTAATACTAAACACTGAACTATCTTCAGCTTTCTTTATTACGATGGGAACGTTTCCTATTAGTACTTTGCCTCCTTCGTTTCTTATACCATAAGTAATGTTTTTATTCCTTTCATCATGGAAAATACTATCATCTAATTCATCTTCAGTATGCATACTAGTGTCACTTGTACATGAGCTAAAGTAATCATCATTATTCTCATTGGAAGCTTCCATTTGATTGTTTTTATTCTCTTCGTTTTTATGTATCGAGACTATCGACTCTAACGGATCAGTAATGGGTTTTAATATCTTACGTTGTTTACGTTCTGAAATATCTTCTTCCTCTTTCAGTATTTTTAATTTATTTTTAATATTCCTTACTGATTTTATTATTTGTTTTTTTATATCTACATCCATTTTAAAGTACTAATAATTGTACACTTCTGTTCGTTCTTATAGCTTGCACTATAGTGGTATTTTTTTTCTAATGACAGTAATATATAATCCTTTTATTCTAATTTAATAAATATATCAAAATATTTCCTGTACCTTCCCTTATCTAGCTCACAATCTTTGTTAATTATTAAACATGCGTATTTTTCTTTCCATATATCAGTAGCCATTGATTTAAATCTATGCCAACTCATATCAGAATTGACATGCTCATCATAAATATGTTTTAAATTTACATCATCTTGTTTGAAGATAACTAATAAATTAGCATTATCTCGAATCAACTGCTTAGGTATTTTTGAGTAAGTTTGCGATAAATAAAAACAATCAATTTTTTTATGTCGACCCATGGAAAAATAATTACGTATATCACTCTGATTTTCACAGACTACATCATCAAAAATAAATATTGATTTTGTCAAAGCATCGTGGGGTGGAATAACATTTTTTTCATCTTGGAACAGGAACAATTTAATTTCTGGAATGTATCTTATCACTTCCTCTAAAAATAGATATTTTGGCTGGAAAGCTGTTTTCGAATAAAGATAAATGTTATGAAATTTTAACCCATTTTCATTTAATAACAAACTTATCATTACATTTGTTTTTCCACAATTCGATGGCCCGCATATTATGCAGCGAATGGAATTTGGTAAAAGAATGCTATGTCTAAAAGTGTTAGTATTTTTATCAACTTTTATTTCACAAATATTTAAAGAAACGGGTTGTTTGATTAACTTCATTTTAGTTTCTGATGACATAATGAGCTATTAATACATTAAATAGCATGTGTATTTATTGTTTGCATAAGAATAGATTTCATATAGTATACCAGGATCATAGCAAATGAAGATCTTTAGTCTATGCCTACCCCTCTTAGGTGAAAAGGTTCAAGCATATGTATGTATGTATGTATGTATGTATATTATTATGTTATTGAATACTTATAAAAGTTTGATTAGTTTCTGAAATTCCTAGAAAATGTATCCGTTTTAAGTTTCATCTTTACTTACGTCAGCAGATCTCCTTTTATATTAACAAAACCTAAACAACCCTCCCTTCCCCTCGCTCAGTCTATACTCATCACAAGCAGTTTATTTTATATCAGTGTATATTTAACCTAATCAGTGTGCACATCTAAGTGTCTTAGAGCTCTGAGGGATTACTTCCAGTCTCAAGGATCTAATAAACTATTCAAGCAACTTTATTATTTACAAGTGAGTACCTATTTTACATGTCTGTTTAAAAATAATATTATACTTCAAATCATTGCTGCAGTAAGTTTTAAAAAACATGTGAATGTTGTTTCAGAAATGTCGGAGAACTCTGTCTTCAACTACTACAATGTTAGCCCCCCAGCTGTGGACCCTAGTTTGATTGATGAGTTCGGTGTTGGGGGTGAAGGTCAAGATGTAAACGCTTGGCTAGATAAAGCTGAAAATAGGAGGATAGCATGGTTGGAATCCAAGAAGAAGGAAAAAACCATTGCCCCTAAAAAAAGGAAACTGAATGATGCTTCCTTTATTAAAAAAGAAAATGCTTCGGGATCATGTGTTATAAAAATTGAAATCGAGGCACTAGACGAACGAAATAAGAATAGAAATGTTGTTGTGCAATATGTGGTAAAAAATTTATATGAGGATGTACTCGAAGAGACTGAGAATTTAATTAGAAAAATTTCAAAAAAAATATGTGATAATAGTGATAATTAATATCAATAAGTAGTTTTTGTTATTTATGTTAGCTATCTCACCTTATTCTAGTATACGATGACTTCATACTATTTTATCTAATAAATATATCCCATGTAAATGTAAATGTGAATAAATTGATATTTAAAAGTTTGTGTTTAATTTATTTAATGAGATTTTAACTAGGATAGATAAAAACTTCAGTAGATAAAAATTTACAAAGTAGAGCTTGTCTCAGCTCAAATGACATGCCTCTCCACTTTAAACTCCATCTGCTTGTATGAGAAATGAGGTGGTGCGTCATTTGAGATAAGACAAGCTCTACATTGTTAAGGAACTGGAGGGTTTCAATAAATGATACAAACAATAAGGTTAAACAATATTATTTTATTGGAATAAGCGAGTAAATATCAACAGTACATGGAGCAAATTATATTAACTACAAATACATAAAACCTCATTTGGTTATTTTTACAAAGTTAAACCGCAAAATTTAACAACATTATATCTAAAGTGATGATTCCACTTTAGATATAACATGGTTAAATTTTGTTTATTTTTTTTAATTAATTTACAACAGCAGGTTATTTCTTAAAATATAGTGGAATAATGTCCCCAGGGCAATGTTTTAAAACTTCCATTTAATATCTGTCTTTTATCATCATTTGCATTTAAAACAACCTTATTTACTTTTTGTGTATAGACACAGTGATTTTTAGATCGTATAAAATACATTGAATCTTTAAATTCTATGTTTTTAAATAAAGCATCCTTATATTTATTAATATCCAATTTTTTTACAACACATTTTTTCACACCCTTGGCTTTCTTAACTGAACAGTTTTTATTTGTCTCTATACAATACAACTTGGCTCTTAAGCCCACAAATTCTGAAATAACATCCCCACTCATCTCATCTTTAAAATATCCTGGAATTTGTTTATTTAAACATGGCATATTGTACACATTGTCACACTTAAAATTACTAGTATCAAAATATTTAATATGTTTTTTCATGTCTTCATAAATATCCTCTGTATTTATAAGATACAGAAGGCTATCTGTATCTGTGTAACATAGTTGGATGTTCTTGTCATAAATTTTTTTCATTACTGAGTAATGAAAATTATATAAATGTGTTTTTGCTAGATCTAATATACTAAAACCTACATAAATTGGTTTATCCAGAATGACTTTTGAGGGCTCCATCTGTATGACTACCAAATCTTTTGAAATAATGGCCAAATTTTTAAAATTAGGAGCGCTTATATATTTTTCAGCACCAATATATTTGTTTGTTTTATTTGATGAATCAGACCAAATGTTTATCAGTTTCACATCTACCTGCTTTCTCTTATTCTCTATAGTCTTACCAAAAATTGAGTTATTTTGTTTCTTGAAAAAATTTTTTTCGAATTCAGACTTTGCGTTTTGTCTTAGAGTTGTATTGAGAGTTATATAAGGTTCTAAAAATGCTCTTTGATCAAATGAAAGAACTCTATGAATTTTAAGTAATTGTAAGCCATGTTCTAAGCATTTTTGTAAATGTACATAATGAATCACATACTTATATTTATCAAATAAATTGGATACTAATTTTATATTTTTACCAAGGGGAAATGGAACCTTTAATTGTTCTGCAGCAAACGGTAGATCTGCATGATTGTCATGAATTTCAGAAGGATAATGTAAATCTACTTCAAGAATGAAACCTGTATCACTATGAGAACTTATCGTCATGACATTAAAATTGATCAATTCATTTTCTTTTAAAAATCTAAAATTTCCGGTGGGTAATTTTGACATCATCACATATCCATATAAATTAACACAGTCAAAATACATTAAATAATTTGAAGATATGTTAGGTTTATAATCGGATAAATATTTATTATTCGCTTTTGCATACCGTCGTGAGCATTGAGCTAAACCCCCTCTGATACCTTTTTCAAACATTTGATAGATTTCAACATCTGATATTAAGTCTAACTCAACACCTGTATAAAGCTGCATAGCATCCCAACTTAAAGATGGTGAAGAAACATAGTGACAAGGGTCTAGATTGTAATGATTAAGACTCATAAATCTAAATTTTTCAAATACGTCAGAAAGTAATAAAACATCACATTTCAAGTAAAAATCTGTATAGTCTCCAAGAGTTTTCATTCCAAATGTTTCCCAAACATTCATAGCATGATTATAATCATCATTGGTAATAATCTCAGAAGTGAGTTTGTTATAAAATTTGTTTCTGTCTGGTAATGTGGTCTCATTATATCTATCCCACGAATCTACATAGTCATAGCAAAAGACACCTTTTCTCCGAGCTAAATTAAACATCTTTTCATCTTCATAAAATGACTTTAAGTTAATGAAGTCTTCGGTATCAAGTGTTTTAATGAGATTATCTAAACTTGAATCCAAAAAATTTAAAGAATCAACAAATTTCAGCTGAGCAGTATGTTGTCTGTCAAGTGGGATAAACTTTGTAAAGGAAATATATTTTTCTTTGTTTTTTGGTAATAGTTTAATGCGACCACATATTTTAGATAGCTCTACAATAAATAGATGACAATCGTAACCAGAAAGGTTATGGAAAATTATTGGAATGAATGGACAAGTCTTACAATTTAAATTGCATGAATTGTGTGCAGGTCCTCTAAATTTCCCAGTAAAGTGATCATGATCTAGAACTTTTGTATCTTCGAGAGAAAATGATTTTTTACATATATGACAGTTAGTTGTATTTTCCACTCTTAATTTTTCTTCTTCTGTTAAGGGAGTCATTTCTCTTTGTACAGATAATATTTTATGTAAACGAAGCAAATCCTTGCAAATTGACTCACAAAACTTTTGAGAACAGTTGGAACCCCTGTAGGAAACATAATCATTTAACTCTGGATTAGACTTACAACAAATGAAATAACCGAAACAAGTTGCTTCGTGTACCTGCACATTCTCTACATGAGTGGATTTATGTTTATCTGAATACTCGCGGAGTAAACTCTCGAAGTCACCATATATCACTATTGGAATCCTTTGTGTTCTTTCATAATTTGAAAAACCTGTTTTGCTGCCTTCCTCAGGAAGAACAGTCTGTATCCCTGCACAATTATGACTTGCTAACTTCTCTTCTGTACTAAAGTACATGAAGCATTCATCACAAAGATGAATTCGTGATTTGTGTTTCGTGAGTTGGTTGTGTAAGAGCTTTCCCATATCTTTAATTAAACAGAAATGATTTTTCGATTTACAACTGATAAATAACAAATTCACATGCTCAACACGTCTTCGCAAAGTTTTGTATAGAGGACCTGTTATACTACCATGTTCATCTAATCCATAAATATTGACACTCACTCCCGTATTATGTCTTTCAAACCATTTAATACATTTAAAGCTGGGGGGAAATGACATTCCTGAAGTGTTAAAAAAGTTAGAGAAATGAGGGTAAGATGAAAGTCTATTGGGATTATTTTTTGCAGGATATAAATGTGCTACAATGCTCCACAAAAAACAGTACTCATCATTATTTTTTATATTTAGACAAGACTTTGTGTTTTGAATACTTTTCGGAAGTGGTATGTACGATCCTGCTTTCAACGGACTAAATTTCGCAATGTTTATCTCCAAATGACTTACTGACTCTATAGTCCACCCCGACTCTGCGTGTTCAAACTCTAAGCACTTCATTAGCAAAAGGTTTGATAAATCATGGTATAAAACGGAAATATCAGTACTTTGCAATACCATGGTATATTTTGTGTTAAATGATTTTAAAGATTGAGTGTTATCTTTAGGTAGATTATATGTAATAAAAAGTTCTATGTTTACTTTTAACGATCGATGTTTTCTTAGAAGGGTGCTTATAAGATTACTAACGGTAGAATAGTTATCTGACAAAAAAAAATCAGGTACAAGATATTCTTTTTCAGGATTGACTCTATAACTGATTATTCTATTTCTAAACGCTGTTGCTATTATTTTAACATTGCTTAACTCAGTTCGTATCAAACAGTTAGATTTGTGAATGCTACTTTTCTTGTGAGAAGATAATCGTGAGACATATGCTTGACATTCTTGACAATAAACCATTTTTATCTGTAGGTAAGAGAATTATCTATTTAATCAAATACTGCTGTTGTAAAAGATTAGTAAAATATCAAATTATGTGAACGATGAAAAAATTATAACAATGACTTGTATTGATTACATGAATTTTTATGTTAATAAGTTGCTAAAAATATTAAGATTTAAAAAAACAAAGGATAAATGACAGACGGAGGCTGATTCTTACGCTTGCGATATTCGGATATCGACAGCTTTGCATTACATAATATTCAAAGGATAAATGACTGGTCTTACTCCCTTGAATTGCTCCTTACTATCAGTAACTACTTTTGAAATCGAATGCCATAGGGGAGCATCTCCATTTACATTCGTTTTCATATGTATCAAAGCCAATTTACATCTGTCCCGATCTCCTAACTTGCTTCCCTCTAACTCACGGCTGTTGTACACCCGTAGCTCCACATAATATTCGCCTCGACGTGAAGGATCGGACTGGAATGAACACCCCGAGCCGGTGCGACGTGAAAGAAAGTTCTTGAGCGCTGATGCACGAATCGGCTCTAGCTCATCCTGTAAAGATGTGAAATAGGCATTCGCTATTATTTAAAAAAAATATATTTTACATTGTCAATGTAATTTCACTAGTAAAATATGCATGTCAATCAATTATTATTAGCAATTATTTTAAAACTGTGAGTTAAGTTGGATTAAGATAAGAGGAAATTGTTTTTACGAAACATTTTTGGTATATCTTTAATCAAAAGTTAATCAAAGTAATTACAAATAAAATTAGGGGCGGGGCTTGCGGTGCAGAAGTTGTGCGTCTGCCTACCATGCGAGGGATCGCGGATTCGAATCCCGGCTGGATAACTAAATAAAAAACAAACATCAGATCTTGAATGTTTACATGTTTGTGCTACAGATAAAAGTAAATAATGATTAAAAAATTAAAATAGACGAGCATAAAATATTATTCAAACAAGATGCTACATTTAGTTTAAAACATGAGAAATGGTTGTTTAAATAAAATAATATTAAAGCTTACCTCGGAATCTGGGAAGGTAGCAATTCTCTTCCGTTTCTTGGGCTGAGCACAAGGAATGGGCTCCTCATCCGACTCAGAACCGGCATCAGTTAGTGCTGGTGTTGGGATTGCCGCCGCTTTTTTCGCTTTAGGGGTTGAAGTTTTTTTCGCCTTCGCAGCAGGTTTTTTCTTCTGAACTTCGCTCCTGATCTCCTCGTCTACGTCAGAATCAAATGGGCTGGACCACCTAAAATATTAATAGAATGAAAAAAAAAAAAAAAAAAAAAAAAAAAAAAACGGTCTCGGTGGCGCAGCGGTTGTACGTCTGCCTACCATGCTAGAGGTTTCGGATTCTAATTCCGTTGGGACAAAAAAACCTTCCTAGGTCTTAGAGATTAACATGTTTGTATTATCGCTGTTTCTGGTTCCCATGACACAAGGTATCCAAGTGCGGGATCCATAAGTGATAAAAAATCAAACTTACATACTTATGTCTTCAGTTCTTCAGCAGCACTAATTCACAAAACACGAGCTCACTCGAAGATATCGACGCAAGTATTAGAAAAGCGGCTTTCATCTAGTTGCATCAATATTTATAAGCTTTGATTTATAAAGGTGCATCAACATCGAACTTTCAATGGAAAAAATACTGTTAACCGGTGTAATAAAAAAAATTAAAAAAATCTAATGGCATAGGATTTTGAACCTTATACTTAGTATATTTCAAGTACTTATTATCAATTTTGTTTCCAACTATTAACAATCATTGTATGAACGCTGCCTTAGCTGACTGAATTTGGTCAATGGTTGTACTGGATAAGGACAAGTGTGTAATTAGAAACATAATTTTTAAATGGTTATGAGATGTACCTTTAAATACATTGATGGGTTTATTGGCATCATTAAAAATATCGTCCACTCTAAACAAGCAGTGAAAATTTCAATGTAAGCAGGGTTTTTAAGAGCATGGTTTTTGAGACAATTGTTTAGGATAACTGAATTATGTTGAGCTCTCAATGCAATGGATTCATACAGGGTGTTGATTTGTAAAGTTACACCCGACTCAGAGCCGATAGTTTACCATCTGAAAATTTTCCTGAAATTACCTAAAAGTGTGGATACACCCCCCCCCCCCCCAGTCACCGCGCCCGAGTGCTAATAGACTCTTCCCCGCGCCCTGAACCTCAATCCACCCAGTGCAACACTTTTTGGACGACATTTCTATGTTTTTTTAATATTTGTAAAATCAAAAAAATATTAATTTAATTTTTACTGAAAAAAAAAATTTATTTTTGCTTTAGTATCATGTATTTAACCACCTCTGAGCTCTGCGTAACTTTACAAATCAGCACCCTGTATAAAGCGCATAGCGCCTTCCTTATTCGTGATAGCTCCTTATATGCATAAGTTTGTTATGATTATGACATGGAACACTTATAAGGAATATCTCTGTCGTAGGCATATCATCGAATTGGCCATATCACGATATGGCCAAACGTGAAATATCATAAATCGATTAAATCTTTTAGGGCACACACTGTGGTAGCTTAGGTGAAGACTAGAGGGAGTGAGCGCAGCGAAGCCCTCGAATAGTCTTCGTGTTAGTTTGACATGTATAACACAAAAAAAACATCATGCAGTGCTGAATAACAATGCTTTTAAAAAGACATGTTTTCATTAAAACAGGTCATATCATGATATGGCAACCCATTTCATGATATGGTCAAGCCATTTCTGACCATATTGTGATATGGCCAAATCGACGATATGGCTACGACATCTCTAAGTAAACAAATGCAGTGTGAATGAAATACGTCACAACCTTGTCATCAGAGTTCCAAGGGTCATCATAATATGGATTCAGGTTTAAAACTTTAATTCTCCAGTATAAAATGAATCAAGTCCTACATCGCGCTATCAAAGTTTTTCATTCTTTTAGTATATAAGAAGTGTAAGATAAACTACAGTTAGACTGGTTCTGTGTGAGATGCTTTAGTTAAATTGGCCCGATTTACTACTGCTCTTATACATGTCCCATTGTCAACCATGCAAATTTGTCTCTTGAGGTGATTAGGGTTTGGGCAACCCGAAAGCAGCTTTAGACATAACCGCAAGGGAACAAGTACCACATACCAAGTGCCAAGTACCATATGCCACATACCAGACCAACCTAAGTGTTGAGAGAGATGTCGCAACAAGTGCCACGTACCACGTACCACGTATCAAGTAAAGACATCTCTCGAAACGCGAAGGTTTTGCTGCTATTTTTTATATCTTGAAATGAAAATTATTGATCACTTAGTGGACACAATTTTCATTATTTTATGTCTGTCAAGCAGACTAATTGTTAACTGCATAGCGTACAATAAGATTTTGTAGCTCAGGTCGTCATCAGTCAATAGAAAAGAGGTGCAGTATGAATTAGACACACTTCAGAATAAACAGGTTGCCGTTTAAAACCTGCAGGGTAGGATAACATTGTGGGGTTTTGCAGCACAAACCGAGCGGAGCGAGCGAAGCGAGCGGCGCGAATTTGTGATGCAGAACCCCCAATGTTACCCTACTGATTACTGCAAAAGTGGTGAAAGTATTATTCAAAGTATAGTAATATCATTATTTTTAGAGCATTTTATTTAAATTTTTCTCATAGTCCGTGTGAAAAGTTGTATGTGTCACTCAAGAGCAAAATTATTTTCGTCACGGGCGTTAACGCTTGAATCCTTCGTTACGCTCAGGATTCTATCGTAGAATCCTTAGCTTCACTCTGGATTCAATATACCGCCCTCGCCGTATATACATCATTTTGCTCCCTTGTGACACAAATAACTATTTCACAACTTTCATTCGGAAAAGTAAGTTTAGGTCCGCGACGAGAGGGAGCAAAGTGCTACTTTTCTGTATAAGCTACTTTTTTAATTTATTCATTGGCATGTAGCATTAACGTAATGTGCCAATCGAACACAGATCTTAAAAAAACGATTGTAATTTCATCGTAATTGATTAAAAACGAACATGTTTCAAGTCAACATGTTCAACTTTAACGTCATATGAAAAATTATGAATTTTTCGTAATATTTAAAAAAAGTCACAATAAAGTAGGTATATGTTTTACTGAAATCAAAACTATCGATGACTGTTATTGTGATATAATGAATATTGATATCCGATACCATTGTAATATTCGATTCGATTATTTTTACACATTGGCAAAAGTAGCACAGGAATATTTTATCTGTGGTGACCTTTCCCTAATTTTTCACAATACGCCATTATAAAAAATAAAAAATAAATCGTTGTCTGACCGATTACTGTAAAAGCGGTGTCAGTTAAATTCAAAGTATATTTATTTCATTCTTTTTAGAGCATTTTATTTAAATTTTCCTCATAGTCAGTGTGAAAAGTTGTATGTGTGACTCAGGAACATAGTTATTTCTGTCACAGGGGAGCAAAATTATGTATTTACGGTAAGGGCGGTACATTGAATCCAGAGTGAAGTGAAGGATTCTACGATAAAATCCTGAGCATAACGAGGGATTCTAAGTTAGAATCCTGAGCGTAACGAAGGATTCAAGCCTTAACGCCCATGGCGAAAATAATTTTGCTCCTGAGTGACACATACAACTTTTCCCACCGACTATCTTACTCACAGGAAAATTAAAGTTACCTAATCCCCATGCAAGAAACTTAAATACCATTTTGTGCGGTGGTTAGGAACCCTTCGTGCGCGAGTCCGACTCGCACATGGCCGTTTATTCTATTTTTCCCCTTTAATAACTCCCAGCTACGAACTGTCTTTAAACTTCGGGAAGCTTCCTTTAAAACTTTTTGACTGTAATAAAAGGCACCCCAATGACCTTCCTCATTATTCGTTTTTGGAGTTACAATTTATTTTGATTAGGTACCTATCTGCCGTTAACAAATAAATCATTCTGAATGCTGAAAAGGCTCTTCCGTATTTTCACGAAAATAAATGCTCGCTATTTTTTTGCATTTAAAAAAGGATTTTTCATCAAACAGATTTCAATTAACAGTTAAATCAGGAGACGAAATGAAAAATCCTAAAGATTCAATACAATGAGGGCCCTTGGTTTCCTAGCTCTGATCAGAAGTTGAGGCTCTACCGCACACGAGTTCATACTCGTGGTGGCTAAGAATAAAAATGTATATCGAAATAAGCTCGCATTTGTAGATGTGTTTTATTTTAATGCAACCGCTTAAATATTTGTGAGCAATAAAAAAATATATTTGGGTATAGGATTTCAGAAGAACATTTTGTGTCTGTATTAAAACTTTATGTATCTTTTACAGCGAAACTCAAGAATGGACATGTCTCCAGACATTACCATGTTTGCCACCCGACGCCTGCTGCGGTTACTATATGTCGAGCAGCTGTCCCGAGCGAAGGTGTCACAGCACACACCCCCCGCTGACACCACGGAGGTACCGCTTGTAGTGCTGGTTGGGTATGAAGCTGTCGGAAAAGGTATGCTCCCCCTCATTGCAGGTAATTTTATGTCACATACCGCGGTCGCTACTTTTGGAGCAGCTTATACGACCATTACAAAGCACATCATATAACTAGAATCTTCCTTTAGGCTTAGGTACCTCTGTTAGTTCTTCATCGGTCTGATGATTTCCCAGGGAGGCTAGCCCGGCGGTTGGCATCAGATTGCGACCAGGTAGTCCACGCCCGCCTGCACACCACAGCGGACCACCACCCACCAGGCCTCTACATCGAAGTGTCCAGGGACAAGTTCGATGACATGTTGCTGGACGGAGAGTTTCTGACGTACAGCGAGTCCGATGGAGACTCTTATGGGCTTAGTAAATGGCGGCGAGATGCTACACTTTTTAAACCTTCCTTACGACACTGCATCTTGTATACTGATTCATAGTTTTGTCTTCTCAGTTTTTCAGTATCAAGCTATTTTTTTTGTCTTGCGAGAGAGAGTACACTCTAGAATCGATTATTAGGTAGGTATCGCTTGCACGCCACACATGTTAATTGAAATTCTACTGTTTGTAGGTCGTGAAGAAGGATTTATAAAGGACGGGAAAGTAAGAGTAGCGTGTATGGATCTCGAGTCTGCTCTGATGTTGAAACTACGCGGGCGCCGGCCGTACTTGATCCTCGTCACTTGTGAGAACAAGACGCGTCTGCTCAAACTACAACAGGAGCGGCTGCAGTATGAGACTTATATGGCCTTACTAATGAAAAAGTTATTCACGGTGTAAGTTATTCAGTGTTTTATCCTTTTCATACGTCGAGTTAATGTCAAATGTCAAAGCAAGACAAAACACTGTATAAGTTAAACCGTGAATAACTTCTTTTATTAGTAAGGCCGGTATGGGGTAACTTAGCAGCTGGCCAGCAAAAGAAAAATGTTGACGTAAAAATTAAGGAAAATGATATCTTCTTCCCCCACAATAGAATCATCAGTTCTCTTGGTGACGTCTGTCAATTACAGAACCGGATAGTCCTATCCCCTAGTGTAAAATAATGCTCAAAAGGGGGGTCAAATTAGAAAAGTCGAAAGCAAAAAGTTTGACTTTGGATCTTTCTTTGGACTAGTTAGAAGACAAACACACTAAAAGTCATGACCGCTCTGAGGTGAGGCCTAGTAGGGGGGTACAAAGGAGGTCGTGTTTTAGGGTTCCGTACCCGAAGGATGCCAAACGGCACCCTATTACTAAGCCTCCGCTGTCCGTCCGTCCGTCCGTCGGTCTGTCACCAGGCTGTATCTCATGAACCATGATAGTTAGACAGATGATGTATTTCTGTTGTCGCTATAATAACAAATACTAAATGTTCAATCGTTTTGTTTGCGCCTTTCGGTTTGGATACAACCACCTACATAAATTATAAATATTTTACTACCCGCAACTATCTCGAGCTTGACAGATACGGACTGATGTGTGGTGTGATTCTCTCGTGAAAATAAAATGGTCGTGCTGTGTAGTGCCTGAATAAATCAAGAGAAATCCGAGTGCTGTAAACAATCACAAGTGACCAACTGTAAAGAATTCCTCTTGGACCATCGACCTCGGACACCTCGACGTAAAGGTAACCAACCATACAGACAATTGGCAAATTAATCCCCCTTAACATTTGGCAGCAGAAAGCGTGGTTAGATTCCCTCTTTTCTTTGATTTCCCCCCTTTTTTGATTATTTGCGGGTTCATTGCCGTACATATTTTATTATTCCCCCCTTTTAGTAACAGTTGTCGCCTATTAAATATATTATCGGTGACCATCCGATCGGTGCGATTTGTCAATTTACATGCGGTTTCCAAGTACTTATTACGTGAATACATATTCCCAAAGCCCTAGACCAGTTAGTGTATGCGTAATTAGATAATTTACGAACATTTATAGCCTTAAACATAAAACAATAGCGCATTTCGGTGCTTGGCGTGATTTTCATAACCTATACATATATAATGTATTCTGTGACCTATACCTACCTACATACCTCAGCATTCCATTGTCGGCCGGCGAGCGATCATTGACCTTGATTGATAGGATAACTATGCCCACTTGTCGAGACCATGTGCTATTTTCTTGATTGTTACCTAAATCTTAGTAATCTATCTATATTCCTGTGTGAAGTTATTTGTTGGATTAAACTAACTTACCTAAATAAGTACCTAAATTTTTATAATGTCGAATAGCGGTGATGATACTGTGAAGCAACAGCTATTTGTTGAAACTTCTGACTATCGCAGGGCGAATGGTGTATTTCGGTTCGTGACTGAATGGCTTCGAGACACCCTTGGGATGATGGATAGAACCCCATTGGATAAGTTGTTAACAAGGCTGAACGATTTGGAGGATAATTATACCCAATTAAAAGATGCGTGTAAGGTACTCCTTGGTGGTTTAGACCCATCAGTTGATAAAACTGAATATAAAGTCGTCATAACCGACATGAAATCCATGCAAATTATGGTAGATGACCTGCGCGTTAGATACTCCGAACTCCGTCCCCGAACCCAAAGTGATGAACCATCAGCCTTTAGTACCCCTAACAGAGACCATAAACAAGTGTTAAACAGTTCCCCTAATCTCGGCTATAGATTGCCCGATCTGCCCGTACCCAGGTTTCACGGAAAACCTGATTCCTGGATAAGTTTCATTGACCAGTTTGATAGTGTTATTGATTCCCAATCGAAACTCATGCCTGCCGTCAAACTTAAGCATTTGGTCAGTGCCCTTTCGGATGAGCCTAAACGCTTGTTACAGCATTTAAAGATTGAAGCGGGTAACTACGAAGTTGCTCGCGACCTGTTGAAACATAGATACCATAATACTCGTGTCTTAGCCGATACCTTCATTACCCAAATAAAATATTGAACCTACCCGAGATAACCATGAAATTGGTCGGTTTGCGCGCAAGTTTCCTCAATCCGTTGTTAACCGCCTATCGCTGCTTAGAGCGATTGGACATACCTGTCCAACATTGGTCGTACATATTTGTATGTCGAAGTTGCCCACAGAGCTGAAATCCCGATTTGAGCAACCGATGGAAACGCCGAATTAGTCGACGCCATGCCAAACCGACCTAGTGAGCGACCCCCCTTACCTAGACGTGTACATGTGGCCGAAGTCACTCCTACGCCTAGTGAATGGCCCACTTGTTTCCTATGTAGCAGCGGAAATCATTTTTTGAGAGAATGTGAGGAATTTAGACGTATGACCCCACGTGATCGTTCCAACTTTGTGAAAATTACAGGCCTTTGCTACCGGTGTATGGACAAGCACCCGATAGCTTCATGTAAGAGAGATTATAGATGTGCTACATGCCATCGCAGTTACCATCACACAATGTTGTGCTTCAATGACCCCCGCAACCCCGAGTACTCCCCCAGGCCTAGAAATAATGTGTCTTTCCGCGAGCCATCACCCCCGCCCCCGCGTTCCCCCTCACCGCGCAATAGTCCCCGTGGCAGTCGCTTGGGCGTGGGCCGCAGTGCTCATCATTATGCATACTCCCGTGAGTATCGCGGCCGTAGAACTTCACCCCAAAATGCCACATTGCGTTCCCAGCGTTCATCATCTCTGTCTGACCGCCGCCGTCGTGTGTACCGTACTCCTTCACCCCCTCTGCGTAGAGACGATGCCCATGGCCGTTTTAATGGAGTAAATCCCGTGCATGGAGGCTGTGTTGCCGCTGCCTCTTACAGCAGAGATAAGTCGAATACATGCCCGACTCCTATCCTTATTCCCGATAATTGTTTTGTGCTTCTCCCCACTGCTGTTATTCATGTGAAAACCCCTTCTGGTTATTTTGTAGAAGCACGCGCAGTGTGTGATACTGGTGCGGAGGGCTGCCTAATAACCACCGATTTAGCAGCAGAACGTATGAATTTTCCTTTGACTCCCACCACCCTTCCCGCATTGCGTGGCATCGGTAATGTTCCATCATTGGAGGCACGCGGTTCCATGTCCCTTACTTTTAAACCTGTGAATTGTTCCTACCCTGAAGTCACAACCACGGCATTGGTTGTAGATGTGATTGCTGGTACTAACCCTGAAGTCAAGCTCCCTACACATGTGACTGACTCTACATCTCACCTACCTCTTGCGGACCCCAACTTTGATAAACCTGGCCCTATCGATGTTTTACTTGGTGCTGGCGTCTTTGGCACCATCCTTAATATGGAGAGATCCTTATGTGACTCTAGTGGTGAAACAGCCCTTTCAACAATTTTTGGCTATGCTATATCAGGCCCTATTGCAGGTAACTTCCAGACAGTAGACCCTCCAATGACAGGCCTATCCCTATCCCGAATTGTAGAGAAATTTTGGATGTTTGAGGAAACCCCTCAACTAACCCATATAAACCCTTTAGATATAGAGTGTGAGTCACTATTTAAACGTACAACCTTCCGCCATGTTGATGGCCGATTTATGGTGCGGCTTCCTTTCCTACTCGACCGACCCAAGCTAGGCGATTCTAGAACAGCGGCTGAAAGGCGATTTATTAATTTATAAAAGAGACTACATGCCAACTTTTCCCTTCTTGCGAAATATAGAGCTTTTATGAGAGAGTACCTAGAGTTAAATCACATGAGTGTGTCTTTTTGTGATGTTTTAAAATCTGAGCACTATTACATTGCTCATCATTGTGTGTTTAAAGCCTCCGGTGATACCTCCAAAATACGCGTTGTGTTTGATGCCAGTAACCCAACCTCGTCTGTTGTTTCCCTTAATCAGTGTTTACATAAATGCCCAAAGTTACAGAGAGATATCCTAGATAGTCACATCCTTTTGAACTTCCGAAGACATGAAGTAGTGTTTGTGACCGACATCAAAATGATGTTTCGAATGACTTGGACCCATCCTGATGATCGTCGATACCAACTTATTCTCTGGCGTGAGTCTCCTTCTGATACTCTGCTTACCTACGAATTGAATACCACTACGTATGGTCTCCGTTCTAGCCCCTTCATTGCCATACGTTCCCTCCTAAAACTTGCTGAACAAGAGCGTACTACATTCCGCCGAGCAGCGGCCGTGTTAGAGAATGATATTTACG
This sequence comes from Argyresthia goedartella, assembly GCA_949825045.1. Lineage (NCBI taxonomy): Eukaryota > Metazoa > Arthropoda > Insecta > Lepidoptera > Argyresthiidae > Argyresthia > Argyresthia goedartella. Next base: position 16,585,174 of record OX463826.1, read on the forward strand.
TAGATGACTGCCTAACTGGAGCTCAGTCCCTAGAGGAAGCTCGTAACATAAAAACTGAGTTAGAAGCTCTTATGTTATCCGGCGTATACGAGTTGAGAATGTGGATTAGTAACAAACCCGAACTCCTGAGTAACCTCCCTCCTGAACACCTCCAATTACCCCACACATTTGAAGACTGTGATAATCCCCAAACCATAGCAGTGTTAGGAGTCCAATATAATCCTACGAGCGATGCCTTTACCTTTCGATCTTCCTATCAGCCTGAGTCAGTAATCTCTAAGAGAAAGGTCCTTTCGTTGATAGCCCGAATGTATGATCCCTGTGGGTAGATTACGCCTGTTGTATTTAAAGCCAAGGCCTTTATACAACGTCTGTGGTTGTCTGGCCTTACCTGGGATGAGCCCCTTAATTCAGATCTTGCTAAGGAGTGGGCTTCCTTCACCCAAGACCTTGTACATGTCACTAAATTAGAGATTCCCCGACGAGCCTATCCCAGTGGTGCTGTTAACTATGCCCTTCACGGTTTTTGTGATGCTTCCGAAGCGGGTTATGCCGCAAACGTTTATTTAAGATGTGTTGATTGCCATGATGTCTGCCCCGTCCACCTTTTAATAGACAAAAGTAAAGTTGCTCCTGTTCGTAATCGCCTCACAATTCCAAAATTGGAATTACTAGGAGCTTCGCTCTTAACAAAATTAGTTCATCACGTTGTTTTCTGTCTTCAGAAGCCAATTGTGTTGGATGTAATATATAGTTGGACGGACAGTAAAATTATCCTAGCATGGATAAAGACCCCCCCCCCCCCCCTCATAATTTACAAACCTTCGAAGCAAATCGTGTGTCCCAGATTGTGAATGAGGAAATTCCCTCTGAGTGGCGTCATGTCCCGAGTGATTGTGCTTCCCGTGGCCTTACTGTTTCCGCCCTTATTAATCATTCCCTGTGGTGGTCCCCTGAATGGTTAAAATTGCCCTCTAGTTCCTGGCCTCAAATAGATAAAACCAATGACATGATACCCTCTTCCCTTCCCGGACTCCGCTGCTTGGTAACCACATTGTCGACCCCTTCCCCAGAATCAGATTTCCTGTTAGAGCGTATAGTTCCCTTAGTAAGTTGGTTAGCGTGATGTGCTACATCCGTAGATTTATAAACAACTGAAAATTTCGTGATTTCCACGTCTCTACACCCTTCCCTACGTGTACCGAAAGAAAAGACGCTCTCCTAACCTTAAGTAAGTTGGTTAGCGTGATGTGCTACATCCGTAGATTTATAAACAACTGAAAATTTCGTGATTTCCACGTCTCTACACCCTTCCCTACGTGTACCGAAAGAAAAGACGCTCTCCTAACCTTAGTCGACATTTCCCAGCGGAGTTCTTTCCCTGAAGAGATAGTGTTTAAATGATGTCAATTATACTAAGTGTTTAGTTTTAAACCACACCACTAGATGGCGTTGGTAGTACTTTGCCTCGCGGTATCGTAAGGTTTTCATCTCAGCTTATATTTCTAACATGTAATTTGAATTGTTGAGTTTTAATTAAGAGTTTAACAAGTACTTAAATACAGTGCAGTGAGTAAAGTAAAGTGAAGTGTTTTAGTTCTCCATAGTGGTCCTTCGAAACGGATTTGTATTTGGGACAGTGCGAGTGCGAAATTTGACCTTGAGAATTTTACAGTTGTGTTCTAAAGACTTAGAAAAATCACGATCAATAAAAAGACTTGTAAAATTTCAAGAGTGTAATCTGGACTTAGAAAAATCACGATCAATAAAAAGACTTGTAAAATTTCAAGAGTGTAATCTGGACTTAGAAAAATCACGATCAAAAAAAAGACTTGTAAAATTTCAAGAGTGTATTCTGAACTTAGAAAAATTACGATTAAAAAAAAGACTTGTAAAATTTCAAGAGTGTATTCTGAACTTAGAAAAATTACGATTAAAAAAAAAGACTTGTAAAATTTCACACTTCGAAAAAAAAAAAAAAAAAAAAAAATAGAATTTAACTACGTCTACAAATCAGTTATATCAAGATGGCTGAACTTTGCATGTCTCAGATTGATCTTAAAGAAAGAATTGATAAGATTTTAACGAATACTAAAAAGACAAGTAAGAGTTTACGTACACTCGGATTTTATGAGACACGCTTAGAATTAGCGGAAGGTTATTGGAAAGAGTATAATACACAGAAGACACATATTCTAAGTACCGTTTCTGACAAGGTCGTTAAAGAAACAGGATTTAACATTCGAGAACATTTCGATTTAACAGAAGAAAGTTATTTGGCACTCAAAACGTATATGAAAGAGGCGATCAACGAGTTAAAAAACGCTGACAAGAAACAACAGAATAATGAAAGCAGTGTATCGGTAGTGAGTGACAATTCAGAGGGAAAGGTTAAGCGGATGAAAGCTAAGCTTCCACCCATAGCCATACCTACCTTTTCAGGTAGTTACAGTGAATGGATGAGCTATAGAGATTTATTCACCACACTCATCCACAAGGAACCAGGTCTCTCAAAGATTGAAAAACACCATTACTTGAAGTCAAGTTTGTCAGGTGAAGCCGAACAATTGCTGAGACATTTTACTCTTACGGAAGCTAATTATGAAAAGTCTTGGAAGACACTAGAAGAGAGATACAATAACAAAAGAGTTATTGTGAGCAACATCCTCAATCGCCTACTTAACCAAAAGAAGCTGACAATAGAATGCGCAAGTGGTCTGAAAGAATTATTGGACACAACAAAAGAATGCCTTAATTCTCTGGATAATTTGGACATCGACACTTCTGCATGGGATGCGATTGTGGTACATATAGTAGTCTCCAAGTTGGATATCGAGACACACAAACTTTGGGAACAATCACTTGGATCCACAACAGAAATACCAAAGTTTACCACATTAGCTCAGCATCTGGAGAATCGCTTCCGATCGATGGAGATGATTAGCGTCACACAAAGAAAAGAGTTTGCCAAACCACCACCACGTCCTGCACCAAAAACTACAACTGTAAAAACTTTCGTCGCAGAAATAGAAAGCACCTGCACCTACTGCAATCAGAACCATTACTTATGCCACTGTAAAGATTTTGCCACACTAGATATTCCACAACGTCAAGAATTTGTAAAGAATAACGGAATATGCTTCAATTGTCTTGTAAAAGGACACTCCGTTAGTCACTGCCGACAAAGCACATCCTGCAAAAAGTGTTACCGTCGTCACCACACGTTGCTCCATGCTACGCACACGCACAAGACAGCTGTCACACCTGAGAAACCCGAGGAAACACAAGCTATAAGCATGAAAACTGAATTCATGAATTCGCAAGTTTTGCTAGCTACAGCACTGGTTGCAGTTCAAGCTATAAACGGAGAGACACACATTCTCCGAGCCCTCATTGATCAAGGATCTCAGGCCTCCTTTGTTACTGAAGCTGCTTCTCAACTACTCAATCTCAAGCGCACAAGTGTTAATGGCAAAATCTCTGGAATATCTGACACATCAGTGATAACTACAAAGTCTATGGTCACACTATCATTCCACTCTCTGCACAATCGAGAAATGACACCAATCACAGTCAACGCATATGTCCTAAGGAGACTTACCTCATTGCTACCCTCCCATGAGTTTCCTGTGGATGCTTGGCCATCACTTGAAAAATTAAACCTCGCAGACCCACAACTCCACAAACCTGGCTCCATTGACATTTTACTTGGTGCCGAAGTGCACGCACAAATCATGCTAGAAGGATTAAAGAGACACGACACATTAATCGCACTAAATTCACGTCTAGGCTGGTTGATATCTGGCAAAATAGAGAAAACTCCAACCACCCAGCCACACAACATAGTAGTTGCTCATGCGAATTTTGAGGTTGATCAATTGCTAAGAAAGTTTTGGGAGATTGAAGAATACTTACCACACACGAAGCCTATGGCGAAATTAGAGACGTTGTGTGAAGAGCATTACAAGAATACTCACACTCGGAACACTGACGGTCGTTACATCGTGAGTCTCCCCTTCAAAGATGATTCAGACACCAACTTAGGTGATTCCAGGCCACTGGCAGTCAATCGTTTACTTCAAATGGAGAGACGTACTGCACGCCAACCTGAATTAAGAGACGAGTACTGTAAGTTCATGCAACAGTACCTTAAAGATGGTCACATGGAAAAGGTACCTGAAAAAGAAAAGAAAAATGAATATACACAAAGGGATAAAAGGATATATTACTTACCTCATCACGCAGTCGTTAGAGAATCTAGCATCAGCACAAAACTCAGAGTGGTCTTCGACGGAAGTGCCAAACCTGAAAAAGGAAATTCACTCAATGACGAATTGCTAATTGGTCCTCCTCTACAAGCAGACATTCGAGATTTAGTTACGAGATGGAGACAATACAAATTTTGCTTAGTAGCTGATATACAGAAAATGTATAGACAAATACTTATATCCAAAGAAGACACCGAATATCAAAGAATTCTGTGGCGGGAAGCACCGAACAAACCAATAGAAGAATATCGGCTACTTACTGTAACATACGGTACTTCTTGCGCACCGTTTTTGGCGATTCGAACACTGCATCAACTTGCTATAGACGAACGTGAAGAATTCCCTGAAGAAGTCGAGAAGCTGAAAGTCGATTTATACATGGACGATCTGATGACGGGTGCGTCCACTGAAGAGACTGCGGTTCAACTGCAGACACGCTTGACAGCGCTACTGTCTAGAGGTGGCTTTCCTTTGCACAAGTGGGCTTCGAACAGTGAATTAGTGTTGAGTAATATCCCAAACTCTAATAAAGAACCTCAAAGCTCGGTGAATATCCAAGTTGATGAATCAGTGAAAACTTTGGGTATAATGTGGAAACCTCAAAATGACAATTTCGAGTTGAAAATACAAATCGACTGTAAGAATACACACTTTGCCACAAAAAGAAATGTTTTGTCTGCAATAGCTAAGACTTTCGACCCCCTGGGTTGGTTAGCACCAAGTGTCATAGTTCTAAAGATGTTTATGCAAAAATTATGGGCTGCTGGCTTAGGTTGGGATACAGAACTACCAGATGAACTCAAAAATGAATGGTTAACTTACTTAGAGAAATTTGTTAACATGAAACCCATTCAACTACCTCGATGGTTAGGAATTTCTGTCGCCACAATTCATGTTGAACTTCACGGCTTCAGTGATGCTTCTGAAACCGCATATGCTGGGGTGGTGTACCTCAGAGTTTGGGATGGCCAAGACGTCAGAGTTAGTTTGATTATAAGTAAAACTAAAGTTGCCCCCGTAAAACAAGTGTCTGTGGCTCGCCTTGAACTCTGCGGTGCCGTGCTATTATCTAAGATGTTATACGATGTAAAGACAAGTCTAAAAATACCTGACGATCGTGTTTTTGCATGGTCCGATTCTACCATAGTTCTGTCGTGGTTGCGAAAAACTCCAAATACCTGGACAACGTTTGTTGCGAACCGTACCACAGAAGTGTTGAATGTCACTAACAGTAGCCAGTGGAATCATGTAAGTTCCTCTGAAAATCCAGCCGATTGTGCTACACGAGGTGTTAATCCAGAGGAGCTCCCAAACAAAGAACTATGGTGGCATGGCGCACCTTTTTTGAAACAGAAAGATATTTGTTACCAACAATTTGTAGCTATTGCCGAAGACGAGTTACCTGAAAGAAAGAAACTTACAAAATTTACTTATCATTGTGTAGATGATGATACTGAAGAACATCTTAATAGGTACTCTACACTGTTAAAATTGGTTCGAGTCACTGCGTACTGCATTCGATTTGTAAACAAATGTAAATCTCACAAAAACCAAGACAATATACAACCGCTGCCTTCCTATTTGACAGTGAGTGAAATTCGAAATGCCTCCAATATATGTATACGACTTTCACAAGCTAAACATTTCACAGCGGAAATTGAACTGTTAACACATGGTAAATCTGTAACCAAATGCAGTAAGATATATGCATTAAATCCATTTCTAGATGATTCGAGAATTCTGAGAGTGGGTGGACGTCTAACCAATGCTGATATAGCGTTTGATTTGAAATTTCCAATTGTTCTGATGAATAAAAGTAAGCTTGCGGAGCTTATAGCTACTGAAGCTCATCACAAAACTTTGCATGGTGGCCATCAACTCACACTCAATTATGTTAGACGTAAGTACTGGATAGTTGGAGCTAAACAACTTATAAAGAAAACTGTAAGAAAATGTATACCATGTTTTAAGCAGTATGCAACACCAATCACTCCATTCATGGGCAATTTACCCCAGTGCAGAGTCACACCAACCCGACCATTTCGCAGTAGCGGTGTAGATTATGCTGGTCCTTTTACTCTAAAGCTGTACACAGGTAGATGTGCGAGAACTTGTAAAGCATATATTTGTTTGTTTGTTTGTACTGTGACAAAAGCCATTCACCTTGAACTGGTGAGTGATCTCACAAGCTCAGCCTTTTTAGCAGCATTTAAAAGATTCACGTCGCGTCGTGGCCATTGTAGCGACTTGTGGAGCGATTGTGGAACCAACTTCATAGGAGCCTCACGCGAGTTAGATCTTGCTTTTAAAAATAGAAAATCACAAGTAGTTGCGGAAATTGCTGAATTGTTATCCAATGATGCCACAAATTGGCACTTCAATCCCCCTAGTAGTCCCCACTTTGGCGGATTGTGGGAAAGCGGTGTAAAATCCGTAAAAGGTCATTTGAAACGTGTTATCGGACAAACTTGTCTCACTTTCGAAGAATTTGCAACCTTTTTGACCCAAGTTGAAGCTTGTGTTAATTCTCGTCCTTTAACTTTAATATGTTCCTCTCTCGATGAACCTCCACTTACCCCTGGACATTTTCTCATAGGAGAACCTCCAATTACAATACCGGAAGAAGATTATACGAATGCCAAATTGAATTCCTTAAAACGTTGGCAAACTGTTCAGCGCTTGGTGCAATGTTTATGGCAGCGATGGCAAATTGAATATCTGACTAATCTGCAGCATCGTTACAAATGGAACAAAAATGTTCCAGACATTGACATAGGTACTATCGTTTTAGTAAAAGATGAACATTTACCTCCGGGAAAATGGCTTTTGGGTAGAGTTGTTACAAAACACCCGGGAACAGATGGTATAACTCGAGTTGTTTCACTACGGTACAAAAATTGTATATTTAAAAGACCTCTTACTAAGTTATGTCCTCTGCCCCTGGATGATTAATAGGGTAGATATTTCTATAATTTGTTGTTATGTGCGATTTGTTTAAGGACCGTATTGTCCTTAGGCGGCGATGATGTTTAAATGATGTCAATTATACTAAGTGTTTAGTTTTAAACCACACCACTAGATGGCGTTGGTAGTACTTTGCCTCGCGGTATCGTAAGGTTTTCATCTCAGCTTATATTTCTAACATGTAATTTGAATTGTTGAGTTTTAATTAAGAGTTTAACAAGTACTTAAATACAGTGCAGTGAGTAAAGTAAAGTGAAGTGTTTTAGTTCTCCAGATAGCCTCATTAAAATGTGGTCGGTTGATCCGTACCTCCCTAAGAAGTCTTAACCCCTTTATTGACGAGAAATGCCTTATTAGAGTTGGAGGGCGCCTAAGGAATTCTGACCTACCCTATGAAGCTAGACACCCTCTCCTTCTACCCAAAACTGGTAATTTTGTAAAGATTCTCATTTCCCATTATCATATTGTAAATTGTCATGCAGGTGCTAATGCTCTACAAGCCATCCTAAGTCGAAATTTCTGGATACTCTCTGTACGTAGAGCCATACAATATGTCATCTTCAGATGTTCCCCTTGCTATCGCCTTAAAGCAGCTACTTCCCAACCCCCAATGGGCGACCTGCCCAGAGATAGAGTAACTGTGGTCCGACCCTTTGATGGCGTAGGTTCCGATTTTTGCGGTCCTTTTTATACTAAAGTACAGGCCTATCGCAATAAAAAAATAGTGAAATCGTACCTGTGTGTCTTTGTATGTTTGTCTACAAAGGCAGTTCATTTCGAATGTGTTTCTGACCTTACCACTGAGAATTTTGTAGCCTGTTTTTCCCGTTTTGTGAGTCGCCGAGGAGTCCCGAGCCTAATTTGAACTGATAACGGTAGAAACTATGTGGGTACAAATAATTACCTCAAGGAGTTGTACACCTTCCTAGACCAAAACAAGGACGTTATTGTTTCTGAGTTATCAAAACAAAGTATTGATTGGGTATTTTATCCTCCCGTTTGTCCTCTATCTTCTATCTTCTACAAGGGGGTTGTAGTGCCTGCACCTGGCCCACTTGAGCGAGGCCTTTGTGCATGTCTCCTTCACCTGCACATCTACTTCAGCCATCCCAACTCCTGCACCAGCTGGAAAAGGAGGCTTGGGTGTTCTAGGAGCTCGTGGGTGTTTGTTGTGTCTCCTAGGATAGCCATCCTGATTTATGTTGTGAATGGACATGCCAGTAGCATATGCTCTACTGTTTCTTCCACTTCCATGCACCCCCTGCACAGGGGGCTGTCCGTTGCACCTGTAATTTTCAAGTGTTTGTTTAGTGTACAATGGCCTGTAATAAGGCTTGTTAGTATTTTTATTTTACTGCGTGGCAGACTGAGACTTCATTAAGTAATTCGTAAATTTATGGTTATACTTGTCTTTAAAAAGTTTTGTGTTTTTGCAGTCTTCTCTGCTAGACCATAATAGGTTTTGTTGCTGTACTGTGGCTTCTTTGAGCCTTTTTCATAGAGCTTCCGCTGATAAGGGCGAGAATGGTGGAGGGCCGATTGCTGGCCTTTCTGCCCCTAATTTTGCTAGCTTGTCTGCCTCCCAGTTGCCTTTGTCACCATGGTGACCTTTTACCCACTGAACTGTGACCTTGTTTTTCTCACCTAGCCTGCTGAGTGCCTTGTGGCATTCTAGTATGAGTTTTGATTTTGTCAACGGTCTTTTTAGTGAGCTTAGTAGGGCTGCGCAGTCCGTTTTAAAGGTTATGTCATTCCCCTTTGCATCATTTATCAAGTGCATTGCCCCGTGTAGGAGACTCAAGTGTTTCAGCTTGAAACACTGTCGTCTCCTTTCCGAAGCTTAGGGAAAGTTTAATGTCAAGCTCCGGCGAGAAAAGACCTCCGCCTGTGTTCTTGCTTTTCTTTGAGCCATCACTGTATATTTTTATGCTTTTGTGATTTGGTATTGTTGGTGTTTCCAAGCCCTTGGCTGTGATTTCATATTTCCTACCGAATAGTAACTGTTTTGATGCGATCAATTCCAATAATGGCTTCCGGCACTTCCCCGAATGCTTTTTCTAGAATTGTGCAGTGTCCTTTATCTGCTATTTGTCCTTTCCATTGTCCAGTACTGTATAGCCTTATGGCCGCCGATTTGGCCTCCTACTGTACGAATAGGTCCAATGGTGGTATGCCTAGCTTGATGCCGCGTGCCGCTGATGGCGTTGACCACATGCAGCCTGTCATGGCTACACATGCCATTCTCTGGAACTGCTGTAGTTGTGTTGCAGTTGTGCATAGTGTTGTTCGTTGCCACCATACCAGGGAGCCGTATGTGATGATGGGTTTCACCACAGCTCACGTTTGTCCTCATTGGGGTGGTATTTTTGAAGCTGCCGTCAAGTCCGCTAAAACCCATCTCAAACGTGTAGTCGGTGAAACTCCTCTTACATTTGAATAGTTGACAACTGTCTTTACAAAGATAGAGGCAGTACTCAATTCCCGCCCCCTTTGCCCTGTATCGTCGCGAGACCCCAATAATCTTGAGATTTTGACCCCTGGCCATTTTCTTATTGGCCAGCCTTTAAATGCGTTGCCTGAGAATCCCTTCACTGATGTAAAAGTTAACCGGCTGTCGAGATACCAGCTTTTACAACAGATAACTCAACATTTTTGGAACCGTTGGAGCTCTGAATACCTTTCCACCCTCCAAGCCAGACACAAGTGGACGAACCCAATGAACCCACCAGTAGTTGATGAACTTGTCCTCCTAAAGGACGACAACCGCGACGCCATTGTAAGGGGGGTATACAATGGCTTCGCGGTAGAGTTGTAAAGCTTTACCCTGGCCAAGATGGTGTAGTCCATGTAGTTGATGTTCAGACCTCCACCGGCATCCTCAAGCGGTCCCTTACCAAGTTGGTGCGCCTTCCTATAGATTAAAGCTCCTTTAAGATTATTATTACTGTATAGATTTGTGTTCCTTTCTTTGTGAAATAAGTTTTTTGTAGTCTTATTTTCCTTGCCTATTTAACGTAAACATTTAACATGTTTAGGGCGTGGGCTGTGTTCAATCGTTTTGTTTGCGCCTTTCGGTTTGGATACAACCACCTACATAAATTATAAATATTTTACTACCCGCAACAATCTCGAGCTTGACAGATACGGACTGATTTGTGGTGTGATTCTCTCGTGAAAATAAAATAGTCGTGCTGTGTAGTGCCTGAATAAATCAAGAGAAATCCGAGTGCTGTAAACAATCACAAGTGACCAACTGTAAATAATTCCTCTTGGACCATCGACCTCGGACACCTCGACGTAAAGGTAACCAACCATACAGACAATTGACAAATTAATCCCCCTTAACACTAAAAAACAAAATAAAATAAATATTTAAGGGGGTTCCCATACAACAATTCTTTCAATACCACATACAACCTTATGAATGCATTTCGTTACGTACATGGAATGTTAAAGTAGCCGCACCAATAACTTTGTAAACAACATTTTGCTATGTAAAATCAAAACTATTTACTTCACACCATCCCTACCATTGTACGGTGGTACGGAACCCTTCGTATGTGAGTTCGACTCGCACTTGGCCGTTTATATTGTAGAATTACTAAGATGAACGAATCTCTTTGAGTAGAATTCCCTTCGTCCTGTAAAACTGTCAAAGTCTATAGTTCTCCCGTCAAGTCAATAACTCAGTTGTCAGTCGGAACGTAAACAAATATTGATTGAGTTTTTTTGTACTTTTATAAAGTGGCGAGATCTTAGATTATAATAAAGTCTTAGTGAAATCCTAAGATTAGCACAAGACAATCATCATGCCTAGTGTAAAAAAAATATCAAGTGAGAGTCGAACTCGCGCACGAAGGGTTCCGTACCATCGTACAATGGTAAGGATGGTGTTTAGTGAATAGTTTGGATTTGACATAGCAAAATGTTGTTTACTAAGTTATTGGTGCGGCCTACTTTCACACTTCATGCACGTAATCAGGTGCATTCATAAGTTTGTATGTGGTATTGAAAGAATTGTTGTATGGGAGCCCCCTTAAATATTTATTTTACTCTGGTTTTTATTTATTCTATTGTAAACTTTTGCCTATACTATCAAGTGCATGTGACTTAATCACCTTTCTTTAGTACATCTGCCAGTGTTGGTTGCCCTGTGTGACTTACACAATTGGTGATATCGTACGGTCAACGGACAGTGGTCATATTTCAGTTTAAATAACACGACGGCGGCGGCGGCGTGCGAACTACCTTGCCGTAACATAGTTTACACCAACTCGGAGGGTAGGGCATCATTTTTCGACCATAAAAATGATGCCCTTGGCACTTAGATATAAATACTAAAGACGTAAAGGGTTCACCTGGACTCGTATCTTTATTTAATAGTTACTTTCTTATTCTTTATAGTACAATGTAAAAATTCTATCTGGTACCTACCTATGCACTCACTATAAAGTTAACCGTATTCTGCATGCTGGTAGGTGTAGGTCATTAATCATTATGTAGGTACGTAAGTTTTCTTCTTTTTTTTAAGTTAAATTAAGATTTCTTTGTTTTATTTGATTTTGTGCTTTTGGGGCATTGAATAAATGATTTATTTATAATTATTAGTATTTGTTGTTATAGTGGCAACAGAAATACATCAACTGTGAAAATATAATCTGTCTAACTACCACGGTTCATGAGATGATGATGAACCCTAAAAATGCGTTGAAGGTCTACTCAGACCTCAAATCTTAAACATTTCGTCAGCATTCATCGTGAGTGATCCACAGCTTTACAAGTGATGTTATTTGGAACCTGTGAATGAATGTTTATTTACCATAAATGAATTTCATTTATATTTCTTATTTAAGTTGTATTCTAAGTTATAACATTTTATGTGGTCTCGTTGATCCATACACTAGGAAGACCTGTATTGTATGGAACAGCGTTTCCGTCTTAAATGTGTATCTTATACAATTATATATTATTATTGTTTTCACAATATCTTAAGTTTCTGTACTTAAGTATTATTCGCATTAAACAACATCAGTAATAATTATATAAAGATAACTAAGTATTACATTTAATTATATATATTTATGTTTTATTTATTTTTAAGATCTCTATTCACATACCTATTATCTATTTTGTTTACTTTTGTATGTTTAACATTTTTTCCGTTCTTATGTAGTCTAGTCTGAGAAGCCATGTTTTCACTATACCTGTGCTAAATATACGTAAAAACTGAACAATGTAATTGGTCCATCATATTGTAGTGAAGAGTTATTTGACCGTATTTTGCAAAATTTTCTGGAATATTTTTATTTAAGAATGGTCAATAGTGACAGATTTTTTCCTTGAGAAACAACCCGCCTTAAATAACCGGAAAATAATTTTGATCGAGTGACGTCACGAGGGTTGTTATTTTAAATATTTCTCGAAGAATGCATATTAATTCCTAAAATAGGCTAAAATTTCATAAAATAAAACATAAAGTAAGTATCACCTATATTTTGTTCTTAGCATCGCTGATTCTCTACAACTTTAATTCTCGTCAACGTATTCCCAAGCGTCAACGGTTGATGAGAAATTAGCATAGGTACATAATTACAGTTGTACAGAATTGTATCAGATTTCATTATGTGGTACAACATAGCAAATATTGTAAAAAATGGGTCAAGTGCGAGTCGGACTAGCGCACGAAGGGTTCCGTACCACCACCACTCCACACCATCCCTACCATTGTACCGATGGTGTGGAGTGAATAGTTTGGATTTTACATAGCAAAATGTTGTTTACAAATTTATTGGTGCGGCTATATTCATACTAAATGTAAACGTTTGCAGTTCCGGGTAGGTTTTCCTGTCATCTTTGGCTTAAGTTGCATATCCTCTGTACTGTCAAACCCAAAATTGTATTTTTTGTATTTGCTGTATTTTTTTCATAATTTGCTAAGACGCGTCATTTTGGAACATGTAAGCAAATAATGCAAAAAAAGGGGTCAAGTGCGAGTCCACTGTAGGGATGGTGTGGAGCGTTTTTTTATTATTATTTTACATGGCAAAATGTTGTTTACAATGTTATTGGTTACTTTCATACTCCATGTACGTAACCAGGTGCATTTATAAGTCTATATGTGGTTTAAAGATAAATAAAAAACGTTGGCAGTTTCGGGTAGGTTTTTCTGGATCTTTGGCTTAAGTTGTATATGCTGTATTTTTTTCATAATTTTAGACACATAATTTTTGATCATAACTTCTGAAGTAATCAAAATTTGATTGCTTTTCAATTGATACTTACTCTACATGACTTATTTCGGTGCTATTTTTCGTTTTGTCATTTCACCCCCTCCGCTTTTTTGTAGGCAATATTCTTTTCATAAAAGACTTGAAATATGTTGCGGTTAGCAGGATAAGTATTTTTGCAGAAGGTTTCAAGACTATCTTTATTCATATTCATATTCTTTATAGCACAGAAAATATAGATAAACAGACAGTTACAATAAATTTTATAGGCAAAGGCTAGCTTGTCTCCAAAAAGAAATTTCTTCCAGCAAACCTAGGCAAGACAGGAGTGTTTATGATACAGGACAGTCCTAGTGCGCAATAATACTGTTTATACTATATACTGTTACTGTTTACTGTTACTGTTTATACTATTTTTATTTTAAATTTCAAGTCCACTCGATTTATTTGCAACTATTGACAGCATATTGACACATATATTTTTTTTTTTGGTTCATTTGCCTTGTCAGGCATATTGACACAGTATGATAGTTTTTTTTTTTTTTAAGTGCCATTGTGCGGCTTTTGAAGTCGCGGTCCCTCTTGCGCTTACCTTTTTGCTGTGGATTTTATTCTATTGTTAGCGCTATAATTTATTGCTTTCTTATTGTGTAAAGTGTGTGTGTGTGTGTGTGTGTGTGTGTGTGATGTTTATTTACAATGTAATAGTAGGTTTTCTGATTTCTTACAACAATCCATGCCTGGTGAGGGTTTAGGTCACCCCATTGGATTATATTAGTCTTTTTTTTTCTTTTGATTCCTTAATCATTATATATTTTCTGCTAGGTATATTCCTATACCTAGTTATATATTTATATTATATTATAGTATATTATTTTATCTACATATTATGAATCTCAATAACGATAGCTTCTTGTCGTGTGCGTCTAGCGATGAATTTGTAAGTGCAGAAAGTGACATTTCCAGTGTGGAAGAACCACTTTCTGGCAAACTCAGAACTGTCTTTGGTGGGTCTGGGAAGAATCTGAACATTGTGCAAATCAATGCTCAGAGCATTCACACGAGCTACACCGATCTTATCGAGGCTTTTAGTGACCAACATGTGGACGCTATCCTTGTCTCCGAGTCATTCCTGAAGCCTTCACTCTCCTCATCTATGTACTCTCTTCCAGGCTTCAGGCTCTACAGGAATGACAGAGTCGGGAAAGCGGATGGAGGTGTTGCTGTTTACCTGCGTGTGGATATTCCGTGCAAGGTGATCAGCGCATCCCCTAGCCAGTACTCCGAGTCTGCCGAATATCTCTTCCTTGAAATTCTTCTTTATCACAATAAGGTGCTTCTTGGTGTTGTTTATAGCCCCTCTCTCCGTGTTGATTATTTCGACACCTTTGAATCTATTCTTAATGATTTGACCCCACTTTACGATGACTCTCTCATTCTTGGGGATTTCAACACTTGTCTCCTCAAAAATGATTCTCGTTCAGCCAAGCTTAGGTCAATAGTAGATTCATACAATCTGCACATTTTGCCGCTTGCGGCCACCCATTCCCAGCCACATTGCTCGCCCTCTCTTCTTGACATCATAATCATTTCCAACCTGGATAAGGTGGCCACTCATGGTCAACTTAACTCACCTTTTTCTTTTCACGACCTCATTTACGTCTCATATAAAATTAGGTCCCCTAAGTGCAGAACCAAATTTATTGAAACTCGCAGCTTCAAAGCCATCAACCTGGATTCCCTCAAGTCTGATGTTTCACTGGTCGATTGGTCCCCTGTCATCTTGAGCGAGAGCGTTGATGACAAAATTCACAGCTTCAATACAATTGTCCTGGGACTTTATGACAAACATGCTCCCATTAAAAAAGTTAGAGTGAAGCACCTGCCTGCTCCCTGGCTAAACGATGATATCAAGCGACTTATGACCAAGAGAGATCGGGCTAAGTGCAGGTACAAAAAGGATCCGACAGATGACAATTTTCTCACCTACAAATCGCTTCGAAATCTTTGCAATCGTCTCTGTCGCGACGCCAAACGCCGCCACATCTTTGAGTGTATCGAAAGGTACACTCCTGCTCAGGTGTGGAAATTTCTCAGGACACTTGGTATTGGCAAGTCCCAGGCCCAGGACACGCATTCAGGTAATGTCGATCTCAACGCTCTTAATCAATTTCTCTCCGCACCGCCCGTTGTGATGGACTCTACCGTCAAGCAAGCCACTCTTCGGAGCCTGCGTTCTAGGTCACTTCCCAACACCACTCCCTTCAACATGAGATATGTCGGAGTTGACACAGTTAAAAGGGCATTGTTGGCGATTAGCTCCAAAGCAGTCGGACATGACAACATCTGCCTAAAAATGATCTTCACTATCCTAGATGACCTGCTTCCGCCCATAACGCACATTTTAAATTTTTCCCTTTCAAACTGCTCCTTCCCCACTGCTTGGAAACATGCACTAATTATCCCTCTCCCTAAATCATCCAATCCCACCTGCTTCAAAGAATATCGCCCGATTTCCATCTTGCCGATCCTATCAAAAGTCCTCGAATCCATTGTCCATACCCAGCTCTCCCAATATCTATCCTCTAACAACCTATTAAATCCTTTTCAATCAGGCTTCAGACCGGGTCACAGCACAGTTACGGCTCTACTTAAAGTGACGGATGATATTCAGGTTGCCATGGATCAGAAGCAGCTTTCGTTGCTTACCCTGCTCGACTTCAGCAGTGCCTTTAACTGTGTTGACTTTGACATTCTCGTTGAACTTCTCAAATCTCTTAATCTCTCTTCCCATTCTATCAGCTGGTTCGACTCATACCTTCGTGACCGTAAACAGCGTATCAAATCGGAGACGACTTGCACGGATTGGTGTGACCTCACCTCCGGTGTCCCCCAAGGTGGCATTCTCTCTCCTCTTCTATTTTCTATATTTATTAACTCCATCTCCGATGCCCTCTCATCTTCTTATCATCTTTACGCGGATGACTTACAAATCTATCGCCACTTCTCTCCCGATAATGTAAACTCCGCTGTGGAGGCGGTAAACGCTGACTTAGAGGGTATTAGAGGATGGGCCTCGTCATTTGGGCTACTGGTTAACCCAAACAAGTCCCAGGCCATGATTATAGGTACCAGACACTCACTATGTTTGTTGAAGCAACAGTCTGTCCCTCCTGTATCTTATAACGGTACCGTAATCATGTATAGCGACATAGCGAAAAACCTGGGTGTTGTTTTCGATAACCAGTTAACCTGGTCAACGCATATCAGCGAGGTCAGCAGGCGAGTTTACACTACCTTTCACTCTCTCAGGAGACTTCAGAACTTTCTTCCTCGTCAGACCAAAATTATTCTCGCCCAGTCTCTTTTACTTCCCCTCATTGACTATGCTGATGTTTGCTGGGTAAGCGCAAATGAAGAGCAACTGAACAAACTCGAACGACTTCAAAACCTCGGGATTCGGTTCATCTTCGGACTGCGAAAATATGATCACGTTTCTCAACATCGCAGGGAGTTGAATTGGCTTCCGATTCGTCTTCGACGGGACTCTCATATCCTATGCCTGCTCTACAATATTTTGTGGAACCCTCGGTACCCTAACTTCCTGCGTGATCGCTTCGAATTTCTTTCTTCATGCAGGCCTCGGAGAACTCACATGGCTACTATGCTTAAAGCCCCACAACACTCCACTGCAACCTTCGAGCACGGGTTTAGAATCCGCGCTATACGGCTGTGGAATGAACTTCCCTGCACCATCAGGGACAGTCCATCACTGAATATCTTTAAGAACCGACTAAAGAAGCACTATCTTTCACTTTCTATTTAGCTATATAATGTATTAGTATTAGTATATTTGTAAGATATTTATTGATATGCTGTATTTATGTAACTGTGTATGTAGTCTATATTTCTTATCAATAGGGTTTTATGTATGTGTAATATGTATTATATTAGAATATAGTCTTAATTGTACGCGCAATTCTTTCCCTTACCTATCATCTCCGTCTCCTATCCAACATGGTTTGCTGGAAGAAATCTCTTTTTAGAGATAAGCTCGCCTTTGTACATGTTTTTTCTATCATAAGTTATCTGTATGTCTGTTTTGTTTAGTACAATAAAGAAATTACGAAATATACGTACGAAAATTACTTATAAAATATAAATAAAATATACCTAATAAATAAAATAAATATCTCCACTATATAAAATACAATAGATAGCATGCACATATACAGGAAGGTCCAAAAGGTGACGTTCAAAATTTTTTTTTAGATTCCTAATGCTTGGGTTTATCCGAAAATACCCCATGTATGTTTCGCGATTTTGAGGGGTTTAAAAGTTATGATTTTTTTAAACTGATTTGCTAATTTTCTATCTGAGCAACTTAAAATGATCATAACTTTTTTAATAGTGAGATATTTTGTATCAATTTTTCTCTAAAATGATTTTCTTGAGTCATTATTTCATACTTTATAATCAATTACACATCATTCTTCATTAAAAGTTACCAAAAAAAGGGTCGAAAGTGAAATTTTTTGTTTGAGTTGGACGGAGTTACATTTTCTAAATTCTCTTAAAAATACAAAATGGCTGTATCGTAAGTTCAAACTACTTTTAAAAACTTGAAAAATTTATAAGCTTACCAAATAATAAAAATAAAAAGGTTCTCAATAGGCAAATTTTCGATGAAAACGGCTTCCAAACTTATTTAGGTGAAAATGAGCTAAGCAAAAATGTTGTTTGAAAACATTGTTTTAGCTTTTTTATGGCCACCATTAGTAAGGCATCATCAAAAGCATTCAAATAATCTTAAATTGAACGAACAGTGACACATTAAAATAAATTTTACTTGAAAAAACATTCCGCTTTTGATGACCTTCTTGTTCTTCTTCTTCGGCATTTTTGCGTCCACTGCTTGGCGTGTTATGATGTAGAGTAGATTTTCAAAATGACGCCCTTCAACATCGATACGCAATCAGCAATGTCTTAAAAAATTAAATATTAGTCTTTGGAAAGCGCTTGTATTTTCTCTCACTTTCGTCGCTGCTTCTCTCAATTTTTGTCTATGTTCCCCTTCGGAGTTAGTCTCTCGAGCGTAGACTATTTCCTTATAGTATCCCCAAATAAAAAAACAATTGGTTTCAAGTCCTGTGAACGTGCAGGCCATTCGACTGGGCCGCGAAGCCCAATCCATCTACCCGGGAAAGTTTCATTAAGGTGCTCCCTCCCTTGGCTTGCATTATGGCAAGGAGCACCGTCATTTTGCAAAATGATGTCCATGTTCACGTTTTCCAGCAATTCGAACAGGTCAATCTGCAGAAAGTTTAAGTACGCATTTCCATTCATCCTAGAAGGTAGCTCAAAAGGCCCAATCAGTTCTCCATTTACAATTCCAGACCACATGTTAACGCTGTATCGCTCTTGAAAATTTGATGCTCCTGCTAGGTGTGTGTTTTCAATCGTCCAGCTGTAAAAGTTGTGAATATTAAATACTCCAGCCCTTTCAAAACGGGATTCATCGGTCCATAAAATATTATAAAAAAAAACTGGGTCTTCCTGAGACCTTCTTAACATTGTTTCGCAGAAAGCAACTCTTCTAGGGTAATCTGAAGCTTTTAGATGCTGGACGCGCTGAATGTGGTAACCGTGGTATCCTTCTGAAAAAAAAAGGTTTACTCACCACCGGGGCTGGAAAAAGTCACATACTCTCGCTCAGAACACCTCTGGGGCTTGGCGTGGAAATTGTGATTATCAGAATGGCTCGCGTAAGTTGGTGTACTAAGGCTTTAAAGTAAAAAAACAACGTACCATTTTTCAATATCCTTAGAACTGAGGTCCGTGGTATTCCAGTTGTTCTGGTAATTACTCTGGAACTCGTAGTAGGGTCTCTTTCAACTTCTGCCACGATGTCATCTCTTCTATCCTGATCTACACTGGGTACTCCTTCGTGCCTTTGGTTTCTACCGGGGATACGCCCGGCCATCAGCGTGTTATGAGTATTAATAAATACCCTATGGTCCGGGTAATGGTCCAGTATTTCTCGTCGCAGGTTCAGTTGTTGGCGATACAGCCTTGCTGCTAAACGACCGTTTCCTTTGGCCACTCTATAGTAATAGTGCATTTCTGCGTACTGACTTAGAGTAAAATTACTCATGTTGCTCCACAAACGCAACAAAATCACTAAGCAATCAAGGTCCGTAACACAAGCACAAGTCGGTCGTAAGGCAAATCGGAGTCCGATACAATGCGAGAGTAGTTTCAAAATATCGGGAACGGAAACAACGTTGTTTATTTCTCAAAAAAAATAATGTTTTAAAATAACAATTGTTTATTAAGATACAGTTGTTTTCAACTGTCTTCCAACGATATTTTGGCTAACCAGGTGGGCGCCAGCTCTACGCAACTCAATGCAAAGCATCTGTCATCAACACAGATTTTTTACTCGTTATTGGTCATCAAGCGTTAGTTCCACCACCTATCACCGCGCGCCAAAAGATCATTTGAAATCTGGACTTTTTTTTACTACCTATTTGACAGCCAGTATTTTATATTAAGCCAGTGTTTCATATGTACTATCGAACCATCTGAATCATGACCCACCATAAGCTTATTTTGCTAAACCCTTTAAATGCAAGTAGGTCGAAATTCGCTTGAAGGATTATTTCCTTGGTAACGAACTTGTTATCATTTGATTAGACACTGACATTACGATAGATCTTACAAGTTTGAAAGTCTCAAACGAATTATCAGGCAAGTGGGTCATGATTCAGTTGGTTCGATTGTACTTGGAGGAAAGAAGAGTAAAACAAAGAGTTTCAT
Source organism: Argyresthia goedartella (assembly GCA_949825045.1). Lineage (NCBI taxonomy): Eukaryota > Metazoa > Arthropoda > Insecta > Lepidoptera > Argyresthiidae > Argyresthia > Argyresthia goedartella. The sequence continues at coordinate 16,605,452 of OX463826.1, forward strand.
TGATCTGAGATTTTATACAGTTCATGACTGTGGCCCATTGCGCCGCGCATGCGCTGTGATATGCTTGTTTTTGGCGGTTTGGCCACTTTGATGTTTTGTTGTGTGACATGTATGTACGAATTCTGTTTTTTTTTTTTGTAAATAGGTAGGTTTGTAATACCCCTCTTTATGCAACAGTTTCATAAAATACTATTTAAATGTATCGCTGATTTTTCAATTAGAGATTATTTGAATGTATTTTCGGATACACCCAAGCATTAGTAATCTAAAAAAAAAATTTGGACGTCACCTTTTGGACCAACCTGTATAAACTACAAATTATCATACAGATACTTACAAAAATATGATACCGATTACGGAAGAGAAAGGAAATACGCTTTCAATCTTTTCTTAAAAGTGAAAAATGAGGGACTATCCCTAATAGTGCAGGGAAGTGCGTTCCACAGTCGGATTGCCCTTAACTTAAATGAGTGTTTGTAAGCGGCAGTGTTATGCCGAGGAGTTGACAGGAGAGACACCGTGTGGGATCTCCGATTACTATCCCTGGGGAAAAGAAACTCAAAACGTTCTCGAAGATATGTGGGTTAGAAAAATATTGAATAGATAAGAGAATTCTCTCAATGTGCATATCACGGCGAAGACGGATCAGAAGCCACCCCAGCTCCTTGCGATACTGGGAGACAAGGTCATATACTTGCGCAGCCCGTAGACAAACCGAATCCCAAGGTTTTGAAGTCGCTCGAGTTTATTCAGTTGTTCTTCGTTCGCACTGACCCAACAAGCATCCGCGTAGTCTATTAAAGGTAGTAGAAGGGACTGATCAAGGGTGATTTTAGTCTGCCGCGGCAGGAAGTACTGCAATCTCCGGAGGGAGTAAAATGACGGAAAGACTCGTCTGCTGACCTCACAAACATGGGGCGACCAGGACAGCGAGTTATCAAATATAACCCCAAGATTCTTAGCATTCTCGCTGTAAGTGATTATCATACCCTCATACATCACAGGATCGACGGGCATATTTTATATCTCTTATAGTTCCTGAGAAAAGTGCCTGTGAAAGACGGACGGACGGACGGACACGCAAGTGATCCTATAAGGGTTCCCCTTTTGAGGTTTGGAACCCTTAAAACAAAAAGGACCTTCTTTGTGCCCCCCTAGGGTTCACCAAAGAGGGGTCAGGACTTACTATGTTTCTGTCCTAACTAGTCCAAACAAAGTTCTGAAGTTAAACTTTCTGCTTTCGACATTTCCATCTAGAATTGTGCAAAGAGTAGTCCACTACTAACGAAGTAATTTTGTGTAATCAATGTACGGGAATTACAAACAAATTAAGAACGTTTTGAAACTTGTGTCACATGATACCTTTGGGTGTGGTGTTAAAATCGCACAAATCTCTCCAACTCCCCAGCCCTCCCCCTCCACATTTGGCTTAACCCCCCCTTATCACAAGATGTGTCCCCGTTCACGGTTTGTTCACTTTTTTTTGGGAAAATTACAGGGTATTTGGTAGATCGATTCAAATTCTTAAAACGAAGGCAGAACAAATAATTTAGAACCATTAAGGCAGAACTTGCAATCTGCAACAGGCAAGCATGTTTTTAAAACGGTTCGCTCACAAAAACCTTCTGTATGCTTTTAAAAAACACTGATTCCCAGCAGAAGAAATTTTCTATCACTTCAAAGATATGTATTGTTACATTACTTTGCATCTATCTACCAAACATCCTGTATAATAGATACGTTGAAAATTTCAAAAGCAAAAAGAGACAAGAGAAAATTTCCTGTCATTTTTGTTTCGATTTCTTTCTTGTGATATCAATAGTTTTAGCGTAAGAGTTGAAAGTAGACTGCGACGTCAGAGTCGCAGTCTACTTTCAACATATATTTTCGGCCACCACGCGGTAGGAGTGAGTAACGCATTTTCAATATTTCAGGGCCTTACCACAAAAAAAATAAACCACTGTTCAACACTTGTTTAAAACCAAAAACGTATGGGATTTGACGTCTGGTTTGAGGTTAAACTTTGTTTAATATTTTTTGTGGTAACACGGTCATAGTCGAAAGGTGCCCAATACTTGCCTGTGTCAGCCAGCCAGCCAGCTATAAATATGATTAATTTAACGATTACAGCAATAGAGTCGAAAAATTCAAAAACCTTAATATAATTTATATTAGGTACTATATTAGGTACCTTTAGACTATTCTGATTGCTTTATTGGGTGCACATTCAATAGCCAAACATTTTAAGTAGAAACGATATCTCATTACATATTTTCTATACTTAGATTCGATTTCAAACTCGATTTTTAAGAAACTAAACTTCACACACCTCAAACCTGAGCGTACGACCATTGGTTTCGTGTTGATCTAAACTAGACTACCATACTATAATACTGTGCGAGCCAGATACTTTTCTTCACCCAAGCAATAAATAGGTGCTATCTTTTACCCGACTGCGCCAGAAGGAGAGTTGTTTTTCGAGTGTATGTATATATTTTTTGACGACCCGAATGGCCGAGTCGGCAGTGACCCTGCCTACGAAGCCAAGGGTCCCGGGTTCGAGTCCCGATGGGGGCAAATATTTATTTGATGAGAACGGATGTTTATACCCTAGTCATGGTTGTTTATCTATCTAAGTATAATATTTATCTATATAAGTATGTGTATCGTTGTCTACCCAAGGTACAGGAATCCTAGTTTGGGGCTAGATTAATGTCTGTAAATAGTGTCCAAGGTATATAAAAAAAAAAAGTATGTATATTTCTTTGGCACGCTGTGCAGCCTTAACAGCTTGAGGGATTTTAGCTTGAGAGGTGTCGTTATATTCGTCTTAACGTAACAGTGACATCAAATAAAAAAAAAACGGTCAAGCGCGAGTCTAAATCGCGCACGAAGGGTTCCGTACCACCGTTCAATGGAAGCGATGGTGTGGAGTGAATAGTTTGGATTTTACACAGCAAAATATTGTTTACAAAGTTATTGGTGCGGTTACTTTCACACTCCATGTACGTAACCAGGTGCATCCATAAGTTTGTATGTGGTATTGTTGTATGGGAGCCCCCTTAAATATTTATTTTATCCTGTTTTTTAGTACTTGTTGTTATAGCGGCAACAGAAATACAAAATCTGTGAAAATTTCAACTCTCTAGCTAACTAGGTTCTTGAGATACAGCCTGGTGACAGACGGACGGACGGACGGACGGACAGCGAAGTCTTAGTAATAGGGTTCTGTTCTTACCCGTTGGGTACGGAACCCTAAAAATAAGATGTGGCCGATTTTTCGCGACATATTTTGTCTTAAAAAATATTTTTTTTAAACCTGTCGAGTGGGGTATCAAAATAAAGGCTTTCATGAATAAAAAACCGGCCAAGTGCGAGTCGGACTCGCGCACGAAGGGTTCTGTACCATTATCTATTACAACGGCAAAAAAATACGTTTGTTGTATGGGAGCCCCCTTAAATATTTTATTCCGCTTTTTAGTATTTGTTGTTATAGCGGCAACAGAAATACATCATCTGTGAAAATTTCAACCGTCTAACTATCACGGTTCATGAGATACAGCCTGGCGACGACGACGGATGGACGCCAGCGGAGGCTTAGTAATAGGGTCCCGTTTGGCACCCTTTGGGTACGGAACCCTAAAAACAAACTGAAAGATTGAAAATTCAATCGGGTTCTTTACTTTAAGGCCCAAGATCACACTAAACCACTGCAGAGAACTTTGGCAAAAAAAATATAAAATTATTTTCACTAAATTCGTAGGTCTCAAATATATATATGTTATTCAAAAAGAGATTATCTAGTTTAAATACTATGTCGTCACGCGATTGGATAAATTTGGCTCGATCGTAAAAAATCCTGAACATAGTCTATATTAAAAAGGAAATATAATAATTTTAATATAAAATGACTGATTTTTCTCATAATTTTTATACCTAAATTTTTCTCTTTTAGAGCTTATTTCCGTTTTTCAGTAAATTCTAAAAAACACCTGATTTTTAAAGTATCCGGGCGGCCCGATGCAATTCCGCGCCGCCCGCTTCCCCGTCAGTTCCGCTACCCCGCTAGAAGACGACGACGGGCGAATGCGGCGCCCCTCACCTCAACAGTTAGAACTGGGCCTTAATAATAATTCCACTGTTTAGCAACAAGTGATAACTAAAGATGAAAGATCAAATCGGTTCCAATATGACCTGAAGTTGTTCAGAATTATGTACATCACTTATGCTGGCACACTCTCTCTAAACTTGGTCGGCCTTGATAGCACTTGTGATTGTGACATACTTTACCTACCGTTTCAAAGAAAAACGTGTAGAGCTGCAGAATGCCGACCTCTTTTGTAAAGAATTCTATATTTTTCAGCGAACGAAACGCAACCGCAGAAAAGCGCATGTTGTTATATGAAGCACCTTTGGAGCAGTCGACTTTACAAGTGCTTTTGTCTGGAAGAATAATCATAACGGGAATCCTCAACGAAATCCTGCTGGCAAGTAATGGTTGAAAGGGTATCTGTATGGAAGAGGCTATATTCTACAGGGTTGTTTAGATAAAATGTCTAGCTAACTGTTTTAAAGCTCACTCCAGTTAATAATTTGTAACCACATGCAACACTGTCTATCTTTATGAATGTAATTCAATGTTCTGACTTATTGACTGGCTGATATATCAACGCACAGCCTAAACCCCTGAAAAATCAAAAACGACTTAACTTGTGAAGCTGAAATTTTGCAGGTAGGTAGTTTATAGGTACGAGTCGTCAACCAAGCCAGTGATTTTTATAATTCCCTACCACTAAAGGGGATGGGGGATGAACTTTGTATGGACATAAAAAACTAGTCACCACAAAAACTTTAACCATTGTTTAACACATGATTACAAAAATCGTTACCACAAAACTGCTTTTAGCGTTGTAGGATAGGCATGGCTTATATTGTGTTATCAATTTAGGCAACCGAGAAAGCTTGTTAAGTGAGTGTCTTGTCTGTCAAGATGACGGAATTATTGATCAGCTGTTCTGCTGTGTTGGTTTCATTTACGAAAAAGAGGTTTTTTCCCCATTAACCTCTTGAATACCACCGGCGGCGTTAGATAACGCCACTTTTCCGTTATAGGTTTTAAATTTTATTACCATGCATGGCATAAGGTTCAGAATCGCGACCCGTCCCAACTACCCTCGGTTTTTGATAGGTTAAAGTCCAAGTTTTATCGTGAGGAAACACGATATCGAGAGATAGGCCCTTGGCGCTAAGCTTGTATCGGAACCAGTTTCGCGAAAATTAAGAACACGCACACATTCACAATTCACAATTCTTCCAGCAAACCTATCTGGATAGGATACATATAAAATGAAAAGGGTAGTGCAATTAAATACTTACCAAATACCAATAAAATATGATACTTACTATAAAAATACATATAATCAAAGAAATAGTAGATAAAATAAGAATAAACAAATAATAATAATAAATAGATAAATACAATTACATACTTATATATACAATACCTATGATGAAAGAGAAAGTAAGTGCTCTTTCAAGCGATTCTTAAAGGAGAAAAGAGTGGGACTGTCCCTTATAGTGCAGGGAAGTGCGTTCCACAGCCGAATGGCCCTCAGCCTGAACGAGTGCTCGTAGGCGACGGTGTTATGCTGCGGAATACATAGAAGAGACGCCGTGTGAGATCTCCGCTCCTTGCCTCTGGAGAAAAGGAACTCAAAACTTTCACGAAGGTAGGAAGGATATCTGGGGTTTCTCAAGATGTTAAAAAGTAAAGTCAATATGTGGAAATCACGGCGAAGACGAATCGGGAGCCAACCCAGTTCCTTGCGATACTGCGAGACGTGGTCGTACTTGCGCAGCCCGAAGATGAACCGAATCCCGAAACACATCTACACCACTTATACATCAATCCTTCCGCATTTATTGGTCAGTGCAATGTCATGCACCTATCGTCCGAACACACCTACACTACCGCAGGTACACTAGCTAGCCGAGCTAGTGCTGGGACATTGCAAGGACAGCGTGATTCATTAATCCATTATAATTTATAGACAGTGGTATTTATGCCGGGTTATATAAATAAAATAATGCTTTCTTTGTTAATATGACATATTTATTTTACAAGAAATACCTATTACTATGTTTACAGGCTTTAACACATACGGGGTGCAAAGCCGAAAAGGATTATTTGGGACATGATTTTGAACAACTTTCTCAATGCTTCTGATTTGATCAGAGAAACGTTATTTTTTACTTCCCCATACAAATCAGCTGACCGCTCGGCCCAAAATGTACCGCAAAGTGAAAAATAATGTTGCTCTGATCAAATCGCTTTAATAGAGAAGGATGTTCAGATTGATGTCCTTAACAACCGCCTTTCGGCATATATGCCGAAGGGTATATATACCCTTTCTGTATAATCCTGTACAGTACAATAGTCAATAGTCAAAGTACTTTATTACTGTAGATATTTACATATACTTAGCAAACGTCATTTTTTGCCTCTTCTCTACATTGGACCACTGTGGGAGAAGAAGGGCGTAGAAACTCCCACAGATTTATTTTTAGATCTCTTTTAAAAATAGGTTGTGCTTAACTAATACAAATATGAAAAATTTAATTGTTATGATTAATAATCAGGAATAAATAATTACAAAATTATTAACAGCAAGGTCTGTGTTGAGCCAGATTAACCCCATACTTTCTTATTTTATTTTCTTGACAATACTACCTATTGTCAAGAAAAATGTAAATATTTATCAAGAACTTGGCATTTTGACAATTTAGGCGTAACATTTTTTGCTTAGTAATGCAGTCTTATATTAGTATATCTTCTCATTAGAGCTTTGATTAGTAATATTAGATGATTACCCAATGGGTTCGAGTTGGTAAAAAATCTATTTCTTTCCATCGATTCAAAACATAATTCTCACTATCACTTTTCCCATCACTATACGTCGTCTCTGCGAGCGTGTAATCTGAGGTCGAGCCTAACACCGCTTCCTTCGAGATTACCACCAGAGAGGTCACCATCATCACATCTGACACAGGTGACACACAACCGGTGGAGTTGGAGGCTGAAAATGTAGGTTTACAGTCAGACCTCCAAGATTCCCGAATAGAAATCCAGCATCTACGTGACCTCCTGGCAAACGCACTACAATGTTATGCCAAAGAACAGAGTGAGTTAGTCGAACTCAGAGCCGCAACATCTGAGCTACTACAACTACAACGCCAGAACGCGGAATTGGTAGGCATTCAAATTGAGGACGAGGAGGATGGGACCAGCAAGGAGGATGACACCAGCAAGGAGGATGAGCCCACATCACAAACTCTGGTCTTGACCCCCCTCAACGTGAGTGTTGCAACACCCACTGCTAGCCCGACCAAGAAACAGCGTCGCTGTCGTCGTCGAGGAAGCACCTCGCAGCTCATCAGCGCGAGCGCCGCGCCGCTAAGTGACTTGCATGTCGCGCTGCTTGCTGAGATGCTGCACGCTGCCGCGAGGGCCGCGCCGCTCGCCGTTACACGCGTTGCACCACTCGCTACCGCGAATGCCGCGCCGCCCGCTGGCACGTGCATCGCACCGCACTCCAACACGAGTGTCCCGCCACTCACCTCAAATCGTGCTCAGAGAACAACAAATGCAAACAAAAGAACTGTAGTTTATTCAGATAAGATAGGTGTAGATTTTGGTACGTTTTTGCATTATGGCCTTATGCAACAAGTGACAAATAATTGTTGTCCTAATAGTTCCTTTGAGGATATTATAAAAAAGATAGCTGTAGGGAATTTTGATGAACATACTACCATTGTTATTGTGGTAGGAAACCACTCAAACATTAGCCGGAGTGCATTAGATACCGGTATAGATGTACTGCTTAATTTATATAATAAGACGAAGTGCAAGTTTATTCTATGTAACTTTCCTTATTGTTCTAATTTATCGGGGAAACAAAATAAAAGTGTACTATCGAACCATCTGAATCATGACCCACCATAAGCTTATTTTGCTAAACCCCTTAAATGCAAGTAGGTCGAAATTCGCTTTAAGGTTTATTTCCTTGGTAACGAACTTGTTATCATTTGATTAGACACTGACATTACGATAGATCTTACAAGTTTGAAAGTTTCAAACGAATTATCAGGCAAAAGGGTCATGATTCAGTTGGTTCGATAGTACATAGAATGAACATGCACCTATACAATATAACGCGTCATCATAGTGATGCTATTTTATATTTCGACATGAATAATTTTATTCATAACTTTACTTTGACTCAGGATACTATGTACCTGTCTAATAAAATAAAAAACGAGTAGCTACATTTTTAGCGTATAATATATGCGACGCAGTTGTAAATACTATAACGCAGTCGCCTTCAGTTTTAGTTAGTATTAGTACTAATAGTAGTGTTTTAAACTAGATTGTTCGACAAAAGAGGACCTCTCAAAACATAAGAAAATTTTACAAAATAAGCAGGGGTTTTCTGGCAATCAAATGAAAAATACTAGGACGAAGGGTAAGCCCCACTTAAATATTTTCCATCAAAACATGCAGGGGCTACCTGGCAAAGAACTTGTATTAGAATTATTTCTTAATCATTCTGACACCGATGTTATTCGTATTACAGAACACTGGTTAAAGGAAAATATGATGTCTTTTAACATAAATAATTACAAAATGGTCAGTTGTTACAATAGAAAGACTGCTGAACGAGGTGGTTCTTTAATCTTAGTAAAAAATAATATTAAGGTGAAACAACGGAAAGATATTCTTGCACTTACTGTAGAAAGACAAATAGAGGTATCCTGTGTTGAGTTGGATAGCCATATTATTGTTTGTGTCTACAGATCTCCGAGAGATGAAAACGGCCATGGCAATTTTGAAATTTGCGAGAAAATTATGGAGGAAGCTCTCATTAAACTTTGTAATAGCAGAAAAAGGTTAATTATTTGTGGCGATTTTAATGTAGATTTGCTTGTAGATACAACATTGAAACAACGATTAATAACTCTGTTCAAATCATTTAATTTATGTCATATATTTCTGAGCCGACTAGAATTACACTTACCAGCCAAACTTGCTTAGTTAACGTTTTTTGTGACTGTGCATTCACAAGTAAAAATGTAATTAACTGCTCACCCTACGATCACAGTGGTCAAACAGTTTCATTCTCAATTGCCAGTAAAAATAGGACTGATCCATCATTTTATAGGCCTATTACATCCCATAGACTAGAGACATATATGAAAAAGTTAGAAATAAATTTGCCAGTACCGAAAACAGTTTTGAAACATTCTTCACCAATGTACCCGTACTCACAACAGACCGTCTAAATTCATCTCCATATGAAGCAGAGACTTTATAAAAAAAAACACTAGCGTCAGTAATGTATATTTAAAATTTCATCATGTATATCCCCAGGACATTGTCAAAACGTTTAAATTACTTCACTTAAAAAATACGGATGACCTGTGGGGTATATCAGTCAAAGTTCAGGTTCAGTAATTCTAGTTATAGCCCCACACTTAGCTTATATATTGAATAAATGTGTTGACGATGGGGCTTTCCCAGACCTCATGAAACACAGTAAACTGATACCTCTGTTCAAGTCGGGAGATAAGGGTGATCCTTCAAATTTCAGACCAATATCTGTTCATCCAACACTAAGTAAAATATTTGAAAAGATTATACTCAATCAAATGCTCTCACACTTCAACCGTACAAAACAACTCCACGCCAAACAATACGGTTTCACTAGGAGTAAATCGACTACGGATGCAGGTATTACCCTTATATCTCATATTTATTCTGCATGGGAGGCCGCACAGGATGCTATCGGAGTTTTATGCGTCCTGTCGAAATCGTTTGATTGTGTTCATCATAATACGCTATTAATTAAATTAAACCATTACGGAATTAGAAATAAAGCGTTGGATCTACTAAGATCATACCTAAGCAATAGAATTCAAAAGGCAGAAGTTAACGGCGTTAAATCTGATGGCTCGGGTGTAAAAATTGGCGTTCCACAAGATTTCATATTAGGCCCTTACTTATTCCTGATATATGTATATTAACGATCTGCCTTTCATGGTGGAGAAATTAACTGACACAGTGTTGTTTGCTGATGATACTTCAATGGTCTTCAAAATTTAAAGACAAAAAGGAGATTTTAATGATGTTAATGGTGTATTGTCTTTAACCTTGAATTGGTTCACAGTTAATAATTTATTGTTAAACGCTGGTAAAACCAAGTGCATCAAATTCTCACTTCCAAATGTCAGGCAAGTTGAGACCAGTTTAGTGTTAGACAATAGCACGTTAGAATTAGTAAATAATACGAAGTTTCTAGGAATAACCATTGATAGCAAATTGCAGTGGGGACCCCACATAGATAAATAAGCTGGCAAATTAAGTTCTGCGGCTTACGCTGTTAGGAACATCAAACAAAGCACGGATGTGGCTACGTCTAGGCTAGTATATTTTAGTTACTTTCATAGTGTCATGTCCTATGGTATCTTGCTGTAGGGGAAAGCAGCGGATATTCAAACTATTTTTATTTTACAGAAAAGAGCTATTCGAGCAATTTATAATTTAAAACGAACAGACTCCTTAAGAGAGCTTTTTAAAGAAATTGACATACTAACTGTAGCTAGTCAATTTATTTTCGAAAATATAATGTATGTACGCAAGAACCTTACAACATTTACCAAACTTAGCGATAGCTGTAATGTTAACCTAAGAAATAATCACAAACTATGTGCGCCCCGATTTAGACTCGCGAAGGTTAGCAATTCTTTTAAGGGTCAGTGCATTCTCTACTATAATAAGATACCTCTGGAGATTTTGAAATTGCCATTTGAGCAATTTAAAAAGCATATTAAAGCGATTTTGTCGAAAAAGGGATATTACAATGTTCGAGATTACTTAAATGACAGGACTGTATGGGGTAAATCTAGCTCAACACAGTCTTTGCTGTTAATAATTTTGTAATTATTTATTCCAGCTTATTAAATTAAATTTTTCATATTTGTATTAGTTAAGCACAACCTATTTTTAAAAGAGATCTAAAAATCAATCTGTGGGAGTTTCTACGCCCTTCTTCTCCCACAGTGGCCCAATGTAGAGAAGAGGCAAAAAATGACATTTGCTAAGTATATGTGTGATGTCCTGATATTCGGAATGAAATACGATAGATACGTGTTGTGCATTCGCCGTTTATTTATAGACTGAGTATTACAAGTACCCACATATTATGGTATTCCTCACTCCTCCACAACAAATTCAAAAATCTCTATTTACTAATAGTATGATTACAATGCAGAAGTAACTTTAAACTATAATAATTAATACTATTGGTTATGGTACATTTATCCCTCCCCAATTAAAACGCTTATCTAACTTAAAATAAATACAATAAAGAAGTTACAAAATCTTATACAATTATGAACGAAAACGGAGTGGAGCTACAACATCCCGACTGGAACGAGTGCGATGTACCAGTGCGTCGGAGTCGGATGATACTTGTACAGGTATATCGTGTGGCGGCGGCGGCGGCGGCGGTGGCGCGCTCGCCTCGGCAGCCGGCGCAGCCCCCGCGGCATCCCTCTCGAGCCCGGGCTCGGCGGCGGAGGGCGCGGTAGCGGCGGCGGAGTCCTCTCCCGGCGCGGTCTCAACTGACGGCCTGTCAACGACATCTAACCAACAACCCGATTGCCGATCCATGTCATACAAATGACCACTTCGCAACTGATTAGCGTGACGCCGCCAAACGATATCACACCCTTCGAGTGACACATCATACATCACTTTACCGACACGAGTAATAACGGTACCTATGAGCCAAGTGTTTTTTTAGGATTACGATAATCCTTGACCCACACTACATCCCTGATGTTATACTCTGTAGGCCTACCCCCGTAATTCATGGCCTGTCGCTCTTGGTTGCATCGCACGCGCTTCATTACATCATCAGCCGACGGCGGTGGAGGCTCTGAGCCGGGCGCGCTTATTAGGTCTAGTTTACATCGAAGTCTCCTACCGAACATGAGCTGCGACACCCCCGTCGTGCAATGCGGTGTGTTTCTATATTGAAACAAATAGTCTTTTAGTCGTTTACTACAATTTTGCTTGGAGCCGTCTCTTAATGCGTTTTCAATAATACGTTTACAGGTCTTTACTGCGTTTTCCGCGAGTCCATTACTCTGCGGTGAGTAAACCGGTGTCGTCATGTGTTGGATTCCATTTCTCGAGCAAAACAAAAGTTTTGGCGTTATCCGAGACCACTAATTTTGGGAGTCCAAATACATTGAAAATTGAGGTTAGCTTATCTATTAACGTTTGAGTCAGTAAGTTCGGCATCTCGACACACTCCAACCATTTACTCCGAGCGTCGACCAACACCAGGTACATTTTACCATGGAGATGCCCGAGATAATCCAAATGGATCCTCCCAAATACTGAATCGGGCCATTCCCAATTCTGAATCGGGGCGCGCGCGGGGTCAGGTCGCGTCGACGCGCATCGTTTACAATTTGCCGCTAAGCGCTCGATGTCGCTATCTATACCGGGGTACCAGAAGCGTTCCCTCGCCAGCGACTTCATCTTGACTATATCAAGATGGGCGGCGTGGAGTTCCTGCAGTACTGTCTGCCTGAACCTTTCAGGCACGACCACCCGGTGACCTCTCAGCAGGCTCCCCTCATCGACATGCAATTCATGTCGGCATCTATCATACGGCAGCAATTCTTCCTCTAAGACTTTCTTAGGCCACCCGACGGCCACATAACGCATCACCTGCGCGAGCGCCGGCTCAGCAGCTGCGGCGGCACGCAACTCTTGCACGGTTGCGGGCAAAGCAGTTTCAGACAGCTTTAAAATATTCACATAGCTCGTCGATTCTTTGTCCAACGCTAACGATGTACATTGACTAGGAGAACGACTCAAATAGTCGGCAATGTTGTGCTCACTTTTTACATACTCAATGGTATAGTTATACGCGGTCAGAAATAGTGCGTAACGCTGCAATCGCGCCTCTGTCATCTGTGGTACACCTTTAGTTGGCGAAAAAATCGACAGCAGCGGCTTATGATCGGTCCTCAGTATGAACGGTTCGGCGCGCCCGTACAGGAACTCATGAAATTTTTTAACACCGTAAATTATCGCAGTCGCTTCCTTCTGTATCTGACTGTACGCGTGGGAACCAGAGACCGCAAAGCGTAACTGAGTGGGCGCTCCGAGCCGTCCTCGTAGCGCACTGCTAGTACGGCGCCTAGCCCGGCCGGCGCCGCGTACACCGTCAGCACCAGCTGCTGCCGGGGGTCAAAGCGCGCCAGCACGCTCGTCGAGCTCAACGCCACCTTCACCGCTTCGAACGCCGCTTGTTGCTCCTCTGCCCATACCCATTCTGTGTCTTTACGTAGCATCATGTGTAAAGGTTCCAGCATATCGGATGCTCCCGGTAATAACTTGCGATAAAAATTTACTAACCCTAAATATGATTTTAATTGTTTAGCATTTTCTGGTTTTTTAACGTCCAATATAGCACGCACTTTATCCGGATTTGTATAAATACCGTTACGCTCAATTACGTAACCGAGATATTCGAGGCAGTCTTGAAGGAAAACACATTTTGTTTTTTGCAACTTCAATCCGGCGTCCTGGAGTCGCTGCAGCACCTGTTCCACACGCTGCCAATGTACCTCCACCGTGGGTGCTGAGATGAGCACGTCATCGATAAAACATTCTACGCCACTGACGTCACACAGCAATTGTGACAGTGCGCGCTGAAACAGACCGTGTGCTGAAGCGAGTCCAAAAACGAGTCTTGTATAAATAAAAAGCCCTTTGTTTGTATTAATGCAAGTGTACTCCTGCGATGATTCATCTAATCTAAATTGGTTATAGCTATTCGACAGATCGAGCTTTGTAAATACCGTTGCATCATAGAGTGAAGCGCATAACTCTGACATTTTCGGTATTGGATATTGATCTACCTTCAAATCCCTAATAATCGATACCGAGTGTACGGTGTAGTGGCCGCACGTCTTGAAGATGTTATCGGAAGTTATGTTTAAGCTCTGGTAGCTATGATGGGTTCTTGTAGTTGTTGTAGTTAGTTAGAGAAAGATCACCAAAGTTCAGTAAAGCACTATATTGTCACTTAATAACACGAAATACAGATAAATTAGGCAAGTCTTTCTTGGTAGATGTTAACCCGATCAATATCGTATTGCTACTGCTTGTTTTTGTATAGGTACTAACGTCATGCTAAGTGCAACGCTAACAAATTAAAAGTAGGTCGTTATTAATTATGTACAAACTGTACATCTTGGAAGCCCCAAGAAAAGATAAAAGTATGATAAGAAAGATTTGCCTTAACAATAAAATTAATCAAAATTAAAAACTAAATTGTCTGCACCGAGAATAAAGTCCCGCCGCGATGCATCCGCTCGAGGCGTCATCGGTCTCGGATTGCCCCGTGTTGGTTTTTGCTGATTCTGCAGTTCTGTGCTTATCGTTGATAGCTCGATTTGCTCGCGCCGCTCTCTGACTGCATTATGTTTTCTCGTACATTTTGGAAGGCAGTGAGTCTTCGCCACCCACACGATGCCGACGATGATGAGGACGGTGACCATCGAGTAGCCAACCACGTAGTGGTGCAGATCATGTCTTGTTAAGTTGGCGGGCAGGCTATTTTCCTTTCTCTTCTGAAATTCAACCTGTTCTCTGAGTTTCTTCATGTCAGCATTTTCGCTCGTAAGTTGATAAGGCACCTTAGGATAGGTCAGGCTCACTATGTTGTTTACAGTAGAGTTTATTGTTGCTTCCGGAATGTTATGGTTTATTGTTGCATTACTTTTGTATTTGTTGTGTGCGAAGATGCTTAGATCATCGGACTGTAGCACACACCCCTGTGATATTGTTATGATAGCGGCAGATGTGAGCGTGTATGATGCGATGTCTTCGTTGCAGATAGTCCGTATAGTGCATGTCCCGCAGCATGTTGCCAGCCAACTGTTCGGTAGGTGCAACTCGATCCACTCTGTCTTGCATGACGCCGGTTTAACGTCACAGGGCAAGGTCGTTGTGTGACCCAGTAACTTTGCTTCGCACGGAGTTTTGTCAATGTTGTTATGAAGATTGTAGATCGGCACATTCTGTTGACAGATGTACTGGTCTTGATTGTGTACAGTACAGGAGCGTAAATTTTCATCAGTTATCGACATGTAGGTATTCTTTTTGAAGTCTGTTGCTAGGTATGGGGTTCTCGGTTGGATTATGACTATTTCAGCGCCCATCTTGATCGGCAGTGGAATGATCCGATATAGAGCGTAGTCCCCTTCCGCCACCAATGGTATTTGGATTTGAAACAGAAAATAATTAGTTGTGACCCTAGCTCTGACCTTCAAAAGCTTGTATAATTCCTTGATGCTCTTCGTGACATCAGTGTCGCCCGGGATTGACAGGGTCTTCGGTAGTTGTTCGTTTATGTTTTTCAGTTGTTCCATTAACTTAGTAGGTGTAATCAAATGAACGTCAATGTGTCCTTGGTACACGTCAGTGAGGGTATTGAAAATTATTTCTTGTATTTTTTTCAAGTTGTTAATAAGCATGTAGGCTGACAGGGATGCCGAGCTGAAGTAGGTTGTCGCCATTACGACTTCTAATTCTTCTTTAATTGTTGCAAAGTTAATGTTGGTTTGATTGATAAAGCCGTCGATCATGTTGAACTGTTGTTGTATATTATTTTCATTTTTCTTGAGTAAGTCGTTTTGGAGTTCGACTATTGAGGTCTGATTTTTTATAAGTTGTAATAAGTATTTTTCGTTTTCTTGCACCGATTGAATATCATCTTGATATTTTTCCGCAAATCGCTGATCCAGCACTCCAAACAGGCTGTTTGCGACGTAGCCTACTCCGTCGATCAGTCCCCGTTTCTTTCTTCTCTCGCCTAGGTGGGCATGTGGAGACAGTAGCATAGTATTGTATGTTTTAAGTTCTTCGTTCTCGTAGTAAAGTTGATCCAGTGTCGTTTTGCAGTATCTGGGGTCCGTTTTTTGGCAGAAATTATTAATGTCGTTGAGATATCCTTCCATTCGTCGAATTCCATCCCAGTAGTTAGTTAAGTTATAATACATGACTAATGTCCATTCATCGTGTGTAACTTGAAGCGCTCCTAGCTTATCGTAGTAAATCGGCCGCTCGGGTTCCACCTTGGTTATTTGTGTTTTTGTTGAAGTTGCGTTCGTTCCAGTGATGAATGTAAACATTAATAGCATCGTCGTCAGAACAGAGAAAGCCGCGTAGACCCTTTGAACCTTTCTTTGGGTTTTCATGTTATTGCTGTTCGGGTCCACATGTTTTTCGTCGTACTTTGTTCTGTTTTCATTCTTTTCCGATTCGGTAGGCAATAATGATAGTTTTGTTACGGGTCTTTTGATCGTTCCAGTTTGAGTTTTTAAAGTAGTTACGCGTACGTAGCCATCAGCGCCGGGGTGAACCTCCATCACACGTCCCATTGCCCATTTTGCGGGGGGGAGGTTGTCTTCCTTAACCAAGACAACATCTCCTATCTTGATGTTTTTGTTAGGCTTGTTCCACTTGCATCTAGTTTGAAGTTGATTTAGATAATCGTTTGACCAGTTTTTCCAAAATTGTTGTGCCATATATTCAGTTAATTGCCAGCGGCGCCGTATGTCGATGCTCCTGATGTCCGTATAATCCGATAACGGTGGTGTCAACGTTGCGCCACCGGTGAGGAAGTGCCCGGGTGTCAGGCAGTTGTAAAATTCCTCTGGATCTTCAGTTAAGGGGCACAGTGGCCTTGAGTTAAGGCATGCTTCGATTTTCGTTAGCAAAGTTAGGAACTCTTCATAGGTTAATTTCTGTTCCCCCAGTACTCGGCGAAGATGGTGTTTCATGGATTTGACCGCAGCCTCCCATAGTCCTCCGGCTGTCGGCCATGATGGTGCGTTAAACCGCCAAGTCACCTCCATTTTACTGATTTCGTTGAAGAATTTTTCAGTCATCATCTTCTTAAAGTCGACGAACTCTTGTCGAAGCACCCTTGAAGCTCCAATAAAGTTGGTTCCACAGTCTGAATATACACATTTCGGCGTCCCGCGCCTAGCGCACATTCTCTGGAATGCGGCGAGGAATGTTTCCGTACTGAGATCGGATACAAGTTCAAGGTGTACAGCCTTCGTGGCCAAACACACAAAGACTGCGATGTAGCCCTTGGATGTTTTCACTCCTCTTCCCTTGTTTAGTTTGATGTCAATGCTGCCCGTAAAGTCCACGCCGGTGTGCGTAAATGGCTTCGATGGGGTGATGCGTTGCTTCGGTAAGTCTCCCATCAGTTGATAATTTTTATGAGGACCGAAGCGACGACATCGAACACAGTTGTGCAAGATGGATTTGACGGCTCTATTGCCCCCGATTATCCAGTACCGCTGCCGTATGTATGTTAGTGTGAGCCGCGCTCCGCCATGCAATGTCGAGATGCGCGTGCTCGATCATAAGCTTTTTAAATCTTCCGTTGCGTGAGAGAATTACAGGATTTTTTATGCCACCTGGTAATATTGATTTGTTCAGTCGACCTCCCACACGCATAATGTTGTTCTCGTCCATGTAAGGGTTAAGTTTATTGATGTTGCTTTTTGAAGGTAAAGGTTTATTGTTCTGAAGTAGCTTGTAGTCGACCTCAAATTCATTTTCCTGCACGTATTTAATTATCAGTTCATTCGCTTTGGTCAATTCGTTTGTTGTTATGTGAGGTATTTGTTGACTTGCAGTAGATTGCGTTTTTGTGACGAAGCGCAAAATCCAGGCAATGACTCGGCGAACTCGGGTCAAATTACTGTTATTCACCAGTAATGTTTCTATAAAATGCTCGGGTTTTTTATTGATAGTTATTATGT
The DNA here is from genome assembly GCA_949825045.1 of Argyresthia goedartella. Taxonomy (NCBI): domain Eukaryota; kingdom Metazoa; phylum Arthropoda; class Insecta; order Lepidoptera; family Argyresthiidae; genus Argyresthia; species Argyresthia goedartella. Next base: position 16,623,377 of record OX463826.1, read on the forward strand.
TGCTGTTATGTTTCTCGCTTTCTTTGCTTTCTGTTAAGTTTGTATAGAGGCATTGTTGAGACGATGTTGATGTTTCTTGTAGGGTATATTCGGGGTCCTTTAGGAACTCTGGGCCCTGCCACCAAAGGCTAAAGTTGAGTAGTTTACTTGGTTGTAAACCTCTGGATGCACAATCAGCTGGGTTGAGCTCCGATTTCACGTATTGCCAAGTGTTAGCTGGCAATATAAGTTTTATTTTATTGACTCTGTTTGCTAAGTAGGTTTCTTTGCGTAATGAAGCATCGTATGATGTTTCAAATTGCACTCTTTGCATGTTTTCGCTGATTTGCAAGCGTCCGAGCCGTGGCTAAAAAGACAGTTTTTGCATAAACGAAGTTTCGCAATTGTGCCGTTTCTTTTCGCTGTATCCATGTCGACGAACTTCGGACATTGCATCAAAACATGATTTTCGTTGCATAAAGGACATTGTCCATAAGTTGTATGACAGATTTTGTTAAATGTTGGTTTGTAGTCAAAATGTTTTTTTTCTTGAGTTTGTTTATTCGACGGGATGGAGAAGGGCTTCGTTGAGTTTTCTTTTCTTGTGCTTTTCTTTGCTTCAAAGGCGAGAAATGCTCCCTCCAAATATTTTAAAAATTCTTCAAGTTTCGGAATCGCTCGTTGATCAACCCGAGTCTTCACATAGTCCTCATAGGAAGTTGCGTCCAGTTTTTGCGACATCAAATACACAATGATGGGGTCCCATGTTTGTACGTCTAGGCCGATATTCACGAAACCGTTGACAGCTTCGTTTATGACGTCATGCATCTTTTTTAAGTTGAACGCGTCGCGTTGTTGTATGTTGGGCAAATGCATTATGGTGTTCATGAAGGTCACAAATTGCAGATGACGATTGTCGTATCTTTGCACTAAAAGTGCCCAGCATGAATCGTAGTTATCCGCGCTGATCGATAGGTGTTGAACAATCCTCTCAGCTTCACCATGAAGTTTCGTCTTTAGATGCTGCATCTTTTGCGCCTTGTTTATAGTGGGGTTGTTGTGGATTGTTTCCGTAAATAGATCTTTAAAAGAAATCCACTGTCTGTAGTCTCCTTTAAATTCCGGTATGTCGACTCGCGGCGCAGAGTGCTGATAGTGCATTGTTGAATGTAGTTTGTTTTTTAGTTGTTTGCGCAATTGTTCATAATCCTGTTCGCCTTTCAGGAAAAGACAGTTGTATGCCTCACACTGGACCCCCGCCAGACTTGCCTCAATCTCACAGTGCAGTTTGTCGACAGGTTCCCATTTCGACTTTAAGATGGCTAAACAATCTTCCAGTTCCCATTTTTCAGTGATCGACTGAAAATCGATTTTCGCCATGGCGCGATCAAGCGCTTTGATGTTAATTTCTTGCTTGAACATAAGTAAGTTGATGTTGTTTTCATTAGCCTCTGGGATCCCCGCCAAATCAAAGTTGATGTTGTAGTCGGTAGGGGTTGGTTTTAACCCTTGAAGAACTTGCAGTTTCTTCAAAATGTCATCTTTCGTTTTTTCATACATTTTCTTAGTCATAGCATAGACGTCATCGGTAAAGTACTTGATGTTCTTTTCAGGAACCGTGGCCTCAATTGTTCCATGCCTTTCTTCAAACTCCTGCCAGTAGTCGTCGAATTTGGAGAGCGTATTCGATAGGTAGTCCTTAGTCTTCCTTGATGAGCCGTCCTTCCCATAATTAATGCATCCTTGTTTGAATTTGTTAAAAAGTTCAAGTTGTAAAGTTAGATGTTCCATGATGTTCCTCAAGTTTGAACGCTCAGGAATTCGGCGAAGTTTAGTTGTCCTCCTTTCCCGTCCTGCAGTTCACAGTAACGCGAAAAGGTAAAGTTGTTATTGTTTGTTCACTTTCACGTCCTGCAGTTCACAGTAACGTGAAAAGGTAAAGTTGTTGTTGATTGAAGTAAGTAGTTTCAGTTCAGAGCTCGCTCGATAATGGATGCAAGTGATCACGGCCGTGAATCTCAATCCCCTCCGTCCCTGCACCGATGTTTACGACTTCTCAATTCAATTCGGTGATTCCGCTGGTGGAGGCCGAAAGAACCGATCCGTTATCAGTGAGGAATAGAAGGAACAAAGAATCGCTTAGTTTGTGGCACTTGCTTCTCGATGCTCGAAGGACCATAAAGATGTACGGTGTAGTGGCCGCACGTCTTGAAGATGTTATCGGAAGTTATGTTTAAGCTCTGGTAGCTATGATGGGTTCTTGTAGTTGTTGTAGTTAGTTAGAGAAAGATCACCAAAGTTCAGTAAAGCACTATATTGTCACTCAATAACACGAAATACAGATAAATTAGGCAAGTCTTTCTTGGTAGATGTTAACCCGATCAATATCGTATTGCTACTGCTTGTTTTTGTATAGGTACTAACGTCATGCTAAGTGCAACGCTAACAAATTAAAAGTAGGTCGTTATTAATTATGTACAAACTGTACACCGAGTAATCACCACAAATGCGAACTTCATTGTTTTTCTTCAGTACAGTTACTATAGGCGACGCGTATCGAGAATAAGAAACCGGATTTAGTATGCCGGCGTCCACCAGTCGATCGAGCTCGCTGCTCAGTTTGTCCTTCAGAGCGAAAGGTACAGAACGCGCTTAGAAAAATGTAGGTCTCGACCCCTCTTTCAGATGAAGCAATAGCACGTACATGTTAAACATACCTAGTCCCCCTGCAAACAATGACTCATATTTACGCAGTAGCAAGTCTAAACAGTTTCCATCGCCCTCACAATAATTCATAGGAACCAATGTCAGTTTAAACTTCGTCATAAAGTCGCGCCCGAGAAATGATACCGGTCCCTTCTCGACAATGAAAAATTCAATAATATGTGTGACGTCATTGTAAATAATCGGTAATTTACCTACTCCTAGCGGTCTGAGTAACTCGCCTCCGTATGTACGTAACGTTTTATGCGACTCACCGAGGGGCTCCATCGAGAAATACCTGCGCCACAGGCGCGCCGGCAGTGCCGACACCGCGCTGCCCGAGTCCAGCTCCATGCTGAGTGGCCGCCCGCGCACACACACTTCTACCACCATCGGTGACTCGTCTAGACATCTTATATTATTTACTGGCGCAAAATCATCGTCCCTATCATCACACGACTCGTTAATACCTTTGTAATAATTACCACGCCTACCACCACGCCTCTTATTTACACTTGCGGTAGCACTTTTTGATGCACACACTTTCTTTAGATGGCCCTTGGCACCACATATATCACAATTTAAGTGACGATACGCACACCCTGAAGAATCGTGAGACCTGCCCCCACACACGGTACACCTGGACGGTCCGGCGGCGGCGGCGGCGGCGTGCGGCTGGTGCGCAGCGGACCGCGCCGCGCTCGCGTACATGAGCGGCTCACTCTTGACCGCATACAACGCCATTGCACTCTCGACTGCACCTGCCACTTCCAGTGCCTGACCCAGCTTCATGACCTCCGCGTCGTCGCTAAATAACCGCTTCCTCATCTTGACTAAATCCAACCCGAGCACGAGCTGATCCGTGAGTCAAATGTCCAGTGCAGATCCAAACTGGCAATGGGCTGCAAGTCCTCGTAGGCGAGCAGCATACTCCACTACTGACTCGTGAGCTTGCTTTGTCGCCGAGTAGAACTTCTGACGTTCCGCAAATGTACACTTCTTGGGCTCACAATGGCGGTCCAACGTGGCAGTGATTACGTCATACGTCGCAGACTCCGGAGTACCTGGATGCAGCAGATCCCTGATGAGACGATAGGAATCCTGTGTCATGCAATTCAACAAGATAGCCCGCCTCTTCTTTCCGCCGACATCAGATGTTGCGTCAATACCGTTAGCCGTGAAGAAATTTTCCATCTGTTTCTTGTTCACATTCCACTCGTCCGTTTTGCAATCAAATACGGGCATAATTCCAAAAATAGACATTTTCTATTCGTTTACACGCGTGGGTTTCGAACAATTTTCGAAAATAATCCTCGTCGCCAATGTGATGTCCTGATATTCGGAAATTTCATTCCGAAAATACGATAGATACGTGTTGTGCATTCGCCGTTTATTTATAGACTGAGTATTACAAGTACCCACATATTTTGGTATTCCTCAATATGTAAATATCTACAGTAATAAAGTACTTTGACTTTGACTGACTTTTGAAACGTATAAAAACTTCCATCCCCTAATTTATAGGGTGGGGGGTGATTTACTTAAAATCCTGAAATATGTTATTCATTATTTATAACAAGGAGTCCCTATACAAATTTTCAGACCTCTAACATCAAAATTTGCAAAAGTCTCATACAAACTTCCATCCCCTAGTTTAAGGGGTTGGGGGATAAAAATTCCAAGTTTTAGATTTTTTTTGTTGTTTGTGTACTAATGCTAGCTTACATGCCAAATTTCAGCTTTCTAGGACTAGGAAATATCTTAAGAATTTCGAAGATCATCAGTGAGTGAGTCAGTGATGAAATCGAGGTATTTTAGATGAAATAAAATCTTAAGTATAAGAGCTTTGCTATTGAAACTTTCTATGTATATTAAGACCACTACTGACATCATATCACAATAATTTTTTTCAATTGCTATTATACAAACTCAACCTGTGAGGTACCTAGAAACCCTAGAAAAGGTAGGTTCGCTTGCTCGTCTTGGCGGGGGCACTGCCGTGCCCCCAGATTCTAAGATAATGTATATGAGAAGATCACTATAGTAACTACATAAGTTAGGAAAGGTGACGAAGTCGAATATTTAATCACTTCCGACGAAAAGTAAGGGAGCAAAAATCTCTAAATGGTTTTTACAGCTTGATGCTCTTGAAATCTATTACATACCGAATTCTGGAATATTTAATTGCAGACTTTGCCTGATATCAAGGATAGAAGTGAGTTCCTGCTAGAATCAGAGTGTTCCTTGTTGATTGACTCCGAAGCCAGGGCAGCCGCTAAGGACCATACCCAAGACATTGACAATCTAGATAATGTAAGAATCAAATTATGGTATATAAAGTAGTTTAATGATATATCAATGGTGATCAGCATAGATATCAATAGCCTTATCTTTATCGAGATTAGAACTATGAGATCTCGTCTTGTCGGTGAAAAACACGGGGCTACCACTTTATTATTGTTTCCTTACGACCATTTTAGAATAACGTTCGTTTCCCTCCACAGAGCTCGAGCATTAAAATAAAGGATAGTGACGGAAAATACACAAGCCTTTTCTCTTTGTACAAAGATTCACATTCAAACGGTGGCATTGAAGAATACGCCAGCGAAGCTATAGACTCTCATCGCAGTCTACAGTTGAGTTTATTACTAGATACGTGATCGGTCTTGTTTTTTGTTTAGGTTATGTATGGGATACACTACTAGTACTAGTGCGATCGTCATCTCGTCCAGTTATTCCCTTCTGGACTTTGTGTCATTCTTATTTGTCAGTTATTGTTGTGTTAGCTAGACATCGTGATGACTACTACAGATGTGACGTCCGTCTGTGTGTCTAAAATTCCCTAAGAAGAAACACAACAAAGTTGTAAAATGGTCTTCTAATACGAGTCGAAGTATTTTTATTCTAGCCTAAAGATATTAGGGAAAGGTATAATATTCCGATCTGAACGCTTTTTTCCTTCTAGAAACAGCGGACAGATTCACCTCAAATCATCAGACCAAGCAAAGTTGGACCGAAAACGTCCAGTGAATAATGTGACCGAGTCAAAAAATTGTGTCGACTTCAGCAGATATGCGTCGTCAACCTGGAAAGGTAATAATTAAAATCAAAGGGCCTTCTGTAGGAAATTCCTCGTAATGTCAATATATCCATCTTGCCCAGGTCTATCAGTACCGGCAGGCAGCACGAAATCATCTAAGTCGGTGACATTCACATCGCCATCTATCGACGTTGCGGCGGAGGCCGACGGGAGGCCGTTAGAGAAGCCAGTCGAAGCTAGCGCCATGGACATGCTCATTCAGGAGGCCGAACAAGACTCGCGAGGTAAATAAAATCAGTGCATATATTGTAGGTATGTTCCATCGCAAAACTACCGTTTTTGGAGTGGGCGATCTGGATGGGGAAGATGATGATGTTCTTCATTGTCCTCTCAACTCCTCGTTATCCAGATGGTGTTCGTCTTAATGAGGCTCTTCATCTTCCTCAAACTCCTCAGCATTCTAATATTCTCACTCTTTTCTCCTTCAAGAAATGGAATTAAAGTGCACTCACTCTCTTTCGTAAAAGTTAGTGTATGTAAATTATGGTATGTCAAGTGAAAAGTCTAAAGTATATTCATGTAAAGTCTATGTACTTATTTAGTATTTAATGTCTGTATTTTATAGGTATTTAATTTATTCCTAGGCATTTTATTTATGCTAATTGTGTACAGGTTATATAATGTGTGCTTTATGACACTTTTTCCTATCATGCCCTAGTGTGCTGGAAGAATTCACTTTGTAGAGATAAGGTTGCCTTTGTTCATGTATTTCGATTTAATGTTACTGCTTGAATATTTGTGTGCAATAATTATGAATTATGTTCTTTATTTTCTACAAACTCATCATGATCTTAAGGCTCTTCATCATGCACTCCTCATCATCAAGATGTTCTTCATCTTCCACAAGCTACTTGTCATCCTGATGCCCTTCATTTGCTACAAACTCCTCACCATCCTGATGCTCAGCTTTCTCAAAGTACCCCCCCTTTCATCCTGATAAATTTCCCTCCGATTTCTAAATTGAGAATTTCACTAATCAAATACTTAGGTATCGTGCTGTCTCTGCAGATGACGTAAAAAATAAAGTGACAGAACAAAAATTAAGTATTGACCTAATCTCTGATGTTTTATTCCGTAGAATTCTGACAGCTATTATTTTTTGACCTGTCAGAGATAACAAACCTTTTTGGCCGGGCACATTTTTCAATTTCAATACGAGTCTGAACATCTGAGACTATACATTTTATTTGTTAGTGAATGTATCCATTTTATTGAGTGCGGCGCTCGTAATTAAAAGGGGATTTAAGGCGAGTGATTTTTACGTCCCTTTTCATCACAAACAGTAAAAAACTACGTAAAGAAAACGTATTTTTATTAAAATCTCTAATCTTCATTAATACTAATATCACTTTCTTCATCATCATCATCATCATCATCATCATCATCGCTGACATGAATTATTAAAGATTTTGCGACTGTATCAATCAAATTGTCGAGGATGACGATTTGATTGATACACCACGAGGACGCTTCTTTCTGGGAGACAGAAAGTCTGTCTCTTGTGCTCTGTCAGATGGGGCTGCTTCCCGGGAAGGGCCAGGCTGTGGCTCCATAACGATTATAAAAATCAACGAACAATCACAACACGAAAAGTCGACAAGAAAAGACTTAACAGAATAATAATACCTTGGACACTATTTGCTCACATTGATCTAGCCCCAAACTAGGATTCCCTGTATCTTGGGTACTAGACAACGATACACATACTTATATAGATAAATATTATACTTAGATAGATAAACAACCATGACTAGGGTACAAACATCCGTTCTCATCAAACAAATATTTGCCCCCACCGGGATTCGAACCCGGGACCCTTGGCTTCGTAGGCAGGGTCACTGCCGACTCGGCCATTCGGGTCGTCGAATAACAGAAACTTAACTAATTTTACAAGATTATAACAACAAATAGCAGCAAACACCGAGAACACATGAGCGCATTGGTACATCGTTGCTGAAATCTACCAATATAATTTGTTCGCCATATACTTCGTAGCGTAGAATCACGTTCCAAAGGACATTGTCCATTTTCGGCTAAGCGTGGACAGAATGTACGAGGTAATACAAGATAACCACTGATTATAAATAATTCCATTACGAATATTTTCGATTATCTAGTTGTGTAAATCGACAGTTAAAACTTAAAGGGAATTTATGTGAAACACAGTCTTTAATCAGTCGACCGGACGACATTTTATTTTCGGTATTGCCATGTAAAAAACTTAATAAATTACCAATTACACATAAATCACTTTGTGGTCTCTAAAGTAGCACTTTCAGTACCAATTTTTCTTTCACATATTTATGTGAAAGAAAAATTGGTACTGAAAAAAAAATATATATTAATGCATTTGCATTGATATACTTTATTTAAAGTATATCAATGCAAATGCATTAATACAATACATGCGCGATTCGTCGCATTTAATCGTTGTTCAAATTGACAAAAAAAAAGCTCGATTTGTGGGTAAACTACTTATTCATGGCAATACTAGACAAAAATAAAAATAAACAATTGTCACCGGCGGTCAGGTCACTCACGCCACAGAACACAATAAAAACCTTTCGTTCTGTGTTTACCGTTTCGATAATTCGTGAATATGTTTGTTTTCTACTTTGGCTTGTTATAATGGACCCCGACTCCGCGTTTGTTGATGTGTTATTGTTATTGAAATGTTATTTTATTTGAACATAACCTCTCAGTAGACATACAGGAAAAACTCACGACACAGGCATATTGACACAAAATAATTACTGTTATTGGTTTCTTACCAACCTGTACTACAAAACCTAAAAGTTATTTTCGATTCAAATGTCTGTTCACGTTTAGCCGAAACGCCCATACAAAGTGGACAATGTCCTTTTAAATAATTCTGCATCTATCTGACAAAGCAGGTCTTTTGAGTGCACGCTTTTAAATAATTCGCTGTGGGGCTGTGAAGTGTTAAGTGTAAAGTAGTGTCCAATGGAGTGCAACACTGACAGCTAAACGTCGATAGCCACAGAACAAAAATTTCTCTCACGTCAACGGTAGTACCTTGTTTACGTTTTGTATCAAGTATCGGGTTTCGATTTTGTACTTATAATTGCGATATAAAACCACAAAATGTATTCGCTGATGACTGTCCGGGAACTTCAAACTGAGCTTCGAAAGAGAAATGCATCAGTAGCTGAAAAAAAGCTCATCTGATAGAAAGGTAAACATGTTAAGAATTCGAGGTAATGTTTCATATTTTTCTCAAGTTGATGAAATTCATTTACAACTATGTGGTTTCTGTTCAAGATTGGAGGCGTACGAGCGAAAAAAATACTTTGGAGGGTATTAAGACATTCCAGAAGACCATGCTGATGTATAGTGCCCTCATATACATACCGAGATATTAACGCTGATACACCACTTCATAACATAAGCAAATCTCATCAAATTATGATAAACAGTATCTGATCGTAAATCTATTTACCGCCTTTTTAATTACTAATCCCTAAATAATCCCTTTCATTGAAATATAATGCACACAGCCGCGAATCAGTCGCGATGCATTACTTGCCTTTGAAGTTTTTTAATACACAAGGCACTTTCCCACAGTCTACTTCGTGAGAAATTGGCAGTTTTGCGCCCTATTGTGTGTAGCATCTCTGATGTTTAGTAGAAACTGGTTATTGAGCGTGAAACAGTGGAATTTGCTGTCCCGACGCTGTTAACTAAACAGCGAGTGAAGGCACGCTGCGAGTAGAAGGGGAGGAGGGGCGCCGGGGACGTGGCTACTCGCAAAAGTATAGTTCAATGGCTACATAATAATAATTTACAGGTTAATTTAAGTAAAACAATGTACATTAATTTTAAAAATTTTGAAAAATTCAAGAGGGACAACGTTAAATGTAAATTATAATGGACAAATTCTTCAGGAGGCTAATAGTATGACATTTTTAGGTATTAATATAGATCGACATTTAAATTGGAAAACTCACACTGACAAAGTTTGCAAGAAAATTAATAGATTTGTATATGTATTAGGCAGACTTCGGAAAACGACGAATAAAAAGTCTGCTCTAATTGCTTATCATGGTTATGTAGGGTTTATACTACGAAACGTGGGGAAACGGCACTGAGATAAATGATGTTTTTATTGCACAAAAAAAAGTTTTTTTTTTTTTTCGTTTTATTCAAAATCATAAAGTTACAATTTAATTAAGTTTTTCCACTCTCAAAGACCTTCTGGTCTATCTGGAGTGGTGAGATCGTTCTTAGTGTAGTAAAGTTTTAGTTTAAACAAATATTTCTTATTTTCTATGTAACTATTTATAAGGCTTATGGGTAAGTCATTACTAGTATCTGGTAGCATGTACTCCCAAGTCCGCATACCGTATACATTATTATACTTAGGTAGTCTATATATTTTATAGTAAGATAAGTTTCTCATACCAGCTGGTCTGTTCTGAGTCTATAAGTATTTTAAGTTATTATATTCTTCATTTAGGATGGCAAATTTTGTTTTGTTGAAGACATTCATTATGTTACAATGGTACAATAAGCCAGTATAATTTATTTCATTTTTAAATTTTTCTTTAATTTTTTTGTTACCATTAGTTTTAGTAGGATAGTTTGTAATTTTTGAATGCCCTCAACATGAGATTTGTAGGTTCTGCCATAACTACTTAGGTCATACCCGATGACAGAGTCAGCTAGTTCCATGTATAATAGTCTCAGAGTTTTGTACGGTAGTTTATATCTGAGTATGTGAAATTGACTTATTATAGATCTTAGTTTATTGCAAACATGATGTATGTGTGGACTCCAGCTGAGCCTGTCATCTATGGTAAGGCCCAGGTACCTATGCGTTTTAACTAAGTCTAAGTGTGCACATTTACATTGTATATGATTTTCGTGGAAGCCATGGTGTTCGCGAGCCATGATGCTGGGTGTGATTGTTGTTTTATTATGTGATGAACGTATATGCATTAGTTTGGTTTTTTGTGAGTTAATTACTAAACCAATATCATGTGCCCATTTACACAACAAGTCACAGCTCGTTTGCATACAGTGTTCGGCTTGTTTTATATCGTGGTTAGCTACTAATATGCATGTATCATCGGCAAATTGGTATACTGAGCACTCATTCAACATATTGCACATGTCGTTAACATATAGAAGGTACTCCAAGGGCGCAATAATGGAACCCTGGGCAGTACCCACCTCTGTTCTGTATAAATCGCTAAATGTGTTTTTAATTTTTACTGTTGTAAATCTGTCATGATGATAATTTTGGAAAAAGTTTAAAAGAGGGCCCTGTATACCATTTTGTTCTAATTTTGTAAATAATGTATGGAAGCTTAAAGTATCAAATGCTTTGCTAAAATCTATGAATAGGGCTAATACATGTTTTTTTTTGTTCAGGTTGTGATTAATTTCGTTAGTGAATTTACATAGAAGTTGCGGTGCACTCTTATTTTTTTGAAAACCAAACTGTTTTTCGTTTATAATATTGTGATTTAGTATGAATCTGTTAATTTCATCACCAAAGTACCTTTCTATTATTTTATCGATAGATGATAGTATTGTAATTGGCCTATAATTATTTGTTTGTGAATGATTACTTTGTATAAACATATGGTCGATACATAAACTTGTAATTAGGTTGCTTTTTTTTTTCTATTCTAGTATATTGTGTTATCCCACATTCTAAGCCAGATTCGCTGAGTGAGTTTAGGTAACTGTTTGTTATGTTAAGATAGGTGACCTGCTTTGTCCAGTTTTGAATAGAAGCTCTTTGGTTAGGCTTTACGTCAAGCTAGTGTCAGCTGTCGTTTGTGTTCTAAGTGATTTGAAATTGTCAATAGGAACTTCACAATATTTTAGCGAAAAAGTAAACAGCGTATTTCCAACAAGAACTCTTTATTTTACTCCTTCGGATCCAAGATCCTCACGCAGACCTCTGAACATCATCTATTAACATGGTAGGTATCGCTTGTGGTATCCAGGAATAATCAGAAAGTATTTTGGACCGAAAGTTCAAAATGGAGAAGGCCATGCTGGATGCAGCCAAGATTCAGGTTGGAGAGCTTCATACAACGAACTGGGCTACGTGGAAATTTAAAGTACTAATCGCACTGCAAGGATTAAGACTTCTAGATGTGGTTGAGGGTAAGCTGATGTCCCCCGAGAAACCTACAGAATTAGTAGAAAAATTTGATCCTGTGCAACAGAGAAAGTATGAAGAAGATCTTCAAAAATATTTGTCAGCAGATAGCGCAGCCTTATTGCTTATTACTACTAATTTGTCACAAGAGAACTGTGAGAAAGTTCTAAGATATACTACAGCTAGGGAAGTATGGCAAGAGTACACCGCCTGTACGATGGTACATCCGAAAGTAAAACCTACGACCTATGTATTAAGTTCTTCAGCTACAGCATGCAATCCGGAGGTGAAGTGTCAACTCACGTCTCCAAATTGAAAACATCTGGACAGAACTTATCAGGGAGCTTAAGAAAGAACACCTGAAGGAAAATTTGCCAGACCTGTTCCTCATTTGCAAGATCCTTGATATTTTACCGGAAGAATATTTTTCTTTCAAATCGAGCTGGATGATGATGTCAAAGGAAGACAGAACTGTAGAGAATCTAACAACTCAACTGTGTAATCATGAACGAGCTTTATCACTATCATGCAAGAATGAAGAGAAGATGGAAGCCCTAGTCATGAGAGGCAATAGAGTAACAAAGACAAATCAAAAGAGCAAAGCAAAGGTGAATGCGAGCACGGACAAATGTCATTATTGTGGCGTAATCGGACACAGAGTAAAAGGTTGCTCTAAATGGATAACCGACGAACGACCCCCAAAATCAAAGCCTACATCGAAGTCAAGAGAAGACCATAGTACAAGTGTGAATAACGTGGAACTGGTGATAGTGAATCCAAATGTTACTGCAGATAGAGACCATTGGTTTGTTGATATGTCACAAACAGAAAGGATCTATACCAGACGTTTGAGGAATTCATCACTTCACACACAGTAACAACAGCAAATGGAGATACGATCAAGGCAGTTGGGAAAGGAACTGTAATCGTAGAGGCTGATGTAAAGGGACGGAAGGTAAAGAACTCATTGTACGATGTATGGTACGTGCCTTCGATACAGAAGAACCTATTTTCAGTACTGTCAGCGCAAGACAAGTTAGACAACAGCCTTTTCATGTCAACCACTACAGAGTGTAAGCTGTGGCAACATGGGAAAGTGTTAATCATTGGCGAAAGACAAAAAGAGGGAGGTCTTTTCAAACTGAATGTGAAAAGCATCAGACCTAAGTCACCAATAGAGATAAACTTAATTTCACAAGAGGACCAGCTGCAACTTTATCACGAGAGATTGGCTCATCAGAGTAAAGCACATGTGAAGAAAGTAATGGAGAGAGAACTTGGAATCAAGTTGAAGCTAGACAAAGAAATATGTGAGGGTTGTATGTACGGGAAAGCACACAAGTTGAAATTTGGAGCGAGAGAAAGAGCTAAGAAACCAGGAGAGTTAATACATGCTGATGTATTCGGGCCGTTCATAAACTCTTTATCCAAAAACAAGTATTTCGTACCCTTCAAGGACGATTTTACCAAATTCCGCTATGTCTATTTTCTGAGAGCGAAGTTAGAAGTACATAAGAAGCTTGAACTGATGTTAGCTGAGGTACAAACCACAGGACACAAAGTAAGAAAGCTATTAAGTGACAATGGAGGAGAATTTGATAATGAAAACGTAAGAAGAATACTGCAAAAGTACGGCATAAAGCAAAGGTTAACTATGCCACATACTCCGAACCAGAATGGATGTGTTGAAAGAGAGAACAGGACCGTTGTGGAAGCAATGAGAACTATGATGTATACGAATGACTTACCACAGAGTCTTTGGGCTGAGCTGGTGGACACCGCAGTCTACATATTGAATAGGACAGGTCCAACCACGCTAGATAAGTCACCGTATGAGATCTGGTACAGCAAGAAACCCAGGATTAAGCATCTGAGAATTATAGGAAGTACATGTTATGCACATATCCCAAAGATCACAAGAAAGAAACTCGATAAAAAGTCAGTCAAAGGGGTACTGGTTGGATATGATAATGACGAAGGTTATAGAGTTTGGGTCAGAGAGAAGAGCAAGATAATTCGCTCTAGGGATGTTATTTTTGAAGAAAAGACCGTGAAGTGTTGCGTAGACATGAAGGACGTTGCTTTAAAAGAAGAAACAGAACAACCCACAAAACCAAACAACAAGATAATCATTCCAGGACCTATAATAGAATTGCTGAATCGAGATAAAGTGATGAAAGTGACGGAAGAAAATGACACTGTCATAGAAACAGAAAACGATATAGTAATAGAAAACGATGTAGAATTAGAAGAAAGTGACCCAGAACACAGTGAAGACGAAATGTACAAAGATTGTTCTTCTGAGAATCACACAGAACAAGAAGTACAGACAGAATCTAATCAAGAGGTAGAGTCGAATATACAAGAGCAAGAAATAGAGATAGAATCTCGTGGAGAGATAGAGTCGAATATAGAACAAGGAGGAATGAGACTAAGAGATCGTTCAACATTGAGAAAACCTGCAAGATTCGACGACTTCGTGATGTCAATGGTTGCAGAGTTTAATGATGAGATAGTAGAACCTCAAACATTCAAAGAAGCTATGGAATCCAAAGAGAAAAATAAATGGATTATAGCTATGAAAGAAGAAATGAAATCATTGAATGAAAATGAGACTTGGAAAATGGTACTTTTACCGAAAGGAAGAAAGGCTATTTCATGCAAATGGATTTATAAAATTAAGAGAAATCTAGACGGAAGTGTAGAGCGTTATAAAGCACGACTGGTCATTAAAGGGTATTCACAGAAAAAAGGTGTGGATTACTACGAGACTTTCAGCCCTGTTGCTAAAATGAGCACGATCAGAACTATCCTGAGTATCGCAGCTAGAGACAACATGCACTTGTCACAGTTCGACGTATCCACCGCATTCCTGATGATGATGATGTTGACTACGTCACCCGAGTAAGAAGGTATCCAGAGACATTACGTGACGGGAAGTCTAAGCCCCGAGAGCCAGCGATTATTGTTCGTCTCACGCAAATAAACAAGAAGGATCAATTGATTGCCGCTGTACGTTCCCGCCGTAGACTCACTACTACGGACCTCGGATTTGACGGACCCTCACATTAAAGTTGAAATTAAGGCATATATTGTTTAATTTTTAGAATAATATTTTTATTTTTATTGTTTTCATGTTGTTATTTTAAATGTTTTCATTTTAATTGATGTTCCAATAGTTTGCCAAAACCACTAATTGGCTCTCGCAAGGCATGTCACTTTTAATTAGAATTTTTTCATGAAACTCAAGGTCTACTTTATAAGCTTATTTATCTAGTCATTGTAATTATATGTGACCGTTTGTTTTCTTACAAATAAAAATAAAATAAAAAATAAAAATAAAATTCCTCTATGGAAGCATAGATGAGGAAATTTTTATGAAACCACCAGAAGGGTATAACGACAATACGGTCCTAGTATGCAAATTAACGAGGAGCCTTTACGGACTTAAACAAGCACCGAGATGCTGGAATAACTGCATTCAAGGATTTTTACAGAATGTTGGTTTTAAACAGAGTGAAGCAGATCCATGCCTCTTCGTAAGGAGGAGAGAAGAGAAGATGATAATATTGGCTCTTTACGTAGATGATGGGCTGATAGCTTGCAGTGATGAAGAAGAAGCACAGAGGTTTCTGACAGAACTGAAAGAAAGATTCAAAATTAAATCCAAATCTATTCTATTAACATGTTATTGGTAGTTGTTGTTTAAGGTCAATATTCATATCTCCTAATAAGCAAAGGTTGTTTTTTTCTGGGTATTGATTTAGTATAAGTGATAGCTCTTCGACAAATCTGGCTTTATGAAGGTGTGGTGGTCTGTAGACCGCACATAAACCTATTTTAATATTATTGTTTGTTTGTATTTCTCGTTTTTTGTGCAAATTTTTAATCTATTAAAACTCATACTTTTATGTGCATATACAATTATTCCACCTCCTTTTTTAGGGTTCCGTACCCGAAGGGTTCCAAACGGGACCCTATTACTAAGACTCCGCTGTCCGTCCGTCCGTCTGTCACCAGGCTGTATCTCACGAACCGTGATAGTTAGACAGTTGAAATTTTCACAGATGATGTATTTATGTTGCCGCTATAACAACAAATAGTAAAAAAACAGGAAATATTTAAGGGGGCTTCCATACAACAATTCTTTCAATACCACATACAAACTTATGGATGCACCTGGTTACGTACATGGAGTGTGAAAGTAACCGCACCAATAACTTTGTAAACAATATTTTGCTGGGTAAAATCCAAACTATTCACTCCACACCATCGCTTCCATTGAACGGTGGTACGGAACCCTTCGTGCGCGATTTACACTCGCACTTGACCGGTTTTTACTTTTTCTTAATTCTACATACATTTCATATCCTTGCAACTGAAATAGGTTTTTACAGCTGTGGTTTATATTTGCCTCAGTTATGACAATCAAATTAATGGTTTTTCTACTTGTTGTGACAATATATTCTAGTTGATAGAAGTTTCTAATCATTGATCTTATGTTGAGATGCATATTAAGTAAAGAATTTTTGTGTTTACATAATGAGTTAGCGTATTTATTCCATGTGTTGTAATTTTGTTCTGTGATATTTGATGGGGGATCGAATTTTAATTATATTAGTAATATATACTGAAACCTGGCACTATTAGAAATATATCACTGACACAGTTCACTCACAGGTGGTAGCCGCAATTAACTTGTCAATGTCGTTGACTGACCGTATGATGTGGTATGGGCCGTTTTCTTCTTTCCTAGCCATCACTGTACCTTGTCTGCACCAAACATACTTGAAGCTGTTATTTATCTTGAGATCTGTTTTGGTCTTCCATAGAAGGTATGCAGTTGATGGGGCCAGAGTCTCGCGAATAAACACTTCAGCATCGTCTGTACGTCCTAAGTCCTTGGTGGAGATTTTGGATTCTCTGGCTCTCTTCAAACATTTGTCGCGACAGCCATCGCGTAGCACAATAGTGATCGAGGCCGATTCCTGAGGCTTTCTGCTGGAGTTTATGCGGTTTGGGCGCTTTCGATACATTTTGATTATTTCGTTCACATCCAACTCCAGTTTTGTGCACACGCTTTTCAATAACACATCTAAATCTTCTTCTTTTTCTTCTTTTATGCCGCATATTTCTGCATGGTTTATCAGTTGAGTTTGCTCAATTCCATTTAGTTTCTGTTCAAGTACGTCAGTTTTAAGTTGTAGGTTTTTGCAAGTGTTTCTCAGATTTTCGTTTTGATTTTCGAATGTTTTCATCTTTGTTCATAGGTTAGAATTTTTTCTTCATAGTCATCAATTTTATCGGAATAGAATTGGAGTGTAGTTTGCAATTCTTCTCGAATGATGGTGCGTACTTCCTTGCGAATATCACCAAGTATTTGACGAGTTATCGTATCAGTATGAAGTTAGGATTGTTGATTTTCTGTGTCCGTATTGTCTTCGTCTTCTGCATCAGGAAGTATGCAGGACGGACGTTTTGGTTTCATCGACCCGTTACAAGTACGGCATTTCCAATCCACCGAATCAGTCGCAAATAGTGTGTGTTTAGCTGCTCAGTTGTGATAGCAGGGCATTGGGAGTGAAGCCATTTCGAACACTTGCTACATTGTAGACCGGGGCTCTTTTTGGTAACAATATTGTTGCACTTAGCACATTTAGCCATTTTATTTTGAGGTTAAGTTTTTTGACGCGGGGCGCGGAGTGTGCGTGCCTTTTGCGGTATGGCCCCATATGAATCCTGTGAACCTATGTTCATTAAGTTAAATATATCACCCTTACCATGTGTGTACATCCACGAAGTTGGAAAATTTGTTAAAACCAACCCACAATTGTTTATAACGGCTCAGAATAAGTATTCAAGAAACACAAGAAATTCGACTAGGTTGGTATATAACCACATCCCAAGAACATCGCTGTATCTCAAAAATTGTTCTGCGATGTGTGTAAAAAAAATAACATGATACCTGAACACATAAAACAGTTACCCATAAATATGTTTAAGTCCGAACTGTTTAAATGGTTATTACTCAAATGTTTTTACTCTATAGATGCCTTTCTCAATCATAAATAATAATTAATAATTAAATGTTAATCGATGTATAATTATTACGTATTTCCTTTTTTGTAAAATATATAAAAATTTGCATGCTAAAATTAATAGCTGATAAGGTGTTCTTAAATAATATCCTACCATCTACTTGTACCCTTATCTTAGCAAATAAAAATCTTTATCTTGTGACGTTTTAGCGTCGCATAAATGTAGGTAGATTGAAGCCGGTCGAAATTAAACAACCCGAAAGGAAATTTACAATTATTTATTAAAAATGAAAAGTAGACTCGACTAGGTCGCGGGTTTATATCTGGCTGGCATTTAGTGTGAAACAACGTCCTTGTAATTGGGGTCACTTCCCTGCACTGTCCAACGGCACGTAGTCCACGTAGATGTTGAAGCGGGAGTTCGAGGTTCCGGGATTCGGGTCTGCAACGCAGGTCTACCGGATACGCGCAGGAGCATGCGCGTGAAGGTTGGTGAGCTCCAAATCAAACCCCAAACTTGGTCCCTGGAATTCCCGGAAAATAGTCGTTTCACAAAAAGTCCAAATTCGTGTAAGTGACTGCGACATCGGGATTTATTGTTGAATAAATATGCTCGCGTTTTAGTTGGCTATATTAGTGAACCCCAAAGCATTTAATGGTGATCAAAAGATGTGGCAGTCACAAACAAAATCAACAGTTTCATGATCAAGCAAAATATGAAATGAAACTATCAAAACCTTATGAAGAAATGTACTAAACTAATTACAATATGACCAAAAGCATTATTGTTGCATTATACTGCGATTGTATATGAAATTACAATTTAATTAGCTAGAAATAATGTAATTTAGCTAATATTACATGAGTTTTTTATGAAGTGGGTAGATGATATTTCTAGAAGCCTTTAGAAGCGTGATAGTCCCAGCATGATTCAAATGGGCAGATAATGTTATAACATGATTTAGACTAATGTACAGTGAGAACTAGTTATATTTTTAATATTTTCTACATGTAAAGTGATTTATAACTATCTATGATAACTTAATCTAAGTAGTAAAATATTCACAACACTCACCCAATTCGGGGAAATACTGGCACTTAATTTTAACACAGGTTATAGGTATTGATGGTTCACTCCGAAACTTAGCATCTGTCACACCATCATAGTTAGAAAATCTTTGGGAATAAATCCCATGGTTATTAAAGTGGTTGACCTGTCGCGGTCCTCGCCGTAATGCAAATGTCAGTGGCGTGCGTGTCGCCTTCGCTGGTCGCGGCCGCGTTCTTATCGCGAGTCGGTGACGTCACTCATTGTATTCGTAACTAGTTTGCCTAATAGTAAATGTGCGCAAACGATTCTGTCTGTATGTAAATACATTATATTTATTATAGTTGTAATATGTGGATTGGATGATTTTTGAGTTGTAAATATATAGTTAGGCTTTTAAATATAGTATAGATCTTTAATTTAGTAGAAATAAAGGTAAACCGTTACATACCCCCTTTTTTAGGTTAGGATTTTTGCTGAAAAAATCCGCTATCTCTCTATGCTGCTCAATAGATATACTAGTTATCATTCAGGCCTCTCTCTCAACATTCCTCCCCTAATCATACATACTTCACGCTAGCAAACAGGCAATAGACACGTATAATGTGTGTTATTGCGTCCATACAGATTGAGTATTTTAATGTAATAAGTAATATAATACTCTTATATAACTATTGATGGATATAAGGTTAGTCCAATTCTTACCCACAGTATCAAGGCTGTATATGCTGTCATTATTTTTATTATTTGTCTTTATAGTAGACATAGACTCCTAATTACAGTACACTGTAAGGTATAGGAAAATACTTCGTCATCCGGTAGAGGACACGATTTTTTTTTTCAATATTTATTTTTACGTATATACACACACACAATAACACAGCGACCTTATGAAAATATATTATTAGTGAGCTTGTGGATTAAATCAGACTATTAGCGTAGAGATAGTAACATGAGTTACACAGGGTACTTACAAATTCTATTATTGCTTATAGTTAGTTAATTTGAAATCTTTGACATGCCAGTCTCCTATATTATTTCCGGTCATATCCTCGAGTTCGTATACTAAATTAGACTTTTTCTTTACGATTTTGCACTTTGTAAACTTCGGAGCAAGCTTCTTACAAAACATTTTGTTTTTGTTGCTTAGGAAAAATGTCTTCTTCCAAATGATGTCACCTACTTTAAAATTTACGTCTTTACGGCGCAGGTTATAATGACCACTATTTCTCGAATGAGCTTTAGTTAGGCACAATTGTACTTTTTCGAATACAGTTCTTAAATTACCTAAATTTTCAGCGTATTCGTCCCTAGGGGTGAAAATTATATCATCGCTGAGGTCCGTATCGATATAATGCAAGCCAGTAGTAACTAATTCACGCCCATATACCAAAAATGCCGGCGTATAACCAGTCACCTCGTTTACCGATGAATTCATGGCAAATTGGATTTTTGATAGGTTACAGTCCCAAGATCTATGGTCGTTTTCAATGTAGGTAGATACTGCTGTTAAAAGAGTCTTGTTGTAGCGTTCAACACTGTTAATCTGGGCCGTGTATTTAGGTGTGAACTTGATGTTAGGGATATTGTACTTGTTATATAGTTGCTTTAGAATATTTCCCACAAATTGTTTTCCGTTGTCCATAAATACAGTGCTGGGTACACCGTGAACAAGAAAAACTTCTTCCTCGAGTAACTTAGCTATTATCTCGGAAGTTGCGCGACGAATAGGGAACATTAGACAATATTTTGAAAAACAACAATGAACTACAAATATAAATGTGTTTTGTTTTCGTGAAGGTGGTAGGGGACCTATTAGATCCATACTCAGCATCTGAAACGGTCGTGAACAGTCTTTAGGACGGCCCATAATGCCAAGTGTAGCATGTGCAGGATATTTGTGCGCACAACATGTGTCGCAAGTAGTTACAAATTTGGAGACATCGCGGTGCATATCAGGCCAAAAATAATTTAAGGAAAGACGTTTGTGAGTTTTGTATATGCCAAAGTGGCCTGAAGTAGGATCAGTGTGATTTTTTGTAATTATGTCCGATCTGTACTCAACAGGAATAACTTCTTTCCACTCAAACTCACTAGTTAAGGGATTCAAACTCTTTTTATATCTAAAAAGTTTTCCATTTGTTACTTTATAGTTAAGAAACGATGTAGGAGCGTTTTGGCAACCGTGGTAGATGTTAAGATACCAACTGTCACCTGTAGAGTAGAACATGTCGTGATTCGAAGAGTCCTGATCTATTGTAGCTATTGGTACTGAACGGGAAAGACTGTCAGGGACTACATTCTCTGAGCCACGACGATGTTTGATGTCGAAGTCGAATGAGGACATACGAACACCCCAACGATCTAAACGACCTGTGGGATTATTTAAATTCAAGAACCATTTTAAGGACGAGTGGTCGGTGTACACAATGAACGTTTTGCCGTTGTCCAGGTAGCATCGCCAGTGTTCGATAGCTGTCAAGACTGCTAGGGCCTCCCTTTCCGTAGCACTGTAATTGCGTTCCTTGCTAGAGAGGGACTTGCTCATGTAGGCAATGACCTTCTCCTCGCCTTCTAAAATCTGGGTTAGAACCGCGCCAACACCGAAATCACTTGCATCCGTATGCACTTGAAAAGCTTGTGAAAAGTCGGGGCATGATAATACGGGTGAAGATATAAGAGCTTCTTTTAAAGTGAGGAATGCTTTTTCGGCGTCAGAAGACCAATTGAATGGAGGAGAGTTTTTAGCAAGGGAGGTTAATTTATTAAGTGGTGAAGCTATTGTACTGAAGTTAGGTATAAATCGACGATACCACGATGCTGTGCCTATGAATCGACGCACCTCCTTGCGATTAGTAGGGGTAGGGTAATTAATAATAGCTTCTACCTTTTCGGGATCTGGATGTAGTCCATTATGATCCACCACATAACCCAAGTATTTTAGTTTGTTTCTGAAAAATTGACACTTTTTGTAACTTATAGTCAAATTCGCCATTCTTAGTTTTTCCAGAACACGGACAAGTAGGGAGATATGTTGTTCGAAGGTCGGTGAAACAATGATAATGTCGTCTAGGTATACAAATACTTTATTTTCGAACTCTGGACCGTAGAACAACATGTCAACCAGTCGCTGCTGCGTGGCAGGGGCATTAGTAAGACCGAACGCCATAGAAGTAAATTGAAATGTACCTTTAGAAGGAATATAGAAAGCCGTCTTACACCGGTCTTCTTCCGTTATAGAAATCTGCCAGAAACTTTTAGAAAGATCTAAACTAGAAAGATACTTCGCGTCTCGTAAGTTGTCAAGTATCTCAGAAATGTACGGAAGACTGTATGCATCTTTCACAGTAACGGCATTAAGCTTACGACTGTCTAAGCAGAACCTTAGTTCCCCATTCTTTTTAGGCGTCAGTAGTACTGGAGATGACCAAGGGCTTTCGCAAGGTTCTACCACGTTTTCTCGTAACATTTCGTCAAGTTGAGTAACTAGTATTCGTTGTTTTTCAGGTGACATTCTGTAGTACCTTTGACGTATAGGAGCAGCATTCCCAGTATCGATACCGTGAGTAATTAGACTTGTGCGACCAAGACCACGTTCTTCATATGAGATGTCACAAAACTGTGCTGTGATATGATCAGCCGTAACTTTTTGTTCTGTAGAAAGGTGGTCGTAATCACATATGTGAGTAGGAGTATTAATCGATAGAATATCTGGAGTGACAGTCTCTTTACCTATCATGATAGAGTCCAAATGTTCAGGGAACAAATTAAAAAGTCTCCAGAAATCCATGCCTAAAATCAAGGGATTTTGAATCTCTGGTACTACGTAAACTTTCAGAATGTGTAGTTGGTCCAAAAATGAGACAGGTAAATTTATGACACCAACATTATTCAGCTTTTGCCCACCTGCAGCGTCAAAATTTAATAATTCAGTGTTATCAAGCCTAAAACCAGCATCTAAGAAATTGGTATGATAATCTTGTCCAAGAATTGTGACACTACTACCAGTGTCCAATAAACCATTGATAGTAATACCGTTTATATTGACAGCGACGTATGGTCTGCTGTTTGCCTGTTCTGTTGCATTATGTGAATCGTGGATTGAAGTGACAGAATAACAAGAGAAAAATTTAGATATAAAATCCAGCCAAGATTTCCACTATGTTTTATCAAAGTTATCATTAGGTTTACTGTCAGCTTCACGTTCACTACAATCCACTAAATTCAGTTTTTTGAGTGACTAGGTTTAGGATTGCAGGTTGTACAGTCAGGGTAGCGAATGCCTTTGTTTCCACACTTAAAGCATATATCAAAATGTGGCTGCTTGCACTCTTTTAGGGAATGAGTATCACTGCGACACCTTGGGCAATATTTTCGGGTTGTATGGACATCCTTAGAGCTGCTCGGTGTCACTTGCAAAGCATTGGTACTTGCAGGTCTTTCTTGTGTAATTTTAGGTTTATTGTTGTAGTTATAAGTATTTGGGTAGTTATTATATTTGTTAGGTGTAGCATAACTCTTATATTTTTCATTATAGTTAGCACTTTGGTAGCTTTTATTCGGATAGTAGTTGCTAGTTTTTTGTTGTTTAGTGTAAGCGAACTCCGGTGCTACAGTTTCCGGAGTCACGCGAGGAGGCTCATGAAAAAGAGACATACGCGAATGTATGTTCTCATAGTTAGAACACACACTTTTCAAAGACTTCAGGTCCATGATCTCGGGAGAAGCTGTCAAAGTGCTAGCGTAGCATGGTCTGATATTATGTAAAATAATTTCTAATTTATCAGCTTCAGACAGTGGTTTGCTTAGCCTCGAAAACATGCCATGCATAATAGACAGGTAAATTGAGATGTTTTCGAGCTCACCCTGCGTACGAGACCGAATTTCAGCCAAAAGGCGGTAGTCATAGTCCTTTTGACTAAAATCTTGTTTTAGATGTACGACAACGTCGTCCCAAGTTTGCACACTTTCTCTAATACTACGGAACCAGTGTAGTGCGTCGTCCGTAAAAATCTCATATGCAAACTTTAGTAGCCGGTCTTTCGAGATGTTCCTAGCGTCTACAAATTCATCCACTCTTTGTATGAAAGAGAAAACACAGGATTTGCCAGAATATTTTAACTTTGTCAAATCAGACGACAGGTTACGATCGCAAGTAACCACTGTAGTTTCAGTAGTTTCAGGTTCTGAGTTTGAACCTGCATTAGAATTTGAAGCTGGTCTTAATACTGTGATTTCTTTGTACTGGTTGCTAAATATAGTGCAATTCGATTTATGCTGATCGACTACCTGAGCACTGACATTTGTGATGCGTTTAAGTCTGTGGTAAATATGATGCAGTAAATTTTCAGTGCGCAAGAACAACGCTTTGTCAAATTTACTTTTTAGGGACGACAGCATAGTTTGAGACTTTGTTAGACTTTCCTTGACTGCGTCCAGGTCAACCGCAGGCTCTAAGTGAGATTCCAAAATGTCCTCAGGGGGTATTGCTAATTTAACAATCTGACTACGAAGATCTTGTACAGAGCCGCCTGTACCACCTCTAAGGATGACCTCGTATTCGAGTTCAGCTTTTTGGAGTGACAGATACTTAATCGGATACGACATGTTTACTTTTTCACAGAAAAGGGTATGCGTTGTGATTACAAATGATTGAAAAGCAGTGATTGTATAGTTGCTAAGTATGTGGTATAAGTAATAGGTAGTTAGAATATTGTATTTATTAAATTAAGTTATAATAGGTTTATAAATGTAAGTATTGTGGGTAGACACGTATTTGATACTTTGTACTACTTATTATTAATATAAGCCTTTAGAATTAAGGCAACCACGTACCAAACAACTGCTCAAATCAACCTTAAAATTAGGTTTAATAACACCAAGGAAATATAAATCTAGAAGTATACACGTGATGATTAATATAGCCACCAACACCCATGAAAACCAAAAAGATAACAAATGCCAAGGACCTGTTTCATATGCTCAGCTCAGAAAATACCTAGATTGGGCGCCATTGTGACGTTTTAGCGTCGCATAAATGTAGGTAGATTGAAGCCGGTCGAAATTAAACAACCCGAAAGGAAATTTACAATTATTTATTAAAAATGAAAAGTAGACTCGACTAGGTCGCGGGTTTATATCTGGCTGGCATTTAGTGTGAAACAACGTCCTTGTAATTGGGGTCACTTCCCTGCACTGTCCAACGGCACGTAGTCCACGTAGATGTTGAAGCGGGAGTTCGAGGTTCCGGGATTCGGGTCTGCAACGCAGGTCTACCGGATACGCGCAGGAGCATGCGCGTGAAGGTTGGTGAGCTCCAAATCAAACCCCAAACTTGGTCCCTGGAATTCCCGGAAAATAGTCGCTTCACAAAAAGTCCAAATTCGTGTAAGTGACTGCGACATCGGGATTTATTGTTGAATAAATATGCTCGCGTTTTAGTTGGCTATATTAGTGAACCCCAAAGCATTTAATGGTGATCAAAAGATGTGGCAGTCACAAACAAAATCAACAGTTTCATGATCAAGCAAAATATGAAATGAAACTATCAAAACCTTATGAAGAAATGTACTAAACTAATTACAATATGACCAAAAGCATTATTGTTGCATTATACTGCGATTGTATATGAAATTACAATTTAATTAGCTAGAAATAATGTAATTTAGCTAATATTACATGAGTTTTTTATGAAGTGGGTAGATGATATTTCTAGAAGCCTTTAGAAGCGTGATAGTCCCAGCATGATTCAAATGGGCAGATAATGTTATAACATGATTTAGACTAATGTACAGTGAGAACTAGTTATATTTTTAATATTTTCTACATGTAAAGTGATTTATAACTATCTATGATAACTTAATCTAAGTAGTAAAATATTCACAACACTCACCCAATTCGGGGAAATACTGGCACTTAATTTTAACACAGGTTATAGGTATTGATGGTTCACTCCGAAACTTAGCATCTGTCACACCATCATAGTTAGAAAATCTTTGGGAATAAATCCCATGGTTATTAAAGTGGTTGACCTGTCGCGGTCCTCGCCGTAATGCAAATGTCAGTGGCGTGCGTGTCGCCTTCGCTGGTCGCGGCCGCGTTCTTATCGCGAGTCGGTGACGTCACTCATTGTATTCGTAACTAGTTTGCCTAATAGTAAATGTGCGCAAACGATTCTGTCTGTATGTAAATACATTATATTTATTATAGTTGTAATATGTGGATTGGATGATTTTTGAGTTGTAAATATATAGTTAGGCTTTTAAATATAGTATAGATCTTTAATTTAGTAGAAATAAAGGTAAACCGTTACAATCTTTATCTTTAAAAAAATAAAATATACTTCTATTTTCCTCACTTCGCTGATTACTGATTAGTAATCTTTCACAACTTAACACTGGCTGTTCAGACGTTGCTAGCATTTTACACTTCACAGCCACACTTTACACCACTTTACACTTTACACTAATCAAAATATATAAAATAATAATTGTCCTCATAAAGAACCTTATGATATCTAAAATAACAGAATTTTACGGAATAAAAAATCAGAGTTTAGTTATTTTCACCATCATCATCATCATCATCAGCCTGTCAGGGAACCCACTGCTGAGTTAGGTCTCCTCATATACCCGCCACTCGACCCGGTCCCGTGCAAACCAGGTCCACTGCTTTCCTGCTATCCTCACTATGTCGTAGGACCATCAGGCAGATGGTCTGCCGACTCGGTTACCGAAGTCAATTTATCAATTCAAAAAACCGGCGCTTCCTCTTCTAGACCACCCATGGATTTTGTTACTTTGTACAATATTTTTAATCCAATGAACGTAACTTTAATAAATGAACTCTGAATCGCCGCCGCCAACCGCTGTTCCAGACTCGCAGATCAAGTACCGCACCATTAGCCGCATGAGCAAGTGGCACCAGCAGTACACCCGCAGCTCGGCTGCGTCGCTCGACGACCCCGACCTCTGGCTCGCCTTCCTCTTCGACACCGGCTTGGTGCAGACCAGCGAACTTGTCATCGAATCCGGTAAATGATATCAGGGACGAATAAGACTAGTTCGCGCAAAGTCTCTTTGGCTCTGGCGAGCTGTCACCTCTCTATCGCTCTCACACCATCTTACACTATGCCAGAAAGAGATAGGTCACAGCTCGTTTAGAGCCTAAGAAACTTGGCATGGCCTGTACAAATGGCAGGTAAAAAAGAAAGGGAGAATAACGTATTCCTCTGTCAGTTATTTTCCGTATATCGTGCATTACCGTCGGAAAAAGTGCCCTATATATAAAAACAGCCTACCCCCTGCACCCAATGCACATACCCTTCCCGTACCTACATTTCGTCAGTTTTGTTAGACATAATCTTGCATTTTACGCCTAGCTCCTCATATAATGCATTAGGTCTAAGCCTGTAATGGTAGATATTTATGATAAATAAATAAATAAATAAAATAATGCTGAAATATATCATCACAGTGTTCCATTCACTATGATCTGTAACTAACTTACATTCTTTATTTTTTTAGTTCTTAGTCGCCTTGGAACGAGACTTATAGACGACCCCGACTCCATAATCCGACAGTTGGTTGACTATGCATACCACAAGGTACCTATCACTGTACTCATCAAGGTACTCATCAAGGGTACGAATAAACCATACCAGTAGCAAACTTGGCTTGGAATTTCTTCTACTTTCTTCGAGACTTAAATAAAATAAAAAATGTTTAAAATTGGCCACTTTGTTGTTTAGGTACCGAAGGAATCAGATAAGACTCGCTTGAGAGACGAATACGACGGCATCAATCGAAACTGCCCAGGCCTCTTTTGGGATACCGTGAGTTAACATTAAGTGCTCTTTCAAGATGACACTACACAGCCTATTTGCTCGGTTAGGACAGGGAACTTAAAGTAACGGCATTGACGGGACTTATTTTTTTTTCGTTAGTTTGGCTTTGCATCATGCTGTGGCCTCGCTCCGCAAAATTTAACTCGGCTCCGGGTGTACATAAAGTTGTGACCTTAGTGACCTAACACAACAACCTAACTAGTATACGAACAAGAAGTGGCCTACAGAGACACTAAGTTTGAAATAGCTCTATCAAATATAGCTCAGTCAATTTGGTCACAGCGAAAAAATTGTGATAAGAAAGGAGCCATAATATTATGTAAAAGACAATGTATTAATAAAAGTAGGGGAAAAGGGAAAAGTAAATAAAAATATTGTTGTAATGCGGTTAGCTGTGATAGTTTAGCTAAGATAAAAGAAGAAGTAAATAGAATAGACAGCCTCCAACTACACCAGCGCCATCTGCAATGCGCTTTGAGATAAGCAAGTACGCAAAGGTGTAATTAACAAAAGTTCAATATTGACAAATTAAAGTTAATAATTACCAAATCATATGTTCCAGTCTAAAATATAATTTATTCCTGAACATAATTAACGGTTCGTCAACCCCAACCACGCGCGCAAAAGCATCTCTACCACTTAGCAGTATCTCTTCAGCTCTCAATAACTGTCTTTAACCGCAGTGACATTGAGGCCACCAGCTCTGCACACTCTTTAGGGGTGATGGAATCTCTGTTTTCAGTAATTTTCTGATCTTGATGGATATTTCCGTATAATTTCGTAGGAATTTGTTTAAAATAAGGCCACGCCTTCGTTGTCAATGCAGTGTGACGTGAAGGCCCATCTTGTTAAAAAATTAAGGTATCTTGATGTTGCAAACTCTGACTGAATAGGTAATAGACTCGTTTCCAAAATTTCCTACTTCGTAGAATTAACATTTTCCGTGATAAATTGCAGCTGAACCAAACCTGTGCTGAAATGAAATCCCCTTAACATTACTGATGCTGGAAACTTCATTTTTCGTTTGATACAGTCTTTACGAGTCAGCAGGGACCCTGCCTACGAAGCCAAGGGTCCCAGGTTCGAGTCCCGGTGGGGGCAAATGTGTGGGTTGTTTATCTATCTTAGTATAATATTTATCTATATAAGTATGTGTATCGTCGTTGTCTAGTAGCCAACATACAGGGAATCCTAGTTTGGGGCTAGATCAATGTGTGTAAATAGTGTTCAATGTATTATGTCCAAGGTACTACTTTTATTTCTATTTTATTTCTGATGATCTTTTTTCGTTCATCGCCAACAGTCACCTTAAGTTTCGTTTCATCGCTCCATATTATTTGACGACACTGATTTTCTGATCGTCACAAGCAAATTTTAATCTTTTTTGCTGGGTAGTCAGTAAAAACTTTTCTTCTGCTGTGTAAAAACCATACCTTTCTCTTGAGGACTCTCTTGCAACTGTCGACTAAAACATCTTTCTGGATGATGTCCCGCCATTGCACAGAGAGTTCTCCTGCTCGGGAAATACGGTTTTTCTTTATTATGTTCATCAGACCCCAGTTCTCTTCGTCCCCTGTGATGCGTGGATGGCCGGATTTGTGTTGTTAATATAATCCTGGATGATTGGCTGGATGGTAGACCTTGCTAGTAACAGTGGCTCAAGCAGGGACAAATACCAGAATGAAAAGGTGTTCGAGTTCAGTTAAAATGAACCTTATGTCATTGTACACAAGAGTCACTGTCAGTTTGATACGCATACTTTTACGACGCCTGGTTATTCCTGCTTCCTACACTGTTCTTTGTATATTTTTTATGTTGACTTCCCTTTAATAGTATAAGAAATTATGATCTTTCGGACCTCCTCGGAAATTGGTTTCCGCTAACCATGATTGAAGAATAGTGGCCAGAAATCTGTTAATTTTTTCCTATTTAAACCACCTATCAGCAAAACTGATGACAGGTTTTATTTAAATTCAAATATTGAACACAAATCCTTATTTACGCTCAATTTCTGACTCCAACATAGCCTTTTGCATCGATTACGAACTATGAACTATTTTGCTTGCATCGAGGGCGAGACTAGATCAAACCGAGGATTGTAGAAGTTGCAAAAGATATTAATAAAACAAGACAACGTAAAAATATAGTAGAATAACGAGGGACCCTGTGATATAACATGTTATGTATTTTATCATAACCCTGCCTAAAAAATATTTCCGCATTCGCCTTTTATAACTTTATTTTGATAACCCACTCGTTTCGAAAAAATAATAATATCTGGCATATTAAAAAGCATAAAATCCTCCATTTTTTTACCCCGGGGCCATAAATACGAATCTAAGAAAGTATCATTTATCAAAATCTGGTGAACCGATGAGGAGTTACGATGGAACACATGAAAAGATATACATAATACAAACTGGGTGTCCCGAAACTCAAAGTCAAGCGGGCACCAGGTGAAATCCCAGCCTATAGAGGTTCTGGTAAAATTGAATACATAAATAAATGAATGGTGCTTCTACAGCCAGGGCTCTAAACCTGTTTCGGTCTTTCGGCCGGCATACTCTAGGGCACGAGTTTTGAGGAGGGTGGAATGACCTGCTCGGGGAGAGGAAGGAGAGTGATTTCAATAAACCAACTCTTCAGCCTGAAGTAAATATGGGATAATATGTGGAATATGGGGGATGTAGGATTACAAATACAAATACATTTTTTTTTATTTGTTCATCATTGTTTGTAACTAGGTTTTATATTATTTACAATACGATTAAAATCAGTTAACGATTCGGCCAATCTCGGAAATTGTCGTGAATCCCTCATCTCTCACATAGAGTTATCAATTTACAGATATGACCTTTAATTATATTACTCGTTGTCTTATTGAATACAATAAAAGAACGATATGAGCAACAAAACCTCCTTTGTTGCTCAAAACTAACACAACCTTTATATTGAAACAAGAAAAATAATTGACTATTTTGACAGTCTGCCTTCTTAGTGTCAATAAAAACAGTGTGACGTATAATATACATATATGTTTATGAACGCTAATTTAATTCGTGAAAATATTCGATTCTATAAAATTTTATCAAAATTAACTTACAATAGTTATGTATCACAAGCCATGGCTTCAACAAATTTGAAGCGTGGTAAAAAAATTGTTGCTCAATCTCGTGAAATTGTAAATAATGTATATAACTATTTTAGAAAAGAAACTAATTTATTTAAAAAAGAAGAAAGTAAATATCATCAAAAATTTTGGACAGGGTTTGTGAAGCAACCGGAGTTTCGAAAAGCAGCGTGTTAAAATGTTTTAAGGAAAACGACAAGCTCTCAGATCAGTCACCTAAAGATCAACAATCCAAATAAGTGCCCGGCAAAAAATATCGTTAAAAATTGATGATTTTGATTATTGCGTGATACGACGAATGATATATAACTTTCATGAAAGATTTAAAGAGCTTCCTACTTTGTGATCACTACACAAAAAACTAAAAGAGGAAATGGGATTCAAAGGCTCAATTTCATCTCTGCGAAATATAATCCGAGACATGGGATTCAGATTTAGAAAAACCGACAATAACAGGAGCATTTTGATGGAAAAAGATCCGTCCGTTTAAAAGAATAAAATATTTGAGAGAAATCAAGAAATGAAGAAAATTAAGGGCTATTGGGAAAAATATTGTTTATACTGATGAATCATATATTCATACAACGCACACTAAAGCCAAAAGCTGGACGGACGCAGCCAATAAAAATCTGAAGCAACCTATATCAAAGGGACACAGATTTATTATAGTTCACGCAGGTAATGAAAAAGGCTTTGTACCTGGAGCTCTTTTACTAGATCAGTCCGCGGATCACGATGGCGATTACCACAAGGAAATGAATGCTGAGAAGTATGAGAAGTGGGTAAGAACACAACTAATGCCTAATTTACCCGATAACAGCGTTGTTGTTATAGATAACGGTTCTTACCACAACAAATTTGTTGAAAGGCCACCTAATAGCAATACTCGAAAGGCGGACATGATCGAGTAGACAAGACACGATATTCCTTTTACACCTGATAATAAAAAACCGGAACTGTATAGCGCAAAACAACGCCACAAAGAACACTTCAGCGTTTTTCGAGTGGATAAAGTTTTGGCTGAAAATGGACATACAGCAATAAGACTGCCTCCATATCACCCAGACTTTAATCCCATAGAAAATATATAGACACAGTTAAAAGGCTATGTCGCCTCCAAAAATGTCGAAATGAATAAAACGTCATGAATAAAACGTCAGTGAAAAAACTGGAAAAAATTTAAATGTTAGGACCCGAAGAATGGACGAAAGTCTGTAATCGTGCAATAAAGTGTGAAGATGTGTTCTTAATAGAAGAAGTGAAATTAGATGTGTTTAGCGAGCGTTTTGTAATTAATGTAAATTATTTAGATAGTGATAGTGAGGAGGAGGAGGAGGAGGAGGAGGTGGTTCTCAATTCGAAGTCAATGTTTTTTTGTATGTATGTTATAAGATTTATCTTATTTGAAAGCCAAAAAAAGCAGGAGGGTCATAAACACGATACGAGTATTATTTAGTATTATTTTGTAGGTATCATTTATTTCAATTTTTAAATTGCACTGGAATTGAGCGCACAAAAATTTGTATTCAAATTAATTAATTATTTCCTTGCTAGTATTAAGTACCTAGTTTTTTATAATCTTTAAGCCGTTTTCTTTTCACTTTTTTTTCTTTCTCTTTCTCTTCTATACGTACCTTACTCACTACAATCCTGTTTTAGTGGTTAGATTGTCCGTGGCATCACCGACCGGCTCTGACGGAAGACCAGCGTTGGTTGCAAATCAGCCAGCATTATGCTGAGTCAGGGTCCGTTTTGCGACACACAAGCTTGTTGTAGAAATTTTGTATTATATATTAGTGTAAGTGCCTGTCTCGCAAATAAATTATTATTCTATTCTATTCTATTCTATTTCTAGAAGACACGTGTACCGATTTCAAAATTCTTTTTGCATTTGATAGGTCTTTCCGAGATGGTCCCATGTATAGATGTTATAGATGTTAATAATGTTTAAATTCATGTCGCTTCCGCATAATAAATTTCTTACTTCTACCTGATAGTAATGTCATCTTGGCAGGTGTTATACATTGCGTTTATGATACTTCAAATTAACCTAAAAGAAGTCGCGGTAATGTATTTCGTGTCATTTCCGTCTCCGGATTTAGGCGATGATATCCGAGAAAAGCAAAATCTTTAACTGATTTTAAACGTATTGTACAGTGCTTCAAATAATGGTACCCAGTAGTAATGGGTGTACCAATACTAACCTTATTAAATAACATCTTAAATCTAAATTTAATCTAAACATATTTAGATTAGTGGACATATTTACAACTTAAATCAGTATATTTTATTAGTTTTATTTTATGACGCTAGGTAAACTAATATTGCTATGCTACACCGCTTCACAAACCGTGGGCTAAGACGAGAAAGAAACGGCAAGAAAACTCAATCCAGCCCATTTACTTCGATGCGGATTGGTTGAATAATCAGTTCTTTGTCACTAAAGTATTCATTGATATCATAGTACATTTTATGTTTTAAGATTTTAGTACCCGTTTTTTTTTTTTAAATAAGTCCAAAGTATAGTATAACATTTGGTAATAGGTTAAATATTTTTATGGCGACATAGAAAACGCTATTTCTATATAGCACACATTTAGGAGAAGGAAGTACTATATGGTTTTTTATTACGTAGATTTCTTGTGTGAATTGTGTTTCGTTCTATAAAATGTGTATGACTTTTTTTGGCCGTCGAGACACCGTGCCGAGCAATCTTGTTTATCCCTTACTCAGTGTATCTCAACTTCAACAAATTAACATACAATTATATCAGCCAAGCAACTGTGATCGCTTTGACTGGAGAACAAGGGCGAGCATCGCATACAATTAATTGCTTCTGCCTACTCAGCGCTGCGAACCAATCGTCGGCCGGACTCGTACCGTTTCGTCACACGCTCGTGAGTAAGAAGATACCTGCCTGTCACAGCTCTCTGCCGCACGCTTGTAAAACAAGATCCGTCGGCGCCCGCATTGCAAAGCAAAGCGCAACGGTCTTTCGTTATGTCATCACATCGCTTGCCACTTTCACTCGCTTAGTACGCACTACAATATGTTTACCTGCCTTGCTTGTGAGCAGCCTGCCGACCAGGATGAAATTATTAAATGTATACTCCCTAATTGCGACACCACCAATGTGTTGGCCTAAACAATAGAAATTTCCGAGCGAGACAATTTGATTGGTCCTGCCCCGTTTGTGTAAACAAGGTTCCTAAGGGAGACAACAGGTCAAACATCTTCCTGCCCCGTGGCTGGCTGACGCCATCAAGCGTTTAATGGCAAAAAGAAACCGTGCAAAAGGGCGATATAAGAGCGACCCGACCAACGACAATCTTCTAGCTTTTAAACGCCTCCGTAACCTGTGCAACCGCATGTGCCGCGATGCCAAGCGACGACACATCCATGAGCGTATAGAGATGTACACTCCAGCTCAGGTATGGAAGTTCCTTAAGACCATTGGTGTTGGCAAGTCCCAGGAATCTTCTTCAGGAATATCGATCTCAACGGCCTCAACCAGTTTTTTTCTTCTCCTCCCGTCGTGATGGACCCTATCACTAAGGAGGCAACCCTTCATTGTCTACGGTCGAGGGCTGCAGTCTGCACCTCACCGTTTAACTTTAAGCTTGTTGGAATCGGTGCAGTTAGAAAGGCAGTGCTAGCTATCACTTCCAAAGCTGCTGGTGGCGACAACGTCAGCCATCAGATGATCCACAGCGTCCTTGAGGAGTTGCTTCCTCCAATTACCCACATCATCAACTTCTCTCTCTCGGTAAGCTCCTTTCCTAGCCTGTTGAAGAAAGCACTCGTTATCCCACTGCCAAAAAAATACAATCCCTCCTCCTTCAAAGATTATAGGCCCATATCTATCTTACCCATTCTCTCCAAAGTCCTTGAATCCATAGTCCACTCCCAACTCTCTTCCTACCTTTCATCAAACAAACTTCTCAATCCTTTCCAATCTGGGTTCAGACCGGGCCATAGTACTACCACAGCACTCTTAAAATCAGCGATGACATACAGCTAGCCATGGATCAGAAGTTGGTCACGGTCCTAGCCCTGCTTGACTTCAGCAATGCCTTTAACTGCGTCGATTTTGACATTCTGGTCGCTATATTGAGCTCACTGAATGTCTCCGTCCATGCTGCTAACTGGTTCCACTCATACCTGAGAGGTCGTCAGCAACGCATTAAGTCTGAAGAGACTGAAACTCAATGGTGTGATCTTTCCTCAGGAGTGCCTCAAGGTGGTATTCTCTCTCCTCTTCTATTTTCAGTCTTCATCAACTCTATCTCCGACGTTATCTCTTCTTCGTATCATCTGTACGCAGATGATCTCCAAATTTATCGCCACTTTTGCCCCTGCGATGTAGCCTCAACCGTGGAGGCACTGAATGCTGACCTCAAGAATGTGAAAGACTGGGCCTTATCATACGGGCTGTTGGTAAACCCGACCAAATCACAAGCCATGCTTTTAGGAACCAGGCACACGCTTTCCTTGATACAAAAACATATTGTTCCTGTGTTATATAATGGCATCACAATAGAGTATACAGATCAGGCGAAAAACCTTGGGGTTATTTTTGACAACCTGCTGACTTGGTCTCCACATGTCAGCGAGGTCAGCAGAAGGGTCTTTGCGTCTTTTCACTCCCTCAGGCGTTTGCAGTACTTCTTGCCACGGCAGACCAAAATCACCCTTGCTCAGTCCCTTCTTCTGCCGCTAATCGACTACGCCGATGTCTGTTGGGCGAGCGCGAACGAAGATCTACTGAACAAACTCGAACGACTTCAGAATCTTGGGATTCGGTTTATCTTCGGGTTGCGCAAATTCAACCATGTCTCTCAATATCGCAAAGAGTTGGGGTGGCTTCCAATTCGTCGTCGCCGAGACACTCATATTCTCTCTTATCTTTTCAATATATTGAAAAACCCGCGCTACCCCAGCTACCTTCGAGACAGCTTTGAGTATCTCTTTTCAGGAGATCGGCACCGGAGATCTCACACGGTCTCATTCTTAGCCACTCCAAGGCACAACACCTCGGCATATGAGCACTCATTCAGGCTGCAGGCGGTTCGACTGTGGAACGCACTACCTTGCACTATAAGAGACAGTCCCACTATGGTCTCTTTCAAAAACCCGGTAAAAGAGCACTTCCTCTCTCTTTCGTATGTATTTTAGTATATATTAGATATTGTACACTGCCTACCCTTTCATGATACATTTCCCTTTCATGCCTTGGTTTGCTGGAAGAAATCTCTTTTTAGAGATAAGCTCGCCTTTGTACATATGATTTCTCCTAATGTAACCTTTTAAATTGAATATGTGTGTGGAATAAAGAATTATGAATCATGAAAATATCTTTTTAGAGATAAGATCGCCTTTGTACATATGTTTTCAACAAATGTAACTTTTTATTTCTCTTTGTGCAATAAAGAATTATGAAAATATGAAACAGCAACACTCCGTTGAAAACCTCATTACAACATGTGAATGTGACCCAGCGAAGGCAAACGACCCGGGACGATGAATTTATAAACTTGCTGCGCGCTGACATCCTCGACATCATCAGAGTGGATCTGACACCAATGATCCGTAACATCATGTCTTCCGAGCTAAAACAGTTGCGCGAATACACCAACGAGCCAAAACAATCGCTTGAATTATCACAGGCCGAAATAGTCCAGTTGAAGGACGACTTAGTCCGAATACAGATCGCCAACAATAACTTGACCAAAAAAATACAGCGAGCAAGAGACCCGCATGTCCAACCTGGAGCAAGACCTCGCCAAGCAGCAACAATGGGAACGCCTTCAGAATCTCGAAATCTCCGGGATACCCGATGTCGAGAACGAGTCCTTAGAAGACGTGACCATCAAGCTTGCACAGCACGCAGTCGTTGATCTCCAGCAGGACCAGGTAAAGAAAGAAAGAAAGAAACATTTATTCACAAACACACAGGACACGCATGTTAAACAAAAAAAAAACAAAAAACATATAACAAGTGTGTCTCTGCGGCAGTGAACCGGATACTGGCTCAGCCTTATGCTGAGGTGTCTGACACCTACAGCGCTGATTTTCAGCCAGCACCGTCGGTGACTCACGGAAACGTCATACCAAAAGAATATATATCTATAAACTACCTAGATTTTTGGGACAGGCGAAAGAGAAATAAACATAAATACAAAGTGAGATAATAATGTAAACACTACCTAGATGCAGCTTCATTAATATAATATTTACAGTAATAATTAAAAACAGGTCGGCTTCGCGCACCGTATCCAGCCTAAAGTCCCTACCCCTGGCAGTCCGCGCGCATTCGTCGTTCATTTAAAAAACCGTAGCACAAAGGATCAGCTATACTCTGCGTTCCATAAATGTCGCGGACTCACTTCCGCTGATATCAGTATGAATGGGGAGCCAAAGGATATTCATGTCAACGAACATTTAGCTCCACGTAACAAGGAATTGCTAAAAAAATGCAAAGCAAAAGCAAAGACTGCGGATACAAATTCGTATGGACAAAAACTGCCATATCTATGTCAGGAAAATAGAAAAACCGGTCAAGAGCGAGTCTAAATCGCGCACGAAGGGTTCCGTACCACCGTTCAATGGAAGCGATGGTGTGGAGTGAATAGTTTGATTTTACACAACAAAATATTGTTTACAAAGTTATTGGTGCGGTTACTTTCACACTCCATGTACGTAACCAGGTGCATCCATAAGTTTGTATGTGGTATTGAAAGAATTGTTGTATGGGAGCCCCCTTAAATATTTCTTTTATCCTGTTTTTTAGTATTTGTTGTTATAGCGGCAACAGAAATACATAATCTGTGAAAATTTAAACTCTCTAGCTAGCTAGGTTCTTGAGATACAGCCTGGTGACAGACGGACGGACAGCGAAGTCTTAGTAATAGGGTTCCGTTCTTACCCGTTGGGTACGGAACCCTAAAAAGCACCCTTCATGGTTTCATCGGAATTGGATCTAAAGAAAATTTTATAATAACTGTTCGACCTTTGTTTGTTATAAATCCTTGTAACCTATCTGTTATATTACATTCTCACACACGCTTTAACACACTCTTACTAACTACACAATACAAATACCCGCAACTACCTACACACCCACCATTTCTCAGTCACAAACATTTATTGTTTGATATATTCCCTCAAAAACCTGCAAAGTCCAACAACAGTCAGCAAACTTCCAAACATTATGTCTAATTTACTGCCGTATACACAGTCGAATACAATCACGCTTCACTATTATGATCAGCAACAAAGTGTTTGTATCCCATCTATTGCCGTCCTTAATACAAAAAATAACCTCAGGATTTATTACCAGAACATTAACGGTCTTAGAACCAAAACACTGATGTTCTCGAACACTGTCTCATCCTGTGACTATGATATCGTGTTGGTAACTGAAACATGGCTTCCTAGTGGCATTCTGGACTCAGAGCTGACCGACTTAGATCAGTACGATGTGTTCAGGTGCGATCGGGTAACTCTGACGACCGGCGGCGGCGTAATGGCGCTCTGCGCGCCGCGGCTCCAAGCCCGTCTCCGACCAGAGTGGATACCGGGCGGCCTTGAAATCATATGGTTGACTATTAATGCGCGATCGCTTGGATCCACTAGCAATCTGCACATCGGACTAATTTATATTCCTCCTCATAGCGAAGCACACGATCTACCGGCTACCACACAATTATATCTCGACTCCTTTGCCAACATTGTCAACGCTAATACGGAAGATCACTTTCTGTTGGCAGGTGATTTTAATAATTCCACCATCAATTGGTAATCTGGGGAACCTAGATACCTTAAAAAGGGCTATGTGGAGATACAGAATAGTGGAATTAATCTCAAAAATCAATTGAACATACACGGCTTTCAGCAATATAACTACCTGAGAAACTCATGCAATAATACACTTGACCTCGTTTTCACAAATTTTAACATCGAGCTACATGGAACTGGCACAGAATTAGTACCACTAGACGTTTTCCACCCCACTCTGGATATCGACGCCACTGACATTACGGTCCCTCCCCATGCCGTTAGAAAAACAGCTCAAATAGGAAAGCAGATTACGAGAGCATTAATAAGTGTCTCGAGAAACAGGACTGGTCATGTTTAAATATTCTAAGTGTTAATGACGCTGTCTCAAGTTTTTATGACGTAATCTATGATCTAGTTAACAGATATGTACCGCAGTCAGTAATAGGATTATCACGACGCTACCCCATCTGGTAAATACCATGTCCTCTGGAAAAAGTATAAGAACCCCTTGGATTATGATTCCTTCAGCCTACTCAGAAAATGCCAGAAAACTATACAGGATGAATGTCATGCAACTTACATATTATACAACGCTCACATCAAAATATTAAAACTAATCCTAAACTGCTGTGGTCTTATGTTATGTCTTATCAAAACGGAAAAATAGTTCCAACTACCCTAAAATAATGAAATATAACAATGAGGAATTTAAATCAGAAGCCGAAATCTCTTCTGCATTTAGCACTTTCTTCGAACGAATGTTCATACAACCATCTGAGTCATACGATCAGGTCATCAGTAACGGTATTGAGTTGCTGCACTCCATAGTAGTTACAGAGGAGCAAATATTTAATATACTGCAAACAATTGACATATCTAAGGGCCCCGGCAGTGATAAGATTCCATCTGTTTTTGTTCGCAACTGTGCCAAAACCCTAGCATTACCTTTGTCCATACTTTTTAACCGCTCGTTCAACCATGGTATTTACCCAACGGCGTAGAAGATAGCACATATCATACCTATGCATTAAAAAGGGACTAAAGCTAACATAGAACATTACAGACCCATCTCTATATTGAACGTTTTTGGCAAAATTATGGAAAAGGTCGCACATAAACATCTTTATCCTATTATTTCAATAAACATACCGATCGAACAGCATGGTTTCTTCAAAGGGCGCTCTACTGTGACAAACTTAGCTATTTTTACTGGTGATGTGCTTACTGGCATGGACAAGGGAGGGCAGGTAGATGTGATCTACACGGATTTCGAGAAAGCACTCGACCGTGTAGATCATTTCATATTACTGCGTAAATTGCGTGAGGGATAAGGGGGGATCTGCTCAGATGGCTGGAGTCATACATAAAAAACAGAAGCCAAACAGTCGTCGTGGCAGGACACCGTTCCGAGTTCATCGCTATCCCATCAGGTGTGCCACAGGGATCACTGCTGGGACCTCTCCTCTATATTGCCTTCCTATACGATATAAGCAGTTGTTTTATCAACTCAAAGTTTCTTTTATACGCCGATGACAAAAAAGTGTACAAAAAGATAAATTCAACTTCCGATTGTGCACTTCTACAGAAAGATCTTAGTAGGGTAGGTGTCTATTATACAGTAAATAGGATAAGTATTAATCTCGCTAAATGCAATCACCTGAGCTTTACCAGAAAGACTAAGCCAATATTTTACATTTACCAAATTAACAACAGGCCAATCGAGAAAGTTAAATCAATAAGAGATCTAGTAGTTTTACTCGATTCAAAGCTCACTTTCTCTCAACATATAGACGCTGCTACAGACAATGCCTATAAGAAACTGGGTTTTGTACTTCAAATGAGCCAGGCATTCACTGACCCACTGTGTATAAAGGTTATCTAGTACTCGTAGGTGCGCAGTGTTCTGGAATATTGTAGCCCTATCTGGCGACCCCAATATATATGCCACATTGAGTCAATTGAATCATTACAACGCAAATTCTTTAAACATCTTAGTTACCGCACTGGCTACCGTTCTGCTTTAAAGAACTACAATACTTCGTTGGAAAAGCACAAACTGCAAACACTCGAGGACAGGAGGTGTCTCCTGGACATGCTATTTCTTCATGACCTCTGTAATGGAAGGCTGAACTGTCCTGAATTTATTAATCTCCTCAGCACTTCGGTTAAATATTCCGAATAAAAGAACCAGGCACACTCCTCTCTTCCATGTCCCCCTATCTCGGTCTAACTATGCACAAAACTCAATCATGAATAGGTGTCATTTAAATTACAACAAGCTTTCCAAAGATAAGGACCTAGACATTTTTAACACCTCTAAACAGGTTTTTAAGAAAAATATTATTTGAATTATTAAAACAAATAGATACATTGATGATGTATCTGCCGTGTCATACGAAAGCCTACTCACCTATACTCACCCTGCTTAGTGGCAATTCAATAGACACAGTCCCGATCCCAAGACAATCCGTCGTCGTAGGGCTGAGCAGGTACAATTACACTCACACCACTACACAACACATGCAACACAACACATGCACTACTTACACAACCGGCACACTACATGTCAACTTGCAATAATATAAATTTAATTTTTAAAACTAAATCAACACTAGTTACATATATGTATAACTAGTTTTGGTTATAATTTTTATATATAAGTACAATCGCCAAGTAAGTTTGTCTTATAATATTTAAACAAAAAAATGTAAATCCGTTATTAGCTAATGTTAAGATTATTTTTCTTGCCTTACATAATTGTATTAGCTGTGGATTTTTTAAGATCAATAAATAAAATAAAATAAAATATAATATAATTTTTTCTTAACGAACATTATGCACTCTAGTCTAGGGTGAATATCGATGGAAAAGTTAGTATGTCTAATTTTTTGAAGTAGGGTTTGCAGTTTTCCATCTTTTATGCCAGCGATGGCCGCAACACATTTTTTCTAATACCTAAATATTTTGTCCCTATCAGTAGAATTTCCGAAAAAGATGATACCGTTACTAAGGATAGAATGTCCTGTCCTGTCTAATAAATATAGAAAATTAGTAGCTACATTGTTAGCATATTATGATATATGCGACGCAGCTATAGTTGGTTAAACCAAGTTCAACTTAACATCAGCAGTTTTTGTTGAACAGACTAATCAGAAACCTGCTTATGTTAAGAGTAAGATGACATGCAACTCTATTGGGAATTCACCGGTTAATAATACTCCCAAGTAATTTAAATAAGTTCATAATACAATAGAGGAAATCTCTAGCATACATGATCCACTAAATTTGTCAAAGGGTAAGCGCCACTTAAATATTACCCATCATAACATCCAGGGGCTACCTGGCAAAGAACTTGTATCAGAATTATTTCTAAAAAATTCTGACATCGATATTATTTGTTTTACAGAACACTGGTTAAAGGAAAATTTGATGTGATGTAAATAACTACAAAATCGACAGTTGTTACAATAGAAAGACTGCTGATAGAGGTGGTTCTTTAATCTAAGTAAAAAATAATATTAAGGTGAAACAATGGAAATATATTCTTGCACACTTACTGTAGGAAGACAAATAGGGATATCCTGTGTTGAGTTGGATAGCCATATTATTGTATGTGTCTACAGAACTCTAGAGGGATGAAAATGGCCATGGCTATTTCGAAATATATGAGAAAATTATGGAGGAAGCCCTCATAAACTATGTAATAACAGAAAAAACTTAATTATCTGTGTTTAAAAAATTTCATTTATGTCATGTATTTCTGGAGCCGACTAGAATAACACTTACCAGCCAAACTTGCTTAGATAACGTTTTTTGTGACTATGCATTCACAAGTAAAAATATAATTAACTGCTTACCTTAC
Organism: Argyresthia goedartella; assembly: GCA_949825045.1. Taxonomy (NCBI): domain Eukaryota; kingdom Metazoa; phylum Arthropoda; class Insecta; order Lepidoptera; family Argyresthiidae; genus Argyresthia; species Argyresthia goedartella. The sequence goes on from OX463826.1 coordinate 16,665,997, forward strand.
GATCACAGCGTTCAAACAGTTTCATTCCCAATTGCTAGTAATGATAAGACTGATCCATCATTTTAAAGGCATATTACATCCCATAGACTAGAGACGTATACGAAAAAGTTAGATATAAATTTGCCAGTACCGGACTTTAATGACAGAACCCAAACAAAATCTACTCAGACTTCTTCAACATTATTCAAACAGAATTCAATAAAGTTTTTAAATTAAAGAAAGTCAATGCTAATAACGGCAATCTAAATTTAACGTCTGGGCAACATTTGGAATTCGTAAAAGTAGAGCTATCTTGTATGACCTTTATGAATAAAAATACCAATTACTTTGATAGAAAAATTTAATGACTATGTTAAAAAATATCCCAAAACTTTCAAGTTGGTTTACTCAAGCAAATGCACTCACACTTCAACCGTACAAAACAACTCCACGCCAAACAATACGGTTTCACTAGGGGTAAATCGACTACGGATGCAGGTATTACCCTTATATCTCATATTTATTCTGCATGGGAAGCCGCACAGGATACCATTGGTGTTTTTTGCGATCTGTCGAAGGCATTTGATTGTGTTGATCATGATACGCTACTAATGAAATTAAATAATTACGGAGTTAGAAATAAATCGTTGGATCTACTAAGATCATAAAGCAATAGAATTCAACAGGCAGAAATCAACGGCAATAACCTGTAGACTCGCGTAAACCCTTAAACGGAACTTTTATGACAGATGTCATCTAGAGTACTTTAGATTCTATTGTAGGCATTTATGGGCTAAAAACATAAAATTTGCCTTAATTTTTGTGTCATTATTTTTTATTTTCCGGCCAGCAGAGGCGCGAAATGGTTAAATCTGATGGATCGGGAGTAAAAATTAGCGTTCCACAAGGTTCTATATTAGGCCCTTTCTTATTCCTGGTATATATTAACGATCTGCCTTTCATGGTGGAGAAATTGGCTGACATAGTGTTGTTTGCTGATGATACTTCACTGGTCTTCGAAATTGAAAGACAAAAAGAAGATTTTGATGATGTTAATGGTTAAAGTCAATACTTTAACCATTAACAATTCAATGTTTAAAGACAATTATTTAAACCTTGAATTGGTTCACAGTTAATAATGTATTGTTAAATGCCGGCAAAACTCTCTCTCTCTCTCACTTCCAAATGTCAGGCAAGCTGAGACCAGTTTGTGTTAGACAGCAACACGTTAGAATTAGTAAATGACACGAAGTTTTTTGGAATAACCATTGATAGCAAATTACAGTGGGGACCCCACATAGATAAATAAGCTGGTAAATTAAGTTACGCGGCTTACGCTGTTAGGAACATCCGACAAAATACGGATTTGGCTACATCTAGAATAGTATATTTTAGTTACTTTCATAGTGTCATGTCCTATAGTATATACACCTTAGGACTTTGGAGAAAAAACAGGACCTCACACACCGCCATCCTAGGGGAAGTTTACAAAAAATATCCCATCTCTATGGCTTGCAGTGACAGAATCCCTAAACAATCTGTTTAGACAAAAAATACAATATACAGTTACATGAAGACCATCGGGTTGAGGGGCTCGATGTTAAAGAGCTCAGAATTTTCACCGATGGTTCAAAAACTGAAGCAGGCACTGGTTCAGGCACCTTCTCGGAGGACCTAAACATCAAGATAGCCATTCCACTAGGTGCCCATAATACTGTCTTTCAAGCTGAATGCATGGGCATCATCTCGGCCGCTAATGCCATAGCATCGAGAAAGGTAAGAGATTCCTCCATTCGAATCCTCTCGGATAGCGTGGCCGTCTTACAAGCCCTAAATAGCAACACTATTAACTCAGGGCTAATCTACGAGTGTCACAAACGACTAATGGAGGTATGTCAACATAACCGCGTAATCCTTCAATGGATAAAAGGACACAGCGGGTCAAGAGGTAACGATGCAGCGGATGAGTTGGCGCGTAAAGGATCTAGCTTGGCAGCGTATGGTCCCGAACCTATCATCCCTCTTCCCTTCAAGATGGTACGCACATTTCTGAGAGAGTCGACCAGGAATGATCATGCCACTCTTTGGACAAACCATGAGGAGTGCAGACAGGCTAAGCTGGCCTTGCCGTCCCCTAGCGCTAGGCTTGCTAAAACCTTGCTTCGACTGAATAGGCCGCGCTTGCGACTGGTGACTGCAGCACTTACTGGCCATGGTTTCTTTAATAAACATCTATATGTCCTAGGTGTTACCGACAGCCCCCTTTGCAGAGCCTGCTTGGAGGCAGAAGAAACGGCTGCTCACGTCCTCATGGAGTGCACAGGAGTAGCGGACAACAGGGCTATACACCTCGATCAATCGAGGGACCTTCCAGGCATAGCCGGTAACGTAAAGGGCCTGCTGGCGTTCCTGGAGGAGTTGGGTTGGCTCGAATGATATCACATTCCCACCCACACGCAAAATAGGCGCTTTCGTCGTCGAGTTGCGGAAACCAGCCCGTCTTACAATTGACAAGTGTCATGTCCTATTATATATTATGGTATATTGTTGTGGGGGAAAGCCGCGGATATTCAAATTATTTTTATTTTACAGAAAAGAGCTATTTGAGCAATTTATAATGTAAAATGCTCAGACTCCTTAAGAGAGCTTTTTAAAGAAATTGACATACTAACCGTAACTAATCAATTTATTTTCGAAAATATAATGTATGTACGCAAGAACCTTACAACATTTTCCAAACTTAGCGATAACTGTAATGTTTACCTGAGAAATAATCACAGACTAGTTGCGCCCCGGTTTAGACTCGCGAAGGTTAGCAATCCTTTCAAGGTTCAGTGCATTTAAAAAGCATGTTAAAGCGACTTTGTCGAAAAAGGGATATAACAAAGTTAAAGATTACTTAAATGTCGGGACTGTATGGGGTAAATCTAGCTCAAAATAGACCTTGCTGTTAATAATTTTGTAATTATTTATTTAATTTTACAATATTAATTATAATAATGAATATTGTAAAATTTGTAATAGTTAAACACAACCAATTTTTAAAAGAAATCTAAATATCGATAATCAATCTGTGGGAGTTTCTACGCCCTGTTTCTCCCATAGTGGTCCAATGTAGAAAAGAGGCAAAAAATGAGGGTTGCTAAATATATGTAAATATCTACAGTAACAAAGAAAAAATACATATTCGAAATATGCAGTAACAGCCTCTGTGGTCGCAATCTGCGTTAATCTCCTTAGAGGGTAAACAAAGCTAATTATCTTACAGCACAGTTTTTCTATGTGCCGTTTCCATCCGCAGTGTTGGTCTAGGTGCAGTTCGAGCAATTTTATTGTTTGTGCTATTTCTACGTTATTGTCATCATAATTTATGTTTAGTTTCGGTGGGTTTGCCTGTAGTTGATGAAATAGCATTATTTTTAGTTTTTAAGTTGTTATTCTGAAGCTATTCGACAAGCCCACTCAATGTATTGTTTAGATCTAGTTCGATTTTTAGTGGCTTTGTACATTTTATGATAACGGAACGGGGGAGGCCCCAATATACTTCCCTGTGGTACTCCGTATTCTACAGTCCTAGTGTCGGACGCGTGGTTTTGTTCTGTTCCCGTGTATCTATACTACTGATAACGCAAAACTGTTTTCTATTTGCTAAGTAAGAATTTAATAGATTTTGTATTGGGCCCCTAATACTCTCTTCTACTTGGTCTACCTATATAAAGAAAACATTAAATGTCTTATTTATGTTTCTTGGGTTATATATTATTTCGTTGTTATGATTAATTTCGTTAATGTTCTTTTTATTATTTCGTTGCAAATTTTGAATGATTTTCCAGCAGATTTTTGTGTTAGAGTGAGGATTTTCTTTTACCGTTTTTAGGAGATTAGGAGAGCTGTTGTTTTCTTCAAGTTCTTGTTTTCCATCTATATTCAGGTATTGTGGTTGGTTGAGTTTGCTGAGTTGTGTTCGATTGGGTTACCCGGTACGCTCTCAGTTTCGCTTTCACTGTCTATTTCTGGAATACGGTATATTTGGCTCGAGGCCTTCCTAACTTCGTCCCGTTGTGTGCTGATTATGTCCAGTAACTATTTTCTTTACCGTAGTATGTGATGATGTGCTTAACCTCTCAAAAACCGACGGTAGTTGGTACGGGTCATGATTTTGAACCTCATGCCATGGTAATAAAATCTAAAACCTATAACGAAAAAGCGGCGTTATCTAACGCCAGTGGTATTCAAGAGGTTAAGGGAATCTTTCCAGGTGTATATGGGTCGGTTGACTTTCTTCTTCTTTGCATCGTATTTGAATGCGGCGTGGATTATGTTTTGTTGTGAGGTTTGCAGATTATTTGTATAGAAACACATCCGGTGGTTTTTGATTCCCCTTCCCCCGGATATCTCGTTGCGAGTGGACGTGTTTTCGAGTGTCTATCAGTTGTACATAGTTTTAAATCATTTTAAATAATATTTGATTTATTCTCCATTTAACTGCTGATTCTACAGAGGATCGGTACCTCTCGCTCTGCCTAAAGAAGTGTTCCGTAAGTGTCGTCGGCCATATTTGTTGGTGCATCGCCGTCTCTGTCGCGGACTGTTCTGAGAAACGAAAAGTCAACTTCGCGGAGCGGGATTTGAGCCGGGGACCTGCGGATTTGCGGCCGACCGCCTTGTTGTTCACGCCATCGAGTTGGTGAGCCGCACGCGCGAAATTAGCTATCACCTCGATCCGTTACGCGACAGTTCTCTTCACTCTGCTACGAGCTACGAGTCGGGCCGCTACGGAACACCGACTGCTACGCTTCACACTGCGACTACGTGTGCTACAACGCTGACTTGTCTGAGGCGAATACATTCCGGCTTCTATCTACTAAACCACAGATACTATTTTTCTTCGCATCGCATCATTGGGTGGACGGGTAGCTGATCGTATGTTATTGTTTCTGCCTGTTATCGTTCGTTGTCGCCGCTTACTTATTATTTCCGTGCATCTGAGTTGATTAATTTACCACTTTGCAAATTTCAACATGCAACGCTCTCCCCCGTCAGCCTATAACACCAGTCGGTCTGAAACAGACCTTATGCAGCTCTCAGAAGTTGACACATCAAGGCCTTCTTCTCTTGAAAATATAACAAGGAGAACGAAAAGGCCGCGGTCCTCCGACGAAAACGGCGATCAACTTGGCGACTTAAAAACCGAGTTGATAAATTTGATCCAGGATTTGGTTTCCACCCACAACAATAGGATGGATAAACTCGAGGAACATATACTCCACATCAAAAACCAATCTGGCAATATTGAAGCCACTAACACCGAGATAGAAAAGTCACTCAATTGTATGTCGGACCAGCTTAACTGTCTACAGGGAAAAATCGACACTTTAGAAAAGGAAAGGAAGGATATCATTCTGCACCTGTCCGATTTGGAAGGGAAAATGGAGGCATTTGATAGACACCTCATAAAGACAACTGTGGAAATTAGGAATGTCCCTAAGAACTATTCCGAAACCAAGGAGTCGCTGTATTCCACAATAGCTCATCTAGCTACGCAACTAAACGTGAAACTGCAGCCCGTGGATATACGCGACGTAGCTAGACTTCCCTCCAGAAAAGAAAACAAGTCGTTATCAATTCTAGTCGAGTTTGCAAACACGCTCACTAAAACATGCTTCTTAAAAGGAACTAAGGAATTTAATACGCATAACTCAAACGACAAGCTGAGTACTAAACAACTTGGTATGGTGGCTCCATACACTCCTATATACATATCGGAACTAAATACCACCACAACCAAGAGACTATTCTACCAATGTCGAAGATTCTCCAAGGCGCATGGATATCAATTTGCTGGGTAAATAATGGCCAAGTCAGATTGAGGAAGACTAGAGACGATCCATATATGATCGTTAAAAATGAAGAGCAACTTGAAACTCTCCTGGCCCCACTCTCAGGTGACCAATGACTAGACTTCGATCATATTTTGCACACTGCTTCTGTTACTTATATTTTAATTTGTTATTATAAGCTCAAAAGCCACACTCTTTATACAATACCCATACCCACAATATACGTACCCATGCACACACCCACACTCTCAATCCAGCTCACATACTTTTACACACATAAAAACATTTACATACACACCTTCATTTCTTATTTACACTATTCATCTATAAGCGCACTACCCTTCTGTATACCTAATCCTCATAAAATATTTAACTATTTTTGCCCCCCGTCTCACCCAAACAATCAACTAATTACCAATGACTGACTCAATTAATAATTTACAGAATTCTATAGATGATTTTAATCTATCTAAAACTATTTCATGCCACCCCGAGGATTGTAAGATTCATCTACTAAACAATAATAATAAACTTATTTTTCTTTTACAGAATATGCGTTCTATAAATGCTAACTTTGACAGCTTACAAACACTAACACATCGTGTCAATCTAGAAATGGATATCCTTATCCTGACCGAATGCTGGTTACCTTGTCTCTCAAACACAATTTTACCTCAATTGACTGACTATTCCGTATGCCAGACGACCAAACATCTAAACCAGAGTGACGGTGTGGTGGCGTATGTTGAAAATAATATTAATTATACAGTGGAAGAACCTGACTTCCATAACTCCGCGTCAGTCCTAGTTTTAAAACTAATCAACGATGTTGCAATTATCTGTAGATTAATGTATCATGTATTATATATATGTAGATTAATAAATCTTTTCTCATCATTTAGGCTTAGCCATTTATTTATGGAGCCAACAAGAGTGACTGCTACTAGTGCTACATGCATTGACAACATTTTTACTGATGTTATTCCAATCAGTAAAAGTGTTATCAGTGAATTGGATTCAGATCATTTAGGTCAATTATTTCAATTTGATTCTATTAGAGAACCTGTCATTAAAAAGAAAATTTCGTTTGTGCCAGTAACTGCTGACCGGTTAGAAAGAATGAGATACTCTTTAGCCCAGGAACTACCGTTTTTGGCTGCTGAACAGTCTCCTAATATAATGTATAACTTATTCTTTGAAACCTTTATGAAACAGTACAGCGCGATATTCACTTCAAAATCGGTTGTGGTTAGTGGTTCAAACGACTTTAGTACGTGGGCTACTACAGAGTTGCATAAACGCAGGCAAGCATTGTATGCATTGTATGAGGAACGACGGTTCAACATGAGTGACGAATTTAAAGAACAAGTCAAACAGTTCTCCAAACAATTTAAATTAGACTGTCATACAGCTAAACGTTATTTTCTGAGTAGTAAAATTAAGAATAGTTCCGATGTTATAAAAACGACTTGGAAAATAATTAATGAGGAGGCCGATCGTAGTAAAAAAGCGAGTCACGATTACGAACTAAAAATCAATGGACAGCTTGCGAGTTCTAGCTTAGAAGTTGCAACTGAATTTGAATCGTTTTTTACTAATGCACCGGCTTCCACGACTAAGTATTTAAATTCGTCACCTTTGTCTGCTGTTGCAATATTAAAAGATAATGTCTCAGAGTGTGCTTCATACTTGAATTTTAAGCACGTCACAAGTTCAGATGTCGTAAAGGCATTTAAATTGATAAATGTTAAGAAAACGAATGATCTTTGGGGACTCTCTGTTCACGTCGTTAAATCCCTGATCGAATTAATTGCACCTGACCTAGCGGTCATTTTCAACAATCGTATAGACTGCGGTGAATTTCCTGATTTAATGAAACAAAAGTAAGATAATTCCCCTCTTCAAAGCAGGTAGTACTCAAGACCCCACCAATTTCAGACCTATATCAATACTACCAACTTTTAGTAAAATTTTTGAGAAATTAATCTTATCACAGCTATTACATCATTTTGAATCAAATAAGCTAATGCATAACAAACAGTTTGGATTCACTCGCGGTCGTTCAACAACAGATGCCGGAATTCAGTTCATTGAAAGTATTTTTGATGCCTGGGAAGAGTCACAAGATGCCCTAGGCATTTTTTGTGACTTATCTAAGGCTTTTGATTGCGTTTGTCATGAAACATTGATCAGGAAATTACATCATTATGGAGTTAGAGACACGTCATTGAATTTGTTAAAATCTTATCTGAACGGAAGAATACAAAGGGTAGACGTAAACGGAGAACGATCACCAGGATCATTGGTTTCTTTGGGCGTGCCACAGGGCTCAATATTGGGACCCTTCCTATTCCTCATCTATATAAACGACTTACCCTATCTAGGAAGGGACTGTCATGATATGGTACTGTTTGCTGATGACACCTCACTTATTTTTAAAACAAAGCGAAACCAACACGCTACTGATGATCACGTGAACAATCAAGAGTGGTAAATTGGTTTAATGTTAATAATTTGCTATTAAATGAGAAAAAGACTAAATGTGTTAAGTTTCTTACTACTAACGTTAAAAATAATCAGACATGTATAACAATTAAAAATGAGGAATTGGAATTGGTAACCAGCACAGTGTTTCTAGGTATAAGGTTGGATTCCAAACTCCAATGGGGTCCACATATTGATAAGCTATCGAACAGACTGAGCTCTGCAGCTTTTGCATGCAGGAAAATCCGTCACTTGACAGATTTAAAAACAGCCAGATTAGTTTATTTTAGTTATTTTCATAGTATTATGTCCTACGGTATTCTGCTCTGGGGCAGTGCTGCTGACATAAATACTATTTTTTGGTGCTGCAAAAGCGGGCTGTTCGTGCGATTTATAAAATGAATAATAGAGATTCTCTTAGAAATAAGTTTAAAGAAGTAAATATATTGACAGTCCATAGTCAATATATTTACGAGAATATTATGTATGTCCATAAGAACATTGTTAACTCTCGAAGAAACTGTGATATACATAACTTTAATACTAGAAACAAGGACAAACTTGCAGCGCCCACTACTCGGCTCCATAAAATAAAAAACTCGTTCAAGGGTAATTGTGTAAGATTTTACAATAAACTCCCAAGCACTTTGACAGATCTATCAATTAATAAGTTCAAGAAATACATCAAGCAAAGGCTTATTTCTAAAGCTTACTACAGTATTAAAGAGTACATAGACGATAAAAATGCTTGGGACTGAATTGTTCTAATTAATTGTGAGCATCCTCACTGCCAGAGTTTCTTTTACTGGTCACTTGGAGGCCTTTTACACCTCCAAAGATTAATTTAATTATACAACTCTTGACTGTGGGGACCATTTACATCTCCTATTATCATTGTATTATTGACTAAAGAGACTATACATCTCTGTTATTTATATTTTAATTATTTTATTATGACATTTGAGACTCTTTACATCTCTCAGAAACAATAATTAAGTACTTTTTTTTTTTCTGATAATATGATAATAATACCAAATGTTCTGTAAAAAATGAAATGAAATGACATGTGAAAGTGCCCTTGTGGCCTATTTACAGAATAAACGTTTTGAGTTTGAGTTTGAGTTTGAGTTTGTATCTATCGGTCTCCGTCTATCACAAACATTGATCAATTCATTTCCCATCTTAGCACACTTGTCAAAACCCTGAGCACTTTTCGTTCTGTAATAATTTCTGGTGACATTAACATCGATATTAAGCCCACTTCCCGCGACCCTCACTGTCAAAACTATCTCAATCATCTAGCTTTCTTGGGTTTTCTACCAGCACACACATTACCTACAAGAGCGAACAACTGTCTTGACCACACTTTTGTCAGAACTAATGCAATATTGACTACCCTTGTAATCGAAACTTCTGTCACCGATCACTCTGCTACCATCGTATCAATCAATAAATCACATTATGATGCACCTGCAAATAAATCCATAAATAAAATTGATTACAAATCTCTAGATCAAGATATGGAAAAACTAAATAGTGCCGACTTATCAACATCACCTAATCCAGATACCACCATAGATACGCTGGTTACTTTTATAACCGACGCTATCGCGAAAAACACCTCGACTATAATCCTTTCTAAAAGAAAATCCATTCTGAAACCATGGATCACGCCAGGTCTTCTTAAATGTATGCGGAACCGTGACCGGATGCACAGAAAGGCTAAAAATACGCCAGATAATGAGGTCTTGAAAATTACGTATGTTCGCTACCGTAATTTTTGCAATAAAATCATCAAAAAAGGTAAAAGACTTTACGATACTCAGGACTTGATTGATGCTGGAAAAAATTCAAAACGTCTCTGGCAATCAATTCAGCGGATAACCAATACCTCAAAAATACGTAAAGCATCCAACCAATTACTTTTTTCTTCCATCCCTCCCAAAGACAGCTGTAATAATGTAAACAGCTTCTTCGCAAGTATTGGAGAAAATCTTGCTAACTCTATTGTCCCTAACATTTCCCCTAGCTGCCGCACCATTTCTTCTACCAGTTCTACTCATCCATCTTTCCATTCGTCTTCATTCGTTTTATTATATACAGACCCCGATGAAGTGTCATCCATTATCTCATCCTTGAGATTGTCTGCTTCCACTGGATGGGACGGCATCTCCTCCTTAATATTAAAAAGATACACAAAAGTCCTCACACCTATTTTAAGCCGCATTTTTAATCATTGCTTCCAAACTGGAATATTCCCTACTTCATTCAAGAAGGCTATTATACATCCTATTTCCAAGGGAGGGGATGGGAACTCGGTCAATAATTACAGGCCCATAGCTGTACTGACAGCTCTTTCCAAGGTTCTGGAACGTTTGATCAACAATCGCCTGGTTGATTACCTTGAAAAAAATAGAATTCTATCGACAAATCAATACGGCTTTAGGAGAAATCTTTCCACATCCAACGCCGTTCAGCATGTTATTGATACTGTCGTTAATGGTCTTAACAACAAGAAAAAGGTATTAACAATATTTCTGGACCTTGCTAAGGCATTTGATACCGTACCCACTCCCTCCCTTCTACTTAAACTAGAAGCGATAGGTGTGAGAGGTACTCAATTAGACCTATTTCATTCCTATCTTTCAGAAAGAAGCCAGAGTGTCAAAATAAAGGAATTCCAAAGTGACGAAACACCGACACCAACTATGGCGTTCCACAGGGAAGCATATTGGGTCCCACTCTGTTTTTGGTCTTCATTAACGATCTCTGTAACTTACACATCCCAAATGGGAATATTACAACCTATGTAGACGATACAGCAATTACTGTTTGTGCAAATTCTTGGGACAAACTGCAAGATGAGGCACAACATAACTTTAATCTGGTTTCGGACTGGCTTAAAGAACATGCTCTCACTTTAAATGTCGATAAAACTAAGTTTCTCACCTATTCTATTAGTAGTAACTCCCAACCCGTCCGCCCCATTCATATATGGGCTCACTCATGTGTAACTCCCTGGCATTGTAGCTGCCCGCTTTTATCTTCCACAGACACAATAAAATATCTCGGAGTCACTCTTGAGCAACACCTGAACTTTAAGGCACATATAAGCATATTAACTGGTAGAGTTCGAAAACTTATTTACATATTTAAACGTATAAGACACTTTGCACACTCCTCCATAATTCGCATGCTCTATCTCACCCTCTGCCAGTCCATATTAACTTATTGTATTGTCTCATGGGGCGGGGCACCTAAAACTACTATGAAGCCTCTCGAAACAGCACAACGAGCTATTTTAAAGATTGCAACTTCTCGACCTATATTTTTTCCCACTCAGCAGCTCTATAAAGAATGTAAGGTATTAAGTGTCAGACAACTTTTTATTACTCAAACAATTTTACTGCAACATAAACTCACTCCTCCCAAAACTATCACCAAGCGAAGGACTGATCGCATATGTTCAGTGCCAACCCCTAATTTTTCATTTACTAAAGGATTCTTCCCCTACCTCGGCCCCTTTCTTTATAATAAGATTAGTTCTAGCCTTTCCATACAGCTACTGTCAGACGTAGAATGCTTACGTAAAATTGCCGACTTTTTTCAGAATCTTTCCTACAACGAATCTGAAGAGTTTTTCAACCCCCTCATTTAACAAAACACACACACACACACACACATATACACCCTTACACATACACATACTCACCCTTACAGACACACTTACACATACACACACATGGGCTTATTTTCCATAAAATAACCTTTATTATACTATTTTACATTGTCTGTTTACTAAGTATAATATTAACTTTTTACTTATTTGTATTATAAATAAATTCACTATCTTCCGCAACATTTTTTATGTACCTATTTTACAATCAAAAAACTATATGTAAAGGGTTTGGGCCTGATATTCCTTACCACAGATTATTTGATAATCTAGCTAGGATATCAGCTCGTCTCCCTTCTTAAATGTACCTACTCATTTTTTCTGCATGTTTAACCTAGTACTAAGGTACCTTTTGTTAAGCAACTGTACTGTACATTCTCTGTTTTTGAATAAAACCATTTGATTTGATTTGATTTGATTTGATTCGTTTGGTTATCGTTTAGCCCTGTAGTAAGCCGCGAATTTTGTCGTACCTTGGAATCCTTGGATAGCTTTTGGCGCTCTCAAACATGTCTCTGAGGATCAGGCGTTCATATTTGCTTAGTCGGGAACGGTTAGCTTTGGTGAGGAATGCCGCTTTAAGTCCGTATGTTATTACACGATGCAATAACCATTTTTAAATAAGGCGAACTATTTTCCAGTCCATTTTGTTTTTTATTATAAAATGCATTAGGGCCTTGGAATTGCACATATTTGCGCTTGCCGGCACCTTTTCTTTATTGAGTGTCTCCTACTATGTCCTGCCGTAATATATGCGCCGAGATATTTTATTTCGTTTACGGGTCCTATTGGAACTCCGTCCAATACGATCGGTGTTTATGGGGTACCTCATAAGTATTTTCGTCTTTGTTTCGTTCGTATCGAGACCTACTGTTTTAATAGTGTTTTCAAGTGCGTGACTATTTGGTCAAGGTGTTGTAAATCTTGACAAACCATGATGAGGTGGTCCGCGAAAAAGACAATAAGCGGTAAGACTATTTCTTCATCTTGGTCCAGTTTTATGTTGGGGGTTTCTTCTTCCAGTGTTTTTAGGAAATCATCCATTAATATTGTTAATATTCTTGGTGACAGTGGACACTGTTTTACACCTTTCCCTTTGTTGATCCAATTAATTTGCTGTCCGAACCATTTGATGCAGGTCCGTTCATACATGCAGGCTTTTATCATCCTATTGGTTCTTGAGAGGAGAATATCTGTTCACATTTGTACACTATTTGCATTAGAGTTATAAATTAACCATTAAATCCCAAAGTGCACGGTTAAATGCTCGCTACTGTGCCTATTGTGCAGTTAAATCGGTTATACATTATATACATGTATTGCATGCCGAAACTACTGCAGATATAAAAATACGTGACATCACGTTCAAAACCAATGGCGCATATAAGAAAATGCGTGTTGTATATTATTTAGAGCACATACATAATTGTATTTTTTTTATATACTTTAAGTTTATATTTAGCCTATCTCCATTTCTTTGAAAGAAAATTGTACAAGTAGCATGAACTATTTTACCGTTCTGAATTTCCTTTCCATGGCTCCACAATATGCAGTTGTATGAGTTTACTTGGTTACGCGTGCAGGGGTGACGGGGAATGGAAAGATGCGCGGGGCGCGGGATGGAAAAAAACCACAAAACCTGTTCTGGCTACACCCTTTTCGCTCTATTATATATGCAACTCCGAACAAATAAAAGAGATTTTGCTCTAAAAATTCCTTTTAAAATATTTTAAATTTAAAGGTTACTTTAGGTTATGTGCAAATTGATTTTCATACATTTGACCTGGTACTTAGAAACTATTTCAAAACCGCGGAAGAATATATGTTTCAGAACCCTTATGATTATTAAAATTAATATTATTATTCCCTTATCGTTGCAATGTTGACAAAAGATACGTGGATATCCTACGGGACCTGTACAGGGCCGCCACGATGCAGGTGCGCATGCACGCTTTGACCGAACCGGTGCCCATTGACCGGGGCGTGCGCCAGGGGGATACTCTTTCGCCCAAAATCTTCACAAACGAGTTGGAAGATATAATGAAGACACTAGATTGGAGCGAAATAGGTCTCAAAATAGACGGCGCGCGCTTTTCACACCTGCGTTTCGCCGACGATCTGATTCTCCTAGCTGAAGAAGTTGAAGATCTCCAAAGCATGATCGAACAACTTCATGAAGCATCCCTGAAGGTCGGCCTTAGAATGAATATGTCCAAGATAAAGATCATGTGTAGCGATCCGGAGCACGTACCTCATGTTATCATAGGTAACTGCCCTATAGAGGCAGTAGATCAATACACATATCTAGGACATAAGTTATCCTTTGGCCAAAGTGCTCAGGCGAAGGAGATCACTAGACGTATCCAGCTAGGATGGGCTGCCTTCGGGAAACTAGAACTCGTCCTTAAATCACAAATCCCGCAATGCCTGAAGAGCAAGGTATTCAACCAATGTGTCCTGCCAATCCTTACTTATGGTGCCGAAACATGGACGCTCACAAAAGCCAATATGCACAAAATTAGAGTCGCACAAAGGGCTATGGAGCGTGGCATGCTAGGCATCAGCCTCGTTGACCGCGTGTCTAACGTTAAAATCCGCAGACTTACCAAAGTCACAGACGGGGATACGCGCATCACGGGGCTAAAGTGGCAATGGGCGGGACACTTGGTTAGACGGGAGGACGGAAGGTGGACCAAGGCAGCCACAGAGTGGCGGCCGCGAACAGGGCAGAGAACAGCGGGCAGACCACCGGCCCGATGGTCAGATGACATTTTTATGGTGGATGGAAAGCAGTGGAAGAGACTGGCGGATGACCGTAGCGAATGGCGTGCTTTGGGAGAGGCCTATGCCCAGCATTGGGATGACAAGGGCTGATGATGATGATGATTATCTTATCTAACTAACTATCATCGAGAAATCCATCTATATAACTCTTTAACAATCCACGAGGAACTAACAATGCAAATATAAATTAAACTCAAGTACTTACGATAAAAGATGCATTTAACCCAAACCTCCGACCAAAACTGCTTTACCTGCACATGTGCGGTTAAATGTTGCATACGTTTGCTTGGGTATTTTTTGCCTAGGCCTTAAAAAATGCTCTGCATTCGCGTTTTTCTTTAATTTCTTCAAGACGTCGTCGGCATTCTTTGAGTTGTTTATTTATTTTTTGGTCGGTTGGTCGGCGTCGTTTAATGAATTAAATGTGTGTGATACCTTATTCGAGATAATTATGCGGTCTAGTTGTGATTTTGTTTTCCCGTTAGACCATGTGACTCGACATTCGACTCGAAGTTGTGCCTGATAGATACCAGATATAGTGTTTTGACACGTATGTCCCCGATGTCATGTTTGTTTCATGTATACAGGCTATGTTTATGTTTCTGTTTGTCAATTCAGTATCAAAGTTAAGTCTTTTAGGTATTTCGGCGCATCCTCTAACGTTCCAAGTAGCAATGCGGATACGCTCGCATGTGACTTTTGGTTTAAATATGGGGCTGTTTCGAATCATCGTATATCCGGTGTTATCTGGGATATCTTCTATTGGTGTTGTGGTTAAACCTCAGGAGGTCATGGGTATTGCATAAATTATCGGGGAAGGTATGGTGTTAGCAGTTTGGCGATCGGTTGCTTGATCCGTGGGTAAATTTCGTGATTCAAGCAAATATACTCTGTCGTAGTGGTTTTCTGTGAGGTTGAGGTTGATAGATCCCACTATTTATTTAATCGTATGGCTTAAATTAATGATAGGCTACAGGGGAATATTCAATGTGCTAAGCCAGTTGGCCGCGTCAGGAAGAAGGTCAAACAGATCTCGGGGGGGTCCATTGTAAGCTGTCAAAGGGCAGCGCTGAACGATGTGCTCCATGGTTTGTATTTCTACCCCGCACTCACACATGGCACTATCTCTCCAACCCCACTTGTTTCGGAAGTAGTTGCACCGACCGTGCCCAGTCCGGAGTCTGTTCAGGCGGCACCATTGGTTGCGCGGTAAGCCGAAACCCGTTAACTTGGACGAAGGGTCTAGGTCGTTCACGGTCGTTCCAACAGTAACTTGGCTCCACTCTGACTTCCAGCTCTCGGAGAGGTCGTACTGGGGTGAGTTTTTTGCTGAAGCGTAAGGTGGGTTTCGGGACTTGAGCCGGTGCTGGGGTGGTCTGCAGAAGTAGTCGTGTGCAGGCAGACTGGGCTGGGCTCGTATCTTATCAGTTTCTCTGTTCAGTGCCTGTCTTCTACGGAGGTGTGGAGGGGCGATGTGACTCAGGACGGGCAGCCAATGAGTAGGAGTCGATTTAACGGTACCGGAGATATAGCGCATGGTGTCATTTAGCTTGGCATCCAGTTTGTCTACATAGGCACTGTTCAGCCAGACCGGGGTACCATACTCGGCAGCGGAGTAGACCAGGGATATGCCGGATGTACGCAGGCAGTCGGCGGTTGCACCCCACGATGTACCGCAGAGTTTATGTATAATGTTATTTCTGGTTGCAACCTTTTGTGATAACTTCGAAAGGTGCTCCCTATAAGTCAGGGACCTATCGAGGGTGACTCCAAGATACTTAAGAATCTGGCCGTTGAAAGGGATTTGTGGTTTATAGTTTGCCGCCTTATTGTTTAGATGGAAGCATGACACCTCCGTCTTGCTTGCACTGGGAATTAGGCGCCAGGATTTCAGGTACTCTCCCAGGTCGGTAGCCAAGACCGATTCTCCCATGCTGAAATCTCTGCTCTGCGTGACGAGCGCGATGTCATCGGCGTATATAAATTTAATACCCTTAGTTTGAGGGAGGTCGTGGATATAGAGGTTAAAGAGTTGAGGGGCCAGCACTGAACCTTGTGGTAGTCCGTCGTTTAGTATTCTAGTGCGGCTTTTGGCGTTTCCTAGGTGGACTTTGAATTGGCGTTCGGTCAGCATGCTTGAGATAAGGTTTGCTATCTCTCTACTTGGAATTGCGGTCAGGATTTTGTAGACGAGGCCTTGTCTCCAGACAGTATCGTAGGCTGCCGTTAGGTCTATGAAAACCGCGGTGGACTTAAGCTGCTTTTGAAATCCGGACTCAATATAGCTGGTGAGTGATAGGACCTGGTCTGTGCAGTTTCTACCTCTTCGAAAGCTGGCTTGCTCTGGCGGTGTGACTGCTTCAATGTATGGTTCAATTCTGCCAAGCAGGACTCTTTCCAGCAGTTTGTAGACGCAACTGAGAAGTGCTATGGGACGGTAGTTTTCCGGCAATTGTTCTGTTTTTCCAGGTTTGAGTGTTGCTATTACTTTATCTTTACTACTACTTTACTTTAAGATCTTGTAAGCCCGGCAGCCTTGTTATTTTTCAGGAGCTTGATTCCGTTGATTACTTCGTCTATCCCGAAAGGTCTGGAGAGGTGTGGGTTTGAGGGTGCACACTCTTTGAGGCTCTTAAGACTCCTTTTGATCTTTTTGGTGAAAATCTTATCGCGTTTGGCTCGGGTTACCTGAACCATTCGAGCTGCTATGGCGTCGGGGCTTGCGCCTTTGCACACATTCTGCGTGTGGTGTTTGCCTGTTAGGCTATTCAACGTTTTCCAGGCTTTGCGACTAGAGTTTCTGTAGTCCATTTGTTCTACCACAGTCTTCCACTTCTCTTTTCTGTGGGAATCGAGAGCCTGGAGTAGTTGTGCACCTTTATTGTGGTCTCCTGTGTTTTTGTACTCCCTATATAGGTCTTCGCTTTCGGCATTCCAACCTGGGATATATTCTTTCCTAAAGCCTCTGGGTATGGTTTTCTTGGCTGTTCGGATGATTATGTTGATAAATTTGTCGTAGTTTGCGACGGTCTGCTCAAGGTCCGCGGATAGTAGGTCTGAGTCGAGCTTCTCCTTGAATCCCTCCCAGTCAGCTCGGTTGAAATTCTACCTTGGCAGAGGCATCGAGTTAGACAGCATGATTTTCAGGCCAACTTCCAGTATGACAGGTCTGTGTTGGCTATTAGGGAAGACAGGCAGGACTAGACGGGTTGAAGGTAGGGGTTGGTCTAGAGAGTCTTTCGATACGAATGTGAGGTCGGGATTATAGTCTTTGTTCCAACTCGCTGAATAGAAGGTACCCATATCTTTGGCGTCAAACACTAGGTGAAGGTCGAGGTGTTCCGCCCATTGCACCAGCTGTTCCCCGTTTTCGTCTGTCTTCTGATACCGCCAGTTAGTGTGATTGCTATTGAAATCACCCATGTAAACACAGAGGTGGGTGTGCTGTGGTGGACTTGACTGAGGCCACTTGGCGTTAGGTGGTTTGTAGACATTTTTAAGGGTCAAGTCGTCGACTTTTATAGTAATGGTAAAAATCTGGTTGTCATCATTTGCATTTAGAAGTTGGACACCGCTGAGGGAGGATTTCGCGTATGTGACTATGCCGTATTGGCGGTGATGGAGATAGATCCCACTGCATTCCCAAGAATGTATCCCAGGGCCTGTACATTAACTAGAAATAATCCGGCGGCTGCTGTTATAGTCTCCTCTCCAGCCCATGTGCCGTAATTGTGCAGATTTTTTAAGTAGTTCGTGTTACCGTAGTTTTCTTCTACATATTAAACTAGGTCCTTACGAATGTGAGTTTGGTCGAGTGTGGAATAAGCAGTTACCATCTCTCGGCATTGGTATCATCGCTTCCATCGCTTCCATTAAAGGAAAGAACTTAGTAGCTAGAGTGAATTATATGAACAACCTATGTGTTGTTAATCGTACGGATTGCGATTCTCAAAGGTTCTGCGTATTTTTGGGCCCTTATTCTCGGTATTTGCTAAGATAATAGGTGGCTGGGTCTGGAAGCTATAGAATCCCATTATAAATTAGTTGAAATTTATTACAGCCACCTCAATTCACTGACATTGGTTGTTTTGTGGTTTGAGAAAATCTTGTAAGTGAACTTTGACTCATCATAACGGAAAAAACATACTGTACTGCGCTCGGAAAGTTTATTGAAAAGTTGGTCTATTTAGAAAGGATTTTGAAAAAGTATAACACTGGTTACTTATCTATCAAAAATAAATAATGTAAGTAAAACCATCCCATTATAAATTAGTTGAAATTTATTACAGACACCTCAATTCACTGTCCGTTCAAGATTTTTTTTAAACCATGGAAGTACATCACCGCCCTGGACGTGTTGTCTGGGTAGTGCTAACGAGCAACAATCCATTATCGAAACCTTATCTTTTCAGGTTCTCTTCTCAAAAGAAAATCTGACAAAGTGGTGATCACACCTGACACTGTCATAATAAATGACCTCCAAAGAGGTCGGACGACATTAATTAAGGGAAATATTAAACTAGACATTAAAAATACTGATTTGCAAAGCAAATATCAAGGCAAAATGCTGCGGTAGGTGATGGGTAAAGGGGGTGAGCGAAGCGAAGACCCCTTTATCCTTCGTTTTAGGTTGAACATGTAAGAACAACAAAAAATTCTTAAAACATAAACTTAAGTACCATAAAATATTTTAAACATAAAAATGTTTTTGTCCTCGATCTACTCAAACTGGTTAGTGTTAGTAGGTCATAACTTCAAGAATGTGTGGTGAGGTATCTACGTCAATAATACCTTAAATAAAAGATCATTAACTAAGAATGTTTTTATTAAGATTTGCACATAAAAAGCTTTCACTTGTTTTTGTTAAATTAGGTCCGAAAAACTTATTTTATTGATGATTGAGCTCTTCAATTGTCCGTAAAAAACAAGTCTGACGTAGCGGATGCACAAATCAAGATTTATTAGAATGCTTATTAAGTGATTTATGAGAATCAATTGTAAAATAATCTAATTATTGTTTAGTTTTGCAATGATAATCACTTAACTGTGAAAATCTGAAAAATTTCTTCAAAAACACTAAATCATCAATAAAAAAAAATACGGTAAGAAGTCGCCATATGTATGTTCGGCTCAAATGGTTCTAAATGGCCTGTACTAACTTCGGTTTAAGTATTTGCATCGATCTACCGGGCATCCTGTATAAGGTCCTGTACTTACATTACTTCTGGCCCCACACTAGGATACCCTGTGTCGTGGGAAAGAGAAACAGCGACGTCGGACACTTATTTTAAACATCTAAGACCTGTTTTTAGAAATCCAGCCGGGATTCGAACCGGGAGCTTTCACTTGGGAGGCAGACACAAACACATATAACTCTTTTCTTTCTATACATTCCCATTGTGCTAGCTCACTGTCAGTATACCATGTCATCCAATGCCGGGTCTTAAGGTATTCCCATTGTGCTAGCTAGATTATTATAGTCCTCGACTCCGGAGTAGAGTTGTAAATTAACCGTTAAACCCAAAAGTGCACGGTTAAATGCTCGTTACTGTGCCTATTGTGGAGTTAAATCGGTTAGATATTTATATATGTATTATAAGTCGACACTAATGCAGATATAAAAATACGTGACATCACGTTCGAAACCAATAGCGCATGTAAGAAAAGGTGTTTTGTACATTATTTAGAAAACACACATAATTGTAAATATTTTTATAAAATAACATTGTTAAGTTTATTTAAAGCTTTTCTCCATTTATATGAAAGAAAGTTAAAAGGGCATGAAATATTTCACGGCTCCACAAATTACAGTTGAGTGAGTTGACTTGTTTACGCGCGCAGGGGTGGCGGGGAAGGGAACGAGCCGCGGGGCGCGGGATGGGAACAAACACAAAACCTGTTCTGGCTTCACCCTTTCCGCTATATTTTACATGCACCCCTGCATTGAAATTAGGTAGGTAGGTAGTTAGTTTTTCCAAAACAAATAAAGAGCATTTGCTCTTAAATACCCATTTAATAGTAGTTTATGTGACTGCTACATAATGCCTAATTATGTACAGTTACATACACTAGTTTATCTACATATCAAAAGCTCTCTTTGATGTGTTCTGGAACCGCATGTTTGACCGGCATTGATGCTCTGCAGTTGTTTAGCTTGTTCTGTAGTACCAACTTCACGCAGGCGGGCGTCGGCGTTCGAAATTTGAATGTCAGTACCAACTTCACAGACAAACTAGGGGCGGCAAGCAGGCGGGCGTCGGCGTTCAAAATTTGAATGAATAATTTCAGATAAGAAATGAGTTTTTACCAAGTAGTTTAACATTATGCTGATCGTAACGTGCGGTTTTTGTAACAGTAAAGAGGGTTTATGATACGTGTGTAGATAAAATATTTTATGGTTTTACCACAAAATAACATTTATTAGAATTGAAAAAATCTATTGATATCTTATTATACAATTTGGGTACTAGGTATACCTCGCGCCATGACTTAAGAGCGCTGGGCGAAGTTGGCGGGAATTACTGCGCATATGTACATTGAAAAGTGACTACTGCGCATTCAAGGCCACCGCTCATAATTCGTGGCGTGACTTATACTTACTTATGTATTTTCATACATTTGACCCGGTACCTAGAAATTATTACCAAACAATATGGGTCAGAACACTTATGATTATTTAAATCGATATTTTTTGCGATTCGCGTAGCAACTATCATCGGGAAATCCGTCTATAGAACTCTTTAACAATACAAATATAAAATAAATCTGGTAGTCACAATAAAAAATGCATTTAACCCTAACCCCCGACCAAAACGGGTTTACCCGCACATGTGCTGTTAAATGTGCACAGTCGGTTTTTAACCAATTGGTTAAATACCAGCCTTACATCTCTACTCCGGAGTTGCCCACTCCTACCGCAACCTTTCACGCCTTTATTTGAAAATACCCTAAAATAGCCTTCTCTTTCTTTACTAGATAACTTTAAGGCAAGGCCTTAGGAAGTTGAGTATAAAAAGCTGACAATATGCGAAGTTGTAATAATGAAACTTGTTTTAGTAGGAACTTGTCGAATTAGCACTTAAAGAAAGGCTGACAAAATCGGATGTGGTTGGACCCAAAGGATGTCGTGCGTGTGTACATTATGCGAAGTGTGCATTGTACCCGTTTGTATACGTCGCACCACATTTTATGAGCGGTGGCCTTGAATGCGCAGTAGTCACATTTGAATTCCTGTACATATGCGCAGTAGTCACATTTGAATTCCTGTACATATGCGCAGTAATTCCCGCCAACATCGCCCAGCGCTCTTAATTCGTGGCGCGAGGTATACATTTTGCGTGTTTGGTATTTTGCTTATTGTACATTGTCAACTAGGGGGGCTCTCTTTTCTCCAGTCCAAACATTTTCTATAATATGGACCGATAAGCCAAGTTGCCCAATATCTAGATATTCTATCGCTTTTGAAAAACAAGCAGTAATAAAAGAGAGCCCGTGTGAAATAATCATGTTGTGACTGTGACTGACTATTATTCAAAAGCGATTTAATTGTCAGAATTACATGATATGCCTTCCCCAATTGCATTGTATCGGGATATCGTATATCAAACAAATGACATACAGAGGGTACAAATGATACTGTTATTTAATTTGTTTTCCTCATTACATACTCGTGAATGTTTACAGGTCACGACAGATGACCCGGAAAAGGCTTTCCTCAAAGTGAAAAGAATAATCAAGGGCATTGTCAACTCACAGAAGCAACTGAAACCAATGTTCGATATTGACTTTCCCAACCTTGATCTCTATCCCACTGTACAAAACCGTTTGGACAACATTCGAAACCAAATTGCGCCCCAAATTCTGTTCAATTAAAAAGTGGCAACTATAAAAATCATTTGTTTTATTTATGTAACATAGTTTAAGTAAATTAGTACATATAGTATGATACAAAGAGTGGACAAATTTCCAGAGGGGTTGGGCCTGTGAGATTGGATTTTCTTTAATTGCCACTTTACTATTATATAGCCTTAATTAAACACTGATATAAGAGTCAGAGGCAGCATCATTTGAACACCATGGTGTCAAGCATGGCTCCTAGACTTTGAACTATGTTGTTGGACATCAGCACATCCACTTTCTCTTCTAAATGCCTCTTGGGGTCTTGTTTGC
This sequence comes from Argyresthia goedartella, assembly GCA_949825045.1. Taxonomy (NCBI): domain Eukaryota; kingdom Metazoa; phylum Arthropoda; class Insecta; order Lepidoptera; family Argyresthiidae; genus Argyresthia; species Argyresthia goedartella. The sequence goes on from OX463826.1 coordinate 16,688,929, forward strand.
CGACATTCTTGATTGCTAGCTGTTCTGGAGTCATTTTTTCTTCATCTTCTAGGGCTTTGTTGTAGTTCTTGGCTAACTCAAGCATGTCAGTAACGGTAGTGTCATTGATTGAGCAATGCTCCTTGTAGTCTGCAAGTGTGAGGCCGTCCATCCACGACTTCTTGTGGAGATTCAGCAGCATTTTCTGCTCCAACTCATTCTTTCGGTAGTTTATGCTTATGGAGTAGTAGTGGCGGTTCAAACCATGGATAAGAGCCTGCACAGAAGGCTTCTGGAGATGGCCTAAGTTGGATGTGGTTTGTCTGGGTTCCTGCCCGAGTACCATCATGTTAGGATTGATGAGACGGAATGCATCGATAACCACTTTACCTTTGACTGACTGGATTGGGTCAACTACCACAGCAACAGCTCTCTCTGAGAGTGCCTCAAAGGACTGCTGAGTGTTGATGTCCACACCTGACAACCAGCAGCCAAAGCCAGGATGTGAGTGATACCTGGAGCAAAACATAAACATTTACATATAGGCACATACATTGCTTCTGGCCCCACACTAGGATACCTTGTGTAGTAGTAAACATCCAAGACCTGTGGGCTTTTTTTTTGTTTCGGTATCCCCAGCCAGGTATTGAACCGGGACCTCTCGCTTGGTAGGTAGAGCGGCAAACACAGTGCAACAGAGGTTGTCAAGCTATATTTTGCATAATTTTAATATAGAAAAATCTATTAGAAAAACTATTTTATAGGGCTCAAAAACTAATTTAAATTTAAACAAATAAGTTATGTAAATTAAATTAGAGTATTAATGTGAATGATTTCTTCCAGGATCATGGCAGTTTATAGCAGGTTAGACAAATCTCAAAGGTATAAAGGTCAATTAGTGGCATCACATTCTTCAGAAAAACTGGCTTAACCCTTTCGCGGACGATGACCGAATGTCAAGTATTACGTTTTGGACACATAAAACAAACACGTAAGCCGAAGGAGCGAGTGAGAAGGAAGTGATAATTTTTCTATGTGTGCGAAAATGGTCTAATATGACACTTTCCAACCTGTGGAAGTACCTACATGGACACAAAGAGCAGGGCTATTTGCATTTCCATTGCAGTTATCTGCAATGGAAATGCAAATTCTATAGAGTTTCGGTCCAAAACAGAGGATCAAGGAACGAATTCTATGGAATCTGCGTCACTATGACTTCTTCATTGACATATTCTTGGGAATTCGCTGACCGCTATAGTGTTAAGCTTATCCTATCAAACTGAATCATGAATACATACCATCCTACAACCATCTCTGGACGTCCAGTCTGCTTCAGCATATCCAACATTTTTGCCTGGAACACCGGATCCACAGCTTCTACAGACACTCCTGTACCGGTCTGGGGCATTGCAAACACATCAATCACACGAACTGTGTAGTCATCCACAAACTCTCCTGGAAATAATAATCTTTATGCTAAAAATTGTCATGGTTTGTGAAACAAAGATATATTATTAGAAATCAAGATATTTACCCAACATGAGACCCATCACCTCCATGGGAACGCCAGCGCGTCCATGTTTTAGCATCTTCAAAAGTGCCAGTGATGAAATGTAAACTTGCTCAGCCGTGTCCACCACGGGTGCATCCGTAGGCGGCGGGGCTTGAGACAATCCCGCCATCCCACCACCCAAACGCAAAAGCCGATCCATAATTTCCGCACAAACTTGTATTACTCTAAAACAAAGCAAAAATCCGAGTCAGAAGATGCCGATAGTCTTGTCGCTGTGGCATATCTTTAGGAGCGAAGCGAATTAAATTTTTACGCTACAAAAATGCGACAACACTCACACTATACTACACCAACTATAAATTCATTGGATATCAACAATATTTGAGAATGATTTGAGATTTTCTAACCCAAAATTAGTTCAACAAAAATGACAAGTCGTTTATGTACGTCGAATGTGCAAGCTCACGAACAGTGTTGCTGTGTGAAAAAATGATGAGGAGTCACACATGTTCATTCAATAGTGTTCCCTATTCTTTCTATTTCCGGTTAAAAAAAATTGTCTGTGCATGGATGGAGGAAGCTTCGTGCGTGCGGAGTGGAAGAAAAAAAGAAATGTCAAAAAATATTGTTCTGTGGTGAATTAACATACGTACGACAGAAATGTCCGACAATTGTCAAAATATTCCCATTTCCCATTGGTCTCATTCATTTGTCCATCCAATCCATCCATTCGTCTCGTTCGCGTACTTGCGATTGCGAATTAGCAGACTTTATCTAGAGACATCTTAATTACTGATTCACGAGCGAAATATGTCTACTGAGAAAACAGTTTTGCCGGATAAGTACTCCGGAGGACCACATGGGTTAGGTATTTAATCATTTAAAAATCAAAAATTACAAAATCTTTTCCACACCAGAACTTCTGTCTCTAAATCTCTTGTATTCGACTATTTCAGGAGATCCTGATGACAAAACCCTTAGGAAAGTGGAGGTTGAGGTATTAATTCCTAAACTAATGAGAGAAAAGGCTAAAGCAGAAAAATGCACTGAAATAGTTGGAGAATTTGAGAAATGCTGTAAAGGTTCTGGAATACTTATGGTTGTGCAATGTAGGAGTGAAAACACGGCTCTTAAAAACTGTCTAACGAGTTGGTACCAGAATGATGATTTTAGAAAAGTATGCACTGAACAGTACTTGAAGGAAAGAAGTGAATACAGGAGACATGGAATCAAGAAATCCATTAGAAGAGCCTAGAATTGGAAACTTGTAGATATTTATTTGTAGTGTATTAAAAAACAAATATTCAATCAATCTCATTGTTTATTGTGACTGGTATGTTCCTTGTTAGCAGTATTTCCCTGACACTATAGCTCTTCAACATTGCAGGTGTTTTGTAGGAATTTTTAGACTCATCAGATTTGCTGACTTCAGTTATCAGTATATCCTGAAACAAAAGTGATTAAAACATAATTTTCAATGACAACCTCTGGTGGTGCGGTTGAAGCTATAATTCCCATGTGAGAGGTCCTGGGATCAAATCCTGGCTGGGGAGGAAGGAACAATAACCAGGGTCCTGGATGTTTACATGTTTGTGATGTTGATGTTTCTGGTTCCCACAACACGGTATCCTAGGGTGGGGCCAGAAGCAATAGATGTGCCAGTATGTAAATGTTTGTTTATTCAAGAATGGAGTAACTTCATATCATAACATTAAATTGCAAAAATATTAGTGATTTTTATGCTTCAATTTTATACCTTGACTGTTGTTGCAGCCATACGAACATGACCTAATGTGGATATCCAGTTTGTTAGTGAATTATCTCCATGTCCCCTTATTACAACAATAAAGTCAGCATGTGCCACGGCAGGCCCTTCTTTATACAGTACTGTAACAAAGAGCAGTCTATTGTACATATTCATTTATTGTTTAAAAAACTAATAGTAAAGATTCAATTACATACAATAGTCACCACCAAACTTGATACCTGGTTTCACAACATAGCCTTTAGATCTGAAGTGATGGTACACAACATATTTCATAACAAAGTGTGGATCAGTTTCTATGAACAGTTGCCAGCACTGATCAGTATTCAGCAACTTTCTGTCATTGTCATACACTTGCAGGCAACCAAGGCCATACATTAGGAAAAATGCTTCTTGTAGAGTCAACATCAGTTTCTCATGGAGTTTTATCTTATTAATACAACACTTTGGTTTGAAATTTTCAAAATAATTCTCTCCCTCCGAGTCACTGTTGGGAACAATTACTACCATGTCATCATCATCTGCACTGTGGATGATGTGAGCACCAAATTCATCACATGCAACAACATCTGCATTCTCCATCACCTCTGTGTCCTCATCACTTGACACCAGGTCTATCACATCTCTATTAGGTTTTGAGTCAGCTATTATGTTAGCTGTCAACTCATCTACATCATTCAGAAACTCATCAGATTGTCCTGTATCACAGGAACCACCAAACTTATTGTGCCAGAAAGTCCTCTTGAGGAACTGCCTTTTCCGCATAATGCTAGGACTGCAACCCGACCTAGGCTTAGCTCGAGATGCAGAACCTTTACCAAAACACCCCATGTGATATAGTAAGGCCATCTCCTCCGCTGAATGTATTTCAACACCAAAGCCATTAAATAGTCCGGTAAATAAGAAACGCATAGATGTGTCCAGCGGTAAACGTAATTCTGATTCAATTACATTCGGAAACAGGTTATTACACTGATTAGACTGACAATCATCTCCTGTCTGTGTAGTCATCATGACAAATTAACTAATGCCTTCTGCCGTAGTCTTTGATTATCTTTTCGATGGGTGACCAAGGCGTCCAAAACAAGTGCAGCCTCAGAATATCAGTCTAAATTCTGAAATGATTAACAAAGAAATAATTTTGGCAATAATATTTACAACATAATGGCTCAACCTAGAGGTATTAAGATTCAGGAAGAAGAATATAACAGTGAGTAGTTGTGTACACATTATCACGGATCATTGCACTATTAATTATATTACGTTTTATTTATCACCGTTTATTGTCTTACTTGTCTGTCGCCGTGTTAGGTTGTTGACACTTTCGACAGATTGTCTTTTTGCCGTTCTGTTCCGATTTTCGTTTTGTTCAAAACTGCGTCATCCTTTCCTTTTGAGAATACGGAACGTGGCCAAAGATGCCGTTTTTAAACTTTCATTGCTTGTAGGTAATAATAATCGACATCGTCGATAATCGCCATCGACGCGAGTCGCCACCTACACCGCAAAAACGTTAAAAAGCCTAGAAAATTCAGCAATGCATTTTTATAAACCTATACATAGTATTTCGGACTTATATCGGGAATTTGAAAATTATGAAAAGGGGATTAGCATTCATATTTGAACATTCTCGATATGTATGACATTTATTTTCATTCTGCACAGTTGGTAATTTTGACTTTGCAAACAAGGCTGACAACTGAAAGTGATAATGTTTTGTCTCTTTCTTTCTAGGGTGCAAGGTATACATTACAGAAGGTAAGGAAATGTTAGTTGTCGTAATCTAACCTCACTTCACTCTTGATAGTCACAAGACCTCTCAGCTGAGGTTGGGGTGTATTATTTTTCTGAATAGAATATCCCTCTGGATTTTATCCCTATTTCTTTAGTCTCGATCGGTTTGATAATAATTGGCCATAATGGCTGATATCAACGAGGAAAATGTGACCAAGCTGTTAGGCGAAGACAAAATAGGTAAGCGAAATGCATACTGCGTACAACGTGAACTGAATATCAGGTAAATTTCTTCCCCGGGATTATTTTTCATTCTATGCCTGAATTATGTTCAACAGATATGATAGCCGCTACCAGCGTGTTGCAAATAAGAGCTACTGAAATACGCCAGAACACCATGAATTGGCAATCCTATCAGCAGTAAGTATTGATTAGCTACACAATCTTACCGTCCTTTTTGCTGAGAAGAAGTATTATATATCCTACTATTGTTCCTTGTATCTTAAAGCTTGACCAGTTTGTAGGTATCATTTCTATCTTAATTGGCAGCTCTCGTGTTGTATGGTAATGGTTCTGTTAAGGAATACCGAGCAATATTACTTGATTTTTAAGCTCAACAAGATTGATAATTTGGTTCTGGTGGGTTGGGGGTTCACGATGTATGCCTCGACAGCTGATGGGCTCCTGTCAAGCATTAAAGTATTCAATTACAAACTTAAAAATGGGTGCAAATCTGGGCTGCTGCTACCTGCATCAGAATAGTTGTGACTATGATATTTTTGTTTGTTAGGAAACTTATGTTTGTATAATAGCTGTGATATCATGACAAATATTAATATACTCTACTTTGCCACACTACTTCAGCTAAATAAGCATTGTCATAGAACCATGCAACATTGAAAAGTGATATATCTGATAATAATAGCTGGATGATTTTCGGTGCTACATCCAAAGAAAATACAGTTTTAGATGAACTTCCCAAATACACCCAGATCATGGCTTTGTTTTTAATATAAATCAGCAACCTCTACCTACATGCAACCTAGCCGGGATGGTGGAAATGGGAGGCTCAGGATCATAGTAGATAGTGCGGTAAACAAGAGAACTTTGCCCAGCAGTGCGTAAATGTGGGCTGTGATTGATGTTTTTTATTATGTTTAGCTCAAAACTAGACAAAAACTTTTATCTTTTTCCCGAAAGAGGGGTGGGCAAAGACCTAAATACATGTCACATCTTGTTTGACAGTTCATATAAAAAAATTCCAGGTCCCAAATGATCACGCAAGCAGACCACGACTTCATTGTCAGCCTTGACAAAGGAGCTAAGGATCTGCCAGATAAGTTCCCTGAGAAGACTGCGGAGGTGTTCCTCAACCTGCTCACCCACATCAGCAAAGACAACACCATCCAGTACATCCTTGTCATGATTGATGACATCTTATCTGTGAGTAAATAGAACTTTTTTACATGAAATTGTTGTTAAACAGTTTGCACAAAAGATGGATGGGCTAGGCTGCGTTAATACGCAGCCTAGCCTAGATACTTTAATATTTGCTATGACATACTAATGAGTATGCAAACAGATCAATATACTCTTGAGTACATTGTTTGCTCTACTGGAAAATTGTCACATCCAAATCAAACCCCATATTTTTTTATATTTTTTTCGTTTATTATCGATTTTACAGAGTTTCTTGTAATTTAACATGATGTTGGACCTCGCGCCACGGGTCTGTTTTTATGAGCGGTGGCCTTGAATGCGCGTAGTCACTTTTCAATACCTGTTCATATGCGAAGTAATTCCTGCCAACATCGCCCAGCGCCCTTAATTTGTGGCACGAGGTATACTACTTACTCCACAAGGGTTTGGATATGTGAGCAGGTTAGCTACTCAAAAACATATACACATCTTAAAAGAAATATCTACACAGCCAACGTGTCAAAATTATGTCAACATCCAAGTTAACTCTGAGGGTGGGTGTTGACATAATTTTTACACTTTGGCTGTATAGATATTTCTGATTTTTAAGATGTGTAGATCTTTTTGAGTAACTAACCTTCTCCCATATATCTGCTGCTGACTGTACCAAACCGACATCTGGGCAGTCCTTCCTGGGCAGTCTTGTGGCTACTCCCTAGAATGTTTTTATGAGCCGGAGGCACTTAGGGGTGAAGGCGACCGCGCACCGAGCGAGACGGAGCGGCCGAGGCCGACCAGCAAGCCGAGGCTGCGGAGGCGAGCGTGGCTGTGCTGCAGTGCGGGGGAATCGCCGTAGTCCCGTAGTAGCCTGAGCTAAGGCGATTACGAACATCAATACTAAAAACAATGTATTTTTGTAATAATCCTATAGTAAAAAATAACCCCAAAATGAGATTTTTGAAAATTCATAACCAAAAACTCCTGGTTTCCGACATTTGACACTTAGGGGGAGAGGTTTACAGATGGCGGAGTTCACATCATCACTGGCGATGATTAAGCAGGTATCATCAGCGATATGCTGAGCACATGTCATTTACATTTATTTTGTCAAGACATGGTTACACGGTAGGCCTACATAACATATAGCGGCACTGCACTTCTTCTAGCCATGTAGTGACATACACATTAGCACCCAATTAGTGCAATACAATACAATAAAAATAAAAATAAATGCAAATAGTAATATCTAATTTAGTTCGTTAATTATATGTCAAAACTATTAAACATTATTTAAATTACACATTAAATATTTATATTAATAGCACAAGCACGAGAGTCTTAAAAAATCTTAAATGTTGTACCAGCAGACGCCTAGTGACTTCGTGACAATGATATGCATCTGTAGCAAAATGCCGTGAGCACATTCGGCTGCCTCTTCTCAACAACTCATGGTGTATTCCGGCATGTGTGGACCATATTTTCATTATTTTGTCATCCTTAGGAAACCTATATGTAACCAAGATACAAGATTAATTTGTTACATCTGAATTTAACACCTTACAGATTACAGAGCATAAACAACATATATTTTTTTATTTGTTCAACTAAAAATATCTGTAAGTACCTAGAAATAATTAACTGATTGATTACTCAATGATATACTTTCAGAGCAGGCTCATGAAATCTCAGAAATATGAAAGTATTTATATTTCTTAATACTCTCCTAACATCCTCCATTTCAGCCCAAAACTTGAAGGAATTGAATTGACCTGAATTAATTTATCGATATTTAAGATTGATGTCACCAACTATCGACAATACTTCGCAATAAAAACATTTCAGAAAATATTTCTAAAATAACTCTGGACTGGATGGATGGATGGATGATTTACAAAATTTATGGTTTTTATACGTAATTTCAGCATAGGTCCTAGAAGATATCATCAGAAAAACTGTAGAAACTCACGATGATGAATTCCTTGTTACCTGCGCGTTGTTAATTAAAGCCTTTGACCGCACAAGACATTATTGTTTACTGGATGGAGAATAGCTACGAAGTACCACCTACTAACCAACAACACTTAAAAAAAACTATTTAAATCTCTGCTAGAAGATTTCCAAAACTTTCCGTGTAGTTCAAAGAGCTTAGAGACTTCAATAAATTCAATACACTGACAGTTGACAGCTTATTAAAATTCATAAAATTAAAAAGCATCTTTCGCCCTTGTTACATCACCAAACAAATCAAAACCAAAAGCTTTAATTAATTAATTCAATAATATGAACAAATTCATAATTCAATACGAATAGTGTAGATATTGAAGACTCGTTCGTCAAACGTCATTGGAACCAAAAAAAAAATTTCTTATTTAGTCGTTATAATGGTTGCAAAACCGGCCCATCAATGAAAAGTATAAAAAATGTCCTCAACGATACAGTGGAGAACGTTTTCTCTCTTTCCATCTCGTGTTAAGAGTCATTAGAAATACATGAAAACTTTGAGTAATTAATTATGCACACACTAGAGTAGACGCTGCGGCTTGATTTCTTTTCCTGTCCTAGTTAAGGCAATTGACCCAAACGCGCTCAGTCTCTGCTGAACGGCTGCGACAACTCGACGCATTGAAGTGAAAAGGGTTACGTAAATGGCATAAGACATATGCGTATGCTATGCATAAGGCATATGCCTTCATGTGTACTGAGGTACTGCACAAACTTCACAGGAAAATTCAATAAAACTAAAGGAGTGACTTTCCACATGTAAGCTTTTTGCATTTTTCAAAATCACGCTTAATTTAATAACTTTTGTATCAATTTGAAATCATGTCGACGCGCCATGGGGCCGCCATGTTTCGTTGAAATCATAGAGTAACAAAAAAGGTCTACGTGACCTTGTGTGACAACTGTCCGTGCATTTTATGTTATAACGGTATTTGACTGCTGGTCAAAATAGATACTTTTTGTCGAAAAGGTAATTTTGTTCACGCTTTCAATGAAATACTAGCATGTGACGTCATAGTCAAATGCTGTCTTTTTAACACAAAATTGAGTTTATAAAATACAACTGCTAGAAATATACAATTTTGATATCGTCAATAGTTTTTGTTGAAATAGGGTCAGCTTGCGACACGTTTCTAGATTTATTGGACACATTGTGAAATACCGTATTATATAATGCATTTTTGGAAGCAAAGAGTATTCATTTGAGATTTTTGGGGTTCGTAATCATTGTTTAATTCCACGCCTAAACCGAATGGTGTGGAATCTTGAGGGGGCTGGGTTTTTGCCAGCACGGGAGAAAAGAAGTTGATTGTTACCTTGTCGTCGTAGACCGGAATTCGAAGGCTCGATTCGAGGTAGGAATACAGGATAGGAGCAGAATTGGGATAGGATAGGAACCGAATCACTATCGTTTCGCTGCCCGACGCTGTCGCCGGCGTGCTGCCCGCCGACACGAGGAATCGCCGTCCGATACGACGATGTCCTTCACAACACAAATCACTCAACCGATGACGTGAATCTACTTATTTCCCGACGATGTAGATGATTAACACTCCGACCAGGCCCGACGCCTGTGTGAGACAATTGTTACACCGAATTACAAATCAATGGCCCTATGCCTGAGCAGACATGTTTGTTCTCCCGACGAGAAAAAATAACCTCAATTTTTCATCTCGTTGGTACGAGTGACAGCTGCGGTCCGTTTCCGCTTAGTGATGTCCCGATTACTCGCGGTCGATCCGCGCAACAAAAAACCGGTGCGTTCCGAAGCATAAATATTAAACAGTCACCCGCCCGGACAGGCCCGAACCTGTCCCTAATCAATAGGAAGGCGAGAAAGTGTTGCGACCGCTCTCTTGAGGACCGAGTCCCCCACCTTGACTTCTGCTGATCGAGGCGTGCCATCCCGACCCGTGTACAAATTGACGATCCGTCCTCGTCTCCATCTCAATGATGGCAGGTTCGCATCCTTAATCAGCACCAAATCACCGACTTGAGGGGGGCTCGTCCGGTCAGTCCACTTAAGGCGCTGCTGCAAGATGTGCAAGTACTCAAGGGACCACCGTTTCCAAAAATCTTGAGCCATCTGCTGCAACATCTGCCACCTAGTTAACCGACTTAACTTAACATCACCGAATGGGTATTCTGGTAGGGCGTTAAGGGGCTGACCTATCAGGAAGTGACCCGGCGTCAACGCTTCCAAATCATTTGGATCCGAACTGAGCGGGCACAACGGACGCGAGTTCAGTGTCATTTCAATTTTACAGAACAGCGTCGCAAGCTCTTCAAAGCGTAGAGAGGTCTCACCGATGATCCTCGTCAGGTGCGACTTAGCCGATTTAACCGCAGCCTCAAAAATTCCTCCCCAATGAGGACATCCCGGCGGACTGAAAACCCATTCAATCCCTCGTCGGGAGCAAGCCGTACCGATGGCGTCCTGGTTACCGTTCAGGAATTGAGTGACCTCCTGCAGATATCGCCTGGCTCCGATAAAATTTGTGCCGTTGTCCGAACGGATTAATGTCGGGAGGCCCCTTCGTGAGACGAACCGATCTAGACATGCGATAAATGCCTCTGTAGTGAGGTCACTGACCACCTCCAAGTGGACTGCCTTCACTAATCTGGCGTTCCGTAGCTGTGAAGACTTGACCATGAATGGTCCCGCGAAATCCGTTCCGACACCCGCAAAGGGTCGGATTTCGTTAACCCTATCCGAGGGCAAATCGCCCATCTGGGGCTGCATCGTAGCCGCCTTGGCCCGATAACAAGGCAGGCACCGAAATACGACGCTACGCACTAAGCGTCTTCCCGATAGAATCCAGAACTCGCGCTGGAGAAACGCCATCAAGGCGTGGCATCCGATATGCCCATTCCGAATGTGTCGATCCTGTATCAACAGTTCGACTAACTTCCCTTTCCTAGGGAGTAACAACGGGTGGCGAGCCGCATAAGGCAGGTTGGCATTCCGCAGCCGACCTCCTACCCTCAGCAATCCTTGAGGGTCAATAAACGGGTTGAGCCGAGCCACGGCTCCCTTCAGTTGGACGCGTCCGCGTCTCAGAATGTCCAATTCGGACTTAAAGTGCACCGTCTGCACGTTCCGTACCAATGCGAACAACGCATGGTTCCGTTCCCGTGGTGTCAGGACCTGTGTCCGCACTCGTTGCGCCTCAGAATTCCGACAATTCCGCGCAAATCGGCAGATCCAGGCGGTCACATTGACCAGCTTGTCGAGCGAGCTGTACCGTTCCAGCAGGCTGAACTCCTCTTCCGGCTCTGGTTGCGTCGTACAGACACCGACTGTCAAGGCGCCGTTCGCCGTGGTAACGCGTGGACTCATTGGCCAATCCGATTCGGCTTGAGTCAACCATTTTGGACCCCACCACAAGGGATGTCCAACCAACTCCGGAGCGTGACACCCACGAGACGCACAGTCTGCTGGGTTCATTTCCCCTGGAACATGTCTCCAGATTAAGGGAACCTCCGAATTCAAAATCTGCGAAACCCGATTCGCCACAAAAATCTCCAGCTTGTGAACTGAAGCCTTCAGCCAGCATAACACGATCTGGCTGTCCGTCCAAGCGTAGACCGTATCTTCCAACGCTATTGACCCACGAAGAACCGTCATCGTGTGGTTGAGCAGACGAGTCAGGAGAGCCGCTCCCGAAAGCTCTAACTTGGGAATGGTCAGGCGAGTGCGCAACGGCGCAACCTTGCTCTTGGCCATGACCAACCGCACATCAACCTCCCCCGAGGAGTCGACCGTACGCAGATACACCGCAGCTCCGTAGCCCTTCTCCGAGGCATCGCAAAACACATGCAGGGTGGCGGTGTATCGTTTGGTGGGGACCAACCTCCGTGGCAGTGAAATCCGATTGATGCCAGGGAGGGTCGAAAAGAACGAGTCCCACTCTGAGCTCAATGACCCGCCGATCGGGTCGTCCCATTTCAGCTCAGCAGACCACAATTGCTGCATAAAACGCTTGAGCTGAAATGTTACCGGGGTGATCCACCCGTTTGGATCAAATGTCCTAGCCACCGTTGAAAGGACGTTCCGTTTCGTCCAGACCTTCGGGGAGTCCAACTCGACCCGATACGAAAACATGTCTGACACCGGCTGGTACTGGACGCCTAATACCGACAACATATTTGGATTTTCCAAATTTTCAAAAATGTGGGGATCCTGCTGGTAGTCATCCGGAAGACCAGTCAGTAACTCTGGAGAGTTCGACATCCATTTCCGGAGCTCGTAACCTCCACCCCGTAAGAGCTCAACTAGCTCGTCCCGTCGAGCGAGCGCCTCCTCTACGGAATCTGCACCGGTACAGATATCGTCCACGTAGAGGTCCTGCTCCAGGATCGCTGCTCCTCTAGGGAAATTTAACCGTTCTCGATCCGCTAACTCCCGCAGACCGTAGCCCGTACGTGTTGGTGTTCAGCTCATACACCCTGATGGGCTGATCTGGGCTCTCTCGCCACAGTATCAGCTGATACCGTCTATCGTCAGGGTGAATGACCGTCTGTCTAAACATCATCCGGATGTCAGCTACAAACACAACATTGTGTCGACGGAACCGTGTGATAACATCCGCGATGTCATGGTTCAACTTCGGCCCTGAATGCAAACACTGGTTCAGGTTCATGCCGTTAGATGTTGATGCCGATCCATCGAACACTACCCGTATTTTGCCCTCCGGGGTCCTCAAGACCGCGTGATGGGGCAGGAAGCAGTGGTCTTCACGCTTCCAGTCGATACCCGAAACCGACATGTGGCCGAGCGACTCGTATTCCCGCATGAAGTCGACGTACTTCTGCCGGAAAATCCCGTCACGCTTCATGCGCCGTTCCATCGCCAGAAGCCGCGTCTCGGCTGCATGGTGTGAACTGCCCAGCGGTGGGCGATCACTCCGGAATGGAAGACGTGTGAGAAATCGACCTGACCGAAGGAGACCAGTATTGTTCCGATAAAACTGTTCACACTCTTCTTCAACCGGGTCCAACCGGCGTACCGTAGGTGGTTCCTCCACCTCCCAAAACTTCTGTATCACCTCCGAGAGTACAGAACCGAATAAGGGACTACGAGTCGCTAGGCGTGGGGCAGCCGGCATGACCGGACCCATTACCGCATGGCCCAGTCTGGTGTTGACCGAAACCAGACCAGTCGCCTGCAACACGTGGACACCTGGCACTAACAGGTATCCCAAGGCATCGACACCCAATAAAATGTCTACTGGGCCCGGAATATCGAACTCCGGGTCAGCCAGTGACAACCCAGCGACCAACTGTCGCACCGAGGGCGACAACCGTACGTGAGGGTGTGAGCCCATCACATTAGGCATGACTAATGCCGTGACCGTCAGATTCACCGATGAATCCACCCGTGACGAGAGAGTAATCCGACATACTCCCTTAACGGAACCGACTTCCGTGTTCCCAATTCCCCGAATGGAATGTGGATACTCCCTTACCGAAATGCCCAACCGTCTTACAAGGTTGCACGAGACTAAGCACCCCTGGGCCCCCGAGTCCAATAGTGCTCGTGCCACACAAGATTTGCCGTCCGAACTCCACGCTATCACCGAGGCGGTGGGGAGCATGACCGTCTGTGGAGTGGCGGCACCCTGTAAGTGGGCGGCGTGTCCCTAGCGGGAACCTCCGCGGGATCCGAACCCGCTGGGACCCCCGTCGACCTGGTAACTCGGCTGCTGATAAGCCACCGGTGGCATATCAGACCGTATGTACATCAGGGGGTCCCAACCCGCATAATAGGCCCCTCGCTGTCCCGGTACCCGACCATACCGGACTGTGAACGGTGTGCCCGGTGGCCACCGTGGATGGAGGGGGGAGAGCGGATCCAATCTGGGGCGCTCTAGGAATGGGGGCGACATCCGACTGTTCGCCTCCCTGTTCGCCTCCCAGAGCGACGGGCAGGGTGGCGCAGAAGGTGGTGGGCTCCCAGCCTTCGCGCTACTCATAGGTGCCATCTGACACCCGCCCGTAACACGCGGTGAGCCAGCGGCCCGAAGTCCTCGCTGACCGTGGACAGCGGCGACCGAACCCCGGCTAACCCGCATGTTACCCCCCGCGCTACCCCCTTCCCCTCGGGGGGGTCCCGTCCGCGGGTACCCCAGTCACCCCGTTGGTGACTCCCGTTGCCCGGAGGGGGACTGGGTCCGGCCCTGGTTGGGCCCTGTGACCGACCAACCTGAGTCCGGCCCTGGTGATCGTCCGAAGGGCCTGACCGGTTCAGGCACAACACGATGTGGTGCTTGCCACCGCAGCACTCACAGGGGGACGCGCGTGAGCACTCGCTCAGCGGGTGCGGCCCCAAACAACCGAAACACAATCGGTGGCGGAAGACCACCTTCCTGCGGGCAGCCACACCGAGCGCCTTAAAGTTGGCGCAACTGGTCACTTCATGACCGGCACTGTCGCAGTGCACACAGCCGTCACCCGACGGCGCGGCACTCCAAACGCCAAATTGTTTTGACCGCCCACTCCCCCGTGGGGGTGGGGGGCGCGGCCCCTCCCGCATCCGCGCGGGTTGGCGCTGCACACTGGCCTCCGAATCCAATGTGTCGCATCGCCTGCATTCACCCTCCAAAAAATCCGTTAATATGGCCCGGGCAATCTCATAATTGCCCGCCGTGACCGTTAGGTGACCGACCAACTCCTTCGGTTCACCCCGCAGTGCCATCAATAGTTGGGCCAACTTGTAGGCGTTGTCCAGGTCGTCCCGACCGTGGACCAGACTATCGAATAAATTGATGAATGCCGGCCACTCATCAATTGCCCCACCGAAGGCCGGAATCTCCAGGTGTGGCAGCCGTCCAACAACACCCTTAGGGGGCGGGTCTCCGCTACCCTCCCCGCGGTCATCCCGACGCGACCGCTTAATTTTTTCGGCGCGACGCTCGAGGTCGCCCAAGCACTCCATCGCTTGGTCAGCATCCGCGCAGAGCTGCTTCACTGCAGCCACCGAGGCCTCATCCGTAAGCCCGAGGGCTTCAGCCTCCGCAGCCAGCCGACACACCTTCCCGAAGCGTGTCATTGCGTCCTCCACACGCTTGAGCAGGACATCGTCCATGTCAGGTCGCTCCACATACTTGTGAGTATGGGCGAGCCATCTCATCTCCTCACGGACACCATACCGCAGTACCGTCAAGGGCGAAGGTGCCATGGTTACCGATTCAATTGTTTCTGGTCCTATGCTTCACTACCGAACTAAGCACAGCCAGAGACCAGCACTTGCCCGTCAGCGCTGGGCACAGAAATTAAAACTAAGTTGTAAAAACCAAGGCAACCACTAAAACAATTAAATCCTAAACAATATTTAATATGGTCGCCCTGTGGACACACACCTTATAAACATACACTCCAAATCAATTAGAGAATGCCACCATATGGTACAATACAAATAACACACAAAAAGGTATTATAAAAAAAACTATTTTTCTAGAAGTGGCCCCTCCGATATGACCCACACTTCTTTTGAGGTCAGCAAAATCAGCTTAATACCCCTTAAATATCCCGACCCTGCTGTGTAAACCGAAATAACACTGCAGTACTATAGAACCCGACGTTCTACCGCAAGTAATACAATCTAGTTACTTCGCAGAATGACTGTTCAATCTTTTATGCGCACAAACAGTAGTTTCCGACTACTTTATAATAATTGTTAACTAAATTGACACTTATACTTTCACTAACCGAAAATTAACTTTAATTGTGGTGTACCGACCACAGACTCACTCACAAACAGATTGCCGGCCAATCTGAGATATTCTTTTCTCCCAACTACAATGTGGCAAAAGGCAACCCTACAACCGTGAATCGGTGATTTCCCACTAGGAAAACCGCGCCTGCAACCAAAATGTTTAATTCCACGCCTAAACCGACAGGGCGTGGAATCTTGACGGGGGTTGTGCCTTTGCCACGTGAGAGAAAAGAAGTGATGAATTTGTTACCTGGAAGCAAAGAGTATTCATTTGAGATTTTTGGGGTTCGTAATCATTGTTTAATTCCACGCCTAAACCGAATGGTGTGGAATCTTGAGGGGGCTGGGTTTTTGCCAGCACGGGAGAAAAGAAGTTGATTGTTACCTTGTCGTCGTAGACCGGAATTCGAAGGCTCGATTCGAGGTAGGAATACAGGATAGGAGCAGAATTGGGATAGGATAGGAACCGAATCACTATCGTTTCGCTGCCCGACGCTGTCGCCGGCGTGCTGCCCGCCGACACGAGGAATCGCCGTCCGATACGACGATGTCCTTCACAACACAAATCACTCAACCGCTGACGTGAATCTACTTATTTCCCGACGATGTAGATGATTAACACTCCGACCAGGCCCGACGCCTGTGTGAGACAATTGTTACACCGAATTACAAATCAATGGCCCGATGCCTGAGCAGACATGTTTGTTCTCCCGACGAGAAAAAATAACCTCAATTTTTCATCTCGTTGGTACGAGTGACAGCTGCGGTCCGTTTCCGCTTAGTGATGTCCCGATTACTCGCGGTCGATCCGCGCAACAAAAAACCGGTGCGTTCCGAAGCATAAATATTAAACAATCATTGAGTGCCATTAGCTATAAACTTTAATCGCAGGATTACGCTAGCTCGAGCAGAAATTCTCGGGATTTCTTCGAATTGTCCAGCACCAACATTATTCCACGGTTTAACATGAAACCCATAGAATAAATCATGGGTTACTGCTGTTAAAGAAATTCTGCGGAAAACGACGAGTATAGTGATTTATTCCAGGGATTTCCTATACATTTTACCAAATATTTCGATAAAAATTAAGGAAAATTAACAAAAATCCCGCATTTTTTACTTTTTGTCTGAAAAGTGGCAAAAACATCTGCTAATTTAAATTTAAATTTGTTTTGATGCATTTTAGTTGTTGTTTTGTCGCTTCTGCTCAAAATAAATCAAATCTCCAGCACATTACATTCTCAATAACAAGCAGGCGAATGTTTCCATCTACGTACGCTTCTGCAACGAGACCGCCTGATCCCTTCCTGACAAAACACTTGTGTAAACTTACGAAGAAGCTCGTTTTAACGATATGGGGGTGCAGCTCCCGTACCCTGCGGATATCAGCACTGCTTGCGCTGAAACTGCTCAGCCGTCTAGACTCAGACATACTCCAACCTTCGCCTCAACTCTAGCAATATACCAGATCTAAATAATCAGCCACACCACTTCCACGAAATTGCAGAACCAAGCTGCAAGCGGCAAGCAATGTGATCACATTGAAGTAGTCGAGCAGATAATAAAAAAATATTTAGAATTCCAATTTCATAATTTATGACAAAAAGCTTTTAGACTATAGACCATAAGACAGCATCTGGGAAACGTTAAAACGTTGAATTCCACCACCAATGAAAGAAGAATGGAAAGAAGCTACCAGGGTATGAAACTGAAAGACAAGATGAAGTATCTACGACAAAATAAGAGTAACCGACACACTAACCGTCTCACTACAAATAAAATGGAAATGGGCAGGCTACATAGCTGGATAGACAGACAATAGATGGTCCCAGAGATCTATAAACCAGATGGTCAGACGCAATTGTGGCAAGTCGAATATGGTCGGATACGACCAAAGATAGAAAGAGGTGAATATCCTTGGAGGAGGCTTTTACCCGTGAGGGGTCCATGATAAATATAGTTTATATTTTAATTGGTTTTCATATACAGGTTGTCCTAAAACTCAACGATAAGTCGAAACGGGACGATAGGATAGATGGTAGTCGTCATCAGAAAAATATTAAAAAAATCCATACCATGATCTCTAGAAATTAGAGGCATTTGAAAAAAAACTCGCAATTTCTCCATTCTGTAAACATATTTCGGTTACTGTGGTTAATGTGTGTTGTTTTTGTCCATTCAAATATTGTTACCATAACCCTAAATAGCATATCCATAATCGCAGTCAAAAAAGTAACATAATTGCACCAAGTTTTCTAAAAACAACACTTTTTTCCGACTAAGAACTTGAAATTTTTGAACATTGACAGGGTTCCTTTAAAAAAAATACAAAGGCACTTTAGCAAATGATATCAAAAGTTGGCGCCTTTAATCAGGATTCCAAAATGGTGCAACACTTGTTGGTATAATACTAAAAAAAATTAGAAAAAAATAAAAACCTAAAGGAACCCGATTTTACGCGAATTTAGTTTACTTGGTTAAAATGTTTTTAATCCGCGCAAGCTTTTTGGAGGTATTTAATTTAACGCCAGAATGATGAAAGAGATGTATAGTAAGATATCAGACATACAGACATACATGCAGGTCAAACACATTACCCTTCCCTTTTTCGCTTCGCTTAGTCGGGTTAAAATAGCTCCGGCCGTTCCGACTACAATGACTTTAGGCAGGTAAAATGCAAAAGCAGTGTCACTTCTGCGGTGTGCAATCTCGCCGCGCCTCCCGCTTCCCTGTGTCATCAAGTTGCGACACAGGGGGTTAATTTTTTGATCATAACTTCTGAGGTTATCAAAACTAAAATAAAATAAAATTGGAACGTTTCGAAAGAGCTCTTATTAACAATACCCTATATGCCTTATTACGGTGTTGTTGTTTTTTTTCGTTTTTCATTTTACCTCCTCCACTTTTTTGTAGGTAATTTTTTTTTTTCATATTAGACTTGAATTATGCGGTTATTAGGATAACTATTTTTGCATAGATTTCAAGACTCTTACAGTTCCTTGGAAAAGTGCCTGTGACAGGCGGACGCACGGACACGCGAGTGATCCTATAGGCTTCCTTTGAGGTACGGAACCCTAAAAAGCGCGGGGATGAAACAAAAGCGCAGCACGGTGAAATTTTTTACAATTTTCCTTAAAGTGTTCCATAAAATTTCGTGATAATTAAAATTCGATTACTCGCAATGTTTAAATAAAGCACATACAAGCCTTGCTCCGCACATGACTGCACTCCTGGTCACCCTATGATGGTCTCGAGCTTAGCTTAGTTACGCTCTCGGCCTTAATAGTACATTACTGCAGAGACCACTAAGTAAGTATTTTTATTGTAAATATTTTATTTTATTCTTTCTTTCTTCTGTTAGTATCGAATTCCTAATTAGTATCAAAATACTAAAAATACGAATGAACTGAGTTTTCCGCCATTTTACATCGTGCATTAAAAGTGCAATTCGGAGACGTCAACCTCTTTGGTACCTCCTTTTTATTAAAGGCCCTTAACTGCCAATAAACTCCTTAGCTTATCTTTGAAAAAAAAATGTTTTATATTGAAATATTATGATGTGTAATGAGATTTCATACTTACATACTGGACACTTCTAAAAATGGTCCAGAATGAGTCACTTTCGGATACTATCTTCACAGATGTTACGGGAACATTTCATACTATTTTTGAGAAAAGGTTTATTATTGCAGCCTTTGCTCTCTGACCGCGCTGTGTAGGTCTGGAGCTGCGCTTTCAGCCACCAACAATGCTGCCAGTAACGCAGTCATTATAGTCCGTGGCAGTAATGTACTATTATTAGGCGCGACACAGAACGTTACACCATCAAATAATTACAAAAACAAATAACCCGACTGCATTGTCTTTCAAATACAACATATAAACTTATGAATGCACCTTCATGGAGTATGAAAGTAACCGCACCAATAAGTTTGTAAACTACATTTTGCGATCTAACATCCAACCTATTAACTTTTCACCAAAATTATATAGCCTGTCACTCTCATGGCCCCTCAGTTGTTAAAATCCGTCCAGCGTGTCCTAACGAAATGGTCATACATACGCATATACGCTCGAAATACATTCAACCTTCTGGTGCGATCGAGTAAAAACATAAGTTTAAAATATGTTTTGATTCGAACCGAAGCCATGATGATGCCCGATAAGTTTGAATCTAGGTTAATGTTAACTCAACATATACACCTATTTTCCAGGAGGACAAGTCCAGAGTGAAGATCTTCCGCGAGTGCAAGTCGGTTAGCAACATCTGGAAGCCGTTTCTCAACCTGCTGAACCGGCAGGACGAGTTCGTGCAGCACATGACGTCACGCATCATCGCCAAGCTAGCTTGCTGGTACCCCCAGCTGATGGACAAGAGCGACCTCAACTTCTACCTATCCTGGCTGAAGGACCAGCTCAAGGCTAATGTAAATATGATTTCTTTTTTATGCAGTGCGGCTGCAATAACTTTGCAGGATTTGACGGGTTTCAAAATGACTGCTTCCTAAATACGGGCCGACGATGTCTTGGCAGGAAATGACGGCAACATTTGCAGACTACTGCGTGTTTTTTTTATTTGGTTTGTCTATAACACGCCGTAACGCTACGCTAAGTAACGAACGCACGCTTATATATGTCACTTATGTTGCCCACATTTACTTTCTAGCATTTCGTGCCAAGCTGTAGATTTATTGATATAGACTCGACCACTAAATGCAAAGATATTACAGCCGCACATAAAATTTTCTTGTTATTATAAAAAGTAAATTTACTGTATGTGATTTTTTTCAAAGAGTTTTGTATTGTCTTGAGAATGGATATATTTTATTGCATTGTGACTTGTGGTAACTGTCATCGCTTTTGCATGTGATTAATTGTCATGCTTTATTTACAGTTTCACAATGTAAATGTATGTTGATTTGTAGGTAGTGGAATAGGTAGTGTTTTAGCATGCCTGGTGATGGTCTTAATATTGTAACATATCATCAAATATCCAGCAAACATGTAGCATACATAACCTTCGTAATAATGTTTGCTCAGTTTTGTAGAACTGCAAGTCGGAAAATCGAATATTGCTGGAAAACTAACTGTCTTTTTATTATGACTATTGTTCACTATCCACATCTACTCCTATGAGCACTACTTGAACCAGCTCTTATAATATAACTTGTAAAACATTACTTTTAGCGTACTGCACAGTTCTCATTGTTATCAATTGTGCACACACCTACTATTTGTCCAAGTCAAGTTGGGATGGCATTATTTTAGTGATGTAGTCGATGTCGATAGTTACCAAAAGGTAATGATCACATTTTTACTTGAAACATTTTTTTTATTTAACACATTCAAAATCTGAAGAACCTATCATCCCTAGGAACAGTTAAGGAATCTTCGTCACTGTTTCTCCTACTTCTATGATCAAATTTTCCACCTCTATTTTTAATCTTATATCATCCATCACCCAGTATTCATTTTCTACTTTTAAAAAAAAGGAGACTTCAATGCCATATTTTTCAGTACTTCGTTGGCGAGTTCTCGTGCTTGAGAATGGACCAATTGTTTTTCCTTTTCATACACGCCATTTTAATATACCAAAATAAAAAGCAATGTAAGCAATATCGAAATCGATAAACGGAGTCGATGCGGACTCGCGCAGCTCTATCACAAAAGTGACCAAGGGTCCTTTAAGGGTGAGCAGGACGTGGGCGGGACGTCATCACACCGCGACTTCGTATTTCCCTATGATCATCCCAACCTGACCTAAACTATACCTATCAAAACATTGTGGACACAAAGTATTATTGTAGACCACTTTAGACAAAACGTAGATTCAAAGCTTTGCGCATTAAGCTGATAGCTTTTCAAAATAAACTTCGAAATAATTAACAAACTTATTTTGTACTATGGACTTTGGCCGATTCCTAATTTATATTTTTCCAAATTAATTTGCAGTCGTTTAAATGTGGCGACATTTTCAATGGGATTTTCCACGGTGGCTTCTCGTTACATTTGCGTGGTCTTCCACGTTATATGAATATGCGCATCTTGATAGCGCCAACTTACTGTCGTCAAAAAAAAATCTTGGACTATAGTAGTTTTAGTACCGACACGCACAAAATCTGGGGATGAACTCTCTACCAGCAACAATCACTAAATAAAGTCTCACCGAAGCCTCATTCCGTAATACACCCCCACCATGATTTATGTCATAAAGTAGAATCCAAACATCAGCTTATCACCGTGCGCTCATCGATGGGACGTGGCCTGGTTCAGTGACAATTGATTGAAAGGTGTATTCTGTTCTGGTAAGGCCGTCGTAATGTCCGCCGAGTTAGCTCATGCTGAGCAAGTGATGCTCGCGCATGAGAAACCGCACGCCTTGGTGAAGCATCATCACAAGGAGCATCACCATAAGGACAAGACCGAAGGTGGCCCGCAAACCTACAACAGCCTTTATAGCTCCTTCGATGAGCTGAAGACTCAGGTGGAACT
Source organism: Argyresthia goedartella (assembly GCA_949825045.1). Taxonomy (NCBI): domain Eukaryota; kingdom Metazoa; phylum Arthropoda; class Insecta; order Lepidoptera; family Argyresthiidae; genus Argyresthia; species Argyresthia goedartella. The sequence goes on from OX463826.1 coordinate 16,711,549, forward strand.
GCCGGCTGGCTCGAACCAGGTATTCTACGTGAACAAACCTCCTCCGTGTCTGTGACTAAAACCTTTTATCGTGTAGGACTCGATCAGGTAAGTTCGGAAAGTGCTAACCTTGTAACTAATTACCGTTTCTGTTTTCAGCATGTTGACTGATTTGCATGTTTTATTTAGGTGTCTAACATTTGTTTACTTATAATTTGTTTCAAGAACGATGGTTTCAGATGAGCTCCGAGACTTGAAATTACATTAAAGTAAGCCCTACAGTAAGAGCCGATGTGGTAAGTGCTATTAACAATGCAAAACGACATAACTAACATATTTTTAGACGCACAAATAAAGGTTAAATGTGTTGGTTAAACACATTGGCACTCACTGTATAAAGGCACATAATAATTGAATTATATTTTGTTTAGCAACATTTAACTGTTTTCTTACATCTTGCTGATTAACCGGGAACCTCTCTCTCTCCCTTGTCTTTTTTCGATTAATCAGCTTTCAATAATATATTCCCCAGTAAAACACGAAATTACTCTACCAAAATACTCTGATACTATTTGTATCGGATTCCACTAGTTAATTTACTAGAGACTGTGAATACTTCCCCGTAGGAGGAATAATTAACTCGGGGCCAATTGTAACGTGACTCCTTTACCCATGTAGGGTGGAAGAGGCTCAGACCCATGCACTCACATTTAACCAGTAATTTAACGCACACGCGTCTATGCTATGGCCGCCAACTTAAACGGCTATTACATCAGCCTGAATCAGGGCCCTCAGTGGAAGCACCCCTTCCTTTCCTTGGCCCCTACTTCGAGACGCTCAACAAATCAGAAAAGAAAACACGACACACGATCGCTCTCCGCGCACCGAATGAGTGCCCTAACTGCCTTACACTGAGTTGAAGAAACTCTTTAAAATTTAAAGCCCCGCAAAACACTTATATGAAAATATGAGCCATATTTTATCAAAAAAAAAACACTATTTTATTAAGTTGACCCCGCCATTACAGTACAGTGTATGTGTCAACGTAAGATTGTCAAAACCGTTGGTTTATAATCTAACGTTTGTTTTAAATTATTTTAAAACTATCGATAAATTGTATACTGTACCGTACTGCTTACGATATGCCGCATTAGTTTATAATAAACCGTTAAATTGTGAACTGGTTTAAACTTGAATTGCAAACGAAATACCAGAGCAAACACTGTGGTAGCTTAGGTGAAGACTAGAGGGGCGAGCGCAGCGAAGCTCCCGAATAGTCTTCGTGTTAGGTTGACATGTAACACAAAGAAACGTGAATTCTAAACCCTGTCGGTCTGGTTTACAATTTGTCGATAATCTACAAAGTAACGCGTTAGTCTATAAACTAACGGCCTTACTAATAAAAAAAAAGTTATTCACTGTTTAACTTATACACTGTTTTGTCCTTTTCATGCGTCGAGTAAATGTCAAATTTCAAAGCAACACTGTATAAGTTACACAGTGAATTACTTCTTTTATGAGTAAGGCCGTAAAGGCTTTGACAATCTTACGGTGACAGTAAACATCGCAAACGCGCATGTATCTACGATTTTCTAATATGTTTTTAGTACCCATGAGAGTAATTTATACCTAGGTTCGCAACCCTGACAATGCTGTGCTACTCCCGTGGTGCTGCGAAATTCTGGCACTTTCCGCAGTTTTTTTTCTTCTAGATAGCTACCTTCCCTTTACCTTTGCTCACACATATATGGGTTTTATAGGTTTTGAACTTTATTAATAAAGTTGAAAATAACGACCCATGTCGGGTAAGGCCATGCGTTAAGGGGTTAAGGAATCGCCATTAGGGGATATTACTGTACTTTTGTAAAGTGAACCTAATTTTCTACAATTGAGTCCAACCAGAACTCTCAAGGTCCATTTTTTGCGGAGTTACAGCCAGTCTAGGATGTATTTTTTTTTTTCAAAAAGTAAAATTGTACTGGTAAGGTCATTGGGAAAAGAAGCATAGGATAGAGCACTTAAGCCCTGCCTGAAGCACGCACGTGCACGAGCCTAAGCACCCTTTCTTGAATTTGCAAACCACCATTCAGAGCAGGGTCTGAGGAGCGAGCCCAGTGCACAATGCGACGGGCATAAGACCTTGTTCGCTAGTGGCTCATCCGCAGTCACACGGGTTTTTGTCGACTCCCGACCATGGATGCAGGTCGTTTCATATCCACTGATGACATGCAGGAATAAAACTATCTCCCTACATTTCTCCATATGTGTAGGAATTTTCTGGATGCCTTCTAAGATTCAAAGTCATGACATTAAATGTCTGACTGATATATCATCGCACAGCCTGAACCACTGGTCCTAGAGACATGAAACTTTGTACAGGGATTATTTATATATCGTAGGGTAGCACTAAGAAGAGAATAACTAAAGGGGGGAATAGGGCCCCCTCTCCCTATTCTCCCTTTAGTAATAACTAAGAAGAGAATACTCTTCTTAGTGCTTTCTTAGTGCTTCAAAGGTGTGAACTTTGTATTGACATAAAAAAAACTACTTTACCTATAAAGATATAATTTGGCAGATTTATAGTTTATGGATATGAGACGTCGGTTCAGTAAAGTTTTATCGAAATGTGGGGGCAACACAAGGGGAAAGGGCTCATGCCAGTTAGTGCCAGAATTTCGCAGTTTTTCGAGCACGGGAGTAGCACAGGGATTTCAGAGTTGCAAACTAGGGGACAAATTACTTTCAGATACTAACAACATATTAAAGAATCGTAGATGCAAGCGCGTTTGCGACGTTATTTTTTTGTTTTGATATAAACTGTAATATTACCGTTTTGCGCGGCTTTAAAATATTGTTGTTACTATTATTATACATTGCCCGGTGGTAAGCGCACTAAGGGAGTAAGGCAGACTGTTCCACTCTTTCGCCCTAATTAAGGAACCTTCCTGCCTTTCTCTTATAACATGCCAAAGGGCACGGGAACCTTCTTCAGCGTAATGTAATACCGCTTTTAGGAACAGTATAAAACCACGGAGTTAAGATAATGTTGTCTGTTACAGAACAACGACTACATCCAGTCGGTGGCGCGTTGCCTGCAGATGATGCTGCGCACTGACGAGTACCGCTTCGCGTTCCTCTCGGTCGACGGTATCTCCACTCTGCTGTCCATCCTGGCCTCCAGGGTCAACTTCCAGGTAAAAACTGATTCTTTCTATATTTAACTGAACTTTTCCATCTGGAACACCAAAGCTGACACGTCGGACAGTCACTATAAATCAATTTGGTAAAATAGGCCGATACACTCACGCGCAATTATGGTCATTATAATAAAATATTAATAAGTATAAATAACATACACAAATTAGGTAGCAAAGATAGTTTTAATGATGTCAGTGTATGCTGGAACGGAGGGCTTTTGCAGAATAAAATCTGCCCTAATTGTGAGCTTGTGTTTGATTAACGTTCCTCGCTTCCTTTAGATGGCGCAGTCGTAAATTTAAATAGATTTGGAAGCTAATATATATACATACAATAAATGGAATGGCAAACATGGAAAAAATCCTTTGTAAATGTGTATTCAGTTCAGTTGCAACTACGACACCGGCACATACGGTTCCTAGCAGCGTCCGCGACAATGCTCTGTAACACAGTGACGACCTAGTTTTCGCAATACCGATACTGCCATGGCTGTACCAGCCAAGCGCGCGGACACAATCGTGGTGAACGAGCTCCTCGCCTTCGTGGAACAGAAGCTGGACGTGATGAACGAGCTCTCCCTGGAGCAGATCTGCTCGACCAGCTTCAAGGAGGCTGAGATAGCCGCCGCCAAGACCGTGCTGCACGAAACCGCTATCACCACCGTGCGCCTCGTGGCGCGGAGGGTTGCGAGCGGAAAAAGGATCTCCAGGAGTGAACACTCTTCCCTTGAACACCCGCAGAGTGTCCAAGGGAACCGAACCCGACGACGTCCCGACCTACGTAGCCAGGGACCTCAACAAGCTGCTGCCGTTGACACTCGACCACGTCGACGTCACGCGGCTGAGGAATGAAAGACATTGTGGGGCTGCAGGCCGACGCCACCAAAATGCGAGGAAAGCTGGAGGCTTCGGAAGGCATCTGTGCTGACCTGAAATGTGAGTTGTCGGTATTGCATCAGGCTGGTACCTCGCTGCCGACGCAGCAGATCGCCGAGGCGCGCGACGGCATTACGCCGGTCAGCAAACAGCTGACAGACAGCCTAACGAAGCCGCAACCGGCTTTTAAAGAAAAAAAAAACCTTTATTATTATATATTTTCCTTTATATTTATATATTGTGTTTATTGTTTATATTATTTTAATTTATATCTATTATATGGCGCCGTAGTGTAGAATCGTATCATGACGTCAAGGAGAAGGCGATGTGTAAAAGTGCATCGAAGGAACTCCACCGACAAGAGCGCAGCTCTTAAATAATTAATGAAATATGGCTCAGACATATCTACTAGGTGGGTACTTTCAAAAATATAACCTAGCAAGAATAGCAACTAAATTGGAATATTTTTTTATAATTCACACATATTCACAGTTCACACATTTGTGCTTCAAAGTAGTAGTACAAGCCTCAGTACTTATTTAACTGCCCTATAGACAAATTGTAGTTAATTTACTTACCTATAAAACAATACGGAATCACGAACGCATAAAACTAAAATTGGAAAAACAATAACGAAGTCTACAAAAATTAGCTTGCTTCAATGAATGATTGTGTAGAAATAGAAAAAAAAATCCTTTATTGTTATATATTTTCCTGTATATTTATATATTGTGTTTATTGTTTATATTATTTTAATTTATATCTATTATATGGTGCCGTAGTGTAGAATCGTATCATGACGTCAAGGAGAAGGCGATGTGTAGAAGTGCATCGAAGGAACTCCACCGACAAGAGCGTAGCTCTTAAATAATTAATGAAATATGGCTCCGACATATCTACTAGGTGGGTACTTTCACAAACATAACCTAGCAAGAATAGCAACTAAATTGGAATATTTTTTTTATAATTCACACATATTCACAGTTCACACATTTGTGCTTCAAAGTAGTAGTACAAGCCTCAGTACTTTTTTAACTGCCCTATAGACAAATTGTTGTTAATTTACTTACCTATAAAACAATACGGAATCACGAACGCATAAAACTAAAATTGGAAAAACAATAACGAAGTCTACAAAAATTAGCTTGCTTCAATGAATGATTGTGTAGAAATAGAAAAATCCATGAATTCACCTTTTTTTGAAAAATATTGCAAAATTAGTTGATTTTGCAAAAATGAGTTACCTTCATGTGAAATATGAAAATAATCATGAAGTCGGCTTTTTGAAAATTGCAATGAATAACACCAATTAAATGTTTGTGACAAAATATTAATAATCATAAATTATTTGTTTTTTTTTCTTTCTGGAAAGTTGCAAAATCTTTGCAAAAATCCGCTATTTTTAATTAAATATTCGCCACATAAATACCGATAAATTGACTGACATATCCAAGTTATATTTGGTTTTTAACCTTTATTTTACCAGTATTCAACCGCTCTCCAACTAGGATTTTAGGGTTCATATGCGGGTAAATACGAGTTACATCTTCCATCTGATTTTAACTAGTATTTCACCGGTGTATAACCGATAAAATGAGCTCCGCTCGTGTATGGAAGGACAAACGCGGGCCAAACTAACAATAGCGAACAATAGATGTGGGAGCGAGAAGGTAAAGAAAATTATAGAATGAAATGATGTCCTTTTTTGAGACCCGGCCGACTCGCATATGGACTAATTTGTCGTGAAATATAAATCACAGGCCGGCTCGCGTAAGGAAGGACTAATTAGTCCAGGGTCTGATTACGCTCGGGTTTGCTCCAGTTTATGTGGCTGTACGCTATGTTTTTTTCGTAACCGTAAAGAACCGAAAACCCGGTTCTTGAAACTTCAGAACCGGGTCTATGAAAATTGTTTAGAACCGGGTATACCCGTTTCTCTCAGGCCCGGGTGCATGCCCTACCCAGGAAGTCTCCCTTCCCTGCCAGAACGGGTTTGATGTGTTCGTCGGTGGGGCTTTTCGGCGTCGTCGTCGTGAGCATCAGAAGGTTGAAGAGAAAACAAGCGTTAATTATTATAATTGCATGCTAGGTAAAAGTAGAAAATAAGATTTACATTGTAACAGAACAATAAAAAAGAAAATAATAATAATAAATTCATATTAGTAATTTAGTTTTTCTACTACACTTACATTATTAGGGTTTGTACTTATTCCTTATCCTTTTCTCTTTTGGGGAGATAAATGTATTTATACATTTGTGTGTTTTTGATTTATTATTTTCATCTTTATTAATTTAAAAAGGGCGTTTTCACTGTACGCTAGAACGGATGGTTGTTGCAGAATAAAGTCAGTACTAATTTTGTGATCTTGTGTTTGATTGATGTCCCTCGCTTCCTTTACAAATGAAAAGTATGAGACACGCAAAGTAAAGTAAAACGGTCAACAAACATAACGTATTACTAAGGAGCGCTTTGATGTAAACAAACTGGCAATTCACTTACGGGTGTACGCCGACTGCGGCGTCCTTTGTTTACGCGGCTCGTGGATTTTCATATTTGTAACGTCGCGGTTTCTGGTACCGACGACACGGCATCCTAGTATGGTACAAAATCATTTATATAAATGTGTATCGTCTTTTCCCAGGTGCAATACCAGCTCGTGTTCTGCCTGTGGGTGCTGACCTTCAACCCGCTGCTGGCGGAGAAGATGAACAAGTTCAACGCGATCCCGATCCTCGCGGACATCCTGAGCGACTCCGTCAAGGAGAAGGTGACGCGCATCGTGCTCGCTGTCTTCCGCAACCTGATCGAGAAGCCTGAAGACGCGCAGGTACACCTGAGGCTAATTTGTTGCCTTCAGGGGGTTACCACAACCTCTTATGCCGATTAAGATTAGGCACCTAATTTGATCCGCAAAATTACCGGGACCGTCTTAAAATATGTCTTGGTATTAGGTAAATTTTTTGAATTTGAATCAGAAAAAGATTGTGGCAACCCCCCTGAACGCCGCCTGGAGGGTTTAACGGTGTATGGGTAGAGATGCATATATATGGGCGAGAGAGAGAGAGACGTGTGAGCGAACTGTCTGTCACATCTCTCACACGCCAATAGTTAGTTGATCATTATCATCATCAGCTGCTTGTTTCCAGAATTTTCCAGTCGTGTGTCGGGTCCTGTTTTTACCCGCAACATTGGAAATGTACCTAATCAACCCAACTGGGTTACTCTCATTCCTTTCAATAGTAATTTGACATCTGTCTCTGTCATGCGACTCTTGTGAGCGATGTTACTCCTGGCGTCATTGGTAACACCCGGAATTTTGTCTAACAACTATACATATTCATGGCAAATTTTGGGACTCGGGCCAGTCACTTTTAGCCTTAGCCAGCTACCACACTGGTTCAGTGTGTCATACTATCAGCTATATTTAAAGTATATGTTATGTAGGTCTATTTGTTTCGATATAAGACTACATAAAGGTCAGAAAACTGCAGTACATGGACCACATAATTCGTGGACGCAAATACCACCTTCTATTAACACTGCAGGTAAAATACCAGGCCACCGATTACCTGGCCGCAGAAGAACTCACTGTCATCGCGCTTTTGAACCTTATGTACCATGGCATAAGGTTCAAAATGGTGGAATAACATTTCTAGAAATACCATGGGAGGTGAGTGGATAACTCGCAGAATGGTTCAAATCAAGCACCACCGATATATTCCGAGCCGCGACATCGCGGTCACAAATAGTCATAATGATAGCCGACCTCCGATAGGAGACGGCACCCAAAGAAGAACCTTTTAGCAATTACTTTGGCGGGCAACCTAGCCAGACTTCTCTCGTTCTCTCTAGACTAGTCTTCCGTTCTTGTCGAACAACCTATTTTGTAAATACTACACGGCAAAGTTATCTAAGCACTTGTTCTACTGACGCGTCGAGGGCCAGAGCCAGCGAGAGATGCGGGGCGCATCGCATTCCTCGCGGGTGTCTAGTTAACTTTGGCGGATAGTAAAATATAACTAGCGCTCGCATTATCTTAGGTGGCCAAGGAGCACTGCATCGCCATGGTGCAATGCAAGGTCCTCAAGCAGCTGTCCATCCTGGAGCAGAAGCGCTCGGACGACGAGGACATCATGAACGATGTGGACTACCTCAACGACCGCCTGCAGGCTTCCGTGCAGGACCTCAGCTCGTTTGATCAGTACTCCACTGAGGTCAAGAGCGGACGGTGAGAAGCTTGATCATAATTGTCATATTCATGGCCACTGGTAGGAAATGTGGCCAAAGATGGTCTGTAATGGGGCCGCGAAGCAATGAATAGTTAACCAGGGTAATAAAAACACTTTCGCCCTGTGGCCCAACACTAAAAAAACATTGTTGACTGCTTTAAAGAGCAGATCGACTGATCACATCGGCCCGCTGTTCACTGTTTTGTCCAATCAGAACATGACTTGACTGGCCTAAGGACTAAGAACTCGTTATTATAATTATTATTTTTCTTAGGCTATACGGTGTTCCACAGCTAGGCAAAGGCCTCCATTCCGAACCACAAAAATAATTTTAAAAAGTAAAAATAGCCAGGAGAATGAAAATTTTGTTGTGGGGAATTTTCGACGCGCTATTTTTTTATGATAACTTAACCTTTGGAGCCCTGGACCTCGTTATGATAACTTAACCTTTGGAGCCCTGGACCTCGTTATGATAACTTAACCTTTGGAGCCCTGGACCTCGTTATGATAACTTAACCTTTGGAGCCCTGGACCTCGTTATGATAACTTAACCTTTGGAGCCCTGGACCTGGTTATGAGGCATCGCGATTTTAAACCTCATGCCATTTTAATAAAATTCAAAACCTATAACGGCTTAGTGGCACCACAGTGGCGTCACCAGGCTTAGTGGCACCACAGTGGCGTCACCAGGCTTAGTGGCACCACAGTGGCGTCACCAGGCTTAGTGGCACCACAGTGGCGTCACCAGGCTTAGTGGCACCACAGTGGCGTCACCAGGCTTAGTGGCACCACAGTGGCGTCACCAGGCTTAGTGGCACCACAGTGGCGTCACCAGGCTTAGTGGCACCACAGTGGCGTCACCAGGCTTAGTGGCACCACAGTGGCGTCACCAGGCTTAGTGGCACCACAGTGGCGTCACCAGGCTTAGTGGCACCACAGTGGCGTCACCAGGCTTAGTGGCACCACAGTGGCGTCACCAGGCTTAGTGGCACCACAGTGGCGTCACCAGGCTTAAGGGGTTATATACCTTCGAAAATTAACCAAAGTTTGATCTACAATGCATTCATCTAGAGACAGTGATTGTATGAACGCCTTGGCGCCTACCGAATTTCAAGAGGCTGAAAAGTCGGTCGTATGAAAATTTATCATGAGAATTGATTTTTATTTCCTCGCCGTCGTAGTCGTGAAAAGCACTATTGCACAAAACAGTGAAATACAAAAAAATAAATGCACGTGCAAAGGCGAACTCTGACAAAAGATCAAACTAAACTTAATAGATATCGTCCTGACGGCTATGGCTGTTGGATGCGTGGGATTGTACATCTTACCGGCTGTATCATATCAAAGCCAAGCGATTTATCTTATCACAATAAATAATAATCTCTAAGGCTGGTATCTCAAGTTCTCTCGGCCAAGTTGAGCCTAGGAGTCAATCATTGATGACAACACATCTTTTTTGTAACAAGCTTACAGTCTATAACTTGGAAAACAGGCCCTACAAATCATTGCCATGAAAAAGTTTAGAAACTAAATTAAAATTGAAAAACACCCCATTGAGATTAATGAAACCTTACGGTTAAAATTTAGTTTCCTTGTTTCATGTATACATATAGTTGGTAGCCTGGTTTTTTTTAATCGCTGAACCGATATTAATGAGTGAAGTCTAACACCATTTTTTTAAACGTTTTTAATCCGTCCATCCTATTGAGCGCTAGAGTGCTACGGACAGATACACTGATGGATGGCCAGACGCTTCAATCTTTTAATATTATGTGATAATTTTTCGTTGGGGCTTAAAATATAATATGACTATCGGAGAAGCGCTATCGTACTTAACCTCTCAAGAACCGAGGGTAGTTGGGACGGGTCGCGATTTTGAACCTTATGCCATAGTAATAAAATTTAAAACTTATAACGGAAAAGTGGCGTTAGCGGCGCCGGTGGTATTGAAGAGGCTAAAGTAGTCATTTTTGTGCGGCGTATAACCCCACCTCGCCCGGCAGACTGGAGTGGTCGCCCGTGCACAAGTCCGCCAAGTTCTGGCGCGAGAACGCGGTGCGGCTCAACGAGCGCGGCCAGGAGCTGCTGCGCACCCTCGTGCACCTGCTGGAGAAGAGCGCCGACCCCGTGGTACTGGCCGTCGCCTGCTACGACGTGGGCGAGTACGTGCGGCACTACCCGCGTGGCAAGCAGTAAGTATAGCGACCGATAGATGGCGGTAGTAAATCTAAATCGCGCAAGATGATCGTTTTTAGAGATTTTAGCAAACTATTAATTGTGCTCAGTGGCGGATTTACCAGCAGGCTGAGTAGGCTCGAGCCTAGGGCGGCAGATTTTGGGGGCGGCAAATTTGGGGAACGATTTTTAAAAGTGTATCCTAATGATTTAGAGACTGAGTACTGTGAGAGTAAGTGACTGCATACACTTTCGAGGCCACATATCTTCGCAAAACATTTTCGTAAAGCCAGATTCTACATCATCAGAGAGCCTATCTTCGTTTCTGCGAAAGCAGAGTTTGCAGAACGTTTATCTTAACTTGGACATAGCCCTTCGTATGGCCTTGTGTACACCAGCAACGAATTGTTCTGGTGAGAGAAGCTTTTCTTGTCTCAAAAGGGTAAAAAATTATCTGAGATCGACCTTGAGCCAAGAAAAATTGAACGCTTTAGCTCTTTTGTGCATAGAGTCGGAATTAATGAACAAGATTACTTACGACGACATCATCGATGATTTTGCCAACAAAAAATCGCGCAAAAAGGCATTGTAACGAACTTCTATTTCGTTGTAAGTAATCTTGGTCATTGATTCCGACTTGACGGAGTCGATTATTGTTAACTGTTTGAAAGCGCAATAAAGATTATTTATTAACGTTTACCAAATGTTCATTATTGTGTAAATAGCATACATTACCCCGCCCATACATGATTGAGCTTCGATTAGCTCAAAAATATACCGAAAAATAATTTTACGTGCAATTTCAACGAAATTTTTGCATTGTAAAAATAATGTATGATATGACAATTGTTGAGGCAAGGGCGGCAAAAACTATTCAGCCTATACCTTAAAAATTTGTAAATCCGCCACTGATTGTGCTGACGGTGGCGTGCTACGACATGGGCGAGTAAGTACGGCACTACACGTGTGGCAAGCAGTGAGTATAGCGACCAGTAGATGGCAGTAGTAAACCTTCATCGCGCAAGATGAACGTGTTTAGAGATTTATCAAACTATTCATTGTGCTGGCGGTGGCGTGCTGCGACGTGGACGATTACGTGCGGCTCTAACCGTGCTGCTAGCAGTGAGTACAGCGACCGCCAGGTGGCGCTAGTGGTGTACATGCAGTTTTCATAAGGAGCTACAACGCGCAATAGGAATGTTTTTAGAGATTTGAACAAACTATTCATCGTGTTGACTGTGGCGTGCTATGTTATGGGCGAGTATGTGCGGCACTACCCGCGTGGCAATCGAGTGTAGCGACCGGTAGAAATAAAGTTCATGTCCAAAGTCCTCCCAAATCATCATCATCATCAGCCTCTCAGGGTACCCACTGTTGGATATAGACCTCCTCATAAACACACCATTCAGAACGGTCCTGCACAACCCGCGTCCATTGCTTTCCTGCTACCCTCGCCACATCGTCGGAAGATCTGGCAAATGGTCTGCCGACCGATCTTTGGCCTCCTCTTGGCCACCACTCTATCACCGATCTGGTCCATCTTCCGTCTTCTCGCCTTGCCAAGTGTCCTGCCCACTTCCAGTGGCCTCCCAAATACCCCGCAGAAATTTATGATAGCGTAAATCGTAATCTGTGAATATCATTAACTCGTCATTTTTTTTTTATGGTTTTAACGTATCTTGTGGGGCCAGAAATGCAGTTTGTGTCTATTATAAATGTTAATGTTAACCTCTGTGTTTGTGTTACTGCAGCATCATCGAGCAGCTTGGCGGCAAGCAGCGCGTGATGTTCCTGCTGTCCCACGAGGACCCCAACGTGCGCTACGAGGCGCTGCTGGCCGTGCAGAAGCTGATGGTGCACAACTGGTGAGTCCTGTTGTGGCGCGAGGACCAGATCGTGTCGCCGTCGGTTATTAGTTACTAATACAAATAGATTTATTTTACCATACAATACATTACATTTTTCATCCTTATTATCTAGAGATAGTAACGACAATATTTACATATTAGTGGTGGTGGTTACACTGGGTCAAACCTGTCCTGCGAGAGCCCGAAACAAAATTACCAGTAGGTTTTAGTATTATTCGTCAAAAAAAAAAGATCTTTTTCGTTTTGTATTATTAAACCACAATTATAATATCAAATTGTATTAAGAAAACTAATACTTTTTATTACATACAGAAAATTGTATTTATTTATTTTTGTTTATACAATCCATACAATCCCAATCAACATTCGAATGAAAAGACAATTAATAAAAGGTTTTGATTTAAACGATTCTTACAAGGTATATATTCAGTAGGTAAGAAATAATGTTAAGATTTAACTTTATTCAATTGTAATGTGCTAATATGTTATAAGTGTACGTTTTCATTTTGCAGATATGATAGACCAGACATCATTTATAAATTAAGCATTTTGCCGTAAATACAGTGCACTCTTTTATGTTTCAATGTTTTATGGCTTTATTATAAATATGTGGATAAATAAAGTTAGTATAGGATGTATAGGGTGGTGTTGGGCGAACGAATTTTTAACAATGGGTGTATTAAGAATTTCTAAATTCTTAATACACGTTTGTTTAATAGCTCGGAGTATTCTGCGCTCTCAGCGTAAACCGCCGACGGACATTTATCACATTTGTCTCTGAGTACACCGCGGGGGTTGGGTATCTATACCGCTTCTTAAGCATAACTTTGAGTATTGAGCGTTGTGCTCTTTCCAGTTTTATCATGATAGTCACAATACAGATGATCGATTCTACGAGAGAAATGTACACAAGCCGAAAAACTTTTGTGTCAGCAGAATTTCGCAGAAGGTTTATTGAGTAGATCAGTTTTCTAACCTTGCCAGCAATTAATGTGTTGTTTAAAAGACAGATTGTATTCGATGATAATAAGTATATATTTAATACAATGTGTACGTTCTATGGTAGGGATGGCACAAAGAGATTCACTGCTGGAGTGTATTTTATGGAAGGCTCTGATGCTCGCGTCTTATAGAAGCATAATGATTATGTTTTGCTTGGATTTAACGTGAGCAGATTATTAGCAAGCCATTTGCTTATTTTAAACTTACAAGCCTCAGCCATTTTGACTGTGCCATCAAATTGATTTTTGGATTGAGGATTTGAATGAAATTTACACAGCTAGTTTATGAGGTTGATATACGGGGTGTAACAGAAAGATGAAGTCATATTTCAGGGTGTTCCTCCCGGGAGGTCAGCTGATTTCTATGCAGAAGTGAAAAAAAAGTTGCTCCGATCTAATCGGTTTCATAGTGAAACTTGATCAGAGTGATGTCCCCAACAACCTCTTAAATATGACTCTACCTTTCTGTTACACTCTGTATATATAGAATATTTTTGGTCCCGATAGATGACAACTCCGTCCAAGACCACGCAGACTAGGCCGCGGGCACGAGCAGGTTTATTCAATCATATGCGTGTTATAAATTATGGCGGTCTATATTCGCATTGTATTTGTCAGCGATGTGAAATTCCGTCGAAATGACGACATGCCTTGTCAATACGTATTATCATACTTAGAGCAGATAGCTCCACCACTACAAGGCCACTAATAAAGACTATTTTCATTTCCCAGGGAATACCTCGGCAAGCAACTTGAGAAGGAACAAACGGAGAAGCAAGGCGGCATGGTCAGCGCGAAGGCCTAAGCGAAACGACGCTGTCTGTTTGTTGTTATTGTTAACTAGAAAATCGCTAATGACGCGGGAAACATGCAATCTGTAGCAACCGGTTCATCGGAGCTGTTATTTCTAAACTTCTGAATCCAATCGTCCTCTTAAGTGATCAAGTTTTATCCAAACGATACGATGATACATTCAGTTTGCATTTAGCTCTGAAATAATATATAATACGAATGAATGGTCTGTCCAAGAGGCGTTCTAGAGGCATCCTGGATTAAGTGAGGTTTATAAATGACAGCGTAAAGTGTGTGATAAGTTTTAAAGTTCTGTAAATAAGAAAAATGTGATCGTCATCGTAAAAGCAATATCAAAAATCTTTCAAAGATCCGAAATATTTGCGCTTATATCCAAATCGATGATTTCTGAAATATACCAGTCGCGTCATTAAAGCAATCTTATGTATAAATTTCAGCTATTGTAAATAATATTAGTATCCTGTAATTTATGTTGATGATTATATATGTTGCAACAATGTATTATTTCTAAATGTCTTTCTGAAATCAGTTCTTAATGAATAACCACATTCCTAACTAAGATACAAATAGTATATTGTTGTTGTATTTTGAGACATTATCGCCATGTAAAGAAAATTTTGGAATTACAAAATATTATGTAAAAGTAGACTAATGTGTAGCAAAACGTTAAGCTTTCAGGCTACATCAGTATTGAAAATAAACTACATAAATACAAAATTTCTATTATTTATTGCAAATACCAATAAACCCCACCTTGCTTGGAAAAAGTAAGTTCTTTTTCATGTTCACGACGACTTGACGACTGATTTGTTCATAGAAGAGGATAATCAGTTTTTCGCTTGACTATAAGTATCTTTTAGACATGTTTGTGTCTCTACTTCAGTACGGCTATTATGAGTTTGCGTAGTAAACGCAACGGACGTTACTATTGTAGTGATAATGCCTTATCTCTTTCTTTTATATGATGAGGGCAAGGATATAAAGATAAAAAAAAATAGTTCAGCGAAGATACCGCTAGAGGCGCTGTACGCGTTACCAAACAAATGAACTATAGTCGCTAAATGTGTATAGTTTTAAAAACTCATAATAGACGTACTGTTTATTCACGGCTGATGGAATACGCTAATTACTTGTCCGTACCAGTTCCATACAAGTAAATTAAAAGCCTCGATTAGAATCAGTTCCATACAAGTAAATTAAAATCCTCGTACGGAACCAGTGGGCCTACCGCGCAAGCCTCGTCGGCTTCGGTGATGGCTTCATTTTGACAGCTTCGTGCAAGAATGAACTTTATCATTATGATAATACGGTAAGTCAATCCAAGCATCGGGATCAAGACGACGGGGCTTGGGCGGTAGGCCCACAGTTCCGAAACTCCGGTTCTATAGACGGCCGAATGGTTGTGGCCAGAGTTGTGGTTCCTCTTTATAATAGGAAGACCATAGTAGAACCACACAATTAAAGCCAAGAAGCTCAATCAAGAAAGAATTCAACACGACATTACTCCTGTGTTAGAAAGAGAGGAAGATTCAGATTCCGGACGCCAGTACCAAATATATTTTTTAAAAACTTTGATACACTGTATTAGCATCTTATGAAATGGGTTTCATATTTCAGACTATAACACAGGCGTCGACATATCCTGAAATCGCACTGAACTGAGCTTCTGAGCACAGAGTACATTATTAGTCAGCTTCTTGGCTATTATATTAGATCAGTGTTGTGTATTATTGTAAAATTTTGAATTGCCGTTTCTAAAGTTTCAAATTGCCCTATTTATGGTAAAAAACACAAACAAAAAAAACTGCCGTATTATTATATTTATTTATTAACTTTAATGAAGTGTTAGATAACTTTTAGTTTGATTAGCATCCGCCAACTGCTTCGTCAAATAAATACGTAAAATGTCATACACACACAAACACACTAAGAAAATAAACCGCCCCGGACCATATCAGATGCAAAGGTCCCGATGGCGGCGTTTCGGCACTGCACTGCGAGGGAGATCCTCTGCATAAGATATGACCGGGAGTAACACACACAAAAGTTTTCACTTCACACACTCTCGGTGTTTGTTTGTTTGCGTTTACTTTACTTTCGTGAAGCGAATTCACACACTCGCCTCCCCCGCTGCTTCTCTCTTCGGCTCTTCTCCCCGCCCGTCGTGTGCTCACTGCGCCCGCAGTGACGTCATCGCACCAAGGCTGCCTACGTGCTTCTAAAGCTAGAAGCGCAGGACACGTCGCGGTGCCGCCACCAACACCCACGGACCGACCCAAAACGGAGAGGAGGAAGGAGAAGGAAAGCACGCCCATCTCCGGAGTTAAACTCAAACTCAAACTCAAAAGTACTTTATTACTGTAGATATTTACATATACTTAGCAAACGTCATTTTTTGCCTCTTCTCTACATTGGACCACTGTGGGAGAAGGAGGGCGTAGAAACTCCCACAGATTGATTTTTAGATCTCTTTTAAAAATAGGTTGTGCTTAACTAATACAATTATGATTTATTTTTATTTAATAAGCTGGAATAAATAATTACAAAATTATTAACAGCAAGGTCTGTGTTGAGCCAGATTAACCCCATACAGTCCTGTCATTTAAGTAATCTTGAACATTGTAATATCTCTTTTTCGACAAAGTCGCTTTAACATGCTTTTTAAATTGCTCAAATGGCAATTTCAAAATCTCCAGAGGTATCTTATTGTAGTAGAGAATGCACTGACCCTTGAAAGAATTGCTAACCTTCGCGAGTCTAAAACGGGGCGCACATAGTCTGTGATTATTTCTTAGGTAAACATTACAGCTATCGCTAAGTTTGGAAAATGTTGTAAGGTTCTTGCGTACATACATTATATTTTCGAAAATAAATTGACTAGCTACTGTTAGTATGTCAATTACTTTAAAAAGCTCTCTTAAGGAGTCTGTTGGTTTTAAATTATAAATTGCTCGAATAGCTCTTTTCTGTAAAATAAAAATAGTTTGAATATCCGCTGCTTTCCCCCACAACAAGATACCATAGGACATCACACTATGAAAGTAACTAAAATATACTAGCCTAGATGTAGCCACATCCGTGCTTTGTCTGATGTTCCTAACAGCGTAAGCCGCAGAACTTAATTTACCAGCCAATTTATCTATGTGGGGTCCCCACTGCAATTTGCTATCAATGGTTATTCCAAGAAACTTCGTATCATATACTAATTCTAACGTGCTGTTGTCTAACACTAAACTGGTCTCAACTTGCCTGACATTTGGAAGTGAGAATTTGATACACTTGGTTTTACCAGCGTTTAACAATAAATTATTAACTGTGAACCAATTCAAGGTTAAAGACAATACACCATTAACATCATCAAATTCTCCTTTTTGTCTTTCAATTTTGAAGACCAGTGAAGTATCATCAGCAAACAACACTATGTCAGTTAATTTCTCCACCATGAAAGGCAGATCATTAATATATACCAGGAATAAGAAAGGGCCTAATATGGAACCTTGTGGAACGCCCATTTTAACACCCGATCCATCAGATGTTACGCCGTTAACTTCTGCCTTTTGAATTCTATTGCTTAGGTATGATCTTAGTAGATCCAACGCTTTATTTCTAACTCCGTAATGATTTAATTTAATTAATAGCGTATTATGATCAACACAATCAAACGCCTTCGACAGGTCGCAAAAAACACCGATAGCATCCTGTGCGGCCTCCCATGCAGAATAAATATGAGATATAAGGGTAATACCTGCATCCGTAGTCGATTTACCCCTAGTGAAACCGTATTGTTTGGCGTGGAGTTGTTTTGTACGGTTGAAGTGTGAGAGCATTTGATTGAGTATAATCTTTTCAAATATTTTACTTAGTGTTGGAAGAACAGATATTGGTCTGAAATTTGAAGGATCACCCTTATCTCCCGACTTGAACAGAGGTATCAGTTTACTGTGTTTCATGAGGTCTGGGAAAGCCCCATCGTCAACACATTTATTGAATTTATAAGCTAAGTGTGGGGCTATAACTAGAATTACTGAACCAATTACTTTGACTGATATACCCCACAGGTCTTCCGTATTTTTTAAGTTAAGTAATTTAAACGTTTTGACAATGTCCTGGGGATATACATGATGAAATTTTAAATATACATTACTGGCGCTAGTGTTATTTTTTAATAAAGTCTCTGCTTCATATGGAGATGGATTTAGACGGTCTGTTGTGAGTAAGGGTACATTGGTGAAGAATGTTTCAAAAGCTCGAGCAACATCAGCGCTGGATTTAACAACATCATCACCTATCTTTAGGCAGAAATCATTGTCCCTTGGTATAACTTTGCCAGTTTCGCGGTTTATTATTTGCCAAACTGTTTTCATTCTATTATTTGAATTTTGAATTTTTCTATTAATGTGTAAAGTTTTTGCAGTTCTACAAACAAACTTGAAAGTTTTGGAATATTTTTTAACGTAGTCATGAAATTTTTGATCAAAGTTATAGGTTTTTTGTTCATAAAGGTCATATAAGATAACTCTACTTTTACGAATTCCAAACGTTGCCCAGTCATTAAATTTAGATTTACCGTTGTAGTCACTGACTTTCTTTAATTTAAAAACTTTATTGAATTCTGTCTGAATAATGCTGAAGAAGTCTGAGTAGATTTTGTTTGGGTTCTGTTCATCAAAATCCGGTACTGGCAAATTTATATCTAACTTTTTCATATACGTCTCTAGTCTATGGGATGTAATAGGCCTATAAAATGATGGATCAGTCCTATTTTTACTGGCAATTGGGAATGAAACTGTTTGACCACTGTGATCGGAGGGTAAGCAGTTAATTACGTTTTTACTTGTGAATGCACAGTCACAAAATACGTTATCTAAGCAAGTTTGGCTGGTAAGTGTAATTCTAGTCTAGTCGGCTCTAGAAATATATGACATAAATTAAATGATTTGAACAGTTATTAATCGTTGTTTCAATGTTGTATCTACAAGCAAATCTACATTCAAATCGCCACAAATAATTAACTTTTTTCTGCTATTACAAAGTATAATGAGGGCATCCTCCATAATTTTCTCGAACATTTCAAAATTGCCATGGCCGTTTTCATCTCTCGGAGGTCTGTAGACACAAACAATAATATGGCTATCCAACTCAACACAGGATACCTCTATTTGTCTTTCTACAGTAAGTGCAAGAATATCTTTCCGTTGTTTCACCTTAATGTTATTTTTTACTAAGATTAAAGAACTACCTCTATCGGCAGTCTTTCTATTGTACCCCTACGCAGCACCTGTGGTGTTGATCGGCTGATCGCTGGCACTTCACTGGGCCTCCTCGGATTTATTCGAGGTCTCACCCGGTGGAGGAAAACCGCGGCACCACAGAGCCTGCATAACTCCGGAGGAGTAAGAGGAAGACCCTTGTCTCCATTATGAAGAGAAGCCGCAAGCCGGAGGAACCACCCCCCCCCCCCCCGCCCCCCGACGAGCCGGATCCGCCTGACGTGCGGATCCAAGTCGACCGACGAATCTCAACCTGGGGAACGCACCGGGGCCGTCCCGAGGCCCCCTAACCCGCTCATACGGGTGCTATAGGGGTCCGCGCAGACAGAGTCACGCGACCCCATCATTAGCAGTGAGTGGGCGGAGCCAGCGTTGGCCACGCCCCCCGTCGCACCAACCACACCCACCGTCGACGCACCAAACCCGGACTCGAGGGACACATCGGTAATAGAAGCCGAAATGGTAATGGAAATACCGCAAGCCACGCCCCCAAGCGGGGTTTCTTACGCCGCGGCCCTGTCGCAGTCGCCGAAGCCCCAAGCGCCGCGACCCACCACACCGCCAGCGACCGCCACCGGATAGCCCAAGCCGAAGAGGAACCACCCGCCAATCGTCGTGGAGAACCTGCCGGCCTGGGCTACTCACTTTGCCCGGCTGAAGGAAGCCTTAGGCCATGCCCCCAACGCGCGACCCTTTGGAAAGGGGGTCCGCTTTACGCCGCAGAGCCCGGAGGAATACCGGCAAATCGTCCGGTATCTGGACGAGGCGGCCCGCACAGACAAGTCCATTTCATGGTTTTGCTATTCATTGGACGCGGACCGCCCCTTCAAGATTGCCATCCGAGGGCTCCCGGCAACGACCCTGCCCGAA
Organism: Argyresthia goedartella; assembly: GCA_949825045.1. Taxonomy (NCBI): domain Eukaryota; kingdom Metazoa; phylum Arthropoda; class Insecta; order Lepidoptera; family Argyresthiidae; genus Argyresthia; species Argyresthia goedartella. Next base: position 16,731,828 of record OX463826.1, read on the forward strand.
GAGGTCGCCGCAGCGCTGGCCAGCGTAGGCTTCCCGACGCAGCATGTCCGCCAGATTCCCGGCCGGATGGGCCGCGCCGGCTGCCTTTTCTTCGCCCTGCTGGCGGAGAAGCAGACCCCCGGCAGCATCGAGAGGCTCTACAGGGTGAAGGAGCTGCTCTGAATGCCGGGCATCACCATCGAGGGTTGGCGCGGCCCAAAGGGGCCATCGCAATGCCATCGATGCCAAGCTTTTGGCCACTCCTCGGCCAACTGTCGCCGCCCTGTTCGCTGTGTGCGATGCGGAGAGGGGCATGCAGCGACTGACTGTCAGCGGCCAAAATCAGAGGCCGCCACCTGCGCCAACTGAGGCCAAGGCCACCCGGCCAACAGCCGCCGTTGCAAGGCGCTGAAGGAGGAGGCGCGCCTTCGCGGCATCACTATCGCGCCGCCACTGCCGCCCCAACAACAGCGCCCCAAGAAGACCACGCGCCCCACGGCCCGCCCGGCTGCCCAACCCGCGGTCCGCCCGGCTGCCCAACCCACGGCCCGCACGGCTGCCCAACCCGCGGCCCGCACGGCCCCTCAACCTGCAACCCATGCCGCTACCCAACCCGAGGCCTGCCCTGGCCCCTCCACACACACAGATGTGGAGCCGCTGGGGTCACCAACGTCGCCGCCGATAAAGAGCCCCCGCCTTGCCCAGCCGGGCGAAACAAAGGGCGCCACCATAAGGACGCCAGCCAACCCGCCCACCACCCGAGGCGAAGAGGCGAAACCCCGGAGGAAGCGGGGCAAGAGGCGCTGCAATAAGAAGAAGGCGTCAGAAGAGCCCAACCTGCGAGCCGCCCCCCACTGCCAGCCCGCCCCCGCCCACGGGAGCCGGCAGCACCCGCAGCCCTATCCACGGAGCGCCAGGAAGCTCCACTCATGGCCGCGCTGCTCGACGCCATCGACCTTATCAGCGCGGCCATACAGGCGATCGTGGATAGACGCGATCCGTTGCTGCTTCTGCTGCGGGGGCTATCCACACTGAAGGCCACAATCTCGTCCGGACACAATGCCTAAAGACCTAAGGCTTGTGTACTGGAACCCGGACGGGATCGCCACCAAGATGACAGACCTGAGGCTACTCGTGCAGGAGCATGATGTGTATGTCGTGCTTTTGTGCGAGACGAAGCTGCACTCCAGCCGAGAGCTCCGACTGCCCAACTTCTTCGTATACCGCCGCGACGAGTTATCTCCGAGGGACGTGCCGTACAGAGGCACGGCGGTCCTCGTGAGACGGGACCTCGTCCACGAAGAGTTGGAGCTGCCCGCCTTCAAGACGACGCGGTCCATAGGCGTCCGTCTGAAGACGGCCGACACGGAGCTCAAAATATTCGCAGCCTACAAGCCTCCCGGCGACGTCCACAATTTCCACCCGGAAGACATCCGAGCGATGATGGAAGGAGCGACCCCCACACTGGTCGCAGGCGATCTCAACGCCAAGCACCACCAGTGGGGGTCCCACAGCATCAACTCCGCCGGAAGGGCCCTACAGGAAGATGCTGAGAACTCCAACTACGAAGTTCTCAGCCCGGGGGCCCCGACACACTACCCAACGAACCCCATGCATCGCCCGGATGTACTAGACGTCGCCCTGGTCAAGAACGTACAGTTTCCCATCGCCATCGGGGAGCTGTACGACATCGACACCCCCCACCTGCCTATCTTACTGGTCCTTGGGGTGGAGGCCGATCTCACGTCGGCACCGCGTCCAAGAACGAAGACGGACTGGCACAAATACCAGCTGGAGTTGAACACAACGCAGCTCCCCGGCGGTGTCTCTACCAAGGAAGTGGTAGAAGCCGCGGCAGTGGCCATCACCACAGCCATCACCACCGCTCAAGCCGCAGCCACCACCACCAAGCCACCGCCGGTCTTGCGGAAGGAGAGGCTTCCTCCACACCTCCGCAAGAAGCTGGACCTCAAGCGCCGTCTTCGTCGAACCTGGCACCACACGCGCTGCCCTGTGATCAGGGCGGAGATCAACCGGCTCGGAGAAGAACTGCGCGCGGGCATCATCGAGCTGAGGGGACAGTCCTGGGAGCGCACCATTGACCAGGCCTCCCAGGATGACACCGCCCTTCACCGCCTTTACCGCAGCCTGACCTCAACTCCCGAGCCGGTCTGCCCCATGTTTGATCACACGGGCAGGCGCCGCTACGCCGCACGAGATCGAGCCGCCATCCTGGCGGACCACTTCGCTGGGCAGTTCCAGCCCAACCCCATCGCCGACTACGAGCACAACGCCGCTGTTGTGGAGCGCGTAGAGCGCTTCCTGGCGGCCCCCGCGCCTCCTCTCGCCGGCGACTACTTCATGTCGCCCCGCGAAGTCCGGAAGGTGGCCCTGAAGCTAAACCAGCGGAAGGCCCAAACAAGCTGTTAACAGCAGACGCTCAAACAAGCTGTTTGAGCGTCTGCTGTTACGGAGAATCCTGCCCCACATCCAGCTGAGGGCAGAGCAACATGGCTTCCGCGACAGCCACAGCACGACGCTCCAGATGGCGAGAGTCCTGCACTACCTGGCGTCGGAATTGAACAGGGGCCGATACACCGTCGGGGTCTTTCTCGACATCGAGAAGGCCTTTGACCGAGTGTGGCACGAGGGGCTCCTCTTCAAGCTCCTGGACGCAGGTGTGCCCCTAATGATCGGGCACATCGTGGCCTCCTTCCTGGAAGACCAGCGGTTCTTCGTCTCGGTCGAGAATGCACACTCCCAAACGAAGGCCATCAGCGCAGGAGTCCCGCAAGGCAGCTGCCTTTCGCCGGTGCTCTACGCGCTCTACACCAATGACATCCCCACACTTGAGGGCCATCTCGAGGAGGGGGTGGAAGACGTTGTGCTCGCCCTCTACGCGGACGACAGCGCCTACTTCGCGTCGTCGCGCAAAATTGAACTCGCCTGCAGGAAGATGCAGCAACTCCTGGACCTGCTGCCGCCCTGGCTGGACAAGTGGCGGACCGCGGTGAACGTCGGGAAGACAACAGCCCTGTTGACTATCCGCTCCCGCCGTCCGACCCCGCTACAGTTGAGGGGCCGGGACATCGAGTGGCAATCGACGGTGAAATACCTCGGTTGCAACATCGACTGCTCGCTGCGCATGGTCCCGATGGTGCAACACTGCATCAACCGGGCCAAAGCTGCGCGGGCAATGCTCCGGCCTGTCCTGTCGTCCAGCCTGCCTCTGAGAGCCAAGCTGCGGGTGTACAAGGCCTATGTGCGCTCGCGGCTCACCTACGCGGCTCCAGCATGGTACGCCCTGCTGTCGAAGACCCAGAAGGCACGGCTGCAGCGGTTCCAGAACATCTCCCTGCGGGTGATCACGGGAGCCGGGCGGTACGTGCGCAACACCACCATAATGAGAGATACCAAGATGCCTACAGTGGAGAAATTCGTCGCGCGGCTGGCACGGCGCATGTATGATTGCGCCGACAACAGCCGCCACGCACATCTCCACGACATCGCTCCGCATCACGCACGACCGCCCGAAGGCAGACCACTCCCAAGAGAGTTGCTGCTCATCCCACTGTCGCCAGTGTAAGCCCGCAAAAGAGGGCGAAAGCACGGCACAACGAAGGCCACGCGAGGCCCCTGACAAGTAGGGGCCACCCATGACCGGGGGGGACGTTACCCCCCCGAGTTGACGCCGCGGGCATGAGGCAACCAATAAGTCCTCGACCCCGCAACCGTAGTGGTTCTCGCGCTCCGCGCGAAAACGCACTCCGACGACCCAGTCGGGACCGGGAGTGGCGGTAATAGCCACGGTCCCACGGTTTCTATGGAAAGCGGGACGAATATATACTAGCCCAAAAGCGCATAGTACTTTTGGGTCTTCATCCTCGCTGCCTCTTCCGCTGCGGCCCCCGGGGTGGACACGGTCGACGCCAGGTGGGAGGGGGCGAATGCATAAACACACGTCGCATCTCAAACCTCTACACCCGCACCACACACACAAGAATAAGACTGGCAGATGTCACAGCCAACGTGCAAGGCGACAGCCACGCCCAACGAGTTGTTGTCCAGAAATGTTCCTAGTTGAGGAGAAGGCAAGGTGTGAAGTCAGAGCCCCAACTCTAGCTGCGAAACTGCGCGCAGTCGTGCCAGCTCGACCCCCGAACTCCGGTCCAATAACTCGTTTAGCGTGATTCCGCACGATAACTCATCCCAATTGCGCTGTGAGTGTTGGTGCTGGGGCGGAGGGCTACCAGGACATCAAACATGCCATAACCGTAATGCCTTCCCTGCGAAGGGGATACGAAAACCATCACCATGGATATTTAAAATACGAATGATAAGGTCTCGCACCGCATGCGTCGAAGACAAGAAGGCCGGTAGCTCGGTGTCGCGCAACCGTCGAATGCCTTAACCACCGTGCCTGATGGGCAAAGCTGCTTGCCACCACTGAGTGGAAGTTATTTAGATTTTGATAATCGACTCTAGTAAGGTCTTCAGTATGGTATCACACTCAGTGGATTCCACATCAGAGCCGTACGCAACGTGTATGTAAGCCTGGGAGTTGACAGACCACTCCTCAGTATTGTTAGTGCGACGTGGGCTGGGAGTTATTTTAAGTCATGTGCATGTGTCATGTCATATATCAGTGCTCCTGTCATATATCAGTGCCAAGAGAGCTTTTGTTTTAGCCGATAAGACACCCGGGATACCCTCGGGGAAGATTGGTGCACCCAATAAAGTAAAGTCGGATTTGTCCAGTAACCTTGGGGCCACGGAATAGACTTCTGATAGCACTTCCGGGGAGAACTGGCCGGAACAGGGCTATATTTCGCATTTCTGTGGATTCACTTCTAGCCCCAACCTCGCTAACCCCTCGACAAGTGCTCTCAGATCCTCGATCACTACTTCCAGGCTGCCTCCGATGGTACCGTCATCCAAATACCATACGTTTAGAGGTGACCGCAAAGTGGACACTAAATTCTGAATTGTCAAGGGTCGTCTTCAAATCTAATCAACTCAAAATCCTCATCCGAGAATAATAACAGGTAGTTGATTGTTTCGCACATCTCTGTTACGATACTAACAATAACTGCATCAAAACAAAATGACCACAAATCACCGGTGATAAGTTGTGACCTTGCACCACCCGCGCTTGGTACGCTAATCCACTTTCTCTTTCACGCCTAGTGCATGCATGGGTAGCAGCGCTGTACCCCACGGGCAATTCAGACGGTGAATTGTCAACGCAGCGTCGCGGTGTAGCGCTCTGGCTTTTCAAGCGGTTCAAAATACTGGAAAGCCCATGGAGCACAACGCGGCCCAGCGTTGTATCCTACGGACTTTTTAGAAGACGCAACCGGGACAATGAGGACAAAGTGACAAGGAGGACATCTGTAACTTAATAACTAAACACGTATGTATACAAATTGCAAAATAAAATAAAATTATGCATTATTACCTACTTATGTAAAATAAATAACCAATCAATTACAACAAATAATTAATAAATTACTAAAAATATATTTTCGTAGCAGCGTAACTGTAGTCCCGGTGTAGACTAGTGCCGTCTCATCGATGTTGAGAGGTATCTCACTAACAATCGGTTTCTGCAGTCCTCAGCAATTAGCTAAACAGCTAAATATTGTAGTATTGACCACCGGCTGATGTTATTATTTAGATGACATAGGTCATTCAACAGGAACAGACATACAAAAAAGAGGTACCACCAAAAATACTAGATTGCACTGTCGTCTGTAGAATTGGAACACAGGTGGAACTACTCCTAACCCTTCGATTTTTTTAGGGATCGCGATTTTAAAATTTTATGCCACGGTAATAAAATTTAAAATCTATAACTGGTTTTTGGGTACTACAGTACCCAAGTGAGCTTTATTGTATTGTATTGTATAGTACAGTCTGAGTCTGTGGTCTGAGTCAATTCACAATTTGTAGAAAAATCCTGAAAAGATGGTTTATGATGACATAGGTATCTATTTCTTGGAATGTTTATTATATTAATTGCCGTATTTCATAACAACGGTAGTGAAAAGACTGCCACATAATCTGAAAAAAAAGTCATGGAATGCCGTATATTACGGCAATTGCCGTATGAATAACAACACTGTATTAGATATTCTTGCTTTATGGTTCTACTACAAGATAGACCTTTGCGTACAGTCACCATTAATAGTGACTGTAGGCAAATCTATCTCGATTAGTATCAGGCTGCATTGTTCCAACATTTTCCAAAAATCTTCGTCTAGTAGTGCTGATTTATCTTCCGGTGGTAAGTGTGTCGACGTGCCCTTGACTAACATACCACATAGTCGGTACTCATCATAACTATACCTTATCCATGATCTTGTCTATCAGTCAAACCATCAACCAATCAAATGTCTTTATTACTGTATATATTTACATATAGTGAAAAATATACTTAACTGGGTTTGATTAAGTTATTCTTTGACAGTTTGGAAGAAATCATCTCAGCAGATGACTAATATTGTGATATTTGTATTTTATGTTTAATATATATTTTATTCAATTTATGGTAAATCAGGTACTTAGCCTTCATCTTCAACTTGTTCCGATACAAATTCTGAAATTTTATCGTCATCGGCGCCGTTGTCCACATCTTCTTAAATTTGCAGGAACTCCTCCATACTCAACCGTAACACTATTCATAATAATATCACGTCTCTGACGTCACAGGTTGTCGTGCACAGCCGACGGGGGCGCATAGAGGACACTGATAGTCACTTATTTAGTTGAGCTGTGCAAAACCAGATTGTCGGTTTTATTACTAACTAAATGGTGAACTTTTATCATACCATTTCTGCGTGCAAAGTACACTAAGCAATTTATGGTGATTTTGGATTAAATAGTTTAATAATTTATCATGGAGGGATGAACCTGTGGTAGTTATTCTTACAGTTTTCGAAACTAAAAACGGCGGGCGGTCACATCACTTTGTGTCGGCTAGTCCCGACCCTCGCGAAGTAAGTGGTGAAAATTACTGCATTAAATCACAGTCACATAATAATAATAATAATTCCTTTATTCATGTCTCTGTATTCTCTGTTTGACTCTAATTGACTGGCTGTCAAAATGCGACTCGGCGACTCGTGCCATGAAAAATAAAAGCCATCTCTCGTCAACGAAATCTAGTGACATATTTGGAACTACTTAATTGAGTTGGCAAAAAATCTTTGTTAGTATTTACATACATTCTCTTCCATCTCGAATACTATTTATTATATGTAACCGTAACTTAAGTTAGGTAAAGATGGAAAATTTATTAAGAAAATTAACACTCAAAGCTCTTCTATTCACGTCTGTACTTTTTGTATGTTTATAATTTAACTTATCTTTTTATTATGTTCTACTGCAAATTCCCAATATCTTTTGGGACTGGTTGAAGCACTATTTGACACACTGTTTTTGATATAGCATTAATAATTGCAAAAGGTCGCCTTCTACTTGCAGTCTTATGTGTACCTACGCTATCTAAACGCCGCGCGGCTCGTGAGTAGTTAAAATGTAGAGTTCGATATCTTCATTCCTATAAGAGGTGTAACTTCCTACTGTGAGGGCACCATTTATGTACTATTTTAGTGTGTTAAATTCGCATCTTCCGTTACAGTAAATTATAAATTCGTATCCGTTACGGTAGCGTACACACAAAAAATGGTCAATTTATCTTAAACCACAGATACTATAATACTATAACTAATGATAAGGCACATTTTTTTTTATACTTGCACTATTTATGGGCATAAAAACGAACTGTGAATTTAACATGTGTACAACGTGTGTGTGTTGTTCGCTACCATAACGGACACCCGGCGACCGACCGCAAGAGCTACGCAGCGCACGCACGCCGAACAGGACTAAAAGTCTATGGTCTATGCACACATAAGTTACTCTATGGTCTATGCATCTCCTCTGGTTGCGAAAAAAATAAACGTCAAAACAAACCCGAACTCCGAGGATCGTGATACACCTCGGTGTTGAATTTTTAGCTTCGAATCAAATTTATAATGGAGTCTGAAAATGTATTGGTTCTAAAGGACTATAGAACTGTACCCGACATTGTTCATGTTTATGAACCAACTTTGAAGTTCGGACATATTCCGCTTGTAATTGATAATGGTAAAACATTCGTTCACCCAACACAACAGAATTCGCTAAATAGCTTTTTCTCCATCACACCCTTTACATTTCAGGCTCATATCAGTGCAGGGTTGGTTGGTCAATAAATGACGAACCAAACCTGATATTCAAGAACCTTATTGCGCGTCCGCGCAAGGATAGAAGCAAGAAAGATGCGGAGCCTCCTGTTACTCCGCCTATACAAATAGGCAACGACATTGTAAATATTGAAGCAGTAAGGTAAGGGAACATACTGAGGACTAAATTTGATAGCATTTCCATACAGGCCAACTTCTTACTCTGCACATGCCAATCCCTGTTTGAGCCTCAAAAGCCGCAGAGTAGATCAAGCTCAGTTGATCTTATATTGATATTTAACTATTTTATTCATAAACAAACATGTAGGAGTCATGATTCATGTACCTATCTAATCTTGTAAACCACTGAAACTGGGTTTTCAGCCTAAACCAAAACCAAACAGTTTTGGTTGACATTTTAGTTGCAGCTTGTGACCATACCCGTTGAGTTGGCGGAGCCATTTTGGCGAAAACACGCTAAGTGGCAAGATGGCTGCCGTTTCGAAATTTGCAATATGAAATATTCAATGAGTTGTGCGTAATAAAATGCAAATTCTGCATTTTTTTGTAGGGGAAGTGTATAAGACTGTATACATTTTTAGATTTGTGTTGAGCTAAGCTAACTAAATGTCTTTTCCAATATTTTTCGTTATTTCTTGAGAATTTATAAAAAAATGGAAAATAAAAAAAAAATGCAAATTTTTACCCCATTTTGCAAAAAAAAAAACATAATTGCGAAAATATATAACTTTATCATTCAGTTCCTCTTTTTGTAAAATCTACTATTGTAGATTTGTATAATTGACGACCCGAATGGCCGAGTCGGCAGTGACCCTGCCTACGAATCCAAAGGTCCCGGGTTCGAGTCCCGGTGGGGGCAAATATTTGTTTGATGAGAACGAATGTTTGTACCCTAGTCATGGTTGTTTATCTATCTAAGTATAATATTTATCTATATAAGTATGTGTATCGTTGTCTAGTACCCAAGATACAGGGAATCCTAGTTTGGGGCTAGATCAATGTGTGTAAATAGTGTCCAAGGTATTATTATTATTATTACTGCAACTATGATTCACAAAATATGAGTAAAAATTTATACAAAAGTAATTAAATTAAAAGTGATTTTGCAAAATTGCAGAAAGCTTACATGTGGAAAGACACTCCTTTACTTTTATTTAATTTTCCTGTCAAGTTTGTGCTGTACCTCAGTACACATGAAGGCATATTTACGTTACCCTTTTCACTCCAGTGCATCAAGCCGTCGCAGCCGTCTGGCGCAGACTGAGCGCGTTCGTTCCAATTGCCATAAATATTTTTACAAGAAAGCAAGCCGAGGCGTCTACTTTAGTATATATGTTGCAGGCAATTTGTATGATTCAGCATTTTACAAACGGCGTAGTCCGTTTACAAACGCGTGCTGCTATGTAATATGCCGAAGGCAAATTGACACTCCTTTATGTTTTTAGTATGTTTTGTTGTTCTTACATGTTCAACCTAACACGAAGGATAAAGAGGCTTCGCTTCGCTCACCCTCTTTACCCTACACTTAAGCTACCGCAGCGTTTTGCCCTGAGAATTTGCTATTTTAATTTCAATTTGCAATTTGCCTTCGGTATATTACATAGCAGCGCGCGTTTGTAAACGGACGACGCCGTTTTTTAAAATGTGGAATCTTCCAATTTGCCTGCCACATATACATAATTACTCAAAGTTTCAACAGTATCGTGCCGGAGAGGAGCCAACATCGCAAACATTTCCTGTCGCAACTGTCCTTCAGGGGTACGCTCCCTGTATCGACTTCGAAGACGATCACATGAATGACTCTCGCAGCGGCTACGACGTTGTTCACGTTCCGACATTTCTAACTGATTAACTAAACTGATTTAAAAAAAGAGGAGGTTTTTTCAATTCGACTGTATTTGTTTTGTATTGTCACGCGACTATTTCCCCAATTATGAATCGATTTTGATGATCTTGTTTTGATTAGTAAGTTATACCTTAGAGGTGGTCCCATATAAATTCTATCAACATTGATTTAGCGCTTTTTGAAAAAATCAACAAAATCAAAAAATATAAACACAGTGTTTGTTTGTGGTTCCCTTCAGCAAAAGTTTTGATGAAGACTTTTCGTCTGTATAGACGACATTCGTATCCCGACCGGGTAGGAAGAAATAGGGCTTGACAATGAAATCGGATTTTTTAAGGTTTTAACTTGGTAAATTATTCATTCGTAAAAAACATAATAGATGTAGGCGTGTGTGATAGTCACAGGAATCCTATCCCACTTCTGATCTTAGAAACCATAGGCCGAGATGGTTTTTTAAAAGAAACACGACTGAATCTCAAAAAATATAATTTAAACAAAAATCCGCCAAGTGCGAGTCGGACTCGCGCACGAAGGGTTCCGTCCCGTTATCTATTAAAACGGCAAAAAAATCACGTTTGTTGTATCGGAGCCCCCCTTAAATAATTGTTTAATTTTATTTATTTATTTATTTATTTTTAAAGTGAATATATAACTAAATATTCTGTGAATATTTCAAGCGTCTACCTGTTTCCGTTATCAATATCGAGCAAATACGAGAAACAAAAAAAGTTTGTTGTATGGGAGCCCCTTAAATATTTATTTTATTCTGTTTTTTAGTATTTGTTGTTATAGCGGCAACAGAAATACATCATCTGTGAAAATTTCAACTGTCTTACTATCAAGGTTCATGAGATACAACCTGGTGACAGACGGATGGACGGACGGACTTAGTCTCTGCGTAGGCTTAGTAATAGGGTCCCGTTTGGCACCATCGTGCGACAACAAAAATAGCGGGATGTTGGGTTTATGACGACGACTGGGCAAGTGAACGAGTTTCTTTTGTTGTTGGAGGTGAAAAAATTGAATTGCCCATGCCCATGAGTCAGACCTTCCTGCTAGCCTTGCCTTTCCTGGTCCCTACACATTGAGCGGACATCGGGTCGTACGTAGTATACGGATTAAAAATAACAACTGTGTGTGTGTTTAAGCAGTTATCGTTAGGTGTTACTAATAGCCATGGCCTTGGCATAAGCTGAAGGCTTTCTACCTGCAAGATGCCCATTTGGGCCATATATGTGTGGATGTATCATCTTCTACTCAGAACTTGAGGAGGGCAAGCGCAAGCGTGGCGGACAACACCTCAGGTACAAAGATGTGCTGAAGCGGTACATGAAGAGGTGTGGCGTAGAGCCTTCCCAGTGGGAGAAGCAAGCCGCCCTCAGACCCGAGTGGAGGGCTTTGGTTAAAACCAAAGTCCGTGACTTTGAAATTCACCGGCGCGCCGAGCTCGACACCAGCGCGATGAGTTAAAAGCCCGACCACTAACTCATTATAATTATATTAATGGTGTGCTCACATGCCCGCAATGCGCGAGGATCTTCACTAGGAAGATTGGCTACACAAGCCACATGCGAGCACACGAGCGAGTTCAAAGCTCATGAAGCGGTCGCCGTGACCGAAATCGGTCGGATATATGTGTGTATGATATATAAATAGGAAGAGTTTGCCTGCTTACCCGATACAAGCGGACATCAGCTCACAGTCAATTGGCATGCTAGTGGCCTGTCAGGGGGGCAGATGGCTCCCGTTACTATGAGACAGGTATATACATAATAAATAATAACTGGTAGGCCGTAAACATATATATACCGGTCCAGCACCACGCCTACGCGCGAGGCATCGCGGTTTTGAACCTTATGCCATGGTAATAAAAATCAAAACCTATAACGGGAAATGGCATTTCTGGAAATGCCCTGGGAGATGAGTGGTATAATCATTTGTATTCCGGGCTCTTCTAGTCCCTTTGCTCTTTACATTAAAATAGTGTTGAAAGGCGAGACTTTCCTCTAGTAAGAGATCTCTCAAGAGTTTCTTGCTCCTCTGTGTCGGAGTCAAGCAGGGACTCCAAGAACAGCGGCGAGTCAATCGCTGGGTATTTCATACTGTGCCGGCCCTCACGTACTGTAACAGTTCGGCCGTCACAGGTATCCGGAAATATCTCATCACGTACTATGTCTACCTACGTCATGATTAAATGTACCAACCTAGTATACTTATAAGCTAGGTTTTCAATCAAATAGACAGACATTAACTGAGCATGTAGTGACAAGCCTTTTATTCCGTCTCCCGTCGGTTGCCACTCTGTCGCCAAACTTAACCAGCGATTCTCCTACGCTGCGCATCGACTCCCTGCGTGTGGTTGTGGCCGTGCCGCTGCTCTGCAAGTCGGACGGCGGGGCTTCCGTCCCAAGCGTCTGGCTGACGGGGTCAGTCGCTGGCCCGCCCCCGCCTGCTGCGCGCTTGACCATACGCCTCACAGAGCCGAACTTGTAGCGCAGGTTCAACTGGAGTTTATTCAACACCGGTTGGTCCTCTTCCGATATACCGAAACGATAAATAAGGCCACCTCGGGTACCTGTTTTGGTGTCCTTTATCTCACTCTTGAGTAGATGCCATCGATTCATGTCGGTCCGGCGTCGGTTCGCCCGCGCAAAGCAGTGCCTGAGCTCCTCGGTGCTGCTTTCCACAACATCGTGGAGCCAGACCACTCCCTTGACGTATTTGGGCATCTCCGACGAGCCAACCGCCATGAATCCGCCGCCCCCTTACTATAAGGGGGGAGAGCTGCTCTGCCATCTCTTCACATGTCGACGAAGGTGAACCTCAAGCCACCTTGTTTCAGGCGAAGCGGCTTGTGATCAAATTCCGGGACTTGATCCTTTTCTTAGTCACATACCGCCTCCCTCTGTTTCTCCTCCATTGCACTGTACTGCCTGACGTCATCTCACGCCAGTCCTTGGGTATAACCACTATATTCAGTGCGATTTCGCTTCCTGAGCATTTTGTGGTTTCGGGCTGGGTTCGAATGTGCCTGAATTACAGGGTCCCCTTTGCGGCCCCCTCAATCTTTCGCCGCTAGGAGATATCTGTTCGTCAGACCTCATCCTTTTAGCCTTAGGTCTACTAGGTCCGGCCAAGGATCCTGCACTATGTACTGTTTCCGTTCACTTCCCCGAGCCGCCCTTGCCCGCACCCTTACGCCTGTAGCGTCGAGGTGCGGACCGCGCAGCCGAAGGAAGCACCGATCATGGGCAAACCTGAGGCATTATTTGTGACCCGACGTGTGCCGGTGTACTTGGCCCGTTGTCTGCCGGTCCCTGTTTCCTAACGGAGGTTGTTCCCTGGGAGGAACGGTGTTGTGGGACGGCTTGGGGGTGGGGGTGAGGCAGTTGGTTCCCCGTATGGGTTACAAGTTTGTCCAGCGTATCCGACGGGTGGGGCTGAGCCATAGTTCATACTTACTTATATCGTTCCAGGTTCCAACTGAAGACCCAGTTTGACAAGAATGTTGTGACACACTTCGAGGTGCAGGAACAGGTCTGTGACTACATCTTCTCCTACCTCGGAGTGGATAGTGAAGGGAGAGTGCCGCATCCAATTGTAATGACTGAAGCTTTCGTTACACCAAACTATAGTAGGCAGTGTGAGTACTTTCTACTGAGACCCTAATCAATGGGCTACTTCCTCATGGTTATCCCTAGCTCAAATTTGCCCGCCATTTATATGCCTGACAGTTTCAAGGGTACCGTCGGAAAAGTCCTACGGTGTAGAAAATAAATACTTCATATACATTAATCTTACTATGGCAGGCCATATCTTTTAGATTAGATTCCGTGCAAATAATTAGTTATTAAATGTTGCATTCCTAGACATTTTACAAAAAGCCACGCACGTGTCCGAAAAAAAGAGTCATGGAATTCAATAAAGTCGGTTTTCAACCTTTGACAAGCCTATTGTCATAGCGGGGTAATTACATAGAGGTCTCTCTCCCATTAATTTATTATGAAGGAAAACTGGTTTCTTTAGGATATGAAACATCCCTTTCTTTAGACTTTACAGTGCTACCCAGTGCTCTGATCCAATCGATTTATAGTGAAAGATCCTTAGAATGATGTCCCTCTAGCAACACCATAAAATATAAATACACCTTTCTGTTACACCTTATACGGACCGGGCGAGTGCGAACTGTGGATCAGTATGAACGAAGCCATTTATGCATATAATGTTTTGGATTCCTTCATACCTCTAGAGATGCCGTGATGGGCTAGTGCCCTGTCATGTGGTGGTGGTGTAATGGACTGGCTAAATGTGGGTGCATTTGTGCTTCTGCCACCCCAATTATTACAATAAAATGAAAACCTTACAAAAATCTTAAGCTATGTATATGTCACCGTTAGATTGTCAAAACCGTTAGTTTATAAACTAAAGCGTTAGTTTGTAAGCTATCGACATATTGTAAACCAAACCGACAGGGTTTAGAATTTACGTTTCTTTTGTTCTTACATGTCAACCTAACACGAAGACTATTCGGGGGCTTCGCTGCGCTCGCCCCCTCTAGTCTTCACCTAAGCTACCGCAGTGTCTGCCCTGGTATTTCGTTTGCAATTCAATTTTAAACTAGTTCATAATTTAACGGTTTTATTATTAACTTACGAGTCATATCGTAAGCAGTACGGTACAGTTTACAATTCATCGATAGCTTGTAAACTAGCGAGAAAAAAAACCTTAGATTATAAACTAACAGTTTTGACAATCTTACGGTGACGTATATATATGAAGGTATTATTCCTGGACAAAATTTTCTACTCCCAGTGATGTCAGAGCTGCTCTTCGAAGCATACAGTGTCCCGGCAGTCAGCTATGGTGTTGACTCTCTCTTCAGCATGTACAAGAACGAGATAGGAGACAATGCTCTAGTGGTGAACTGTGGTTATCACACCATACATCTAATACCAGTGATTAGAAGAAAAATTATATTTGAGCATGCCAGAAGAATAAACCTAGGTATGTAAGATACTTCTAATTGGTTTTGTCATGTCATTTGTTGTCTTTTTTAACTATCCAAGAAAACTTGTAGGGTTGTGGTAGGTACAAAGCTTAAGAATTATTATTATTATTATTATTAGCCTAGATCATCCCACTGCTCGGCAAAGGCCACTTTTCCCCTCCTCCACTCTTCACGCTTCTGGGCTAGTAAGCTTTAGAATAGAAGATGGAAAACCTAATCATCGAAATCAAATTATGTAGTTCCAAAAGCTTTAAGATTGTGTAGGGGTAGATCCCTTGAAAAGCGTCAAATGAATTCCCCTCGATTACCTCCATTGCCGGGGTGTTGTGGGGTATAGCTCTCTTTTTCCAGTAATTCGCTCATAACTCGAAAACCACCAAAAATATTAAAACAGTTACTTCTAAATTATAAATAAATGTAGCCCACCGAATGAAGTCCGATATCCCCACAGAGGGACCCAGGCCTTTACCTAGATACGAGTAAGCTTGAGCCATACTCCAGTGCCGGTTGATGGAGGGGTTTTACGACCACTACTACCAAGTAGTGATAGTAGCCGGGACCCACAGCTGAACATGTCATCCGAAGCACCGAACGTCCGATAATGTTCTAAAAATTAATAATCTTATTGGTGCATGGTCAGCACTGGATTCGAACCTGCATCTCCTGCGTGAGAAGCAAGCGTGAAACCCGCTAGACCACCGATTAATTAACTATACTAAATTTTGGGCAAATTATGTCATATACATTTTTACTGTAGGATCAATACTTTAAGAGCACAATGGGTTGAACAAAATCAAGATGGATTTTCAGTAGAGAAATCGGTAAGTGTTCGATCCATTGTTTTTACCGCGCTAAATCTGTATAGTGACTGGCGCGACGCGATCCTACATCCCTGCTGCATGTTCCAGAACACCGTCCAGGGAGGTCACCACAATCTTTTTCCGATTCAAATTAGGTTCAAAACAAGAACATCACGATGGCAACCATTTCCATTCCAATTCGCCATAGTGGGCTTTATTTACCTAATACCAAGACTTGTTTTAAGACGGTCACGGTAATTTTGCGGATCAAATTGGGTTCCTAATCTGAATCGGCATAAGACGTTGTGGAAACCCCCCAGGTTCAAAAGTATTTTGGGCCATACCCGTTCAAGGCTTTGAATACCATTTAGGACTTTAAAGTCCAGAAAATCCAGGTCGGTCCGGTAAGGCCACTGGCTACAAAAAAACTAGAAAATGGACCTTTAACACCCCCCACCAACCCGGCATTGGGGGTAATCAAGATAAATTTATAAAACGTTTTTCAGGGCATCTACGCCTACACAATCCTGAAGCTTTTGAAACTACATTATTTAATTGCGCTGATTTTTGTGGTTCCGTGCCTAAAAAGTGAAAAAGGAACCCTTATGGCACCACTCGCGTGTCCGTCCGTCCGTCCGTCCGTCTGTCACAGGCACTTTTCTCAGGAACTATAAGAGATAGAGATCTTGAAATCTTCTGCAAAAATACTTACTCTATTATATTACTGAAACCGCAGTTCAAATCTAATATGAAAATGTTATTGCCTACAAAAAGTGGAGGGGTTAAAATGACAAAACGAAAAAAAAACGCCGTTATAAGTCGTGTAAAAAGTGCTCTTTATAAATTTTCAAATCTATATTTTTTTATTTTGGTTTTGATATCATCAAAAGTTATAGTTAAAAAGTGCAAAAAATGACCATTCGCCTCCCCTTATTCCGAAACTAAAGAGTCTAAAATTATGAAATAATACAGAATATAGAACTTAAGCTAAAGACTACAGGAAAAACTACCCGGAATTGCCATGGTTTTTATTTATCTGTAAACCACATTAAAACTTAGGAATGTATCTGGTTACTAACATGGAGTATGAAAGTAGCGCACCAATAACTTTGTGCTATGTAAAATAACAACAACATATAAACAACATTATGCTATGTAAAATCCTAACTTTCATTCCACACCATCCCTACCATTGTACGGTGGTCGGAACCCTTCGTGCGCGAGTCCGACTCGCACTTGTTTTCATTCACTTGGGTTTAAAGTAGCAGTCATTCAAAACTATTTTATATTTGTTTTTTCAAATTGATACTTCTAAGCATATACGAAAATTATATTTTGAGTTTAATGATACAGAAAATAAACGAGAATCTACTATTCTAACCAATCTGAAAGAAGAAAAGCCATTACTTTGAACAATCAAACAATCCCCAGGCGGCAGCGAGATGGTCAGCTACTTACACAAGCTCCTCCAACTCAAATACCCGGTGCATGTGAACGCGATCACCATGTCGCGAACCGAGGAGTTGCTGCAAGAGCACTGCGCCATTGCACTGCACTACCAGGAGGAGATCTGCAGGTGGACCCGGACCGACTACTACGAGCAGCATGTCAAGCGAGTGCAGCTGCCGTTCGTCCAGGCTGCTGTGCCGACCACGCTCTCTGGTGAGTAGACTCTTCTCCTAACAAACAACAACCAAACTACCCAACGATAACCAACCAACCAACCAACGTTGCTTTCTTGATTGGTAATCAAGAAAGCAACGAAACTAATAAGCTCATGTACCTGTACACCATGTCGCGAGCCAAGGAGTTGCAGTCGGGTGCATCCATGTGCAGATTCAAAGATTCAAAGATTTATTTATTTTCTAAAAAATAAAATTGTTGATAAATGTGTGATTTGTGCATGCTGTAAAGCGACAGGTGGTTTGTATCAGCCGCACATATTAAATTAAATGGTCGGTGTATTACAAATAAAGTTTATGGTGCGGAGGAGATCTGCAAGTGGACCCGGACGGACTGAGAACGCTCTCTGGTGAGTGAAGTTACAACCAACAAATTAAAGGGTAGCATATAAACATATGACCGTAAATCTAGTTTTTGATTGACAAAATACTGATTTTGGCTGACAAAATTACCGATCGGGGAAGCAAACTGTCAAATTACATTGTTTCACGTGGAGAACCTAAGTTTGTAGTTAAAAATCACATAGAAAGTAAGTAAAGAGTTTCGTTCATCTGAGGTTACTTAAAAATCACAGAATAAAAGCATGGAAATGAATTGTCAATATCCAGATATCCATAGAACCTCAGATTAATAAAACTCTTTGTTACTATTGACAATGATTATCAAGTTATAAACCGCATTGAATGAAACTGTTTGTGTTATAAACATAAAGTGCCCCCTACCAAAAAAGTTGTGCGACTAGAAGTAGTGGTTTGTTCTGACAAAATTACTGAATTTCGCGACTAGTAATATGAAAAACAGCAACTTGAAAACCTTATTTCGAGTAAATTAAAATACAAAATGAGTGTTGTTTTTTTTTGTTCTTACATGATCAATCTAACATGAAGGATAAAGGGGGATGAGCGAACTTCACTTACCCTGTCTCACCTGTTATTTAGCAACTAAGCTGATTTCAGGTAACACTATTCCTGGTCATTTGCTCAATTCGTTTTTTATTCGATCGTTTTATGTTTCCCACTAACCGGACCAAACAACCGTCTACCAAAACCGACCAAACCACCACTAACCATCCAACTTACCAAACAGGAACAAATCAGTTAACAACTAACCAACATAACATGCCCCCAAAACATTATTAAGGATGGCATAGTGTTATCTACTGAAGAGATCGCTCGGGAGTTTGCACATTACTTCCAATCAGTATACAGTGTGGACCGAGCCAAACTGGACGTCAATGAAGCCATGGCTGAGTCGCATGCGAACGCGGCGCGCATGCAAGTAGACCGGCTACACCTGGGGCAGGTAAGAGATGCTCTCAGGCGACTCAAGCCGAAGAGGTCAGCGGGCCCGGATGGCATTCCGTGCTATGTTATTAGGGACTGTCGTGAAGCGTTAGCAGAGCCACTGACATATCTTTACAATAGGTGTCTTGATCAAGCGATTTTTCCAGAGCGATGGAAGGTGACCAGGGTAGTACCGGTACCGAAGGGCAAGGCAAGCCCAAACGTGGAAGGATACAGACCAGTAGCTATTCTTTGCACGCCTGCAAAAGTACTAGAATCGGCGATTCAGAAATCATTATTAGCACAAGTGGACCCACAGTTATCAGAGGCACAGCACGGGTTCAGGAAAGGTCGTAGTACCTGTAGTAATCTGCTAAATCTTATGAGCCAAGTTATACCAGTAGTAGACGGCGGAGGACAGGTAGATGCTGCATACTTCGTGTTTAATATTTATGCGTCGGAAACGCACCGGTTTTTTGTTGCGTGAATCGATCGCGAGTAATCGAGACATCACTAGCGAAAACGGACTAGCAGCTGTCACTCGTACCGGAACGAGATGTAAAATTGGAGGTTATCTTTACTCTTGGTCTTTGTCTCAGCGGGAGAATAACATGGCGGCTCGGGCCCCGTGGCATTGATGGTATTTCGGTGTACCAATTATCCTACAGGCATCGGGCCTGGTCAGAGTGTAAATCTACCTCATAGCGTCGGGCTATTGATCGTAATTAGATTCGCGTCAGCGGTCAAGTGATTTGTGTTGTGAAGCACATAGTCGTATCGGCGGCGACTCCACGTGTCGGCAGGCAATACGCCGGCGGCAGCGTCGGGCAGCGACAGCGAAACGACGGCAAGGATTCAATCCATATCCTATCCCAACTGTGCCCCCTTTCCCGAATTCCTGTCTCGAATCGAGCCTTCAATCTATCCTGTCTGCGGTGACCCTTGACAAATTCATCAATTCTTTTCTCTCACGTGCGGCCAAAGGCACATCCCCCTCAGGATTCCACGCCGTTCGGTAGGCGTGGAAAATTAATCATTTTGGTAGCAGAGCGTGGTTTCCTAGTGGGAAATCATCGATTCACGGTAGGGTTGCCTTTGTCACATTGTAGTTGGGAGAAAAGAATATCCCAGATTGGCTCAAGTCGGCAATGAGTCTGTGGTCGGTATACCACGATTAAAGTTCATTTTCGGTAAGTGAAAGTATAAGTGCCAATTTAGTTAACAGTTGTTATAAATTTGTAGTCGGAAACTACTGTTTGTGCGCGTAGTAAAGGATTGAACAGTCATTCTGCGAAGCCTAGATTGTATTACTTGCGATAGAACGTCGGGTTATATAGTCCTACAGTGTTATTTCGGTTTACACAGCAGGGTCGGGCTATTTAAGGGGTATTAAGCTGATTTTGCTGACCTCAAAGGAAGTGTGGTTCCTATCGGAGGGGCCACTGCTAGAAAAATAGTTTTTTTTTATAATAACCTTTTGTGTGCTATTTGTATTGTACCACATGGTGGCATTCTCTAATTGATTTAGAGTGTATATTATAAGGTGTATGTCCACAGGGCGACCATATTAAATATTGTTTATGATTTAATTGTTTAGTGGTTGCCTTGGGTTTTACAAGTTAGTTTTAATTTCTGTGCCCAGCGCTGACGGGAAAGTGCTGGTATCTGGCTGTGCTTAGTTCGGCAGTGAAGCATAGGACCAGGAACAATTAAATCGGTAACCATGGCACCTTCGCCCTTGACGGTACTGCGATATGGTGTCCGTGAGGAGATGAGATGGCTTGCCCATACTCACAAGTATGTGGAGCGACCCGACATGGACGATGTCCTGCTCAAGCGTGTGGAGGACGCAATGACACGCGTCGGGAAGGTGTGTCGGCTGGCTGCCGAGGCTGAAGCCCTCGGGCTTACGGATGAGGCCTCGGTGGCTGCAGTGAGGCAGCTCTGCGCGGATGCTGACCAAGCGATGGAGTGCTTGGGCGACATCGAGCGTCGCGCCGAAAAAGTTAAGCGGTCGCGTTGGGATGACCGCGGGGAGGGTAGCGGAGACCCCCCCCTAAGGGTGTGGTTGGACGGCTTCCACACCTGGAGATTCCGGCCTTCGGTGGGGCAATTGATGAGTGGCCGGCATTCATCAATTTGTTCGATAGCCTGGTCCACGGTCGGGACGACCTGGACAGCGCCTACAAGTTGGCCCAGCTATTGATGGCACTGCGGGGTGAACCGAAGGAGTTGGTCGTTCACCTAACGGTTACGGCGGGCAATTATGAGATTGCCCGGGTCATATTGTTTGACCGCTACCAACACAAAAGGCGTTTGGTTGATGCGCAGCTGGGGAAGCTGTTCAGCATCCCAAGAGTAACCCGGGATGTTGACATCCGGGTACAGGTGCTCAACCCTGTGCTGGTGGCCACTAAGGCCCTTCAGAACCTTGGTCTGCCGGTAGACCAATGGTCATATATTGTGTTATATATGGTTTTGTCACGGTTGCCTGCAGCTGTTCAAAGTCGGTTTGAACAGCTGCATGGGGGCAGTAGCTCGGAACTGCCCACGCTCGTCCAATTAACGGAGTTTTTGGAGGGTGAATGCAGGCGATGCGACACCATGGATTCGGAGGCCAGTGTGCAGCGCCAACCGCGGGAGGAGCCGCGCCCCCCACCCCCACGGGGGGGTGGTCGGTCAAAACAGTCTCTACTGTGACACCGGCACGAACGGACGCTTCCTAGCAGCGTACGCGACGATGCCCCGTAAATTAGCGACAACCTAGTTTTCGCAATATCGTTACGCCATGGCTGTACCAGCCAAGCGCGCGGACACCATCTTGGTGAACGAGCTGCTCGCCTTCGTACAACAGAAGCTGGACGTGATGGACGAGGTCTCCCTGGAGCAGATCTGCTCGACCAGCTTCAAGGAGGTTGAGATCGCCGCCGCCAAGACTGTGCTGCAAGAAACCGCCATCACCACTGTGCGCCTTGTCGCGCGGAGGGGTGCTGCAAGCGGGAAGAAGGATCTTCAGGACATCTTCCGGGTGTTCAAGGAGACCGAACCCGATGACGTCCCGACCTACGTGGCCCGCGACCTGAACAAGCTGCCGCCGGTGACATTCGACCACGTCGACGCCACCCGGCTGCTGAAGGATATCGTGCGACTACAGGCTGACGTCACCGACATCCGGAGCAAGTTGGAGACTTCGGAAGGCATTTGCACTGAACTAAAACGTGAGTTGTTAGTATTGCGTCAGGCCAATACCTCGCTGCCGACGCAGCGAATAGCCGACGCGCGCGACGACAACGCGACGGTCAGCAAAAATGCCCAACAAGCGACTGACCCAGTTACGCGGGTTGCTAAGCCCGCGTTGACGAACACCGCACCGCTTCGTGACGTCACGAAGCCATGCCGACCAGCACCGAATGCGGTCTCTTCTGGTTCATCCAAATCACTGGAAGCCCAAAAAGAAACGTATGCTGCTGTGTCCCGCCGTGCCCGCCGCCGCCGCCCGCGCCCCGCACCGCCCGCCGCCGAACAACAGAAGCTGCAGGCTGCGCCGCGCGCGCAGCCGGCCAGGCCCGCTCGTGGCCCGCCGAACGCGACAGTTGATGGGGAAGGTTTCATCCTGGTTCAAACCAGGAAGCGCCGCTCCAGACGCAGCCGCAATCAGCGTGGCACCGCCCCCGCCGATGAGTGCAGCCTCAAAGCTGCCGCTCCCACGGCCCTAATCTACCTTTCCCGGCTCGACGTGAACATGACCTGCCAGGACATCGAGCGTCACATCCTGGAAAGGCTGAAGAAGAATCCGCCGCGCAGTCCCAAGCAGGCGACAGAGGTTTCGACGGTGCAGATTGATCTTTTGGAGTCAGATAGACCCAAGGACTTTCTGTCCTTCAAACTTCGGGTGCCGGCCGATCTCAAGACAATGTTCCTGGCCAAAGATAACTGGCCGGAGGGCATTGTCTACCGACGCTATAGGGAAGCGAGACCGAAGACCAAAATCCCTAGCTAGGCTAGAGTTACTATTGTTATATTTTATATCTATGTCTAGTTTTAAGGTATCTATCGATATGGGATTTTACATCCTGAAATAAAGATTTATTATTTTTATTATTATTATTATTATTATTAAAACAATTTGGCGTTTTGAGTGCCGCGCCGTCGGGTGACAGCTGTGTGCACTGCGACAGTGCCGGTCATGAGTGACCAGTTGCGCCAACTTTAAGGCGCTCGGTGTGGCTGCTCGCAGGAAGGTGGTCTTCCGCCACCGATTGTGTTTCGGTTGTTTGGGGCCGCACCCGCTGAGCGAGTGCTCACGGGCGTCCCCCTGTGAGGGCTGCGGTGGCAGGCACCACGTCGTGTTGTGCCTGAACCGGTCAGGCCCATCGGACGGTCACCAGGGCCGGACTCAGGTTGGTCGGTCACAGGGCCCAACCAGGGCCGGACCCAGTCCCCCTCCGGGCAACGGGAGTCACCAACGGGGTGACTGGGGTACCCGCGGACGGGACCCCCCCCCCCCCCGGGGGGGGAAGGGGGCAGCGCGGGGGGTAACAGGCGGGACAGCCGGGGTTCGGTCGCCGCTGTCCAGGGTCAGCGAGGACTTCGGGCCGCTGGCTCACCGCGTGTTACGGGCGGGTGTCAGATGGCACCTATGAGTGGCGCGAAGGCTGGGAGCCCACCACCTTCTGCGCCACCCTGCCCGTCGCTCTGGGAGGCGAACAGTCGGATGTCGCCCCCATTCCTAGAGCGCCCCAGGTTGGATCCGCTCTCCCCCCTCCATCCACGGTGGCCACCGGGCACACCGTTCACAGTCCGGTATGGTCGGTGTACGGCTTCGGGCCGTGCACTCTTGATATTGATTGATATGATAAATGATAGAATCGATATGTTTAAAAGTCTTGTATTGATTAAGAACAATTAGTTAGCACACGAATAATTATGATAGAATGATATTGATATGAGCCACACGGTGTGCTTGCTGTCCGTACGTGAACTGGTAATAATGATTGATAGGTAAAGCAGGCAACCCGTGTGACCTCAATTACTTACAACTAATGCTACGGTGGCAGTACACCGTACATGCTCCCGAGGGCAGAAAAGGAATAATAACACTTCAAAGAAAATTACTCGATTACTACTCTAAAAATGATATAATGCTAATGTTCCTATAATACCTATTTGCTTGATGTAGGTATGCAACTTGATATAAAGCTTGCTAAGAAATGATTTTATATTAGGTACAAACTAAGTTCATTTAAAACTAATCTCTACCTAAACATGAAATGTAAACTTATGTAAAATTATGATATAAAAACAATTTAACCAATGCTGGGTAGATACTTATACTACTAAAGTCTCATTGATAATGATTTTTTATAAGATCTAGTGAAAGTCGGTGACGACGCTTTGTCTGTTTTACTAGCACTCATTGGTTTTTTAACACAACTTTTCATCTCAATTTGCTCACTGATTTGTTTCTTAATATGCCTATCGGACTCATTAACACTGACACTCGCGCACTTTTCACACACACTGCTCACACTGCTGGGCCCCGGGGCGGGGCGGGTGGCGGGGGCGGCGGACTGAGCACCGAGTCGAGACTCGGGCGCCGCCGCCTCCTCTGCGCCTGCGCGAGGTCCTTGCCGGGGCCGACGTCGCTGCTGCTGCAGTCGTCTCCAACACAGCACTGCTACTACAGCGCATACGATACACACCAACACATAAATTGCTATATAGTGGTGTACTTCATGATAAGAAATTCTGCTTGATAGTTCTGAGTTATCCTTTATCATCTTGATATTGTCTTTAATATCCTGTAACTCCTGAATCGGTCGGCTATCCTCTGTTTCTTCTGCACTTAAATGGGTTGATATTGGTACGTTGATAATGTTGTTAATGGGTGATATTTGTGGGATCAACAAATTTACTTCAGCGTCTAATCTGCTGTAGTCCTGCTTATGGCCATGTAAAATGACCTCATTGGTTTTGATTATGCATCCTTGATCAATGCTAATGATCCCAGTAGCTGTCAGCTGTTGCGCAGACACTTGATCGCCGCACATGACTCTCAGCTGACATATATCACAGCAGAAATAAAGGTACTGATTCAGCTTATTCATTTCGACCCACTTATTAGAGCACGGGCTTGAAACGGTTTGACATGAATTTGAGAGCTGCTCTGCTACGCATAAATCTTGATCTTTATTCATTTGGCGAATCGGCTTCCTGCTCCGACATAAATAGGTATCTCTAAATGCTTGATGTAGACATTCCTTGACATCTACTTCCGAGATTGATAAGTAGGCGTCTTTCTTTAAATTAATTGCTAGGTATTCTGATATTGGTATGACGTTGACCATTTGTTGTTTAATTTTCTGTGGGACTGATATGCTTTTGAATATTTCGTAGGTATCTCTGTTTAGTAATGGGATTTTTATTTCCATTATGAGATACTTTTCCATCATTTTGGTTTTGACTGAGAGAAGCTGATATATTTGTCTCAAGTCTTGATTCTCTCCAGCGGGCAACGTCATGTCTGATGATAAGTGGCCAGATATAATTGTCAACTGTTGATGAAGATGATCTGGCGGCAATAGATGAATGATAGTTTTCCCCTTGTAAACATTTGTGGTAATGTCCAACAATTGTTCTTGAATGGCTTTTAGATTTGATAAGAAGTGGTTTGCTATAGAGAGCGATAGCCATAGCTCTTGGCTTCGCTCGACATTTTGGAGTTCTATATCCATTTTGCCTAATTTATTATTGATTTGATTTAAATGCTTATTGATCTGCTTGTGTTGCTTCTCCATTACTTGTTCTAAGCGACTCAAAACGCTATATTCTGCTTCGATAACCGATGTTTGATTCTTCCACATTGCTAATAAATGATTTTGATTATTTCGAATTAATTCTATGTCTTGCTGATATTGTTGGGCGAACCGGTCATCCAATACTCCGAACAGTGTATTTGTTAGATACCCGACACCATTGATAAGCCCGCGTCGCTGTCTAGGTAGCGACGCGCGCGTGCCGGCGCCGCCGGAGTGCTGCGTCAGGAGAAGTTCATTGTAGTATTGCAGTTCGGAGAATCCGTGTAGTAGTTGGAGTATTACTACGTCATAGCGGGAATCCCTGTCTGCTTGAAATAGTGCACATGCTTGCTTCAAATGATCTTGGTAGGCACTCAATGCTTTAATGCCTTCCCAATACGGTTGTAAATCGTAGTACATGATGATTTTCCAGTCTTCTGTAATAAGTTGCATGTTCGAAACCTTGTCCAAATAAAGTCCTTGTTGATTTCTTAATTTGGTGACATTAGTCATGCACTGTGAACTTGATATCAGTGTCATAAACGTCATTAATGCCATTGCCAATGAAACGAAACTATACCCCTTTTGTTGCTTGATAGGTTTGTTTTGAAATGTGACACAGTTGGTTGTTTCGTTGATGGTGGTGGGTTGCGATACTTGATTTGATTCGCTACCATCAGAGTCTTTGCCTGTTGGCAGTACCGACAACTTGATAATCGGCCGCTTCATGTACCCATTCTTGGTTTTTAACGTGACGACTCTCACCAACGAATCCTTTCCACTATGTAACTCGACGACGCGCCCCATAGCCCACTTTCCGGTAGGTACATTGTCGTCGTGAATCAACACCACATCGCCGATCTTGATGTTGGCTTGTGGGTTCATCCATTTGCTTCTTGCAGACAACTGCGCAAGATATTCGCTCTTCCAACGCTTCCACAGATCTTGGAATACCTTTTGTGCTAGTTGCCATCTTGTCCGTTTATCTCGCTCTGTTTCAAATATTGATAATGTTGGCCCACCAGTTAGGAAATGTGCCGGGGTCAAATATTCAAGGTCGTCCGGATTTTCTGATAATGGACATAGAGGCCTTGAATTTAAGCACGCCTCCACTTCTGCTAGTACCGTTGATAATTCTTCATAGGTCAAAACTTGCTCTCCTATGACTCTTCTTAAATGATGTTTGAGGCTTTTCACTCCAGCCTCCATTAGACCGTTTGCTGATGGCCATGCAGGAGCAGTAAAATGCCATTGAATCTCCATTTCAGTGACTTCCTTAAAAAAATCTTGATTATATATCTGCTTTAACTCCTCATATTCTTGCTGGAGGATTCTGTTGCTATGAGTGAAGTTGGTCCCGTTGTCGCTGTATAAGTGGGATACTTTTCCTCTGCGCGCCGTCAGTCTTTTCAGGGCTGCCAGGAATGCTGATGCAGTCAGGTCGGATACCAATTCCAAATGAACGGCCTTGGTTGCCATACATACGAATACTGCAACGTATCCTTTCGTTGTCCTGATCGATCGGGCAGTGCTAGATCGCACTTTTATATGACCTGTATAGTCCACGCCTGTGTGTTCGAAAGGTCGTGATGGGTTGCACCTTGCTTGTGGCAGATCCCCCATCATTTGATGCTGCTTGCTAGGTGCGTGTCTTCGGCACTTAACGCACAGTCGAATCCATTTTTTCGTAGTCCTGATTCCACTGACAATCCAATATCGTTGCCTGATGAAACTCAAAGTTAGTCGCGCTCCTCCATGATAAGTGAGTTTATGTGCTTGATCTATTAATAACTCAGTGAAGCGGCTATCTTTAGGTATGACAATCGGATATTTCATGTCGTCACTGATCGATGCATTTCGCAATCGTCCGCCGACGCGAAGCACGCCGTTGCTATCCAAAAATGGATTCAAACTGTTGAGCCTGCTTTTTGCGGATACGTGTTGATTTTGCTGCAATTCATTTATTTCTGCTCCGAATTCTTTTTGCTGTGTATATTTTATAATAAATGTTCTTGCTTTATTTAATTCCGCGACAGTTAGGTATGATTTTGTTGGACTTTGATGCTTGCTATTTGATATGAACCGTAATACCCATGCTAGTACATTTACGACTTTTGTAAGCGAGCTGTAAGAGATCAACAGGTAGTTGATGACGTCACAATCTTGCTGAGTGACTGCATTCACCTGATGCTGTGTCGCCGGACTCTTGATTTCTTCCTGTGTCTCGTAAACTGGTTGCTCCTGTTTCTCTGCTTGATAGTTTACTAGCCACGCCGGTCCATTCCACCACAGGGAATGCTCATTTAGTTGTGTGGCGGTTACACCTCTACTGGCGCAATCTGCTGGGTTTTCGGCTGATTTGACGTAACGCCAGCACGCTGCAGGCATTACTTTGATTATTTGCTTCGTCCTGTTTGCGACAAATGATTTCCATCGCCCTGGGTCACCCTTGATCCAACTCAGGGCTACCATTGAGTCGCTCCAGCCGAACGTCTTGATACTGTAACTTGATAGAGACTGCGTAACTTTCTCCATTAGTCTTGATAGTAGATGTGCACTTAAAAGCTCTAGCCTTGGTAAGGACACATCTTTGCTCACTGGTACGAGCCTTGCTTTTCCGACCACCAGCACGGTGGAACCTTGTTGCTCCCCGTTTCTCACGATTTTACAATAAATAACGCACGCATACGCCTTGATAGATGCGTCGCAGAATCCGTGTAATTGTATTTCATCTTGCTCTTTTGTACCCAACCATCTGGCAAGTCTTACCTTGTCGATGTTATGGATATCTGATTTTATTTTGATCCACTCTGCTGTAATATCTTCCGGAAGTTTCTCGTCCCACTGGAGCTCCGATTTCCAAACAGATTGGAACAGGATTTTGAGTTTGGTTGATACCGGTGATAGCCAGCCCAAGGGGTCGAATAACTTCGATATTTCCGACAGAAGAGTCCTTTTGGTATATTTTGCTGCTGATGATTCAATCTTTGATAAAAAGGTGAAATAATCTTCCTGAGGGTTCCATGATAACCCCAAAGTCTTCGTTGATTCCGCCTGCTTGAAATCGAAGCTTTCATTGGAGCTAACATTTTTCAGGAGCTCTTTCGTGTTTGAGCTCCATTTCCTTAAATTGAATCCTGCGAACTGCAGTAGAGATATCAACTCCTTCTGTAGATCCTGTGCTGCTGCTACCGAGTGCGAGCCATGAATTAGGTCATCCATGTAGAAGTTTTCCTCGAGAACTTTTGCTGCTACACTCTCTGGTTTGCTCTCTTTCTGCTCGTGAGCTAAGTGCTTTAGAGTCATCATGGCCAAAAATGGTGCTGCTTTTGTGCCATAAGTGACTGTGGATAGAGCGTATTCCTGTATGCTTGCTGACGGGGACTCTCTCCAAATGATCTTCTGATACTTTTGATCTTGCTCATTGACCCAAATCTGACGGTACATTTTCTCAATGTCCGCGGTGTATGCAAACTCGTACTGACGCCACTTGATAATCAGTGTTTGCAAATCCTGCTGCAAATTTGGGCCCCTCTCCATCAAGTCATTCAAACTTTGACCCGATGACGTCTTCATACTTGCATTGAACACAACTCGTAATTTTGTAGTCGTCGAATCGGCTCGAGTTACATGATGGTGCGGTAGGTAATATTCCAATTTACCGCTACCTACTGCCGGCGTCATATGGCCTAGCGATAGGTATTCCGCAATAAATAATTTATAATCTTTTGCTATATTTTGATTTCGGTCGAATTTGCGTTCGAGACTACGAAACTGGGCAATCGCTTTTGATTTTGATGAGCCTAGATTCTCTTCAAAGTTCGGTTTTAGGGGGAGCCGAACTTCATATTTTCCATCCTCCCGACGTGTGGTGGTAGACTTGTAGAAGTCGACGCACTGTTGATCACTTGATGATAAACTTGATGGCTCTGTGATGTCTTCTACTTCCCAGAATCTCTGAATGTCCTCGATGTTATTTAGGACGACGTTACACTGGAACGTTTGGACGTTTCCGCATAAAATCCACCCCAAGCGCGTCTGCTGAGCTATGGGCTGGCCTTGATCTGCTCGACATATACCTTCCATGATGATATGAGAGTATACGTCCGCCCCAAATAAAATATCCACCGGGCGACTAATGTGAAATTCCGGGTCTGCTAAACTGATGTTGTAGATATGTGACCACGCCGGCTTGTCGAATGTAAAACTAGGCAGATTGTTAATGAGAGTTTTCATAATGTAAACTTCCGAATTAAAAGTGTATTTGCTGTTGATGGCTTTGCATGCTATGCTCATCATCCCCTTACAGCTGCTTTCTTTGACTCCAACTCCTGATATCACCCCTTTGCATCTCTGACGTCGCAGGCCTAAACGTTGAGCTGCATTTTCCGTGATAAGGGATGTTTGTGAGCCCTGGTCGAGAAGGGCCCGCATGATATGATAGTTCCCGTCCGATCCTTGAATTTGTAACATCGCTGTGGTCAACAAGACTTCAGGAACTTCTCGTTGCAATGATACATGTGTGTTACTTCTCCCTTGCTGTGATTGATCATTCGTAGGGCCGGACGAGTTGTTATGGGCTTGCTTGAACGCTTCACAAAGAGTGCTATTATGAAACCCACGGCAAGTTTGGCATCGCTTTTCCGAGAAACATGTTTTACCTCCATGGTCATAAAGACAATTTTGGCATAAATGTAGTTTTTGTACCAAACTGCGTTTCTTTTGTGGCGTCAACTCTAAATAATTCTTACAAAAATAAATGCCATGTTCATTATTCTTGCAAAGTGGACATTTGAACTGTTCTAGATTATATTGAGAGCGCTGCTTCCCATGTTGCGAAACTGTAGGCACTCGACTACTGCTAAATGCTTGTTTGTTAACTCGATCGTATTTTTGATTGTGATATTTTGATGATGATTGATGTCCTTGATTATGAATTTGTTTCTGCGAAGGGTTTTCTTGCTTCCTTCGGGAGAATTCCAGGCTGGTGAACTTTCCTTCCAGGAACTCCAGAAACTCATTAAGTGATGGCAGCTCCCTTGGGGCCTTGATGTAATCGATGTAGTCATCATGCGTATCTGAGTCCAACTTTTCTGATAATATATAGACAAGTAATATGTCGTTGGCTATGTCACCACCCAGGTTTTTTACGGCATTTAGACACTCGACCGTTGTGTCGTGCATGCGTTTGATAGCATTGACTGAAGCTTGCTGTATGACTGGCAAACTCATTAAAATTTTGACATGAGAGTTGACAATTTTCTTTTTGTTATCATATCTTGCAGTCAAAATGTCCCAACAGGTTACATAATTTTTCGAGCTTATCTGGAGATGTGAGACTAATCTCTCCGGCTCGTCTCTCAGCTTGCTCCTGAGATACTGCATCTTTTGTGCATTGCTAAGTGATGGATTATTATGTATCGCTTCCGAGAATAGATCCTTAAACGGTATCCATTGATTAAATTGGCCGTTGAATGTCGGGATGTCTATCTTCGGGGTTGATCGCTCGCGGTGCACCATTGACCACAGTTTGCTATTGATTGCTCTTTTGATGTTATTGTAGATAGTTTCCGACTTCGTGAACGACCTCTCATAGTCTTGATCTATGCCCTCAAGTTCACTATCTAACTCCCAGTGAACTTTGTCGATAACTTTCCAACGCTCGCCGATGGTACTAAGCAGATCTTCTAACTCCCACTTTTCTGATACGGTCTCCAGATTGATGTTGGAGACAGTGCGCTGGAATGCTCGGAAGTTACTTGCTTGCTTCCGCAGCATCTCATCCGTCTTGCTGTTGCTTCCTGTTGATATCATCGGCTCGCCAAATTGATCTTGGTTTTGCTCTCCCCCCGCCGCCGCTGGTGCAACTTGCTTCACCACGTCGGCTTGTAAATCTTGATAATTTTCCAAGATGTCCTTGATGCTTAAGTACTTTTGCCTGACTACCTCGTAGTAATTTTCTGAATAATATTGATGGGTTTTATCGGTTTCACCACAAAGAGTAATATGATTTACTTGGAATTCATTCCAATAGTCAGATAAAGTGTTAACGCGCTTTTTTAAATAAGAAGAAGTTTTCCTATCGCGACCGTCCTTTTTGAAATTTTCGAGGAGCTTATCCATAGCTCTCTCTAATTCCTGCTGCTTGCTGATCAGATTCATGGTTTCTGCGTCCATGCTGCTTGATAATAAGAGTTAAAATTGGAAATCTCTTACTTGATCAGACGAGATAAGATGAAACGATAATCCTGTTATCTTCGCTCCTCGTCTGCTGCTCCTTGATTGAGTAGCTGGAACGGGCGCCTTGCTGCCTCCGCTCCCTGATAGCGGCAGCTCCTTGATTGAGCCGGGCCGTTGAAGATGCTGATGTGCCGGAATGAGAATCTACTGATCCTCGCCCCACTGACAGTAGCTCCTTGCTTGAGCTAGCCCGTCGCACTTGATTGCTATTGATTATACGATTCGATTCCTTGCTTGAATCGAACGCGCACTGATAGTTTAATAATCCTTGATAGTCACTTGATTCTGATCCGTCCACGCACAATCACTATTCGTATTCACAAATATGACGTACGCTTTTACACGCCGGAGGTCCAAAGTATGTCAAATGTTCCACGCGACGCGACGGTTTCGAAGGACCAAAAAAGATGTACGGCTTCGGGCCGTGCACTCTTGATATTGATTGATATGATAAATGATAGAATCGATATGTTTAAAAGTCTTGTATTGATTAAGAACAATTAGTTAGCACACGAATAATTATGATAGAATGATATTGATATGAGCCACACGGTGTGCTTGCTGTCCGTACGTGAACTGGTAATAATGATTGATAGGTAAAGCAGGCAACCCGTGTGACCTCAATTACTTACAACTAATGCTACGGTGGCAGTACACCGTACAGTCGGGTACCGGGAGAGCGAGGGGCCTATTATGCGGGTTGGGACCCCCTGATGTACATGCGGTCTGATATGCCACCGGTGGCATATCAGCAGCCGAGTTACCAGGCCGACGGGGGTCCCAGCGGGTTCGGATCCCGCGGAGGTTCCCGCTAGGGACACGCCGCCCACTTACAGGGTGCCGCCAATCCACAGACGGTCATGCTCCCCACCGCCTCGGTGATAGCGTGAAGTTCGGACGGCAAATCTTGTGTGACACGAGCACTATTGGACTCGGGGGCCCAGGGGTGCTTAGTCTCGTGCAACCTTGTAAGACGGTTGGGCATTTCGGTAAGGGAGTATCCACATTCCATTCGGGGAATTGGGAACACGGAAGTCGGTTCCGTTAAGGGAGTATGTCGGATTACTCTCTCGTCACGGGTGGATTCATCGGTGAATCTGACGGTCACGGCATTAGTCATGCCTAATGTGATGGGCTCACACCCTCACGTACGGTTGTCGCCCTCGGTGCGACAGTTGGTCGCTGGGTTGTCACTGGCAGACCCGGAGTTCGATATTCCGGGCCCAGTAGACATTTTATTGGGTGTCGATGCCTTGGGATACCTGTTAGTGCCAGGTGTCCACGTGTTGCAGGTCTGGTTTCGGTCAACACCAGACTGGGCCATGCGGTAATGGGTCCGGTCATGCCGGCTGCCCCACGCCTAGCGACTCGTAGCCCCTTATTCGGTTATGTACTCTCGGAGGTGATACAGAAGTTTTGGGAGGTGGAGGAACCACCTACGGTACGCCGGTTGGACCCGGTTGAAGAAGAGTGTGAACAGTTTTATCGGAACAATACTGGTCGCCTTCGGTCAGGTCGATTTCTCACACGTCTTCCATTTCGGAGTGATCGCCCACCGCTGGGCAGTTCACACCATGTAGCCGAGACGCGGCTTCTGTCGATGGAACGACGCATGAAGCGTGACGGGATTTTCCGGCAGAAGTACGTCGACTTCATGCGGGAATACGAGTCGCTCGGCCACATGTCGGTTTCGGGTATCGACTGGAAGCGTGAAGACCACTGCTTCCTGCCTCATCACGCGGCCTTGAGGACCCCGGAGGGCAAAATACGGGTAGTGTTCGATGGATCGGCATCAACATCTAACGGCATGAACCTGAACCAGTGTTTGCATTCAGGGCCGAAGTTGAATCATGACATCGCGGATGTTATCACACGGTTCCGTCGACACAATTTTGTGTTTGTAGCTGACATCCGGATGATGTTTAGACAGACGGTCATTCACCCTGACGATAGACGGTATCAGCTGATACTGTGGCGAGAGAGCCCAGATCAGCCCATCAGGGTGTACGAGCTGAACACCAACACGTACGGGCTACGGTCTAGTCCTTATTTGGCGATTCGCACTCTGCGGGAGTTAGCGGATCGAGAACGGTTAAATTTCCCTAGAGGGGCAGCGATCCTGGAGCAGGACCTCTACGTGGACGATATCTGTACCGGTGCAGATTCCGTGGAGGAGGCGCTCGCTCGACGGGACGAGCTAGTTGAGCTCTTACGGGGTGGAGGTTACGAGCTCCGGAAATGGATGTCGAACTCTCCAGTCTTACTGACTGGTCTTCCGGATGACTACCAGCAGGATCCCCACATTTATGAAAATTTGGAAAATCCAAATATGTTGTCGGTATTAGGCGTCCAGTACCAGCCGGTGTCAGACATGTTCTCGTATCGGGTCGAGTTGGACTCCCCGAAGGTCTGGACGAAACGGAACGTCCTCTCAACGGTGGCTAGGACATTTGATCCAAACGGGTGGATCACCCCGGTAACATTTCAGCTCAAGTGTTTTATGCAGCAATTGTGGTCTGCTGAGCTGAAATGGGACGACCCGATCGGCGGGTCATTAAGCTCGGAGTGGGACTCGTTCTTTTCGACCCTCCCTGGCATTAATCGGATTTCACTGCCACGGAGGTTGGTCCCCACCAAACGATACACCGCCACCCTGCATGGGTTTTGCGATGCCTCGGAGAAGGGCTACGGAGCTGCGGTGTATCTGCGTACGGTCGACTCCTCGGGGGAGGTTGATGTGCGGTTGGTCATGGCCAAGAGCAAGGTTGCGCCGTTGCGCACTCGCCTGACCATTCCCAAGTTAGAGCTTTCGGGAGCGGCTCTCCTGACTCGTCTGCTCAACCACACGATGACGGTTCTTCGTGGGTCAATAGCGTTGAAAGATACGGCCTACGCTTGGACGGACAGCCAGATCGTGTTATGCTGGCTGAAGGCTTCAGTTCACAAGCTGGAGATTTTTGTGGCGAATCGGGTTTCGCAGATTTTGACTTCGGAGGTTCCCTTGATCTGGAGACCTGTTCCAGGGGAAATGAACCCAGCAGACTGTGCGTCTCGTGGGTGTCACGCTCCGGAGTTGGTTGGACATCCCTTGTGGTGGGGTCCAAAATGGTTGACTCAAGCCGAATCGGATTGGCCAATGAGTCCACGCGTTACCACGGCGAACGGCGCCTTGACAGTCGGTGTCTGTACGACGCAACCAGAGCCGGAAGAGGAGTTCAGCCTGCTGGAACGGTACAGCTCGCTCGACAAGCTGGTCAATGTGACTGCCTGGATCTACCGATTTGCGCGGAATTGTCGGAATTCTGAGGCGCAACGAGTGCGGACACAGGTCCTGACACCACGGGAACGGAACCATGCGTTGTTCGCATTGGTACGGAACGTGCAGACGGTGCGCTTTAAGTCCGAATTGGACATTCTGAGACGCGGACGCGTCCAACTGAAGGGAGCTGTGGCTCGGCTCAACCCGTTTATTGACCCTCAAGGATTGCTGAGGGTAGGAGGTCGGCTGCGGAATGCCAACCTGCCTTATGCGGCTCGCCACCCGTTGTTACTCCCTAGGAAAGGGAAGTTGGTCGAACTGTTGATACAGGATCGACACATTCGGAATGGGCATATCGGATGCCACGCCTTGATGGCGTTTCTCCAGTGCGAGTTCTGGATTCTATCGGGAAGACGCTTAGTGCGTAGCGTCGTATTTCGGTGCCTGCCTTGTTATCGGGCCAAGGCGGCTACGATGCAGCCCCAGATGGGCGATTTGCCCTCGGATAGGGTTAACGAAATCCGGCCCTTTGCGGGTGTCAGAACGGATTTCGCGGGACCATTCATGGTCAAGTCTTCACAGCTACGGAACGCCAGATTAGTGAAGGCATACCTGTGCGTCTTCGTGTGCTTGGCCACGAAGGCAGTCCACTTGGAGGTGGTCAGTGACCTCACTACGGAGGCATTTATCGCTTGTCTAGATCGGTTCGTCTCACGAAGGGGCCTCCCGACGTTAATCCGTTCGGACAACGGCACAAACTTTGTCGGAGCCAGGCGATATCTGCAGGAGGTCACTCAATTCCTGAACGGTAACCAGGACGCCATCGGTACGGCTTGCTCCCGACGAGGGATTGAATGGGTTTTCCGTCCGCCGGGATGTCCTCATTGGGGAGGAATTTTTGATTCTGCGGTTAAATCGGCTAAGTCGCACCTGACGAGGATCATCGGTGAAACCTCTCTACGCTTTGAAGAGCTTGCGACGCTGTTCTGTAAAATCGAAATGACACTGAACTCGCGTCCGTTGTGCCCGCTCAGTTCGGATCCAAATGATTTGGAAGCGTTGACTCCGGGTCACTTCCTGATAGGTCAGCCCCTTAACGCCCTGCCAGAATACCCATTCGGTGATGTTAAGTTAAGTCGGTTAACTAGGTGGCAGATGTTGCAGCAGATGGCTCAAGATTTTTGGAAACGGTGGTCCCTTGAGTACTTGCACATCTTGCAGCAGCGCCTTAAGTGGACTGACCGGACGATCCCCCCTCAGTCGGTGATTTGGTGCTGATAAGGATGCGAACCTGCCATCATTGAGATGGAGACGAGGACGGATCGTCAATTTGTACCCGGGTCGGGATGGCACGCCTCGATCAGCAGAAGTCAAGGTGGGGGACTCGGTCCTCAAGAGAGCGCGTCGCAACACTTTCTCGCTTCCTATTGATTAGGGACAGGTTCGGGCCTGTCCGGGCGGGTGACTGTTTAATATTTATGCGTCGGAAACGGACCGGTTTTTTGTTGCGCGAATCGATCGCGAGTAATCGAGACATCACTAGCGAAAACGGACTAGCAGCTGTCACTCGTACCGGAACGAGATGTAAAATTGGAGGTTATCTTTACTCTTGGTCTTTGTCTCATCGGGAGAATAACATGCGGCTCGGGCCCCGTGGCATTGATGGTATTTCGGTGTACCAATTATCCTACAGGCATCGGGCCTGGTCAGAGTGTAAATCTACCTCATAGCGTCGGGCTATTGATCGTAATTAGATTCGCGTCAGCGGTCAAGTGATTTTGTGTTGTGAAGCACATAGTCGTATCGGGCGGCGACTCCACGTGTCGGCAGGCAATACGCCGGCGGCAGCGTCGGCAGCGACAGCGAAACGACGGCAAGGATTCAATCCATATCCTATCCCAACTGTGCCCCCTTTTCCGAATTCCTGTCTCGAATCGAGCCTTCAGATCTATCCTGTCTGCGGTGACAAGGTAATAACAATTTCATGATTTCTTTTCTCTCACGTGCGGGCAAAGGCACATCCCCCTCTGGATTCCACGCCGTTCGGTAGGCGTGGGAAAATAAACACTTCGATTATAAAAAGGCATTTGATTTAGTAGATAACGATGTCCTACTGAAAAAACTTGCGGACGTAGGTTTTACTCCACAATTACTTAAGTTTTTCAGAAGTTATATGAGTGAAAGAAAACAAATATGTGGATTACGAGGGATACCGGTCAGATCCATACTTTACTAGGTCAGGGGTTAGTCAGGGAAGTACTTTAGGGCCGTTAAAATTCACGATAATGATAAACGACTTACCTAGACAGGTAAAAAGCGCACGTTGTTTATTGTTTGCGGATGACCTTAAGCTGTCCTTGGCGGGTGGGTTGTGACGATGACTGCGAAAAACTTGTAGTGAGGTGGAGTGACAAGAATAGGTTAGAATTTAATGTCTCCAAATGCGCATTAATATCGTTCACAAGAAAAAAACATCCCGTCCAGCGTGAGTACAAAGGTAAATGACAAACAAATGCGGAGAGTAAACGACGTCAAGGACCTGGGAGTAAGGTTGACTGCAGACCTGAATTATAGATTGCACATTGAGGGTATTTG
Organism: Argyresthia goedartella; assembly: GCA_949825045.1. Classification (NCBI taxonomy): domain Eukaryota; kingdom Metazoa; phylum Arthropoda; class Insecta; order Lepidoptera; family Argyresthiidae; genus Argyresthia; species Argyresthia goedartella. The sequence goes on from OX463826.1 coordinate 16,769,567, forward strand.
TAAGAAGGCATATCGGAATCTTGGTTTAATTTTGCGTACGGGACGTACTTTTAAAGGGACATCTGCTTTAAAAACATTATATAATACACTGGTTAGGTCACAGCTAGAATCAAATGCAATGATATGGGCACCACATGAAACAAAATATCGTCTCATGTTGGAGCGGATACAGAATAAGTTTGCAAGATATTTGTACCTGCGGCAGTACGGAGTATATCCATTCTACCCGTTAAATTATCCCACACTTTTTATATTGGGTATGGTAAGCTACAACGAGCTCAGAGTTAGAAGGGATGTAGCCCTTGTATCATATGTTTATAAGGTGCTGGTAGGGAGAACTTGTAATCCCGTATTGCTAGGCGAGGTAAGCCTGTGTGTCCCAGACGGGTACGTGACGCGCCGCCGCCGGCCGCCGCTGCTGCTGGAGCGATGCGCGCGCACTAACTTGCTGACGCACGCGCCGCTCACGCGGGCTATCCGGATTCTGAACTTTATATCTGAGTCTGTTGATATTTTCGGGGTTGCCCTGTCTGTGTTTACAAGAACAGCACTATTTGTTATTTGTTATATGGAAGATAGGATAAGGTAATATAGGTACTTAGGTAGATTATAAGTAGTCGTGACTACACGATAAATACTAATACTAATTAGTATTTACCGAATTAGGTCTAAGCCTGTAATGGTAGATATTTATGATAAATAAATAAATAAATAAATAAAATAACAACCATAGAGTAAATTATACTCCTATATATAGAATATAACATCCACCAAAAACGTAGCATCACGCCCTTTCCTATATAATTAGGGTGGCAGAAGCAGATGCATATTGATTTCTATGTCTACAACAACCACAGTTTTTCCAACGAATCCAAATAATAATTAACCATTCAGACGACCGACCTTTGTGGCGCCTCGGTTGTGGCTCTGCCTACCATGCGAGAGGTCCCGGGTTCGGGTTTCTGGTTCCCACTACACAGGGTATCCTAGTGTGGGGCCAGAAACAATGTATGTGCCTGAATGTAAATGAAATTAAATGAAGACTTATTGTAAAATATATAATTTCTATTGAAATTACCTTTCTAATGTTTCTTTGTTTATTCATTCCTTAACCACTCGGCGATTATTCGGCTCAAGTTTAAGATACACTTACAAATAGATAGGTAATAGATAGACATACAGACAGTTACAGTGACTCACTGACTACTAATCTAGGCTTCCTGTGTTTCAGTGGAAGCTCAAAAAGAAAGAAAGAAGGAAATGGCGCGAAGGCTACTGGAAATAAACGCGAGGAAAAGAGAAGAAAGACTGGCGGATGATGAGGAGCAAATGAATCAACTACTGGCAATAAATGTATGGGTTATTTTGATGAATACTTGCAAATATTCCCTTTTTTGAAAATACTTATACTTGTATTATATCTATTTCCTTTCCAGGATATGGTGGAAGACGGTGATCCAGATGAGTTCAATGAAGCACTGAAAGGATTTGACATCAAAAGTTATGAAGACCTCCAGGTAAGGTTCACCCGGAAATGTAATACTCCCTTTGCGTGACTAGACACAAGCCTATAGCGTCTACTTTTAAACTGACTTAAAAAAGAAGGGAGGTTCTCAATTCGTCGGGAAGTTATTTTATGCATGTATGTTTGTCCGAGACGGATGGACTTATTTGGAAAACTCGTATTTTTCGTAACTCGTTTAAAAAAGGCTTCTTTGCGAACGTCGCTACGAAACCGCCTTCGGCTCGTGCCGGCCGCGTAAACTTCTCGGTTCGTAAATATAAGCCTTTGCGAACTCGAACGAAATGTACTATTTTGCTCGAGAGCGTTTACCTTCTGATTGGTTGGGATGGGACCACTCGGAAGGCAATTGACATCAGGTCAGGATCTGATTATGGGATGCTGGAGAAATCGAGAGAACTCTTCAAATATAATAAGCAGACCTATAGCAATTTATGTATTTTCCAAGTAACTCGTGCTCTAACTCTAATGGTTTGGGTGGGTTACAATTACTTAAATGGTTGCCAGTTAAAAAAATATATATATATATAATAATGACATGATATGATCCTATTACGACTTCTTCTTGCGTGTATGTAGTTTGTGCTTATTTAAGTAGACGAGGGGCCTTACCACAACCTTTATAGCGATTCCGTTTGAGATCTTGAACTGATCAGCAAAATTACCAAGAGCGTCTTAAAACAAGTCTTGATTGTATCAGGTAAAATAAAGCCCAGGAGTATTGGAATGGATATGGTTGCCATGGTTATGTTGAGTATAAAGGCTTCGGTCGACCGCAGGCGGGAAAGAGGTGGAGCTGTGGCCAATGTTGTCAAATGCATGATGAAATGGCCGCCACACTGACACAAAAATTGCGATCCGCTTTCGAATGTGATGTGGCATGCTTCAAAGATATTCTTGCATTTGACACCTGCCCCGGTACCGACCTGCTCCTGTCCAGCCTGCGGTAAGCCTTTAAGGTTGTGGTTGAGCATACTGATCGTAAAAGCGTCTCATTTGTGTGTCAAGGTCTTCCAAAGAGCAAGCATTTGTATTCACAGCGGCAGATATCCACCCTGAACGCGCGCATAGAGAAGAACCGGCAACGCATCGCGCTGGGCGTGGAGGGTGACGTCACGGCGGGGGCGGAGCCGCGCGCACCTGGCCGCATGCAGCCGCCGGCCGACCCCGACCTGTTCCAGAACTGGCTGATGGATCTGCGCACTACGGTAATGGAGCACCTGCAATAATTAGTTTTTTGCTCATGTCTTGTCATGTCGAACAGACCATGAGTTTTTAATTTAATTATTAAGATCTTCTTCTTCTTTGTTTTTAATGGCGGTCTAACAACTAGTTAATGGTTGCGATTTGGAAGGCACGGACAACTAGCCGCTCTAAACTATTTTGAGAACTAATATTAGTTTGAATTACGTTAATCGGTATTTGGAAGTCACGCTCTCTAAACGCAAACTAAGAATAGTTCTCGTTTTTTTTCCAACTAAACGAATTACCGCCCCTAGGGACAGTTCTGAACCACAATGTATCTTTTTATTTCTCGATTATGTTTCGATACAATCGATGTATTTCGTCATAGTCAAATAAAGACACTGTTCAAATATATTTTCAAATTATTATTAATTTATTATTACACGTGCATTTTGTAGTGTTTAAAATTATATTTTTAAGATAATTTCAATAATAATCCACGGATAGACCCATTTTGAATAAACTAAAATTATGTTCAATCAGTTTCAGAACGTTTGTGTTGCATGCCGCGGGCGGCGCGAACTGTCTTGTCATTGTCGTCTGTCACACTTACTTCAGTCATTATTCTTTTCAATGTGATTTTAATTTTTTCCTTTCTTTTTGTGCTGTATTTCGTGTTATTATTGGAGAAGAAGAACAGCAGGAAACAAATGTCGAAAAGGCAACAGGCGCTGCTGACCGCTGCTTTTAGAGCGGCTCCATTCAAACAACGAGATTGTTCGGGGTATGTGCATTGCAATAACTTGTTTGTTTGGTAAACAGATTGTGATGTGTTTTGTGACTGCGTTATCCCCACTATGGGACACTGATATGCATGTCTGACATGGTACCCACCTATCTATTTTGCTCTTATTCGAGATGAGAAGACCTACCACTAGGAGGTATAAATGACAGAATCCGCCGGCAATTTTCCCGCGCAATCAAATTATAAATAGTGAGGAAGGCATATGTTTTCACTTTGCTAAACTTTTGCAGGGAATAGAGCGAGGCCCACGATAATGGAGCAGGAGCAGTGGTCGGCCCTTGCCACACAGCTCAATTTATTGGGCTGCGGCAGAGATTTGAAGGAGGCAATAGGTATGTCGAATATTTGTTTAGATAAGTTTCTACTGACCAGATAGGTACTAGAGTGTGAGAATGATACACATAATAATATGTAGCCCATTAATATCCCCACCGAGGGGCATGGGGCTTTACTTGGATGCAAGTAAGATTGAGTCATACTCCACCATGCTGGCTCTGCCGGTTCGATAGAGGTGTCAACCCTTAATAGTGGCCAACCCAACTGTTAAAAGAAATCAAGCTGCCCTTTTAGTGCCTACGACACAGCTACTACCGAGTATGAGACCCATAAGTGATACAAATAGATTAACGCGCCTAGAATTAGCCGGAGAACATAGCTTATTATGAAAGTTATGTCATTCATGAATTTGTTTGTATTGTGTAATGTATTCTTTTTAAATTGTATTGTATAGGCATGAACCTAGTGGCCATGCCGTGGTCATTACAGCAAAGCAAGTCATTCTAGTGGTCATAATCATAAATGATAGCTTTACAATTAATTGTGTTGATAAACTTGTCCGCCAAGAAAAGTCCTATGCTACTCTAATAATTCCATGTCGGTTGGATTTTCTACTGTCTGACGTCTTAATGCCGTCTCGCTCAAGAGTATGGATTGCATGTCTTTTGTTAGTCATTTTCATATTAATTAGTTGAATGGTACCTTGTTGTATATTTCATTTAGGCTGTTGCTTTTCAAGATGTGAATAATGAAAGCAATAAGTTATTTGCTTACAAATTCTTTATGTCTCTGTTATACTTCATAATACAAATACTTTTGTAGTCTTTTGTTTACTTTGCAGGGCAGCGGATTCACCTGCACTCCTGTTGGTGCAGGCTTTAAATGAAAACTCCCGCTTCATGCGCGAAACTTTGCGGGAGTCAACAGCTGAATAGACGGCAGCTATCAGGGCTGACACAACCGCTGTTGCCGTGTGCTCGAGCCACCAGACTGTGCAGAGGCACATGGAACCACAATAAATAAATCAGTTTGTTAATAAAATATTTAACAATATAAGATTGTGTTTATTTTTTTATGTAAATTAACTATGAACAAGGTTAGCCCGCTGCTGACGGCCTTCCTGCAGGAACTCAAACGCGTCTTCAACTTCCATATCGTTGGCCGCGCCAGCAGTGGTCTCCTCTTCGTCTTCTGAATCTAAAATAAAAATAATACGTAGTAGGTCCACATAATATCCTACCTATGTATTTCGAAAGTTTTGGAAAACGTTATAATCGGTGGACTTTTGCAGCTTTCATTCTTATGTCTTTATATCTTGCCATCATAGTTATGAGCCTGGCATAGTTTGGGCTGCAATATACAAGTATAATCAATTTAGTTTACCTATCTTATCTGAAGAAGAGGTAGAAAAATGAAAGGCACGGGACCTGAGTAGGTATAGATCTCGTGGTAAAGGAAGGCCTGTACCCAGCAGTGCGTAAATGTGCGCTGATTTAATTGATTGAAGGAAATTGATAAGTATGTGAATAATAATCTGTTCTAACTTACCGCCGGTAATTAGACTCATCGTCTAGGGCTAAGAAGCCGCCACGCATTCGATATCCATTTTATTTCGTTATACATATTTTAGGATCAAGAATTCACGACGCGTGAAAACGGCCAAAATAGAAGTCATGACAAGAAAAATAAATTTCCCGCTTAAAGTTACGTTCGATTGATTGATTAAATTGCTTGATTATCTCGAATAAGACTGAAATACACACGAAATAATAGTTTTCATACGAAATCCGACCAAAATGGCCTCAAGCTAATTTTAATTGCCACCAAAACCATGCCTGTTAATTTTAACTGCTTTCTGTCAAAAAGGAACTAAAATCGGCCATCTAAAATGCCTTCCGAATACGAAATCCATACAAATTGGCACACACTAAACGAGACAAGTTAAAATTAACTTTTAAAAACAAATATCGATTAATTTTGGCGCCTTCCGAATACCGATTAAAGCTAAGCAACTAAGATGACGTCATGATGACGTTTAGTTGTCTAGGTGGCTGTTAATTTTAGTTTGTGTCACCTTCCAAATCGCACCCATTATCGCCAATGTCAAGTGTCATCTCTCTTCCCCCCCTTATTTTTTAAAGGTTCCATCTTCCATTTAAGTTTCAGAAATGGCACGCATTTATTGCAGTTGATCGGTTAGGGAAAGTATGAATGTTACAGTTTGATTTTGTTAGTTTTAATAAATTAACACAATATTTTAATAAATGGGGAAGTGACAAACAACAGCAAGGATTTAAAATTGAAGGGTCTAGGAATGTTGGGAGGAAGGAGATTATATAGGAAGGAATTTAATTTAGCGCATTCAAAAAATATGTGATCCGGGGTTCCCTCTGCAAGCCCGCACTCACATAGGGAGTGGTCCCTGACCCGTATCTTCGCCAAATGCAGAGGTACACGCGTGTCCGATTCGCAAACAGCAGACTGTGGAGGTAGTCCGTTTGTCTGCATCTCGAAAATGAAAAAAACCTTGGTCTCGATGGGACCCGATTATCCCGAATGTCAGCATAGTGACGGCCCTTAAATAAACGGGATTGCTTCCAAAGTTCATTCCAAGGTTTATTTAGCACTGACTTTGAGATTAAGCAGACATCATGACTCTAGTTGTGGAAATGTTCACTCCACCGAAGAATTGTTTGGCGAGTGAATCTGCCATCTCATTACCGGCGATACCCTCATGACCTGGAATCCAGGCAACAGCAACTCCAGTCCCTGGGTGTGACATTTATAAAGGGCGTCTTTTATTTTTTAAATTATTGGGAACCAAATTTTTGATGGAAATTGATTTAGCCTGCAGACAGCTCAGGGAGTCCGAGAAGGGGTTCCCTACTTGAAATCGAATGCCGTAAGCACGAAAAACACATGCTCGAAAACTATATCTCGACAGTTTACAATCTCGATGCATCAAAATCTCGAAAAGCCATAAGCGCGAAGCATCACCAAGCATACTTAACCATTTAGAATTAAAATGTCTTTTCCTTTTTGCGATTTTGATACTTGGAGATTATTTGTAGACATTTTTACGAAAATTAGAACCTTGAATAAACGTTCATCACCAACAGAAACTATGTACTGACATCTTACTGCATAGCGTTATAAACAGACTACTTTTTTTTACAACTACCCTCCTTAATAATTATATTTACATACTTATAAGAAAAAGTTACATCTAGATTCATTATTTTTCCCTAAAGAGCCTCAATAAATAACGTATCAAACGAATCAATATACATACTTAAACTTATAAAATAAATTCGATCAAATAGTCTGTCGAGATCATCATCTTTCGATATATTACAGCTTCGCGCAGCCGATGCTTCGCGCTTATGGCTTTTCGAGATTTTGATGCATCGAGATTGTAAACTGTCGAGATATAGTTTTCGAGCATGTGTTGTTCGTGCTTACGGCATTCGATTTCAAGTAGGGAACCCATGTATATTGATTCGTTTGATACGTTATTTATTGAGGCTCTTTAGGGAAAAATAATGAATGTAACTATTTGTAACTATTTCTTATAAGTTTTCGAGCAGACTATTTGATCGAAAATACTAAATAAATCTTTTGTGTTATTTGATTAAAGATAGGTTAAAATAATGAGGCAACATTCATGTCAAAAAAACAACTTTTATTTATTAGTATAGAATCAACAAAAAAATAGTCATATTATTATAATTCACCCAGAGATTTTATAATTTTGTATTATTCGCAATACCTTTTAAAAAAATTAGTAGGTCCACTTTCTCTTTACTCTCGCATAATTTTGTAATAGAGTCATTACGCTGTCGGTTTTTCTTCTTTGGTGGAGTCAATTTTAGCGCAAATTCGCTATCTTCACCGTACCTAGCAGCTAGACCGCATTCTTGGATTTTTCTCCATAAAGACTGACCGAAATGAAAAAAACAGCCCTTGTTAATAATAGTCGGAAATTCAATTTTAAATGCGTTAATCGCTGCTTTTTCAAAGTCAGATATGACGTGTTGTGGCTCCAGAATTATATTGCACTCAACAGCATATGTTTTGAGTTCTCTGAGAAAATAAATATAACACTCTTCAGTTTTCCGAGTAACAAATGCATACACCAAAGGCACAATCCTTTGATAATCGCCCTCTCCAACGAATCCATGAATTGAATATAGCTGCAAAAAATGTTCTGGGCAACACTGAAATGTTCCGTCCACTATCCATGTTTCAGACTCACTCAAAATTTCCAAATTGCTTTTAGTTGTAAACAGCAGTATACGTTCGTTACCAAATTTATAATCTTTCGCGAAAAATAATTCTCCATGCACTATGTGTAATTCTTCTGGTATATCTATTTCTTCTAATGTCGTGGGTTCTTTCGGTTTTCCTTTGTTTTTGGCGCGTCTAATCATTTGTCGTAAAGCATTTTTATTAGGAACAGAACAAGCGCTTGAGCTCGGCACATTCACCAAATGTTTATTAATTATTTGCGCTGGGCGCGATGCAGAACTCAATGTGGCATCTTGTTTTATATTCGTTTTTAATTGCACTACTTCTTTTACACCAGGATCAGGCGCGTGACAATGAGCACTCATTTCTTTTATCAAGCAATGCATGCCGTTCCCTTCGGGTGACTCACTAATCATCGTACTATTACACTGATTTTGTTTTTTATTCACACAATACCAGTAATGTTTCTCCTTGACTCGTTTATTTATTGCCATTACGTAACCATTTAGAATTAAAATGTCTTTTCCTTTTTGCGATTTTGATACTTGGAGATTATTTGTAGACATTTTTACGAAAATTAGAACCTTGAATAAACGTTCATCACCAACAGAAACTATGTACTGACATCTTACTGCATAGCGTTATAAACAGACTACTTTTTTTTACAACTACCCTCCTTAATAATTATATTTACATACTTATAAGAAATAGTTACATCTAGATTCATTATTTTTCCCTTAAGAGCCTCAATAAATAACGTATCAAACGAATCAATATACATACTTAAAATTATAAAATAAATTCGATCAAATAGTCTGTCGAGATCATCATCTTTCGATATATTACAGCTTCGCGCAGCCGATGCTTCGCGCTTATGGCTTTTCGAGATTTTGATGCATCGAGATTGTAAACTGTCGAGATATAGTTTTCGAGCATGTGTTTTTCGTGCTTACGGCATTCGATTTCAAGTAGGGAACCCTCCGAGAAGATTATTGACTTGTTTAGTTTAAGAGATAAGACATACAAGACAGCTTCTAGAATTGCCACTGATTCACCTTTAAAACAATACTACAATGTATTGTCAAAATTCGCGGGTTCAAACTGACACTTGACAGTTCGGCGCGAAAACGGACCTAACGTGACGATGACGGAGTCCCTGTAATGCCCGGCCCAGTATTGTCCGGCCCAGGAATGTCCGGCCCCGGAATTGGCGTCCCGTTAGCCCACGATTCCGGGGTCGGGAATTCCTGGGCCGAGCATTCCGTGGTCGTACAAAACAGTGCTCGACCCCGGAATGTCCGGCCCCAGAATTGGCGTCCAGAGTACCATAGACAACTGCTTAATCAGAGATTAGAGTGTGTTCATAGTGTCTCTATTTCTAAAAATCTATTAATACCATTAAATGTTTTTTTTTTATTCGCATACGCTTCGCTCCGCTACGCTTCGGTTTTGTTTCTTCTAAGTTCTAACCTAACCTATAACCCAATTGAAATTTAGCCACAATAACCTACTCTAGCCAAATTTGACTCAATACATATAATGCACTTGAACTCAGCCTTCAGTGTTATTTTTTTTAACAAATAGCAGAATTGAGTTGGTTTTTATTTTAAACTAATCAAATATGAATAATTTTGAGGTTTATGTTATGTGTCAAGTGAATGTTAAACTTGCTTACAAAAAAACCTCACTACTATGACCATGGCCTTAGATTCGTCTAAGTTAAATCGAAAATGTTCGACCAATCAGAAGCCAGTATTTCCAGCCAATGAGAGACGTCCCACAATTCTGGGGCCAGGCATTCCGGGGTCGAACAGGCAGTGCACGGCCTCGGAATGCCCGGCCCAGTAATACGCGGCTTGGAATGTCCGGCCCCGGAATTGGCGTCCCAGATCCCACGATTCCGGGGTCGGGCATTCCGGGGCCGGGCATTACTGGGCCGTGCATTCCTGTCCCCCACGATGACGTACTATGTGTTGGCCGTTTTTACCACAGATTAAGTAAGGGGCAGAACTTTGCGTCAATCTCCTTCTGCTTATTTCAAATTGTGACACTGATGTGACGTTTGTCACTTGACGCTGATGTGTGTTTTAAAGCACGTTCCGTTTTACAGTGGAGCCAAGCTTAGATGTAGCATTTGACATTTCAAATGTAGGGACAGAGCTATGCGTCAGACTCCCTGAAGGAGACTGGCGCAAGGCTTAGCTCTAATGTGAATAGTTTAATTCGTAATGTTTGTTAAAAATCAATACTAAATAAAATAAAAACGTGCAAAGGAGGGGACGCGTCTTTTTACGTTTTTCGGTCTCAAAATTAAATTAAATGTTGTAAATGTGTGTGCAGCTTCTCTATTTCAATTCAAAAATATTTATTTTTTAACAATTACAAAGTCAAATATCGTAAGTTCTGTGGCTCCCATACCTACTAGGTCTAGCCTGTGTCGTGGCGTGGCTAGGTAGGCAGATTAATATGCATACGATGGTCCGGCGACATCATTCATGTCGAGATGTCGCTGGATACTGTTGGCACGGGACCGTGCGGATTGGCGGATAGAGAAGAGGCCTGTGCCCAGCAGTGCAGCGATGTGGGCTGAACATGGTGATGATGATGATTGATAATGATTGATGATGTCTGTGACCACAGATACTAAATACTATACTATAGTCCCCGCAAATCACGAAGTCGGCTGGTCTTTACTTGTGGTAAACACTCACACGCTCGCGACTGATCGCTCCGTCAGACACGCACACTACCCACACAAGTAAGTGCACGCGGTTCGCCATACTGGTCGCGGGGGAGCGGGGCAATCCCTTAGTAAATCTCGCGAACGTTATGAAACCCGCATGACACTGGAAGAGGCCTAAACCCCACTCGACTTCGTGAAGAACTATAGCTAAAACTAACAACAATAACTCGTCTCGCCTGTCCCCACATGGGGTGGCACAGTTTCGCCCACGTTTAGTCGGGTATTCATCACCATTGAACGTGTCCGGGGTTAGCCCATTGCCTCCGCTATAGAGATAATGAGGGTTGCTTCACACTGTCTGTATTGATTGACCCTTATGAATGCATTTACAGTTAGTGTTGGGTTCGGTCTTTAGAGTAAGCTTCGATAATTGCTGGAAATATACGAATTATTACGTCGTAATGACATAAAAGCCAAAGAGAATCAAGTGATCAATCAGAAAATGATTATAATGCAATAGAACATTATTGTAGAGGCTGGAAAGTCAGCAATAGATGTACGAGACTTGTTGTTTGGAAGACGAGTCCATCTATTGCACTTTTGGCTGAGAGATTACATAGTGCTTTTCATCACTACTGCGAGGAAATAAAATTTATAAGAAGCGCCATCTGTTGACATCTGACAGAACCATAAAAAAACAAGCCAAGAGTGCTTTTTCTGCCTGTACAAACAGGCCAGAAATGTTTTTGATGTCGAGTCAAGACCTTATTTTCGGCAATAGTCGAAGCTCTAAAGACCGAATTGAACTGCTATAAATGCACTAGAGATGATCGCGTATTCCCCAGTACCGCGAGCTGGTGGGGCGCCGCGAGACACGTCGCGCGCGGCGTGCCGACATGGCGCGGCGACGCACGGCGGCGGCGGCCGAGCGCATGCGCGTCATCTCGCACCTCGCCGCTGCGGGCGACGAGTTCGGCACTAGGGACGAGGACTGGGACGCCTACAAGAGGTACTTGTACTGCAGAACTGTGCTTGTGGTAGCTATGATGTTCATGTGACAGCTCTGCCATTCGAACAAGAGTCATCAAATCACGCACTAACACAAAAGCCTTACGGCCTTTTCAGTGTCATGCGGATTCATCACGCATGCGCCATTTATTATGGGATTGACCACGTATGCGGGTACTGTCAATATGGCGCCCCGCGTCCTATGTGACAAATACGTACAACATTGAAAATGCACTAACAGGACAATTGTTGTCAATGTCGTTTCAAACTCATACTCACCCACGGACGCTTAATTCGACGACCCGAATGGCCGAGTCGGCAGTGACGCTGCCTACGAAGCCAAGGGTCCCGGGTTCGAGTCCCGGTGGGGGCAAATATTTGTTTGATGAGAACGGATGTTTCTTCCCTAGTCATGGTTGTTTATCTATCTAAGTATAATATTTATCTATATAAGTATGTGTATCGTTGTCTAGTACCCAAGATACAGGGAATCCTAGTTTGGGGCTAGATCCATGTGTGTAAATAGTGTCCAAGGTATTATTATTATAATTAACCTCGAGAACAATTAGAGACAACAGCTATTCAATCTAGCCCTCACTTTATCCCAATGTTTACTTGTTTGAATGAAGCGTGGACATGGTCACGGCTTCAGGCAATCTCCTTCGGCCATCTTACCACCCTAAACGCAAATGAAATGTTCACATATTTCGTTCTTCCATCGCAGCATTAGCCGCGAGGCAGACTCCGACTCTGAGGCCGACGGAGAGCGCCTGCTCGAGCTGGAGGACGCGCTGCGGGAGCACGAGCCGCCGCCCTCGGCCAGGCGGGACCACCAGCTGCACGTCGCCATAGAGGCGCTCAGGTCAGTAGGCATACTACGTACGCCACAAAGTTAACTTGGTACCCGCGAGGAATACGTTTCCCCTTTCTCTTTCGCTCGCTCTCGCCCTCGACGCGTCAGTAGGACAGTGTGAGGCGCTATGACGTCATCAGAGCGAGGTGCCATGTTAACTTTGGCGTGTAGTACATGCATACGTAAATATTTTGAAAAGTTACATATAGGCCCAGATAACTATAAATTCATAATTTACCGGCACAATCAGTGGAACTCTTTCTTCGTGAAAGTCTTTGGCTGACTTGTTTCCTTGTTAAGCTGACATCTTTCGACCCACTGAACAGATTTTAATAAACAACCACCTCAGGGAAGTCTACCATTTACATCCGCATTAAATCCGTCAACTCTTTTGAGCGGTGGAGTGCCACAGCTAGACAAACAACACAGACAGACGCTTCAAACATATAACACCCCTAAAAGAGACTTAGAATGCTTTGAAAACCAAAATATGGGAAGGAAATACAAAGGAAAATGGAAGCAAAACCAATCAGACGATTTCAAAGCAAGAATATACCAGCAGAACATAAGGAACAGTAAAGAATCAACTACTCAGTCACAATATATTATTGAACTCCTTACAAAATACATACGAAAAAGCAAAAACAAATACATAAAAAATATCCATCAAAACGTCGTAGACAATGACATTGTCCGCGAATATAAATCGGTGTCTCTGATGGCTGGTTGTGTAGGTCTTAATGTGATACGAAAAAATATGGGATTTTTTTTCTAATGCATTTACTCCACCATGAAGTCATCTACAGATTTTTGAGTTAACTTTTATTGAGTATTTGATTAAGATTTTCACTAAAGGGAAACGCGATTGGATGAAATTTTCTCTATAGAATTGAATTACGAAAACACCTCTAAATTGTTTTATTTTTTCCTGTAATTCTGAAATCCTAACTAATTTAACTGTGGAACTGCGTTCAAAATGTAGATATTATGTATTCGCAAAATCTCCTTAAAAAACTTTTTAACAAAATAGCGTAGTTTATTTTTAAACAATTTTTCTGTGCTACGTTTTTTAATTTTTTTCCTATTCCGTCCCTCTCACACTGCGGGTCTTTCCGCCTGGAGTAACGGGGACCTTTGGACAGACGAGGTAGTTCGCAGAAATGGTGAAAGGAGATCAAGAAACAACAAGACTTTGACTGAGCTAAAACTTTTCTATGAAAGAGGTGATTTGAGCAGGAAACCGCAGCCAAAAAGGAATATAAAACGTTAAAAAAGCAAAAACAACAAATACGATATTTACTATGTATATATATGTACACAGGATGATCAATCCAAATGTCAGTATGGAGAAGTCAGAAACTATAAGAGATAGAGAAATCTGTTCTTAGGAAACATGGCGTCGATTTTAGATTTAATAATAATGACATTCAAACTTTTTTTAAACTCATAACCGGGAATCGAACCTGGTCAATATTCTTTATAAAAAATACTACACGCGATTACGCGTGTAGTATTTTTTTGTATAATTTATTCTGAAAGTATAAGGACCAAATTTTGCTATGAAATCTTTTGTAAACATTAGACTGAAATGCCCACAATTTAAATAATTTGTAAAATGTCGTCATTAATATGAATCACATCAATCACACATCTTTCAATTACTTTAACGATATTAAAAAAGGTTCCTTGTGACTTAAGACACAAAATAAATAGGTACAGAAATCAACCACATATTTGTACTTCACTTTTCATAACTACGCTCGGCGATCGCTCTAGGGTTGTCAACTACGGCTTATGCACGAAAAAATATCGTTTTACTGGCGCTCCTATCTAGTTGTATGATTTATTATGAAGAATGAAACGAGAACAATGAAAACATTACACTACTATTACAATACAAAAGGTTAACAGATCAGAAAAATACCTACACAATTTTACGTTTGTCAATTTTCACTATGGAAAATCCCTGATAACTTCTAAACGGACTACTCGAGTTACAAAATTTCTATTGCTCTGTCCGTTTTAGACCTACACCTGTCAAATGACACGAAAAACAACTCAATGGCGTGAATTTACCTAAAAAAATAATTGTTAATACTTATTTTATTATACTGATAAAAAAGGGCAACTGTTATTTATTTAAATCGATCTTAGATATATTATTCGGGGACCTTACCTGCCTACCTAACTGTTCTATACATATAACGTTAAAACGAACCATCGAAATACAGGCAGATAGCTACTTTCCGAAACCACTGGTAGCTTTAAAAACGCCAATTCATAGTTTAATGTTGAATTTAAACAACCGTCCACTGAACAGTTATAATAAAAAAAAAACCGTTGCTCCATTGTTGCATTAACAGACGCGCGTGTCAAGCGGATGGCACTCACGCTCGCACTGGTTTGAACTGCTCTGAGATATCGTGTCCGTGAGCAGTATCTATGTGTGCAGCTCGAGCGCGCTTGTATGTAGATTGATTTCTGTGCCTATTTATTTTGTGCTTAAGATTCGCACCATCAACATTACAACGAAAAAACATGCAGAATTTATACCTAACATTGTTTACAGAGACTTCGACCAGTTTCGATTCCCGGTTATGTTTTAGAGATAAAACATATTTGAATGCCATTATTGTTAAATCTAAAATCGAAGCCATGGTTCCTAAGAACAGATGTCGCTATCTCTCAAAGATTATGACTTCTCCCACTGATCCATTTGGATTGATCACATCCTGTATATCTACAAAAAATAAAACGACCTTGTTGTTGTAATAACTTTGTAATTTTTTATTATTGCTTAGTAATCATAATAATATTTTTTTTAATATTTGTATGAGTCAAGCAAAACCAATTTTTAAAAGAGATCTAAAAATTAATCTGTGGTAGTTACTACGCCCTTCTTCTCCCACAGTGGTCCAATGTAGAGAAGAGGCAAAAAATGATGTTTGCTAAGTATATGTAAAATTGAAAATATCTACAGTAATAAAGAACTTTGACTTTGTCTTCGATCAAATAAAAGAGACTTCTTGTCGCAGACGGTATGGAGTATACAGGAAAAAGGGGGTGGGGGCGTGTTTTTTGGCGACGTCTTGTGATTCGTTTCGTGTGCGCCGAAGGTCATACTAGGACATAGGGCACTCATTCATTTTTTCAAATCTACAAGAAATTGACAACCCTGCTTTGATACCCTTTTGCTACTGTAATAAGTTGTCGGCATCTTCAGGGCGCCAGAGCTGATGTTCCAGCCGTCGATGCTGGGCAACCTGGAGGCGGGGCTGGCGGAAACCATGGAGTATCTGTTCAAAGCGTTCTCCGCCGAGGAGCAGCTGCTGCTGGCCAACAACGTCTTCCTCACGGGCGGCTGCTCGCAGTTCCCGGGTAAGTCTTTCTTTCAACGTACAAACTCATACGGTAAATATACAAAACAATATAGTAGCAGGGGGGTCTCGCTCCACACACCCGAAGGGCGGGAATTCAGTTATGTTGCCGCTCGCTTGGCTGGCAGTCGCGTCGCGCGCTAGCCGCTCCTCATAAGCAACTTTTCTGTGATTTTTGTAACAACAATGACTTAAGTACCTAACATTTTAGGTGTCTAAAGGAATTGTTCACAAATAAAATTAGATTCCTTTTTAATTGAATACCTTTTTGTTTAACTAAAAGTAAACACTTTAGACCCAGTATAAAACAAATGACAATTACATAAGTAAGGAGGTAGGTACTGTAAGGTCGCAGCAGTTCTTGAACACCACCTATAATTGCCTACCTAATCTGTAGGGCTAGGGAGTTTAATTAGGAAGACGTTAGTAACACCAAACTTGTGTTTATTGATCGAATATGGTTACAATTTATATAAAAGGGATCAAACTGGCTCGATAGCCATTAAGCTAATCCTAACTATCTAATTTACATCGGTCGCTGACCGATGCCTAAGGTGAAGTGTGTCACATCGACTTTTCACATCAAAGCCTCTTTCTTTTTAAAATTACAAATTACGTAACAGTGTCAAAGCGAACACTCACTCTAAAGAGGCCCGTATACAATATTATCGCATAGACAAATATCGAACCTAACTATATACCTTACAATCATTCCCCCCTTCTTTCAAAAAAAAATATCCAAAGGTTTTTTTTTTCAAAGTGGCAACCCTAACTCAAAGTCTAAAATCTAAAATGACAACCCTATCTCAAAGTCTAAAATCTGAAAAACATTAAATGTTAACATAAAGTGAGCTTGCTATGCTTGAAATCCAAAAAACAGTAAATATGCTGCAAGCATAATCTTAAATAACATCGAGTGCCCTAATCCTTAGCCGACCAACTACACTTAAGGTGTAGGCTATGCTCCTTAAAAAATTTAATTAAAAAACTTAAATTATAACACCATATGATCCCATCATACAATTATTTGCGGCTTAACACTAACCTACCTAACGCTAGAAAACTATCTATTACAATACGAAGGCAAACAGCTGAATCTAGCTAAGATTTAGCTTCTCGAATGGTTATCATTCAACAAACTTTCTGACAAAAAAAACTAGCGAAAAATTTATCAGACAACTATAATACCTCCGTTCTTAAAATTATCACAACTACATCTTTGCTTAAAAAAATCATTTAAATCACCACACTCTTTCCACCGAATGGAAATATTTCAAAAATTAACGCAGGCAAAGATCAAAGAAAAAATTATCATTTTCAAATATAGGAAAAGTCAACAATATTAATAGGATTAATCTAAAGAACCGTATTACTAAGCCACAGCTTAAGAATGAGGTCATTAAAATTCGTCCCAATAATACGATGAAATCAACTAGCTTTAAAACCGATACTACAACTTATAAACATCTCAACTAATCAATTGGAATTCAGTAAACTATCTTTTACTATTAACAGTTTAAGATAATCGCCGTGAGTTGCAACCAATTACCCAAGTTAAAACACTACAAAGAATTTCGAATGTGTATCGAATACCCGAGTTATCCCACATCAGAAATTACTTTCATTGAGAAACCTTCGTTACCAACTTTATGAACAACCCTTACTCTCCCCTTACCAAATCATCCCAACTCTATACTTTAAGAACGCAGGAACCAAAACAGAACCCTATGGCGAATAGCTATAGCCTCGTCATACTGCTCTCAAAGATAAAACCAGGCGATCGGTTCAAACAATTATTCGAACTGTCGTTTATAAAAGTTTCTCATATACCTTTATATGTCACATCGACTTTTCACATCAAAGCCTCTTTCTTTTTAAAATTACAAATTACGTAACAGTGTCAAAGCGAACACTCACTCTAACGAGGCCCGTATACAATATTATCGCATAGACAAATATCGAACCTAACTATATACCTTACAGTACCTACCTAGCCTTAGAATTTACCAATAGCCTGAATAAGTACTATAAACACCTCTCTTAGATAGAGTGGACTAAAATTCACAATGACAAATAATCGCACGTAGGTAACCCTACCGTGATCAAGCGAGACAGGAATTTACAGGACGACCTTGTGACGTCAGAGTAAAAGAAGCTCTCAGGCGTAGTAATGCGGCGCATTCTAGCCTGCACGGGCGGGACAACCGATTCTGTAGGTGCTTAGCTATTGTTGTACGTAGCGCAGGTGCGAGCTAGATTGCGCTTTATTGTCGCGCAGCGAGATTAGCTATTTATCTAAGTGTATTTGAGGAGTAACCTTTCTGTACTTAGTACTATTAAGTATTCTGTGATAGTAGGTCGAAAAAGAAAACCTCAAATATTGGATGTTTATGTTTGTGATGACGCTGTTTCTGGTTCCCATGACATAGGTATTTCTAGTGTGGGGCAGTTCATATACATAAATGTCTTCTCCCTGGCTACATGTAGCACTCAATAAATTGTGCAGCTGGGCGTAAAGTACTGAATTATCGCCTGAGGGGTACATGACGTGCAGTGGCATAAAAGCAATAAATTGGTAAGGGGTAGTACACTGCTCTTTTATGTTGTGAACACAACGAGACGCGTCAAATATTGAAGTTAATGATTATTATCTTCAATCATAGGCCTCAAGGAACGACTAGAACGGGAGCTTCTAGAAATGCGTCCGTTCCAGTCGACACACAGAGTCGTAGTAGCCAAGAACCCGAGCCTGGACGCTTGGTACGGCGCCCGCGACTTCGCAGGCAGCAACGACTTCGAGAAGCTTTGCATCACCAAGGAGGATTACTACGAAATGGGAGGGGAGTACCTCAAGGAGCATCACTGCAGTAATAGGTACTATAAGAGTCCTGCCCCGCTGGATAACACGCTGGCGCCGGCTGGCGATGCCAATGTGGCGAAGGAGGAAGTGGTTGTTGACTGCTGACAAATAAACGAATGAGTTTCAAATTGGTTTTCTTCAGTTTCTTTGTACATAGGGGCAACAGAAAGGTGTAAATAAATTTGAAGTTAATACTTGATTAGAATTACGTCCCATGATTCTGATGTTCATATGATCTTTACTATACCCTTTTGTTACACCCTTGTTAAACTTTAAGGCAGAATAATACCTAAAAACATCCTAATTCATCTCTACTACTCATAAAAGGGGATGATGATGATCATTATGCAATGATGATTTAGTAATAAAACGCAGTTATTAGTAGCCACAAATATCATGGCACGTTTATTTTTCTCCACTACATGGCTCCTAAATGAATCGTAACTGTCATTTTGCATTTAATATAATAGTATTTTTTCTCAAATAGAGCTCCGCGATATAAGAGCGCTAGATGATAATAACGTTTTACAATGTTTATATTGTTCAGATTTTATATTATTTTTTCTTCCATAAAATAAAATAAACTCTGTATTTTGATCTCAATATAAATCGCTATGTACTGAAAGAGAAATTATAGTAATCGCTTTGTTAGTTCCGCTAATTATACATTGATTGATGATACTATAATTAATAAAGAGTACATTTAAAAAATCACATTAAAGCATATACATAATGCTGACTACATAATATACAATCTTACAGCCTCTCTATACACTTACGAAGCAAGGACATAGGACGACCCTTGTGACTCGCAACCTACATAAACAACCAACACTTCAAGTACACCGATCTTGCTCCCACCATAAAAGTTAAAATAAACCAAATCCTAAAGCAATATCACAATCATTTCAGACTAAATAATAACAAAGTGTACAGGAGGCCGTAAGAGTTGGATCCACGTGCAATTCAATTATCACCATTAACAAATCTATCTTATGTAAAATATATACTAGCCTAAAAATTTTAACAATACAAAATGATTGATTGAACTGATACATTGGTCATTAAACTCTGTAGAGCTATAACTAAATGAAGAACATACCAAAAATCATCATGCCATGATGTTTGCTTGGAGAAAGTTTTAGTAAAAAAAAATATTCGAGGATGTAAAATACTTCGAAACCTTTTTGGTTAAGAGCGGCTTGCAGCCATTAGTAAATTTTTATAATAGGTTTAATATATTACTATAAAAACGCAGTGACTTAGAAATAGCTCTCAGTATATTTAAAAGAATTAAACGTTAAAATCCTTAGGCTGTACTCTCGTAAATGATTATAATGTATGTAAGCAACTCAATATGCTGGCAAAGCGGTAGTCGTAACTCTAATGATACAATAAAACTAAATAAGTTGTACCTTAGACATTAAGATTACACAAGGCTCACTGTTTGCTCATAGAACTACCGGAGTCTGCCTGAGACACAGGAGACTGCAGACTAGACTACTACTGCCTGCCTCGACAAGGGAAGTATACAATACATTCACGGGGTAGGATATGTACGTTTCCTTAAACGAAAATCCAAAGAGGGCTCTACTAAACAGCATGTTGGTCCTCACCACAACTTCCCGATCGTTACCTAACTCTATTCAACTCTTCTGCTGAGTATTCTAACGTTGTGGACTCTAAACAAATTCAGTCTTCTATGGTTGAAAAATAAGTAGAGAAAGGACAAAATATATAAGTAAATATCATTAAATATTTTCATATTACGTAAATTCAAATGGCTCAAGTTATCTTTCCCTAAAATATATAGCTAACATCGGTATGTAAAATAGATACGACAGCGAAGGCACACGCCCTACAGATCCATACTACCTATATACTAGTTAAATAGATACTCTCATGGATCTAGCAGCTGCCTCCAACTGTAGCTACAGCTTCTGTAGCTTCTGCTCTCCTACGAGATCATTCCATTGAGATTCCGCCCAAAGCTGTACATGGAACAATGGACACAGAATGCAGCCCGTAAGTTAAACAGAAGCTTGTGACGTCAACTATGCTAACTTGTACAGCGGTTTACAAACTCAACTTAACGGAAACAAATGACATATATGTTGAAAACATGCTAGTAAAAAAGGATTGCCCTTGACAAGCCAAATATAGCGATCGGTCATAGTACACAATGCTTAACTATATAATGAAACTTTATGTTTGTAATACACTAAGTTGGTGTTTTCTATTCCCATTAACATCTATGAAGTACAACATTGAAGAGAGCACTTCTAAAGCAGCGCTCACCAATGTCATTACAAGCTATTGTTACACTATGGTTTTATTGTTTATTATGGAAATGGTGATCGTTTCTCTATACTCGATAATGGTAGCTGAATGATTATAACCTACTACTTGATAAACTCACAGTTCTAGGTTCCCTAAATAATACTGTTGTCAATGGCTTGGTAAGAAATTAACTCTGACAATTTAAATCGGTATCTGATGACATTTATAGTACTTAATATAAATATATTCGAAATATAGGTGTAATACCTACCTTATAAGTAAATCATTAAGTCCTGAACTAAATGCGATATATCTATCATTATTATTACACTTGTGTATTGAATTGTTAATCCGAAATGATAATGAGATATTGGCCTATGTTTTTATTATTTTCTCATAATATGATTCAAATACAGCACTATCAAAATATAAAAAAATATCGAGGACTATCAAACGACATTTATATTATGTTATTATGTACATCTACAGGAAAATTAGATTTTAAACCCATTTAATAGTTCTGTTATAGTATTTCTTAACGTTAGCTTCAATTTTCTCAGTTCAACAATTTACGAAATTATCTTTTGAACGCTTATCCTTTTCTCTATAAATAAATAAACTCCTACCAGTATTTACATTTTCTGACCCAGCACATGGACACATGCAACATGAAAATAAAATAGTGTATACCGTGCTTAACAATAACAAAAAAAATACAAATATAGCAATATGAAAAATAATATAACATCTAAAATACCTTTAGATAAGAATAACATATAACATGTAATGCTCGTCTGTACACATTATCAATTTTGAGAAGGAAGGTTTTCTTTACAGGTAATTTTATTTCCGTATCTACCCTGACCAGCAGACTTACCTAAACTTACGCTACCACTCATTTATATAGAAATGGCACCAATCTATCTTTGATATCATAATGGCAAACCAAGAGAAACCCCCGCAGCGACGATGCTCGCTACATGCTCGCACACTGCTCACTGTATGCTACAGCGAACTTCGCGCCATGCTTGCTACATGCTTGGCGAGCGAGTCAAGTGTTACTGGAAGACTACTGCGCTTACGCAATGTGTACCTATATCAACTTGTACGGGAGAATACATTCACCTGCCCTACAATACTACAGGTGTTAGAACAAGCAGAAATTCTCCTACAAATACGTGTATGTAAAATAGATGTTGCTGCGCTACTCTACCCTACTTCATATTTATCGTTATACATCGGAGATGAGTAAAGGTTAATGAGGTGTATGAATGGTGTTATGATTGATATTGCCTAATGTTGCTAACCGCTAGAAGGCACACAAAGTTTTAGTAAGAAGCTTCACAAATTCTACGCACTGCCTGCGATCTTCACACGACATCCATCTATCACACGCAGCGGTCTGCGCGCACGCCGCATACGTCACTGATCGTCTACCGTGTACGTGCACATTCGTGACGTCATCCATAGCATGCCTCGACCCCGAACACAACTTTATTACTCAGAAGTAACACCATTTAAAAATATTGCCAAATTACGTTGAAACAGGCACTTCTCTGGATTTCTCCAATATAGATCATATTAAAAGTTAGATATTGTTTTTGTGAAGCTTTCAATATTTCTTTTGAAGGACTGTAAGTTTATGGTTTATTTTTGTACTTAATGTTTGTTTATGCCGTGCATTAGGTTTGTATGCATTCAGTACATTGATGCGGGCTATCAGGTGATATCCTGGCCTCTAGACCTGCATGCATAAAATGGTTCCAAGTCCTCGAATCGCTCGATCAAAATACCTTACTGGTAACATTTCTATAAAATTATTGAACTCCATTATACATTGACTTCTATAAAGTTAAAGCATTGTAATAAGATATTGTTACATTCGCCTACATCTAACGAACCAATATGTTTACAATAAACATGACAAGTAAACTGTGAACATCAAAATTTAGAATTTCAGAGTCGAAGGTTACTTCGGGATCCGAAAGTTATCTCTTAAGCAAATTAGAATATGAGATCAAAATTTAGGCCTACAATCTAGAATGTTGCAATTGTAGATTTATGAATGCCACCACGAAGCCTAATAGATAATATAAGTGTGATGGTATAGATAAATCACAGCTTATAAGTATAATCGGTAATCACATGCTTATATAGGCGGTATTCTACTGCTACAGTGATGTCGCTCGCTCGAGGGTTGCCGGAAGCGTAACGTAATAAATGCCGAACATCTCCTACTCGCTTCTCTTCGCTCCTTCCAATCTTATAGTGTTACGACATGGCGGAAGAACTTAACAGTGGGTAAATAAATAACTAGAAATAAAATATAAACTTGTGTGCTTTATCCCTGCGTGTGACAGGGCTCCGTCGCCGTACACTTTGTGGTTACCTAGGTAATTGTTAGATTATATCTTTGATGGCTGCCATCATTTTCTTATTGCACATTTGGCCGCTCTAGTCAACCAACAACTGAAAAGAAGAAAGCATCATTTGATTATGTCGGAAATTGAAACAATAAATCACTATTACATGTATCAAATGGATTTTTAAAGCACAAAAGTCAAACTTTACACTCGGGGCATAACTGTGATAATGAACTTTCAGGCTATTTGTCTGGATGAACAGCCTGTGTTATTCCAGGTCATAATATATTAGATTGTTAGCCAAGGGTGTAATTCGTTCGAGCACATTAGTTCGAAGGTGAAATGGGTCACTTCTACCCGAGTTGAACACTCTTTCATTTCCACTGTGGGGAAAGTAATATACTACACGCGCATTTTATTGCGTGTTCTTCTATCTCATCGGTAGTTAAATAAATGTTCATGTCACTGTATTTAACCTTTAACTGGTGACAAGGGGTCTTACAGGCCCAGCGGCGTAATTAAACAACATTTTGGCACCTTCTCCGGGTTTCCTTGGGCTCATCATCTGAGTAGCTTCGAGTTTACTTGCGTCCATGCAGTAGAAGGGGATAGCTGTGTCGGACAGGCTCAAATCGGTAAGTTACATTGGTGTAAAGTTCGGCAGGGGTCTCTCAGACCCCATGTCACCACTTACGTAATTTTTTACGTAATTTTGATGTATTGTTTTTTCACATTTTTAACCGAGAACAATCAAAACTCCAGGAAAGCAGGAGCCAGTTGTCTTCCTCGATAAAAGCGCCAATCAAATTACCAGTTTGAATCGTGTCCGAAACGTGTGTGCTTGCAGTGTGCAAAAAAATTATGCCCAGACTGCATATAAAAATTGGCAAAGTTCGACCATTGTCAATTTCGTGAAAATACACTTTTGATTTTAGTTGTTTTTTTTTCTTAATTCATTATTACTTCAATATTATAGAAAAGTGTTTTTTTGTCAAAATATGTTGATTAATTTTTTGCTTATGTAATTTGTGATCTCATCTCTAGTTTTTTGATTGTTAAGACGACATACATTAAAATTGCAAGATCGTAACAAAAAATATATTCAGAGTATAGTTATTTGTTTTATTTTATCCATTTATATATGATAACACAGTTTTTACATACTCTGGCTAGCTACCACACTTAATTTCTATGATTTATACTAGATACCGCAGTGGGCCTCTCAGTCCCCTCGTCACCAGTTACGTTACACAAAAACCATGTCACCAGTCAAAGGTTAAAGGCACTGTATTTATATTTAATCTCGTGTTTCCACTTTTTATATTGCAAACCTTCATTGTTGTTTTTACTAGATTCTGAAAATTAGTTAAAATACACATTCTGCCAACATTACAAGTTTAAATAACTTATCTATTGGTTTCAATTTTGTTTTTTGTTTAAATAATATGACGTAACTCAATTATCAATCATCGACTCCGTGGCCCATCGTAAAAACAAAAAAAATACGGATGTAAAAGAAATTTTTCACCCGGCGGAGAGATGAAATAGAACATTTCGTGCGAGTTCACAAAGGCTTAAAGATTTACGAACCGAGAAGTTTACACGGCACGAGCCGAAGGCGTGGGTCGTAGCGAGGTTCGTTAAGAAGCCTTTTCGAACGAATTACGAATAGAATTTTGCCGCCTGAGAACCCCATCAAACGGCGAGGGTGCTATTTTGATGTTGGAAGGCGGAAACGTAATTTGTACATGTACTTAATCTCAGCCAAATATAATAAGTTCTAGAGGAGTTATCCCTCATAATCTTTCTCGTTGACAGTATTAGTAGGTCAGGCGTACCTCTGGCGATCAGTCGGCCATGTGCATCTGCCCGGCGATCTGCGGCTGAGGTGTCGGCGTGTGTGGCGGCGGTGGAGACGCTGCAACCAAATAGATGTCAGAGTTTACATACAGGCACATACATGGCTCTGGCGTGTCAAACAATGTCTGCCCCCGGTCAACCATCACCGAACTACCCATCATGGTTTGCTGGAAGAAATCTCTGTTATATTTTGTTTTACGTCTGTTTCGTGCAGTAAAGAAATAAAGAAATTATGAAACAAGCAAGGTATTATACCCCAAAAATCGGTCAAGTGCGAGTCGGACACACACACGAAGATAACGAGTACAGTACGAGTTAGACCATCGCACAAGAAAACGCGTAAAAAATATATCATTAGTATAGGGATCCCGTTTAAGTTTTAGCGGAAACGTTTCAGCTCTCTACCTTTAACAGTTCATGAGATACAACCCGGTGATGGAGAGACAGACAGACTGACCACGGACGCTCAGTAATAGGGTCCCGTTTGACACCCTTCGGGTACGAAACCCTAAGCATTGTCAAACTTTCTTGGCTGGAATCGGACAACAGAACCTCTGGGAAGTGAGGTTGCTTATGCGGTATTTACTTTCATGATCAAACTATCAGTCAAATCAAATTATTCTTTATTCTTTTGGATAATTACAAATATTTTAGAACACGACATTCATTTAATACTAGATGTGCATTCCAAAAGCAGATACGTTTCAGAGAAGAAAGCACAAGAAACTCTTGAAAGTGATTGTAGAAGTTGTTACTTCATGGCAACTCTTAGCCTTTATTAATAGACCACTCTCAGCTCTGAGATTATCTCAAGCGCGTGAAATTGACAGAATAAATATGGCGAAACCGTCCTTTTGTCATAGCCGAGACAAATCTCAGAACTAAGAGCGGTTTATTGATATGGGCCCGATTATTAAGACTTACAAATAGAGGCTATCGACTGAGGCGACATGGCGGACATCTTGTTAGTATCTTGCATGGACACTTGAGTGCCCTGAGACGTCATGTAGCGGTTCACCAGCGGCACGAAGCTGAAATAAAATTGTACCACGTAAGTGTACTAAACTAAGAAATAAATAGTTTCTGAGTACTCCCCGGCTGATATGGCTTCCCTTGCATAACCCACTTCTGACACGGAGAGAGCTTTTCGTAAGATTGGGGCGAGAGTCGCATGTGAGCGACAGTGTACATGACGAAAAACGCACGATCATGTATACATGAGACCAGAAACAAAAACCAATAGGATTGGTTCCTACCAGACGTTAACCCTTAATCCTTAAAGCATTAATCATGCAGATGTTTCATTGGTTTTGGACTTTATTGCCAAGCCATAAGGTAGAAAAGGACCAATGGCAGGCTTCTAGGATCATCATGTTACGTTACGTTACTCTTACAATGATACGTTCTAATACGGTATTGGACGAAGTAGTCCAATTATTCTAGAATTGTATATTTCCGGCAGTTGTATTTTATAAAAAAAATGTGTCAAAAAGACAGCAAATGATTATGACGTTACAAAGAATCGTCATAGAACCCGTGAACAAAATTACCGTTTTGACAGTTCTTAAAAAATATATATTTTGACGAGCAGTCAAATACCGTATTATACATATCATGTATGGCCCATCGCGTGTCGCGATCCTTTTATATTTGCTAATTAGGTTTTGATTAGCTTTAAAAATATATGAAAAAGTTAGAAAAATCCCTGATAAAGAAATTGGTAAATTAGGAAAATACGACCTCAAGACATTTAATATGCAGGGTGTTAGGTGCATCGTTTGCCAAATTAAAATTGCGAATAGAAGGGTTCATGTGCTATCTCCTAGGTCCACAAAAAGAAGTGTAGGCCCAACGGATGTTTTTATTTTAATGTTTTTGAAAAAATCTCCAGAATGACTACTAACTTGCATAAATAAAAAAGTTATTAATAATATTGGTTGTGTAATGTTGTACGGTTCTTTTATAGTCAAAATACCGGAAATTAATGAACGGTTATCCAGCTCACTGGAGGACTGCAGTCAGGGAACACTTGGATAATGTTTTCCCAAATTCGTGGATAGGGAGAGATGGACCTATTGCATGGCCTCCAACTTCTCCAGACCTGACTTCTCCATCTGGGGACGGGCGAAAGTCACGCTACGGAAGTCGAATCTAGAGAAGATTTATCCCAACGGATAAAATCAGAATTCGCCGTAATTAAAGAGGAAATCTTACGAACCACTGTAGAAATAAGGAATCGATGTTACGCGTGCATACGCAATGAAGGTTGGAAATTCGAGCAAGATTTATTATTATTTTTATAAATAATGTGTTTTTATGATCAAAGAACAATTGAAAATTTCTTTCTACCTACAAAATCAAGTATATTCTGTCGAATATCAGCTGTATGCGTACCGCCCGCCTGGTACAAAGGTAGCAAATTAATGAACTTAGTAATGGTTTTTATGGCATTATTGTTCATTATTAGACAGAAGATAGATCAGCGAACTTTTTTAGAAACTTTCAAAAACCTCGTCTTTTTATTTTTATTGCAAGTCAACAGAATTTCACTTCTTGGAAAAACATTAGTGAGTAAATAAAAAAAACTAGATGTTAATTTCCAGTATTTTTGACCACAAAAGAACCGTACCAAATTACACAACCAATAACAGTAAATAATTGCAAGTTGTATCAATAACTTTTTTATTTATTCAAGTTTAAAGGAGTAATTCTAGAGATTTATTCAAAAAAGTTTAAAATATTAAAATAAAAAAAATCCGAAGGGCCAAAACTTTTTTTTGTGGACCTAGGAGATAGCCAATGACTCCTTCTATCCGCCATTTTAATTTAGCAAACGATGCACCAAACACCCTGTATACGTAGTAGGTGGCACGCCAAATGCCGTTGTCCTTTGGTGGGCATATAGTGGACAGAGCCTTATAAGGGTTAACGATATAATTGAGGCGATGACATCCTCGAACATACACGTACGATTGTATGGTAGTGCATGCAGTGTTGCCGTTATGGCGACTTTGTCGCTAGATCTAGGGGATTTCGTGACTGTTTAGCGGGAAAAAAATTCGTTTCAGCGACAAATAAATATTTAGCGACTTTTAGCGTCTTTTGAACCGTAGGCTAGGCGACTTTTTTCAGAAATATCACGATGTATTGATTTTAATGTGAAATTAGGAGAAGAAATACAAAAACGGCTTCCGACTAACTATGAAGCCCAAGAAAAAATGGCTCCATTGAGCGAGGAAGAGGCACTAAAACAATCGAAAAACAATATTAGATCTTGCAAAGGAAATGGGAATTTCAGAAGAAAAAATAGACAAAATTTTGCAGCAATGGCAAACTATTCACTTTGTCGATTGGAGTCCGCTAAATGGAAATCCTATTAGCTTTTGGGCTAAAGTGGTTGCATATAAAAATGCAGTAGGAATAAATACCTTTCAGGATTTACGTGATTTCGCTATCGCTATATTATCATTGCCACATTCAAACGCAGAAGTGGAAAGAGTGTTTAGCTCTATGAATATTGTGAAAAACAATCTTTGCAATACACTTTCTGACAAAACGCTAAATTATATTCTTCTAATCAGAAATTAACTCAGAATAAAAAAAAAAAAATAGCTCTACATATGATCTTCCGGACGAAGTTGCTAAACGAAGATCAAAAGCAACCAGAGACCTTGGAGAGGCTTCATCTTCCGCTGACACAGACATTATAATTGTCTTCTTCCTTGATTTTGAATTTTAGGTATAAGTACCTAGCTAATTATGCAGTTTTTTTGTAAAGTAATTAATGCTTACCTACATATTTAACTGTTTAAAGATTAAGGATTAGGTGTTTTATTGGTTACTGTTTTTTTTTAATAAACATGTTTCATTTATTTTGCCTGTTCATTATATTAACAGTTTTGTTAGATTATTATTTATTTATTCATTTTAGTACAATAAAAGGTGTTTGCATGAGTTACAAAAGTATAAAACTAGATTAGACTTAGGCAACAGCGCTTTATATAACAGATAAAATCTAGGGACATCTAGCGGATTTTCAAAAAAGATTTTATCGCATATCTAGCGGAATTTTTCAGAGTATCTAGCGACTTAAAATTTTGTAGAACGTCAACACTGAGTGCAAGTAGTCGCTCACTCGTGGCGAGACAGTACATACCTCAGGTCGCAGACGCCCGGCGAGTCGTAGTTGCTGTTGGAGTTGTTGGTGTTGGTGGCGACGCTGTTGATGGTGCCTATGCTGTTCGCCGACACGTTGCTGTGGTTCTCGCGGTGCACGCGGTTGTGGTGTCTGCCGACAACACAATGCGTAACTATTTGCTTATCATCGTACAGTAAGCGCCAGTTTCTGAATTGAGAATTACACTAATCGAATACGCTATATATCACTAAGTATCGTTCTGTATCTGCAGATGTCACAAAAAAGAAAGCGACATACAAATCGATACTTAAGTATATAGATTAAATCGCACATCAAAAATACCGATTTTCACAGCAAAAAAGGATCAGCAAAAACACTTTTTATGTTTTAAATATTTTTGTTGTTCTTACATGTTCAACCTAAAATGAATTCTTACATATTCACCTAAGCTACCGCAGTATTTTGCCCTGATATTTGCTGTGAAAATCAGTTTATTTGCTGTGCAAATCAGTATTGATGTGCAGTTTAATATTTCCCCTCAAGTATTAACTTAGTGAATTTCTCAATTCAAAAAATGTCAAAGAAACAACACATTTTAAACTCTTGTTTTGATTGAGACTTTATGAGAAGATCAAGACTTAGCATTCAGAGGTGTCGAGGCAATACCTCGCAAGCTACATTTACCGGGTTCGCATACCGAGGACAAGAAACTAAGTCCTCGCATCTTGTATATTGTTTGTGTCCTTTTTCCACGTATCAGGGTATCCTAGTATGAGAGTATAAATGTTTGTTGGTTGTTCTTGAATGAATGCAGTTAGTACCGTATGAGGTAGCTGTCCCTGACGAAGGTACGTCCGCACACGGAGCACTCGTAGCAGGAGCCGGCGGTGTGCGTGCGGATGTGCAGCGCGAACTGCGACTTGGACGTGAAAGTCATGGAGCAGCGGTCGCAGTTGAGCGGCTTGTCCGCCACGTGCGACCATCTGCCAATATGCATCTCAATAAAACGGTTGTTTTACTACCCTGAATGAAGGGTGCCCTTGCCCTCCAATATGAGATTCTTCCTTACTGCCTTACTCTTATGAAACCTGTCTTACTAAGTTTAGTGACCCTGATTCAGTCTTATGTAATAAGCCTTTAGCCCCTAGTCTCAAGGTTTCAAAAACAATATCCTGAGGAGGGAGAATATGTTTGTCAGAACGTGGTTGGTTACCCCGGGGTGGCGATGGGCAAATTCTGGCCCACTGGCCAAATCCGAACCATGGGGCATAGGTTTATCCAGCCCGCCGCCGTAAGCCACGAACAATACAGTACTTCTTAAGTATCGAACTAGTGGACTGGATGGACCTAAATTAGTCCATTAAGAAGACAATATAAAATCTTCCTATGTCCTGTTGATTGATACTACTTCTATAAGTAGTTGCAGGGAAAATGTTGGTACAATCACATAAGATATGCACACAATGTTTACACGACTTACCTGTGAGCTGTTACATAACTCTTCACAGCAAATCGTTTCTGGCAAATATCACAGGCGTATGGACGTTCCCCTGAAAAACGAAGTCAATCTTAGTTCCTGAAAATGGATACAGAAACTATCTCTGAACAACTCAAATCAAATGCGACTACGAGAACTACGATTCTGATGAATGAGTAAAATAAAGCGAAATGATGTTAGAAAGACGGCAAGATGCTTTTGGACAGTACGAGGTTTTCTGAAATCATAATAAAGATAACCTTAGGCAGTGAATGATGATGCAGCGGGTGAAATAAATATTTTTGATTAAAATTGTCGGTGCCACATCATGGAATTTAATTATTATACACAAAAGGTAGGTACCTGATAGCAGGTTGCCGTCTTCCATATCATCTTCAAGCACACTCTGGTTTCTACATCTAAGTGATTCAACATGGGCAACTTATATTAAATTACTGTGTTAGAAATATATTTACAAGTTTACAATCACAAGGGTATTGTCAAGTGTGAAATACCTACGATACGCAAACTTTAATTTCGTAATGGCTTTGTTTAATGATTCGTAAATACATTTATCTACTCACGTATCATAAACCCTCTTTACTGCGTTCAAAAACCGCACGTTACGATCAGCATTATGTTAAACTCCTTGGTAAAAACTCGTTTCGTATCTGGAAAACTACACATAATGGTCATTATGTGTAGTTTTTCTACATATAATGACATTCAAATTTCGAACGCCGACGCCCACCCGCGTGCCGTCCCTAGTTTGTCTGTGAAGTTGGTACTGACATTCAAATTTCGAACGCCGACGCCCGCCTACGTGAAGTTGGTACTAAAGAACAAGCTAAACAATTGCAGAACCACAATGCTGGTCAAACATGCGGTTACTGAACACATCAAAGAGAGCTTATGATATGTGTGTAGATAAACTAGTGTATGTAACTGTACATAATTAGGCATTATGCAGCAGTCACATAAACTACTATTATCTACACACGTATCATAAACCCTCTTTACTGCGTACAAAAAACCCACGTTAAGATCAGCATAATGTTTAACTACTTGGTAAAAACTAATTTCTTATCTGAAAAATTACACATTATGACCATAATGTGAAAATTTTCTACATATTATGACATTCAAATTTCGAACGCCGAGGCCCGCCTGCAAGCCGCCCCTACTTTGTTTGTGAAGTTGGTACTACTGAACAAGCTAAACAAGTGCAAAGGAATTATCAATGCCACTATGCCGGTCGAACATGCGGTTCCTGAACACATTAAAGAGAGCTTATGATATGTGTGTAGATAAACTAATGTATGTAACTGAACATAATTGGGCATTAAAACTCTCGAGTGATATTATTTTGAAACTCGCCTTCTTCGGCTCGTTTCATAAACCCACTCTCGAGTATTAATGCCCTCCATTATGTTGCAGTTACATAAACTACTATTTTAATTCAATGCTTTTTGCGGTCACATTCAAAAGGAAAGCTTGATTCTATATTTGCCATCGGTGTACAGGTTAATTTTAATTGCGGTGAGTGTAAATAATTAACGCAAGGAGACGCACAAACGGCCATCCTACAATCATAGATACAGGTGTAACAGAAAAGTGTATCAAATTTTAAGGGGTCCCTATCACTATAGATATCATTCTGAACTAATTCTGAGTATGAAACTTATTTGATTATAGCTATTTTTTACATGCCCATTCTAATCTGTTGACGGCTTGGGCTGAAACGGTATGTAATTTACAAGTTTCATAGCTTCAGTTCAGAAAATCATCCCATAAAATTTAACCACACCTTCCCTATACTGGCCGGTTTTATTGTAGCAATTCTAAGACAAAACACCGTGGGAAAATACGTGTCGTAGAAGTGCTACAATAAAACCGGCCAATCCTTCACAAATCAAGCTCTCCTTTCTCCGTCTCTCCCCTCGTACCGGTATGTATGCGCTTGTGTATATTCAACGTGGACTTCTGCGAGAATCGTTTGAAACAGACCGCGCACTCGTAAGGACGCTCTCCCGTGTGCGTGCGCATGTGAATCTCCAGGTACGGCTTGCACGTGAACGCGGCTGGACACTCCGTGCATTGGTACGGGCGGCCTTGCACTGGGAGGTAGGTTGCAATGGGTCAGTCAGACTGTAGGGTTTATTGCTCGTTCACATTATTCACGTGTCAGAAAGAGGGATGTGATTAATTGGACGTTTTAAAATAGTTGTAGGTAAGTACTGATATTTAAAGTTGCATAACTGGAGAATATATATGTACGTAGGTACATTCATTGATAAGGAGACTGCTTACGACTTAATTTCACCAGTCATTTAAAAAAATGTCTAGGATGTTTGGAGCATTATACATTGAAGTGATTTTCGAATTTATGGCCGGAGCCGACCGAAGGATAATTCAATAGTAGCATGCGAGTACTCACTGCCTGCCTTAATCTAGAATGTGGCACCGACAACTTTGATATAGGCTGATGACTTGCATAAAACACGAATTCGTAAACATTTCAGTAAATATTACAAAATTCATTTAAAAATCTTCAAAAATTACTGACCTGTGTGCGTTCGTTTATGAATGTTGAGTGTGGACTTTTGCGCGAATCTTTTCAGACACACGTCACACTGGTAGGGCCTCTCGCCTGTGTGCGTGCGGTTGTGTATCTCCAGGTACTGCTTGCAGGTGAATGCGGCCGGACAGGACAGACATTGGAACGGACGCCCCTGCACTGTTAAACACACAGAGGTTAGCACGGCGAGGTTAGCAGCCTCTACCTCCCACATCCACGCATCAGTATCAGTAGCCCACATATTCATTCAGTCGGGAGAGTCGTACCTGAGTGGGTCCGCTTGTGGATGTTGAGACTGGACTTCTGAGTGAACCGCTTGAGGCACACGTCACACTGGTAGGGCCGCTCGCCCGTGTGCGTGCGGTTGTGGATCTCCAGGTACTGCTTGCAGGTGAACGCGGCCGGACAGGAGAGGCACTGGAACGGTCTGCCCTGGACTGGTGCCCAACATACAGATTATAGCAGCGGGAGCATCGCGGGCGCTAGCCGCCGAAGCGAAGCGGAGCAGACTCCGCCCGCCGCCCGCTCTCGCCGCCCCGTGCACAACGTTATGATGGCCAATTGTGATCACTAACTCATTAACTGCTATACAAGCATGCGCAGACGACGAGATGCCACGCCTCGGAAGCTAACTAGTCTACGAGGTGCCACTCTAGCAGTAGTCGGTACAGTCTCAGCAGGGCACTAAGTGCCGACGGTAAGGCGTGGCACGGCGTGTCTGTATGTCGAGCAAGATTTGGAAGAGTGGACGGTGTCTGTCGGATGCGGGCGCGGCGGGAGGGGCCGCCGCTGGGACCCACCTGAGTGCGTCCGCTTATGTATATTGAGGCTGGACTTCTGTGTGAAACGCTTGAGGCAGACGTCGCACGGATAGGGCCGCTCGCCTGTTAGCACGCATGATTGGTCCTATTGCCTGCCGCGCGTGTAAGGTCGCCCGAGCGCCTTGCACTGCGTCCAGTGCACACACAAAAGCGAGTAACGCACTTCGCCGACGCAACCGACCCCTCCCGCTGCCAATAGCCAATAGCCAATAGCGACCACCGCTCGCACGCGACCGCCCCCGAACAATTTCGACACCCGTATACAGCGCGGGTACAGGTGGGCCCCGTGAGTGCGTCTTGCGGCGATTGCATTACCGCTTTTGTGAACATATTAATATTCACAAAGAAAATGATGAGACTCATATATATTAAAAATGGATTGAGAACGTAAAATAAACAGTGATTCGAAATACATGTAAAATGGCAGAGATGACAATCGAGACAAAAGGAGCCACTTGAAGAAAATGTTAGCTGCAGAAGTGTGTTAAAGCGCGTATCATGGGATGAGTATTAGATTTCGAGTATGTTAGTCTGAGGCTACGAGTACAGTGAAGCTACCGCACGCGATGGGATCGCAAACTCAAGTTAGGTTAGGCGGGCAACGGAAAACGGGAACGAAGCATGATGCTAAATGAAGTGGCATGGCCTGTATTTATATTAGAGTTCGCACTACGGGGGTACGAGTATAATATATGTGGGCTACTAACCCGTATGTATTTTTTCGTGCAAATTGAGCGCGCACTTCTGCGTGAACGACTTGAGGCAGACGGAGCACTGGAACGGCCTCTCCCCTGCGGCATCGGGGCGCGGGGGGAACAGAGAAACAAAACAAAACCACGATGGACAAATAATACATTACAGCTCGAACGAACTCTCTCTAGTCTACTCCCTTCCGTTCTCTTTCTCTCTCTCTCAATCTCTACTAGTCTACTCGGAACTCAAGCGGTTATTTGTCCATCTATGCATACGGTCCTACTTCTGGAAGGTTACTCGTAATCTCACAACGTACATGCTTTCAAACGGTTTGTGAATAGTTTTTGAGCGTGTTGTTCTCATGCCTGTTCTGGTGAATCGAGTCTCGACTATCTTGAGGGAAATAATAAAAAAACAAACCTAATCACTAACTTTAACGCGAAGCCATAGACACGGGAGCCCTTTAAAACTATTCACAAAACACGGGTGTCGAAGTCACAATAGTGTTGCAATTGTGTCTCGGACACCGTAGGAGAGGAAAATGAAAATAAAATATGAATGAGCGATTTTCAAGGATAGCATCCACAAAAATCTCAAAGGTGGCGCTGAAGGTCGTATCTCCTGGTAGAACGGGCTTTTTGTAAATATGTCCTCATATACTGTGATAAATATTTGTCGGATATACCAATTATGGTCATGGACGTATGTACAACCTCTAATAAATAACAAAAAACGCAGAGGCACCACGAAACTGTTTAACCAAATAATACGCGTAGTGATCAAAAAGCCAGTTCAGCCAGAAGAATCGTTTCCCAGTGCGACGTATGGGATTCCCGTGGGAGCTGTCGCCGAACACCCCTCATCGGGACCCACCGGTGTGTATGCGCTTATGCGTGCCCAGGCTCGACTTCTGCGTGAAACGTTTGTCGCAGATCTCACACTGATAGGGGCGCACTTTGTTCATCAGCGATTGGATGTGCTCCTCTAGAAATACCAACAGAACTCAGCTACAAAACTCCGCCACAACTGACCGAGTGCGGTTATACGCGGTGGACTAAAAATTATAACAAAATAAATAAATTCGACTACGTATAAGGGTTCTTTTGCTATTGTAAGGGCGGCTTGGCGAAATTACCTACCTATCAAAGCATGCTAACGGAAAAACGACCCATTTAGTCGTGATCTAACGATACGGGCGAGTAATATGTATCACGCGGTGACTGGTTTTGACAAGTATCAACATTTTTGGTAAGCAAACCGACAGTTTTGAATGATTTTAATAATTTTGAAGTTACTCGTTGTTTTAGAACACGTACATTATGAGTTATATACACTAAGATAACTGGGGGCATCGCTCTTAGGTCGTTTTGCTTTCAAAGTGTGGCGATTGATGTGCAGGTCATCTAGCTAAAGTGCCCTTATGATAGCAAAGGAAAGGATTTTAGGGCAAATGTGCCTACCAGTGTGTATTTTCCCGTGACGTCCCAGGCTGGACTTCTGAGTGAAGCGCATAAAACAGACGTGGCACTGGTACGGCCGCACTTTCTCTAACAGGGCTCGTCTGTGTTCCTCTACAACGTATAGAGCAACGATATAACTCGGCATTCTCGTAACAAACACAAACGCAAGTATTACATGATCCTACCGACATTCACACCCTCTTGCACAGACACACACACACACACACACACGCGCAGGGGGAGGTAAGACATGGCAACTGGTAACACTGGCATAACCGACTAGACCGCGCATTATAAGAAGCTAGGACCCACCGGTATGAATTTTCCCGTGCCGGCCCAAACTCGATTTCTGTGTGAACCTCACGTAACAGACGCCACATTGGTAGGGGCGTTCCTTAGCCATCAGCGCGCGCTTGTGCTCCTCTGACGAAACCACGCACAAGTCAGAACACGGGTAACCATTAAACATATGAGCGGTGCCGGACTTTTGAGCTGAGTGAGGAGATTGATAAATTCGAGTGAAGTGGATAGCTATAGAGAGTGGCACAGGCGGTGCAAGGAGAGAGACCCACCCGTATGTATTTTCTTGTGTCGGTTGAGGCTGGAGCTCTGTGTGAAGCGCATGTGACAGACGCCACATCGGAAGGGCCGCTCCTTCGCCAACAACGCTCGCGTGTGCTCATCTAGAAGCCACAACCGCCATCGTCTATCACCTAGCACAGCACAGCACGGCACGGCACAGCACGGCACAGCACGGCACAGCACGGCACAGCACCATGGACGCTCGCGACAACAACAAACTCTGCTCTAGTCAACAACGGCCATCGTGCGCCGCGCCGCGCCGCGTGCGACCTCCCCCTGTTTGCTCACAACAACAAACAAAGCATTCCTCGCGCCCTGATTGCTCCCTTCCGCAACAAGACACAACTCAAAAACTATTCACATTGTCTATTTGCATATGTATTGTCAACTATCTGCGGCGTTTGGGATTGGATTTTGCTGTAGTTTAGTTAACCAACCGACCCCTTCTGGAATTAAAATTAAATTTCAGAAACGATATCTAAGCGTGACCCAAACGTCCAGATGTAACGGTAGGAGACCGACTAACTCCTAAGTGAAGCCCGATTTTATTACTGCCCAAATGCATAGAAAGACAATACATACTTTAGTAGGGAATGATCTTTTGTAACTATCAGGGCGTTCAATTAAGATAAAATCTATTCCGTTCAATATTGATGTTGATGACCAATTTCTGTTTTAGAGAAAATAAATTAAAACAATAAATTCTACTAATTACTGAATTTGTGGAAACAGGAGGAGGTTTATTTGATAAAGTATTGTTTTAAATTCCCTTAATATTTAGCAATCCCCTCATGGTAATAAGGACTAAGGTTCAAGGAAGAAACAACCCTTTCACTGCTAACATCGTCGATAATGTAACTTCCATATAAAACGACGCATTCAATCAAACCTCCATCCCGGAACAAAGATTTAAAAACAAAAAGCTAAATAAATAAATCTCTATTAGTGTAAATGGCCTTGAAAATTTTTCGCGAAAAAGGAAAAAATATTCCATCCAATCCTGCCTGCCTTCTAGTCACGTTTGCCTGTCATTGTATAATATGGAAATTACATTAAAAATGCGCATAAAAAGTGATGCAATATTTTTGCCTTCAATTTTTAATAATGCCAAGGACTTGTCTTCAAACCAAAACATCTTTCATACATATCACATCATTTTTTTTTGGACCTACAGATATATTAATGGGTGAAACCTTTTCAAGCCTAATTTTTGGGATCATATTAGAAAATTTTGCCTAGAAAATGACAAAATTTTGGTATAGAAATAAAATATAAAATATTAGTTTATGAACTTATTAGTTTAAATTAACTCAATTTGGAATTATTATAATCAAGGGATAAATATACCATATGTAAGTAGGACGTCATACCAATATCATTTCCCTGTAATGGTAGTGAAATTACATCCTATATCGGTATAAATAGGTGAAGTAATCCAACGCTGCTTCTTTAGACATGTTGAAGATTATGAAAATCTGTCTTCAATAAAAATAAAGTTTAAAATTATTTAAAACGCTGGAATTTGTGGCCTTTTGTACGAAACAATATTTATAGAACTTATTTATATACTGTCAGATTTGCATATTACTTCACACTATCGAGTTAAGTAAATATTGACGGTATGATTAATTATAATTACCATGATATGTATAATAATTATTGTATTGTTATTTAATGTGTAAAATTACAAAATAAACCTTTTTTAAATCCCAATACTCTCAATATTTAGGTTCCTCAAATGTCTACCTCCATCATCAAACATTGGCATTCAAATTCAGATCAGTTTACCAACGAGAACAATCCTAAATATTGTTTAAGGTATTTTTTATATTTATAAACAATTAAACGATTTTCTCGACGACGAGATCTTGAAATTGGTTTAACAGGTTTTCAAGATGGCGGCACCGATCTTAAATTTTCATACAATTCTACGATATTAGGTTCCACACCCCGTAGGATACCGCCAATGAAGTCAAGTCCTACTTCATACTACTATGTTCTAAAGATAGCCAATGTTTGTGTTGGATCGCAACGTCGGTTCCTCCATTATTCTTCTGTGCGGTACATTTCAAATTTACAAAACTTAAAACACGCACGTTTCCGATGGAATCATAAGCGTGCAAGAAGTTCTATAACCTCCAAACGAACCGTACTATTAAAAATCAGACGTTGACATCGGACTCACCGGTGTGGACGCGCTTGTGCGTGTTGAGACTGGACTTCTGCGTGAACCGCTTGAGGCACAGGTCGCACTGGAAGGGCCGCTCGCCCGTGTGCGTGCGCATGTGCACCTCCAGGTACGGCTTGCGACAGAACGCCGCGTCGCAAACCTAACGGGTGACGCCATATTACACAGGTTGTTTCGAATGTGGAGCGACTACATTTTTTGGGGAATAGGGGACATCATTCTAAACAACTTTCACTATCTAACAGACTTGATCGGAGCAACTTTATTTTTCACTTCTATACAGGTTGATTTGATATTCGATAAATACATATATTGTGAAGGGTTAAAGTAGAGCCCATTTCCAGCAAATTTAACACTATAGAAACCGGTTCAAGTAATTTGGGATTTGAACTTTTTTTTTCAGTTTGTCATAATGTTATTGATACCTGGGTTAATTTTTGACTTTCGTTTGTTACCTAAGTCATCAATAATTCTGTGGAATAACTTAAAGTAAAAATAAACTCTTATTTTGATGCAGTGAGCTCATCACCTCACGTGATGAGAAAACTTAAATCCAATTTACAATTTTACAACACCGATTTTGTTTAAAAGACATCCTTGTTTTATCAGCTATCCACCATGGCAAATAGATTTTTTATCATTTTAGAGGCACCTTCATATGTTTCTGAAATCCATATCGACATTATCGGCACGTTGTTGAGCATACTACGCATCAGACCTCAGCTTAAAAATACTCTTTGTTTATCCATCACACTGTCAAACATAAGTTCCACTACCAACAAAGAGAGAATTAAAGAGTTTAAGTGATGCTAATTCTATGACTACCAACGCCATCTAGCAAAAGAGCCTGAACTTTCCATACAAAATATTTTTCGAGTTTTTGGGTATTTCTTTGTAATTTTCGTAATTTTATTTTCATCTAAACCTCCTCTGGACTGAGGAGAATAAAAACAAATAGGAATTATACAAACCGATCGGGCCATTTTAGAGATTTAGTAAGACTAACGTACAGCGACTCATTTTTATAAGTATAGAATAGCTGATTTGTATAGAGAAGTAAAAAATCAAGTTGCTCTGAGCTATATTGCTTGGGAGCTACTAACCCATTTCCGCAGCCGTTAGAACGTCGGAATAATTTACTAACTACATACATACAAAGGTATTTTTTACGGTTCTGTACCTTAAAGGGAAAAAGTAACCCTTATAGGATCACTTCGTTGTCCGTCCGTCTGTCTGTCCATCCGTCAAGATTTTTTTTTGTAGCAACACGTGGCGGCATTATTTGAAACTAATATCGATAACGCATGCCATGCAGGTCTGAAGTCTCTTGAAGGTGTGAAAAAAATCAAACTGATATGTCAAAGCAATCATAAGACTTCTCTCACAGTTTTACTGAATTGGGAAGTGTATTTATTTTAATAGCACAATTTAATAATTTAATAATTGCCTTACCTAACTTAACTTGGTATACATAACTATAAAAATTACTGAATATTCTTGATACTCGCTGGGAATCAAAACCTACAGGGTACTTCCCGTTGTCATAGAATCATGAAATTTGGTTCGAAGCAAAGTCATCACAAATAAATACGAAAACTGTAAATTTGCAGTTACATAACAACAACAAAACAAGTGTGTACGGAACTCTTGGAGCGCGAGTCCGGCTCGCACTTGACCGTTTATGTTATCTTAATCAGGTACATTCACTGTGGCTCTGGCCCCACTTTAGGATCCAGAAACAGCATGGTAACAAGAGAAGACATCCAAGCTCCGAGATTGACTGAGAAACATATAAAACCTTGGCCTGTTATGCCAAACACCAATGCCAGAGGTCGCGTCACGTCAATGTATTATATTCATGTGACCTGTAATAGTTTCCACTGCCGGGCAAAGGCCTCCCGGCTCACAGCCTTCCCTTCAATTACGATTACTTAAGACGACTTCTGAGGCGTTGAGGTTCGACTCCCACGCGGGAGGTCCCAGGTTCGAAGCCCGGCTGGGTAGCAAGAACAAAATTATCCCCAGGTGTTGGATGTTCATGTGTGACGTCGCTGATTCTGGTTCCCACAACAGTCACTAGGATACACTGGTGTGGAACCAAAGGCAACGAATGTAAAACATAAAAGAAAGAACTTACAGTACACTGGAAAGGTTTGTTTCCAGAGTGCAACTTCATGTGAACGTAGTACGACGAAGCCGATGAAAGTACTTTGCCGCAAACCTGCAATTTTATGGGCATGATTAAAACTTGCAAGATTTATTACGCAGATGAGGAAATAAAGTATTTGTGCCGCATTAAAATGTGCAGAGTTCAGTGTTGGAAGCAGGAATAATTACGCGTCGAAAAAGTATGCGAATAGAAATATCAGTAACTCTTATGTACAGTGACATAAGGTTCATTTTATCTGAACTCGAACACTTA
Source organism: Argyresthia goedartella (assembly GCA_949825045.1). NCBI lineage: Eukaryota > Metazoa > Arthropoda > Insecta > Lepidoptera > Argyresthiidae > Argyresthia > Argyresthia goedartella. The sequence goes on from OX463826.1 coordinate 16,811,246, forward strand.
TTCCCTCCGTTAATTATTCCTGCTTGAGCCACCGGTTACGGCTCACCTTACAGGCCTGCGGCTTAGATCTTGGTGTGGACGACCCTCCGTTTGAGACTTCCATTTTGGTTTGTACAGATCCCATCTCAACACCCATACCCTGTTAGCAACCATACAGGGAAAACGGGTTAAAAACAAAATAGATAATGTGTTTAGGCTTATGTAAGTTTCATGATCCCACATTCCACCATGGTCCTAAAAATCTTATACAATAATCATGTGTCTGCGTTCGCGGCCAAATATGCTGCCTTGGCTCCCGTTTGGTGGCGCTGGCGTAGTTGCGAGGCAAAGAGTTTCATTCATCTGAGGTTAGGTTCAAAAACACCTCACGAGATCTTTCAGAAACACTTAACACTGGCGTAATTAACCTCAAATGAGGTTGGCACGCCATTTATTGTAAGAAGTAAATATAATTTGACAAATACACAGCCTCTGACTACACCAGCGCAGCGATTAGGTGCCATTAATATCTTGAAATTGCCATTTGAGCAATTTATAAACCATGTTAAAGCGACTTTGTCGAAAAAGATATATTACAATGTTCAAGATTACTTAAATGACGGAACTGAATAAGGTTAATCAGGCTCAACACAGATCTTACTGTTAATAATTTTGTAATTATTTATTCCTGCTTATTATGTATTCTGCTAATATTTGTATTAGATAAGCACAAGCAATTTTTAAGAGATCTAAAAATCAACCTGTGCGAGTTTTACTCCTTTCTTCTCCCAGTGGTTTAATGTAGAGAAGTGGCAAAAAATGACGATTGCTAAGTATATATCCACAGTAATAAAGAGATTTGGAATACTACGCAATGACGTCGAGTGTTAAACTCATTTTGACTCTCGTGCCCATCAAATTTGACCTACATAGAAGCTAGAACGTATGTTTCAACATACCTGATGTCTACCATCCATGTCCATATCGACCCCTTCATCCTCCATTCCTTTGAAGCTGAGCTGTTCGGGAAAAATTAGGAGTTTTAATTTACATGCTTACATTACATATGTTATACCTGACACCTGAGTGCCGCCTGGAAGGGTAGCGGCGCACGGGAACAAGAGATAATATGCATGGGCAAAACAGAGACGGTGGCCTCGCTCAGGCGCCAAGAAGCCTTTTGAAAGTTATACCATATACATACGCAAAATCCAATGAAAAAAAATATGAAAATAAAAACTACTGTCTGTTTAGCTGCATAGGCAAAGAGGCATAGGCCGACAGGACAGTGACCCCGAGGTAATATCGGGTGACGATTTGCAATAGTGACAAAAGCTACTATACTAAAAGAACAATAATAAGTCCATCACAGAGTTCCACTGTTGAATTGCCTTATATGAAATGTAATAATTTGTCGAGTACAATTTATTTTAACTGAAATTTAGTAAACCCTAAGAATCATGAAGCATAAATTCTGAATTTGCGCAGGGATATTGCCGACGTAGCATTCCTCATGAAAATTGCTAGGGGTACCGTAGACTGTCCAAATCTACTCAACAAATTAAATTTTAAGGTCCCCAGTCGTAGTACTCGTAGACGTCCACTATTTCAGCTACCCTTGGTTCATAGCAACTACAGGGAAAATTAATTTCTCGTCAGAGCCTGCTCGACATTTAATCGTCTCTTCAAAACGAATATCGATGATGATCAGGACATTGATATTTTTAATAGCAGTGTTCAATCACTAGGTAATACTATCATTAGGAGGTTTGTAGCGAGTCGTGGTAACGTAGATGGAGGAGTGCGTGAGCAGTATAATCCTTAAAATCTTCCCTTCTGTGTGATTTGATTTAATCTATTTTATGAACTAAGTTACGTGCTGTTATTATTTAGACGACCATATGTGGATGCTTGTAATTAGCTTTTAGTATGCCATTTCCAATGTTATGTAAAAATTACAGCTGTAAGCTTCCTTAAGAAAATAAAAATAAAATAAAATAAACAATTACCCATACGTTTCATAGTAGCTGAATAATTTTAGTCTTTATATTAAAGTTTATTAAGATAAAGACTACAATTATTCCGCCTAGACATAAAAATATATGACATTCATTTCATTTCACATTTCACATAATCAGCAATTTATACATTTTTATTTCTTCCATGTACAAATGAGAAGAATTTTATCTTAAGTGCATAATACGGATGTTCTAAAGGTGATCTAAAAACATCGCGAGGAAACCTTCATTACTTCATAGCTGCGGCAATGGGCCCCTATCACGTAAAATGGAGTATGAATAACTGGCTGAAAGTGGGCACAACTGTGTCTTTGCCACCCCGTATGGAAAAGGCGTGACGCTATGTTATGTTGTTGTTATTCTTACATATCAACCAAACAAGAAAACATTGCAAACACAAAATGATGCGAAGCAAAGGGATACCCATCACATACACAGCTACAACAAGCAGTTTGGAGTCCCTTACCTCATCCTGATCGTGGTGCTGCATCTCCTGCTGGTGTTCCATCATGTCCTGGTGCTGCTGCTGGGCAATGAGGCTGTCCTTGCTGTCCTCGTGATGCATGAGCATGCCGTGCGCCTCCGACCGCACCACGGCTGGTGGGCCAGTGTGGATGTGCGGGTGGCTGTAGAAGCTGCGGGGAGTTCTCTACACTTATAAACATGTTTTTGGATTATTCCAATCAACTGGAGCGAATGTGGGCCTCTGCCACTCCATATATATGTGTTCAGGCTTCTCGGCACCTAATGACCTCGCAGGGGCCCATCAGCTACGAGGTAGCGTAGCGATCAGATGCCAAGAAGTGTGAACGTCGGCGATTCACCGAGCAATTAATTATGGAGTCGATCTAACCTGGTCTGTGCTTCGGTCCCGTCAACTTCCTGTCTCTCTGCAAGGCCCGGGTGCACCCTAGGCTCTTCTTGGTAGACAGGTTCTTCAGCCAACCAGGTATGACTGGCAGGCCAGCTTCGACGAGCACAGTGTTCCAACACAGGTTATGTTACGTGGGAAAACCAATCGGCCACGTAAATGCGAACTTTATCTGGTTCGGGGAACCACAACACACTCAGCTATATAGACAATCCTGAGGGGAACCCGAATACATTCCAGATGGCTTGCGATTTAATTTCAATACCCTAATCAATACGCGTTACATTGCGAGGGCTTTTCGTCTGCCAGTTGTCAAAAACTGCAAGGTTGGCAGCAACGTCAAATTCAAAATGGCCGTTCCGAAAACCATCGATCGAATATCGATTTTGAATCGAACAATATGTGTCCGTTATATTGTGGAAACTGTTAGTTTGTAAACTATCGAGTAAATAGTAAACGAGATCGACAGGGCTTAAAATGTATGTTTCTTTTGTTCTTACATGTCACCTACCCTGACCTAAGTACCCCATGTCATGAAGATGATGACGATATCATTCGTCATATCAGCCGACAGTTCCGAAAACCATCGATCGAATATCGATTTTGAATCGAACAATATGTGTCCGTTATATTGTGGAAACTGTTAGTTTGTAAACTATCGAGTAAATAGTAAACGAGATCGACAGGGCTTAAAATGTATGTTTCTTTTGTTCTTACATGTCACCTACCCTGACCTAAGTACCCCATGTCATGAAGATGATGACGATATCATTCGTCATATCAGCCGACAGCGTGCTACGTAGGACCCCATGTACCTCCAAGTCAAAGCAAAAGCACACACGTGTTAAAAGTACCAAACGAGCATAGATCCGCAGCAGACATCAGGACTCACCTCATAGGCTCGGCCTTGATCTGCTGCTCGAACATGGAGATGGTGGCCAGCAGGTCGCCGGGGGGTGGCACGGGGACGCCCACGCCCCGCGCCACGCCCCCGACGCCCACGCCCCAGTGCGCCGGGAAACTAATGGCGACTTCCGCCGGCGCACATTCTCAATCTAGTTAGTACCTGCGGATGGAGACGGCGATTGGTTATTGCAATTTGGAAAGTTTATCCATTTACTCTAATCCACGCTTTCACAATCTGTTTCACAATTTTCGTTTCATTTGATTTACGAATAAGGACCAGACTGAGAAGTATGGTTTCCATTCCACGTATATCATACAGGTGACATTTAATTAGCTGACCATATTTTGGGAAATGCCAGTATCCATCAACATGAACAACTTTCCCCAAGAAACATGGTCGCTAATGAAAAAAATAAATCGTCCCTCAGTACATTGACCCGGTCTTATGATAACAAATTACAATACAAGTTACTATGGGAGAACCAATTTTTTATTTTCGTTTTCGACCATTTGTTTCTTGAGTAAAGTTGTTCATAGTTATAGGTCATTCCCCAAAATATTGTCAGCTAATTGAAATGTCACTCTGTAATCCACAGATACAGATGTAGTGAATAATCCTTTCCTTTCGTATTTTCTCGGAAATGTTCGTTTTTGTCTTACTACTTTGATACATTTGACATTGATAAATAAAGTATGCGATTTATTTGATACCTACACGTAATTTAATAATACAGTAATTCATAGACACATCGGCACCATTCGGGTGTTATCGTTGTTCCGAGTTTTGCCGATAGGAAAGGATTATTCACTACATCTGTACTATAATACCTACTATAGGACACAGATATAACGCATGACATGCATGTACAGTTGGCCGAAATTAAACGTGGCCAGAATGTTGGAATTAAAACATTAATTCAAAAAGATTTGACAAAAGCTCTGGGGCTTTCCTACTCCAGAGTAATGCTGTTAGTGTAATGGGTACCTTTGGCCCGGGAGATTCTTGGGGTTTGTTTGCTTTGTGACGACGATGTGTAATTTCGACATTTTGTATTTTGTTGTGCATGTTAAGTTTAATTATAGTCCTCTTAAGTTTGAGTTATTAAATTTGAATAATGAAAAGACCAAAATATTTTTAAAACATTGTTTAGGCCTAATTCTATGATAACAGTGACCATTTTTAGGGTTCCGTACCCGAAGGGTTCCCAACGGGACCCTATTACTAAGACTCCGCTGTCCGTCCGTCCGTCTGTCACCAGGCTGTATCTCAAGAACCTAGCTAGCTAGAGAGTTGAAATTTTCACAGATTATGTATTTATGTTGCCGTTATAACAACAAATACTAAAAAACAGGATAAAAGAAATATTTAAGGGGGCTCCCATACAACAATTCTTTCAATACCACATACAAACTTATGGATGCACCTGGTTACGTACATGGAGTGTGAAAGTAACCGCACCAATAACTTTGTAAACAATATTTTGCTGTGTAAAATCCAAACTATTCACTCCACACCATCGCTTCCATTGAACGGTGGTACGGAACCCTTCGTGCGCGATTTAGACTCGCACTTGACCGGTTTTTTTATTGTACGTAAGTTTACACGCGCAAATTTAGGAAAATAAAAAATCCAACTGTGTGAAAATCTGGCCAAGTTATATTCCGGAAACTGTAAAAAGAAAGAAGTTAATCAGACAGTTGGATTAAATGATTAGTACACTACCCTGAATGAAGGGTACCCTTGGCCCCACCCCAATATGGGACCCTTATTACACCTCTCTTATTGTTTAGAGTTACACCTCTCGTATAGTTTATCTCGTATAGGTATTACAATGCCAGGGCATATATAATAAGGGCTGTCAACGGAAGGTCAACCTATCAACCCGAACTGAGCCAGTGTGATGGAGTATGGCTCAATCTTACACGTATCCGGTTAAAGGCCTGTGCCCCTCGGTGGGGACGTTGATGGGCTAGATTTATTAATCTCACCTCATTAATCCACTGGAAGTATCATTAGGCTAGGATTAATCTTGGTTCAGAAAAGTCAAAAAGGGGTATAACAGTCTTATAAAAAAAAAAAAAAAAAATAACTTAGAAACATAATGTAGGTGCTATTTGAAAGCTAATGAGATGGAGAATAATATTTCGTATATAATATTTTTTGGGCTCACCTTTAGCGGATGACCTACTCGCTAGGGCGTCCAATTTTTTGCGTTAAGTTGGGGGTCATTTGATCATCTTTCTGAAGGTTTCAGGTTGCGGAACTCAATAGTTTTTAAAATATGTTTTTTTTTTAATCTGAAAATACTTTGTAAAATTATGTAACGAAACGCAAATAATATTGTTACGCCGGTAGGTTAGGTCAAAAACTTTGAACGTCAATTTCAGTGCTTTAGAGGCGTTTTCAGCAGGCTGAAAAGTCATTTCAGGCCGTTTCAGAAGTTACTCTATCACATATCTAAAGATCGAAATTTCACCCAAGTTGCCGTCGTTTTCAGGCGCCTGAAACATGTTTTCAGTCCGTTTCAGGGCACCCTCTATCAGATGACGCCATAACCTGAAAACCCGTTTTCAGGCGTTTTCAGGACCCCTTATGGGCCTCTGAAGCACAAATCGTTATATGGCGAAATATCCGGTAGGAGTGACAGAGATAGCACTACTAGAAAGAGATAGCTATACTCGGAACATTCGAGAAGTGTGTGACAGAGATAGCACTACTAGAAAGAGATAGCTATACTCAGAACATTCGAGAAGGGAGTGACAGAGAGAGTGCACCATAAGAGAGAGACATATATGGTCTCGAATGTTCTCGGCCCGCACGCTGGTCCTTACTAGAATATTCGCGATATGTGTGGACAATGTGTCCAGAGCGGCTCCGCGGGATATAAAAGGCGTCGACGGCCGGCGCGAGTTAGTTATATTTTAACTGCGATCGAGTGCTAGTACAAGGATAATCGGAAAGAAAGACTCTTCGTGTGAATAGTGAGTGCATAATTAGTGAAATAGTGTGTGTGTGTTTTAGTGGATTTTATGTACAGTTCGTGTGAATTGTAAGTGCCTAATTTGGGTAATAAAGTGAGTGTTTTAATTAGTGGATTAATTCGTGTTTTTCTATCAAATACGAACCCCACGCTCGTAACATTTGGTGTCAGAAGTGGGATAGAAAATGCCGTTAATGCCACGAGAAACCGAGCCAAAAGGAGTGACGACGCGAAGCCAAACGTCTGGGTCTGGAGACTCGACGCCTGGTACGTCGGAATCACCTGCTCCAGCTGCACAAGGAGTAGACCTCAACGTTATATTCGTCCTCCTAAAGGAACAAGCGAGAGAGCTAAAGGAACAGTCGCGAAAACAGGAGGAACGGGCCAGGAAACAGGAGGAACAGGCACGAATGCTTCGTGAGGTACATGAGTCCACGACCGCTTGGAAGAGAGAGTTGTTCGAGGTCCAGGAAAAACTGGCTGATATGGATGAAAAACTGGAGAGTCGAGTCCATGATGTCGATAAAAAAATTGAGACCTGTGAGAGCCGTCTCCAAAAACTTGAGATAAAAGTGGCTAATGGTCCAAGTACCTATGTACCCGACGCATCGGTGTCCGGAGGCGGCAGGTTCAAAGTGCCCCCCTTTGACGGTAGCTCATCGTGGACTGCCTATAAGCTGCAGTTCGAGTCTGTTTCCCAGGCTAATGGTTGGAGTAAGGAGCAAGCCAGGACAGCACTGACGTTGGCGCTGCGCGACGAGGCTCTTACCATACTAGAGGCTCTGGGAAACGACCGGACTTACGACCGCCTTCTAGAAGCCTTGGAGGCACGATACGGTGACAGTCACCTGGAACACGTGTACCGAGCTCAGTTAAAGGACAGGACACAAGGACGTAACGAGTCCTTACAACAGTGGGCCCTGGAAATCGAGAAGTTGGTTAGGAAGGCCTATCAACGTACGTCAGCATCCTTTGTGGACAGTATGCTGGTGCAGGCCTTCATCGATGGGATCCGGGATCTGGAAGTGAGGGCAGCCGTGCGATTGGGACATCATGGCAGCCTAAAGGATGCAGTAGCCCACGCTCGAGGTGGAAGCTGTACGACAGGATTCATCCAGGCCTTTCAGGGTGCGAGAAGTGTCGACTACGAAGCCAGTAGATTTCCGCCGCGAATTTGGGCCACGTTGCTACCATTGTGGAGAACGTGGTCACCTGCAGTCAGGCTGTCCAAAAAGGACTAGGAGGGACAGAGACCCCGCTCCAATGGCGAGGAAAATAGGCTCTGTGGAGTCAGAGCCCCAACAGGGAAACGAATAAAAGCCAGGACTATGGGACGAGTGCTGGCTGGCGGTCGAAATGTCCCAATTATGATCTCACAGGCAAACCACGGGAATAGTCTGGTTGTCAATGGAGAAATCTGTGGAATACCATGTCTCCTTACCATAGACACCGGAGCTTCTCGGACTGTGATCAGCTCTCGGCTACTGAGACACCTGACCAGATATCATCTAGTCCGACCTAGGCATCTCCAGCTGCAAACTGCTACCGGCCAGTACGTTTCCGTCCAAGGAGAACGAGAGTTAGCTGTGAAAATAGGTGAAAAAGAATACTGGCATAAAATGATCGTTGCTAACATCGTCGACGACTGCATTATTGGATTGGATTTTATGAGGAGACATGACTGTAAAATCGACTTGAAGGTTGGAGTTCTAAAGTTTGGAGTTGATGAGATTCCTATACAAGGTGGAGTAAATGGAAATGTTTACTGTACCAGGAGAACCATTCTTCAACCAAGGTCACAGGTTTTAGTTCCAGTGAAATTGCCGAACTCCACAAGGCCGCAATCTCACCGCTGTATGGTGGTAGAGAGGTTGGATGCTGATAAACCGTGGATAACAGCCCGTACAATGGTAACCACGGCATCTACAGCATTTGTAAGGATCCTTAATCCAAGCGACACGGAATGCGTCCTCAATAAAGGAACGCTGGTCGGATCATGCCAAGAAATTTCTTGGATAAGAGGCTGCCGGGAATCTGAGGTAAACGTGAAACCTGGGCATGTTAAGCCTTCAATGGATGTTGAAAAATTACTAAATGACTCCAGGGAGCACCTTACCGAGGAGGAATTCCTTAAGGCACGTAGCTTACTGCTACGATATCGCAACGTCTTTTCTTCGCATGATGATGACATTGGAAGAACTGGAGTGGTTCAGCATGAGATCGACACTGGGGAAACTATGCCTATCCGACAGCGCCCTCGGAGAGTTCCAGTAGCTCGGGAGAAGGAGGTTGAGGGCATGATCAAGGAAATGCAAAGAAGCGGCGTTATTGAACCTTCAACAAGCCCGTAGTGTTCTCCCGTAGTTTTGGTTCAGAAGAAGGACGGCACCATGAGATTCTGTATTGACTACCGTCGACTTAATGATGTAACCAAGAAGGACAGTTATCCACTTCCACGAATCGACGACACTTTAGACACATTGAACGGAATGAAATGGTTTTCAACGTTGGATCTGAAAAGTGGCTATTGGCAAGTCGAAATCAAGGACAAGGATAAGGAGAAAACGGCCTTCTCTACTGGCAAGGGACTCTGGCAGTTCAATGTTATGCCATTTGGACTGTGTAATGCACCAGCCACATTTGAGAGATTAATGGAACAAATATTAGCTGGACTTCTAGGAGAAACTTGCTTGGTCTATTTGGATGACATCATTATCGTTGGTAGAGACTTCAACGACCACTTGAATAAATTGGAGCAGGTGCTAGGCAAACTACGAGGGGCAAATCTGAAACTCAGTCCGAAGAAATGCTCGTTTTTCAAACGTAAAGTGAATTACTTGGGACACGTGATTTCGAAGGACGGCATCCAGACAGATCCTGAGAAGATAAGCGCCGTGAAGGATTGGCCGACGCCAAAAGACAAGACTGCAGTACGTGCCTTTTTGGGGCTTTGTTCATACTACAGACGTTTTGTGAAGAACTTCTCGGATATAGCAAAGCCTTTGCATCAACTAACGGAAGAAAAGCGATCATTTGACTGGAACGAACAATGTGAGTCAAGTTTCAACGAGCTTAAAGGAAGACTTTGTGAAACGCCAATATTGGGGTATCCAGACCCGGACGAGGATTTCATTGTGGATACAGATGCTAGTAATACTGGAATTGGAGGTGTCTTGTCGCAAAATAAAGGAGATAACGAAGTTGTGATTGCATATTTCAGTAAGTCATTGTCAAAACCAGAGAGGAATTACTGTGTAACTCGGAGGGAATTGCTAGCAGTTGTCAAGACGTTACAGCATTTCAGCAAATACCTGCTGGGCAAAAAGTTTCGTATCAGAACTGACCATGCTGCTTTAAAGTGGTTGCTAGAATTTAAAAACCCCGAGGGACAAGTGGCGAGATGGATTGAACAACTGCAGGAGTATGATTTCATCATCGAACACCGTAGTGGGAAATCACATGGAAATGCTGACGCCCTATCACGTAGACCTTGTGCGGACGACTGTAAACATTGCTCAAGACAAGAAGGCAAGGAATGTGTTCGAATGATAAGAACTGATACGGTTAGCGACGAGTGGAGTGATGAAATCATGCAGCAAGCGCAACAAGAGGACCCTGACGTGAGACCCATTTTTGATTGGATTAATGCTGGCGCATCTAAACCAAGATGGTGTGATGTAGCTCCTATGAGTGCGGTAACAAAAAGCTACTGGGCACAATGGGATAGCTTGGTCATGCATAATGGCGTTCTATGTAGAAAATGGGAATCAACAAATGGGAAGGATGCTCACCTGCAAGTCGTTGTCCCAAAGAAAAGGGTGAAAGAAGTTTTGAGAAGCTTTCACGATGGAACATCCGGTGGACACCTTGGAGTAAAAAGGACCCTAATGAAAATTCGGCAACGTTTTTATTGGATTCACTGCCGAGAAGATGTTGAAAATTGGTGTAAACGATGCACTAACTGTGCATCAGTCAAGGGACCGCATACCCGTAGCCGAGGAACGCTCAAGTTGTACAACGTGGGAGCTCCTTGGGAAAGGGTTGCATTAGATGTCACAGGACCTTTCCCAGCATCGGACTCCGGAAACAAGTACATTCTTGTCGTGATGGATTACTTCACGAAGTGGCCTGAAGTATTTGCCATTCCTAATCAAGAAGCGGTAACCATAGCAGAAAAGTTAGTGAACGAAGTATTCTGCCGGTTTGGGGTACCACTCGAAATCCACAGTGATCAAGGAAGAAACTTCTAGTCTGCGGTCTTTCAGGAGACTTGTCGCATAATGGGAATTCATAAGACGAGGACTACGGCGTATCATCCACAGTCAGATGGAATGGTTGAGAGATTTAACCAGACACTGGAGAGACATCTAGCCAAGGTCGTTGAGAGCCATCAAAAAGATCGGGATCGGCATATCCCCCTCTTCCTGTTGTCTTATAGGTCGGCAACTCACGAAAGTACGGCGGTTACTCCATCGTATGCGAATTTTGGAAGAGAACTCCGTCTGCCTGCAGATCTCCTGACTGGACGTCCGCCCGATACACCGAGGACCATCACGGAATATGCAAATGATTTGCGGGATCGGATTGATGATGTTCACAGCCTGGTACGTGAACACGGGCTCCACGCTAGCATAAAGATGAAAACCCGATATGACCGGAAGTCTTATCAAGTGGGTTTTGAGGAAGGTTCGTTGGTGTGGCTACATAACCCTATGCGACGAGTAGGAAAGTCCCCGAAACTATCTCCGAATTGGGAAGGGCCTTACAAGGTAGTCACCAAAATAAACGACGTCACGTATCGAATCCAGCGGAATCCTCGTAGTCCGAGCAAGATTGTTCATGTTGACCGGCTGGCCAGATACCACGGAAATAATGATGCTCGGGACGAGCATGTCTTAGGAGGGGGTAGTGTTACGCCGGTAGGTTAGGTCAAAAACTTTGAACGTCAATTTCAGTGCTTTAGAGGCGTTTTCAGCAGGCTGAAAAGTCATTTCAGGCCGTTTCAGAAGTTACTCTATCACATATCTAAAGATCGAAATTTCACCCAAGTTGCCGTCGTTTTCAGGCGCCTGAAACATGTTTTCAGTCCGTTTCAGGGCACCCTCTATCAGATGACGCCATAACCTGAAAACCCGTTTTCAGGCGTTTTCAGGACCCCTTATGGGCCTCTGAAGCACAAATCGTTATATGGCGAAATATCCGGTAGGAGTGACAGAGATAGCACTACTAGAAAGAGATAGCTATACTCGGAACATTCGAGAAGTGTGTGACAGAGATAGCACTACTAGAAAGAGATAGCTATACTCAGAACATTCGAGAAGGGAGTGACAGAGAGAGTGCACCATTAGAGAGAGACATATATGGTCTCGAATGTTCTCGGCCCGCACGCTGGTCCTTACTAGAATATTCGCGATATGTGTGGACAATGTGTCCAGAGCGGCTCCGCGGGATATAAAAGGCGTCGACGGCCGGCGCGAGTTAGTAACATCTTCCGCACATCGCCGAACTGGCGCCGCACCACGCGCGCCCGCCCGACCGCCGCCGCCTGCCACGCGACCTGGTTGCCTAGCCGGCGATCACCCACTGCACACCAGCGCCACAAGAAGACCACCGCCCGCAGGGGCCATCCGATGACCTGTCCACAGGAGTGGACAGAGGCGATTCTTCGGGAAGAGGTCCGTCGACCTGACCCCGACTCCCCACGCCCCAGAAGGGGTGCGTGAGATGACTATGATGATGATGCGAGTTAGTTATATTTTAACTGCGATCGAGTGCTAGTACAAGGATAATCGGAAAGAAAGACTCTTCGTGTGAATAGTGAGTGCATAATTAGTGAAATAGTGTGTGTGAGTTTTAGTGGATTTTATTTACAGTTCGTGTGAATTGTAAGTGCCTAATTTGGGTAATAAAGTGAGTGTTTTAATTAGTGGATTAATTCGTGTTTTTCTATCAAATACGAACCCCACGCTCGTAACAATATGTTTAAATCTGGACTGTGGTCAAAATACATTACCTACGTTTCGCTGTACGCATATTTGAAAAGATAAGAAATCTCTAAAAAAATGAGGAAATGTGGAATCGTTTTTTTATAATAACTATTTTAATAAAAACGTTCATTTAACTTGCAATTTATGTTTGTTTATTTATTTTACGTCAATCAGATTTAATTGAGTGTTTTTTCGTAAAATATCACTTTAGATAAATAAAAAAGTTGTAATTTTTGTTCCAAACTATCGCATTTTGTTGGGGCGTTGCCCGTGTTGTTGGATGGGCGGCCTACCAAAATGGCCGCGTTCATGACGCCATTCCGTTTTCTAGTAGTTTCGCGGATGTTCTATTTTCTTGTTCTCTCGATATTTACAAGCAAAAACAACTGGCTAGAGTAGGTTATTGTGGCTACTTTTCAATCGGGTTATAGGTTAGGTTTGAACCTTAAAGAAGCTAAACCGGAGCGGAGCGGAGCGAAGCGTATGCAAACAAAAACGACTGGCTAGAGTAGGTTATTGTGGCTACTTTTCATGTAAATTTTAATGATAGCATTATGGAGCATTTGTGGAGGAGAAAGGTGTCGAGGCAGAAAAATGACCCTTTCGAAAAAAGCAACTAGGCATTTCCACGGGGGGGGGGGAGTAGTAGGGGGCATCTACCCCCCCCCCCCTCTCAAGGTCAATGTCAGTCTAAATTTTGTTTTATTTTAACAACATAACCTCAAAACTTTAAAAAACATATCTCAGCAACTAGGCAGTACTGCCTGCTCTTCATCATTATAATCCAGTTGATTTGACCACGACAAACCCTTTCAGTCCGAAGTTATATTTTTTTTTTGCAATTGGTGCATGGTTCACGAAAATTTATAATCAAATGGCTGTAAAAAAATAAGGGGGTGGGATTTTTTTAAACATTTTTTTTGTCGATAAAATAGGGTCCTTAATCCTATTTAATATGTCCAGTTTATAAAGATTCACACTGTATGGTCCGGTGGCAAACGCACTGGCATTTCGGCATTTCCACGATCAGTTTTACTCATTCCGTGCCCAAGCCGAGGACGCTTGTTGTAAACAGTCAGAGGCAGGAACGGCCGCCGCCACCCAGACGACGAACGTGACGGCCGGCGGCCGGCGGCCGGCGCCCCGTAACGTTCGCCCATTGATTACCTATAGGTCTAGAGCAAATGCGCCTAATATTGCATGCATCGAACTTTACTCTCAGTATCTGTAAACGGTTTTAAGTTAAGTTTCGCTGTTTTGTGAAATGACGCGTAAATGACATTTGTATTTTTTTCGCATATCCTCAAACTTAAATGTGTAACTTTTGTTTTGATACCTTGTTGGTCATAATAATACATTCATTCATTAGTTTCATTAATCATTAAACATGAGGCGGTATAACATATTCGAAAAGGTAGCAGTGTCTTATGTTTCACGTTTCACTCTTTCTCTCTACACTCACTCTTATGTCACGCGTTTCATACTATGTTTTCCATCACACTTGCGAGAAAAAAACAGACACTTCTCCTGACTGCAGCGAAGCGGACAACAGAAGGTTATGTGTTGGACCTGTATGTGTACAGGGTTACTGGTAAGTCAACCTATATACGTTGCGAGATGGTAGCTTAGGTCAAGACTCACCATTGTTACTACAACACCGTTTAATTTACGGTTTTCGAGTTATGGGACTAAAGATTTTTAAATAAAAACGTCATTATACATATTTTATACAAATTTTCCTTTTCGCTTAATTTTATATTTAAAACCAAAAATGAACCGACCACTACAAAAAATGCATAAATAAAGGATTATGAGGAAAACTAAATAAACCATTAAGTAATCACATGATTACTTAATGGTTTGACTTTATACCAGTGTCACCAAAAATACCAGTAACTGTTGGTGCAAACAATACTAGAATAATAAACATTTGGATAGCTAGAAAACTTTCTAGCTATCCAAATGTTTATTATTCTTGGAAAACTAGGCGACATAGAAGATCAGTAGCGTACTCAAAGATGAGCGGTGCTCAAAACAAGGTTAAGATGTTATAAATGAGTTACGAAACGCCTGAGTATTCTGATTGTTATTGCATGGCCTAACTTAAACTTTTCTATGACTAATACAATGTCATGTCTTGTTCTATTTCACTTTTAACCACCCCTTGGTTTTTGGAAAATAATGGCGATAAAGCTATTGTTTGGGCGCCCATGAGAGAGCTACTGCCAATTTTTTTTTACAACTGCGCCGTTAACCACAAATAAACATCAAAATAAAGGTCAATTCATGGGAAAAATGCATGACAAAACAGCTGATAAGAAAATAGGGATTAACTTCATATTTCAAATGATTACATTTAAAATAATGCAAAAATAAACTTGAACTTTCGTCACTTGTGTTGTGCGTACCGTGCATCTGTATGTATACCTACCTCCCTGAGCAAACATTTTCTTTCATAGCGAATTGGCTTGTATTGTGGACATTTGAAACTTCTCCTGAATTGTGACCTGGCTGTGTAACTCGGACTTCAACTTGCTCGTGATTCGGATTGTGAGATTTTGGTTCACGATGTCGGTGTTTTCTAATAACGAATATGCTGAGATTCTTGTGTTACGGGTTTTGTCAAGGGAATTCTCGAGCAGCACGGCCCGAGTATGTGCAATGTTATCCAGGTCGTCGAGTGCCAGATGTCTGTGATTAATAGTGGTACCGACGAGTGTATAGATAAATTTTCTGAAATAATATTTCCCTTGTATTTTTTTGTCACTGGCGTTTTTTCCCACGATTTATTTTTAATAAAAGTTTTTTTTACTAGTAATATATTTTTCTACACGCTTTAATTTCTTCTGTTTCTTTTTGTCCGACATATATTTTTCTATGCAATTATTATCTCAATCCGTTTTTTTTTCATATACATATGTTTGACCGATATAATAATTTTCCAGGTGTTTATTTCCTCATACACTTTTTGCTTGATTTAACTTTCATCCATATACGTCACGCCTTTTCAACAAAAATTGAATTCAAGAATTTCAAAAAAAAAAACTGTAAAAATTGACAACTGAGTTACCGAGGTATTCTAATAGAATTGCCTAATTATCTGAAAACTAAAAATATAATTACATATATTGTTGTATGCCTAAATTACGTAAATATTTTGTCGGAAATGTAGTTTTTTAAGCAATTATTTTTTTTTACCCCGAGGGACACTAAAATGTCGATTTAAAAGTTGTTTGACCCATGTAAGACATCGACGTAGAGGAAGAAATAAGAAGACCCTACGCTACGACATTTACGAATAATGTTGCTGACCAGCTTGGCATCTCACAGTGGGAAGTATGGTTCACCACCCTGGCTGGAAACTACCCGTAACACTACACGCCAGTTCATGTGATTGAAGAAGTATTCAAAGTATTCAAAGTATTTATTCAAGTAGTTGAAAATAACAATGGATTCTTGTGGCCCCACACTAGGCAAAGCCTGTATCGTGGGTGCCCTCTGTGGGTACATACAGTTTCGTTTCTTACAACTACGTGACATTAAAAAAATATATTTACAGTGGTGGTCATATAATTAAGAACGATTTGTAGTACCAGATATTTTTTTTCAAAACTATGCTATGTGTACTTTTAAGTTCCTTCTTAAAAGTAATTAGTTGTGTTATGAAATAGCTACATCGATAAAGTAAACGGGATTAGGAGAAATATTTAAAACATTTACTATTTTTTTTACAAATTTAATTGATTATCGATAATTACAAATTCAAGTAGTAAAAATGCTGGACAAATAATTAAGAACGATTCTTAAGCTGCTCGAGAGTTGTTTCCGTAGATACTTAGATTTTACAAATCACATTAAATAAGACAGTGACAATGTTAAAAATTATAATTTAATACATTTTATTCTAAGTTAATAGTTTGTAGCGTGACCATGGCTTTTAATAACTGCCTTACACCGACGAGGCATTGATTCTATCAATTTTTGACATTTTTCAAGAGAAATAGAGCGCCATTTTTCTAAAAAAACGTTATATAACTCAGTTAGGTTACTACATCGTCGATTTGAAACCTTTTTCTTGACTTCGCACCAAAGATGCTCTATGGGATTTAAATCTGGGCTGTTCGGTGGCCATTCTAAGACAGAAACTGATTGAGATGTGAGGAATTCTTTAACGGTGCGTGCAGTGTGCTTCGGATCGTTGTCGTGTTGGAATGTCCAAATAATCGGAAGTACGTCTTCAGCATATGGTAACATAGTTTCTTCGAGTATATTTTTGTACTGGAATTGATCCATGTTTCCTTCTATCAGTCTAACAGGTCCAACACCATGACCAGAGAAGCATCCCCAAATTTTCACATTTCCACCACCATGCTTTAATGTCATTTTTGTGTACTTGGGGTCGAATGCTGTATTCGGAGGGCGTCGAACATATCGTTTCCCATCAGAACATACTCTGTTAATTTTTGTTTCGTCAGATAAAAGAACATTTTTCCACTGTCTTGCTGTCCAGCTTTCATACCTCCTAGCAAATGCAAGCCGGGCTTGCCTATGACACTGTTTCAACATGGGCACCTTTCTTGCTATCCTTCCGTTCAACTTCGCTTCTACCAATCGCCTTCGGATAGTGCGCGCTGAGATCGCTGAAGGGTTATTTTCACCAAAGTATTCTTTTTTTGACTCATTAGACCCCTTAAAAGGGTATTGTTTTGCCAAACGCACGATATTTCGATCGTCTCGCTGAGATGACTTTCTCTGTTTAGGTACACGAGGAATATTTAAAGTTGTTTGATGTGTGTTAAAATGCTTCACAGCGTGGAATATCATCGTTTTTGACCACTGCAAATGATTGGCAATCTTTTTGTATGACCAATTCATATCGCGAAGTTTTATTATTACTTCCCTTGTAGATGCATCACAACTTTTATTTTTTCCCATTTTTTTATTATGAAACGATCAACTTTTTGACTTTTACAGAACTAAATGGCGCCAAAATTACTCGAATAGTGGCCTAGTTATAGAGTGTTCTCTATTTAAATTTGAATAAAAAAATAAACTATCCAGCGTTCTTAATTATGTGGCCAGCCAGTAAGTTTGCAATAACATGTTAAGATATATTATATACAAAAAGTTTACTTATATAATAATATTGTTGAATTTATCATATTATAACTGTATGCTACGATTGTGTAAAACAGTTTTACGATACCGAGAGAGATACAAAACGATATGCAATAAGTGTTAATCTCGTAAGTTTGAAAAAAGCTTGTTTTCAAATAGTCGTTCTTAATTATATGACCACCACTGTATATATGTAAATATTCTTAATACACACAAAATAAGTAAAATAAAATAATATAATAATACAACAATTAGTTTTTAAATAAATCATGAAACATTCAGAAGGTGATCCTATTAGGATTTCTGTCGCTTTATTTTAAGTGCAGATGCCGAAGATCCGAACATATGTAAAATAATTCTATGCACAGAAGAATAATAATTATGTGATTGTTTGTATGCATAACCAACTATCATAATGCTTACTATTGGGCTCAAAAGAACTAGGCAATCCAAATAAGAAGAGAGTGAAAGGATACCAACGAAGATTTAGTGCGAACATCTGGATGGGAATTATTAACATTTTAATTGGACCTGTCTTATGGCGTAACTCTCTGAAGTTCATAGCGTGTGTCTATGGTTCATCTCATGCTCATACAATTTCATCGATTGCGGGGTATCACCGAAGGCTTCTAGGCTTCATTTAATGTGCTTGGGTTTGGCCTCCATTATGATGATACTTGCGTGATAACAATTTGACAGATGAAGCTGGTGCAAGGTGTCAAACGTAAAAGGCTGCTGTTTATGGTCCTCAGAATTTGAATGGTGAACATTACCAAACATTTATGAAAACGGAATTAGATGATTCATTAGTTGATTTACCGCTCACACTGATAATAGACATGTGGTATCAATATGATGGCTGTCCATCCCACTACTTTAGCGGCGTCCGGGATAGGTTGAATAAAAATTATCCAGACAAATCGATCGGGAGAGGAGATCCACTGCCATGGCCTTTGCCTTGCGGTGTCCAGACCTCACCCCAATGGATTATTACTTATGGGACACATGAAGAGTATCGTGTACCAAGATGGTCAACCTGTTGCAGGTGACGAAATTTTGAAGCAAAGAATTATTAACGCGACTGAACAAATTAGAAGGCAACTCACCACCAGAGTGGTCAAATTGAATTGAGAAGAAAAGATTAAAAAAATGTACAAGGAACACGGTCGTGTTTAAAATGAAATGTAAAGAAAATACTCTAACATTAGATAATACATACCTATTTGGTCTTATTATAATAGCTTTTTAATTATTATCTGTGTATACGTGTATTGTTTATTTTATATTATGTAATGAAGTATAAGTAATTAAGTGAGAAAATAAAAATATTTTGTTCTTATTCACATGTTTTGTCACTTACAACAATATCTTAACTAACCGTTTGTTTAAAGCACAGCGCATCTTAAAGACTGCTTATCTACTTTTTTGAATGGCTAGAGAAAGTTTATTTTCTTGGTGACACTATTAAGTCAAAACATTGTAAACAGTTAATAAATTATTTTTTTCATTAAGCCTGTATTATGGGGTATTTTCGGTGTTTTTTTTTTGTTTTTAAATATTAAATTTATTTTATTTTTAACTAAAACCAGCAAAAATAGTGGACTGAATCACCAAAAAAAGGAGAATTGGTACGAAATATATGTAAAAGCAACGTTTTCTTCAAAATTCTTTAAAGTCTCGTAACTCGGAATCGGTAATTTTTTGGCAGTGTGTTTCATAGTGTTTATAGTCAGTTTTGTTTTGACCCATGCATAACGCAAAGTACCTATGTTGTGCGATTTACCAGTAAACCTGAAAGGTTCTGGACCATGGCCAGCTGGATGTCATCGCTGACTTTTAAAAGTGCTGTGGTAGTTCTGTGTCCTGTTCTGAACCCAGATTGCTATGATGATTTTGGAAAGGATAGGTAAAATAGAGATGGGCCGATAGTATTTGAAGGAGTAGGGATTGTAAATTTTAGGCAGTGGGATAAGGAGCGCTGTCTTTCATAGACCAGGAAAAGAGCTGACCGATAGAGAATAATTCATAATGTGGGTAATAGGCGTGAGCTTCAAGGACTCTGTGGATCATCTGATGGCTGATGTTGTCGCCACCAGCAGCTTTGGAGGTTATTGAGTTAGGATTGTTGAGGATTGGACTGCTGTTGTGTGCCGGACTGTGCTCCGTCAGCTACTTCCCTTCTGGATGTTAGCACTTCATATCCAGGTGATAAAAACAATTATGTACAGCGATGAACTTGGAAAAAATATGGGCCAATTATTTAATATGTATATGGAGCATACGGTAATAAATAAATGTTTACCCAACTGAAATCTGCATGATATTATGCAAAAAGTAGATAATGCTACATATAGTGATGACTGTTATTTAATCATATGCCTCGGTAATAGGGGTAATGTGAACAAGTCTGACTTAATTAAATATTTAGACAAGCTCTGTTCTTTAAAAGTACAACAAATTGTTATGTTCATATTCCCTTACAGCGACAGCCTGCCACAATCAGAAAACAACCTTAAATATAAGCTGAATATGACTTTGCATACTATATCATGAAATAATAATATACATGTAATGGATACTAACAATTTTGTTAGTAGAAATAAATATTATTTGACTAAAGGGAAATATTACCTTCCTAGTTATTACAAAAGACAACTAGCAAATTCGCTGTCCTATTATTTTAATATAACAGCCAAAAATTTGGCTACACATAATGCCTCTATTGAGCATTATACTGATGTTTCAAACAAAACCTTGGAAGCTTTTCCAAGTCATTTAAATTAGATACAACGACAATAGAGGAAGTCTCTAGCCCGTTAAATAATATTAATAAAGTACATAATAAAAACAGAAATACTCAAAATTGTAAAATAAAAGCAAAGTTTACTAATCTGGTCCACCAATATTCAAGGTATTAGCAGTAAATTATTAGAGTTGGAATTGTACATGAACTCTTTTAATATTGATATTTTATGTCTAACAGAACATTGGCTAAAAAGCCATGAGCTCATGTTCAATTTCAGTAACCACCAGGTTGGTAGTACTTTTTGCAGATCACATGCTGTTCGTGGAGAATCTCTAATATTTCTAAATAAACACTTAAAGTTAAAATATCGTAATGACATAGTATGTTTATCAGTTGAAAGCCACATTGAAGTAGCATGTGTTGAATTGGAGCGCATAATTGTAATAAGCGTTTACAGCCCACCATCAGGTTCATTTGATGTTTTTGAAAAAGTCATGGATGACATATTATTTAAAGTATCAAAATCTAATAAAACTCTTATGATATGTGGAGACTTCAATGTAAATTTATTAGAAACTTACTCCCTTAGTACGAGACTAACTAACTTATTTAATTCTCACAACTTAGAGCCACTTTTCATGGAGCCTACTCGAATAACTGAAACCTCAGCAAATTGTATAGACAATATATTTGCTTACCCAAATGAAAAAATTGTACTTAAAAAATTATAAGTAATTTAAGTCTGACCATTTGGTCAATACATTAGACTAGAAATTCAACTTAAAAAAGTTCTACAAGAAAGATACAATACATACCTGTGACTGCACATCGCTTTGAAAGGTTTAAATTGAATTGGGATAGCAAACTCTAATAATCAATTACTCTAATAATAACCCTTATGAGTCATATTGTATTTTTTTTACAAATTCAGCAATGCGTTCAATGCAGTATTTACTACCAGATCGATTGTGGTCTCAGACAAACTTAACTTTAGTAAGTGGGCCACAGTAGGTATACTTAAAAGTAGACAAAAATTATATGAATTATATAGTGAAAAACAATGGAATCATAGTGAAGAGTTCATGGATAAAGTAAAAAAGTACTCAAAAATCTTTAGAAAAGTTTGTCAAATTGCAAAATCAAATTATATCAGATCTAAAATAAGAAAAAGTGATAACAAAATTAAATCAACTTGGGATATAATTAAAAGTGACACTGGAAAGGTCAGTATTAAAAAAAAAGAATATGAATGAAAAATTAATGATGTTAATTTCAAAAATGATATTGATGTAGCTAAAGCGTTTTTTTTTTTTACTGACATCCCAATCTCTACTACAAAGTCTCAAGACTCTTCCAAAGTAGTAGCTGAATCTTTGCTAAAAGACTATGTACCTAGATGTGAAAATCAATTCTAGTTT
Organism: Argyresthia goedartella; assembly: GCA_949825045.1. Lineage (NCBI taxonomy): Eukaryota > Metazoa > Arthropoda > Insecta > Lepidoptera > Argyresthiidae > Argyresthia > Argyresthia goedartella. Next base: position 16,833,270 of record OX463826.1, read on the forward strand.
AATTATGTAGATGATCAAGATATTGTTAAAGCCTTTAAATCAATAAATGTTAAGAAAACTGCAGACATCTGGGATATTTCTGTTCATGTTGTGAAGCCCCTAATAAATGTTATTGCACTTGATTTAGCTTACATATTTAATGCATCTATTGAATCTGGCTTGTTTCCTGATTTAATGAAACACAGTAAAATAGTACCATTGTTTAAATCGGGTAGTACATCTGATCCTTCTTACTTCAGACCGATATCGGTATTGCCTACATTTAGTGAAGTTTTTGAAAAAGTAATTTTAAATCAACTTCTTACACATTTCAACACCAACAACATGCTCCACTGTAAATAATTTGGTTTTACACAAGGCAAATCAACTACTGATGCCGGTATTGAGTTAATATCACATATATATGATGCCTGGGAGGAGTCGCATGATGCTCTAGGAGTATTTTGCGATTTGTCTAAGGCTTTTGATTGCGTTGACCATGGGACATTGATCAGGAAATTACATCACTATGGAATTAGGGATAACTCTTTAGATCTTCTCTCTTCTTATCTAAATGACAGGATACAGAGAGTTGACATTAATGGAAAACGATCTCCAGGGTCTGTTGTTACTATGGGTGTACCGCAGGATTCCATACTCGGGCCATTCCTGTTTTTGGTTTATATTAATGACCTGCCACATCTTGTCAGAAATAATCATGAGATTGTACTGTTTGCAGATGACACTTCACTTTTGTTTAAAATGAAAAGACGCAGTTTGAACTTTGACGATGTTAATAATGCAATCTCAAAGGTAGTCAATTGGTTTAGTGCCAATAATCTTTTACTGAACAATATTAAAACTAAATGTATCCGGTTTATACTCCCCAATGTTAAACAAGTTTCGGCTAATCTTAATGTTAAAGGTGAAAATATAGAAATTTTAGATACCACCGTATTCCTAGGAATTACCTTAGATAAATAAGCTTCAATGGGGCCCACACACAGATAAGCTATCAAAAAAACTCAGTTCCGCAGTTTATGCAGTCAAAAAAATCCGTCTTTTTACGGACGTGGAAACAGCTAGACTAGTTTACTTCAGCTACTTCCATAGCATTATGTCTTACGGCATACTGCTGTGGGGGAACGCTGCAGACATTAACATAATATTTGTGCTGCAAGAGAGGGCTGTTCGTGCAATCTACAATGTGGGTCCCAGAGAGTCACTGCGTTGTAAATTTAAGGAAATTAACATTATGACAGTGCCGTGTCAGTATCTTTATGAAAACCTAATGTATGTCCATAAAAATATTGATAAATTTCCTAAGAATAGCGACAGGCACAATGTCAACAATAGAAATAGGAAAAAACTAGCTATACCTACTACTAGGCTCCATAAGGTTAATGTATCTTTTAAAGGGCAATGTATTCGCTTTTACAAAAAAATGTTGTTAAAAATCACTTATGTAAAAAAGCTTACAACAAAATATCAGATTATGTAGAAGACAAGAAAGCTTGGGAAGGTGTTTGCTCCAATTCTGTAAAAAATAACGTATAAAGCTGGAGGTTTCCAGTCGCCTCTTTGCCTCCAGCATCTAAAACATTGAGGTGACGGAATTCAAATTGAGTTCTATTTTTCCCTGTACCTTACACATGTGTTCGTTTAAGATTTGACATTCTCCAAATGTTACCTATGTGTTTCTTATGGAAATAAACTCTTTATGAATTTTGAATTTTTAAGGAGAAATTTGATTGTGTTCCGTGAATACCGAAAATTATGAATGACTCTTGATCAATTTTTAAACTTTGTGACATTATGCAACTTGACAATATAAGCTGTGGTTCTATTATAATTACATCATGAATGGTATAGTTTTTAATACAAAATAAACAGGTGGTAAATATGTCGTTTACTTCCTAAAATGCAAAAAATTTAATCGCATATATTTTTAAGAAGATAAATATTTTTAGCAGAATGATGGAACAGGAACCTAGGTGTATTAATTCGAATAACAGCATATATACGTTGAAGTATTCTCGAATTTTAAGTTATTATGGTATTAAGTTTGTAACGAAATTTTATTGTTCGCCGGCTTCTTAACAGAATATCACCAGAAATAAGTACTCAAAACAACTTAGGTAAACATTACCTTATAATACTACCTTGGACACTATTTACACACATTGATCTAGCCCCAAACTAGGATTCCCTGTATCTTGGGTACTAGACAACGATACACATACTTATATAGATAAATATTATACTTAGATAGATAAACAACCATGACTAGGGTACAAACATCCGTTCTCATCAAACAAATATTTGACCCCACCGGGACTCGAACCCGGGACCCTTAGCTTCGTAGGCAGGGTCACTGCCGACTCGGCCATTCGGCTCGTCAAAACAAAACACGTCACTAACGTTTAAAACAAAAATAAATACCTAGAGTAAGTAGGTAGCGGTATTACGTCTTATTAAAGGTAAGCAGGCAGTTAGGTATTTTTTTATATTTATACAACCAACATATTAGCACAAAGTAGCTTACTAACTTACTTAAACTATACTAGATATACTACAGAATATTTTCAACTTGCCCCAACTGTCAAGTCAACAAATGTCAAGAATATTTACCTATGTATTTACCTAATCATTTCGCTTAAATACCTATTTATTCAAAATCCTTTTGTAATTTTATTTTGCTTCGAAATCATTATTTTTCTCAAATTAGCTCGGAAATGTTCGTGTTTTGTTTGAAAATCGAACACGCGAAAAGCCTAATTTTTGTCGGCCCAAAATTAAAAAGGTAAAACTCTTATTTATTATACTCCTCGGAGTATGATAAACCTACCAAAACCCATTAATTCCCGCAACGTGGTCTTTTTTAATAATCTGACAGTTTCATATTAATTCGGTAAGGCTTGGGAAAATTTGCGTTCAGCCAAGCAACTCGCTCGTTTTTCAACACAGTGCGTGTGCTTTAATTTTTTAATTTTCTTTTTAAATTATCTATGGTTAGAAACACAACATTTTTAAGTTATTAAATGCAGTTGAGCGGCAATTTCAGTTGATAGTGCGTAGATTTATTTAATGAAATTACATTTTTTATGCAATTTTCATTTATTTCCTTGCATTTTCAGAAAAGCACCATAAAAGCTTCGGCGGAAATGGCAATAGCCTGACTCGTATTAATTATTGAAGTCCTCGCCTGTGGCTCGGACTTCAAACTCGATAATTATTCGTTTCCCGTCACGGACGGTAATGTACTATTATGTTTTATTTGTCTCAATGGATAGGAAAATCTATATACTAATTACCTAATATTGAATTTTCGTATGAGTACAAGATGGCGGAAGCCGGGATTAGATTCGATATTTGAATTCAGTTTTCCAAACGAGGGCGGAAAATGGAGTGCTCGGTTTCGATTCGAAATGTAAATGTTGGTTTCTATCTGAAGAGGCAAAACAGAGCAATGATAAACAAAATATACCTATATACTTATTACAAGCGTGTTGTATACACGGATCTTGTATGAGGACAACTTTTAGGTTTTGAAAACTTGTGTGGTTCATTGTGTGTTGTTCTAGCGGCAATTTGTTAAAAATTAAACTCTCTACCTATTTAGGATCATCAGATAGAGCCTGCTGAAAGACAGAGGGACAAACAGACAGATGGGCAGACAGACAGACAGACGGACGGACAGACAGACAGACAGACGGACAGCGGAAGCTCAGTCTTAGGGTCCCGTTCGGCACAACGGGTACGGAACCCTAAAAGTAGGAAATAAATGAAATAATTAAAAAAAACTCAAAAATCCTACTGCGGTACACTATAAAGCATAAAACAAGCAGATCAGACTTCTACAGTAAGTTCCGCTTACATTTACATTAAATTAAATTAAACACTACTATAATAATTTTATCGAATCTCAATAATTGCTTGTTTTATGCTTTTTAGTGTACCGCAGTCGGGTTTTCTAGATTTTATAATTACGTCGTTTTGATAATGAAATTCATGCGGCAACTGTGTTTCTGAACTAAAACGCAATATAAATCAGTTGTCTGTTCTGTTATATACAGGGTTACAGGAAAAGTCGACCTAGATCCGTTAAGGGCGTGTAGTACACATCATTTATAAATGATTTCACTATGGAACCCCCCATCCTTAACTTAACCGTTTTCGAGATATTCGAGTTTTTTTTTTTATGAAAATGCCCAATTTTTCGGCTGTTGAATTGAATATTTTGATTTTTTTTGACTCTAATGATTATTTTTTTGGTTTTTTACATGAAGAATGAGATGCTTAATGACCTCAATGACTAAAATTGCACTTAAGTTAACTAAATAGGTCATTGTAGACGATCGAAACTTAAGAAAATAAGTACAAATTATAAAAAACAAAAAAAAACTTTTCTGGATATCTCAAAAAAATATTATGGCACTTGCTCTGCAGATGTGCTTAAAAACATCTACATTTTATCAGCTATCCAACGAGGTATAGCACTCTAGGGTATTTATTAACCTCAAAGGTGAAACTTAGTTTCTAAGGCTACATGGCAGTCCGAATAAATAGCGCTTATTAAATCTAATTAATTTGACTTAAGTTTAGCATCATCATTTCAGCCTACTGGCTTCCATTACTGAACATAGGCCTCCCTCAGCTAGGTACAACCTTCACCATCCATCGATGTCCCGCTATCCTGACCTAGAGATCATTCAGTTTTTATAGCATTTTTTTTTGTTCAGATCTCAGACTCGCCTTCGGCTCGTTTCATAATAATATTACTCGAGTGTTTTAATGCCTAATTATGTACAGTTACAAACACTAGTTTATCTACACACATATCATAAGCTCTCTTTGATGTGTTCAGGAACCGCATGTTTGACCGGCATGTGGCTCTGCAGTTGTTTAGCTTGTTCTGTAGCACCAACTTCGGGCGTTCGAAATTTGAATGTCAGTACCAACTTTACAGACAAACTAAGGGCGGCATGCAGGCGGGCGTCGGCGTTCGAAATTTGAATGTCATAATGTGTAGAAAAATTACACATTATGGTCATAGTGTGTAATTTTTCAGATAACAAATGAGTTTTTACCAAGTAGTTTAACATTATGCTGATCGTAACGTGCGGTTTTTGTACGCAGTAAAGAGGGTTTATGATACGTGTGTAGATAAAACTAATTATAGGCAGAACACATATTTATTGCGAGCGTGGAAGCAGTTCAATGTTCTTAATAAGGATTTAGATCTTGATTTATTCAATACATCCCATGTCCAAGCAAGACAGAAGCTGACCGTGCTGCTATCCCCGATGGCCTAATTTAACTTAGTATGATTCTTTTCGTGCGCTGAATTGGTTTAACTTGTGTAACTTTTTGTATGCCTAAAAAAAATGCATATAATGAAAAAAAAAAAAACTTAAATCTAACAATGGTTTGACACAATATTAATAATGATTCGAAATCATATTTTACAATAAATGGTGCTGTCATGTCAGCCCACAAAAGGACACCACTCAGCATATGTTACGGCACCTGGGAGATGTCGCAACGCTGGTCTTCCGTGGCACCCAGGGCTCAAACAAGTAGGTAGGAACAGCAATCGGTGACGACTGTGTCTACATTTCCAGCGTCTGTAGTTCATGTGTGTGTTGTGATGTGATGTGTTAACGAATTAAACAATTATACTTTATATTACATACATAAAATGGCGAGTAGTATTCTGCCACCCATTATAGAAAAATGCGTCACGCATTTTCCATACGGGGTGGCAGAGGCACAACGAATCAATGTAAACCTCTACTATCGAAGAATTGGCAACGCCTGCCAATTAAGTATTAGCAATGTTTCATCAAGTATCTTTGTTCCGATACGGTTTAGAGACCTGATTCTTTTTGCTTTCGATTCCTGGTATTGTCCTCTAACATACATCCTAGGTATATACCTAGGATTCATTTCTGGCGAAAATAAAAAGTTGAACTATGCCAATATATTGCATTTGCCTTTACAAAACACAAGCCAACAATCTTTCGCCACATTTACGAGCAGTGGAGTGGAAAAAAAACATTTATGGTAAATGGCGCGCAGGTTTCGATTTTAACGCACGCCGCGATAGCGATGCGTGCTTAGCACTGACAAAGCGACTAAACAGACTATATAAACAATTATGGTTAATATGTAGTTGCCAAAATATAATTTGATGAAATAAATTATAACAATTTTTTTATGATGGTCAGGTAGGTACTTGCCCTAAAATAGTTTATTTATTCAAGGAAATATTAATTGATTGTAGGCATAAACACTCTTAGCGTAAAGTAAAAAGCATTAGTGCACAATTTATTTATTGAACCTATATTGCACTCAGTATTTTTATGACACGTGTAAATGTTAAAAACTAATTTACAAAGGCAGGTTTATTTCTAAAAGAAATCTCTTCCAGCCAACCCAGTGAGAATGTGTAGATAAATAAAGCGGGTTTTGCAACTTAATAAAAAAATACCATTACCCATGAATAGTTACAGAAATATATTATATATCATAACACTTTAATCAAAACAATAAACTACATAAACAATTCCTACCTATATAAAAATACATATTATAACTTGAGAAAGGTAGTGTTCCCTCAATCTTGCTCTAAAAGAGTTTGGGGATTCACTATCCCTTACGGAAGCTGGCAAGTAGTTCCACATTTGAGCCGCTCGAACGGAAAAATAATTCAGAAGGTGTACTTTTAGCTACAGGACATTTCAACCCCCATTAACTCACGCAGGACGAGGTCTTGACGACGGAGATAGAAAGTGGCTGCTCAACAACGAACCTAAATGCGTTGCCATAAAAAGTCACTTTATGAGCAAGTATGTTGAAATTTTTACTATAGTTAACATCTAAAGTCAAAATGATAACTTACAAGCTGAAGGAAGTTAAAGTGAAAAAAATATATGTGTGCGAGGACGCTAGGATCCTGTCCAGCCAACTGAACGGCCAACGGACCGGCCGCCGCAGAAAGGAACTGACGCCGGACCGGCCGCTGTTTCATAGGCAGGATTAGTGTAAAGACCAATCCGGCATTCCAAGGTAGGACCGCTTTGTGTATGATGCCTTAAGGTTGACCGGGTCTTTCGCTTTAATTACGGATCCTTACTGCCTTTCTCTTATGTCGTCATAAGGGCATAAGATACTCTAATTAGGGGCAATGTAATACCCCTTTTATGAAAACTGATTCAGAGTTCAGCCTAGTGTAATGCCTAAGCATATTAAATCTCACCAACAACGGGTCGTCATAAATATAATCCTAATTCAAGGAGTGTTTGAGATGATTATACAGGGTGTTTGGTAGACCAATGCTAAGTCTTAAAACAAAGATAGTACAGATAATTTCGAACCATTTAGGCCGACAATGTGTTTGCAGAAGTCTGATGTTTTATTGTTTTGGCGAATAAACCCGGAATTTTACAGTTGATTGGTAATAAATGCGATTTTCAAGAATAATTTCTTTTTCAATCGTTTGTAATTAAGTACTGTAATCTAACAAAACATATTCTATATTATATAATTTCTTACAAAGGTACTTACATATTATGTATTATGCTCTTGTTTTCTTATTAGAATTAAAGCATAATTAAATAATTTGCACATGTAAATTCATACATATTTGTTCTTGAAGCTTCTACTTGACAAATGCAAACTCTAGGTGTACTTCACTAATTTTAAATTTAACACTTTTTACATATATATTTTTTATGTGTAAAAAGTGTCAAAATAAATGTGTCCACAATTATAAAGAGTCCCGAAAGTTGCTTTGATGGGGACTTAACCTCTCAAAGACCCAATCCCGTTTCAGGCATCGCGACTTTGAACCTCATGCCATGGTAATAAAATTCAAAACCTATAACGGGAAAATGTCTCGCAAGACAGGTAGTTTGCTTTGCCTTGCCTAATTTTTTTGAATTCCTGTAAGTTCAAAAAATTTAGTAAAATAGTATTGTCTTTTGGCATAGGAAAATCCGGCTTTATTCATTCATTTATTTATGGAAGCACTGATTTTGGCTTTTCGTCTGTGGATTAAAAAAAATTAACATCAATTACAGTTTGATTATCAGATTTATCTATATTATCTAGGATGTGAGTTTATTTTACCGGCTTCTGCAGAATTTAAATCTTTGAGCATTTTATGTCCCAATTGACTATTTTAAAAGACTTGTAGCAAAGTAAATATGCTTTTTTATATAGTTTTGCTTCTGTTTCTATATTGTAACGAGTTTGTTAGCGTCTGTCGTACCAGGGCCAGGCAATGTTGTGTCCTATTTTCGGGAGAAATTTACACAACTTTGCCTACGCTCAAGACTCCCCATCTTATATGCCAATTCCCCGTTATAGGTTTTGAATTTTATTACCATGGCATAAGGTTCAAAATCGCGATGCCTAATAACAACCTTGGGTTTTTGAGAAGTTAAGGTACCTAGTCACTTTTTAACATTTTTGTATGGACGAGCTCTGTCTGCAGAAACCCTCCCATCAATGCCTACCTTTTGTTTTGGAATCAATTTTGTCTTAAATAGGCTGAATAAATGTTGTGCACCGAAAAGGAGCTGATTCCGTATAGATGTCAAATCAATTTATTTTAAAAATATTTTATATACTTAGTGAGATATTTGGCTAGGCAAAGTTGCGGTATCGGACTCAACTTTGCCTGGATCTTTAAAAGGATATACAGTAGTGGTGAGCTGATTAGAAACACTGTACCATGCACCCATGATCTTCAGTAGAAACTGCTTTGAGATTGTTTTTCAATGACATGAAAGGAATATAGTAATGTATTTAAGTAGTCACACTAATAATGTATTGAATAAGTGCAAACGGTAATTCATACCAGTTACTACATATTTTTTTTCTAACATTATATATTCCATTCATAATGCCTGATTGTAGCTGGACAACTGATAAGAAACATCAGGCTGATCATGACATGTTGTGTCCTAAATTTGAAATAGTATAAGTAAGGTAAGTATTATATCTATAATGTATAATGTTATATGATAATGTGTTTTTTTTTGGCGCCAATAATAAATATGATTTAATTGATTAGGTACTAAGTTGTATTGTGCTTAATTCTGGATATAAACGAAAAAAAATATTCGTCCCTCAGTATATTGACCCGATCAGCTGATTACAAGGTGCTATGGGAGACCCAATTATTTTTTTCATTTGCGACCATGTTTCTTGGGAAAAGTTGTTCATAATCATGGGTTCTATCATTCCCCAAAATATCGTCAGCTAATTAAATGTCACCTTGTATAAGGTGACATTTAATTAGTTGACCATATTTTCGGGAAATATAGCATAATTATGAACAACTTTCCACAAGAAACATATCACCCATAGTCACTTGTAATCAGCTGATCAGGTCAATGTACTGAGGGATGAAAAATATTTTTCATTTGCAACCATATGTTTCTTTGGGAAAGTTGTTCTTATTGATTGGTGCATCATTCCTCAAAATATGGTCGTCAGCTAATTAAATGTCATCTTGTATAGCTAAGCACCAAATTGTTTAATGGTGATCGGAGTTCTCATACATACACACTAAGGTTCAGAGTTGTATCTCAAAATGGTAACACATAGGAAGGATCTCTAAATTAAAAAAATATCAAACAAACACTTCGAAATGCAGGCAAAGTTGCAGTGTTCTACCAGTATTTATTTATTTTAATGTTCTGTTTATACACAGTGCTCATTTAACTTAAAGTTTAGATCCCTTCCCTATCTAAGGCAAATAATTAGAGTTTATTGCTTTATTATATAAGGTCATAGCATTAAATGCATAAAATTCTACTACCTACCGCCATATAGTTATTGATTAATCTCTATTTACTAGCTATACTTGGGTAAGATTAGCATATGATAACAACCAGGCTTATGTAGATCCACTGGATTAAATTTATATTATGTTGAAATGCTGTGAATTTGCTGAATGCCTACCTCCAAAAGTGGTGGTGCGGCACAATAAGAAGAAGCAGACAACAATTGAGTTGTCTAGTTTCAAAACCCCAAAGCCTGCTATCATTCCCTCTCATTTTCAACTTTATTACCAACCCGGTAATAAAATCGAAAACCACTGAAAATTTGAGGGTGTTTTACCGGGTTTTCTAACTATATGGTTCATGCCCAGGACAACCTTTTTAAAACTAGGCCTAACTAGCCTAAGAGAAACAGAAGAACAAAGAATATTAATAAAAATATGTGATAAAGGTGTTGAAATTTTTTCATTTGTGAATTGGTCATGAACAAAGAAAACAAAAAGTTACACCAAATTATTTAGAATTTACTTGAAGAGAAACAGTTAACGAGTCAAAATAATACTTATAATAATTATACATAGGAATAAATTAAACACTTTATTTTCTACAAATTAATCAATAATACTAACAAAATCCAAAACAAAGTTGATAGATAGCACAATACTCAGAGATAACCACAAAAGTACAAAATCAATAATGATACGATAGAAACATGAAACTCCTGTTTAATCTCATTACCTATATTATGCAGTACAGTGTAATGCATATCATTTTATTTTATGCACTCAGGCCATTGACTGTTCACCCTGAAGGCGCAATTCTACATACAAGCACCCACACAATGTATATGTACCACAACATATAGGTAGCTACCTACAAAGGGCTTCAACACTGCTACAAGTACGGAACATACGCGCTTATCTATCTCAATGTAGATACTTGGGTATTTTGTGTATCTATGGATTTGTTCACACAACTATCTTGAATAGAAATCTATAAGCAGACGTAAACAAATGATTACAAAGTTAAATGCATGAAATAATGGCGGAAGCTCACCCGAGCGCCTGCACACAGCCCTCCTCCCCTCGGCCATCAATAAAATGGCCAATTCGTTATTGAATTTTGTCCCCTACTTTGAGTAGAGGCTGCGCGATGCCGGTCAAGTGACAAATAGCCTTTATGACCGCTAGCAGAGTAATGTAAACAAAACACGCACTAAAATACACTTTACAACATAATCTAGCGAGAGTTATGTCATAATATCCTAAATAAAGACGACAGATCGCGGCCCGTCAAATTTATATCCGTAAACATAAACAAAATAGCCCCCTTTCGTGTTAGAATCTTTATTGATAATACATTATCATTATGAATCTTTCCAATAGGGATAGATATTGAATTCTTATTGGTTTTTGGCGAAATTCGTGGATGGATTCATTGGGCTTGTTATAAATATCAACAAAAAGAATAAAATCACTGGTCTTACTCACATAGGTAAAGGATCACTTATTGTATCGCGTATACGGAATCACATAAATTGTAACACTAATTACACAATTTTGCTAAGATTGGCCATTCGAATTATGTTTTTCTTTAGACACCGACATAAAATGGCTGCTACCTCATTGTTCTGCGCGTTCGTTCGTGCGCATAGAAGCCGAGAACGCTTGGGACGACTTCTCCACCAATTAAAATTATGGCGCGAAATTTAAGGCAGTTATAATGTCCTAAATTTATTTATTGCTATGTTGTAATGATTTAGATTTTGGGCCATATTCTGCTATCTATTTATTCAGCGTATGAATATAACTATTAGATAGCAGTAAATAGAAGTAGTTGTAAACACTGCAATGAATAGTGGCACATAAATCCGTAGATTATACTCTTCCTCGTAATTACTGTGTATATTTACAGTCGACGACATTATCATTTTTTCCCTATGTCTTACACCTTCTAAATGTTGATTATATTGGTTATCAGAATTTGCATACCGATTACAAATTCTGCAATAAAACCGCCGATACTTTTTATTGCTTCCTTTCTCGGCATTGATTTGGTTTACTTTTACTTCCATATTGGGTAGGATCCCTTATTTGATGGACAATTTCAATTAAACAGTTACCTTTATATCCGAAAAGTAATCTAGTAACCCCGTTAAACAAATTATGTCTTCCGGAACGTATCTAAATGCGGAATGCACAGAGAAAGTAATCACTCTGGCGGAATGATTTATGATTATGTAGCTACCCACAAATTATTGCATTTATAAGCATTGACGTTAAGGTGGCTTCCCACGGTGCGTGATATAGTGACGGATGCGGACCAACCCGCACTGAAGAACCATGGGTAAAGTATTGTCCGTGGTAGCGCACACACGTCCGTCGCGGTGCGTCCGAGCCGCGGCGAGTCGATAACTTCAAAGGTGCGGTGCGTGCTGGCTGATGCTAAGTGATAGCTAAGGTGGCTTCGAATCCTTAAGACCCACACAGACAAAAATTCACCGTTTTAAGAGCCTTGTGTGCGGTGCGTGGATGATTAGTTTAGCGTCGTCCGTGCGCAATATCCGCGGAATCGCGCATCATGGGAAGCCGGCTTTACATGCTGCCAAGCGAGTTAAATAAATATCAAAATCTGAGGCAACGCTAGCTAGGGCTAGGTATCGCAGAGCATGAATACGTTTATTTTTACGAAATATATGTACTTTTTATTTTTTTAATTGCTCCGCCATCTACTTTTCAAGAGTATAATCAAAGATGGATGGAATAAAAATGTCAAATGTAAACAAACTATTATCGCTATTTGCTCATAGATGGCCATAGCAGCTTAATTAATTAAACACCGGTATTTATCGGTGTTTTGTGAGAGTCCCCTCGCCATCCTCTGATGTTGCAAAAATAATGATACCTTGAACGCTGCCACTGTAATTTTGACGTTGTCAAAATCATTTTGTCTATGGTTTCTTTTTCAAACTTTTAGCCATGGCGGTGGGTGTTTTGTGTTTTTGTAAAATATAATCCACTGAAATCCTAGAAATAAACTAAATAATTAGTTATTACAAGGAGACAAATAGTTTATTGTATTGTCAGCTTAACGCCTAACCTCAGATTTTCGACCCTCACCAAGTTTTTCCGATGTAAATTAACATAACCTGGATGCCCTACGAACCTTCACGATTACACATATTATGTTGTTTCTGCCTGTTTGAAGTGAGACGTGCCAATAATATTAACATGTGTTTTTTAGCGTGTTCCACCTCCGGCGGTGAAGAAAGACAAGAAGGAAAAGAAGGACAAGAAGGTTCCTAAAGACAACTCTAAAAATGTTATGCGGAACCTGCACATCAGGAAACTCTGCCTGAATATCTGTGTTGGAGAGTCTGGTGACAGGCTTACTCGTGCCGCTAAGGTATGTTCAATAATTTCTAATTCATAACCTTTGTTTTGGTAAACTCAGTAAAAGTGAGGTTATGTGGAGAGACCTGGTTTATGGAGCAGTTATCAAAATTGTATTATACAAACATATTGTGTTATACAGAGCTCAACAACTTGTAGTTTATTTGGGTAGCCATAAAATGGTGCTTTTGTTAGAGACAGTAGTTTCCATCTAATCGGCTACATTGACATTGTAGTGTTTGATTCTTTCTCCAAGTCTGCATGAGTTTGTTTAAGTCTCACACACCATGTGTGTTGCTTAGTGACTTTCATGCAAGAGAAACATTTTTTATTTGCAACTTCTGAGCACTAAGTTTTTACTGCTTAGAATACTACAAAAAATTACATATAAACTTGTAAGGCTAGCCTATAGAAAGAAAGCCGTTCAGATGCTTTTGCTGAATTTTTATATCAAAAAAATTAAAATCAAAATATGTTTCATTAGTGTATTTATAGATGATATCAAAATACGCAAACCGTTGGAAATAATTATATTTGAGTTTTTTTTTAAATATCCGTTTCAAACATTCGGGCCCATGGGGATGTGGGAGTATTAGGGTGCCGTACCATAAAAATTCAGTTCCGATTTAGAGTGCTTTTGCTAATATTATAGGCATATCTGCAGCGTTTTAAAGTGCTACTTTAAATATGTATGAATCAACGACGCAAGCACAACAGAAGTGCTGCAGAAATGCACAGAAGGGCTCTTATACAAAGTTGAGTGAACATGTGTGAGATCATTATTTTATTAAGTTAAATATTGTTTATTGAGATGAATTTGATAAATGCCTCCTGTGAAAGATCCAATATGGTAATACTTTAGTTGCAGGAAGACAAAAATACTGGGCTATCATTATATTTATTTGTTTTTGTTAGAATTGCCCAAATTATAATGCATGTGTTATGAAACAATATAACAAATTAATTTCTTACTCTGGTGATAATTATTGGATAATTATCCAATAATTATTGGATAATTATCAATCAGCGTAATTATCTTGATAATTTCGAACCCTGCTTGTGGCTCGACGAAGAGTTTTTAGGAGCTGGAGGGACACAGGCGACTGCGCAGTGCGGGGGCATTGCCGCAGCCCTGTAGTAGCCCTGGAGCTAAGGCTATTTCCAAATAATAATTCAATATGGGTCACTTTGTAGCGAAAATTATGTAACTGTTGGCACCTATACAACTTAAATAGCTGAACTTCACTTTGTAGCGAAAATTATGTAACTGTTGGTACCTATACAACCTTCATAGCTAAACTTTGTAACTAGGTAGTCAGTTGCAAATCTAGAGCAAACTTGGTATCTGTCAACATAGGCAGATTCATTAGTATTTACAGTTGGATATTTAAATATAAATAGTTATTAATGACTTCATAACCATAACCATAACCTGAAAAATGAGGTTATAAAAAGTGGTTTTTCTCGAGAATGGTGCTTTACCTTTTCATGGGAGCAGTGTCAGGTTGATTTTTTTTACCGAAAAATGCACAAAGGTCAATTTCAAGGCCAAGGTCATTGAACTGTGAACGACATCAAGCATCAAAAAACGGCAAATCTGGGAATTTTCTGTGAAATATGAACTTAAAGTCAAGGTCATTGAACTGGAGGTCAATGAGCTTTGCATGACATTGAACGTGAAAAATCGCAAAACTAAAATATCAACAAAAATCGAAATATACACGAAAGGTCGAGTTCAAGGTCAATCTAAGTTAAAAAAAGGTAAATTACTCATTTCCCCTCTATAATAATCCCACATCTCCGCGGTCCCGAATGCTTGAAATGGCGATTAAAAAAAAATAGCTTGAAATCTAATTATTTCCAAACGTTCGCGTATTTTGAAATCATCTATCTATAAATCCACTAATAAAGCACAGAAAAAATCAGCAAAAGCATCTGAAACGGCCATCTTTCTAAAATCCCACCAATTGTAAAAATAGGTATTATCTTTCACTTCTACTAGACCTAAATTGATTACTGTAGTAAAATTAAGTTGAATCCCTATATTTTTCCCTATTTATCTATAAACCAAGAGTACCTCCTACCACAGATACTATAACTCCTACATAGACATGGTAGATAAATTATTCACTTTTAAGTTCATATGTGGGTATATAAAAAATGGTTTGTTATTTCCAGGTGTTGGAACAGCTGACTGGCCAGCAGCCCGTCTTCTCCAAGGCCCGATACACCGTCAGGTCGTTTGGTATCCGTCGTAATGAAAAGATTGCAGTCCACTGCACTGTCCGAGGTGCCAAGGCCGAGGAAATTCTCGAACGGGGGCTCAAAGTAAGTACTAGTAGTAAAATTGCGTTGTATTAATTAAGTCCATGATAAGACCATAACTAATTACAATCAGGCTTTACTGCCTAATTGCAATCAATTACTGACTCTTAACAACTCAATTTAGGGTTATGGATGCTAACTGTTGTATGGTCTGATTAAATAATTATGTTGCAATATTTCATGGGTCTTTTGTTTGTATGCATTCCATTTTAAAAAAACCCTCAGAAAGGCAACAAAAGCATGCAATGTTCAAGTTTCACATACCATTGTGTGTTTCTTAGTAAATTCATGCAATAAAAACATTTCTTATTTGCAACTTCTAAGCACTAACTTTTTACTGCTTAGAATACTACAAGAAATGACAGATATTTTATACTATACTACACAATAACACTTTCCTTACTTCATTCCATAATTATTTTAATCTAATTGAATAATCTAAGTAATCTAAATAAAGCACATGTGGAAAATATTCATGGTAAATGCTTCTAAAAGATCCACCTTATGTTCATAGCGATTTCACAATCACAATGTGATAGTTATTATACAGTGTCGAAATTTAGTTTTTCTGTGGTCAAAATTAAATGGGGGCATGGGTTGGTATATTGACTTGCTGACAACTTTGACACAAATTTCTTGGACACTGTGTCCGAAGTGACACATTTTAATTTTAATAGTTTTTTTAATGACAATTCGGAAAAAAAACATAATATTAATGCTACTCTTTATAAATAGTCTTTATAAATAGAAAAAGAAAAAGAGAGGTACCAAAGCTGTTCATTGCTCGGTGGATGTCTGAGTCAAATTAGAATATTGCACGTTGAAAACTGAGATCTGTCTTAAAAACATATATTTAGCATTAAAATCACACACTTAAAAACTAAAATCCGCCATTCAAAAGGTATATGTAGTACAAAAATAAACATTAAAAAACTAAAATTCGTCATTCAAAACATATTTTAGTATAAAATCAACCTCTTATAAAAATCTATTGGTTTCTTAATAATAATCACTTTGGTTATAGAGGGTGACATTTAATTAGCTGACCATATTTAGGGAATGATAGTATCCATCAATATGAACAACTTTCCCCAAGAAACATGGTTGCAAACGAAAAAAATATATTTGTCCCTCAGTACCCGATCAGCTGATTACTAGTTACTATGGGAGACCCAAATATTTTGTTCGTTTGTGACCATATGTTTCTTTGGGAAAGTATTTCATAATAATGGGCACTATTGTTCCCCAAAAAATGGTCGGCTAATTAAATGCCGCCATAACTTATAAAAATATGTTGATAACAATCTCATTTGTACATCTAGTTCTCTATAACGTCGTTACTGCATCTGAGAGTATTTTTCAGGGTTGATAAAAAACATGATTGGATGTTTATCGGTGTGACGTTGCTGTTTCTGGTTCCCACGACACAGGTTACCCTAGTGTGGGGCCAGAAGCAATGGGCATAAATCACGATTTAAAAAAAACTGATTAATTGATTTAAATTTCAATCAGGCTTTTTTAACATTCTGATCTATTAAAATTTGGAAGTCAGTTATTTATAAAAAAAACAACATAATTTTTGTTAATTTTATTACTAAATAAATTAACATAAAATTATAGAATATTATGAAATTAACAATAATCCAAAAGTTCTTCTAAAATCTGTCCATTTTGTCATATTTAAGTAATATAAAAAAGGAAAACAAAGTAGACTTAAAATTAATAAATGAACATAAAATAATTGAGTTTCATCACAGTAGCAGATTCACAGATGTTAAGTGTAGGTAAACACAGCAATGGATACGTGTGTGCGCGCTGTAGTTTATGTCGGGGGAAGCCCCTTGGCACTGCTTATTTGGTTGCAGTAAGAAGTGTGATTTAAATCAATGTTTTAAAAAAAAACAACACTAATCGCGTTTTAAATCAGTGTAAGCATATCAACCCCGGTATTTTTATCTTTCATGTGTTTTATTACCTGACAGCTAAGCCGCGTTTTAGGTATTATTATTATTATGTATTTATATAAGTTTGTAGTATTCTTTATTAGATACCATAGTACCATCGGATTCTATCTAGTCGGATTTCTACAGTTATTGTTAAGTTTTTTATCTGACAGTTATAAGTAGTTATAAGTAATAACTCACCAATGCTGTTCGAACTCTAACACGCTCAACATCTCCTGTACTGTATGGATCAACTAAAAATTGTTATGGTCATGACAATCCCACTCTGCCGCAATACAGTTTTTAAACTAGCGCGGAGGGTAGTGTTGCTTTAGTTAGACTGTTACTATCCGCTGATTGAAATGTGTGTATGAGTATGAGAATCAAATAACATAACAAATGTCTTCCTTTTGCCTTAGCTTATTACTAGTTATTTGTCTAGAACATATATACTGTTAGTGATAGAGTGAAAGTAAACAGTATGTAATTGATTTTCTCTGCCAATAAATAAATTTTATTTTCACAGTGTCCGAATTGTCAGTAAAAATGAATTAAAATTAAAAATTTCCAATATGGACACAGTGTCCTTGTCGTCAGCAAGGCGGTATATGACTTGTGGTCAATATAAAATGAATAACGATATTGTTTTCTAATTTCAGGTGCGCGAGTACGAGTTGAGACGCGACAACTTCTCCGCGACCGGAAACTTCGGTTTCGGTATCCAGGAACACATTGACCTGGGTATCAAGTACGACCCCGGTATCGGTATCTACGGTCTTGACTTCTACGTTGTCCTCGGCAGGCCAGGTAAGGGACTTACTGTATTTCTACCTCTTTTTTTGTGGTTCATCGGACTTTCCTCAACTGCAAATCATGACGTGGTTGTCTGCCATATCCTCGTTATTTTGTCCGAACGTCTGGCTTGGCCGGTATGCAACCATACACTATAGTAAAATGTCAATCGTAAACACTCACATTTTCATTATTAATCTGCACATTTTGTTCAGGAGTGCAGATTATTACATGTACTACACTCCGTAAAGAATGTGCTATAGTAAACTATACTTACTGAGGATGTACTACATAAGATGTTCTTAGTAAGGTTTAGGTACATTGACCCAACATTTAACAAGTAATACTCTTTTAGTAAATCAAAAGTAACACCATTTACTCCTCTACGCTATGTAAAAACATCACCTGGCTTCTGATCTTTTACTTAAAAAGTCATGGGAGATGGTCAAAACGCAAATTAGATGAAGTTGTATGCAACGATTATTTTTTGAAGATACTTACACGCCACAACCTCGCCAATCCCAAGTATGGTGACAAAGACAGGTTATTCGCTCATGCATATCCACTCCGCCCCTTTAGATATTTTCTTAAATAATACCCCTATCTGTTTACCCGCAGGCTTCAACGTGGCCCACAGACGACGCAAGACTGGCAAAGTTGGCTTCCCCCATCGCCTCACCAAGGAGGATGCCATGAAGTGGTTCCAACAGAAGTACGATGGTATCATCCTGAACAGCAAAGCAAAGTAAACTAAGTTAATATACAATTTAACAAAAGCAACGGCGTTTTAATGGGAGAAATAGGTAAAAAGCGTTGTTGATGATGCCAAAGAATGCTGATTTTAAATCTAGGCAGCAACAGCAGTTGTATAGGAGGCAACAGCAGGTTTTTTACATCCAACAATACAATTGTAGATAGTAAAGATCCCGGACTGCTTGTAGTGACGGATAAATTGGGAATTTTAGGTACAAAATTTGCCTTTTGTCTAACAGGAAGTATACATTATTTGGTGCCTTACGGTGGTAAACACTATGGGCCTTAGCACAAAAAAAAAACTCCTGTTCAGCACGAGTTTTATAACAAAAGTGTATGGGATTTGACATTTGTTCTCATTTTAAATAGGTACTGTTATATTTTGTGGCAACACTATCGGTTTTACTAAGTAGGTTTTTTCAAATCAGATGGAATCCCAGATCATGTTCCGTTGCTAAAGGTATGACATTGTGGTCAGGGACAAAATTTTACTCCTTTATCCCTCAGTAGACTGAACTAGTGGTTTTTCCCCCATTAGTTCAGTTGAAAATATAACAATCTTCTTGCCTGGCTTTACCTCTGAGTTATAGTATACGACGCTTTGCTCATATTATAAATAGTGCAGCTTATATTTTCACGAATCATGAATCAATAATAAATCAATCATATTTTTGCTTAATTACTAAGAGAGCAGGAAGTTGTAAGAAGTTAAACGGAGATATTATGAAGTAAGCAGAGGTGTACTTGCTTGTTAAAGCAAAACATTTCCAAACTAAAAAAGGTACTTAGAAGACATATATCTCCTTATGAGGTTATTACAAAAACCTTTAAACTTACTGAGTAGGAAGGCAATATTTGTCCCTTTCTTATACAACACGAATGGCTTAGGCAAACTAGAGATAAAAAATGTAAAGCAAAAATAAGCAAAGCGGGATCCATCATAATCTTTTACTTAGTAAAACATTTTAGCAATATTACTAGTAACTCAACAGAACAGACGGGCAACTGAACTAGTGGGAAAAAAGTCCCACTAATTTAGTCAATTGAACTAGTGGGGAAAAACCCATTAGTTCAGTCAACTGAACTCTGTCCAATTGAACTATAGTGGGATTATCTCATTAGCTAGCCTGGTCCTTCCAGTACATTTTTGAATATGCTTGAAAGAGATAGCATTAAAGTGTCCGTATGTATGAGCCGCGGAATGTGCCTACTCAACGCGACCGTATTTCAGCTTTTGTGCAAAGGAACTGACATATCCGATGTTGCCTCATTTTCACAGAGTGAAGAGTTTCGTTTATCTGAGCTCTAGTGGAAAAATATACAGTGATGGGGTAAAGAATGATTAAGTTCATTCCATCGTCTCAGAATAGACTGATATCTTAAAAAACGATAGTATTACGTACCATTAATTGAGAAAGTTATTCAGGTAAGTACCTACCTATCGAAAATACGAGCCTTAACCCTTTACTTATCGGATGACAAATGCAGGGCCACCGAGAGGGGGGGTGTGACGGGTGGGTTTCCCCCGGGCCCGCACTTCTGAAGGGCCCGCGATTTTCCGAAAAACCTTCACTTTAATGACGATTTTGACTGTTTGCATAGAATCAATCCTTTCAAATTTTCGCGCCCGAAGAGTAACGACCAATGAGAACGCGCTATTGGTTTGTGGAGCTGCGCGCGCTTTTCAGCAGTCATCGTCAGTATATTTCGTTCGAAAACGTTCTCGCGCGTGCGCGATTGCGTTTCAACCGTGCAGTACTCAGGGATTCCAACCTTACACTCTTGCCATAAACTTTTGAAGTGAAGTTGCTGCAGTTGGCATCACTGGTCTCAGTCATCTGTGTCCTGAACGCCGAAATAAAGTCGTGCACGTTCGAACACGTTTTGTGACAGTTGCGTAGAGATAATAATTGTACGTTTTGCCCTCGCCGCTAATTTTCCTGTTAATTTTACCTTCCGAGCGAAAATGGCCAAGGCTTTACTGACGTTTTCAAGTGTATTTTAACGAAACAAACGTAAGTATTGTGATGTCAAGTGCGCATATTTCCCTCATTAACAATATTTACTTTTCTTTAATTTTATTAAAGTTTTTAAATTGTTAATATTTACGTGTTGTATTATTTATCGTTTTTGATTTTTATGAAATGAAGCTATTTAATTTATGATATGTAAAAAATGCTTAATACATAGATTATTACACTGGTAATTTAAGATAAATTTCTCAAATAATGATCTAAACATTACGAATTAAGCTTTTATAATTATAAGATTTTATATTATCTACATATAATGTCAACTTTGAAAAATTGAAATTTTTAATTGTTAGTTTCGGAAAGTAATATTAAATATTAAATGCATTAATAATCAGTTAAATAACTATATTTTTCAGTTAGCCAAAATGTATCAACACAAATCCGGAAGCCAGAAGAGAAAAGAGCGAGCGGAGCGAGAACAGAACATCTCAAAAGCACAAAAATCACAAAAAACTCTTGCAGCTTTTGATTTTTTTTCGAAGAAAGATGTCCCCCAAAGTACAAGTGAAGTCATTCCTGGAACTTCAGAGAATCAGCAGCTTCCGGATACTTCTGAAAAAGGACCCGTGAATTCTTCAGACTACATTGCTCCTTCCAAAGATATGACCCGTGATGACACTCTGAATATTGGCCATACATCGAACCAAAATGAAACAGCAGAATCAGCCAAAGTACAAGCAAGGTATGACTGTCTTAATGATTTTGATATTGGAAACCTTGAAATGGAATTTCCGCAACCTAATGTGATTCAAGACATTATTCGGCGAGGATGTCAGAAAATGCCTTCGACTTTTCCACGGGATAAATTAAACGAACCATTTTCTACATCACTTCTACAAAGAATTATGCCAAATGGAAAGACGGTACCACGTGATTGGTTGATCTGGAGTCCAAGTAAAAATTCTTTTTTCTGCTTACCATGCCGTTTACTAAATATTAATACACAGAATAGATCACACCTCTGTACTGCCGATGGATATTCGAAAAATAAAGCGTGGAAAAAATTGCATGAGAGGTTACCATCGCATGAGAAGAATAAAGACCATATTCAGTGTTACGTAAAATGGCGTCAGTTAGAGTTGCGAATTGACAAGGAGTTCACTATTGATTCGGCCTTAAATGAACAAAGCGTGAATGAAACCCAAAAATGGAAAGAAATTTTGACTCATATTCTGGATACAATTCTATTTTTGGGCGAGAGGGGGTTGGCTTTCAGAGGGAAAAATAATCTTGTTGGAGAGCGAAATAACGGAAATTTCTTAGGGGTTCTGGAATTGATCAGTCACTACGATCCAGTTCTTCGTGAACATTTGGAAAAGGTTCGACGTTCGCAGCAGTCACATCAACGTATGCAAGTACACTATCTTTCACCCGACATTCAAAATGAGTTTATAGAACTTTGTGCTAGTCAAGTTGTGTCGCATATTCTAAAAGAGAGAGAATAAGCAAAATATTTTACCATCGTTGTAGACGCAACGCCTGATTCCAGTCATGTAGAGCAGGCGACTTTCATTCTTCGTTACCTTCATTACGACACTGAAGCAAAAACTTACAACATCGAAGAACGCTTTTTAGCCTTTGTGGATTGTAATGAAAAAACGGGTGAGGCTATCGCTAATTTGATGCGTGAAACTTTGCTGAAGTACGAAATCCCGCTGGATGATTGTCGAGGACAATGATATGATAATGGCGCAAATATGAAAGGCGCGTACACAAGCATGGATTCAGCGCGATTATCCAAATGCAATTTATTCACCTTGTGCAGCTCACAGCTTGAACCTAGTTGGAGTCGATTCCGCGCTGCACCTCAGCAATCACTTTCTTCGGCGTGGTCCAGAAGTGTTTCAACATCTTCAGTGGAAGTCCGCAACGTTGGGAGATTCTAAAAGCTAGAATACCGGATTCACTTCATACTCTGTCCGACACAAGATGGTCTGCTGGGATTGACGCCGTAAAACCATTCGCAAAAAATCTTCCTGGATTGAAACATGCGTTGGAAGATTTAAAAAAGCTGAACTTGTCCGCTGAAACTCGCAGAGATGTGCAAGGAGTCATAAAATACATGAGCAAATTCGAATGTGTTTTAATGTCATCTATTTGGTTTAAAATTCTCCACGCCATCAATGAAAGGAACGTCGTTCTTCAAGCCAGGGGAGGAACTATCGACATTGAAGAAAAGAATCTCGAGAGTCTTGTCGACGATTTGCAGCTCCTGCGTGATCGTTGGAATATTATTTTGCGGGAATGCAAAATGGTTGCGAATGAAATGGAAGACACTTCTTCAACATTGCCTGTTCCTCGGAAGAAGAAACGCGCTGACCATTTGCCGACGCCTGACGATGAAGACAGCACTGAAGAAGAAATCGAATTCAAAAGAAATACTTTCTTCGTGATAATAGATTCAGTGATCTCCGGAATTCATCATAGATTTGCTGCAATTAGAGATATCGTCAAGGTTTTTTCATTTTTATGGAGGTTCCAAGAGATGGAAGATGAAGAGATACAAAACGCGGCAGACAACTTTGTGGAGAATTACGCTTCCGACGTTGCTCAAGAACTATCAACTGAAGTCATTCATTTAAAGCACATTTATGAAGCGAACTTCACTGCGTGTCTTCTTCCATTCCAGTTGCTAAATGACAGCACAGCAAAAAACATGCAAAATCTCTTCCCAAACATTTGTGTCGTTCTGCGAATATTTTGTACCTTGCCAGTTTCAGTAGCCAGTGCTGAACGCTCATTTAGCGTACTTGCGAGGATAAAAAAATTCCACCGTTCTTGTTTAACTCAAACAAGAGTGTCAGGAATGGCAACTCTTTGTTTAGAAGCAGAATTGGCGAGAAAAATGAACTTGAATTCAGTTATCGACGTTTTCGCCTCCTCCAAAGCAAGAAAAGCTTGTCTCACACACGAATAAGTATTTACTAAAAAGTGACTAAATAATATTGTACTTTATTAAAATAAAACTGTACATGAATAAACGTTAAGGTAATCCAACTTCCTCTAAAATTACTTGTTAATCATGATATCTAATTGTTTATTATGAACTTAGTTAATATAATATATACCATAATATATAGTAAACATATATTATGGAACATGGATACCCCCGGGCCCTGATTTTCTCTCTGCGGCCCTGGACAAATGTATTGTAGATGGAATTTATTTTTATAATATTGTTAAATGAAAATTATTGTTTTCAGTCTGGAGGAGGATTAGGTAAAAAGAAAATAAGGAAAAACGCAGAGAAACAGCCAACACATCAAAAAATATTTTGTATGGGAAATGGAGAAGTCTCGGCTTCCTATCGCTAGATGACGTTGGTAGCCATAGCCCATTGAAACTCCTTTGTCATTGATTCAATTTGCGCCCTATTTAGGGCTCAGGCGTGCGAGCAGGTTAATAGGTACATATAACCTTTTTGTTGATAGCGAACTTTATGTTCCACAAATGTGCGATGCATAGAGTTACTACGCGAAGAGGTTAGTTAAACTGAGGCGTGAGGCTGAGTATCGCTGTGACTAGTGCCTCTACGAATAGTTTTCTGACCGGGAATCATGAGAATATGAGAATACCTGCCATAAACGCGCGTTGCGATGTTACGCCACGGGTAGCTAGAGTATACTTATAAAAATAAATCGCTGCACGTTAGTCTGGCCCGAACAGTGAAAAATTTCTGTTCACATTTATTCTACTCAGTCAGTAGGAGGTTTAAGTAAAACGAAAATAAGGAAAAACGCAGAGAAACAGGCAAAAAATATTTTGCATGGGAAGTGGTTAAGATCTGACTATCCTACTTTGCACACGCTGTACAAAATATTTGCTTGTCTCTTGTATCTATGCTAAAGTAGAAATAAGTTTTTCAATACTGTGGCGTGCAAAGACATGGCTGAGGTCGACAATGAAGGAGGATCGACTTAATGGCTTAGCTCTGTTCAACACTCACCCTGGCATTGATCCTTTATTCCCAGATGCCACCCCCTGTTTGTCACCCGGGGTGGCATCCGCTACTAAGCAGTAGCAAATGCCACCATAGGGGTGGCATCGGCTACTAATGCAGTCGCAGATGCCACCTCCTGCTTGTCACCCGGGGTGGCATGCGCTACTACCCAGTAGCAGATGCCACCAGCATATTCAATCCCAGCCCAGCGACGGATCTAAAGTAATAAAAACGTGAATATTTTTTACCTGTCTCGTCAACGACATCTTTTTTCAAGTTGGGAACTACTTTTTTTTTATGAGCTGTCCCTCATTATCTGTGGTGGTGGAGGGAAAGAGATACACATAATAGTGCAAGTAGAAGGCGACCTTTTGCATTTATGCATGCTATATAAAAAATAGTGCGTCAAATAGTGCCTCAACCAGTCCCAAAACATTATGGGAATTGTAGAACATAATAAAAATAAAATTTAAAGTTCTAGGAACAAAAGTAGTGTCATACAGGCGTAAGTATACAAAAATGTTGTTTTAATATTTCAATTACGGACCATGGGCTGTGAATCTTACACAGGGCAATATTAAACTGTGATTATTTGTTTGTATCTGAAAATGTCATTCTACTGCGATTAGATGTAACATAATTAGATACTTACCCTACCCTTAAAAGGTTAGATATGTAAATGAATCCTGGATAATAGAATGGATTTTTCAGTTAGGAAGTTAAAAATGTCATAATAAGTACCTACTATGATGCGCGAGGCATCGCGATTTTTAATCTTATGCTATGGTAATAAAAATGGCATTTCCAGAAAGGCCATGGGAGGTGAGAACTTAATCATTAATACGTGGGGCGCACTGTAAGTTTCCGGAATGAATATGAAAAAATACTATTAAAGGTACAAAATTAATTTATTGTTTTTCAAAATAATCTCCCTTGGCGTCTATGCACTTTTTCATTCGATGAAACCAGTTTTGAAAACTTTTGTGCCACTCCTCTGTGGTGACCTCTGAAACGTGTTTTTCATACTCCTCGACAGCCTCTTCTGGTGATGAAAATCGTTGACCGCTTAATTGGTTCTTAATTTTTGGGAACAGAAAAAAGTCACAAGGTGCCAGGTCGGGACTGTATGCAGGATGACTCATGAGTTCTACATTTTTCGCCTTCAAAAAGTCGTTTGTCTGTCTGGCCGTGTGAGAACTAGCATTGTCGTGGTGCAGGATGATACGGCGTCTACGGTTATTTTTACGGAGTTCGTCAATAACTTCCGGCAAACAAATGGTCGTGTACCAGTCACTATTCACTGTACGACGATTCTCTAAAGTAACAGTAGCCACGTGTCCAGTTTTATTAAAAAAAGAAGCAATCATCCGCTTAGATGCACTTTTCACGCGCGCCACTTTGGTTGGTTTCGGCTCATCTTGAAAGACCCATACGCTCGATTGCTGCTTTGTTTTGGGATCGTAGCAATAAATCCATGTTTCGTCACCTGTTACTATGTCCCACACCAAATTTGACGCACCTTCGTTGAATCTGGTAAGCATGGCACTGCACCAAGTGACGCGGTCCGTTTTTTGAGCCTCGGTCAAGTTGTGTGGGATCCACCGCGAGCACAGCTTTCTCACATCCAAATGTTTGTGTAGGATTAATTGTATTTGACTCATGCCTATTTCTAAGGATGCGCGAATTTCATGGTAGGTCACATGCCTGTCTGTTTCAATCATACGGCGCACAGCATCGATGTTTTTGTTGGTCACAGCGGTGGACGGCCGACCATCGCGAGATTCGTCACTGAGATTGATACGACCACGCTTGAATTCTGCAAACCAGCTATAAACAGTTGTCTTGCATGGTGCTTCATTGCCAAAAGCTGTTTCAAGCCGAGCGATGCTCTGTTGAGCTGTCAAATTACACTTAAAATCGTAGAAAATCATACTACGAAAATTTTCCCGAGTTAAATCCATGTTGATGCAGACACACAATTTTTTAAATGGCGCCACAAGGTAAAAACAAAAGGCAGTCAGATGAAACAAACTGCATTCTACAGCCAAAGAGTTCTATTTTCAAATGTTGCAATAATTTTTTAAATATTGTTTATGTAAGTGGCCAGTTCCGGAAACTTACAGTCCGCCCTATGTAGTAAGTACATAAGTACGTAAATTTATGTTTATAATAAGTAAATAACAAAAACATCAACATGGCTTTCAGTAATACCGACAAGAAAAGACAACTTCGACTTATCACCCCACGAATTTAGAGATGCCCTGGCCATAAGATACCACCGCACACCAATCTCCATGCCTGCGACTTGCGACGGCTGCGGCAATGACAACTTCAACGTGGACCACGCCTTGTGCTGCAAAACAGGTGGCCTTATCACACGCAGACATAACGAAATAAGGGATCTTTTCTGTGAACTGTGCCAACAAGCCTGGGGAAACGTCACGAAAGAGCCAGTCATCTCCGAAGGCGATACTGGGCTGCGTGGAGACTTGGCTTGTCGGGGGGTATGGATTGCCCAGAGGGAGGCGTTATTTGATATCCGTGTCATAGACACCGACGCTCCCTCCCACGCATCACGCCCCGTAGCGGCTGTCCTTCGTTCAGCTGAAGAAGAAAAGAAAAGGAAGTACTGCGACCCATGCGAGACGCGCCACACCACCTTCACCCCTTTAGTAACCTCTGTCGACGGAGTTTTTGCTCCACAAATGATATCATTCACTAAACACCTCGCCGAAACACTGGCGGACCGCTGGAACCGGACCCCTGCCACAATAATGGGCTGGCTACGAGCAAGAATTCAAACCGCCATCATCAGGGCTAGCAGCATGTGCATCCGCGGCACCCGCCATAGGTGGAATCGCACAGGCCTATATGAGGATGGAGCGGCAGTCCCACACGTCTTGAACTAGAATGAATATCTTATTTATATTCTCTGTACTTATTTTCATGAATCTTTTGCTTAGTAAATTTCTTATCGTTTGGCTTATCTTAACATGTGCTGTTTAAGGGGCTTTAATGGTACCAGAATATTAATTAACTGGCTGACCCCGCGAACTACGTAGGTACCGCCTTTACAATTAATGACCGTAATAATAGCGGAGTTCCAAACCCATTTTTTTATCTGTGTATTTTTTTTCCGTTAAGTTTTTCCGATATTTTAACAGTTATTCTGCTTTTCGGGGAGGTGACGAATCCAACACTAATATTTGTTGGATATCCTTGCAATCGGTCCAGCCGTTCTTAGGATATAAGTGGTGTAACTAATAATACTTTATTTAATTACAAAATAAATCAAAATGATTTTATAATAAGTAAATATGATATTTGAGACTTACTTAATGTTTACTTGAAATAAAAAAAACTCAATTTGCCGAGAAGAAAGGTGCAGAGAATTAATAATTTAAGAAAGAGAGACCTAACTGTATTTTTATACTATAATATATAATAAGTCTTGTGTATATTATACTAAATAAAACTTTCTTAAACTTTACATGTGACTTGATTATTTTTATATTACGATAAAAGTAAAGGTTGCTCAAGATATCTTTAGCGCCCCCTCCTTGAGTTGTCTCTGTATCCGCCACTGGGTGCTTGTAGTCCAAAGGTTTTTTTCCGTCTACGGGGCAACGTGGTGGTCAAAGCAAAGAAAGCTATAGATAGCGCCGCAAGCGGCTACTTGCTTTGGCCGTTCGTTTTTGCAAAGGATCCGTGGAAAAACGGACATCTCTTCCTGTTTCGTCGTTCATTTCCAATCTTGTGCGGATTACCCACAGAGTAGGTAAGTAAAGAGTTGCTTTGAGTTCGTTGATATCGTCGTCACAAACTTTTCGTCGGCTGCCACCGACCGGTTGGAGTTACCAGCGACAGTGTTGCCACAATCAACTTTAAAAATCCCTTACAGTACACCGAGGCACAGATTAATAAAAAGTTAGCAACAGATGGGACACTCCGCAAAACCATTCAACTAAATAGCGACTCTTGCTGCAACGCAATAAAGTACAATTCATAGCGCGGCGCACGGACATAGCATATTCACCTACAAGTTGCCTCTCTTTCTGTCGCGTAACTCTATTTCGTCTGACGCGGCCCGTGTAACTTTAGGGATGTCTCCTTGTGACAAATAAATAGACTGATTTACATACCAACTACGAACCATTTGCTAATTATTCTCAATTTGTGAACACAACATTTATAATATTCCTTCCTACCTGCTTACGTAATGGTCAGAATAGTATGTGACTGCTACATAATGGAGGGCATTAATACTCGAGAGTTTTAATGCCTAATTATGTACAGTTACATACACTAGTTTATCTACACACATATCATAAGCTCTATCATAACCGCATGTTTGACCGGCATTGTGGCATTGATCATTGTTCTGCAGTTGTTTAGCTTGTTATGTAGTACCAACTTCACAGACAAACTAGGAGCGGCACGCAGGCGGGCGTCGGTGTTCAAAATTTGAATGTCATAATTTGACAAAATTTTGTACATGATGGTCATAATGTACAAATTTTCAGATAAGAAATGAGTTTTTACCAAATTGTTGTACATTATGCTGGTCTTAGCGTGCGGTTTATAGACCCAGTAAAGAGGGTTTATGATATGTGTGTAGATAAAACATATTTTACAATGTCTCCTTATGGTTTTAGGTTTTTATTATGTACCACCTAACTACAACGCGTCAAAGTTAACTTGGCAGTCACTTGGCGCATTTGTTTTCCCTCACTCGCTCACTCTCGGACGGACGCTACTAAAACGTCATCACTAGTAATAACTAACATCCATGACGCACATGACATAACCCACTTCAACAACCTCTACGACTATTAAAAAGTGCGACCTATTAATAGGTGCATTTTAAACCTGGTCGGCTGCGCGCGGAAACCCACTAGGGCAAGGCACTGAATCTATTCCCCACCGACGCGACGCGATGGTGTGCACTCGGCGAGGCCTATGTACTTGTAGCGTTGTAGGTAATTTGCGGAATATCCCCCGCCTGACCAAGGTTAAAAGATAAAATAGAGTTCCATCCTATTTTTGACCATTCATTGTGATATACAGTAATATCGCTTGCGAAGTATCGCCAATACTGGGAGGCACCGCATAAGGTTGAATAGTCGCGGGCTTCGAATCAAAGCTTTACATCAAACAAAACCAGTCGCAAATGAAACCATTTAAAAACCTGTTTTCGCACCGGGCAAACCGGTTTCGTCTCGACATTGAAAAAAACGAAGACGACCCGCCCCTAGACGCATCCTAGCAAAGAGTTTCGTTTATCTGAGATCCTAACCGCATTTGAGGTTAATTTTGCAACTCTACATATGCGCAGTAATTCCCGCCAACGTCGCCCAGCGCTCTTAAATCTTGGCGAGAGGTATACCACGGGTAGAATTTTTCCTTTCTATTTTCGTAACCACACTTTGGTAACCAGTTACCCTCGAATTGGCGGATACACGGGGGTGGCCATGGGGGCCATGCTCCCCCCCCCCCCCCCAAAACACCCAGGAATTCCATACTTTCGACTCAACTTTTCGATTTAATTCAGGTGCACCTTTACACAGCATAGTTTCGCATATTGTGATTGATTTTTGCAAATAACATCCCCTAGAATCGGAAAACTGTGTCGGCATACTTAAAGACAACTGCTCGATGATGGCGTCAGAAGTTAAAGTTAAAAAATGCGAAACGTTGCCCTGTCTAATAATTCACTGAACAACTCTTTAAAGAAAAGTAACAATGTGATAGGCTGCCGGAACACTGTAGGCAAAATTAAGGAAATTATTGCCTTTTCTAACAGTTAAGCCAAATTTATAGCTGTATTTGGAGAACTACTTCGATCTTCTTTTTCTGGCCTTTGTGAGACAAGATGGCAAGAAAAACATGACGGCACCATTCAATTCTGCACACTTGTGCCAGAAATATGCAAAGGTCTTGAAAAGATAACCGAATGGTCCAGCCCACTGAACCCTGTCCTGATATCGTAACGAAGGCATATGGTTTTTTGAAGAGCTTAAATGAGAGTGAATTTATCATAACCACATTTGCTTTAAGTGACTTTTTAGGAACCACACTCGCGCTGAGTCTGATTCTGCACTGAAAGGTGACCTTATGAGGATTTCAATGCTCTGTCAGGTCTACACAAATGATTTGGGTAACCATGGAGTCAGTCTAGAGCCAGAATATCTTTTATGGTTGGAGAAGTGACAGCGAACAATAAGACAGGATGAACACATACCAATATACTCTTTGACATACCAAGCACTAATCAAAATAATGGATGTCCTCAAGGCAACGGTCATGTGCCCATGTTTCCTGCGATTAAAACGATAGTAAATATTTTAGCTAGATTGCCAGTGAGTGTTGCCACAGTCAAAAGTCAAAAGGTCGTCGGCTGCGTACGCGGACAGGGGACGAGGAGCGGCTTTGCGGGCTAGCACTCCTACTACACATCGAGAGGAATGTCCCGGTTGATGTGGATAATATTATAGATAGGTTTGCCAAACTGAGAGCATTAATTTTAATTGTAATTTTATTTCCCAGGTAATAAAAACTATATTTCTTGTTTACTTGTAATTTTAACCCTAGCTCCGAAACTTGTCAGGATGCCCCGCCAATGTGAAATCCTGGATCCGGCCCTGTACCCTTGGAACTACTGGACGGCTTGCCTGTTCCACGGGTTTATTTTTTGCGCATGGTACACCTGGCCGTTCCACGGGCTATTAAGTAAATATAGTTGTGCGGTGGGTAAGAAGGGAACAACATGACCTACTGATCAACTAAGTTGAGGAAAAAATAGTTGAGCTATACCGCATAAAATGTTTGGTAATACAAACTATGTCAAACTGTGTCCTACTCTTGAGCAGTGGGGAAGAAGCGAAAGAAAACAACACCGTCGTCGTTGCTATGGCAATGACTAACTTTTTATGACAGAGTACGCAAACACTTTAGTTACCTAGCAACCGTCAGTAACAGATGTCGTGACAGACTTAGACACCACTTTATTATTTATTTCTTTTACACCTTTACCTTGAAAATGGCTGGTAAATTCGGCATGGAAGATGAGGAGGATGTGTTGGCACCTAAGGAGCCGCAGGTGACGTCATCAGTACCAGAAGAAAGGAAGGCGGCGCGGGCGATTCGAATCAAGCGGAGGCAGGATGCTCTCAAGAGGTAGCGTAGAGGCTGTATTATTGATAGATCCGGGGCTTAGATAGAGGTATGACAATTCCTGGCCAGACTACGGCATGATAGGGACATAGGAATGATGCCGGATTTAGTGCCTGAATCTCAGTATTAATGCCTCAATATTACCCACAGCAATATATTTCTGGCCACGACCACGGCTGAATCAAAAAACCAACAATGATATTGTAGGTTCGCCAATATTTAGTGCCTCCTATTGCCACTAATCATGTGGATTTGGAACTTACATTTACAGAGATATTTAACATTTTACCATTGGTAAAGACGAGAACCCTGTATCAGACCCAACCACAACCTAATCACGATTTGGAACACTTGTTCAGGTAAGCCTTATTTGATTTTTTCACAGCTCGAAGGGACGGTAGACCTGAGTTATTTATATTAATTTGAACTTGATACAAAACTCCACGCGTTCCTGAGAAAAAGGGCCTTGACAGACCGACAGACTGACGACATTGAAGTATACTTTTTGATTGAAGTGATCCTTTAAGGGTTCCTTTTTTCCTTTTAATTGAGTGCCCATAACGCGAATGTGCCTTTGTTGCAATGCGTAACAAACGCTCATTCGCATAACATAAAAATAAACTATAGACATACCTATGCATGTTAAACATACGCATATATATGTATGGGTGGGTGAACACTTTAACTCTTAGTTTTATTATATTCTCAATATCTGTGGTAATAGCAAACACAATCATACATAATTTGTGAAAAATTCAGATGCCCAGCTATTGCGATTCCATTAACAAAGCCCCATGGCAGTAATATAGAGATAAATAACAATTTTTCGTGATGATAGTTTTTCAACAATGTATTCTGTTGAAATCAAAACTGATGGAGTGATTCTTCTGTAATTTTTAAATTGTTATAGAACTGCGTTATTCATAAGATATATAATTTACCCATCAGTGATAATTGTAAGTGAATCATTACAGTATGGTGACTTCACTATAGAAATTTTTAACATTTTCTAGCTGACCATTATTATAATTGATATGCAGCACGTAGCGCCGTGGTGTGGGATACGGGAATAAAATAGTTTTTGACATTTCCGACTTTTATATTGACTCAGCAATAATTGTTACGCGAATTATATTAGCACACACAGGGTTTAATAAGAGAGATTCATTACAAAATATATTTTCTTACAGCTAGCACAACACCATGCTATTCAGAAAGTCGGAAGAAAAGAGCGGCAATTAAAAAAAAGTAAAAATGTCATTAACTTCACAGATATATACATTCATTAGGTAGTGATGGGAAATTCTAAGAATATAATCAATTATAATCTTTCACAATAATGATCATTTTAGGTAGGTAGGTATATCAATCTCAGGCTGGCCTTCTTGTGCTGGCGGCACCAATTTAAGCACATTTTTTGGCGTACTGCTAGAGAAATAGAAATGACTAGGGTTACAAGTCTACATTAGGTTGTGGCTGGATAAGGTATAGGGTTCTCGTCCTGACCTGACTGAATGGTATAATGATGAATATCTCAGTAAATTTATGACCCAAATCCACAAGATTTGTTGCAATAGAAGGCACCAATTAGGCACTAAATCTTGGCGTACAAGACAAAACAATTATCATTGTTAGTTTATTGATTCAGCCGTGGGGTCGGGCCAGGAATGAAAATTTACCTTTAAATTGCTATAACTCGGAAAATATTGAGGCACAAATTCTGAGATTCAAGCACTAATTTTGCACTAAATCTTGCATCATTCATATGTAACTCATACATCTTGAATCATGCCGTGATCGGGCCAGGAATTGTCACACGCAGGTACACGTCGTTTCCCGAACAGAGTGGCAGAGGCTCATTTGCGACCACGTCTTGCCAGATATTTAATGACCATTTTGCGTGACACGGGGCTAGCCTTTAGACGCAATTTGGAGATATGGAGGATTGCTCGCGATGTTTTCCGATCGGATTCACAGCTCAACATTACCACCACTCAAGTCCGTCCGTCTCGTCGTGCCAGTGAGACTTGCCATGCCAGTGACACTTTCCGTCGCAGTACATGAGTGGCGCGGACTCTATGACCGCTTGTCCATAGTTCAGTATGTATGTTCGCTAGAGTGGAGTCTGGCGGGAAATGGTTTTGTCCCTCACTTTCCCGCGTCAAGACTCCCTGCGGGGTCGGCATGCTACGGGTTATTGCAAGTCTTTTTTTACAAAATCCAGTAGATATACGAACTTAATCGCAACGGGCAAACGACACGACAACAAAAACCAAATGTTGAATAATGCTAACACAGGGCAGAGCAGGCACTGGAAGAATCGGCGGCGGAGGAGGAGCCCGGGCTCATAGAGCAAGCCACGGCGCTCGCTGCGGAGGAGTTGCAGCGGCTGGCTCTCGATGGCGCCGCTCAGGTCACCAACGTGAAGGTCACCACGGACGAGCGAGAAGTCGTGAGGAGAGCGCTCTTGTCGGACAAGATGACAAGTAAGTATGAGTTTCGCTTTGACCCTAAAGGTCCTAGTCCCAATAGGAAGCCGATTTCTTAAAGCCGACCGATTTGGGTCTGTTCTCTTTTAGTTTTCCCAAAGTATACTCGCAATGCATGTCTTTTGTACAAGTCATGTACAGTCGTATATTGTCCAGTACTTTTTTACTTGTACTGGAGTAACTCGTTAAAACATAAACAAAGGGTCACGCCTTTTCCCATACGGGCTGACAGCGGAACAGATGTGCCCACCTTTAGAGGGCAAGCCCATTACTGTAGCTATGGAGAATTTTTCCTCACATGTTTTAACATCTCCTGCATGAGAAGCGAGCGTGAACCCACTAGAACGCGGATCGATCTTTCAGGTTACCTCGAGCAAATCGAATCGGAAGCGGCTGAGGCCCAGCTGCAGTACGAAGCCATCACTGCCAATTGGGACGTCGTGCTGCAGATCAAGGACCCTCTCGACATCGACGCGGCGATGCAGGTATTGATATTGGTGACAGTAACGGATCGGATTATTTCGCTACGCACGGTCGATCACAGACAAGTGCTGCTTGAACCATCTGTCAAGATGCATGAGACCTTAAGCGTCCCGGAGACGATAAATTTTGCTTAACAAGCATGCTTGATTAAAAAAAAATTGACCATGTAGGCTTGACGCTACAAGCGGCTTGACGAGTTTCGTTCATTTGCGAGCGCAACGTTGAAGATGGCGGACGAAGATGAAGTAGACGTGCCCTTGACAAACGCCGGCACCGGCATAATTATCGAGCGAGACTTTGTTTTTTTGCTAATATCTTTGTACAGAGATTTCCCCTCACTTTGGGAATCCAAAACAAACGAGTATGCAAATAAAAATAAAAGAGCTATTGCTTTGGCAAACATCGTTAAGGCGCTGCAGATACATCACATGTAGTTGGCTACACAATATTTTCTTTTAATGTTTGGATTATAGCCTCACACATCTCCATTATTATTATACCCAAAGTACGAGGAGCGTCAGCACACATAAACTTCAAATTCAAGTCCATGCCAGTGACGAAGTACCGTAGAGTTATCGAGAGCCTTTGACTAGCGGGAATAGCTTGTCGCATATTGGTATCATGCTTTTCAATTTTGGGTCGAATCAACTCCAACAATGTTTCAAAAGAATCATTGTCAATTCGAAGTTTTTTTTTATAATCGTCCGGCTCAGTTTCTTGAAGAGTTCTTTGCAAGTATTCAATAGTGAATCGATATCTCTATATATACCACTCCTTACACCATCGTCTCTTTTTTTTAATAGATAACGTTTTGGCAAGTAATGCCATATCTGCGTTGGAAATCATTTTTATACAGGAGAGTACACGCCTTTCTTGGCAACGATCGGTAGGCAACTGTGACGTGCGCACTTGATGCAAATCGGTAGGCGACTGTTTCGTGCGGCTTGATGGGCCCGTCAAGCGTCCCATTCAATCAAAATTGATATCAAGCATGCTTGTCAAGCAAGATTGATCGTCTCCGGGACCCTCGTAAAACTTTCAAACTGTAACAAAGATGAATAAATGCCATGTAGTAAAAAAAGCTATAAAACAATGATTTCAGGCACAACGGGAAAAATGCGACGCTCTACTACGGGAGAAAAATGACCTCATCGCGGAACTGAAGAAAGGGTTGACCAATATGGACTTTGCTTATTATGATGACTTGGATAAGCAGGTTAGAGGTTGAAATACACATTTACGTGACTTTTCCCGGATGTGATATATATTGCGGAAGGCAAATTCCAAATTCCAAATGTCTTTATTACTGTAGATATATACATATACTTAGCAATCGTCATTTTTGCCACTTCTCTACATTGGACCACTGTGGGAGAAGAAGGGCGTAGAAACTCCCACAGATTGATTTTTAGATCTCTTTTAAATATTGTTTTTGATTAACTAATACAAAATATAAATATATCATTATCATAATTAATAAGCAGGAATAAATAAATAATAAATTATTAACAGCAAGGTCTGTGTTGAGCCACATTAACCCCATACAGTCTCATCATTTATGTAATCTTGAACATTGTAATTATAAGATTAGTCGGTTTCGAGTGACAGGCAGTGGAATTGTGTGCCACGACCATACCAAAACACAGTTAAACTTTATACGAACAGTTTATTCATCAGAATAAATGTCTACAACAGTAAATGTCACTTGGTTAAATAAATACTTATAAAATACACGAAAATAGGGACAAAATATAATCGCCATTACGAGAGGCTTACAGGAAGTGAGATTGGCCATAGACGACACACATCATAGTTTTAAAAAAAAATATATTTAAGGCATAGATACATGCGTTCTATTCAATACTTCCCCTTATGCCTTCAATATTTGGTCCAATATGTATAACACATACATATAAATGTCAAACATTACATGAGAAATAAGATAAACAAGTTACATAAAGTAACGTATCAATCTCTAGCTTGGTAGAGTTACAGTGTCTCGCGTATACTCATACTATTAATGAAGTCAGAGTGCTTTTGCCGACATAATGGCTTTGTCAATACATCTGCAATCATCTTTTCAGTACAGAGATAATTAACTGAAATAGAATTAGTATTAACAAGTTCTTTTACAAAATGATATCTTATATCTATGTGCTTTGTTCTCTTATGACATAATTCTTTACATTGTAAAAGTCTTTGTGCACTCTGGTTGTCATTATAAACTGTACATGGAATATCCTTAGCCAAATTTTCTGAAAGCAAATTTTTGATAAAACATATATCTTTACATACGTCACTTATTGCTACATATTCCGCTTCTGTACTAGACAATGCAACACATCGTTGTTTACGAGATTCCCAGTTTATGGTGTTACTACCTAGCTTTATGACAAACCCCGTGTATGATTTTCGGTCTGTTTTGTCATTGCCCCAGTCAGCATCGGTATATGCCTTTAAAGACCAATCAACACTCTTTATAAAATA
This sequence comes from Argyresthia goedartella, assembly GCA_949825045.1. NCBI lineage: Eukaryota > Metazoa > Arthropoda > Insecta > Lepidoptera > Argyresthiidae > Argyresthia > Argyresthia goedartella. The sequence goes on from OX463826.1 coordinate 16,870,853, forward strand.
TAAACAGTAACTAATTGTACCGGCTAAGTACCTAAGAATTATTTTAGCTGCAATCCAATGAGACATGTTGAAGCTGTTATTGAACTGGCTTAATTGGCTACATGCATAAGAAATATCCGGTCTAGTACATACAGACAAATACATAAGACTACCCATAAGTTGTCTGTAGTCACAATTTTCATCTAGAATAAGAGAATTAGGTTCTTTACAATAAGATAAATTAAAATTTATAGCCATAGGTGTGCTTGCAGATTTACAGTTTTCCATATTAAATCGTTTTAACAATTTTCTTATATATTCTGTCTGATCTAAACACAAAATGTTTTTAGATTTATCTCTAGTCACTCTCATACCAAGAAAATTCTTTAATGGACCTAAATTCTTAATATTGAATTCCTTATTTAAAACATTCAAAAATTCATTCTTAATGATGCTATTTTTAGAATAAAATACATAAAAATCGTCTAAATACAGTGAGATTATTACATAATAATTTTGAACTCTTTTAGTATATACACATGGTTCACAACGAGACTGTTTGAAACCATTGTCAACTAGAACAGAATTTACTTTTTCATTCCACATTTTACTCGCCTGTTTCAAACCATATATACTTTTCTGCAATAGACAAACTTTATTTACATCATTATTTGAAAAACCTTCTGGTTGTTCCATGTGTATGATCTTATTTAAGTTTCCGTTCAAAAATGCAGTTTCTACATCAATATGATCAATTTCTAAGTCCATATCATTAGCCAAAGAAAATAAGATTCGCATTGACGAATGGCGAACTACAGGAGAAAAAGTTTCTGCACAACTGCACTGAGGACATAACCTATAAGATTATTCGGTTTCGAGTGACAGGCAGTAGAATTGTGTGCCACGACCATACCAAAACACAGTTAAACTTTGTACGAACAGTTTATTCATCAGAATAAATGTCTACAACAGTAAATGTCACTTGGTTAATTAAATACTTATAAAATACACGAAAATAGGGACAAAATATAATCGCCATTACGAGAGGCTTACAGGAAGTGAGATTGGTCATAGACGACGCACATCATAGTTATTAAATTCAAATTACAAATAAGACAACACAATTTAAACATAGTCAATTTCGTTTTCATGAAACGTCGATAATACCTATAAAGCCTAACCATTTTCATTAACATTTTAATGTTTTAAAACTATTCCCTGATGGTCTATTCTACGGTCAATTATATGACCACCACGTATGTCACAATAAGGCTGAAATTGCTTGATATTGGCAAGGGAATCAAAACATATAGTAATTTGGCACGGATCAAGGTCTTATAGCTCAAGTAAAGAAAAAAAAAGGAAAACCGTAAATTTATAAATTTAAGGTTTTCCCTGTAGTTTAGTTTAGTTCCTTCATAAAGAGAGCGATTTATACCCTCGGTGCATGGATCCAACTCGCACTTGGCCGGTTTTTTATTGTTTACGTCCTGACTGTGCATTCACAAGTAAAAATGTTTACCATCCGATCACAGTGGTTAAACAGTTTCATTCCCAATTACTAGTAAAAAAAAGACTGATCCATAATTTTATAGGCCTATTACATCCCATAGACTAGAGATGTACATGAAAAACTTAGATATAGGTTTGCCAGTACCGGATTTTAATGAACAGAACCCGAACAAAATCTATTCTGACTTCTTCAACATTATTCAAACAGAATTCAATAAAGTTTTTAAATTAAAGAAAGTCCGTGCCAATAACGGTAAATCCAAATTTAATGACTGGGCAACATTTGGAATTCGTAAAAGTAGAGCTATCTTGTATGACCTTTATGAACAAAAAACCTAAAACTTCGATTTAAAATTTCATGACTATGTTAAAAAACATTCCAAACCTTTCAAGTTGGTTTGTAGAACTGCAAAAACTTTACAAATTAATAGAAAAATACAAAATTCAAATATGATATCTATATAATAGAATGAAAACGGTTTGGCAAATCATAAATCGTGAAACTGGCAAAGTTATACCAAGGAACAATCAGTGTGCTCGCCCTTAGGAAACACTCTAGTATGTGAAAGCCCAATAAATCAAAGTAAAAAAAATGAAACCGCAAACGATCCAGATAAATCGTCCTACGACGAAAACGAAAAACTATCCATACAAAAATTCACGTCCATACTACAGGAAAACAACAAACATATACTTACATCTATGCAAAACTTCTTCCAAACTCAAATAAGTAATATCATATCTGAGCTAAAAGAAGACTCTAAAAAATTTATACAAAGTACAAGTAAGGAGCAAACAATAATGAAAGATAAAATCGCTACAATAGACCTGAAAGTAAAATCACTAGAAGAGAAATGCTCTACACTGCAAACTGAAAATGAAAAACTCCAAAAAGAAATAAAAAACTTAAGCTCAATGGAACACTATAACAAAGACACAGATAAGATAATAGTATTACATGGATTACAAGTCGTACGCGCCCAGCTGTCGAATAGAACACTTGTGCTATTGGTTACTAACTAACTTGCAAGTTATCTTTAAACTACCCACTTAATTTCGTTAGTATATAACATGGAGTTTAAAAAGTGCTTTACATGTAGTAAAAACATCACGAAAAAGGCCCCTGGCATAGAGTGCAGCAGGTGTGAAAAGTGTGTGCATGCAACTGCGGAATGTGCCAACATCTCCAACAAGCAGATCGCTGCACTTCGCGCCACTCACGGACTGGAGTGGAGCTGCGAGGAGTGCCTGGGAGGAATGTCGAAACGTTCCTCCTTCTTTATACCAGAAGATGAGACAGATGTGGACCTAGATGATACAAGGAAATCTGTTACTATCGATGTTAAGAAACTTCTGGCTGACATTACAACTGAAATGAGGAAGACGATTAAACAAGAATTAGCAGAGTTCCAATCTTCACTCGAGTTTATAAGCGAACAAGTATCTGGAATCGAGGAGACCCTGAGAAACCAGAGTTCTAAGATAAAACAACTCGAGAATAAAAACACAGACCTAATTAACAAAAACAAAAACCTTGAGCTACGTATTTGCACAATGGAGCAGCGTCAACAGGATTATGAACAGCAACAGCTATCGAACTCACTGGAGATAGCAGGAATACCGAAGGTGACTGATAAGGAAGATGTCTCCCTGCTGATGATGACGGTAGCAGAAAAACTGGACGTAAAAGCCGATGATGTAGTGTGCGCCCGTCGTGCTACTGGCCGCAAGGAGAAACCTGGGGCCATCCTCGTCGAGATGCGTTCGAGAGCCAGCCGCGACCAGTGGGTGAAGTGTGGCAAGGACAAGAAGCTGACGGTGGTGAACATCCTCGCTTCGTCTGCACCAACAGGATCATCTGCAGAACGTGTTTACATCAGAGAAGCCCTGTCCCATCACACCAAGACCTTACTATACCAAGCCGGTCAAAGCCTGCGCCCTACCTTCCAATATGTGTGGTGTAAAGAGGGAAAAGTCCTGGCTAGGAAAGATAAGGACGCCAAAGTTATCCAGATTTTCTCAAAGAGTGATATTGATATGTTGCTAAATTAATGTTTGTAAATAATCTATGTACCGTATATCCTAAGTCCCTTCCTTACTAAATTCAATTTAACAAGTACCTCTAACATTACCGAACTATCTAATTGCACCAACATAAACACCTATTTTCAATACATACCACACAAACACATTCGTATTTCATGTCTACATGTAAACATAAGATCGATGTTGAAAAACTTTGTTAAGCTTGTCCAAATTATAGATGGATGTCCACATAATATTGACATAATTACAGTTACAGAAGCAGGCATTTCTGACAGTATACCAAATTTATTCCAAATCTCAGGCTACACAATGTACACACGGTTACGTAATAATCAAAAAGGCGGTGGAATAATAATGTATGTTCGCAATAACCTTAAATTTACACCAAAATCTAACATCACATACACCTTCGAAAACCTGACTGGCATAGCTAAAACTCCCACAAATGATGTAATTGTTGTGTGTGCAATTTATAGACCTCCCTCGAAAAACAAAACAATTTTTATCAGTGAACTCAACCGGCTGATTTCCCACAACAGTTCAGATTCTAACATAATGATTTTATTGGGTGATATCAACATCGATCTTAAGTTACACAATCCACATAGGAACTCGTATGTTGACATGCTTTCTGTGTACGGACTAACGTGTGGAATCACTGATTACACCCGAATCGAGAATCGCAATAGTCTGGTGACAAAATCCTGCATAGATCATATTTTTATTCGATGCCACACGTTAGAACCGTACACCGCGGCAGTCGATACTGTGCTGGCAGATCATCGCGTCACAATTACCAGCCTCGTTGGTTTGCCGCCGCCCGGCAAGACTGATATACAGGCTGCTCCAAAAACGCAATATATGCAATCGGTAAACCGTATCGATTTAATTACTAAATTAAATGATAATAACTGGAACCAAACATACGACATGAAAACGGCTGATGAAATCCTTAAATTTATAAAAAAAACGTTCCAAGAAGCCTTAGAATCATCCACAAAACTTAAGAAAAAACGTGAGTTTAGTAGAAATCGTGAACCCTGGATAAATAAAACTGTTCTACAACTTAGTGAAAAAAGGGATACTCTTTTTGGGCTCTGGAGGAAAAATACAACTAACCACGAACTTAGACTACAGTATAATAAAACACGGAATAAAACTAATAAAATAATTGAATACTATAGAAATAAATATTACCAAAATAAAATAAGAGATAGCTATGGAAGCCCTAGGAATCTATGGAAGATAATTAATTCTATTTGTGGTAGAATATCCAAGAGCATCGATGACGCAATAATAGATGCTTTTAGATCCGAAAACATATCAGATATTGAAATCGCAAACAGATTTGCTACAGAGTTCGACAAATCCGTCAAAAAGATTATTCCGCAGTGTAGAAATACTCTGTTGGACGATGCCAGTTGCAGCAAAGTGGCAAATGTCAGCATGCGATTCCATAAAGCCACCCCACGAAGCATTCTGAAAATCACTCGGAACCTGAATAGCAGGAAGGCGTCAGGCTTAGATAATATTAAAATTCTGGACATAAAACAAATTAGTGACAAAATCTCTGGTGCAATAGCGCATCTCATTAATACTAGCATAGAAACCGGTAAATATCCGGATGATCTAAAACTGGGCTGCGTTAGACCACTATTTAAAAAAGGTAAACGTGGCAATGTTGCCGATTACCGACCTATCACTTTATTGTCATCAGGAGGTTTGTTTGTGAGCAGATACATAACTTTTATCAAAAAGAAGAGATTATAAACCACAACCAATTCGGCTTTCAGCCTAAGAAAAGCACAACATCTCTGCTATCTAAATTTACAGATCACGTAAACAGTTCACTTAATGATAAGAAACTTGTCCTTGCACTTTTTATAGATTTTTCCCGAGCATTTGATACCCTAGACCATAATCTGCTCACAAATAAACTAGGTAACTGTGGTATCAGAGGCCCACTACAAGCCTGGTGTGCCGACTACCTCAGAAACCGTCATTTTTGCGTTAAAATCGGGGAAAGCCTTAGTAAAAACAACCTCGTATCTCATGGCACAGCCCAGGGATCAGTATTAGGACCCCTTCATTTTATAACCTACATCAATGATATGGTGAATGTACTCACCTTCAGCACTCCCTATCAATTTGCGGACGACACATGTCTGATCATTGCCAGCAGTGACGTAGACACTGCACTTGAGAGCCTCCAGTTTGACTTTGACAACTTGTGTAGGTGGTGTCACGACGTAGGTTTGGTTTTAAATGCACAGAAAACCAAGCTTATGCACATTAAATCACCATATCTGAAGAGTAAGCGGCCAGCTGATCTCATTGCGCATACGCATGATTGTATGCACAGTCCAAATGACAGTAAATCTTGCCGATGCCCTTCCATCGATGTCGTTGACAAGCACTCTTACCTAGGTCTTGTCATCGATGCAAAGTTCAGCTGGGGACCTCATATACAGCGGGTATGCGACAAACTCAGGGCTCTCGCTGCATCATTTTATGTAGTAAGAAATAGAATACCTTTTAAGACACGACTCATGCTGTATAATGCCTTAATTGACTCCATAGTATCGTATGGTTTATCTAGCTACGGACGAACTTATAAAACTTACCTCGATCAAATATTGTCATTATAAAATCAAATTACTTAAATTGATTGTTCCATATAATATAAAATGCGCATACTCCGAAAATAATGAGCCAAACTTGTTTACTTATAGTGGCACACTTCCTATTCACACCAAAGTTGAGTTTAACTTACTGAAAGAGGAATTCTTTAACAACACCATACAACACACAATAGATCACTCCGTAGGCACACGTCGCAAAGCTCAAGGCAATCTCACCACTACCCGCGCTAATAACTATTACGGCGAGCGGACGACTGCCTATTTGATTCCGAGACTAATAAACAGCTTACCCACAGATCTAAAACATTCAATAAATCACAATAACATAAAATGGAAACTCAAGAAACATTTCTCCCTTTCCATCCTCAACCCCTAATTATATAGCTAGGTACCTAATTTTCTTGTATGTAATATTACCAACTTGCTAGTTACTTTGTAATCTAATCTAAATAATAGTGTAAATACCTACTTGTAATTATTTCTGCGTAACACGGAACCACGCACAAACCTACGTGGTTTTTGTGGTTCTTTCAAATGAACTTGTATTATATTTTGGTTTGTAATATATAAATAAAAAAATAAAAAAAAGAAAATTATTGGGAGAAAGAGGAGGAAGTTATAGACAGAATTACAAATATATTCTACGAAGTGCTAAATGTGAACCTGGCGGGATATATAGAGGAAATAACATATATAGGGAAAAAAGGCTACAACAGACCAATAAAAATAGAGCTTATAAGTAAAAGAATGAGAAAGTACATAATGGAAAACTCTACATATTTCAGAGAAACCGGATTAAAAGTTACTGAATACCTAACTAGAACAGCCTTACATGAAAGAAGGGAATTAAAACAAGCACTAAATACAGCAAGGAAAAATGGCCACCATGCAGTCATACAAAATAATAAGCTGATTTTGAATGGGAAAGAATTAACAAACGAAGAAATTAATAAACAAAACCTGCGAAAATCACGAGAAGATTTCGAGAGTTCAAATATAGAGCAACTAACCTCATCTTCACACCCAAAACAACGTACGCCAAATACTAACAACGCATCAAGAAATGATTTTTTTCGAAACAAACCTCAAACTACTCTACCAGAACATGCAAAGTGTATATAACAAGATCCACCTCCTCGAAGCACTGATAGAAGAACAACCTAACATCAACGTCATATGCATAACTGAGACTTGGATGAATAAAGAAAAATTGAAGCTACTAAATATTAACAACTACACACCTGGTTCGTCCTTTTGTCGAGAACAGCACGAAGGCGGTGGTGTATGCATATTGGTGAAATCTACGCTAAATTACATCGAAAGAACTGACATTAAATCACAATCGTTAGAATATATTTTTGAAACATGCGCGATCGAAATACCCGAAATTAACTTATTAATTATAAATTTGTATTGGCCAGATAGTAACAGAGAGGTGGAAGTTTTCTATACATGCCTAGAAAAACTCCTAAAACTATTAGCATTAAAAGACAACAATAAGAAAGTAATTTTTGGAGGCGATTTTAATGTGAATTTCCTTACAAATAACAAAGCGAAAAGAACACTATCTAACCTAATGTTAACTTACAACTTCCACCAAAAAGTTAAAGGCGCCACGAGAGTGACAGCCAGTAGCTCTACATGCCTTGATCTTTTGTTTACTAACTTCAAAATAGATACTCAAGTAGTAATAGACGAATTTGGCTTCTCAGACCATAGAGGAATATTGTTTTCCACACCTCTCACTACATACCAACCTAAACAGCTCACAATGTTAAAACGAAGACTTGTTTTAGGTAAAAATACATAGTTATTAAATAATGTCAAAAAAGGCAAAACGAAGATACACTGAAACTAACATAAATAAATTCAAAGACGAACTTCTTACAATAAATTGGGACCACAAATTTAAACTAAATAAAAATATAAATGAGAACTATAACATTTTCAAAGAAATTGTAAAAAATGCCCTAAATAAGTGTATTCCATTAAAACCAATAAAAATTAAATTTAATTCTAAGAAAACACGTATAACGTCAGGAATAAAAATATCATGCAGAAATAAAAGATTGCTAAAAATGCTAATATCACAGAGTAGAAATGAAATCTTACAAAACAACTACAAGAAGTACTGTACAACATTAAAAAAAGCCGTTCATAAATCTAAAAAACTATACAATATAAGTAAATTCAACAATTCAGAAAATAAATCTCGTTCAATGTGGCAAATAATCCACGAAGAAACAAATAAAAAACCACAAAAAAATTAAAAATAACGTAAAACTCAAAATAAACAATACAATAATACATGACCCCAAATTGGTGGCGAATTCATTTAACAATTTTTTTGCATCAATAGGAAACTCAGACGAAAATCCTGGTCTCCGTAACAATTCAAGCCAAGACAACATAATTTAAAACACCTTTTATCTACATCCAACAGATGAAAAGGAAATATTAAATGTAATAAAAAACTTAAAGAATAAAAAATCTTGTGGCATAGATGAAATCCCTCCTTTTTTGTTAAAACGATGCGCAAATGAATTAACAACCCCGTATACTAAACTTGTAAATCAATCCTTCTCTGAAGGTATATTTCCGACAGATCTATCTAAAATATCACTAATAAAACATATCCATAAAAAGGGAGATGTTACTGACCCAAACAACTATCGACCAATTTCACTATTACCAACATCAACAAAGATATTTGAAACAGTAATGGTTAAACGTATTTATTCCTTTTATGAAAAATTTAACATCTTTGATAAAAGCCAAAATGGATTTAGAAAAAATCATTCCACAACCCTAGCGATATATAAATATTTGCAAAAAATTCTTGAAGCTCTAAATAACAAAAAATATGCCGTGGTCCTACTACTCGATATGAGTAAAGCGTATGATAGGGTCTGCCATAAAACACTGTTATCCAAACTGTATAAAACTGGAATTAGAGGAGTCGCGCATAAGTGGTTTAAATCATATCTTGAAAATCGTGTTCAATTTGTAGAAATAGAAAATACTAACCTCGAGACTTGTCAAATCCAACACGTTAGATCCGACAAAATCCTTGCCAAAGGCTCTATCCCGCAAGGTAGCGTTTTAGGATGTATATTATTTCTGATATATATAAACGACCTTCCAAGTATAATAGACGACCACTGTATACTATTCGCTGATGACATCTCGGTTATAATACCTTGCTCAAACACAAATGAACTACAAACTAAATTAGATACACTACTAAATACAATTGTAAATTGGCTAGAATGTCATAATTTGCAACTAAACCTAAATAAAACCAAGTTAATCCAGTTTAAACCATACCAAAAAACTGCACTAAAAATAACATACAATTACAAAGATAAAAAATTAGAAACTGTAACCTCTGCTACGCTGCTAGGAATAGACCTTGACACACATATAAATTGGAAACCGTATATGCAAAAATTAACAAATAAGCTGTCGTCCTTTATATATGCCCTCCGAAATTTGAAGCGTGTAACAGACTTTAAAACTGCATTAACTGCATATTATGCATACGCCCATTCAAGACTATCTTATGGCATAGTTTTGTGGGGAAATTGTACCGATGTAAATGACATTTTCATTTTGCAGAAGAAATGTTTAAGAATACTGGTAAATATTGACCAAACGATGTCTTGTAAACCATTTTTTGAGAAACATGAAATTTTAACCCTTACATCTATCTACATTTTTGAAGCATGCAAATTTGTCAGAAAACATCCCAACCTGTACTCCCCAATACATACTATAAAACGAAATGACCGAAACCTACATAAATTAAAAGTACCATTCTCTAAACTAAAATTAATATCCTCAGGGCCGCATTCCATGGTAATAAAAATATACAACCACATACCACATAGTATAAAAAATATAGATAAAGCTACGCTATTTAACAAACATTTAAAAAATTTCCTAATACACAAAAGCTACTACAATATAAAATAATTTTTTGACGATAAGATGACATAATGACAAATCGACAAGACAATAATAATAATATTTAGGAGCATGCCGTAATATAATTTAACATTGATTTTGTTTGATTTAATTTAATTTAAATATAAGGGACTTGTTATAAACTGTTATAGATTAATGTAGATGTTACTTTTTAATTTTGAATTCTATTGTCGTTGGAATATAAATATTTATTAAAGTTCAAGTTAACATGAACATTTTAAATGTAATAGAAATAAGTAATTAATTATGTAATATTAAGTAAAACCTGTATCTCTCAAAATTGCAACGCCTCTACGAGGCGTCACATGTATACCTGTATCCTGCCTGTACCACCTTTTTTAATGTAATGTGACAGCAATAAATGATTTGAATTTGAATTTAAATTTGACAATGATTTCTTTTTAAATATAGGTGATGATGTTGTTAAATCCAACGCTGAGGTAGCTCGAGCTTTTGAAACATTCTTCACCAATGTAGCCTTACTCACAACAGAGCGTCTAAATTCATCTCCATAAGAAGCAGAGACTTTGTTAAAAAACAGCACTAGCATCAGCAATGTAGATTTTAAATTTTATTTAATATATCCAAAGGATATTGTCAAAAGGTATAGATTACTTAACTAAAAAAATACTGACCACCTGTGGGGTATATCAGTCAAAGTCGTTGGTTCAATAATACTTGTTATACCCCACACCTAGCTTATATATTTAATAAATGTGTTAATGATGGTGCTTTCCCAGACCTCATGAAACACAGTAAACTTATACCTCTGTTCAAGTCGGGAGACAAGGGTGATCCTTCAAATTTCAAACCAATGTCTGTTCTTCCGTTTTTTTTTTAATTACTCAATCAAATGCTCTCACACTTCAACCGTACAAAACAACTCCACGCCAAGCAATACGGTTTCACTAGGGTAAATCGACTACGGATGCAGGTATTACCCTTATATCTCATATTTATTCTGCATGGGAAGCCGCACAGGATGCTATCGGTGTTTCTAGCGATCTGCTGAAGGCATTTGATTTTGTTGATCATGATAAAACGCTACTATTGAAATTAAATCACTACGGAGTTAGAAATAAAGCGTTGGATCTACTAAGATCATACCTAAGCAATAGAATTCAACAGGCAGAAGTCAACGGTGTTAAATCTGATGGATAGGTAGTAAAAATTGGCGTTCCACAAGGCTCCATATTAGGCCCTTTCCTTCGTTCTTTTATCTTTAACCTTGAATTGGTTTACAGTTAATAATTTACTGTTGAATGCTGGTAAAATCAAATGTATCAAATTCTCACTTCCAAATGTCAGGCAAGTTGGGACCAGTTTAGTGTTGGACAGCAGCATGTTAGAATTAGTAAATGACACGAAGTTTCTTGGAATAACCATTGATAGCAAATTGCTGTGGGGACCCCACATAGATAAATTAGCTGGTAAATTAAGTTCTGGGGCTTACTCTGTTAGGAACATCAGACAAAACACGGATGTGGCTACATCTAGGCTAGTATATTTAAGTTACTTTCATAGTGTCATGTCCTATGGTATCTTGTTGTGGGGGAAAGCTGCGGATATTCAAACTATTTTTATTTTACATAAAAGCGCTATTAAAACGCACAGACTCCTTAATAGAGCTTTTTAAAGAAATTGACATACTAACTGTAGCTAGTTAATTTATTTTCGAAAATATAATATATGTACACCAGAACCTTACAAAATTTCCCAAACTTAGCGATAGATGTAATGTTAACCTAAGAAATAATCACAGACTACTTGCGCCCCGGTTTAGACTCACGAAGGTTAGCAATTCTTTCAAGGGTCAGTGCATTCTCTACTACAACAAGATACCTCTGGAGATCTTGAAATTGCCATTTGAGCAATTTAAAAACCATGTTAAAGCGACTTTGTCGAAAAAGGGATAATACTATTGAATAGAACGCATGTATCTATGCCTTAAATATTTTTTTTTAAAAACTATGATGTGTGTCGTCTATGGCCAATCTCACTTCCTGTAAGCCTCTCGTAATGGCGATTATATTTTGTCCCTATTTTCGTGTATTTTATAAGTATTTAATTAACCAAGTGACATTTACTGTTGTAGACATTTATTCTGATGAATAAACTGTTCGTACAAAGTTTAACTGTGTTTTGGTATGGTCGTGGCACACAATTCCACTGCCTGTCACTCGAAACCGACTTATCTTATAGGTTATGTCCTCAGTGCAGTTGTGCCTCGCGATTTGCTTATATACTGTGTGGAATACATCTGAGAATCGGGCTACTGAAGTTTATTTCCACAAGACATCACGATGTCCACTTCGCGGTCGTCATCATCGTCGCCGATGTCGGGTGAGGCCCCCCGTACGGAACACGTGGCAGGAGCCCCCGCGACTGCGTCTGCGCCTCATGTGAGTGTGAACAACATTTTGAGGTTAGAAGGGGCCGCCAACTTTCACACGTGGAAGTTTTCTATGAAAAATCTAATGATATTGGAAAACCTGTGGAATGCGGTCGAAGGGCGTGACAATGACCACGTGCGTGATCAACGTGCTCTGGCGCGCATTTGCCTTTCTATTAACACTAGCTTATTTCAATACGTGCGTAACGCTAAAACCGCCACTGACGCTTGGAAATCTGATATTTTTGAAGATAAAGGATTGTATCGCCGAGTTTTGCTTATGCGACGATTGCACAAAATTCAATACACAGATTTCAATTGCATGTCTAACTACATCGAGAAGATATCGACATTAGTACATCAATTGCATGATATTGGCAAGGTGACTGAGGATGCCGAAGTCGCCGAAATATTGCTTAGTGGCTTGCCAGCAGAATATGATCCCCTTGTGTCCAATATATCTACAGTATTTGTTACGAACGTCATATCAAGCGAACTCGTCAAAAGTCAACTGCTTCAAGAATATTCGAGAAAATCTATAGTTGATAGTAGTACAGCCTATATAACCAAGACTAATTCTTTAGTGTGTGACTACTGTCATAAACAAGGACATACAAAAGCAAGATGCTTCAAGTTGAAACGATTCAAAAAGAATTCTAAAACGGCAGCGGCAACTAGTATTGAAAAGACAAATATGGTGTCTGCATTCTTGACTCAATCAAATACACAGGATTTTTACATTGATAGCGGAGCCACCAGCCATATGGTTAACGATGGAAGCCTACTGGGAAATGTGAAGAGATTTGATTCAATTGATACTGTAGCCAATAACGACAAATTACAATGTAAAGAAATAGGGTCAATATCCTTTCAGGATGGAGAATTGAAAGACTGCGCTCCATGTCTTGAGGGGAAGATGTCGGCCGCATCTTATCCCGTGAGACAAGGAAAGCGCGCTGATGAACCACTGCAGCTGATCCACTCCGACGTCTGTGGACCAATGCAGGAGCCCAGCTGGGGAGGGGCGAGATATCTTGTGACATTCACCGACGATCACAGCAGGAAGACCTTCGGATATTTGATGAAGGAGAAATCCGAGATGTAAATGAAGATGAGGAATATTGTACTGGAAGTGAGAATGGCTCACAGTCTGCCGCCGTTAACTGCAGCGAGACGGTGTCATCTGGCCAGGTTTCGAGTGAAATACCTTCTGATAGGGAAGCTGTCACCATGAGACCGTCAGGACGTCCTGCTCGTACTGTAAGAGCTCCAAAAAGGTATGGAGATTATGATTATTCTATGCTAACACAGCATGCCTTGATTGAGTTACCGGCGTCGTACGATGAGGCAACGGCGTCAGAGTTGCGTGAGGAATGGCTCGCCGCCATGCAGAGTGAGCATGCTTCCTTAATCCAGAATAAAGTTTGGAGGTTAGTAGATAGACCTGCTAATAAAAATGTTATAAAATGTAAATGGGTTTTCAAAGTTAAGCATGATGCTGATGGGAAATTCGATAAATTTAAAGCACGACTAGTTGCAAAGGGTTTCACCCAAAAACAGGGAATAGATTATAACGAAACTTTTTCTCCTGTAGTTCGCCATTCGTCAATGCGAATGTTATTTTCTTTGGCTAATGATATAGACTTAGAATTTGATCATATTGATGTAGAAACTGCATTTTTGAACGGAAAATTAAATGAGATCATACACATGGAACAACCAGAAGGTTTTTCAAATAATGATGTAAATAAAGTTTGTCTATTGCAGAAAAGTATATATGGTTTGAAACAGGGGAGTAAAATGTGGAATGAAAAAGTAAATTCCGTTCTAGTTGACAATGGTTTCAAACAGTCTCTTTGTGAACCATGTGTATATACTAAAAGAGTTCAAAATTATTATGTAATCATCTCACTGGATGTAGACGATTTTTATGTATTTTATTCTAAAAATAGCATCATTAAGAATGAATTATTGAATGTTTTAAATAAGGAATTCAATATTAAGAATTTAGGTCCATTAAATAATTTTCTTGGTATGAGAGTGACTAGAGATAAATCTCAAAACATTTTGTGTTTAGATCAGACAGAGTATATAAGAAAACTGTTAAAACGATTTAATATAGAAAACTGTAAATCTGCAAGCACACCTAGGGCTATAAATTTTAATTTATCTTATTGTAAAGAACCTAATTCTCTTATTCTAGATGAAAATTGTGACTACAGACAACTTATGGGTAGTCTTATGTATTTGTCTGTATGTACTAGACCGGATATTTCTTATGCATGTAGCCAATTAAGCCAGTTCAATAACAGCTTCAACATGGCTCATTGGATTGCAGCTAAAATTATTCTTAGGTACTTAGCCGGTACAATTAATTACTGTTTATATTTTGTAAAGAGTGTTGATTGGTCTTTAAAGTCTTTGTTTTTGGTAAACGCAATCTGGTTTTAGGTGCCTCTATAGGACTTTACTGTGAGCTTCCCAGTTTTTAAGGGCTGCGTACCGAATCACTTCGTTGTCCATCTCTTAAAGTTGTGAAAAAAATAAACTTGTAGGCCTACGCAATCAAAAGATACCGCCACCATATACAGTGGGAAATCTTACATAATAAAATAACAAAGCTATTCTTCTCTATATTGTTTATAAGACTATTATTGGAACTTGCTACATAATTTAAAAATATTCGTGTAAGTATTGTGTAACGTTAAAACGAAATACAAAACAAGTCTGTTCCTAATCTTTTATTCGGTTTATTCTAATTGCAAGCAGTAGGTATATTAATCTTAAAAAATATATGGCCATATAAAATGACTAATGCGCATTCAGGGCCACCGCTCATAAGATGTGGCACGACCTAAACTAGCATAGAGAGACGCTTTCTCAAACAAAAAACGAGTCGCAACTTGATGACACGGAGTAGCGGGGGGCGCGGCGAGATTGCACACCGCAGAAGTGACACTGCTTTTGGATTGTACCTACCTAAAAATTATTGTGGTCGGAACGCCCGAAGCTATTTTTACCTGACTATAGCGAAGCGAAAAAGAGGAGAGTAATGTGTTTGTAGGTATGTATGTCTGAATAAAAGATTAGGAACAGACTTGTTTTGTATTTCGTTTTAACGTTACACAATACTTACACGAATATTTTTAAATTATGCAGCAAGTTCCAATAATAGTCTTATAAACAATATAGAGAAGAATAGCTTTGTTATTTTATTATGTAAGATTTCCCACTGTATATGGTGGCGGTATCTTTTGATTGCGTAGGCCTACAAGTTTATTTTTTTCACAACTTTAAGAGATGGACAACGAAGTGATTCGGTACGCAGCCCTTAAAAACTGGGAAGCTCACAAGAAAGTCCTATAGAGGCACCTACAAACCAGACTGCGTTTACCGTACTTACTGAACAGTGTAGGAAATAGGAATAATTACACGTCGAAAAAGTATGCGAATCGAACAGGCAGTGACTCTTATGTACATTGACATAAATTTCATGTTATCTGAACTCGAACACTTTCACTCTGGTAATTATTCCTGGTTGAGCCACAATATAGGATACAGACAAGAACATGCTAGCTGTTATAATTTCAAAAACCTTTTTACACTTACCAGGACAAGGACATCAAGGAGCTATCCGATCGAATTGAGAAGCAGATCACAATAATGCAGAGAGCGTACGAAAAGCAACTGTTCCTCATCGAGCAGGCTATCAATATCGAGAGGGAAGTCTTGGTGGAGCATAACAACAAGAGATGGGAGGCGCTTTACAAGCAGAGGGACAGGGAGGAGTTGGTGCATATGGACTTAAGAGCTGAACAGGTAAGTCTACTCTGAGGTGGTATACATATCGGTTAACTAAAGCTGGCACGTTCAACATACTTACACGTTGCGCTTGTGTAGTGTCTGTGAATAAGCGTGCGGCGTGACGTTGCACTGCATGAGCATCAAGAAAAGTCTCTCTGTCTCTCTCGCGCGTGGTCAAACTTATGTGTATGAAGGAGACAGTTATTGTTTTGCTTTTGCTACTGCTTGTATATAGAGAGTGATCTTATTTGCATTCGTGACACGTGTCAATCAACGCGCGTTATTGTGATTGTTTACCTATTTCGAGGTTAGAATAAGATCATTCATTTTTAAACATTCTGTATAGTGAAATTGCATTAGTGTGAGTAACTACTGTGAAGGTGCCAGCTTTTGTTAAACGATCTGTATAAGAATGTTCATTCAAAAATGGGTTTTCTTTTCTGCACATTGCCGACATGACTTGGCAAACAGCTCGCTGAAAGCGAGATTGTCGCAAACGTATGAACCACTCGATAGTATTTCTACAGAGCACAACCTAAAACCAATATTCAACGAATATTCTACAGCTGCACGGGAGCGAGGTCGTTATATTAGTGAAGTATCATTGAAGAAACCCCACCACAGGTTAAAAGTAGTACCTAGAGGTAGGAAAAATTACTCCGCAAAGACAAAAAAAATAATCACCAAGTTAAAAACTAAAAAAAAACAGACTTCAAGTTCAACCCCTATTTCTTCCTCCTCTGTCGGGATGCGAATGTCGTCTTTGTACAAGACGATGATGAAACTATTGGTCTGAGGCTAAAAGATAGAAACGATAGCACACCCGTACCACCATCAAGCGAATGTCGTCAAAATACGCGAAAACAAGGCTACGAAATCTGTCTGTCTGACAGTCAAGTCCACACGTATTACACGACATTATAAATGAATATACGGTACATATTGACAGAATTCATCTTATGACATTGACCTTAACCACCACTGATAAGTCACAGTAAAGCAATAATACGTAATTTCGTTTACCTGGATGACATTATAATTTCAGTCTTTTTGCTTTAGAAAACAAACTATTGGACCGATTTCATATTTTCTAAAAATGAGACCAAACTGGACTGGTCACCCTTTCAATTAAAAAATAATAATTTGAAATCGGTTCATATTTAGTTACCAGTTAGAAAAACAACCGAATTGAGGACCTCCTCTTTTTTTGAAGTCGCACCTCCGCTACTCCAATGATAGCTAAACACCTACAGAATCGGTTCCTCGCCCGTGCACGCTAGATTGCACCGCATCATTTCCCGAGAGCGCATCTATGACTCTGATATCTCAAGCGTGGCTAGCTATAGTACGAACCGGGCCGAAACCTATTGATGCTTCTCAACACCATGGTGACCTCACTGCCTACTCATGCCTTCGATGTTTATAAAGACTAGCGGCGGACTGAAGGCTTGCCAAGGTCTTTGTGCCTCACTCAAGACTATACCTAGTCAAGACTAACCAACCTGTCCATGCATCTTTGACTGCCCTGTTAACAAAACTAACACTGAGTTGCAGAAACGATCTTAAGGGCGTAATGTTAAGGCAGGTGAACTGTCATGAACATTATTTTCTCAGAAATAAGAGAACGACACGCCATGAGCGTATTGCGGGGTTTTCAAATTTAAAAATCGTTTATTTATTTTATTTATTTATTACACATAATTTAACAAAAAACAACAAGCCATTGTGTGCATCCAATTATAGGAAAACACATCATGAGCGAATGGTCGTGTGAGACATATGTACTAGTTGGACCAAATTTTATAACAAAATAAATTAAAAACTTAGCTAAACTCACAGTCTCGCAAGAATATAACAACAATTTTGTTTTTATGATAAGTTTGACTGATGAGATAATGATAGGTTATCATGAAACAGTTTGTGCCTAAATCTACCAATCGAAGATAAAAACAAATCAAAAGCCTGAGGATCTTTTACAAAAAGATCATTGTGTTGTCTGCACAATCTATTTATGATAGAAAATTTCCCCACATTGGTTCTTGCCCGACGAAGGTAAAATGGACGGTAGTTAACGACCCGGGCACCACGACGAGGAATAACAAAACTAAATTTAGAGATAAGTTGTGGACACTTGACTTTGTTATTAAAAATGTTGTATAAAAATATCTGATCAGCGTTAAGATGTCTGTCTTGCAGGGATAAAATATTGAAATACCGCAAACTGCCAGAATAATGAGGCAGAGACCGTCTTTTACCCTGATGCCCACTTAGATAATAGAAGAATCGTTTCTGTACCCTTTCTAGCTGGTCGATAGTGAGGATTCCAGATTACTGAACAATACTCCAAGGAGCTACGCACCAAGGCATTATAGGCAATTTTTAGAGCATGGATTCATGGCAGTTACGCTAAATAGAACTCAACATAGAAAGCCCCTTTTTATAAATTTTATTGATGTGTGAATTGAACGTCAGACGATTATCCACTATTACACCCAGATCACGTATCTCAGTCACTCTTTCAAGGTTGTTACCACTTAGAGTATAATGAGACTGAACCTGTTCCTTTTTTTTGTAAATGATATAAATTTACACTTTTTAGTATTCAGCGGCAGTTTATTTTTATTAGTCCATTCAAGGATTTGCGAGAGATCATCCTGTAAGAGGATCATATCACTTCGCTTCGCTTCGTATAGGCCTATATATTTTTAGATCGTCCGCAAAAAAAGAATAATGTGAGTTTTTAATTACACCAGAGAGGTCATTAATGAAAACCAGGAATAGTTTTGGAACAAGATTGAAGCCTCAAGGGACACCGGAGGGGGCCGCAAATAAGGAGGATTCGAAACCCGCCACAACCACTTTTTGGCTTCTATTTGAAAGATAAGACTCAAACCACTTTAGCGAGGTGCCATGGATACCCATTCCATTAAGTTTATGAAGAAGAATCCTATGATCCACTTTATCAAATGCCTTGCTTATATAGATGGCATTCACTTGAAGCCAGTGAACGACTATACCATAGAAGACGCCCTTCGAACATATTGTCAGTCTAAAATGCTACAAAAAAGAGCACGGACCTTCACTTGACTAACAAGTAAAATTTAACCAATGAAATTATCACAAATCGTAAATGGCTCCTGATTGGAATTCATGCAACACTAGGCCAGCCGTGACAGGCTGAAATACAGTGACAGATACGCAGTGCTTCACTCACTGTCATCGTCGCGTCATCGTTGGTTGGCTTCATGCGATAATGAACCAGCAAAATTATACTTGTGTAAAATAGTTCTACAGAACGACTTCGTTAAGCTGAAAATATTATGTTTTCAAATAAATTGTAAATCACTATTTTCCAAAGATAAAAAAAACGTAAATTCTAATCAATTATTAGGTATCTCCGAAATGGTTAGTGAGCTAAAATACTATCATGCATTGGGCTTTCACTAAAAGGCTAGACGAGATTATTTTGGTTCTATTAAAACGAATAAAAATTAGGAAAAAAGTGTACTCATTTAACCATTGAACTGTCAAGGAGCGCATACTAGCTGCCATGACACGGGGTCTGCGGGGAGCATGGCGCGCTGCGGCCCGTTTCATTAAAAATGACGATAACTCTGTTTTTTCTATGGGACCTATATCTGAATGTTACGTGGTTGGAAAGAATATTAAATAAGCTAAACCAATAAAATAGTTTAGTCCAGTTTAGCTTAGCAATAAATATATTCTAAATTCTCATTTGAAATCAGGGGTCAGTGAATTTTTCCCAATATATTGTACAAAGGTCGTAATAAATAAAAAATAAATCATTATTTCTAAATGTTAGTGTTTTATTCACATATTTAAACATTATTCCAAGGAATTCAATAAAAATACTCGTCTCCTCGTACAATTTTTTTACACCACAAGCTTTACAAAATCATGTCGACGCAGGCACACGATCAAGAGATACTTTGCCACTGGCGAGCGCCTCACTTGATTGCCTCACTAACCGCCGATGGCTGGCTTTAGAGGCTAATTGTTGCTCACAGTTGCTTTCATGTATATTGTCATCATTATCGTTTTGGGAATCAATTTTGGAACAACTTGTATCGTTGCGAAAACCTCTGGTACTTTCATTGATTTTCACTGAACAGTTAAGTATAGGTATTTCAGTCAACGGTATGCAATTGCCGGTGAAATTAGAGCGAAGTTCCAAATTCAGTAATGTTTTCTTATAGATTCCTTTAAACTGATGTGCGTTGGGGTTGTTATTACAACGCCCGTGGTTGCGTATCACCCCGAAAAACATTTCCAAATGATCTTGGCTGAATTTGTAAGGAAGTATATATATCAGTGCCTTTCTTTCCAACACGAGGACATTGAAAAGATGTTCGAGGCTCTGTATACATACAAGTAATCCCAATACACCTGTTTTAACTTTTGTTTTGGTAACTTTTTTTCGGTAGTGGTAAGCTTGATAATTTTTCTTCCACTAACGGTTCGAGTGGTCTTACTGCGTACTTTTATCGTCAAACCGTCAAATAGACTGTTTTTATCTTTTAAGGATGCCGGATGTTTGAAACCTTTACCGGCCAAGCTGTATGTGTTTAAGGTGTCAAATAGGTCATTCATAATTTTTATGAAGTTGATTGTAGCTGCAGAACCTTTAAATTCTGGGATTTCGAGAACTTCTTCGCACAACTGTA
Source organism: Argyresthia goedartella (assembly GCA_949825045.1). Lineage (NCBI taxonomy): Eukaryota > Metazoa > Arthropoda > Insecta > Lepidoptera > Argyresthiidae > Argyresthia > Argyresthia goedartella. The sequence goes on from OX463826.1 coordinate 16,891,900, forward strand.
TAGCTTTGGCAACGCTATTGCTTAACAGTTGTGTCACAAGTTTGACGCTCATGATGTTATTTCTGAAGTTCAAATGCCTCTCAGTTAATTTGTTGGCAAAATGAAGACCTAAGTTGTCTTGGACTTTTTTGAGTTCTTGGACGTAGCGCCAGAGAACACTCTTCCCAGTGTGGTCTATTATTACTTTTTTTGATTCAAAAGTATTTCGAACCAATTTCACCATATGGCATGGGTCAAGTATTATAACAACGGCGTGGCCAGTAGTTGGATGAGCAAATGTAGTTTTTAGATTAGCCGGATCATTCAAGCTGCACCCAAGTACATTAGCAGTAGATAGATTTGACGCGCAACCATCAAACGTCAAGCTAACTACATCTATTCCCACAGCTGCACATTTTGTAAGACACATTTTGATTATTGTTGCTCTTTGTTCCGTCGTTATTCTGTAATTAGAAAATATCCTAATGGTAATTTCCACGAATCGTTCAAAGATACCAACATCAGAACATACGCCTGCGTTGCAATCTCATCCGAGCAGTGGCATTCAAAATGTGTGACAAGACCATCCATTACCTTGCCATTAAATATTTTTTGTTGCCTTATTGCCATTTCGTCCACAATGAGACAAGCAAGGTTTTTATCTGTATGTTCGAGTTTGAACTTAATAGCTCTAAACACAGATATCGAGAGATAGGTTGAGGGGCGTGGCACGTGCGAACAAATGTAGCTCCGACAGGTTAGATATTAAAAATTCTCGGTAGTCACCGGGCGACCGCAGTGACGAATTCATTTCCGTTGTTTTTCGAAAATGCCGACCTGTGCAATACTCACGTGCAGAAATAGAAGCGAGATTGTGAACTCCAAGAACGCCGGTGTCACATATCACTTGTAAGTCTCATTCCAACTATTATTTCTTCTTAAAACACAAGAAATAAACATTATTACGAAAATAAATCATTCGGGGAAAATTCGTCACGAATTGACATTAAAGTGACAATGTCATGTTGTTCTCGCTAAGTTTACTATACATTGCTTGTTTTGTATCTTAATTTCACTACTTATTGCCAAGCTAACACGCAATGAATATTTCACACTTATCTAAGTACGAAAGCAAAGACGCATCGTGATACGGAGGCGAACTGTTACACGCACACAGAGACGCATATAGTGATGGGGATATTGATAGGAGAATTATGTTTTTGAATCGATAGATTTATCATTCCGTAATTACTAATATAGTTAATGTAATAATATAGTTATTTTATTGCTCATAATACGTAAGTTTATTGTTAGTAATTCCAATGATTGTCAAACAGGCAGTTTAGATTTTAAGTTTGTTTAAAACCTCGCCCGACGAAGGATAATGGGGTGTTATAAGTATTGATCGGAAATTCCGATGCTTTCAGTCAGGTCCGAAGAGTTCACAGTAATTCTACCTTCAGAAACCTCTTTGCCTCTCTTTCTAGCTTTCTAGCTAGTAAGGATTCTGTTGAAAAAAAGAAGAGAGGCAAAGGGGTCTCGTATGTCGTATGTCGTATAAATATGTCGTATTTACAAACAATTAACTATTTTATTTATAGAACCCGGCATTGTATACGACTGTCTATACCAGTGTCTATAAATTATAATCGATCGATGATACAAGCTGTCCTTGCATTGTCCCAACACTAGCTCGACTAGCTAGTATACCTGCGGTAGTGTGGGTGTGTTCGGACGATAGGTGCATGACATTGCACTGACCAATAAAAGCGGAGGGATTGATGTATGAGTGGTGTAAATGTATGCGTGTTCTAAGTTTTCGGCGACACTGGTTCCGATACAAGCTTAGCGCCAAGGGCCTATCTCTCGATATCTGTGGCTCTAAACGATTCCTCTGTGAAACCAGGCTCGCAGTCAATACTTTGACACCATTTGGCTAATGTAGATGGATGGGGCAGACATGAATCAAATTCTTTACGCACGAACTTGTATCCTGATGCAGAATAGTAGTGCAATGTGAGAGCAATTTTTTTTACAGCTTTTTTTTTTGTTGTTTCTTTTTAATACTCAGTACAATACCGCGTGCCACCGTGGGAAGTGAAGAGAATGCACCTGAATTTGTTTCTATTGCTTTTTTCTTTTTCAGATCCGCAGTTATACCTTTTAATGTGATGCATTTTTTAAGTAATCTGTCATTTTTACGTTTTAAGATTCTGTTTTTCGACAATTGTAAACCCTGTCGGTCTGGTTTACTATCTGTCGATAGTTGATCAACTAACGCGTTAGTTTATTGACTAATGGTTTTGACTATCTTACGGTGATATATAAAATACACGAATGAAAGAGTATTAATTATAATAATAAAATGAATCGAAAATTCTTAGTAGAATTTTATTTAAATAACCTACCAAACTACGTTTACGGGATGTAGGAGGAATTTCTAGACTCAGGTTGACATTTTCCTTGTCGCATATTATATCGTCTTGCATCTTTTGCAATTTAGAGAGGACTGTTTTTAGGGTTCCGTACCCGAAGGGTTCCAAACGGGACCCTATTACTAAGACTCCGCTGTCCGTCCGTCCGTCCGTCCGTCCGTCTGTCACCAGGCTGTATCTCAAGAACCTAGCTAGCTAGAGAGTTGAAATTTTCACAGATTATGTATTTATGTTGCCGCTATAATAACAAATACTAAAAAACAGGATAAAAGATATATTTAAGGGGGCTTCCATACAACAATTCTTTCAATACCACATACAAACTTATGGATGCACCTGGTTACGTACATGGAGTGTGAAAGTAACCGCACCAATAACTTTGTAAACAATATTTTGCTGTGTAAAATCCAAACTATTCACTCCACACCATCGCTTCCATTGAACGGTGGTACGGAACCCTTCGTGCGCGATTTAGACTCGCACTTGACCGGTTTTTTTAAACATGGTCCCACTCCAGTGTTTTCTTGATTGAATGTTGAATTCGACTGGAGATTTGGTGGAGGAGTCGATACAACTGGAGATTCATTTGAAAATACCATCTGAAAATATTTTATGATTGGCCTTATCTTTACAATTCACGAATAAATATAGGTGTTAATTATTTTTCGACTATTGTGATAAACGCATCGCCACAGTAATTATCTAGTTAGTCAAACATCAAACGATAGTAAAATCTATTCATGTGCAGTGCAAATACTTACAGTATATATTGGAATAGCGGTTACAATTGTCATCCTGAATCCCTTCTTCTTTGTGTGATAGAAATCTTCATCTTTCAAATGCATTGAACATTTTTGCTAGGAATCCAATCACTCTCACGTCTTTCTAATTGAACGCCTTTTACCCATCGTTCTCCACGACTAGGGTCTTGAGGGAATCTAAATGGAAAAGAACAAAATTCAAATTTGTTTAATCAAATAAAAATTCAAATATTTTTACTATATTTTTTCGAAAGTTGATGGAAAATATCGCGATGAAACCTTCAATTTCCATAGCTGCGGCGATGGGCTAGCCATCTGTCAAGCAAAAATGGAGTATTGAATTAACAGCTAAACGTGAGCAAAGATGCATCTCTGCCTCCCCCTATGAAAAAAGGCGAGACGCTACATTATTATTTTTAAACTTAATTAACAGAACAACAACAATTAATTGTCAACATAATGTAACCTAATATAGCATCACGCCTTTTCTCATATGCGGTGGCAGTTACGTGCATTCAACTACCTGCTTCATTTGGCATAACACCAACCCCCTAGATAAAATGTGATTTATTATTTTTTTGGTTTTACTGAATTTGTCCACGTACTTACACGTGAAAACTGATCCCACTGTACTTAAGGCGACGATCTGTATGGTTCTTACACCACTTCACTGCACATGCAGGCATTTTGAATTAAAATAATCTTGTTATAAAGAGCCCGGTGAGCCATATACACTCGCATGCGTCAAGGACCGGACTGAAACCTCCCTGGGTTGAGCATTTACACCCCGCCCATTTGGGTTGACTTCTCGTTGCGTCAAAATACAGCGTAAGGTATGTTTCTATGGTATAATCGTTCACTGCTTGAAACCCTTGGTCCATATACTCTTGCAGTTCCGAAATATAGCAAGCAAGGTTGAAATTTGTTGATTTACATTTCAAAAATCCATGCTGGTTAGTATTTACCACAGTATCAAGCAAATGTGAGAAGGTTGGGCTGACAACGGACTCAAATACTTTTTCCATTATGCTAAGAAGCGATATTGGTCTATAGTCTTGAATATAATTTTCCTTCCCGCCTTTAGGAATACTTCCTGAAAATCAGATAAAATGGGATCACCAGACCTTTGGCTCAATTTTTTATGAAAACCGCAGGTACACTATCCGGTCCGGGGCCCTGATTAATGTTCAAGTTTCTTATAGCTCATTCGACATCAAGTGGAGTTCGTAAGAAAAAAATGTTTAAGAATCTGTAGCTTCATTACATCCGTCAACAACACAGACAGATGCAAAATGTTTTGCAAATCCATTGCAAATATCCTGAGGGGAGGATAGTTTATTTCCATTGAGATATATTATGCTAGGGATGGATCCGTCTGTTTTACGCTTATTTTTCAGCAATGACCAGAAAGCCTTTATATTTTTGGAACATATGCCATTTTCAATAGAAGTAATATAACTTTTGTAGCATTTTTTTACAGTTTTATGACAGCACTCACGAGCTTCGATATAATAATAATAGTCAAGTGGATTTTTATACTTTTTATACCTAATAAGTAGCTTATTATTTTCATTAATTAGTTTTATTAAGTTACAGCTGTACCATACCGGGTATTTAGATTTTCTAGGTTTTGTTCTTGGAACATGTTTATTAATAATATCACCTAGAGTAAAATAGAACTTGTGTAACATTACATTGATGTCTTGCTCATTACCAATTATAATATTCCAGCTTACAGTATTAAGCTCGTCATTGAGAGTGGAGTAGTTTGCTTTTTGAAAATTGTAGCGGGGAATATCTTGCCTCTTCAAAAAGGTTGGTGTCAGTAGGATAGCTACTTTAGTTTGCAACGGTGGATGATAAGAATCCGTTTTAGAGAATGGTTCGGCCTGGGTAACTTCCGTGCTGTGTCTATTGAGCATAAAACTAAATCAAGAATTTTATTATCTTTATTGTGGATTTGATTATATTGATTAATGCCATGCAGAGCCAGGAAATCCTACTATAGCTTGCAAAACTTATTTTGCGGCGATAGTCTGGATGGTTACAATTTACCTTTCATATTTAGTTCCCATATTTTACCATTAAGATTGAAATCGCCCAGCACCATCATCTCTTGTTTGTGCTCACTCATTAGTCAATTTAAAGCGTTTGTTATCCTATTCAGTTATCGGTCAAGCTTTAGCGAGGTGCGAGGAGAAGGTATATATACTGCACATATATTTATGTTTTAAAGGTATTTTTTACCTATAATGAATAGTGACCCAGAGATCTTCATTGTCACTTTCAAACTGATATTGCCTGTAAGGCTCAAGATGTTTACGCACACCAATCAAAACATCCCCACCGTCCAGTTTACCTGCACCTATCCCTTCGATAAATCACAAAACGGCCATCTAGAACTTCACCATTCATGACGCTGTCATTTAGCCAAGTTTCTGTCAATACTATTATTACATGATACTCGCACAATGAACTCTGTAGGCCTTACTTATAAAAGAATTTATTCACGGTTTAACTTATACAGTGTTTTGTCTTGCTTTGACATTTGACTTTTACTCGACGTATGAAAAGGACAAAACACTGAATAAATTAAACCGTGAATAACTTTTTTATTAGTAAGGCCGTGTAAGTATAGATTATTAAGTTTACCGCGTTTGCTTCTACACTTCTGATAGTAAATATTTAATTCAATTCACTTAGGTAAGTAATTGAGTACTTGCTTCTAATTTATAATCCCAAAAGAGTCTCACAATCCTTAATCCACGTACACGGGGCGGAGTCGTCCTTCCTTATTAGCACACGTCCATTTCGAATCCATAAGTATTTGTAACCCTTGTCTTTTTTCACCTTTCTGGCCTCCGCATTTAAAGATCTGTTGTGCTGCGAAAGCTGTTCCGAGACATACACCGGGCATACATCACCTCCGATACCCATGTGACCAGAGTTGAGCTTCACCTTGTTTGGTTTATTTTTATTGAACTTTATAACCGCTGACAGGAGACTGTCTCTGAGTCTAGGAGAGGATAATTTTATGATTCTAGCTCTTGGTCTCGAAGAACTGTTGTCTTTCTTAGCCACTCGGGTGCACTGTTCCTACGGTGCAACCGAGTGGCCAAGAAAGTCTGTTGGCCAAGTTGGTCAAGGACGTCTGGCTCATCTAATGGGAATGAGACAATTTTAGCTTACTGCTGGACATTGTTAACCAGAACTTCGCTTTTGTGTTCTGGTAAGCATTGAATTTCCAAATTGCATTCCCTAGAATGCTGTTCCATCTGCTGCAATTTAATTTTGAGTTCTTTGACATCTCTCTGGAGCTTTCCGTTTTCAGTTTGTAGTGAGCTGGATGAGGTACGTAGCATCTTCAACTCCTCATACATAGCATCGTATTCCTCCGACATAAAAACAACAGATTCCTTCAGGTCGGATAAAAGATTCATGTCCTTTTGTAAGTTTTCGAGTTCTGATTTTATGCCAAGCTGTGACTTTTTGATCATGTCATCTAGTCTGCCCATAAGACGGTTTTCAAACTCACTCAGAGAACTCTTTAAGTCACCAGAGCTATTTGAAGAAGGTGAAAAGTCCACCGTGTTAACTTCCTTTATAGGAGTATCATCCGTCTTTGGCATTGGAACTTTGGAACGCTTTGGTTTTACTGGCCAACTTGGTATAGTTACTCTTAGTCATTCCGACGCACTCATAATGGTAAGCGTGTGAGCATTGTGAACAAGTTAGCTTATCCGTCACACTTATCAATTGATTCAAATCACGATGCGGTCGTAGCACTTGTAGCACATTCGCTTCCCGTAGCACGTTGCAGTTTGAGATACTGTAGCGGTCGATGACGTTAGTGCTCGCCGAACCAGTAGTCTTGTTTCGAATCCGCCGCCAACCGCAAAGATGTCGTAGTGGTGGCAGTGCCGCTCCCAACGCAGGTGACTCGGGTTCGATACCAGCCGCGTGACGAATTCGAGGCACTTTACTTGACACTTTTTTCAGACGAATATTGACACTGTATCTATTTCACTCTAACTCCGCCTACTAGGTGGAGTCTCACACGCCACACGAGCCACACTACTTGCTAGACAGAGAAATGAAAAACACGGAGATAACCAATTAGGAATTTAGATAAATGAATTACTGAGGCAACTGGCCGCAACCGAATACGCGTCCGACACGATTTGAAAGCATCAAGCATTCAAATCGTTTCTGTTTCTTTTCTGTTTCCGCAAACTGTGACTGAATCGATTCCCAGTTGGAGGAGCACAAGCTCAACATGGAGGTGATCATGTGGGAGCACCACGAGAAGTATCGCGTCGCCAAGATCGAGCTGGAGACGCTGCTGCAAGAGCTGCAGAAAGAACTCGAGAAGCTTAAGGCGACCTGCATCATCAACACTGAGAAGATTGGATACAACTATCAGGTTAGACTAACTTCATGATTTGTGTAGTTTCGAAACCCACTGCCATTTTTCAACCTTATGCGTTGGTATTAAGGTAATTAAGTCCAACACTCATAAAATGTCAGGCCGTTTTAGAGGGTTTTGAAACTAGACTACTAAATTATGTTTTTCCCCCAGAAAACTAGGACATTTTACATAGTCCCCATTATTTCTATGTGCAGGGGGACAGTGCGAGATTTCTCTCTCCGAGTCAGGGCACTATGATTTTCTAGTTTGGGCAATGGCAAATGGGCAGTTCAACCATTTATTGAGTCAAAACGAGGCATGAATCTCTGATCTGGCAGCAGAGGTATGCGCGTAATGTAGCGAACAGTTAGAGTACATTAAATTAGGACTAGTTGTATCACGTTTATTTCCCCCCAGATCCTGAAGAAGCGCGAGGAGGAGAACGTGTTCGTGCGGTCGCAACAGAAGCGCAAGCTCAACAAGATGTCGGACGTAGCGGGGGCGCTGCGCACGCGCATCCGGCGCGCGGCTGAGGCCGGCGCCGCGGAGGAGATACGCGCGGACGCCGAGCTGAGCAAGCTGATGCAGTCGATGGACGAGCTGCAGAAAAAGTCTTACCATTTCTCGCATGTAGGTATACGAGTAATATAATGCTGAGGGTGGTCTTATGGCCGATTCCTTTTTTTTAGGGGACACTTTATTTCTTTCAGGGTCCACCTAGCGGTTATTTCGATTTGCCCTAAGTGTAAGGGTCATCTAGGCTCCTTGGGGACCCCCTAAATATAAGATTTCGGCCACTGAAACAATCGCTAGACAGCTAAGAAAAAGAGCTAAGTGTCCCTTAACTGTTGGTGAAATCGGGCATTAGTCTCATACGTTAGCGAGCGTTTTTAGGGTTCCGTACCCAACGGGTAAGAACGGCACCCTATTACTAAGACTTCGCTGTCCGTCCGTCCGTCCGTCCGTCCGTCTGTCACCAGGCTGTATCTCAAGAACCTAGCTAGCTAGAGAGTTGAAATTTTCACAGATTATGTATTTCTGTTGCCGCTATAACAAAAAATACTAAAAAACAGGATAAAATAAATATTTAAGGGGGCTCCCATACAACAATACCACATACAAACTTATGGATGCACCTGGTTACGTACATGGAGTGTGAAAGTAACCGCACCAATAACTTTGTAAACAATATTTTGCTGTGAAAAATCCAAACTATTCACTCCATCGCTTCCATTGAACGGTGGTACGGAACCCTTCGTGCGCGATTTAAACTCGCACTTGACCGGTTTTTAAGTAATGTCGACAGATTTGAGCATTTAATTGGATCTTGAATTGTTACGAGTTTCCCCTAATGGAGTGTCGACACATGCTTACCCGCTGGTTTAGCCAGCCTTCCGCTTCTGCCCTATTTTTTTGTCCAGTGCGGAAGGGGAGGGGAATGCTACGTACGCGGCGTTCATAATAGAGCGAGACTACCATCGGGGCTTAGCATAACATATAACGTCACGCCTCCCGCACCGCTCCTTATCCGTTCAGCAAGTGGTCCACACACAGTGGTCCAATGTAGAGAAGAGGCAAAAAATGACGTTTGCTAAGAATATGTAAATATCTACAGTAATAAAGTACTTTTGAGTTTGAGTTTTGAGTTCAAGCCGCAACTTTGTTACCACCCAGGTGAACGACTACAAGTTCACGCAAGTCTGGCGCATGTCAGCCCATCGCTGCGGCTCACTGTCGCGTGAGATCCGCCGCGCGGAGATAGCGCTGCATGCTCACATACTTTCCGAGCCCCCGCCGCCGCCGCCGCCGCCGCCGCCCAAGAGCCTGTACAAGGTGAAGGAAGAAAATGGTAAGCATGTGGCAGAGTGTTGGAGGTTTGGACCAAGGGTCCCTAGTTAAAATCCTGGCTGAGGTGAATTTGGTGGCACATTCGCCATTCAGGATGTAAACATCCCATTGATCTTGCTATCCACGAATAAAATCTGCACTGTATGTTGTAGTGGATTTAAATTTCGGCTGGTGTGTCGCACGGTAATAATAAAACCAACAGGATTTAAACCAATTGAATCATTTTCAGAGAGCGAAGATGTTGAAAATAACTTAGTGGCAGTGCCAAGTTCGGTGGCCACTTGCAGGGACCTGGAGGATCCTAACGACGATATGACTATGGACTCCAAAGTTAGATTGGTAAGCTCTGAAGGCTTTTGTTGATAGAATAATGTTCAACCTGACAGGCCATCGTTGCGTGGTTTCCATTAACTATATTTGTAAGCATGGTTGATATGTCATTACAGGTTCGTCACATCCTGGCTCTGGTGGCAGATAACACCGGGTTTCTGATTGAAGACCGACTCTTCACCTTGATTGAGAAATATAACGTCAACTCCAGGAACTTATGCACCCTGGATGCAATATTTATGGTAAGTTTTGAGGTTTCTGATAAACTATAAAGCTCCATGCCCTTGGCTACGCATATTGTAGGTTAATTGTTTGAGGTGTTTAGGGAGGGGGGGGGGGGGAGGGTCAGTTAATCTCACCAAAACTTAATCAAATCATGTCGAGGTCACGAAAAATCATTTTTTCCCGCTGATGAAAAAATGTAAAATTGCGCGAAAAATTGGGTTTAATAAAATAAAATAATGGTTTCTTGACTAATATATATCGAAAAGTAACTGTTTAATTATTGTTAAAATCTAATCATTTTAAATACTAGTCTTTTATATAAATAATGAAGCAGATTGAGTTTGATTTGTAATCAAAACTTTTGACAAATTTCACATGAGACTTGGTCGAACCATATCTCACGTGATCTCACCATATTAGGCGCTACGCAGACAGAAGACGGCGTAAGGCGTAAGGCGTAATTGTACGTTTAATCTTCGCCGCGTTCTGTTTGCGAACGCGGCGAAGATCAAACGTACCTTACGCCTTATGCCTTACGCCGTCTTCATTCCGCGAAGTGCCTTAGAAAATCGTCAAAACGCCTCACGTAAGTTGTACTCAAATAATTTGGTTTGACAGGCTTTGGAGATACAAGCTGAGGAAGATATAGAGCTACTTTGCAAGACGTTCCTGAAGTACGCGTTCTGTCCGATATGCGTGGGGAATGATACCGATGCTTCCGAGCTCTACGACGAGGCCATGGTATGAATGTATTATTATAAATATATATAAGTATGTCACCGTAAGATTGTCAAAACCGTTAGTTTGTAAACCAGACCGACAATTTACGTTTCCTTTGGTTTTTCATGTCAACCTAACGCTTCGCTTCGCTGCGTTTGCCCTGGTATTTCCTTTGTAATTCAAGTTTAAACCTGTTCACAATTTAACGGTTTAATTATAAACTAATGCGCCATATCGTATCGCAGTTAGATATGAGTGCCGCGCCGGCGCGCCGCCGCCGCCGGCTTCCCCCCCCGCGCCGCCGCCGCCGCCATACCCGGTCGGCGCGCCGACCAACCACTCAGTTCGGTTACTTACCTACGCCGAGCAACCCACGCGCCGCCGCGCGCAAAAAAGGAATATGGCGACAGCAGCGGTAGACGTATCCAAAAAGAAACTCAGCGAGTTGTCAGTGACGGTTTTAAGTACTTAAAATATCGAGTAAACACAGTTTTTTTTGGAACTATTTTTATTTTTTAGATTAGGCAGATTTTTATTTTGAGCAAATATTGATTGTTTTTAATGTTATGCTATGTTACAAATGTTTATTCTAATTAAAAACGATAATTCAAATTATATAATGGAATTTAATTTTTTCCCTCATACCAGTTCATTTCAAGGTCGCGCCGCCGACTACGCCGCCGCCGCCGAATCTTTTTAGTCGGCGCGCCGCCGCCGATGGTTCTGCTGTCGGCGCTCATATCTAAGCGCAGTTCAGCACAGTTTACACTTTTTCGATAGTTTGTAAACTAACGAGAGAAAACACGTTAAATTATAAATTAACGGTTTTGACAAACTTTCGGTGACATATACACTCCGCCCCGCATCGACTTTTTCGAATCGGGGCAAAACTTAATAGTGGCTCCCCCTTTACAGCATTAGAAAAAATAATATTACGTTGTAAGCAACATAAAAAGCGTGATTAAAATCTCAGTTTTTTAGCAATCAACAGATTTTGTTAACTTTGAAATTTTAACAGGTCGAAATTTTGAACTTTATGCCATAGAAATAGAATTCAAAACCTATAACGCCATTTTGGGTACCCAGATTACCCAAATCAATCAAGTTTCTTTCAGTTTTTTAGCAATCAACAGATTCTGTTATGGGCGGCGCATTTAGGTCCATTTCGACAACCTCCCATTTCGACAACACTTCATTTTTGTGCCAATACAACCGACAACTTTAACTTTAACAGGTTGTTAAAGTAGGTAGTTATAACAGCATTTTTAATTTTGACATTTTAACGGGTCGAAATTTTGAACTTTATGCCATAGTAATAGAATTTAAAATCTATAGCGGCATTTTGGATACCCAGGTTACCCAAATCAATCAACGGTTATTCAGTGGAGGTAACATAATTAAACACACCCCCTTATGGACCACCAAAAACTTAATAATGGTAGTACCATTATCTAAGATAGGTATTTAATCTAGTGTAATTATTATAAAACCATACATGACGTTGTATTCTTAAAATGTGGGTAAAAAATTGTTGTGATCGTTAGTAGTTTAGACACTGCTCACTCTGGGCTTGCTGGGCACATACTTTTTTCACGTACTTGTAGCTGGCCAGTTGTTTTTTCAATAAAAGAGTCTTTCTAAATAAAAAAAAAAAAAGAAAGTTACATTCTGTTTTTCTTTGTTTTGCCGCGTATTTTCATGTTACGTCGGTAATAGCAATAAAACCTAACTTTTTTCATTGAAATTAATATGTCTTAAAACAATCAATATGGGAAAAAAACAAGCGTGTCCTAAAAATATGAACACTGGACTGAACAAGAGTGGAAACATGTATTTTTTGTCTGATGAAATAAAATATAAGATTAATTCTGACGGAAAACAATGTTCAGAGCCAAACATAGTGATCGATTTAGCACGTGCGGTAGAGTAGATGGTATTGTTGGCAAAAAAAGGATCAGAACTGATACGTTTGGAGTAGTTTGGTGCAGGACGGTTGAAGGGTGTGTCTGCAAGAACAATCAGACGAAGACTATGTGAGGAAAACTTGTACGGAAGAGTATCTCGGAAGGTGCCAGTTTTGAAAAAGTAAAATGTTAAGGCGAGATAATCGTTTCCTAAAAAATATGAACACTAGACAGAACGAGAGTGGAAAAATGTGTTTTTTATATGTTTCATTCTGACGGAAAACAATGTTTGGAGCCCAACGTAGTGATCGATTCCGTGATCGATTTAGCTCGCGCCGTAGAGTAGTGTTTGAACGAATCTTTGGAACGTCATGCACTTGTGACAGACGAGAAAGAAATGTGATTCTCACCTGTCGATTTTGGCCACGGCGGATGCGTGATGTTTTGAATTATGCTTTGAATTGTTGGGAATTTGAAGAGGAATCCGTCTTCCAACCGCGAGATTTTGCTGGCCGAGATTTGGCGCCGTGACCGGTCGAAGCGTTTTGAACAATATTTCGTGTACAGCCAAAGAGTTTCACACGCCCCGTGATCGAGATGGGTTCGGTACGCCCTCCGGGCTGATAAGTCATAGTTACTAGGGTTGGTAGCAGCGTGAGATTCGTGTGTTACGCTTGGAAACACCCACGCATAATTAAAATAAGGAACGGACATTGATTGACCTGGTGGTGACTTCAATATTGGCTTGGAGCGAGCAGCTGGATCGCATCTGTGGCGCGCCTGAGACTCGTCGCTCGTCGGAAGCCAGGTCATAGTTCCACGGAAGACCCCGTTAGGTAACCAAGCATGGCCAGATTTCAAGCTGTCTAATGGGCCCGCAGCATGACCAAGGGGATAACTAACAATTAATATGTTAGACGCCCCCCGAACATGTGGATGAAAGTGTGGAGCTGTTTTTCAGGATTTGTGCTGGACCTGTCAGGAAAATATAAGCCAACATGAAATTCCAGTACAATAATATATTAGAACAAGCCATGCTGCCCTATGCCGAACAAAGTTTACCGGTCATTTGGACTTTACAACAGGATAATCCGGATCAGAAACACACTGCAAAAGTAGTAAAAGACTTCTTAAGGAATCAGTCTGTTACAGTTTTGGAATGGCCTCCGTACCGTGCGGATTTAAAATTCGTGGTACCAGGTGAAGAAGACAGTGGCGACAAAGCGGACATCAAACTTCGATCAATTTTACACAGCTTTTACAGAAGCATGGGAACAAATTCTGGTAGAAGCTTGTACTAAATTGATCGCTTCCGAGCCCAAAAGATGTAGTGCTCTCATTTCTGCCAAAGGATATGCGATCAAATATCGATATGTACCGAAATATTTTAATGTATTAGGATTTTTGTGCAATAAAGATAATTTCATCTACCAATATATTTTTTATTTCTTCTTAGCAAATGGAGTGTCTTTATATGGCTACATGTTTGTTTAGTTTATACTGCTTGCAATTAGGATAAACCGAATAAAAGATTAGGATCAGACAAGTTTTGTTGCTAATATTTCGTTTAAACATTACACAAAACTTACACAAATATTTTTAAATTGTGTAACAAGTTCCAATAATAGTCTGATAAGAAATATAGAGAGGAATAGCTTTGTTATTTTAATATGCATTCAGTGTCTGTAATTGTATGACCACCACTGTATATACCTTACCAAACTCTTTGACTGTTAACTTTGTAAAAAAAATACTATTCTTCTTCTCATTGTCTTTTCTCTCTCTGTCACGCACGATTGAAAATAAAACAACGTAAGTTTTCGTGTGCTCATTTATTGCTATAAAGTTAAATGAATCGCCTTGAGTCCATAAATATAACCACCTTGGACACCACTGCGTACTTACGTACTTCTTAATAGGTTATCGGCCCCACCAACAAAAATGGAGAATTTTACGAAACTGAAGATTGGTTTGCTAGAGGGAAAATCTCCTTGGGATACACGGAAATACAAAGTCGTAACTCTACTACGAACCATCCAGCACGCGCTGGAAATGATACAAGGCCCGTTCCTGAAACCCGAGGCACCCGGCCCTAGCTCGTCAGGAGATGCAACAACTGCTGTCGTCCTACCGATTTAGAGCGCTTTGTAAACGGATGCAACTGCCCTTCTGTTTATTACATTCAACATGCTAGAAGCTATACTTAGAAAGGTAAACTTATGGGAGAGATGGCTTAAATTGCACAGACTTTTTGACGGCGCTGATGAAGATAAGACATATAATCTGTGCATGAGCTTCTTTGACTTTAAACTGCTGATACGCAGAGAACCTTAAAATAAACTTTTTTGGCAGACGTCACCTAAAGTACTGAATATTCTATTGTGGGAATTTGTGGGGCAACAGAATAGGATTTGCCTAAATTGTTATGTCATTTTTTTTCCTTTTCCGGCCAGCAGAGAAGTGAAATGGTTAAAAAGGCAGACAATATTGCCACCCATATGTCTAAACTTAAGAACATCTGGACGCAGCTGAATCAGGCGTTAATAAAAACAGGGAGAGCGAGTTACCTGTACTGCTACTCCTAAGCAAATACTCGATACGCTCGACAAAACATACTTCTCGTTCAGAACCAGCTGGCTACTGCTGCCAAAATCTGAAAGAACTATCGTAAGCCTTATTAGTCATCTGTGTGCATTTGAGCGATCACTTCAGAGCACCTGTGGGCCTCAACAGGAATCTTTTATCTCAAATCACGATACACCATTTACAACAGAAAAGAAAGGTAGAAAGTTAAATTGCGATTACTACCACGCAATCGGCCATCGAGTGCAAAACTAACAAGTGGGTCAAATATGGCAGGCTTCCAAAAAGTAGTAATCCGCAAGCAACACCATCTACTTCTAAATCTTGGATCATGATCCTTATGTTTGCAGAGAGCACTGAAATATTTTCGATCAATTGTGACACCGAGAACTGGTACGTGGATAACGGCGCTACAATCCACGTAACAAACCGGGCTGCTATTTTCCAAAATTACAAACACTTCCACGATATTCATTCTGTGACAACGGCAAATGGCAATGTGATCACAGCTAAAGGCAACGTGTGACCCTGAAAGACGTTTGGTACTTTCCAGCCATAAAGAACTGATTCTCGGTTTTTGCTGTCCATAATAAGACTCCAAACAGCCAACTCTTATCGACGACAGAAGAATGTACCGTCTATGTCAAGAGAGGCGTGCCAATAGGCAATAGAAAATCGGCAGTAAGAGGGAGGCTTGTACAAAATGTAAATAAGTGTCTTACTTCCAAAAAACCCAGTTGAAGTCTGTACTACGTCCACTACAATGCAACCATACCACGAGAGATTGGCGCATCATATACGGGAAAGCTCATAGATCGAAATTCGGTACGAGAACCCGAGCTACCGCGCAAGGTCAGCTTGTACATACTATATGAGACATACTATAAAATGCCTGTTAAGTGACAATGGTGGTGAATTGAACAATAAGTCTATTTATAACCTACTGTACTCCCTTGGAATTATACATAGCCTCACACCCCAGAACAGAATGGGATCAGCGAATGCGAAAATCTACTACTACTACTTTGGGGGAAACTGCAAGATCTATGATGTATGCGCATGAAACGTTGCCTCAAGAACTTTGGGTTCCGAAAGAAACCGGCTACAAAGCACCTTCAAATTAAAGGTTGCAATTCCTACAATACGTCCATATTCCATAACAAAATCGAAAGAAGATGAATAAGAAGACCATCAAAGGAAGACTTGTCGATCATGACGAAGTTGGCAACCGCATTTGAATTCGTTCGCGTGATGTAACGTTTGATGAGATACCGTTGCCGAATAGCGATGATAATCCGCCTTGTGTAAATAATGACGCTAATACGAGGGAGTACATATTGAGACTGCCGATGGATAACGCTGTCTGCAACGAGGGACTAGCTTCACATCTTGACATGTATAGACAATGGATGATGTATGTACATCATCATCCATTATCTATCCCAGCCGAGAAAGAATCCGATGTAAATAATAATCCAAGAAGACCACTATAATGAGTCCGAAAACTATCGAGTGGATATGGCACCTGAACCAGTCGACGAAGGTCATGGTCATGAATCGGAGTAACATCACCGTGAAACTGATGACTCTGTAGATGCATTTTATGACGCAGAATCGCCACGTTACAAATTGCGCAACCGCAGCGAAACAGGAAAACCTGCAGAAACATATCCGTCAAATTTTGCTGATGTAATGAACCGTAATGATTATGTAGAATAGAAAAAAGTGAAATGAAGTTGCTGGAGGCTCTCAAAGTGTGGACGGCCTCTGATCTGCCGAAAGGAAGAAAATCGCTTCCTTGCAAATGGATTCTTTGAACAAAAAGGAATCCAGACGGCTCAATCAAAATATACAAAGCATGGCTGGTTGTAAAGGGCTTAAAACAAAGAAAAGGCCTGTCACACGCCTAGCAACCGTCAGAGCGCTATTGAGTATTTACTAGAAAATATGTACTTCGTTCAATTCGATGTTGTTACAGCGTTTCTCAACGGAAAGCTAAAAGAAGAAATTTATATGCAGCAATCTGGAGGATTTACGACGGAACATCTAAAGTTTGGAAACTTTATTGATGCATATATGGTTTGAAGCAAGCCCCCAGATGTTGGAACTCTTGTCCGCTGTCTATACACCAAGGAAATAGATGACCAAACTATTACTCATCTTGTTTGTGGATGAAGGATTAGTAGCAGCAACCAAAAGAGGAGTTGGGTAATTCCTTTTTACAAGATTTGAAGAAACAATATAATAATAATATTTAGGATTACAAATCTTTAGAAAAGTGGATGGATCCATCTTTATAAGCCAAGAAGTGTATGCAAAGAAAGTCCTGGAGCGTTTCGGAATGGCAGAATGTAACCCAGTCACGACGCCAACAATGGAAAAGGAATCTTATCTTCAGGGAAGCCCAAGCTGAAAAGGTGGCAAAGTTTCCATATAGAGAGGCCGTCGTCGCCTTGGCATATTTAATGGTTGGGTTGGGACACGCCCAGATATTACCTATGCATATGCTATATGCATGTGTCGCATCCCGGTATCTAGAAGCACCCTACAAGGAAGACTGGCTTAGGGTAAAGAGGATACTGCGTTACGTCAAAGGTACGTGCTCCTAAGGAATTAAATATAAAACGCATGAATCCGCAATACTTGAAGCCTTTAGCGATGCAGACTATGGGGGAGATCATGACAGAAGCCGATCTACTACTGGCATCGCATGCCACCATGCAGGAGGAGTGATATTTTGGCTCAGCCAGCGACAAGCTTCGGAAGCCATTTCCACAACCAGGGAGCAGGAACCAGGCAGCTAGCTAGGAGGTGGTTTTGCCCAAATAATGCAGGAGCTGACAAAACTGGAGTACACTCTTGTGCTGTTGGTGGACAATAAAGCAGCTGTACGTCTAGCTCACAACCCGGAATTTCACAACCGCACCAAACACATTAGCATCCGTCATTTTTATGTGAGGGAAAAAGATGCTGAAGGTACAATGAAAGTGAAGAGGATCGGCAAAACGGATCAAGTAGCTGACATTATGACAAAAGGCCTAGATTATCATCTCTTTGATCTTTGATCTCATCTCATGACCTTGGAATGAAAGAGTGATGAATAAGGGAAGGTGTTGTGAAAAAGAGAAAAAGGGTGCAATGCTGACCCGAAGCAAGATGAGCACACGCGATGTGGAGTTGAAGCTGAAAGCGACCTTGCTGGAGCTCAAGAAGAGCCAAGAGCTTTGTGAAATACTTCTACGAGAGCGAGATGAGTGTGAAGAGGAGATAGAAAAGCAAATTAAGAAAAATTCGGCGCTAAAAGAAGAGCTCAGTGAGTTGGACATCCAATGCCAGGATCTCAGTGCCCAGAGAGATGAACTACAACACCAAGTCGACTCATTTTGCAAGTGTCATGATGTCCACCACGTAGCATTGCAACACATAAAATCACTTGAACAACAGCTTGCAGAGGCACACCACGAGCTTCAAGTTTTCAGCGAGCGGGAGGAACAGAGAGACAGTGCTACAACCAGGGCCTTATATAATGAGGTCATGAGCCAAACTGGCATACCAACTATTGACCTAACAGCTTGTGATCTCACGTGTGATAGTCCTAATAGATCGCAATCAGTAACCACTATGAGCTGTAGTAAAAATAAATTAAAGAAATATGTTAAATTGAATAATTATATAAAAAAAACACAAAAACTAGCTAATAGAAATAAAATATTTTGTAAAAATGTAAATTGTAGCAAGGAACGTGTCGAATTAATTAAGGAAATCGATGATTGTAGATTATGTTTGGAAAAAACTACAGAAAAGTACGAATGTGACACACGGCGACTCTAGTCAGATATGCATATTTTAAACTCATCATTACAAAGTATTACACGTAAATATGAGTCAGCACAATACGAAATTAAGGAACATGTGTCGGCTATGAATAGTTTGTTGGAGACGTTTAAGTATAATTATGACACTTTCATATCTTTGACCGACAATCACATCTGTGATTGTAAACAAGCTCCAGCGGAATGTTCCGTGCCGACCGTGTGTCCCGCCGAGCAGCCGGCCGAACAGCTGATACTGACCCAGGCGCCGCCGTCAGTCGACTTGAGTACTAATAGTGTTATCAATAACGCCTCCTTCTCTCGGACAAAGGATAGGTATATAATGTACAGCGATGAACTTGGAAAAAATATGGGTTTACAACTTAGTCAGCGCGTGGGCCAGGCAATATTAAATAACTGTATGCCTGGCGCCACATATTCACAAATATTAAACAAAGTTTTGTCATTGCAGTTTTTAGAACCAACCACCCTAATTATTTTAATTGGTAGAAGGGAAAATGTATCTAAAAAACTAATTACTAAATACTTTTCCAAATTAAATTCTTTACAAAATGTAGATAGAATAATCTTGTTTGCGTTTCCCTTCAGCCAATCTTTGTCACAACATGAAAGTCATATAAGACATGATTATAATACATTTATACACACATTGACATGTCGTCATACTGAAAAATTTCATTTCATAGACACCAATATTTGTA
The DNA here is from genome assembly GCA_949825045.1 of Argyresthia goedartella. Lineage (NCBI taxonomy): Eukaryota > Metazoa > Arthropoda > Insecta > Lepidoptera > Argyresthiidae > Argyresthia > Argyresthia goedartella. The sequence continues at coordinate 16,911,627 of OX463826.1, forward strand.
TTGGAAAATATTTTTATTTGACTAAGGATAGGTATTACCTATCTAAGTTTTATACAAAACAGATAGCACAGTCACTATCTTATTTTATTTTGAACTCAGTCAAGTTTTTGACTAATGAAACGCCTGCTTCTATTGAGCAGTGTAATAATAATGACATGTACTCCTTGGAATCTGTTCCAAGCTCTTTAAATTAACCCATAGGACAACAGAGAGTAACTCTGGCAGTAATATTAATATTTGTATAAATATACCTTCATCTTGCCCATTAAATCAAGTTACTAGTAATGAAAAATGTAAAAGTAAGAATATTTTAAACGTGGTTCATCAAAATAACAGGGCATGTTTAGTAAAGAACTGGAAATTGAGTTATTCATGAACTGTAATAATATTGATATTTTATGTATAACAGAGCACTTTTAAAGAGTTATCAGTTCATGTTCAACTTTAATAACCACCACGTTGCTAGTTCGTTCAACAGAAAAACAGCTGATCGCGGTGGCTCCTTAATACTTGTAAATAATAGTTTTAAATATAAGGAACGAGTTGACATAGTGAGCCTGTCTGTTGAGCGTACCATGGAAATAGCCTGTATTGAACTTGAACAACTTATTGTAATGAGCATATACAGACCACCAGATTCATCCTTTGATTTATTCGAAAAGAAAATGGATGAAGTGTTGATTAAAATCAGCGATAAACACAATTGTTTTATAATTTGTGGTGATTTTAATGTTAATCTGTTAGAGGATAATAATATTTGTACTAGATTAAAATCTTTATTTTTATGTCACAACATGAACTATCTGTTCTTGGAGCCTACTAGAATTACTGCAACATCTGCTGCTGCTGCATTGACAATATATTTACTAACATTACGCCCATTTTCAAATCGGTCATCAATAAATTAACCTCTGATCACTCTGGTCAGATAGGTATATTCAATATTAAAATAAAAAAGGACCAAAAAGAGGATATTACATGTGTGCCCGTTAGTGACACTCGGCTTGAACACTACAGGAATAATATTTTAGATAAACTATGGGAAATACCATACAGTGACGATCCAAATTTGTTGTACAACTCAGTATTTAACCTTGTCAAAAATGAATATGATACGGTATTTAAATCAAAAACTATAAAAGTTAATAACAAAGCTTTGTTTAGTGATTGGGCGACAGTTGGAATTCATAGGAGCAGACGAAGATTATATGAACTCTATGAAGAGAAATCATATAACAAAAATACGGCCTTTCTAGATTATGTTCGTAGTTATTCAAAAATGTTTAAACGCGTTTGTGCCGTAGCTAAATCTAATTTCATTAAAAACAAAATTGAATCTAGTAGCAATGTAATGAAAACGACTTGGCAAATTATAAACAGAGAGACTGGAAAGGCCAAAGCTACACATAATAACTTCAAGCTTAAGATAGATAATCAATTGCTAAGTACAGACCTAGAAGTAGCAAAAGCTTTCGAAAATTTCTTTACGGACATTCCAGTTTCAACAACCAAGTCTTTAAATTCATCTCCCGCTGCTGCTGAATCTATACTTAAACAAAACTTTGAGGAATGTAAAACAGATTTTAAATTTAGGCACGTAAATAATGAAGACATTGTAAAAGCGTTTAAATCCCTGGAAATGAAAAAGTCAGCTGACGCCCATGGTCTATCAGTAAAAATTATTAGTTCCATTGTAGATTGTATTGCACCTCACCTTTGTTGTATATTTAATCAATGTATAGATAATGGTGTGTTTCCTGACTTGATGAAACTAAGTAAAGTTATACCTTTATTCAAAGCTGGTAGTACATCAGACCCCACCAATTTTAGACCCATATCGATGCTATCAACGCTTAGCAAAATATTTGAAAAACTCATACTTAATCAATTGCAAAGTCATTTTTATCTCAATAATTTAATTCATATTGTTCAGTTTGGTTTCACAAAGGGTCGTTCAACAGCCGATGCTGGTGTTGAACTAATCGACAATATTTTTGATGCCTGGGAAGACGCAATGGATGCAATAGGTGTCTTCTGCGATCTATCCAAGGCTTTTGATTGCGTCCATCATGACACTCTTGTCAAGAAGATACGCCATTATGGTGTAAAAGATCAGGCACTTGGCCTTCTGGAGTCATATCTAACAGATAGGGTTCAGATGGTTGATGTTAATGGGAAAAGATTACCTGGGTCTTCAATAAGTATGGGCGTACCGCAAGGTTCAATTCTTGGTCCTTTCTTGTTTTTAGTATATATTAATGATTTACCTTACCTTGTTAAAGCAAAACATGGGTTAGTATTGTTTGCCGATGATACTTCTTTGATATTTAAAGTTAAAAGACAGCAATCAAATTATGAAGAGGTAAACAATGCTATCTCTAGTATAGTTAACTGGTTTCCTGTTAACAATTTATTACTTAATGAAAAGAAAACTAAATGTATTAAATTCGTGTTACCCAATGTGAACCCGGTAACTACAGACATATTTATAAAAGGACAGAGATTGGACCTTGTGCAGTCGACTGTCTTTTTGGGCATTACTTTAGACGCCAAACTACAATGGGTCAATTGTCAATTGTCAATTGTAAGACGGGCTGGTTTCCGCAACTCGACGACGAAAGCGCCTATTTTGCGTGTGGGTGGGAATGCGACATCATTCGAGCCAACCCAACTCCTCCAGGAACGCCAGTAGGCCCTTTACGTTACCGACTATCCCTGGAAGGTCCCTCGATTGACCGAGGTGTTTAGCCCTGTAGTCCGCTACTCCTGTGCACTACATGAGGACGTGAGCAGCCGTTTCTTCTGCCTCCAAGCAGGCTCTGCAAAGGGGGCTGTCGGTAACACCTAGGACATATAGATGTTTATTAAAGAAACCATGGCCAGTAAGTGCTGCAGTTACCAGTCGCATGCGCGGCCTACTAAGTCGAAGCAAGGTCTTAGCCAGCCTAGCGCTAGGGGACGGCAAGGCCAGCTTAGCCTGTCTGCACTCCTCATGGTTTGTCCAAAGAGTGGCATGATCATTCCTGGTCGACTCTCTCAGAAATGAGCGTACCATCTTGAAGGGAAGAGGGATGATAGGTTCGGGACCATACGCTGTCAAGCTAGATCCTTTACGCGCCAACTCATCCGCTGCATCGTTACCTCTTGATCCGCTGTGTCCTTTTATCCATTGAAGGATTACGCGGTTATGTTGACATACCTCCATTAGTCGTTTGTGACACTCGTAGATTAGTTAATACTGTTGCTATTTAGGACTTGTAGGACGGCCATGCTATCCGAGAGTATTCGAATGGAGGAATCTCTTGCCTTTCTCGATGCTATGGCATTAGCGGCCGAGATGATGCCCATGCATTCAGCTTGAAAGACAGTATTATGGGCACCCAGTGGAATGGCTATCTTGATGTTTAGGTCCTCCGAGAAGGTGCCTGAACCAGTGCCTGCTTCAGTTTTTGAACCATCGGTAAAAATTCTGAGCTCTTTAACGTCGAGCCCCTCAACCCGATGGTCTTCATGTAACTGTATATTGTATTTTTTGTCAAAAACAAATTGTTTAGGGATTCTGTCACTGCAAGCCATAGAGATGGGAATTTTTTTGTAAACTTCCCCTAGGATGGCGGTGTGTGAGATCCTGTTTTTCCTCCAAAGTCCTAAGGTGTTGAGTCTCACCGCAGATGACGCGGCCTCCTGCTTCATATACAGCTGGAGTGGCGGAAGACACAGCATGGCCTCCATTGCTGCTGTTGGAGTAGTTCTCATACTACCTGTGATAGCCATGCAGGCCAGCCTTTGGAAGCTTTGGAGTTTGCTTACCATTGTGGTTAGTTTGGTCCTGGTCCACCACACCACAGCTCCGTAGCAGACAAGAGGACGGATCACCGTTACGTACAGCCAAAGAATGATGTTGGGAGAAAGTCCCCACTTTTTCCCCACCATTCTCCGACACTGCCAGAAAGCAATACTCGCCTTCTTTAGTTTGTTGTCGATGTGGCTACTCCAGTTGAGCTTGCTGTCCAAGGTTATGCCCAGGTACTCCAGCTAGCAACTGAGGTGACTCAGTTGCTAGCTGGAGTTCCGTTCCAAAGAGCTTAGGTAGGGTATACCTACCAAGAGCCCTATTGTTAGTGAACATGACCATTTCCGTTTTTGTTGGGTTAACCGCCAGGTCATATTCTAAACACCAGCGCTCCACGATGCGAAGAGCTGTTTGTTTAAGGTTGCATACTGTGCTCGCAAATTTACCTGTGATGAGGATTACCAAATCGTCGGCGTATCCTACGGTGTAGTATCCATTAGCGTTAAGCTTGGTAATCAGGTCGTTAATGACCAGATTCCACAGAAGCGGGGAGAGCACTCCTCCCTGCGGGCATCCCCGCACTACCTCCGCCGACAGGGACTCTCCAGCTAGACGCACGATACGTTTGTTAAGCATGTTTGTGACCCAGTTGTTTACAGATGTTGACACCCCATGCCTTGTTAGAGATGCACGTATACTGCTATGCTGCGTCTTGTCAAAGGCACCCTCTATATCAATAAAAGTTCCAAGACAGATGCATTTGTTTTGAATCGCCTCTTCAATTGTGGATACAACTGCATGGAGAGCCGATTCAGTAGACTTACCCAAACTATATGCATGCTGATTCTTGTGTAAGGGTATATGTTTTAACGCTCCATCTCTCAGGTGTCTCTCGCACAAACGTTCGAGAGTCTTAAGCAAGAACGAGGTGAGACTTATCGGCCTGAAAGATTTAGCGTTAGTGTAGTCGCTCCTTCCTGGCTTCGGTATGAAAATTACGTTTACTACTCTCCACCTTTTGGGAAAGTATCCGAATCTAAGACATGCTTTCATGATTCGGACCATTATATTGATGACGGGTTCCCCACCCCACTGTAGAAGTGCTGGGAAAATTCCATCTGGTCCTGCTGATTTAAAAGGTTTAAAGCTATTAATGGCCCATCTCACCTTGTCAGCAGTGATAATATTATTAGTTATGTCTAAGTGGTCGACAGCTTCATGGTGAACCTCTTCCGGCCACACAATCTCTTGAATAGTTCTACTTCCGGGAAAGTGAGTTTCCAACAACAGACTGTGTGTTTCTGTGGTGGAAGAGGTATATGTTCCATCGGGTTTTTTAAGCGACCCTAGCCTGGAGTTGCCTTGTTGAGCTAGTATTTGCCTTACCCGATTTGCTTGATCAACGGTTTCAATGTCGCTGCAGAATTTCCTCCATGAGTTGCTGCTTTTGAACCGTAGTCGTTTCTTGTACTTGGATTTGGCATCTTTATAGTTCATAATTTCATAATTTCATAATTTCTTTATTGCACACAACTAATATATGGACAACAAGACTTACATAAAAATAGTGTACAAAGGCGAGCTTATCTCTAATAAGAGATCTCTTCCAGCAAACCAAATTAGGATGGGAATGGTCGATTGCTGAGCAGGGGTGACAATGTGTACAACAATATAATTTAGTACATATCTAAATAACTAACATATGGTTAGATATATGTTATATCTAAATAACTAATATAAAACAATATTAACTAAATATACGAGGGCTTACATAAATATCATATAATATACTCGTACATGCTAAACATAAATACTATATAAATATATATAATTTTTAAATAAATATACTAATAAATACATACATACTACCTATATTTCTAAAGAGAAAGGTAATGCTTCTTCACGCGACTTTTAAATATATTAAGAGAAGGACTGTCTCTGATAGTGCAGGGGAGTGCATTCCACAATTGAATGGCCCGGAATCTAAACCCATGCTCATAGGACGCGGTGTTATGCTGTGGGGTTATGAGCATCGAAAGCGCGTGAGTTCTCCGAGGCCTGCTGGAAGAAAGAAATGGAAAACGGTCTCGTAAGAAGGTTGGATAGCGTGGATTGCGTAAAATGTTGTAGAGGATGTTGAGGATGTGAGAATCCCGACGAAGACGTATTGGCAGCCACTTCAGCTCTTTGCGATGCTGTGATACATGGTCGTATTTGCGCAGCCCAAAGATAAACCGAATCCCGAGATTTTGAAGTCGTTCGAGTTTGTTCAGTAATTCTTCGTTAGCACTGACCCAGCAGACATCAGCATAATCGATGAGAGGTAGAAGGAGAGACTGAGCGAGAGTGATTTTGGTCTGTCGAGGCAAAAAGTACTGAAGTTTCCTGAGAGAGTGAAATAGTTGTCCCAATCCTCATCAGCACTGGTGTTCATCGCCCTGTTTAGCAGTCTTCTGATCTTAGCACGCATCCTATCTAGATCAGGACCCCACCAAGGCTGCCCCTTGATGTTGGTAGGCGCTGGTGTGCTAAGCGGGCAAGTTGAATGGTAGCAGTCTATTGAAGTATTAGTAAAATCTGTTACCTGTTGTTCGATTTGTTCGGGTCCCTCCGGATCTGGTAGAGTCTCAGCCCAAGCAAGTCTTTCACCTAGGATAGCTCTGTACCTGGTTCTGTCAGTCTTGCGTGGGTTTCTCTTAGGGACAGTTGGGGAGAACGCTGCGTTGATCTCGAAGCGTATCCATCGATGATCAGAGCATGACGCCTCGTTGGACACATGTCAGCCCCCAACGTCGTCGGATATGTCTGCCGTTGCCAGGGTAATATCAACGATAGTTCTGCTCCGCTTGGTAACAAAAGTTGGTTCAGAACCTATGTTAAGCACATTAAGGTTTGTAGTAAATAGGTATTCAACAAGTGTTTTACCTCTGCTGTTCATATCTGGTATGCCCCACAGTGGGTGATGCGCGTTCGAGTCGGCCCCAACGATGAGCTGGAGGCCCGACTTCTCGCAGTGGTCCACCAGCCGGCACAGGTCGTGTGGAGGCGGGTTGTCCTCCGCAGGCATGTAGGCGGAGGCCACCACGAGTTCGCGGCACCTAGCTGTGTCGGGCAGTTGCAGCCTTATGGCACACAGGTCCCTGGAACAGAACTCTGTTAATGGCTGTGCTGGGATGTTGTTAGTAGTTATGATGCACGTTCTAGGGTTATCGTGATCAGTTGTACCGAAAAGCTTACCTCTCAAATTGGCGAGCCCTCGAATGCTACCGCGGTTGATCCACGGCTCCTGGATCAGAGCCACGGCAGTGCTGTTTGCCCCCAACCAGCGTCTTAACTGGGCCGTTGCAGTTTGGCTGTGTTGGAGGTTGGCTTGGAGGATTTTACAATCGCGGGAGAGGGACGCCATTTTTGGTCAACCCCTCCTCCACCTCCAAAACGAGTTCCTCCTCCAGCCGCATGGACAGCTCCTCGCCCTCAGAGGGCACCACTGCTGGTTCTGGCTCATCGTCTTCATCAAGCAGCATGGCCTCCCAGTGCGCGTGCCCGTCCTGCGGTTGAGCAGCAGAACTTTCCCCGACTACATCGGGGCCTGTTTGCTGCCGCTCTGGAGTGGAACTCTGGGGCATAGCTGTTGTTGATGAAACCCCAGTGATGACCAGCTTAGAGCTGGTCTGCGCTACCACCGATGGTTCCTTAACAAATTTCCCACCGGGTCCCTGAAATTTAAGGTAGACCGAACCACTACCAAAAAGGAGCTGTCTGCCCCTTCCCAGCAGGGTCGGCACCACATCTTCAGGGACGTCTGTAATGAGAAACAGGTTGTCCTGCTGCTCATCCACTTTCTGGAGGAGCCATCGGTCAACCTGTGCCCACTTGTTCATGAAGTGGAGGACTACGCCGACGTCGGGCGCAGACTTCCACTTACCTCGTTCGTTGGGTATGAGCACCCCACATCGAACCCTGCGGACCATCTCCGATTGGCGTTTCACCACCAACTGTACGTTTGATGGTGTAGACACACCGGAGACACACTCCCGCAGCCAGTTCAGGGAGTACTCGTCCTCCACGAACAGTTTAAGGTGGCCGTCCTCGTAACGAGGCTTGCCACCGAATTTGGGGTTATCCTTGCTCGGATCCGCCAACGCTTCCCTCAAGATTTTGCCATCAATCTCGTTGAGGATGAGCGTTGACAGATCCTGTGAAATATGACCAGTAGCGACGTCAGTTACGGCGATGTATTGGTCAGATTTCACCTTCTGAGCATAGGTGACCCCAGCTCTGCGCGCTACCGTGCACTGCTTTTTAGGCTCCACTCGAGGAGAATTACTATCCTCTAGTCGAGCCCTCTTAGCAGCCGCGCGCTCGTTTTTGCCGGATCTCTTGGCAGATTTCAACTTCTTGTTAGAAGTTGGACCACCAGAGAACGCTACGGTAGGTTTAGCCCCGTTTGAGTCTAGGGTTGCCCCTTTGACACCACGGGAGCCGGTCACCTTACCCGCAGCTCCGGCTGTATTAACAGCGGGACGGCTATCGGTCGCCACCGTGGCAGATGGAACCCCATTTACGCCGGCAGCGGCCGATGTGGCAGCCAAACGCTGTTTTTTCTTCCACCGACGATTCGCCTTACGCCCTGGTCCAGTTTGCACCGTATCTGGACGTTTAGTCGATGGGCCCTTCCCTTGCAAAGATTGCTTGGGTGGTTTACCCTTTCGACCAACCGTCGTCCAGGCGCTGGCGAATTGCTCGGCGATGTTTGTCGAATGGCTCCGCGCACCGGGTTGCCCCGTGGCCCTGCCTCTCGACTCACTTTCGGGCTTTTTGCAGCTAACCTCCACAGTGGAATCACTACCGGTTTGCACCGGTAGGTCACTGATGGTGGCAGTGCGCCCAGTTGAGGCTTGAGGATCTGCCGAGGCAGATTCTCGCACCTGTTTGGAGACGCTTGCGGTTTTCACCGCTGGAAGCGTTCCAGATGGGTTTTTTGACCTGACACGATCCATAGTCAAATGTATACGAGATTCGTCTACTCGATTTCCCACCCTCCACGGAGCCCGCACAATTGGGAGCGCCTACTCGCTTGGAACAGCTTTCAGTCGCTAGGAGTACCGAGTAGATATAGGAGCATAGGGCTGGTACTTCGCGCGACATCGGGAGCTCGCTTCTGTGGACGATGGGAACCAAGGTGTCAGCGACGTGGTCCCACCGCCGTAGTCACCGAAGCTTACCCCGTCAGCATGACCCATCCCACCGCTTTGACTGACGCCTTAGCGGACCCTACACCCCTAGCCGTGGCCCTCTGACGGGACACTTGGCCGTTACCCCAACCCGCGGCTACGGGCGAGGCTACCGTTTTGCCTGAAATCCAGGCCAAAGAGGGCGTGTTGCCTTACGAAGCTAAATCCACAGCAACGCTCGGCTCAACCCCCCAGGACCCCTTCATCCTGGCCTACGGTGATCAACTGCGCAGACCACAAGACGCAGGTGAGTGTAGATAGTCTGCCGGGTACACCCACCTTAACCGACAGAACCGGAGGGACTTTTAGCCATCAGCTAGTAAGAGGTCCGGGGACCAGTCACTAGCCGCTGTTACCAGGGTGCACCAGGAGGAAGCAGAAGTTATGCAGTCGGACGTATCCTTCTGCATCACTTCAGCACCCCCACACTAGGAGGTAGTCGCTCAGAACACCCTAACTACAATGGGATCCTCATATCCTCATATAGTTATAGTTGTAGTATAGGAACTACAATGGGATCCTCATATAAATAAATTGTCGAAAAGACTGAGTTCGGCAGCGTTCGCAGTTAAAAAAATTAGAGCTCTTACCGACGTAGACACCGCTAGACTAGTCTACTTTAGTTACTTTCATAGTCTAATGACCTATGGTATTTTATTGTGGGGTCACGCTGCGAATGCTAATAGTATATTTATTCTGCAGAAACGGGCTGTTCGTGCAATTTATAGATTAGGGCCTAGAGTGTCACTGAGGGAAAAGTTTAAAGAAATCAATATTCTGACATTTGTGTCTCAATATATCTATGACAATCTTGTGTATGTAAAAAGAAATATAACTAATTTTCAGAAGTACAGTGATATACACAATTTTAATACTAGAAATAAAGACAAGTTGGTTGCTTATTTAAGCCGACTACATAAAATTAGTAATTCTTTTAAAGGCAATTGTATACGCTATTACAATAAGGTCCCTACTGATATTAAAACTTACCTTTAGACAAGTTTAAAATAATAATAAAACAGAAATTGTATAAAAAAGGTTACTATAGGATATCTGATTACTTAGAGGACAGATGTCCATGGGAATAGATTGTTTGAGTAACAGGCTGTTTCGATATATAATTAGCATTCATTTTGTAATTTGACAATATTTTATTTAAAAAAGGAAACGCAAAAGATGCGACGACTGTGGAGTTTCTTCGGTGAGCTCTTCTCCACAGATTCCGCCATTGTGTTAGTGAACTCACCCAAAAAAATGTAATGACGAATCTAAGTGATGTAACAACATCCTATGGAAATAAATGATTTTTGATTTGATTTGATTTGATTTGTTAAAGAAGTTTTATATAAAACTATTCAAACTATTTAACTGTTAACTTTGTAAAAGGAATACTATTCTACGTCTCACTGTCATTTTCTCTGTCTGTCACGATTGAAAAAATCAAGGTATATTTTCATGTGCTTATTTATTACTATAAAGTTGCCATAAGGGTAACTACCTTGAACACCAATGCGTACGTAAGTTTTAATAAAGGTGCGTATTGAAAAGTTCCCATATTGACAACTTCCCAATTAGACCAATTCCAATTTCGACAATATTGCGGCTGTGAGCCGAATGTACACTACTTTAACCCTAAAGCAATAGCAAAAGCTAACACTGCTATTTCTAGCAGGAGAGGATTACTGACTTCAATCAAACGCTAGTGCCATATTTGTGCAAAAAAGCAGCATCTCCCGCCTGGAAACATGGCGTATCCAACCTTCTCTCTCCTTGAGGCCTGCCTGCCCACGAGCTACAAACATGATCCGCCACGATCACATGGCTAGCAAGCTAATTAATGAGCTACTAACATGATTAGCTTCGGCTGGCAACCCCAGAGGCTTCGGCTGGCAACCCCAGACCGAATAGCTGACGATGTAAACAGCTCTGTAGTTTTTATTTCAATTAAATTAGTCAAAATTGCTTTTCTGCACGAGTAAACTTAATTTAAGTAGTAATTAGTGATTAAATAATGTGTAGATAAGAAACAGCTGTGCAAACATACAAGCTTTGGAAAAAACAAGACCGATTGTACCGGCCGATTGAACTGTCAAAATCAGTTCAAATAGCAACGACGTAAACGGGGGAAGTATCGTTTTATTTCTGTATTTATATCAATAATCTCACCTTTCACACCCGTAACAAACTAAACAAACCTTCATATAAGTGAAACACTTGCCGTACACTCACTCAGATACCGTTTTGTCTCTCTTTACTTGGCAAAAGCGGAAGCAAAGTTGAAGACGCAACATTCTGCCACATTCAACAAAAACACCCACTTAACACCTTCATTGTGCAATAAACTCCCTAGTGTTCGCTAGTATTCCACCCGGTCATACACTGACACCTATTCGCGGTTTTTTTTCAGGCGAAAAAGGGTGCAATGCTGACCCGAAGCAAGATGAGCACACGCGATGTGGAGTTGAAGCTGAAAGCGACCTTGCTGGAGCTCAAGAAGAGCCAAGAGCTTTGTGAAATACTTCTACGAGAGCGAGATGAGTGTGAAGAGCAGATAGAAAAGCAAATTAAGAAAAATTCGGCGCTAAAAGAAGAGCTCAGTGAGTTGGACATCCAATGCCAGGATCTCAGTGCCCAGAGAGATGAACTACAACACCAAGTCGACTCATTTTACAAGTGTCATGACGTCGTGTTGATATGCAACACATAAAATCACTTGAACAACAGCTTGCAGAGGCACACCACGAGCTTCAATTTTTCAGCGAGCGGGAGGAACAGCGAGACAGTGCTACAACCAGGGCCTTATATAATGAGGTCATGAGCCAAACTGGCATACCAACTATTGACCTAACAGCTTGTGATCTCACGTGTGATAGTCCTAATAGATCGCAATCAGTAACCACTATGAGCTGTAGTAAAAATAAATTAAAGAAATATGTTAAATTGAATAATTATATAAAAAAAACACAAAAACTAGCTAATAGAAATAAAATATTTTGTAAAAATGTAAATTGTAGCAAGGAACGTGTCGAATTAATTAAGGAAATCGATGATTGTAGATTATGTTTGGAAAAAACTACAGAAAAGTATGAATGTGACACACGGCGACTCCAGTCAGATATGCATATTTTAAACTCATCATTACAAAGTACACGTAAATATGAGTCAGCACAATACGAAATTAAGGAATATGTGTCGGCTATGAATAGTTTGTTGGAGACGTGTAAGTATAATTATGACACTTTCATATCTGACCGACAATCACATCTGTGATTGTAAACAAGCTCCAGCGGAATGTTCCGTGCCGACCGTGTGTCCCGCCGAGCAGCCGGCCGAACAGCTGATACTGACCCAGGCGCCGCCGTCAGTCGACTTGAGTACTAATAGTGTTATCAATAACGCCTCCTTCTCTCGGACAAAGGATAGGTATATAATGTACAGCGATGAACTTGGAAAAAATATGGGTTTACAACTTAGTCAGCGCGTGGGCCAGGCAATATTAAATAACTGTATGCCTGGCGCCACATATTCACAAATATTAAACAAAGTTTTGTCATTGCAGTTTTTAGAACCAACCACCCTAATTATTTTAATTGGTAGAAGGGAAAATGTATCTAAAAAACTAATTACTAAATACTTTTCCAAATTAAATTCTTTACAAAATGTAGATAGAATAATCTTGTTTGCGTTTCCCTTCAGCCAATCTTTGTCACAACATGAAAATCATATAAGACATGATTATAATACATTTATACACACATTGACATGTCGTCATACTGACAAATTTCATTTCATAGACACCAATATTTGTATTGGAAAATATTTTTATTTGACTAAGGATAGGTATTACCTATCTAAGTTTTATACAAAACAGATAGCACAGTCACTATCTTATTTTATTTTGAACTCAGTCAAGTTTTTGACTAATGAAACGCCTGCTTCTATTGAGCAGTGTAATAATAATGACATGTACTCCTTGGAATCTGTTCCAAGCTCTTTAAATTAACCCATAGGACAACAGAGAGTAACTCTGGCAGTAATATTAATATTTGTATAAATATACCTTCATCTTGCCCATTAAATCAAGTTACTAATAATGAAAAATGTAAAAGTAAGAATATTTTAAACGTGGGTCATCAAAATATACAGGGCATGTTAAGTAAAGAACTGGAAATTGAGTTATTCATTAACTGTAATAATATTGATATTTTATGTATAACAGAGCACTTTTTAAAGAGTTATCAGTTCATGTTCAACTTTAATAACCACCACGTTGCTAGTTCGTTCAACAGAAAAACAGCTGATCGCGGTGGCTCCTTAATACTTGTAAATAATAGTTTTAAATATAAGGAACGAGTTGACATAGTGAGCCTGTCTGTTGAGCGTACCATGGAAATAGCCTGTATTGAACTTGAACAACTTATTGTAATGAGCGTATACAGACCACCAGATTCATCCTTTGATTTATTCGAAAAGAAAATGGATGAAGTGTTGATTAAAATCAGCGATAAAAACAATTTTTTTATAATTTGTGGTGATTTTAATGTTAATCTGTTAGAGGATAATAATATTTGTACTAGATTAAAATCTTTATTTTTATGTCACAACATGAACTATCTGTTTTTGGAGCCTACTAGAATTACTGCAACATCTGCTACCTGCATTGACAATATATTTACTAACATTACGCCCATTTTCAAATCGGTCATCAATAAATTAACCTCTGATCACTCTGGTCAGATAGGTATATTCAATATTAAAATAAAAAAGGACCAAAAAGAGGATATTATATGTGTGCCCGTTAGTGACACTCGGCTTGAACACTACAGGAATAATATTTTAGATAAACTATGGGAAATACCATACAGTGACGATCCAAATTTGTTGTACAACTCAGTATTTAACCTTGTCAAAAATGAATATGATACGGTATTTAAATCAAAAACTATAAAAGTTAATAACAAAGCTTTGTTTAGTGATTGGGCGACAGTTGGAATTCATAGGAGCAGACGAAGATTATATGAACTCTATGAAAAGAAATCATATAACAAAAATACGGCCTTTCTAGATTATGTTCGTAGTTATTCAAAAATGTTTAAACGCGTTTGTGCCGTAGCTAAATCTAATTTCATTAAAAACAAAATTGAATCTAGTAGCAATGTAATGAAAACGACTTGGCAAATTATAAACAGAGAGACTGGAAAGGCCAAAGCTACACATAATAACTTCAAGCTTAAGATAGATAATCAATTGCTAAGTACAGACCTAGAAGTAGCAAAAGCTTTCGAAAATTTCTTTACGGACATTCCAGTTTCAACAACCAAGTCTTTAAATTCATCTCCCGCTGCTGCTGAATCTATACTTAAACAAAACTTTGAGGATTGTAAAACAGATTTTAAATTAAGGCACGTAAATAATGAAGACATTGTAAAAGCGTTTCAATCCCTGGAAATAAAAAAGACAGCTGACGCCCATGGTCTATCAGTAAAAATTATTAGTTCAATTGTAGATTGTATTGCACCTCACCTTTGTTGTATATTTAATCAATGTATAGATAATGGTGTGTTTCCTGACTTGATGAAACTAAGTAAAGTTATACCTTTATTCAAAGCTGGTAGTACATCAGACCCCACCAATTTTAGACCCATATCGATACTACCAACGCTTAGCAAAATATTTGAAAAACTCATACTTAATCAATTGCAAAGTCATTTTTATCTCAATAATTTTATTCATATTGCTCAGTTTGGTTTCACAAAGGGTCGTTCAACAGCCGATGCTGGTGTTGAACTAATCGACAATATTTTTGATGCCTGGGAAGACGCAATGGATGCAATAGGTGTCTTCTGCGATCTATCCAAGGCTTTTGATTGCGTCCATCATGACACTCTTGTCAGGAAGTTACGCCATTATGGTGTAAAAGATCAGGCACTTGGCCTTCTGGAGTCATATCTAACAGATAGGGTTCAGATGGTCGATGTTAATGGGAAAAGATCACCTGGGTCTTCAATAAGTATGGGCGTACCGCAAGGTTCAATTCTTGGTCCTTTCTTGTTTTTAGTATATATTAATGATTTACCTTACCTTGTTAAAGCAAAACATGGGTTAGTATTGTTTGCCGATGATACTTCTTTGATATTTAAAGTTAAAAGACAGCAATCAAATTATGACGAGGTAAACAATGCTATCTCTAGTATAGTGAACTGGTTTACTGTTAACAATTTATTACTTAATGAAAAGAAAACTAAATGTATTAAATTCGTGTTACCCAATGTGAACCCGGTAACTACAGACCTATTTATAAAAGGACAGAGATTGGACCTTGTGCAGTCGACTGTCTTTACGGGCATTACTTTAGACGCCAAACTACAATGGGATCCTCATATAAATAAATTGTCGAACAGACTGAGTTCGGCAGCGTTCGCAGTTAAAAAAATTAGAGCTCTTACCGACGTAGACACCGCTAGAATAGTCTACTTTAGTTACTTTCATAGTCTAATGACCTATGGTATTTTATTGTGGGGTCACGCTGCGAATGCTAATAGTATATTTATTCTGCAGAAACGGGCTGTTCGTGCAATTTATAGATTAGGGCCTAGAGTGTCACTGAGGGAAAAGTTTAAAGAAATCAATATTATGACATTTGTGTCTCAATATATCTATGACAATCTTGTGTATGTAAAAAGAAATATAACTAATTTTCAGAAGTACAGTGATATACACAATTTTAATACTAGAAATAAAGACAAGTTGGTTGCTTATGTAAGCCGACTACATAAAATTAGTAATTCTTTTAAAGGCAATTGTATTTGCTATTACAATAAGGTCCCTACTGATATTAAAAACTCTCCTTTAGACAAGTTTAAAATAATAATAAAACAGAAATTGTATAAAAAAGGTTACTATAGGATATCTGATTACTTAGAGGACAGATGTCCATGGGAATAGATTGTTTGAGTAACAGGCTGTTTCGATATATAATTAGCATTCATTTTGTAATTTGACAATATTTTATTTAAAAAAGGAAACGCAAAAGATGCGACGACTGTGGAGTTTCTTCGGTGAGCTCTTCTCCACAGATTCCGCCATTGCGTTAGTGAACTCACCCAAAAAAATGTAATGACGGATCTAAGTGATGTAACAACATCCTATGGAAATAAATGATTTTTGATTTGATTTTGATTTTGATCCGCCTCGATCAAATGGTTGGCAAGTTGAGTAAGGAGCTACTAACATGATCCACCTCGATCACATGGTTAACAAGTTAAGAAATGAGCTAGTTACATGATGATGAAGAATTGCTTCCGCCTATTACGCACATTATTAACTATTATCTGTCGGTCAGCTCTTTTCCTGGTCTGTGGAAGAAAGCGCTCGTCATCCCACTGCCCAAAATTTCTAATCCCTCTTCCTTTAAAGACTATCGGCCCATCTTTTTTTTACCTATCCTCTCCAAAGTCCTTGAATCCATAGTCCACTCTCAGCTCTCCTCCTACCTTTCTTCAAACAACTTACTCAATCCGTACCAATCTGGGTTCAGACCAGGGCACAGTACTACCATAGCACTTTTAAAAGTCAGCGATGAAATCCAGCTGGCCATGGATCAGAAGTTATCGATATCGATCACATGGCTTGCAAGTTGAGTAAAGAGCTACTAACATGATCCGCCTCGATCACATGGCTGGCAAGTCGAGTAATGAGGTACTAACATGATCCGCCTCGATCACATGGCTGGCATGTTGAGTATCTATGATCAGTACAGCACTATTGTAATTATGGTGGGAAATTATTCAAACATTAGCGGCTTACGCTATTAGGAACATCAGACAAAACCCGGATGTGGCTACATCTAGGCTATTATATTTTAGTTACTTTTAAAGTGTCACGTCCTATGGTATCTTGTTGTGGGGGAAGGCAGCGGATATTCAAACTATTTTTATTTTACAGAAAAGAGCTATTCGCACATACTTCTTTAGAGAGCTTTTTAAAGACACTGACATACTAACTATGACTAGTTAGTAGTATGTCAGTGTCTTTATTTTCAAAAATATAAAGTTTAAACTTAACAACATTTTCCAAACTTAACGATAGCTGTAATGTATATTTAAGAAATAATCACAGACTAGTTGCGCCCCGGTTTAGACTCGCGAAGATTAGCCATTCTTTCAAGGCTCAGTGCATTCTCTACTACAATAAGATACCTCTGATGATTTTTAAATTGCTATTTGAGCAATTTAAATGGCATGTTAAAACGACTTTATCGAAAAAGGGATATCAAAATGTTCAAGATTACTTAAATAACGGGTAATTTGACAGAACTACAGAACAAATCTGTGCATATAATTAACCTCGAATTGGCTCAAAGTTAATAATTTATTGTAAAACGCTGGTAAAACCAGGTGTATCAAATTCTCACTTCCAAATGTCAGGCAAGTTGAGACCAGTTTGGTGTTAGACAGCAACACGTTAGAATTAGTAAATGATATGAAGTTTCCTGGAGTAACAATTGATAGTAAATTGCAGTGAGGACCCCACATTGATAATATATCTATGAAAACATAATGTTTGTGAGGAAAAATATCAGTAGTTTTTAAAACATTGATAGCCGCCACAATATGCAAACTAGAAATAACCATAATATTTCTTTTCCAATGTTCAGACTCACAAAAGTTAGCAGTTCTTTTATGAGACACTGTATACGCTTCTACAATAAAATTCCGCAATAAATACAAAACGTAACTGAAGCTCGATTAAAAAAATGTATAAAGCACACTTTGTGCACAAAGGCCTACTACAAAATTAGTTACTTTTTACAAGACACAGACATTTGACATTAAACCAGTGCCTTGCACCCTTTAAATTATGTACTATGTAATAATTAGGCACCTAATTAATGTTATATTATGCTTGCTTGATTGTGTCATGACATGACGTTCATTAAGTCTCAATTTTTGTGCAATTATGAATAAAAATCTTTGAACTTGAACTTGAACTAAATTTGATGGTAAATTAAGTTCTGCGGCTTACGCTGTTAGGAACATCAGACAAAACACGGATGTTGCTACACCTAGGCTGGTATATTTTATTTACTTTCATAGTGTCATGTCCTATGGTATCTTGTTGTGGGGGAAAGCAGCGGGTATTCAAACTATTTTTATTTTACAGAAATTTTACAGAAAAGAAAAATAATTCGATTAATTTATAATTTAAAACGAACAGACTTCTTTAGAGAGCTTTTTAAAGAAATTTGCATACTAACTGTAGATAGCTAGTCAATTTATTTTCGAATATAAAATGTATATACGCAAGAACCGTACAAAATTTTCCAAAATTAGCGATAGCTGTAATGTTTACCTGAGAAATAATCACGGACTAGTTGCGCCCCGGTTTAGACTCGCGAAGGTTAGCAATTCTTTCAAGGGTCAGTGCAATAAGATACCTCTGGAGATTTTGAAATTGCCATTTGAGCAATTTAACTTCCTAAAAAATGTTATGTGTCAAATGGACAAGATATCTCCAGTCAGTGCGATTTATTGTGATATGACACAAGCATTTGACTATGTGGACCACAATATCCTAACGAAAAAACTTGAAGCGTACGGAATTAGAGGTAATGTTTTAGATTTAATACAATCATATTTGACAGATAGACACCAAATAACGGAGATATCAAGGCTGAACTGCAAAACAAAGAATGAAGTGTCATACAGGTCCAATTCGCGTAAAATTACTCACGGTGTGCCACAGGGAAGTGTACTGGGCCCCCTTTTATTTATTATATATATAAATGACATACCAAAATCGACTAATAATCCAATATCCCTATTCGCCGATGACAGCACAGTGACTATTAAATATATAGACGATAATTATGAATTAGATATAAACAATTCCTTGACTTCGATAATAAATTGGCTCGACAACAATAATTTAAAAATAAATCTAAAGAAAACTAATATTATGCACTTCAGCCAAAGAATTAAAAACAATGACATTAAATTAATTTTTAAAAATAATACGATAAATCAGGTTGAAACTGCAAAATTTTTGGGTTTGACAATTGACAATAAATTAAACTGGAAAGAACACATAAATCAATTAACTAAAAAAATTAGTACTTCAGCATATGTTTTACATAAATTATCTCCAGTAGTCAGTACAGATGTGTTACTCACGGCGTATTACGGGCTTGTAGAATCTGCTCTTAGATTCGGAATCATATTTTGGGGTAATTCGACTAATAAAGAAGTAGCATTTAAAATGCAGAAACGGTGTATACGTGCTATGTTTCATATTAGGACAACCGAGACATGTAAGCCTTTATTTACTAAGCACCGAATTCTGACACTTCCGTCATTATACATAATAGAAGTAGCTACTTTTGTGAAGACCAACCCTCATTTATTCCCACGTTTATCTGAAACAGTGACTCGTGATAGACGCGACACAGAAAGACTGCGCCTTTTTTCCTGTAAAACGGCGCTATTGAGCAAAAGCATCCTATGTATGGCGCCTATCATATTCAATAAAATACCAAAATGCTATAAACAATTAAATACTTCCCTATTTAAAAATAAGCTCAAATCATTATTAGTTGATAAATGTTATTATAGTGTAAATGACTTCCTCAATGATAATTTCCAGTTAAAGTAGTGACCGCTGTTATTATTAAAATATTATTGATGAAATTTATAAATGACATTCTCAATGACAAATTCTAATTAAATTGACCACTGTAATTATTTAAATATTCTTGATGTAATTGAAATGTTAATAATTGAATTTTTATAATGCAAGTTAAATTAATGTTAGTTTTTTTTTTAACATCAGAATGGTTGAAACCGTGTCCTGACTTACCGCCACTCAAATTTGTACGCTGATAACAGTAGAACATGTTGATCCAAAATTTCTTATTTATTATCCAAAATGCATGCTTATGTATCTTGACTGACACATGTTTTAGCAAATAAATAAATCTTTATCTTTATCTTTAAAAAGCATATTAAAGGGACTTGTAAAAAAGGAATATTACAAAGTTCAAGATTACTTAAATGACGGGACTGTATGGGGTTAATCTAGCTCAACACAGACCTTGCTGTTAATAGTTTTGTATTTTTTTATTCCTGCTTATTAATCATAATAATGAATGTTGTCCAATTTTTAAGAGATCTAAAAATCCATCTGTGGGAGTTTCTAAGCCCTCCTTCTCCTATAGTGGTCCAATGTAGAGTAGAGGCAAAAAATGACGTTTGCTAAGTATATGTAAATATCTACAGTAATAAAGTACTTTGACTTTGACTGTATGGAGTTAACCCCATACAGTCAAAGTCAAAGTCAGCCACTCAATCACTCAACACAGACCTTGCTGCTAATAATTTTGCTATGATTTATTCCTGCTCAATAATTATCATAATCAATATAGTAATATTATTTAATTTGTATTAGTTAAGCACAACCAATTTTGAAAAGAGTTCTAAAAATCAATCTGTGGGTGTTTCTACGCCCTTCGTCTCCCACAGAGGACCAATGTAGAGAAAAGGCAAAAAAATACGTTTAGCTAAATATATGTAAATATTTACAGTAATGAAGAAATTTGACTTGACTTGACTTGACGCCTCAATCACATGCTAGTTAATGAACTACTAACATGATCCGCCTCGATCACATGGTTACATGTTGCGTAATGAGCTACTAACATGATCCGCCTCAATCACATGGTTGGCAAGTTAAGTAATGATCTACTAAAATGATCCGCCTCGATCACATGGTTGGCAAGTTGAGTAATGAGCTACTGACATGATCCGCCTCGATCGCATGGCTAGCATGTTGAGTAATGAGCGACTAACATGATCCGCCTCAACCACATGGCTGGCAAGTTGAGTAATGAGCTACTTACATGATCCGCCTCGATCACATGGCTAGAAAGTCGTGTGAAGAGCTACTAACTTGATCCGCCTCGATCACATGGCTAGAAAGTCGAGTAATGAGCTACTAACATGATCCGCCTCGTTCACACGGCTGGCAAGTTGAGTAATAAGCAACTAACATGATCCGCGTCGATCACGTGGTTGGCAAGTTGAATAATGATCTACTAACGTGATCCGCCTCGATCACATGGTTGGCAAGTTGAGTAATGAGCTACTAACATGATCTGCCTCGATCACATGGTTGGCAAATTGAGTAATGAGCTACTAACATGATCCGCCTCGATCACATGGTTGGCAAGTTGAGTAATGAGCTCATGGCCTCCAAGTCGATTTTTCAGTACCTACCAACAAATGTTATGGTAGGCCTGCGGCCCAGTTTGCCCCGGAAAAGGTTAGCCAATTGACCAGTGAGCAACATAGTTGTTATTGCGCCATCCCAGAAATTTCACATGTCTTGAAGTTGAAAAGTTAGCACCTGATATGATCTTTTATGGGGGCGGGGGGGACACGAGAATAGATGAGTATATACTAGGCACTTTGTGAAAAAAAAAGGATTGGCCGCCCCACTACTGAGGTTGGCGCCCGAGGCCGTGCGCCGGTTTGCCCCTCCAAAGATCCGGCCCTAGATACACTCTTTAATAAGGCGTAAAAAGACCAAGTTGCAAGCTGATCGCCTGAAGTCTGAACTGTTTTGGTTTCAGATGGCCAGCGTGTGTGCGTCGTCTAAAACTGGAAAAAGTAAGACTTGGCGAACTTTCACTTTACAGCGGCCGCACCACATGCCTTCACAATACACTTTAGCCGCACAAAACGGGGAGCTTGTTGTTCCGGCCTTTGATGATAGTCTGACATTTGTTAATCTTTTGACCGCCAAAGACGGCTCTGGCCGTCAACTGAAAGTTGTGCCACTGACGGCCAAAGCCGACAAAATAGCAACCTGGCCTTGTGAGTGACACTTTTTATTTGATGTGTGGCGGTCAGAAGGTTAAATAAGCAGCGGGTGCCATACGTGCGCTTGCAACACTTTTAGTAAGTCGCGCGGCTGTCATTAATATGGATATTAGCCGCTTCTGAGCAGCGCGGCAGTCGAGCGTCTATCGCGTTGCATAGTGTGATAGAACATAAACATTTACATACAGACACATATATTGCTTCTGACCCCACACTGGGAAATCCTGTATGGTGGGAACCAGAAACAGCGATATCACATCCATATAAACATCCAAGACTTGTTTTTTTTTTCTGTATCCCCAGCCGGGGATCGAACCCAGTGGCAGAGGCCAGTTGTACCTATGTTTGGTCAATTTCAACAAGCTAATCATACCAATAACGAAGGATTTTGCTTGCAGGTGAGAAGACAATGCGTGGCCGATCCAGCGTTTGTAGGTCAGCCAGCACATCGCGCTCTTTCGCAGCGACAGCATACGTGTTGGTATCATCCACAAATAGTATTATATTGACCGAGCGACGAAGCGTCTCCGTTTCTACTTGAGCAAAAATACTTTCTCAGTTCCGAATTTCCGGCTGTTCTCCTCTACAGGTCGCATTTCGCAACCGATTCTCGTGAAATTTTGTGAGCGGGTTCGAAAATTATACATTTTTTTGGTAGATTCAGTTTTTGGATTTTTTTCAAAATGGCGGCGTCAAAAAGTTATTGGTACGGCCAATTTCATACTCCATGTGCATTCATAAGTTTATATGTGGTATTGAAAGAAAATGCATTCTGTTTTTTTTTCATTCTGATTGCGAGCGCGAAGCGCGACTAAGCGTCTACGTTCCAGCTTGGGCAGAAGTACTTTCGTATGTCTGTCTGGATTTCCGGCTGTTCTCTACCAGATTGAGAACTGATTATCGTGAAATTTTGTGAGCGGGTTCGATAAAAAAAATTGTCGATTCATATCTTAATTTTTTTTCAAAATGGCGTGGATATGGGGGTCAAAAATGTAAAAAAAAACATCGTATCGTAAATTATAAGTTTTTTAGAATTTCAGCGTTCCATCAACAGACTCCTCGCGAGGTCTGTCAACTGTTGATAGCAAATTGAAAGTATTTAACATCAAAAGTTGTGAAGACCTCCAGGTCCTTAACCTTGAATTGGTTCAAAGTAAATAATTTATTGTTAAGTGAGGCAAGTTGAGACCAGCTTAATGTTAGACAGCAACACGTTAGAATTAGTAAAGGACACGGAAGTTTTTTAGAGTAACCATTGATACGAAATTGCATTGGGGACCCCAGATAGATAAATAAGCTGGTATATTAAGGTGACACGAAAAAAATGGGGTTTCTTTTCGATTATTCCACTATAAAGTCATCTGCAGGTTTGATTTTTGGGTTAATGTTTATCGAGTTTTTGATTAAGATTCTCACTAAAGGAAAACGCGATTGAAGGAAAATTTCTCTATAGAATTTACGAAAAGACCTCTAAGATGTTTAATTTGTTTCTTGTAATTCTGGAATTATAACCAATTTAATTGCGAAATTGCATTAAAATGTGGATAGTATGTATTCGTAAACTCTTCTTGAAAATGTTTTTGACAAAATAGCGTAGTTTATTTTTAAACTATTTTTATGTGGTTTGTCGCTACGTTATTTTAGTTTGAGTCGAGCGCATTGTTTTCGCTCTCTTTTCTTTCTTACGTGGAAGTAATTAACGCTGTCACTTTCGTTTACATTCGCATTCCTATTATATAATGTCATTATATAATAGGAATGTATATATATAATGTCATTTGTGTAATGGTTGAACCAGTACGAACCTAGAATAAATGTTGATCCCTCTATTTCCTGTGTACATTCGGTTCCTTACCAAGTTAACAGATATACTTTGATCCAAAGTTATAGCATGGCAACGCTGGATCTTAATCGATCTGTTTTAGAGATACTCGCCATCGAAGAACCCAATTTTAGTTGATCCACCAACGGTCAAAAAAATTATACTGAACCGTCATTAGCACATCCGATGTTTATCGATATACACGCTCCACATCGGAAGTCAATGTTTATCCTCCCAAGCAGGATCCACAAATACTTGTTCATGTCATACCTACCTAGTGCAAAGCGGCAACGTCTCACGCGCTTGTAGACTATAGAAAGGGATAGCTACGGGTATTTCAAGGTCGGCCGGCTTGGACTTCAAAATGTGCTTCTATCTGATATCTACTTACCTACTTAATTATCGTGATTTTGCATGGCAGATAAACCAGAAGAAATGGAACTTAACGTGTAGTGTATTGTCAAATGCCCATATTTGAAGTGTTCGATTCAGAATCGATACTCGATCGATGGTTTCGGAACGGCCATTTTTGAATTTGACGGAGCTGTCAACCTAGCAGTTTTTTGACAACTGTCAGACGAAAAAGCCCTCGCGATGGACGCGTATTGGTATAGGGCATTGAAATTAAATCGTAAGCCATCTGGAGTTGTATTCGGGCTCCCCTCAGGATTGTCTTATAGCTGAGTGTATTGTGGTTCTCCGAACCAGATACTGTTCATATTTACGTAAATTGTGCGGTCGAAGCTGGCCTGCCAGCCATACCTGGTTGGCTGAAGAACCTGTCTACCAAGAAGAGCCTAGGGTGCACCCAGGCCTTGCAGAGAGACAGGAGTTTGACGGGAACGAAGCACAGACCAGGTCAGATAGAATCTATTTATTTAGCTCGGTGAATCGCCGACGTTCTCACTTCTTGACACCTGATAGCTACGCTACCTCGTAGCTATGGGCCCCTGCGAGGTCATCGGGTGCCGAGAGGCCTGAACATTTTGGTAGCAAGAGCGTGGTTTCCTGAGATTTGCAGCCGTCAAGGGCTCCAGGAACCCACGATTTGGGACTATCAATCTGTAGGTATAGGCGGTTATTAGCTAACTTGGTTTTGTTCCTGTATCCACATAGATTGGTAGTATTATAAGTTATAAGTCTACTGCTGGTAGTAGACAGACAGATATAACAGTTTTCCCTAAATGACCAGTTGTACTGAGATGTGACTCAGAATAGTAATTACATTACAGGTACATTGTAGGTGAATTGAAATTTGCATTGAAGTCATATCATGTTTGCAGTTTGAAGTTTGCATAGTCAATCTATTAGTGGTCTAGTAATGCTAATGAATGTTTGGACATTGTTTTCAGTTTATAGCAATTTATAACTTGAACTAATATTGACTATCTGTGTGTGTTATATGATATAGGGAAACTAAATTGTTGTTTACAGAATTTGTGTAGATATAAAACTCGGTTTCTATTGTTTGGGGAAATCAGCATTGTTTAAGTTATAGATTAGGGTTCCCTCGTTTGTGTTGTAGACTGGAGGGTCCAATATAATTGAGTTACTGCAAATTGTGAGTAAGTATCGTTCCGATCATGTCGTTGTCTGAAATACAGAAGGGTGTTTCTAAGGAGCTCAGATGGTTTTCCTCCGCACACGGTCTGATAGACCGTTTAGATAGGCATGATGTGGTGTTGGAGCGGTCTATGGACGTTAAGGAACGCTACAACAGGGTGCTCGAATTGTCCGCGCAGGCGGAAGCAGTTGATGGTTGCGCACCTGACAGGCTGTCACGGTTGCTAGGGGATGTCGACCAGTGTATGGAGATGGCGGCTGCTATCACGCAGAGGGCTGCGGACATACGTAGGCAGCGCGAGTCCAGCCATAGTGGTGGCATTGGGGCGCCTCTGCCGCATCAGGGTTCGGGGTCCAGGTTACCTGCCATAACCATGCCTACTTTTGACGGAGTGTCCGGTGAATGGGTGAGCTTCATCAATCTGTTCGACAGCTTGGTGCACATGCGATCGGACATTACCAAGTCTGTCAAGATGGCTCAGCTGGTGGCAGCATTGAGGGGTGAGCCCAGGGAGCTGGTCGCTCATTTGACAGTTACGGAGGGTAACTATGAAACAGGCAATTGCTGGTCAGACGTTACCACAACAAACGGAGGTTGGCCGATGCCCAACTGAACCGTTTGTTTAGTATCCCGGTTGTGAACAAGGTCGGGGCCATACAGACGGAGGTTTTGAACCCGTTGTTGTCCGTCACCAAGGCCCTAGAGAATCTTGGACATCCGGTTGGTGAATGGTCGTACCTATTGCTGTACATTGTACTTTCCCGCCTACCCGCTGACGTGCAGACTCGTTTCGAACAGTCTCACGGGAGGTCGGCCGAGGACCTGCCCGCCTTCTCCGACTTGGTCGGATTTTTGGAAGAGGAGGCTCGACGGGCAGAGAACTTGGGGTTGACGGTCACCCATCCTTCGGAGCCACAGAGAGCTGCCGGGAGCGCTGTGAGTAGGGGCCCTCCGACGAGGAAGGACCGCACCAACCGGCAGTCGTATGGGACTGTGAGTGCATTGACCCCACCCAGGGGTGCAGGTGAGACCTGCCCATGTTGTAGGCAGATTGGCCATGCTGTGGCCGATTGCAATAAGTTCGGGGAACTTAGGGTTGAGGGACGGCGCCGGATGGCCAAGCAGCGGAGCTGGTGTTTCCTGTGCCTCGGGCCACACATGGCTAGGGACTGCACGCGCACAAAATTGTGCGGATATTGTGGTGGGGCCCACAACAATCTGTTGTGCATGAACCGGTCCGGCCAACAGCCACCACAGGGCCGTACCCAGGGTGATACGGAATGGGGCCCTGAGAATTCGTTTGCGACTCGGAGCGCAACTCAGGAGCCAACGTCCCCACGTCCACAGGGCCGTACCCAGGGTGATACGGAATGGGGCCCTGAGAATTTGTTTGCGACTTGGAGCGCAACTCAGGGGCCAGCGTCCCCACGTGCACAGGGTAGTACTAGGGTGCGGGGCCGCACTCAGGGTCATCACATGGGGGGCCCTGAGTTTTCGGTTGCGACTCAGCATCTGACTCAGCGGGCAATGGGGCCACAAGCGCGCAGCCACCCAAGGGTGCAGGGCCGCCCTCAGGGTCATCACATGGGGGGCCCTGAGTTTTCGGTTGCGACTCAGCATCCGACTCAGCGGGCAATGAGGCCACAAGCACGCGGCCACCCAGGGGTGCAGGGCCGCACTCAGGGTCATCACATGGGGGGCCCTGAGTTCTCGGTTGCGACTCAGCATCCGACTCAGCGGCACATTGGGTGTGTTGAGCAGGCCGTAACGGGCGGGTGGCATGGGACAACTTCGAGCTATGCGGGTGCGGTTCGGACGCCGCCTCAGTTGTCGCCCCGCTCGTCGCCTCGTCCTCGTCGGTCGCATGTGATGTCCCCCCCGCTCATGGAGCGGCCACGGTTGAATTCACGCCCACAACCCTTCGGGGGGCGTCGTAGGGTGGCAATGGAACCGGCGCGTGGGCCATTTGTACAATGGGACCCTCTGGCGTATAGCTGCCTACCTGATCGGTTACAGGCACAGTGGGGCCCCGGGGGCCCTCGCTAGGAATTTGCGGCCCAACAATTTGTTGCCCCCCAACCGGAGACGGTGGTGTTACCGATCGCCTCTGTGCTTGTTTGGGATTTGGCGGGCAACCCAACATACGTTCGCGCCCTATTAGATTCTGGAGCTCAGGGCTGCATTGTATCGAACGATTTAGCGAAATGGTTGGGCCTCAATATAAATAATGTATCGCTGCCGAGGAAATTGGTCCCTGCTGGGGATTACAGGGCAACCCTTCACGGGTTTTGTGATGCCTCTGAACGAGGGTTTGCGGCAGCGGTTTGTTTGCGAACCGTCACCTCCACCGGGGAGGTCGACGTGCGTTTGGTTTTGGCAAAAAGCAAGGTAGCGCCTATTCGGACAAGGATGACGATTCCAAAACTGGAACTGTCCGGGGCTGCTCTTTTGACCAAAGTTTTGAATAACACTCTAACAGTGTTGCGTGGGTCAGTGGTTTTGGAGGATACGGTGTACGCGTGGACGGACAGCCAGATTGTTTTGTGCTGGCTGAAGGCATCGGTCCATAACTTAGAGGTTTTTGTTGCGAACCGTGTCTCCCAGATTGTGTCGTCTGAGGTCCCACTGACTTGGAGACATGTACCAGGAGAATTGAACCCGTCTGATTGTGCATCCAGGGGATGTCGGGCTCCTGAACTCGAGCTCGTTGCTGATCTCTCGACAGAGGCCTTCATTGCTTGTTTGGATAGGTTTGTTTCTCGAAGGGGACTTCCAACTTTGATCCGCTCTGATAACGGCACTAACTACATCGGTGCGGAACGATGCTTACGAGAGATAGTCAACTTTTTGAATGTAAATAAAGTGGATATTGGAACGGCCCTCTCCCGTCGGGGTATACAGTGGACCTTCAGCCCACCGAGTTGCCCCCACTGGGGTGGGATTTTTGAGGCCGTAGTTAAGTCAGCTAAGACGCACTTGGGGCGTATAGTAGGTCAGACCGCGCTGACTTTTGAGGAGCTCGCGACATTGTTTTGTAAGATCGAGGCCGATCTCAATTCGCGACCGTTGTGTCCGCTCAGCTCGGATCCAAATGACCTGGAGGCTCTGACCCCAGGCCATTTCTTGATAGGACAGCCACTTAACGCGTTGCCCGAGCACCCCTTCGAGGGAGTGAAATTGTATCGGTTGTCAAGGTATCAGATGTTGCAGCAGTTTACTCAGAATTCTGGAAGCGTTGGTCGCTCGAGTATCTGCATATCTTACAACAGCGCCTTAAGTGGACTGACAAAACCAGCCCCTCTAGTGTTGGTGACCTCGTTCTGGTTAAGGATGCTAACCTACCGCCACTGCGTTGGCGCAGGGGGCGCATTGTTAACTTGTTCCCTGGCAGGGACGGGACCCCCCGGTCTGCAGAGGTTCTAGTAGGAGGCTCGGTACTAAAACGAGCGGTAGCAACGTTGTCTCGGCTGCCCGTAGATTAAGGGACAGGTGGGTGCCTGTCCGGGCGGGTGATTGTTCGATTCAGAATCGATACTCGATCGATGGTTTCGGAACGGCCATTTTTGAATTTGACGGAGCTGTCAACCTAGCAGTTTTTTGACAACTGTCAGACGAAAAAGCCCTCGCGATGGACGCGTATTGGTATAGGGCATTGAAATTAAATCGTAAGCCATCTGGAGTTGTATTCGGGCTCCCCTCAGGATTGTCTTATAGCTGAGTGTATTGTGGTTCTCCGAACCAGATACTGTTCGTATTTACGTAAATTGTGCGGTCGAAGCTGGCCTGCCAGCCATACCTGGTTGGCTGAAGAACCTGTCTACCAAGAAGAGCCTAGGGTGCACCCAGGCCTTGCAGAGAGACAGGAGTTTGACGGGAACGAAGCACAGACCAGGTCAGATAGAATCTATTTATTTAGCTCGGTGAATCGCCGACGTTCTCACTTCTTGACACCTGATAGCTACGCTACCTCGTAGCTATGGGCCCCTGCGAGGTCATCGGGTGCCGAGAGGCCTGAACATGAAGCGATATCCAACTAATATTATAAATATGAAAGAAGCGATGTTTAGATGTTTGGATGTTTTTGTGTTTGTGCCTCAATCACGCTAAATCGGCTCAACGGATTTGAATACAATTTATCACAGAGATAGTTTATGAGCTAGATTAACAAACATAATATTTTTTATCCTACTGTACCAGAAGGAGTGTAACGTCAATCAGGTAAATTATACTACCTAGGAATACGCAGATAAAGTTGCGGGCATCAACTAGGCCAACTAATATTATAAATAAAATCAAAGTAGCGATGTTTGGATGTAGTGTGTTTGTGCCTCAATCACGCTAAAACGGCTGAACTGATTTGAATGGAATTTGGCACAGAGATAGTTTATGAGCTAGATTTACATAACGTTATCTTGGTAAATGATATTTCCTAGGAACACGCAGATAAAGTTGCGGGCAAAAGTTAGTAATATTATAAATGTTAAAGTAGTGATGTTTAGATGTTTGGATGTTTGTGTGTTTTTGCATCAATCACTCTAAAACGGCTGAACGGATTTGAATGAAATTTCATTCACATATAGTTTAAGAGCTAGATAGCAGATAAAGTGGTAACTCATAAAGCAGACAAATATCAAATCTCGAAGAAATATTTGTTATGAAGACATAGAATTCCAATAACCTCTATATTGGAAAACATCGTATGTCAATGGAAGCTAGGTGAAAAAAAAAAACTAAATATAATGTTTTTCACCTAAAAAAAGTTATAACTACAGATATAAAAGAAATATATATATGGTTTTAGCTACAAAAAACAAATACCATCTCCATTTAAACATTGAAATAAAATTGAAAAATGAATAAAAACATAATTTATGCACTTTTCTGCCGCAGTGATTTTCTGAACAGCTATGTTACAGCTCATTGACTCGATCAGTTGATTACAAGATACTATGGGAGACCCAAATTGTTTTTTCGTTTGCGACCACATGTTTCTTGGGAAAGTTATTCATAATTATAATAATTACAATAACATTTACATACAAGCACATACATTGCTTCTGGCCCCACACTAGGATACCCTGTGTCGTGGGAACCAGCAACAGGGGCGTCACAAACATGTAAACATCCAAGACCTGGGGGAATTTTCATTCTCCCCAGCCAGGATTCGAACCTGGAACCTATCGCTTGGGAAGCACGGCTTCGACCGCAATATCACACATGTCGTTAATCATGAGTACTATCATTCCCCAAAATATGGTCAGCTAATTAAATACTATCCTGTATAGATAAATTATTCTGAATGCAGTATTTTACTCGTATAATATATAGAATGCCGGTGATGACTATTTGCCAAAGAGATGAGTCACTTGCCTTAAGAACATTAAAAGTGGTCTGGCCGATTTCGGTCACGGCGACCGCTTCATGAGTTTTGAACTCATTCTTGTGCTCGCATGTGGCTTGTGAAGCCAATCTTCCTTGTGAAGATCCTCGCGCATTGTGGGCATTTGAGCACACCATTTATATAATTATACTGAGTAAGCGCAGGTGGTCGAGCTTTTAACTCCTCACATGGAAGGACGTTGGTTCAGACGTTCGACGGACGTTCTAACGGTGATAGCGACCTCTGTGGCACAGCGGTTGTGGCTCTGCCTACCATGCGAGAGGTCCCGGGTTCGATCCTCGGCTAGCTGTAAAAAAAACAGGTTTTGGATGTTTATATGTGTGTGACGTCGCTGTTTCTGGTTCTCACGTCACAGGGTATCCTAGTATGGGGCCCGAAGCAATGTATGTGCCTGTATGTAAATGTTTATGTTTTAAATGTTTATGATAGAAAATATCGTGAGGAAACCTACAAATCAAAAAAACTATATTTATTACTGTAGATATTTCTTCTTCTCAGTCGTAGCACTCTTGACAGAGCGGTCGTGGTCGTCATTTCGGTCGAGTAACCCGCCTCACAATTCGTCGTCATTTGTCTCTGAGGGCTGCTTTTTTGGTGCATTGGTACAGGGGGTCATCCAGTGCTGCCTTGATTTGCTTTGTCCATCTCATTGGTGATCTGCCACGCATTCGGGTGCCCTCTACTCTGCCCTGCACCACCAGTCGCTCGATGGACATACGGCCGCGTCGAGATACGTGTCCAAAGAAGATGAGGATACGAGCCTTGACTAATGAAGATAGGCGCTGCTTGATGCCTAGTTCTTGGAGGATGGAGTCATTGGTACGGAACTCTGTCCACGATATCCCAAGCATTTTTCTCCAGCACCACATCTCAAGAGCATCTATTCTCTTTTTCTCGTTTTCCCGAAGCGTCCATGTCTCTGCAGCGTAAAGGAATATGGGGAACACAAGCGCTCTTACCAGCCGGGTCTTTGTGGCTTTGGTGATGTTGCGGTTCTTCCATATTTTCTTGAGCCTGTCCATAGAAGACCTCGCAATCGCCATACGTCGCTTTATTTTGTCCACGCATCCGCCATTGTTGGATATCAGCGCTCCCAGATAGACGTATCATTGGACCACATCACAATTCGCTATTTTCGCGACTTCGGGCAAGTTGCTGTTGGCACAATCCACAATCATCACCTTCGTCTTACTGCGATTGATCTTAAGGCCAAACTCCAAGCTGACGCTTTCCATTTTATGCAGCAGGTCTTCCATATCTCGCATACTGCTTGCGAATAGACACTGACACAGTCCCATCCTCGTAGAGACGCCTTAAGAGGTGCACAAGGTGTGTTGGTGTACCCATCTCCAGTAGAGTTTTCCAAAGTTTCGGCCATTTCACAGAGTCAAACGCCTTTGAAAAATCAACAAAGCAAATATAAGTGGGCTTGTTAAATTCTCTGGCTTTTTCGATGATCTGGCGCACTGTCAGGATTCGCTCCCGGGTTTCTTTACCTTTCACAAAGCTGGCTTGTTCGGGTGCAATCTCTTTGGATAAGAAGGTTTTAAGGCGTTCGTTGAGAATGTGCAGTAAGATCTTGCTCGCGTATGATATTAGGGCAATGAGGCGGTAGTTACACGTAGGTACACGTTTTCGTCGAACCTTTTTTGTGTAGAGGGATAAATACAGTGTGAGCCCATTCCTGGGGCCATGTCCCTGTCTGCCATATCTTGTTGCAGAGGGTTTTGAAAATCTGAACACCATGTTCACCTGACGCTTTGATGGTTTCTATCGGGATAGCATCTCTGCCGGTGGCTTTCCTGTTCTTCGGGTGTTTAATCGCAGCTCTCACTTCGCTTTCGAGAATGTCTGGCTCTATCTCTTCATCCCTAGGTTCGGTTGATGCGAAACATTGTGAGTTTGGATCCTGAAATAGTGACTGGCAATATTCTTTCCAAGTAGATATTTACATATACTTTTATGCCTCAAACGTCATTCCCTACCTCTTATCTACATTGAACCACTGTAGGAGAAGTAAGGCGAAAAAACCCCCACAGGTTGATTTTCAGATCGCTTTTAAAAAATGTTTTTGTTTATCTAACATAATTATTACAATATTAATTATTATTAATAATAAGGGCAAGAATAAAATATCTGGCCTCTGCACTTACAGGCCAGAAAAAACATTGTTGGGTTGTTTGTTGTTTGTTATGGTTCTGCCTCGTGACAAATGGCGCTAAAGTTAGCTAATATACAAACCTAGGTCTCTGGTCTGTACAGTAGGTAAGTATGTACTTACTGAGTTGATTGGATTGAAACTATGCTAACGCAGCAGTTTGCCCTTATATTTGCTGTGCAAATCAGTTTTTTTTAATTTGCAGTTTAATATTTCCCTTAAACTAATACGCAAAGAAAGGTTGGAAAAATATAAAAAATATGTAAGTACGTTTTATTTTATATTTAATAGTAGTTTATGTGACTGCTACATAATGGAGGGCATTAATACTCGAGAGCGGGTTCATGAAACGAGCCGAAGGCGAGTTTCATAATAATATCACTTGAGAGTTTTAATGCCTAATTATGTACAGTTACATAAACTAGTTTATCTACACACATATCATAAGCTCTCTTTGATGTGTTCAGGAACCGCATGTTTGACCGGCATTGTGGCTCTGCAGTTGTTTAGCTTGTCCTGTAGCGCCAACTTCACAGACAAACTAGGGGCGGCACGCAGGCGGGCGTCGGCGTTCGAATTTTGAATGTCAGTACCAACATCACAGACAAACTAGGGGCGGCACGCAGGCGGGCGTCGGCGTTCGAAATTTGAATGTCATACTGTGTATAAAAATTACACATTATGGTCATAATGTGTAATTTTTCAGATAAGAAATGAGTTTTTACCAAGTAGTTTAACATTATGCTGATCGTAACGTGCGGTTTTTGTCCGCAGTAAAGAGGGTTTATGATACGTGTGTAGATAAAGATATTAATAAACGAGTTAATTATATAATTTGTCAACTCGCGGAGCGGCGGGGCTCTGCGGGTCGCGCGGACGGGACATTCAGTCTGCTCCGCGACACCTTGCGACAGGTGTTTTTTTCATTGTATTGTTTGCTCAAGACAATTTGACGATTGGTTTAGCCTAGCGGGTAGTGAACCTGCCTACGAAGCAGACGATCCTGGGTTCGAATCACGGTAAGGGCAAATATTTGTGTGATGAGCATGAATATTTGTCTTGGATGGTTTCTGTGTATTTACATAATTATTTGAAAGAAAGAAAGAAAGAAAGAAAGAAGTTTATTTGCAACAGGAAACAAAAATAGGAGTCAATATTGAACAACTAGGTACATAAGAATATTTCCTGTCACAAGCCGGCCTCAACTCAGCATATGCTGAATGCGAACAATCAGCGCTGGTCTTCCGTTGTGACCGACGGGTGACAACACGCACAACAATGTGCACTTTTGTGTAAACATTTATAAACACAGGCAGAAGAAAAACATTTTAAAAGAGAAACATAGTTGGACATGAATATTCAGACTTTATAGTAGGTAACAGGTTAATTAAAGGTACAAAATAAATCTATATAAATATAAAACAGTATTAATATTAAAGTTCAAATTTCATATGATATATAGTCAGTTATATTGCGCTAGTGTCATTTCGTATAGACTCTTCGAATTTTTGATGCTCAAAAATGAATTTTCTCAACGTGCATTTAAATCCGTATAAACAACGCAGGTTCCTGATTGGTGGAGGGATATTATTCCAACACTTGGTCGCAGCATAGCGGAAGCTCCCTCTAAAGGCAGCAGAGCTGTGCCGCTCTGTAGCGAGCTGCGTTGAGCATTGCCGGGACACATGGTGCCTCGATTTAAATGAAAGTTTCTCAAAAAGATAACTTGGCTCCTTATATTTCATCACCCCGAACAAAAGACACGCCAAGTGAAGCTTTCGACGATGATGCAATTTTAAAATTGTATGTTTATTTAGGTATGGTGTCACGTGATACCTTAACGGAATATCAAAATTGAATCGCGCGCAAGCATTCTGTACGCGTTGCACTAACTTTTTGGTTTTTGCTAAAAGTCGCGGACCAATAACCGTATCCATGTAATTCAGTTTAGACAGAACCAGTGACTCAGTCAATTGTATTCGCAACGTTAACCCCAAATACGGCCTCATCTTGTACAGAATCTTCAACCTATAAAAACAGTCTCGCACACAATGGCTCACATGCGTTTCAAAACGTAAGCCACTGTCCATGATAAGTCCTAGGTTTCTGGCTTCGTACACTCTTTCGATAGGCTCTCCCATGAGCTCAACACATGTCGTTGGGTTTATATTATCTACTTGGTACTTGCTACCGAAGATTAGGTACTTAGTTTTTGTTGGGT
Organism: Argyresthia goedartella; assembly: GCA_949825045.1. Lineage (NCBI taxonomy): Eukaryota > Metazoa > Arthropoda > Insecta > Lepidoptera > Argyresthiidae > Argyresthia > Argyresthia goedartella. The sequence continues at coordinate 16,946,695 of OX463826.1, forward strand.
TCAATCGAAGGCAATTACTAGAGGACCAATCAGATATTCTACCAATATCTCTATTAAATATAACGTCGTCTAGTACCCACAATACAAGCCTTATTGAGCTTACTATGGGCCTAGTTTGATTTTTATAAGATTGTCCTCTAATATTTTTTTATTTATTGGCGCTTGTTTACCCCTTAATGTCAAGATTCTGGCCAAGTTAAATTCCAGCAACTGTCCGTAAGAGTTGTGATATTTGTTTCAGGCGCAGCCATGATATGACGCCATCAGATCACCTGATGATGACTGAAGCTGACGAGATCATACAGAAGTGTGGCGATTCTCAAGGTGAGATCAGGCATAAAAGCTTCCTAGGGAGGCAGTTGCTCGCGTCCGAAGCATAAACTTGTATTCTAGAGCCCTTCATGTCCTTCCTATCGAGCAACAAATCAACACTTAAATTTCCAGGTTCTCCAAGGAGAAATAGTTAGATTGGTGCATCACAACTTTTCGATGACATCGCCACTTTGATCTCCGATTTCAGAGACATTTTTCTCAGTTTATTTTTCCTTGCAGAAGTGAAAGCTCTCACCGCAAGCGCAGACGTAACGATGACATCCCGGCGCGGCGCGCGCGGCGTCACTGTGACGTCACAGCAGATGCTGGTGGAACCAGACGAGGGGAGTGCCAACCCCTATCTCTGTCGGGGTCAGTGAGGAACCCTTATATACCAGTGTCCAACCCCTATTTACCAGAGTCCAACCTCTACCTACCAGTATGAAACTCAAGCCAACCATTATCAAACCCTTACCAACCATTGAGTTCCACCCAACCTTTCAGTGTCCAAACCCAACCTACTACTGTCCAACTAACAACCGGTGTCCATCCATTGCCTACCTAGCAGTGTTCAAATAAAATTACTAATGTGCCCTCTAAGACCATACGGAGATAGGACGCACCTATATTTAACCTGTTGAACGCCAAGCTGCGATGCAAAATGGCGCCTACCAGATGCCACCACAAAAACGTACGAGTCGATCTCTAAAAATGTAGTGATTCCAAAACGAAGTATCGATAGGTACATTCCATGATTAACCCTATGTGATAGTGTATTTGAGTATCGAAAAACTTAATATAATTTTATTAAATTTCTATATTTCTAAATACACACTAAAAAATATAAAAACACTAAAAAATATTCGCACAACATGCATTTTAATTTAGTAAAAGACGGCACTACTTGTTTTTTTTTGTGATTACTTCACGTGTTGTCGGCTCTGGCCGACACGGCTGTCTGAGGCAGTGGAAATTGTAATAGTACTAGAGTTGGGAAACTATGTCAAGGCATTAACTTTTCATATTGTTTTTTTGGGAATCTTAATAAATCCCTATATTTCTGTATTTTTTCGCTTAAATATTTATATTTAAGGGGTCGAAGGATAGGGAGAAAAAGTATATAAAATATTTAGTTTTTATTTTTATTTTTATGGCATTTACCTTTTAATGCACACTGCCAGGTGCGTAAAAATAATCTAGCAAATAACTCTGTACCTCAGGAGTTACACTGCCAGGTTCGGGGAGTAGATCAACCTATGATATATAGATACAGGTACTGAAAAGTATCCACGTATTGCTACAGTGATTCAATAATTACTGTTTGACCGTAGATAAGTTAATTGCCTATATTGATTGATATAATATTTTATATACAGACGTATCGTAAACCCTCTTTACTGCGTCTAAAAATAGTACGTTAAGACCAGCATAATGTAAAACTATTTGATAAAAACACATTTCTTATCTGAAAATTTGTACATTATGACCATAATGTATAAAAAATTGACAAATTATGTCATTCAAATTTCGAACGCCGACGCCCACCTGCGTGCCGCCTCTAGTTTGTCTGTAAAGTTGGTACTAAATAACAAGCTAAACAACTGCAGAGCAATGATCAATGCCACAATGCCGGTCAAACATGCGGTTCCTGAACACATCAAAGAGAGCTTATGATATATGTGTAGATAAACTAGTGTATGTAACTGTACATAATTAGGCATTAAAACTCTCGAGTGATATTATTATGAAACTTCCCTTCGGCTCGTTTCATAAACCCACTCTCGAGTATTAATTCCCTCCATTATGGAGCAGTCACATAAACTACTATTATGAATCCACGAGCATCAATTGTACGCTTTTGGAAGGCCTTACTATATTAGGGAACCTCGCCTACAACAGTAAGATGATAAAACTATTTTTGAGAGGGACACTCGAGCGAGTCTGAAAGGATGTCTGCTATCAAAGAGTATACCTTCTCTGGCCATGAACACAACCATGCTGAAAACATAACATGAAAATATGGAAGGCGTTTCGCGGATGGCGTCACACCACTCGAAGATTATTTGGGTTTTACAGATGACTAATATCTTATCAGTTACACCTATCAGAAATACAAGATAAGGTTCTATTTTTTTAGAAGACCGTAGGCATGAACTACGGAGTGAACGAAAAATCATTAATAAATAAGGGCAGCTACCGATGACTCACCGCGACAACTGCAATAAGACTAACGTTTAGAACTGACCACTTATATTCGCTAATACGGCATCGTAATCATCAAAACTCAAAACTCAAAACGTTTATTCTGTAAATAGGCCACAAGGGCACTTTCACATGTCATTTCATTTCATTTTTTACAGAACTTTTGGTATTATGATTTGTATCATATTATCAGAAAAAAAAAAGTACTTAATTATTGTTTCTGAGAGATGTAAAGAGTCTCAAATGTCATAATAAAATAATTAAAATATAAATAACAGAGATGTATAGTCTCTTTAGTCAATAATACAATGATAATAGGAGATGTAAATGGTCCTCACAGTCAAGAGTTGTATAATTAAATTAATCTTTGGAGGTGTAAAAGGCCTCCAAGTGTCCAGTAAAAGAAACTCTGGCAGTGAGGATGCTCACAATTAATTAGAACAATTCAGTCCCAAGCATTTTTATCCTATGTACTCTTTAATACTGTAGTAAGCTTTAGAAATAAGCCTTTGCTTGATGTATTTCTTGAACTTATTAATTGATAGATCTGTCAAAGTGCTTGGGAGTTTATTGTAAAATCTTACACAATTACCCTTGAACGAGTTTTTTATTTTATCTTATATATCATCTCATCTTAGGGTTTGGTAAGCTAGGATGAAAATTACATCAATGTGATAAGGTACAGGAAATTTGCAGCTCTAAGCCATGTTCAGCATCCGCCATCTGCTTTATCAAAAACTTAAATATTTAAAATGTCACACACACAAAAACACAAACTTACTAAGAAAATAAACCGCCCCGGACCATATCAAAGCAACGAGCGCGCCCTCACCCATGGAATCATGGTCAGGCCATCCGGGCGTTTCCCATCGGTACGACACAGAAACGCGGGCTCCAATACACAAGGTATATTGGATGTTACAAGAGGACGCTTGACGATGTCGTTTATAGATGATTTCTGAGAAAGCCTGCCCGCGCTTCGAACGCAGTACAGACCGTGCTGACCCCGAGCGTCCACACCCACACCACACATACACCGCCCCAGAGTCCCGACTCTGTTTGCGAAACTGCGCGCAGTCGTGCCAGCTCGACCCCTGAACTCCGGTCCAATAACTCGTTTAGCGTGACTCCGCACGATACCTCATCCCAATTGCGCTGTGAGTGCGGGTGCTGGGGCGGAGTGCTACCAGGACACCAAACATGCCATAACTCTAATGCCTCCTCCGCGAAGGGGATACGAAAACCATCACCATGGATATTTAAAATATGAGTGACAAGGTCTCGCACACCATGTGACGAAGACAAGAAGGCCAGCAGCTCGTGTAAACCACCGTGCCTGATGGGCAAGGCTGCTTGGCACCACTGAGTGGAAGTCATTTCAATATTGATAATCGACTCTAGTAAGGTCTTCAGCACGGTATTCTCGGTATCTCAGTGGATTCCTCCTTACAATGTCATATCGGAGCCGTACACAACGTTTATGTAAGCCTGGGAATTGACAGGCAACTCCTCAGGATTGTTAGTGCGACGTGGGCTGGGAGTTGTTTTAGGTGCTCCTTGAATACCAAGAGAGCTCTTGTTTTGGCTGATAAGACACCCGGGATACCGTCGCATTAACCCTGGGGCCACGAAATATACTTCTGATAGTACTTCCGGGGAGACCTGGCCGGAACAGGGGTATGATTCGCAATTCTGTGGATTCCCTTCCAGCCCCAACCTCGCTTACCCCTCGACAAGTGCTCCCAGATCCTCGATCACTACTTCCAGGCTGCCTCCGATGGTACCGTCCTCCAAATACCATACCTTTAGAGGTGCCCGCAAGTTGGACACTAAATTCTGAATTGCAAGGCTAAATATTATAGGGCCCGAACGATCATCTCGCTGCGCCCCCACCTGAGACTCCACCAACTTGTCTCCTAAAAATAAGTTACTCGATCTGTAATAAAATTGGTGTAGAAATGGGTACAATGCAGGAACTTTCTCATTTATCATGGACAAAATTGAGTCGCGCTTGACTGCATTAAAAGCGTTGCGAAGATCGAGCTTTACTACGATGTTATTTGTATCAGCCTTAGACAGGACAAAGGTAGCATGTATAGCCGCCTCGCAACCCCAAGGGTACGCCAAAACCCAATTGGCAGGGCTGCAGAAATGAAGCCATCTCCTCTCTTACGGAGCGACACCCTAGCTTAGCCTCTAAGTGACGGATCATAGTGCCTATGGCAATGGGCCGTATACCCCCATCCTTTTTTCGAAGGGCACACAATGAGGCGCCGTAAAAAAGGACAAACTTCCCTATTTACCACGCCTTTCAGCATAAAATTGGCCAAACTGCAAACTGAGGCCAAGAGTTTTCCACCGTTGTCGCCCGCAGCAGCCGACGTCAGCTCTTAAAGGTGTTCAGGGCGCAGCCTGTCCAAACCTGCCGCGGAACCACTAGAGAATGATGCGACAGCCTCGGGGACGTCTCCGACACACTTCTCCGCTACTACTCCGCTACTTCCACAAAAAGGAACTCGTCTGAGGAGGTCGGCTCTGGTGGGAAATTTAAAGAAAAATCTGGAGAGGGATGATTGAGGCGCAAGGCTTCCAATGTTTCTTCACTATCGTCGGCTACTGAGTCAGACATTAAAATCCTAACTGCTCCGCCTAGGTCCCATCATAAACCTTCGTTTCCACGGCCCTATAAAAGGATCGTCGACTAAACGCCCATATACTGGGCCGCGGATCTGACGTGACTAACCCTTGGGTACAATGTGTGCTGACATTGTTAATACATAACTTGAAGGAGACAGTCTAAGGTCTAGTACCTATAACTACAATAAAATACAATGACATAAATCCTAACTAAACATAAGAAACAAAATACATATCTATAAAAATAAACCGCCCCAAGAAACGCCCGCACCAGACGTGCCCATTACACTGGCAGCATTACCGCGCTGCACAGCTAATGTGAATGTTTTCGTTCACTTTGGAAATCAGCGACTGACACCGATTGTCGGAGGAAGGGACTCTTAGGCATGTGAATTAAAAAGTTAGAAGGGCAAACCAGTCCTCCGTCGAGTTGCTTGGACGCAGTGGTCAATCAATTGTGACAACTTCCCGGCGGCAAGACTTCTTGCACCCTTAGGAATATGTTTAAGGACCTTTACATTCGCCCTCAACAATGGTAACCGACCAAAAACGGGAGACATCACTTCGCCATCACCAAGAACAGCCTGAGACTGTTGCGAATGCAGACCCCTGTGTACCCTACTTATATGCATCTTCAAGCCCCGGGGAAAATTAAACTTCCTTGAGGAACCGGGACAATGAGGACAAAATGATAAAAACATCTGCGACTTAATAACTAAACACGAGTTGTATACAAATTTTAAAATAAAATAAAATTATACATTATTACCTACTTATATAAAATAAATAAGCAATCAATTTAAATAAATTAAAAATAAACTAATAAAAATTAATTTTCGTAGCACAGTCACTGGCCGTAGTCGTGCGACGTCGTCGTAGCAGTCGATGACGACAAGACTCGAAGAACTCGATGGATGTTTTCGTATATAATGAAATTTAATCATACCGTAGTTACAAATAAACCGTTGGACCAACTAAGATCATAGTTATGCAATTGATGTCAAAAGGCAGAAGTCAACGGCAGGAAATCTGATGGATCGGGTGTAAAAACTGGCATTCCACATGGTTCCATATGAGTATTCCTGGTATACAATCTGCCTTTTACGGTGGAGAAATTGACTGACATAGTGTGACAAGTGTCAGGCAAGTGGTTTAGTGTAAGACAGCAACAGGTTAGAATTACTAAATGACACGAAGTTTCTTGGAATATCCATTGATAGCAAATTGCAGTGAATCCTCACATAAATAAATTAGCTGGTAGATTATGTTCGGACGGTTGTGTCACGTCGTATGATATCATGTTGTGGGGGAAAACAGCGGTATTCAAACTATTTTTATATTAGAGGAAAGAGCTATTCGAGCAATTTATGATTATAAATGCACAGACTCCTTAACCCCTTACAACAGAGGAATAAATAGGAACAGATTGAAAGGTTCTAAGGAGCCTGCAAAATTCATACCTATATTAGTAGGGTTGGCAAAACAGAAAAAAAAAACTGTTACGAGCTTTTATTGACCGAGCGATTTTATTATCTTATTCTTAGGGCGGTATGCGTTTGAAATACTTAGGTATCTATACAGTTTGTCACATGAGGTCACCCACTTATAATCTCAACTACTCATCATGGAACATCAATATTAGAACAGCAACATTCTAATATTGCGATATCGTGTAGGGTGCCTTGCGGCCATAATTTTATGTCGTATGTGTGTTTTCCCTAGGGCCATTATTTACAGAGATATATTGATAAAAACATTATGACGTATTATCTCGAGAAGCGAGAGGTGCACGATGAAAACGCGTATGACCTAAAATGATGGCAAAGAGCGACCCTGCGCGATAGCGGAATAAAAGTAAGCAGTAAAAAAGTTCTTTTTTTTGGAAAAATTTACAATTCTAAAAATATGAGGCAAAAAGACTTAAAAAAATCTGGCGCCCCTGCGCTACACCTCGACCCAACATTCATATACCCACGGCTATATTCCCATAAAGGGGTAGCCTAAAGCTGCACTTTACTATACCTACTTTATTATTTCACATAAAACAATTAAGCTTGTGAATGCAAACTGTTTTAACGAAAGTAAACGATTCGGAAAACAAACAGCAAAATATTTGTAGGGTAATAAATAATACTAATAACAATTACCTAACTAAATAACACGGTTTGTGCTACCTACTTTAACATTTTAGATAGGTATACCTAGTCTGGTATTCATTTACTTACCTAGTAGACTCCTTGGGATAGTTAAAACATGAAATGTCTTTTCTGTTTCTATTATTATTCATACAAACAGTACAGTACACCATTTTGAAAGTACAAAATGTAGACTTAAATACTTTAATAACTATTTACAGTTTATTCCACGTAAAACAATTCGATAAGGTGACAACAAATTAGACGTGGTTTGTGCAGGCCCTCCGTTTGGGCACTGGCCGAACGAGCGTAAACCGGTTTTATCCAGTGGCGGCGCGTACGCGACACAGTGTCCAGTACTCACTCACACATGCGCAGTATGCTTGTAGTAGGTTACCTACGACGTCGTGGTTCTATGAACCTTTGACTCTGGTCCTTTCTTCCTCTGTGCCCTTACCGCATACTAACCCATATATGTATGGTTTCATAGGTCTTGAATTTGATTACCAAGCAATAAAGTTGAAAATCGCGATCCATTTCGGGTAAGGCCATGCATTAAGAGCTTAAGAGCACATTTTAAAGAAATTGATATACCAACTGTAGTTAGTCTTTTTTTTTCCAAAATATAATACATGTACAGTTCCACTATCTTAACTGTTCATTTGATAGCGTCACTAGTAGAAAATTTCGTGTTGCCATTTAAAAAAATCACCTATAAAGAGGGAATTAAAAGTCAAGGGGCCTGTCTTTAAATTCTATCACAGGAATATAATATAATAATAAAATACTACAATCAATCATACAAGTCTAACTAACCAACCAACTAGTTCAAGTTCAATATGGCTTAGTTGTAATTACAATGGTACTACAATAAATAAATTGGTGCTAATTAAACAGACTTCTTTTTAATTGCATTATTCACCTCTAAAAATCTAGATGCCTTCTAAATGCCTAAGTCAGCCACAATTAACAAGCGTCTGAATGATAGTATCTTAGCCACTAGTAGTTATCTTCTATGTAAGCCACTCTAAATACAACTCAGCATGGTGGTTATTATTTAGCATCTAAATTTAAAACATGCATTCAAGCAGTAAACTTCTATTAATTTATGACATCAAATTGACGATTTTTGACGAACCGGAATAGCCGAGTAGGCAGTGACCCTGCCTTCGAAGCCAAGGGTCCCGGGTTCGAGTCCCGGTGGGGGCAAATATTTGTTTGATGAGAACGGATGTTTGTACCCTAGTCCTAGTTGTTTATCTAACTAAGTATAATATTTATCTTTATAAGTATGTGTATCGTTGTCTAGTACCCAAGATACAGGGAATCCTAGTTTGGGGCTAGATCAGTGTGTGTAAATAGTGCCAAAAATAATAAAAAAATCAGATATTCTATTAGCTTCTTATTTTTTAGCTCATTACAGTACATTTAAACTGTAACTCATCCCACGTTAATTGATCGTCAAAATTTTGCTTAAATTTCCATCAAGTAGTAATTATGACCACTAATATTACCTAGAAACTATTGAGGGGAGACAAAATAAAATACTTTATTTTCGAAAAATCAATTTGTGTATATGTCGCAGTTATTTGGTTACATCAGACACTTAACTAACTCTCTAGACCGTTAATTAAATGCCGACAATTAACCAAGTCACTAAAATTCCGTCAGACAAGTGAGGGAACGCAACGTTTAACGAGTTGTCTAAACGTTCCTAGGCAACAAGAAATATATATATATATATATATATATATATATATGTTTTTTTTTGTGTACTTAAGTTTAAGTTTTATGTATTTTTGTTGTTCTTACATGTTCAACCTATCACGAAGGAAAAAGGGGGCTTCGCTTCGCTCACCCCTTTACCCTTCACCTAAGCTATACCGTAATGTCTTGCCCTGATATAAACTGTGCAAATCAGCTGTTGTCGTGACGCCATCTTGTTTTCCAACACGCTGGCTTTTGGTAAGACAGTTTGTTAAACGTTTTCAACGATGCTTTATTTAAATCAAAACGCTAGTGACTTGTTTAAACGTCGGCATTTAATTAACGGTCTAGAGAGTTAGTTAAGTGTCGATTTAACCACCAACTGCGACATCCATCATCACATGCTTGCAGATGTACTTGCGATAAAAGTCTGGACAATCACAGCAACCAGTAATCCACGCATCCCAACTCGATTGCAGCGCATCCACCCAAATAATAATAATTAAATGTTGTGTTTATTTGCATACGCTTCGCTCCGCTGCGCTTCGATACGCTCCGGTTTTGCTTATTCTAAGTTCTTACATAACCTATGATACAATTTAAATTTAGCCATAACCACCTACTCTAGCCAAAGAGCATGTAACCTTATTGGCATACCTTAATTTAATTACAGATGAAACCATTGCTATACGAACGCACGAACGACAATAAACAAATAGGGCAGGAGCCCCGGTTGTGGCCACTTTAAGGAAAATATCATTTTAGAAAATTCATATCTCTTAAATTTGTGAAGTTATGATCTGAGTGTAAACTTCCTAGTAAAGAAAATTTATCTGTATTTCATATTTTGTAAAGCAAGGTCATAAAAAACAAAAACAATTTTATGTTATGATTGATTGAAAAAAAAATATGCAAAAACATCACTTTTGGCCACTTTTACCCCATTTCTGGCCATGGTAGTTACCAGTTTTGGCCACTATAATAAACAGAGATAAAAAACGCATTTTCTTCCATAATTCACCTTTATATTATCAAAATCAGGATTTTGTTAACAAGCATGTCACAGTTTAAATTTTTCATATGCCACAGACACAAATTTTCACAATTGGCACAAATTAATTTAGTTCACATATTCCCAATATTTTTCCATTTCAGGAACACAATAAAATGGTCTTTTTGAATTAACTTTTTTGGAGTTTTAATTTTTTCTTTGATGTCCGTTACGGGATATAAATTTACGTCTGGTTTATCAGGCCACTTCCAATTTTTTTGTGATTTTTGCATCGCATTTATGCACATCGCCTCTTCATTTATAGACTCGATTCTGCCATTTTATCTGAAAATCAATTAAATAATTCAAACCAAACTCGTTAGCAATAGGCAATCACTAGGCATTAAAACAAATGTAAAGAGGTGGCCAAAACAGGTGTTACTTGAAAACCGGTTGTGGCCATCAACATGGCCAAAACCCATGCAAAAGTGCAATTTGTTGTGTTACTTCTGGCCACTACCCGTCCTAGCCTAAAAAGAACATGCACAAACAAAATAACCTCAAAGCTAAACTCCTGCACATGTATTTAGCAGGCCCTAATGAGGGCCTAATGTAATGCAAAAGAATATATACAATGATTCGTTTGATATTAACCGATTACATAATTCAGGAACGCTTACCGATTTCCTTTAGAGATTGTCAAAAGTTGCTACGTTTTTAGATTGACACTCACGTAATAAAAACCGGAAGTTCTCTGTATCACAGCTGTGGCTTGTCAAATCGGACCATAGACAAAGTTTTTTTTTTACTCAGAATAAAAAGTAGTCTGATTTTTATTACTAATTTATCGACTTCCCAAATTAAAAGTGGCCACAGCCGGGTCAATGGCCAAAACCGGGGCTCCTGCCCTACATGTGATTAACTCGTCGGTACATGAATCGAATGGCGCTCTCTGTGCAAATGGCGGGTCGCTGTCATCTCGCGCACTCGCGCCAAATCCTGCAATTTTTACGATAAAAGAATATGATGTGTTATTTTACATGCCAAGTTAAAATTAATGATACTGTCTTTAGAAGCTAGTTTTTTTTAAGGACGACAAGGAAAGCTTTTTGAAGCTGTAAAACGTCAAACGGTGATAAGATGTGAAATACGTGGCTGATTTAGTCAATTAAGTGCAATGTATAAATAAGAAGCCAAGTAAAAATAATTGTTGATCTGATTGTCTGTTGATGTAATTTTCCCGTTGCTTAGTTATAAAATGAGAAGTAAGATGAAGTGACCAATAAAGAAATCTGTGGCTTGACTTATAATTTCCCTAAATAAATATAGCTATTAATAATATGAAAGTAAATAAATAAACCCAATAGTGCGGATTATAGGATTTTATTTATATTTTGAAAACAAAAATGTGGTCATGGTCTCTGAGTTCGAGCGGCTGCATGGTCTCTGAGTTCGAGCGGGGACATCAATTACGGCGGTAGGAATACCGGCCGTAATTGATGTCCCCGAGCTATCTGCCGATTCCCACAATTCATCTTCTTTGTCACTCGAATCGCTTTTACTGTCACTCTGTAATTGAATTATAAAAGGTTCATCTAAATACTTACATATCTTTCCGTCTGTATTCATTTTCAATTTTTTTGACATAATCGCAATGATTTTTCCACTCCGCCGTGTGATTTTGCGGAATGCAGATTTAATCAATTCAGGCATTTGTGCACTTGATTTCCCTACATTTTCTCTGCTGATTTGAAATGTTAATGAGACAATCGAAGAATGTCATGACCATGACTTTTTAATAAATTGTCAATTTCATGTTCAGGAGATAGGTTTATTTCTTTTTATTAACTCGTAAAGCTGAGGCTTTGTCATTTGTTCGTTAAACTCCAGCCTGTTTACTAACAGCCACAAGTGCATATCAGACTCAGTGTGGTTTGAGTTAGGACACCTATTTAGGGAACGCTATGATATGGCGCATTATCCATTACAATAAGCGCGGGTTCACGCAGATTTGGCAGTAATTTTTAAGAACCCCTTTTTTTGAAATTACTATTTTTCATCTCGTCGTGATAGTCCCGACTTTTTGTGTTTGATTTAAAACGAGAAGGGCATTCTCTAAAAAATCTTCTTGTCCGCCTGCCTGAACAATGATCCAACTGTTCCCTTTCGAAACTGGTTCCAAATCACCGTCAACTTCAGGACCTTACCAACATTTTATTATCTCCACGCCCATTTTCCTTTATTTTATGTAGATAGCCTGCTCACCACGCCACTACGTCGTTACTTTCACACAGAACTTTGCTATTCAATTTCATCTAAAACTAAATCCTATTTCATGGAGCAATTTTCGAAGTTTCATGTTTTGCTTGGAAATTAATGTCTTCCCTAAGAACATTTAGTAACTTCGGTAAGGTCGGAATTTCTTTTCTTTCTGAATTAAATTCACGCATCTTTTTCCTTTTATAAGATACACCTTTTTATAATGTACACCTATGTCAAAATTAACAATTTTTGTTTCCCTGTTTTCCTTTTCCTTTTATTGCCAGGGGATTTTAGAATTAGTTTATTCATCCTGTTTTTCTTCGTTCTTCTTTTCCTTTTAAAAATATTTTATGACGCTATTTAAATTAGAATAATTATAAATAAATACACCAAAAAATATATATTAAGGTGGTTTTTTAAAATAATCACGTCCTCATATTTATATTTAATTTTGATAGATAAAACTATAAATAATAATAATAAATAATAAAATATGATTATTTCAAAAACCAGATGTTACATATAATGCCTTCTATTAAGTAATAATATCTGTATCCGAAGACCCCGCTCCCTCACGTCCGTGACTGATTAACAACTTAAATGGTGCTACTTTTACTTACATGGATTAAATTAAAATTTAATATAAGGCAAAAAAGAGAAAGAAAAAGAAAAGAATAACACTCGTAAAATACAAAAATTATTGTGTTTGTGTGTGTGTGTGTGTGTGTGTGAGAGGTTGTGTGTGTGTGAGGGTGTGTGTCTGTGCGTGTGTGAGAGGGTGTGTGTGTGTTGTGTGTGTGTGTGTGTGTGTGTTGTGTGTGTGTGTGTTGTGTGTGTGTGTGTGTGTGTGTGTGTGTGTGTGTGTGTGTGTGCACTGTTATGGGTTCGGTAATTTAATACCGGTATAATAAGGTAAGTTATTTTAATTGTTTTAAGGCTTGGTACAAACAATTAGGTACCTAAACCTAAGTGTTTGTACTTAAGAGAAATTATATCTCGTCATAGTTTAATGTCTTTAGCCAATTAGTTAAAAGTTTTTTAACTTCATAGTATTGTTTGGGGTAGATATCTAGATTTTTATTTAGTTTATTATATAAACGGGCTGATTGTGTTTCGTATTGTTTCATAGCAAACTTAACTGCCTGGCTTTAATTACAATTGCAATGTAAGCTCTCCTTTTTTCAAGTATTTTAGTGTCAAAACGTAGGGTTTTTTTGGACTCTTAGGGTAGCTTTTAGTATGTATAGCTTTCTTACAGTTAGCATTTGACATAGTGAGTATAAGTCCACAGTCGGAAATCTAAATGGCTTGAAGTACATGACTTTTAACAGTGCTCGTTGTGACCTCTCTACTTCGATTAATTTAGTTTTAGCAGATCCCCCCCAGATGGTGATACTATAGCATAGAACGCAATAGCCCAGGGCAACATATATTTGAAGGAGCAATAAAGGTGGAGCAACATTTCGCGTTTTGAAGACCCAAATAAGTTTTCTCATTCTAGCGCTAAGCAATTCAATTTGTGCAAACCACCCCAGTCTTTGATCAATTGTGACCCCTAAGTATTTAATCGTACTTACTTTTTTATCATTGTGCAGTCACAACTTGAGTCAGAGCCATAGTTGGCACAATTATTATGAATCCTGATAGTAAAATCATCTTTCGGTTGAGTCTTATTTGTCTTGGTAAAGCACATGTAGTTTGTCTTTAAAGCATTAAGGGATAAGATAAGGGAAAAGCAGATTGGACCTAAGCCACTGTGAAATCTTATGTAAGCCTATCTCAGCTTGCATACGAGTTGAAGCCAACGCCTTATTAGAAAATACTACAGCAGTATCATCAGCGTAGCATATAATTTTAGCGTTGTCAAATTTTAGGTTGCATAAATCGTTTATGTAGATTAAAAATAAGGTAGGCCCCAGAACGCTCCCCTGAGGCCCGCCATAGACAATTTCAGAGTCTTCGCTAGTGTGTAGCCCGATCCTTACTTTTTGCTTCTTATTACTAAGATTATCTCGAAAGAGAGCCAGAGGAGTATCTCTAATGCCAGCATTTTCATGTTTTTGCACAAGTTTGGGAATGCAAACCGTATCAAAGGCCTTTTTAAGGTCTAAAAACACTGCAAGACATTTATTGTTATTGTCTACCTGATCAACAATATGTGAGGTCAGAGCTGTTACGGCGTCTTTCGTGAACTTTCCTATTCGAAAGCAAAACTGTGAGTCTGATACTATGTTGTATTTATCTAGGTAAGAAATTAGCCTTTTATTTATTAACTTTTCTAACACTTTTGATATTGAGGATAGAACAGATATGGGTCTGTAGTTGTTGACGTCATCAATGTCCCCACCCTTATGCACTGGTGTAATTATTGAGTGTTTAAGCAATTGAGGGAAAAAGCCTCTACTAAAGCATAGATTAGTTAAGTGGTACGATTTCAAATTTAGCCAATTTTAGAAAATGTGTGGGTATACCGTCCCAACCAGGGGCGCTGTTAATTTTTAGGCCCATTATTACAGCATGAACTTCCTCGTCATCAGTCTCAAAGAGAGAAAAAGAATTTATTTGAGCAGGTGGTCTATCAGTGGAAGATGTGCTAGTTGTGTTAGTTTTGGACAGAATATTTTCAGCTAGGTCTTTTCCAATGTTCACAAAGTAGCTGTTTACATGATTAGCTGCTTCAACAGGGCATGGTCTTAAATTTAGTAGTTTAATATTATCTGTTTTAGTTTTGTTAAGGTTTGTTATGGACTTAATGCTTTTCCATAGTATTTTTGAGTTTTTTGTAGAATTAGCCAATTGTTCTCGTTGATACTGTCGTTTGAGATTCTTTATTAACTTATTGCAGAAGTTGCGATACCTTTTGTAGCTTATTCTAGAGACTTCATTATGTGGATCTAAATAATAATAATAAATATCGTAATTTCTTTTGTAGCATATTTCTATTTCTTATACATCGTAATATGCCAGGAGTTATCCAGGGTTTTAACACGTTTCGGTTTTGGAATTTGTATTGTTTTCGTATTCTCATTCAAGGATTCGGTAATTTTGTTTATCAATTGTTCTACTACAGAGTCAGGGTCATCAAAGAGTAGGATTTCTTCTAGATTTAATTTTGCTAAAGTGATAAGTGCGTTGTGAAAGTCTGTGACGGTTCTAATTTTCTTACATTCTTTTTAGTGGTTTTAGCGGATAAATTTAAAAATATCAAACAATGATCCGTTATTCTTGTATTTCAGACAGCGATTTGGGCAGATGTTTTGTCTGTCTGAAGCTTTAACATGAAGTGATCTAAACAACTACTTTCCCTAGTGGGGAACTGGTGTTCTGTCAAAATGCCGTGCATTGATAACATGTTGACATAGTTGAGCCTGTTTTCCTACAAGTAGGTTTTCTCATTTTCTTTTCGAATTAGTGAAAATGGGTGCCCCAAATAATAGGTGTTTAGTTTTATCTGAAGATATTTAATTCGGTTTGTACAAGGTATTCGCGGCAAGAGCTCTAATGCGAGAATGGTGGTTAAATCGAGTTGAACGGAATTTATAAGATATGGTTAATTAGCGCCATCTAGCCTTTATTAGTCGAACCACCTCTAAAGGTATTGATTTAGGGTATAGTTGTGGGTGAGGTGGTTCGTACTATGGAAGACTAGATGGCGCTGTACATTGATGCTATGATGTCATTTTGACATACTCCAGAGCGCCTAAACTCTACTAGGTATACAAATATAACTGTAATTTATGAATGTGACTAGCTAATTTATTAATAGATTTATGTATACTCCTAGCGTTCTGTTTTAGTTACCTACCTAGAAAGATTCTAGATCTTATGAAGAAAACACAAGAGAAGTATTTTTTTATTAAGTAGGCAGTAGTTAATTAGGTTACATTTCACTTGTTTGTGTAATAAAGTGATTAATTAATTATATAGTCCCTGTCTACCTACACTGATTACTTAGAACTAATAGTCGGTATCTGACAGAGAAATAGGTAAGGGGCAAATATTATTGAAGGCTCGTTTGATAAGGCCTTTTGTTGTTTGGATGACGGCGACCCTCGTTTCGCCATCTTGACCGTCTTGTGTCTTCGCGATGCGTCCCAACTTCCACTGGCAGGGTGGTAAGCGATCGTCCTTCACCAGCACGATTGAGCCGACGGTGAGGTTAGGTCCCTTTGTGCTCCTCCACTTGCACCTCTGCTGTAGGAGACCCAGGTACTCTCGAGACCACCGCTTCCAGAAGTCCTGTTGTATCTGTTGGAGTTGTTGGAAGTGATTTAACTTATTCCTTGATACATCTTGGTATTCGTAGTCCGCCAGAGACGTGTACGATCTACCGATCAGAAAGTGAGCTGGCGTAAGAATGGGAAAATCATCATTATTAGCATTAGGTATGGGACACAATGGGCGCGAGTTTAATATTGCCTCAATTTGAGTAAGAACCGTAGAGAATTCTTCAAATGTTAATAAGGCTTGACTTAATACCCTCTTAAGATGAAGCTTACAGCTGCCAATTGCAGCTTCATGTAGGCCGCCTAGATGCGGGCTGTAGGGGGGTAAGAATTTCCAGGAAATACCTTCGTTTGCAAGGAAGTTGGTAAGTTCGCTAAAATTTTCGTTTAGGTATCTGTATAGTTCTACTAAATCATTATTTGCTCCACGGAATGTGGTCGAGTTGTCACTTACCATTTGACTTGGTTTACCTCTTCTGCATATGAATCGCCGGAAGGCGGCAATAAAGGCTTGTGATTCTAAACCTGAAACCAACTCAATGTGAACTGCCCTTGTCGATGAGCAAACAAACATAGCTATCCAACATTTGTAAGACTTGAAACCACGCCCCCTTCTATCTCGAATTGAATAGGGCCCAGCATAATCACAAAATGTTGTGTGGAATGGCGGTGAAGGAGTAGTTCTTATTGTAGGTAGTTGATGAATCGCAGAGTATAGGCAAACACTCGCGATAATTTTTTGTCGTTTGAATATTTATGAAACAATTTATCTATGAAATTATTCTCGATGTTTGTTGGGTTAACTAAGGATATAGTTTGTTCTGTGTCCTTTGTTTGTATTTGTGTGTTAGTTTGATTGTGCAGAGGCCACTGCGCCGTTTGACCAGATAGCCAGGCGGGACCCGACCACCACAGATTGCTTTTTCTTAATATATGAGGTTGAATTCCTCTCGATATAATGTCAGCTGGATTTTCAGCCGAACACACCCAATGCCAGTCTTCGATCTTGGTTAATCTCTGAATTTCCGCTACTCTGTTACTGATGAAAGTACCTAGTTTAGGTGGCGGTGTTTTTATCCACGCCAATACCACCTGTGAGTCAGACCATAGGTATATTTTACTGACTCGTTTGGCAAGGTTATTGCCTTGTGATTCCATTACTTGTGATAACAATACCGCTGCGCGTAATTCTAAGCGGGGTATTGTTTCCTCTCTAGCAATTCTAGACTTTGTGCATAACAAATGCACCTGTATATTACCTAAATTATCAATGGAACGTAAATAAATTGCAATTCCGTAACATGTTTTTGAACTATCTGCAAACCCATGCAGTTCTAGTGTTACGTAATTGTTTATGATTGTGCGTCTCGGTATGGATAGATTGTTTAAAGAAAATAGACTCCTATAGTAAGATATCCATTCTCTTGTTAAGGCGGGCGATAGGGTTTCGTCCCATGAAGTTTTATCCTGCCATAGTTTTTTAATAAAACATTTAGCTGTCACTAAAACGGGACTAATTAAGCCCGTAGGATCATAGATAGCTGAAATTATAGACAGGACCTTTCTTTTCGTAAGTCGATCTGGCATTGGTTGTTCTTTGAATGAGAATTGTAAACAATCTGTGTGGCTGCACCATGTGATACCTAATAGTTTGTGTGTGTTATTTCCGCTCTCGGTCGGATTTGTTGAGTCGGTGTTACATACCTTTTTTAATATGGTTTTTGAGTTCGACTTCCATTTTCGTAGATTGAAGCAGGCTGTACGCAGGATGGCCGCTACTTGCGTTGCTGTCTCGATTAGCGCTGCTTCGTCGTCGCCTCCATAGATCCAGTCATCGTAGTAGAATGAACCTTTTATTGCTTCGGCTGCTGTAGGGTATTTACCTTCGAATTCGGTTGCTAGCTGCAGTAGGCATCTCGTGGCTATGTAGGGGGCCGCCTTCAAGCCAAAACTGAGAGTAGTTAATGTGTAGGTACGTAGAGGATCGGTTGAGTTTTCCCTCCATAGTATATTTTGTAGGTTTTGTTGTGATTGATCAATATTGACCTGGCAAAACATTTTCTGTATATCTGCATTTACTACAAATTTGTAAGTTCTAAATCTTACTAGTATATTGATTAGGCTATCTTGAAATATCGTACCCTTATATTGAATATCGTTAAGCGATTTTCCAGTGTCTGTTGGACATGATGCGTCAAAGACAACCCTCACTGGGGTTGATAATTTTTCGATATTAATTACCGCGTGATGCGGTAAGTAGACTTGGGGTCCTACATTGGAGTATTCCATCTCTTTCATGCGGCCCGCTTGTTGGAAATCTCTCATGAATTGGACGTATTGTTTTTTATATTCTGAATTTTTACTAAATTTGTTTTCTAATGACAGAAATCTCTTATAGGCAATGTGTCTTGATCTACCTAAACTTGAAGCAGGTTCTTTTAGAGGTATTTTTACGACAAACTTTCCCTCAGAATCTCGATTATGCGTCATAAAGACACTTTCGCACTCCGTGATATCATCATTGGAAAGTGTGGAATTTTCCTCAGTTTCGAAAATGCTTCTCATTTGTTGTTGAATGAAATGACATCTAGTTTGCTGGCGTACTGGCCCCGTCGTCGAGCCAGTCACGATCCAGCCCAATTTGGTTTTTTGCAAAGTCGGTAAGTTAGTTCCTAATTCGTGTCGGTTTACGCACAATAGGTCATAGAATTTTTCGGCGCCCAGTATCATGTCGATTTCGCCGGCTGAATTGAATCCATCATCAGCCAGTCGGAATCGTTTAGGTATGATAAGATTTCCTATATCATAGTTAGGTAGGTTGCAGATTGTAGGTACAATATAGCAAGATAGATCCACAGAAAATGGTTCGGTTCTAGAGTGAATAATAACGTTACAATAGTGTTTAACGTTTATTATTGTGTTGCTGATACCCATGACATCGGTATCTGTGTTGTGTACAGGTAGGTTTAGTTTTTTGTGTGCCCTTTCTGTTATGTAGCACGATTGCGAGCCGGAATCCAATAGGATTCTCATGCTTTGTTGTTTGTTTTCGTGATCGGTTATGTTTACTACAGCTGTAGATAGGAAAACATGCTTGTTTTGCATCGGCTGTGAACAAGCATTGTCATTTGACGTGTTGATTTGCTTAATATGCAAGTTTATAGATTGATTTTCGGATGTAGATTGTTGTTGTGGGGTGTATAGCGTCATAGGACGAGATACGCTCGGTTGTGTAGGTAATCGCTCGGGATTATAGGTAGGACGAGATGTGTTCGGTTGTGTAGGTAATCGCTCGGGATTATAAATAGATTGCTCGTTCGCTGGAGTAGGTATAGTAGGTATGTGTAACAAAGTATGATGTTTACCTGAACACTTGGTACACTTGCTGGCTCGGCAGTTCGGCACCGCGTGATTCGATCTCAGGCAGTTAGTGCAGAGTCGTAACCTCTTCGCAGCTCGGCTGCGAGCTATAGGGCTAAGGGCTAGGAACTGTGTACACTGATTTAGGTAGTGGGTGCCCTTGCAAAAAGGGCAGTGATTATGCTGGGTAGTAGGTGGTTTTGTTACCTTGTTAGCTTCCGGATTGTTGCGGGACGTGGTTATCATCGCCTTTTCAGTTGTATTACTCGAATTCCGGTTTGTATTTTCAACAGCTTGGTTGCTGTTCATCGACTCCAAAAGGTCAGCTCGGGACCTCAAAAAAGTCTTGAAATCCTGTAATGTAGGAAGTTCACGTGAGTTGGATTTTTCTTCCCATTTTAGTTGTAGTGACTTTTCTAGCTTGCTAGATAAAAAGAAAATTATCAATATATCCCAGTTTTCGGTTGCTATATTTAAGCTTCTTAGGGTTCTAAGGTGTTTCGATATGTTATCACCCATGCCCCTTAGTGCCATTGGATTCGATTGTACGCTATCGATGCCGAAAAGCGCTCGCAAATGATTGTAGACCAATACTTTTGGGTTATTATAGCGTTCGCAAAGTAATTGCCATGCTATGCTGTACCCTTCCTCCGAATATTCCAGCGCTCCTATAACTTCCAAAGCACTGCCCTTTAGACAACTTCTCAAATATTTATATTTTTGTATGGGCTTCAGGTTACCCTGATTTATAAGTGCGTCGAAAGTATCTCGGAATTCGATCCACTGTGTAATGTCTCCATTAAATGAGGGTAGGCTAATATCTGGGTACCTAATGGAATCGCTAGCATCTGAGCTATGTTTGCAATGATGTGTAGGTTCTTGTAAGTCGGTCTGGTCTGTCGCTTTTTGATTTAAAGTGCCTTTGGCTTTAGCTATGTATTGATAATACTGAGATTCGAAGGAGTCTCTTTCGAGTAACTGCTTGTCAATATCTGAGCAGAGGGTTTCGATATTACTTTGTATTTTATCAAACTGTAAAAACTCGAGTTGCATTTTGTCTGTGCGCAGCCCAAGCTCGATTATTTGTTCGGCAGTCATCGTTTCGGGTTTTATGGATGCTATAAATTTGACAAATAGGGTCATTTTCCCCTTTATAATCCCTCGCTTTCTTATTAGTTCTGATATGCTCTCAGGTTTAGATTTCTCTACGGTTGCCACGTCGTTATTGGGCATTTTAGCTAATGGGAATATTTAGATAGATAGATATAGATAGATATTGTTTGATAGGTAGATTAACGACGAATTTCCTCAGAGTCTCGTTTGTGCGTCATACAGACACTATCGCGTTCCTTGATATCATCATATGGAAATGTCGAAATTTACCAATAATTTACCTACTAATAACGGTGTATAGATAAAATAAATGGGGGGGAAATTTTGTGCCAACTCACGTGATCGGTAGATACTTATGTTTTTATGTCTCTCGTCTCTGGCGCGCCTTTCGTCCAACAGCAGGGGCGGCTCCTCGGCTTCCGACGGGTCTCGAGTCCAGTCTCGGCTGGACGCTCCACCGGGCTTCGGATATGCTGCTCCTTGTACGTCCGTTGGGTTTCGGCTGCTCGGTGATTTGATTCTCGGCTGATGGTCTTCAGATGTTGGGGGGCACACGCGGGACGCACGTGGTGATGTCTTAGTGTGTTTTCCTGGGGTTTCGCCTTGCAGGATCACTTTCTTCGACGCCTCGTGGTCGCTTTTACTTGTTCTAATGCAGGAACGAATTTCAGACGGCTGTTGAAACGAATACGCGGCAATAACGCGGCAATACGCAAGATGGCTGCGACCATGTGCTCGCGCCTTTGTCCTTGTCGCGGGCGGCGCGGCGGCGTATTTGCAGGTTTCTTCCGTCCAATTTCTTCACTGCGTTATTTCGAACGTCGGGGTCACCATGAAAATGGGTGCCCCAAATAATAGGTGTTTAGTTTTATCTGAAGATATTTAATTCGGTTTGTACAAGGTATTCGCGGCAAGAGCTCTAATGCGAGAATGGTGGTTAAATCGAGTTGAACGGAATTTATAAGATATGGTTAATTAGCGCCATCTAGCCTTTATTAGTCGAACCACCTCTAAAGGTATTGATTTAGGGTATAGTTGTGGGTGAGGTGGTTCGTACTATGGAAGACTAGATGGCGCTGTACATTGATGCTATGATGTCATTTTGACAATTAGGTTTATATTGTTGTTACTGAAACTACTGTTATACTTTTTCAAAATCTTTACAAGCAAGCAATCCTCCGCCAGTTTATTTAAAAAATGAACTACTTAGTAATAAGCCATTTTTAGGGTTCCGTACCCGAAGGGTTCCAAACGGGACCCTATTACTAAGACTCCGCTGTCCGTCCGTCCGTCTGTCCGTCCGTCTGTCACCAGGCTGTATCTCAAGAACCTAGCTAGCTAGAGAGTTGAAATTTTCACAGATTATGTATTTATGTTGCCGCTATAACAACAAATGCTAAAAAACAGGATAAAAGAAGTATTTAAGGGGGCTCCCATACAACAATTCTTTCAATACCACATACAAACTTATGGATGCACCTGGTTACGTACATGGAGTGTGAAAGTAACCGCACCAATAACTTTGTAAACAATATTTTGCTGTGTAAAATCCAAACTATTCACTCCACACCATCGCTTCCATTGAACGGTGGTACGGAACCCTTCGTGCGCGATTTAGACTCGCACTTGACCGGTTTTTTTAATATACTTGCAGTGGTGGGTAGTCATTTTTTTCTGTATGATGAGTCAAAGTAGCTTTTCACAAACTAAGACAATTCTTGTCTTAGTTTGTTTTGATTTGAATTACTAAGAAATGTTTGATATAATTATTTGAAAACAGCTTATCAACCTAAAAATCATTCATCAATAATACTGACTTATTTCCAACAAACGATTCTGTCAGATCTTGACAGTACATTTAGTGGGAGTTCTGCCCGGATGGTTTATGCGCTTAGTGAAAGAATCCTGAATTTTTTACCACAGCTGGTACGTGTGCCAAAGTTCATATTTCGAAATTGAGGAAAGTCGGATTGGATCTGAGAGGCCCTTGAGGGTCAATTCAAAAACGCATTCCGCGCCACCCAAACTAAAAATTCTACCTGATAAAGTTCTGCTACTGCTGGGATTGGGAAAAGGTATGATCGATAATATGTAAGATTATTATTTTTACCTAGAATCGAAGAAATTAATGAATTTCAAGTAGTTTTTTAGGTTCAGACAGGGTGGCAGCCTATATGGACAACTCTCGCCGAGGCATCGACATCATGCAAAAAATTAATAAAATGTAGCTGTCTGAAAGGCTGCACAGGCCGGTGCAAGTGCAAAATGTAGCTGTCTGAAAGGCTGCACAGGCCGGTGCAAGTGCAAAATGTAGCTGTCTGAAAGGCTGCACAGGCCGGTGCAAGTGCAAAATGTAGCTGTCTGAAAGGCTGCACAGGCCGGTGCAAGTGCAAAATGTAGCTGTCTGAAAGGCTGCACAGGCCGGTGCAAGTGCAAAAAAGCTGCATTAAAATGCAATGTGTATGTTGTGGTGGTGATTGTTGATTACTAATAAGGTTAGTAAGTTTGGTACTTATTGTAGCCCAGTGATAGGTTGTCGCAATTATCTTGTTTTGGATTAGTTGAAGGCTTGGAGCCCGTTTAAGAGAAAAAAGAACTTCACTTTTTCACTAATTTGCTAATATTTTTAAGATTTACTGTGAAATAGAAGTATTTTGTCCATAAATGAATTCCTCATCTGTGTTTAATGAAAATAATATCAAACATGCCTTAGAAGCAAAACTTTATCAGTTATATTATTTCGTTTAAGTGGCGCGGGGTGTGTTTTTGAATTGACCTGCGTCGCCTTGGAACCTACGTATATTTCTGTAAGATGTTACGTAGGAAGTACCAACAAAGTGTATTTTTTTGTAAACTAGAATACTTAAGCTACACATCAGTATTTTCTTTATTTGCAATTTGCCTCATATCCCGAAAGTTGAAGCCGTACTTAAGTGAAAAAAATAACTTTGCATTTTCACAAATTTTCTTTAAATTTCAAATCTTGCTGTGGAATGATAGTATTTTATGTACAAAAATGAATTCCTTGTCCTTGTTTTATACGAAAACGATATCAAACATGCCCTAGTAGCAGAACTTTATCAGGTAGAATTTTTTGTTAGTGTTGCGCGGGGTGCGTTTTTTAATTGACCCTCGCGGGCCTCTCAGGTCGAATCCGACTTTCCTCAATTTCAAAATATGAACCTTGGTACACGTACTAGCTGTGGTAAAACATTCAGGATTCTTTCACTAAGTGCAAAAAAAAAGTAGTTTTGTTCGAAGACTAATTAATTAATTTCAAAGTTCGTTTATTTAAATGCAATTTAGAGATTTGTGCGCACAGAATACAGAGTGACACCTAACATAAATGTAGAATTATGTGCTACAGGCTAAATACACCTTCTAAGACTTAATAAATGGTATGTATATGTGTCTCTTTGAATCTTAACAAAATTCTGGTTGGTGACCGATGAGGGTACATTTAGATAATGACAATTTCGTATATTGTTCATTTTGTGGCGTCCAAGAATTAAACTAAATACACTCTTCAGACTAGTTAGACTGGAGATTTACTTGGGTTTTGTAGGAGAAATATCTTTTATAATCGTGGGGAAAGCTAGGTGTTGTGGCCGGGTGATGCGCATGCGCGTGATATATGAATATAACACAATACCGGCGGGTAAGGGCCCATGCAAATCACAGAGCCACAATCACTAGTTGACGCACAGAATGCTAGGCATACGTTTTAGGCATTTGGTACGCTATGCCCGCAAGATATGGCACTATATAAATAAAAATAAATAAAAAGCCTTTTTATATCTCATAATAAAAAAATAGGGTTTAACATTTCATTTTTCATGCATTAAATAAATTTAAATTAGGTACATTATTATTTTTAGTATTATACAGATTGATTATCTTTTGTCGTATATTATTGTTGTCGTGCTAATTTTATGAGAGCCCTGATCGAGTGAAGGCCTCCTCTAAGCGATGCCACTCTTCCCTATCTTCCGCGCGTTTAAGCCAGTCCTTTCCTGCGACCTCCACAATGTCGTCCGACCATCTCTTGTTTGGCCGTCCCGGTCGTCGTCGTCCTTCTTCTGGTCCCTTCCACTCCATCGCTGCCCTACTCCATCTGCCGTCTTTCAATCTAGCCAGGTGTCCAGCCCATCTCCACTTCATCCTTGTCACGTGTTCGACGGCGTCGATGACTTTTGTTTTTTCTCTTATTTCTGAACTTCGTTTTCTATCTTTTAGCCTTACATTGGTTATACTTCTCTCCATCGCCTTCTGGCACATGGAGATTTTTCTTGCGTTTTCAGCAGTAAGTGTCCAGGTTTGACATCCGTATGTGAGTGAGGGAAGTATACATGTATTAAGTATTTTAGACTTCAGTTTTATTGGTATATCTCCTTTTAAAATCTCTTTCATGGACCAATATTTCTTCCATGCTATGGTGATATGGCGTTCTATTTCTTCTTTGTCTACATTTCTGAAAGATATCATTTTCCCTAAGTAAATGTATTCGTCTACATATTCAATTTCTTTATTTTCGATCTTTATTGGGACCTTTCCCGCATTTGTCATGATCTTTGTTTTTGTGAAATTCATTTCGAGTCCTGCTCTATGGCTATGATAACTTAATTCGCTCATCATGTTTTCCAGTTCTTTTGGTTCTCTCGCAAATAGTACTATATCATCTGCAAATCTTAAGTGGCTCAAGTACTTGCCTCCGATGTTTATACCACTTTTTGTCCAGTCAATGCGATGGACAATCGATTCCAGCACCGCTATGAATAGTTTAGGTGACATGGGGTCTCCTTGTTTGACTCCTCTTCCTATTCTGAATCGTTGGCCGATTTTGTCGAGTCTAACTCTACCGATACTATTCTTATAGATTTCTTGAATTATCTCGGTGTACCGTTGCTCTACCTTATGCAAGTTCAAAGCTGACCATAGAGAGTTGTGTGAAATCGTGTCGAAGGCCTTGCAGTAATCCACAAAACCTATGTAGAGTTCAGTGTTAAATTCGTTATGCTTTTGTATAATTTGACAAAGATGATCTATGGTGCTGTATCCTGATCTAAATCCAGCTTGCTCTATTGGCTGTTTCCTTTCTATTGTGTTATCGAGTGTTCTCGTGAGGCAGTATGAAAAAAGCTTGTAGATTGATGACATTAGACTAATTGGTCTATAGTTTGATACGTTGCCTGGGTCTCCCTTCTTGTATATCAAAATAATTTCGGATTCATTCCATTGTGTAGGGATTTCTTTGGAGTTCATAATTTTGTTGAATAATTTGTGTAGTTGTCCAGAGAGTTCCTTCTCTCCGCTTTTCAGTGCTTCATTTATAATTCCATCTGGTCCTGGACTTTTTTGATTTTGTAAATGTCTGATGCCTTTTATTATCTCGGTTAAAGTGAAGGTAAGTCTATCTGGGAGCTTGCATGGTTCTCTGATTTTTTCTACTTCTGACGGACGGAACGGATGTGACGGAAAAAGATTTTTCTCTTGATAGAGTTTTCTGTAAAAATCTGTCGCAATTTGTATTATGTTTGACCTATTCTCAGTGGTACTTTGGTTTTGTTTCAGTCTTGGGATCCAGGTTTTTTGGAATCGTAAGATTTTTTGAGCTCCTTTTATTCCTCCTGTGGTTGCTATAGCGGTTTCGTAGCTTGTAAGCTTGAATTTCTTATAAGCTTTTGATAATAGCTTTTTTGTTTCCTTGTAGAGTATTTTTAATTCTTTTCTTGCTTCTCCATTCAGAGGTTTTTTAGCTTGTAGAGTTTGGCGACGTTTGATGAGAGTTACTATTGTTTCTGGAATCTGGAAGCGTGAAGATGTACAGCAGCTTTCCTTTGATTCTGTCAGACTGTCTATGATAATTGATTAAATTTTGTTGTATAATGTTTGAATATTTTGTATTTCGTTCACTGTTTGTGTGGTTTCTTTTGTCAGGTTACTGGATAGGTTTCTGACGAAGTTTTCTTGTTCTTTTAAAGTTTTAAGCGATGATTTTTGGTTCGAAAAAGTTCTTCTGCATTTCTTGATACATCTTACTTGCATGGTTCCTCTGACAAGGCGGTGATCTGATGGGAATGAGATGCTCTTGAGTACCTCTACATTTGTAAAGTTGTTTTTGCAGTTACTTAGTATATAGTCAATTTCGTTTTTAGTGCGTCCATCTGGGGACATCCAGGTCCATCTTTGATTTATTTTCTTTTTGTAGAGTGTATTGATGACTGTTGTGTTATGTTCGTATGCAAATTGCACTAAACGGTCTCCTCTCTCATTTCGAGTGCCTGATCCGAATTTTCCAATGATAGAGTTGGTGTTCTCGTTTGATATTCCTAGTTTGGCATTGAAGTCTCCCATTATGACAATTTTTTCATAAGCTCTTTGCCTTGCTTTACAGATGTCTGAGTAGAACTTTTCCACGTCTTCTTCGCTTGCTTTTTCGGTGGGGGCGTATACTTGCAATATAGAGAGTTTGAAGTCCTTGAATCTTATGTTGAGCACTGCCACTCTATCTGAAATCTCTATAAATTCTTCGATGTTGTTTTTGTGCTGGTTTTGAACTAGGAATCCGACTCCGTACTGGCTTTTTTTGCTACTGGTATGACAGAAAGTGCACCATTTTCTTTCTTCTATTGTATATTCTCTACGTCTGATTTCGGATAGTGAAGATTAAGTGAAGAAAGAATGATAGAGCTGGAAAAATCTCTAGAACATGTTAAATGGGACATTATGGGATATAGCACTATACAGATTATTAACCATAACATAAACAGTGGGCACTATTACCCAGTGAACAATATTACATATTGAACTGCGCGGCGGCGCCCGGGCCGAGCAAGCGACGCGCGAGAACAAAGAGCTGCGTCATAGCTCGCTCAGGATCAAGTGATGGGGCAACTTGTATCGATTATATCTATCGATGTAGTTGAGATTATGGTAGCGGGTTTGTGCGATCAGCGAGACAAGTTCATTTTCATGGGAAGGAGTTTTGTGAAGATAGAAGCGTTTCGTCTGCTTAAGTATGAAGTCACTTAGGGAAGGCAGTTTTATTCGATTGTGAAGTTTGGTTAGGTTAGTGCAGAAGGGAGTATTAAATGAGATTTTTACAGCTTTGTTTTGCACGACTTGAAGTTTCGCGTAATTCGTTTTGCAGGTTCCACTCCAGACAGGGCAAGCGTAGGTAAAGCATGGCCTGATAAGGGTGCAGTATATGCTTAGCTTGGTGGCTGGGCTCAAGCAGCCTTTTCTGTTGAAGATGGGACTAAGAGCACCCATGGCTTTGATACCCTTGGACCGGGTTATCTCGGTATGTTTCGACCAGTTAAGTTTGGTATCTAGATGGACCCCTAGGTATTTAACCGAGGGTTGCCATTCAATAGGATGGCCACATATAAGAAGCTGTCTGTCGGGTGGTTTTCGTGCCCTTGTAAACATTATCGCCTCTGTTTTTGTTTCGTTGAGCTTTAGTTTCCACTTAGTAAAATAGTCATGTAGGCCGATTAGTGAGAGTTGGAGCCTGCTTATGACAAGATCGATGTCACTTGAGGAAGTCAGGGAAGCAGTATCGTCTGCGAAACAAGCGAGTTTGGTACGCGTTTGTACCGGGATGTTGTTTATGAACATAAGAAAGAGGTAGGGACCTAGAATTGAGCCCTGTGGGACTCCAGCAGGAATAATTTGATAACCAGAGTGAACATCACCGATCGAAACGAAGAACTGTCGATTTTTTAAGTAGCTGTGTATTAACTTGACTAGGGGAAGGGGAGTCTCATACAATATAAGTTTATGTAATAGGCCATGGTGCCAGACGGTGTCAAACGCCTTTTCCAGGTCCAACCGGAACATCCCGGTGGACTGGTTAAGGTTGAGGTGGTGACTAACATGATCCGCAACGCGGGCGAGTTGTTGGGTCGTGGAGTGGTGTTTACGAAAACCAAATTGCTCGTTTCTTATCAGGTGGGTAGTGGAGGTCTGTAGGCGCTTGTATATTAGAGATTCGAAGAGCTTGCTAAGTGAGGACAAGAGACTAATGGGTCTATAGCTGGAGCTAATGGAGTCGTCCTTGCCATTTATTAGTACCGGGATAACTTTAGCTACTTTCCAGGGATTCGGAAAATATGCAAGCATGAGGCATCCATTAAAAATTTTGACGAGGTAAACAACGGTTTTTCGGGAGATGTTCTTTAGAAGAATATTGTGGAGGTTATCAGGGCCTGGTGCTTTGCGTCGCTTAAGGTATCGAAGGTGTTTTACGATTTCATTAGGGCGAATAGGGCAAGAAAGAGACACGGTAAGTAGTCGTGAATTTTTCTGACAGATGATGACACCGTGGATTCCGTGACGCCGCTTTGCCAGTCTTTAGTTAGACACATGTTGTTATGAAATGCTTTTGCCAGGACTTCACATTGTTCGTCTGTGTTTTTTGTTAGGCTGTAGGTATTGGTATCTCTTTTTAGTGGGGGAATTGAAGTTACCTTGGAGCGCAAGGACTTAGCTAGGCGCCACAAGTCAGATGAGGGGTGATCAACTTTAGCTAGTTTCGAATTCCAGATGCGGTCATTGTGATTTTTTATGGACATGTTGACGTTTTCTTGGATGCTGTTGATTTTTGATCGAATATGGCGCCGAATGATAGGGTTAGGTTCGCTTTGTTCAAGTTTGCGTAGCCTGTTTTTAATTTTAATTTGCTTTCGTATTTCGTGAGGCAGGGGAGTAGTTTTGTAGTTTGTTGTCCCTTTTGGGACGGACTTTTCTCTGGCTACGGTCAGAACGTTTGTTAGCAGCTGTATTCCTTCGTCAATATCCGAGGAACTTTTGAAAGTTTGCGAGCTAAGTGTTATGTTCGTGTCCAGATAGGATCGAAACTCCTTCCAGTTTGCCTCACCATAGCGATAGAAGGTATGATTCTTTCTAGGGATAGAACCATACAAGCAGAAGTGAACAGGTAAATGGTTAGACGAAAGCGCAGGGATGGTACGCATATTTGAGATCGAATCAATATTAATACTGAGGGCTAGGTCAGGAGTCGTCGGCATATATTCCTTGTTGTAGTGGACTAGAGTAGGAGTGGGCGGGGCGTGAATGAGGTAATTTGAAAGCATATGGTTAAATAGGAATTTCCCGTGCAGGTTGGTCTTTGGGCACTTCCAGTGTCTATGTTGGGCATTGAGGTCACCCATAATGATCACATGGGGACCTAGTTTGCATAAGGAGTTAAGATCTTGGGAACAGAAAGTTTTGTTAGGGGATTGGTAGCAAGAAATAAGTGTGATTTTCTTGTCTGACATAGTGAGTTCGACTCCCACAGCTTCTAGGCAATTTGTTTTCGGGATACGAATCGGAGAATGGTTTATATCTGACTTAACAAGTATTGCAACACCCTGACCTTCACCGGACGACAGCTTGTCTTGACGATGTCACGTGTAACCCGGCGTGTTTAGCGTGGAATTTCCAGATAACTTGGTCTCGCTGACGGCTATTATATCGATAGAAAGATCAGAGGATGCTAAATGTATTTTCATGTATTTTAGGCCGGACGCCGTCGGCGTTCCAGTAGAGGATATGTAACTTATTTTCATTAAAAATGCTTATCTAGATATGTCAGGATTAGGATAACCTTGTCAACCATGGTGACACATGATGAAAACCGTTCTTTGAGAACTTTAACAGCACTTAAAATCTGGAGCATTTCGTTCGTAGTGGTATCTTGGTGATTGCCACCAGGATTTTCACGCTGGGATTTGCGAATAGGTTCAGGTTGCGAGGATGCAATGTCTGCCCAAGAGGGACCAGAAGACTGGATGGTGCCTAAATTAGCAGCATGAGGTTGTATGGGCACAATCTGTTGTTTATTTCGTTGTTTCGCCAGTCGCTGGACATACGTTGTACGAGCACTACACTTGCTGTAGTTGGCTGCGTGGAACTCGTTACAGTTACAGCATTGCGCGGGAGAGGATCTATCTTTCTTAGTACACTCGCTGGTTGGATGAGCTTCGGTGCACTTTACGCATCTTGCTGGGAGATTGCAGTTTCTGGACGCGTGCCCAAATGCCTGGCACCTAAAGCACTGGGTCCCTGCAGAGGAGTTAGGCTTATATTTGCGGATTTCAACGGAGCAGTTGCAGATATATTTTATCTTCCTGAATCGCAGAATTCACCCTCTGGCAACTGGACCAAGTAGGGGGGGCAGTAGAAAGGACTATCTGGCTTCGCACCCATGCGGGTGACTTTGGTGTCATTAAAGCCGAGAGAAATGAGCTCGGATGATAGTTCGTTTACGTCTATTGGAGGCAGGCCACGAATCACGCACTTGCGGAGTTTTTCGTCACGTCGCGAGAAAGTGAAGAAGGGGATTTTTTCATCACGGAGACCCGTCTTAATCAGCTGATGAACGTCAGGTGAGTAGCAGTGGATGGCAACTTTGTTGTTTCCTCGATACTGGAGGTGAAAATTCTTGCTCAACTTTGAGATGATGTCTTTGACACTATTGTGGGTCCAATCAGGCTGAAGATCTAACAGGATTGGAGGAATATGCCCGGACTTCTTACTTTCTGAAGCGGCTCGTAGCTCTGGTGGGTTCGGATCCAGTGGTTTCTCTTTTTGGAGGCCTTCAAATCTATTGCTGGTCGGAGTAATTGGCTTGTTCAGTGGAGTTGCTGCTGGAGCCGAACGCTTAGGAGTCCGCCATTCGTTATCCAGGGGCTCACCAGGACGCTTGCCGCTTACATTTGGGTTGGAGTTTGATCTTACCAGAAATTTATCCATGGTGGGGTTAGAAGGTTTCATCACCAGGTGGATACGGCCTACCCGAAACTATCGATAATTCTTCGAAGTTGAGTGTGACCCATCACTATTGAGACAGGTTTTTTGCTAGCACTTTATGAACTTGACTCAAGACAGAGACACACAGGCGAATTAAACACGTCCGTATCGCTCGACGACCGACTCGCGGATGTTCGAAGACTGAACTCCCCCTAAATTCAGTAATTCGATACGATTTTATTGGTACGGCATGTTTTGTTATTGAAATTGGCCAAGTTATTGTATTATAGTAATGTTGTTGTATTAATATAGTTAGCTAATTAGTTCAACATGTTCCGATACAAATCCTGGAATTTCAACGTCATCGCGTTGTCAACATCTTCTAAACTCCTAGAACTCCTCCTCCTCGTAGACTCGTCACACATTTCGTCGACACTGTCCAGCACTATTCAAAATGATGTCGTTTCTTTGACGTCACAAGTTGTCCTACACAGCTGAGACGGGGCGCATAGGACTTTGATAGGCACTTGTTTACTTGAGGTGTGCAAAACTAGTTTGTCGATGGTTATTGATGATCTATTATCATACCATTTCTGCGTACGAAGTATGTATATGAGATAGGTACCATTGTAGCATAATATTTAAGCAATTTATAGTAATTTTTAATTATGTAGTTTAATAACTTATAATGGAAAAAGTGACAACTACTGCATTCAATAGCAGACTGTTAAAAAGTGGATTTATTCATAATTCTGCGGTTATAACCTATTTATTTTAGGTTTATGCTTAATATAGACTAGAATAGCAATAATATAACTCCATTAATTTCCTTGTTAAGTTTTTTATTAAACTTAATTTTGATGTTAAAGCTTGTAGCCGACGCGGCGCCAGTGCCATGACTTTCAGTTGTCGGCCAGTGTCGTCTGAGGAGGTCATAAGGATAAGTAGAGTGGGACCTAATTAGAGGGATCACTATATTGTTCTGTGATCGGGCAGCGTCTTCGGAAAAACCCGTGGGATACAACGCTAGGCCGCGTATTGCCCCACGGGCTTTTCAGAATTTCGAACCGATTGAAAAGCCAGAGCGCTACAGCGTTGTGCTACACGGGGTTGTCCAGCGGTCACATTGACAAGTCACCGTCTGAATAGCCCGTGGGGTAAAGCGCCTGGGGCGTTGTGTTCCTCTGGCTTTTCGTGAATTAGCTTCTAGTTAAAAAACCGGAGCGCTGCAACGCAACCACGCGCCTATGGATTTCCTAATTGTACCAATTCAAAATTTATACTTCTTATAGATCAACTTCAAGCTCAGACAATCTTTATATAATCTAACGGTGATGGAAAACACCGTGAGTAAACCTTCGTTACCCCATAGCTGCGACGATGGGCTAGATGCAAAATGAAGTACTGATAAACTGGCTAAAAGTGGGCAGAATTATGCCTCTGGCACCCCGTATGGGAAAAAGCGTGATGCTATGTTGTGTTATGTTAAAAGAAAATAATATCATGTGTGAACCAATCTTGGATTCGAAATTAGATCTTAAAGATTTTAGACGTTGTGATTGGCAGCTTTTGTGGTAATAGCTGCGGCAATGGGCTAGTCCCATTTCACTTAAAATGGAGTATTGAATAACTTGCTAAGAGTGGCCACAATTGTGCCTCTGCCACCCCATAATGGGAAAAGGCGTGACGCTATGTTATGTTGTTAGTTAGGTAGGTATTGAGTATGGTGATTTGGTAGGGGCTATTAAAACACGTCGCTTTATATGCCCCCCCCCTTAAATTTATAAAATCTCGTTTACCTACCTACCTACCTAGTTCATTATTTGGTCTTACCTATAGCGGCAACCGAAATAGGGCATTCTGTGAAAATTGCAAATCTATACCTAGGTATAGATAATTACGAAAATGAACCTTGTGTGATTGTTCGTAAGAGACATTTAACGGTCATTTACGCGCCAAGTTATCGTATTGTTACGAGCGTGGGGTTCGTATTTGATAGAAAAACACGAATTAATCCACTAAATAAAACACTCACTTTATTACCCAAATTACGCACTTACAATTCACACGAACTGTACTTAAAATCCACTAATTAAAACACACACACTATTTCACTAATTATGCACTCACTATTCACACGAAGAGTCTTTCTCTCCGATTATCCTTGTACTAGCACTCGATCGCAGTTAAAATGTAACTAACTCGCGCCGGCCGTCGGCGCCTTTTATATCCCGCGGAGCCGCTCTGGACTCATTGTCCACACATATCGCGAATATTCTAGTAAGGACCAGCGTGCGGGCCGAGAACATTCGAGACCATATATGTCTCTCTCTAATGGTGCACTCTCTCTGTCACTCCCTTCTCGAATGTTCCGAGTATAGCTATCTCTTTCTAGTAGTGCTATCTCTGTCACACACTTCTCGAATGTTCCGAGTATAGCTATCTCTTTCTTAGTACACTTTAGATGTACAGCAGCTTTCCTTTGATTCTGTCAGACTGTCTATGATAATTGATTAAATTTTGTTGTATAATGTTTGAATATTTTGTATTTCGTTCACTGTTTGTGTGGTTTCTTTTGTCAGGTTACTGGATAGGTTTCTGACGAAGTTTTCTTGTTCTTTTAAAGTTTTAAGCGATGATTTTTGGTTCGAAAAAGTTCTTCTGCATTTCTTGATACATCTTACTTGCATGGTTCCTCTGACAAGGCGGTGATCTGATGGGAATGAGATGCTCTTGAGTACCTCTACATTTGTAAAGTTGTTTTTGCAGTTACTTAGTATATAGTCAATTTCGTTTTTAGTGCGTCCATCTGGGGACATCCAGGTCCATCTTTGATTTATTTTCTTTTTGTAGAGTGTATTGATGACTGTTGTGTTATGTTCGTATGCAAATTGCACTAAACGGTCTCCTCTCTCATTTCGAGTGCCTGATCCGAATTTTCCAATGATAGAGTTGGTGTTCTCGTTTGATATTCCTAGTTTGGCATTGAAGTCTCCCATTATGACAATTTTTTCATAAGCTCTTTGCCTTGCTTTACAGATGTCTGAGTAGAACTTTTCCACGTCTTCTTCGCTTGCTTTTTCGGTGGGGGCGTATACTTGCAATATAGAGAGTTTGAAGTCCTTGAATCTTATGTTGAGCACTGCCACTCTATCTGAAATCTCTATAAATTCTTCGATGTTGTTTTTGTGCTGGTTTTGAACTAGGAATCCGACTCCGTACTGGCTTTTTTTGCTACTGGTATGACAGAAAGTGCACCATTTTCTTTCTTCTATTGTATATTCTCTACGTCTGATTTCGGATAGTGAAGATTAAGTGAAGAAAGAATGATAGAGCTGGAAAAATCTCTAGAACATGTTAAATGGGACATTATGGGATATAGCACTATACAGATTATTAACCATAACATAAACAGTGGGCACTATTACCCAGTGAACAATATTACATATTGAACTGCGCGGCGGCGCCCGGGCCGAGCAAGCGACGCGCGAGAACAAAGAGCTGCGTCATAGCTCGCTCAGGATCAAGTGATGGGGCAACTTGTATCGATTATATCTATCGATGTAGTTGAGATTATGGTAGCGGGTTTGTGCGATCAGCGAGACAAGTTCATTTTCATGGGAAGGAGTTTTGTGAAGATAGAAGCGTTTCGTCTGCTTAAGTATGAAGTCACTTAGGGAAGGCAGTTTTATTCGATTGTGAAGTTTGGTTAGGTTAGTGCAGAAGGGAGTATTAAATGAGATTTTTACAGCTTTGTTTTGCACGACTTGAAGTTTCGCGTAATTCGTTTTGCAGGTTCCACTCCAGACAGGGCAAGCGTAGGTAAAGCATGGCCTGATAAGGGTGCAGTATATGCTTAGCTTGGTGGCTGGGCTCAAGCAGCCTTTTCTGTTGAAGATGGGACTAAGAGCACCCATGGCTTTGATACCCTTGGACCGGGTTATCTCGGTATGTTTCGACCAGTTAAGTTTGGTATCTAGATGGACCCCTAGGTATTTAACCGAGGGTTGCCATTCAATAGGATGGCCACATATAAGAAGCTGTCTGTCGGGTGGTTTTCGTGCCCTTGTAAACATTATCGCCTCTGTTTTTGTTTCGTTGAGCTTTAGTTTCCACTTAGTAAAATAGTCATGTAGGCCGATTAGTGAGAGTTGGAGCCTGCTTATGACAAGATCGATGTCACTTGAGGAAGTCAGGGAAGCAGTATCGTCTGCGAAACAAGCGAGTTTGGTACGCGTTTGTACCGGGATGTCGTTTATGAACATAAGAAAGAGGTAGGGACCTAGAATTGAGCCCTGTGGGACTCCAGCAGGAATAATTTGATAACCAGAGTGAACATCACCGATCGAAACGAAGAACTGTCGATTTTTTAAGTAGCTGTGTATTAACTTGACTAGGGGAAGGGGAGTCTCATACAATATAAGTTTATGTAATAGGCCATGGTGCCAGACGGTGTCAAACGCCTTTTCCAGGTCCAACCGGAACATCCCGGTGGACTGGTTAAGGTTGAGGTGGTGACTAACATGATCCGCAACGCGGGCGAGTTGTTGGGTCGTGGAGTGGTGTTTACGAAAACCAAATTGCTCGTTTCTTATCAGGTGGGTAGTGGAGGTCTGTAGGCGCTTGTATATTAGAGATTCGAAGAGCTTGCTAAGTGAGGACAAGAGACTAATGGGTCTATAGCTGGAGCTAATGGAGTCGTCCTTGCCATTTATTAGTACCGGGATAACTTTAGCTACTTTCCAGGGATTCGGAAAATATACAAGCATGAGGCATCCATTAAAAATTTTGACGAGGTAAACAACGGTTTTTCGGGAGATGTTCTTTAGAAGAATATTGTGGAGGTTATCAGGGCCTGGTGCTTTGCGTCGCTTAAGGTATCGAAGGTGTTTTACGATTTCATTAGGGCGAATAGGGCAAGAAAGAGACACGGTAAGTAGTCGTGAATTTTTCTGACAGATGATGACACCGTGGATTCCGTGACGCCGCTTTGCCAGTCTTTAGTTAGACACATGTTGTTATGAAATGCTTTTGCCAGGACTTCACATTGTTCGTCTGTGTTTTTTGTTAGGCTGTAGGTATTGGTATCTCTTTTTAGTGGGGGAATTGAAGTTACCTTGGAGCGCAAGGACTTAGCTAGGCGCCACAAGTCAGATGAGGGGTGATCAACTTTAGCTAGTTTCGAATTCCAGATGCGGTCATTGTGATTTTTTATGGACATGTTGACGTTTTCTTGGATGCTGTTGATTTTTGATCGAATATGGCGCCGAATGATAGGGTTAGGTTCGCTTTGTTCAAGTTTGCGTAGCCTGTTTTTAATTTTAATTTGCTTTCGTATTTCGTGAGGCAGGGGAGTAGTTTTGTAGTTTGTTGTCCCTTTTGGGACGGACTTTTCTCTGGCTACGGTCAGAACGTTTGTTAGCAGCTGTATTCCTTCGTCAATATCCGAGGAACTTTTGAAAGTTTGCGAGCTAAGTGTTATGTTCGTGTCCAGATAGGATCGAAACTCCTTCCAGTTTGCCTCACCATAGCGATAGAAGGTATGATTCTTTCTAGGGATAGAACCATACAAGCAGAAGTGAACAGGTAAATGGTTAGACGAAAGCGCAGGGATGGTACGCATATTTGAGATCGAATCAATATTAATACTGAGGGCTAGGTCAGGAGTCGTCGGCATATATTCCTTGTTGTAGTGGACTAGAGTAGGAGTGGGCGGGGCGTGAATGAGGTAATTTGAAAGCATATGGTTAAATAGGAATTTCCCGTGCAGGTTGGTCTTTGGGCACTTCCAGTGTCTATGTTGGGCATTGAGGTCACCCATAATGATCACATGGGGACCTAGTTTGCATAAGGAGTTAAGATCTTGGGAACAGAAAGTTTTGTTAGGGGATTGGTAGCAAGAAATAAGTGTGATTTTCTTGTCTGACATAGTGAGTTCGACTCCCACAGCTTCTAGGCAATTTGTTTTCGGGATACGAATCGGAGAATGGTTTATATCTGACTTAACAAGTATTGCAACACCCTGACCTTCACCGGACGACAGCTTGTCTTGACGATGTCACGTGTAACCCGGCGTGTTTAGCGTGGAATTTCCAGATAACTTGGTCTCGCTGACGGCTATTATATCGATAGAAAGATCAGAGGATGCTAAATGTATTTTCATGTATTTTAGGCCGGACGCCGTCGGCGTTCCAGTAGAGGATATGTAACTTATTTTCATTAAAAATGCTTATCTAGATATGTCAGGATTAGGATAACCTTGTCAACCATGGTGACACATGATGAAAACCGTTCTTTGAGAACTTTAACAGCACTTAAAATCTGGAGCATTTCGTTCGTAGTGGTATCTTGGTGATTGCCACCGGGATTTTCACGCTGGGATTTGCGAATAGGTTCAGGTTGCGAGGATGCAATGTCTGCCCAAGAGGGACCAGAAGACTGGATGGTGCCTAAATTAGCAGCATGAGGTTGTATGGGCACAATCTGTTGTTTATTTCGTTGTTTCGCCAGTCGCTGGACATACGTTGTACGAGCACTACACTTGCTGTAGTTGGCTGCGTGGAACTCGTTACAGTTACAGCATTGCGCGGGAGAGGATCTATCTTTCTTAGTACACTCGCTGGTTGGATGAGCTTCGGTGCACTTTACGCATCTTGCTGGGAGATTGCAGTTTCTGGACGCGTGCCCAAATGCCTGGCACCTAAAGCACTGGGTCCCTGCAGAGGAGTTAGGCTTATATTTGCGGATTTCAACGGAGCAGTTGCAGATATATTTTATCTTCCTGAATCGCAGAATTCACCCTCTGGCAACTGGACCAAGTAGGGGGGGCAGTAGAAAGGACTATCTGGCTTCGCACCCATGCGGGTGACTTTGGTGTCATTAAAGCCGAGAGAAATGAGCTCGGATGATAGTTCGTTTACGTCTATTGGAGGCAGGCCACGAATCACGCACTTGCGGAGTTTTTCGTCACGTCGCGAGAAAGTGAAGAAGGGGATTTTTTCATCACGGAGACCCGTCTTAATCAGCTGATGAACGTCAGGTGAGTAGCAGTGGATGGCAACTTTGTTGTTTCCTCGATACTGGAGGTGAAAATTCTTGCTCAACTTTGAGATGATGTCTTTGACACTATTGTGGGTCCAATCAGGCTGAAGATCTAACAGGATTGGAGGAATATGCCCGGACTTCTTACTTTCTGAAGCGGCTCGTAGCTCTGGTGGGTTCGGATCCAGTGGTTTCTCTTTTTGGAGGCCTTCAAATCTATTGCTGGTCGGAGTAATTGGCTTGTTCAGTGGAGTTGCTGCTGGAGCCGAACGCTTAGGAGTCCGCCATTCGTTATCCAGGGGCTCACCAGGACGCTTGCCGCTTACATTTGGGTTGGAGTTTGATCTTACCAGAAATTTATCCATGGTGGGGTTAGAAGGTTTCATCACCAGGTGGATACGGCCTACCCGAAACTATCGATAATTCTTCGAAGTTGAGTGTGACCCATCACTATTGAGACAGGTTTTTTGCTAGCACTTTATGAACTTGACTCAAGACAGAGACACACAGGCGAATTAAACACGTCCGTATCGCTCGACGACCGACTCGCGGATGTTCGAAGACTGAACTCCCCCTAAATTCAGTAATTCGATACGATTTTATTGGTACGGCATGTTTTGTTATTGAAATTGGCCAAGTTATTGTATTATAGTAATGTTGTTGTATTAATATAGTTAGCTAATTAGTTCAACATGTTCCGATACAAATCCTGGAATTTCAACGTCATCGCGTTGTCAACATCTTCTAAACTCCTAGAACTCCTCCTCCTCGTAGACTCGTCACACATTTCGTCGACACTGTCCAGCACTATTCAAAATGATGTCGTTTCTTTGACGTCACAAGTTGTCCTACACAGCTGAGACGGGGCGCATAGGACTTTGATAGGCACTTGTTTACTTGAGGTGTGCAAAACTAGTTTGTCGATGGTTATTGATGATCTATTATCATACCATTTCTGCGTACGAAGTATGTATATGAGATAGGTACCATTGTAGCATAATATTTAAGCAATTTATAGTAATTTTTAATTATGTAGTTTAATAACTTATAATGGAAAAAGTGACAACTACTGCATTCAATAGCAGACTGTTAAAAAGTGGATTTATTCATAATTCTGCGGTTATAACCTATTTATTTTAGGTTTATGCTTAATATAGACTAGAATAGCAATAATATAACTCCATTAATTTCCTTGTTAAGTTTTTTATTAAACTTAATTTTGATGTTAAAGCTTGTAGCCGACGCGGCGCCAGTGCCATGACTTTCAGTTGTCGGCCAGTGTCGTCTGAGGAGGTCATAAGGATAAGTAGAGTGGGACCTAATTAGAGGGATCACTATATTGTTCTGTGATCGGGCAGCGTCTTCGGAAAAACCCGTGGGATACAACGCTAGGCCGCGTATTGCCCCACGGGCTTTTCAGAATTTCGAACCGATTGAAAAGCCAGAGCGCTACAGCGTTGTGCTACACGGGGTTGTCCAGCGGTCACATTGACAAGTCACCGTCTGAATAGCCCGTGGGGTAAAGCGCCTGGGGCGTTGTGTTCCTCTGGCTTTTCGTGAATTAGCTTCTAGTTAAAAAACCGGAGCGCTGCAACGCAACCACGCGCCTATGGATTTCCTAATTGTACCAATTCAAAATTTATACTTCTTATAGATCAACTTCAAGCTCAGACAATCTTTATATAATCTAACGGTGATGGAAAACACCGTGAGTAAACCTTCGTTACCCCATAGCTGCGACGATGGGCTAGATGCAAAATGAAGTACTGATAAACTGGCTAAAAGTGGGCAGAATTATGCCTCTGGCACCCCGTATGGGAAAAAGCGTGATGCTATGTTGTGTTATGTTAAAAGAAAATAATATCATGTGTGAACCAATCTTGGATTCGAAATTAGATCTTAAAGATTTTAGACGTTGTGATTGGCAGCTTTTGTGGTAATAGCTGCGGCAATGGGCTAGTCCCATTTCACTTAAAATGGAGTATTGAATAACTTGCTAAGAGTGGCCACAATTGTGCCTCTGCCACCCCATAATGGGAAAAGGCGTGACGCTATGTTATGTTGTTAGTTAGGTAGGTATTGAGTATGGTGATTTGGTAGGGGCTATTAAAACACGTCGCTTTATATGCCCCCCCCCTTAAATTTATAAAATCTCGTTTACCTACCTACCTACCTAGTTCATTATTTGGTCTTACCTATAGCGGCAACCGAAATAGGGCATTCTGTGAAAATTGCAAATCTATACCTAGGTATAGATAATTACGAAAATGAACCTTGTGTGATTGTTCGTAAGAGACATTTAACGGTCATTTACGCGCCAAGTTATCGTATTGTTACGAGCGTTGGGTTCGTCTTTGATAGAAAAACACGAATTAATCCACTAAATAAAACACTCACTTTATTACCCAAATTACGCACTTACAATTCACACGAACTGTACTTAAAATCCACTAATTAAAACACACACACTATTTCACTAATTATGCACTCACTATTCACACGAAGAGTCTTTCTCTCCGATTATCCTTGTACTAGCACTCGATCGCAGTTAAAATGTAACTAACTCGCGCCGGCCGTCGGCGCCTTTTATATCCCGCGGAGCCGCTCTGGACTCATTGTCCACACATATCGCGAATATTCTAGTAAGGACCAGAGTGCGGGCCGAGAACATTCGAGACCATATATGTCTCTCTCTAATGGTGCACTCTCTCTGTCACTCCCTTCTCGAATGTTCCGAGTATAGCTATCTCTTTCTAGTAGTGCTA
Source organism: Argyresthia goedartella (assembly GCA_949825045.1). NCBI lineage: Eukaryota > Metazoa > Arthropoda > Insecta > Lepidoptera > Argyresthiidae > Argyresthia > Argyresthia goedartella. Next base: position 16,988,204 of record OX463826.1, read on the forward strand.
TCTCTGTCACACACTTCTCGAATGTTCCGAGTATAGCTATCTCTTTCTAGTAGTGCTATCTCTGTCACTCCTACCGGATATTTCGCCATATAACGATTTGTGCTTCAGAGGCCCATAAGGGGTCCTGAAAACGCCTGAAAACGGGTTTTCAGGTTATGGCGTCATCTGATAGAGGGTGCCCTGAAACGGACTGAAAACATGTTTCAGGCGCCTGAAAACGACGGCAACTTGGGTGAAATTTCGATCTTTAGATATGTGATAGAGCAAGTTCTGAAACGGCCTGAAATGACTTTTCAGCCTGCTGAAAACGCCTCTACAGCACTGAAATTGACGTTCAAAGTTTTTGACCTAACCTACCGGCGTAACACTACCCCCTCCTAAGACATGCTCGTCCCGAGCATCATTATTTCCGTGGTATCTGGCCAGCCGATCAACATGAACAATCTTGCTCGGACTACGAGGATTCCGCTGGATTCGATACGTGACGTCGTTTATTTTGGTGACTACCTTGTAAGGCCCTTCCCAATTCGGAGATAGTTTCGGGGACTTTCCTACTCGTCGCATAGGGTTATGTAGCCACACCAACGAACCTTCCTCAAAACCCACTTGATAAGACTTCCGGTCATATCGGGTTTTCATCTTTATGCTAGCATGGAGCCCGTGTTCACGTACCAGGCTGTGAACATCATCAATCCGATCCCGCAAATCACTTGCATATTCCGTGATGGTCCTTGGTGTATCGGGCGGACGTCCAGTCAGGAGATCTGCAGGCAGACGGAGTTCTCTTCCAAAATTCGCATACGATGGAGTAACCGCCGTACTTTCGTGAGATGCCGACCTATAAGACAACAGGAAGAGGGGGATATGCCGAGCCCAATTTTTTTGATGGCTCTCAACGACCTTGGCTAGATGTCTCTCCAGTGTCTGGTTAAATCTCTCAACCATTCCATCTGACTGTGGATGATTCGCCGTAGTCCTCATCTTATGAATTCCCACTATGCGACAAGTCTCCTGAAAGACCGCAGACTCGAAGTTTCTTCCTTGATCACTGTGGATTTCAAGTGGTACCCCAAACCGGCAGAATACTTCGTTCACTAACTTTTCAGCTATGGTTACCGCTTCTTGATTAGGAATGGCAAATACTTCAGGCCACTTCGTGAAGTAATCCATCACGACAAGAATGTACTTCTTTCCGGAGTCCGATTCTGGGAATGGTCCTGCGACATCTAATGCAACCCTTTCCCAAGGGTTGTACAACTTGAGTGTTCCTCGGCTACGGGTATGCGGTCCCTTGACTGATGCACAGTTAGTGCATCGTTTACACCAATTTTCAACATCTTCTCGGCAGTGAATCCAATAAAAGCGTTGCCGAATTTTCATTAGGGTCCTTTTTACTCCAAGGTGTCCACCGGATGTTCCATCGTGAAAGCTTCTCAAAATATCTTTCACCCTTTTCTTTGGGACAACGACTTGCAGGTGAGCATCCTTCCCATTTGTTGATTCCCATTTTCTACATAGAACGCCATTATGCATAACCAAGCTATCCCATTGTGCCCAGTAGCTTTTTGTTACCGCACTCATAGGAGCTATATCACACCATCTTGGTTTAGGTGCGCCAGCATTAATCCAATCAAAAATGGGTCTCACGTCTGGGTCCTCTTGTTGCGCTTGCTGCATGATTTCATCACTCCACTCGTCGCTATCCGTATCAGTTCTTATCATTGTCCTTGTCGCCGCGGTCCCCCCTGTCCCTGCGGTCCCGCTCGCCGCACTCCCACTCGCGCCGGTCCGAGCCGAGCCCCCCGCCGCCACTGCTGCGGGAGCTCCTCTCATGCTTTTACGTCTGCCAACGGCTGTAGGTGCTATGCGATACCTCAGTGAATCTCTAGTGGCGGTCGCGCGAGCGACGTCACGAGCCGCGCTCGTGCGGTGACCGTTTACGCCTGTCCTTGCGATGCTTGCGGTCACGGTCGCGGTCTCGGTCCCGCTGGCTTCGATCCCCTCTCTCGCTCCGCTCGCTGCGATCTTCGCGCGATGGCCTGGCCCGCTCCTTGTCCTTGTCCTTGGAGCGGGGTCTCTGTCCCTCCTAGTCCTTTTTGGACAGCCTGACTGCAGGTGACCACGTTCTCCACAATGGTAGCAACGTGGCCCAAATTCGCGGCGGGAATCTACTGGCTTCGTAGTCGACACTTCTCGCACCCTGAAAGGCCTGGATGAATCCTGTCGTACAGCTTCCACCTCGAGAGCGTGGGCTACTGCATCCTTTAGGCTGCCATGATGTCCCAATCGCACGGCTGCCCTCACTTCCAGATCCCGGATCCCATCGATGAAGGCCTGCACCAGCATACTGTCCACAAAGGATGCTGACGTACGTTGATAGGCCTTCCTAACCAACTTCTCGATTTCCAGGGCCCACTGTTGTAAGGACTCGTTACGTCCTTGTGTCCTGTCCTTTAACTGAGCTCGGTACACGTGCTCCAGGTGACTGTCACCGTATCGTGCCTCCAAGGCTTCTAGAAGGCGGTCGTACGTCCGGTCGTTTCCCAGAGCCTCTAGTATGGTAAGAGCCTCGTCGCGCAGCGCCAACGTCAGTGCTGTCCTGGCTTGATCCTTACTCCAACCATTAGCCTGGGAAACAGACTCGAACTGCAGCTAATAGGCAGTCCACGATGAGCTACCGTCAAAGGGGGGCACTTTGAACCTGCCGCCTCCGGACACCGATGCGTCGGGTACATAGGTACTTGGACCATTAGCCACTTTGATCTCAAGTTTTTGGAGACGGCTCTCACAGGTCTCAATTTTTTATCGACATCATGGACTCGACTCTCCAGTTTTTCATCCATATCGGCCAGTTTTTCCTGGACCTCGAGCAACTCTCTCTTCCATTCGGTCGTGGACTCATGTACCTCACGAATCCCACTTCTGACACCAAATGTTACGAGCGTGGGGTTCGTATTTGATAGAAAAACACGAATTAATCCACTAAATAAAACACTCACTTTATTACCCAAATTACTCACTTACAATTCACACGAACTGTACTTAAAATCCACTAATTAAAACACACACACTATTTCACTAATTATGCACTCACTATTCACACGAAGAGTCTTTCTCTCCGATTATCCTTGTACTGATCGCAGTTAAAATGTAACTAACTCGCTTCTTCTTCATAGTCATCTCATGCACCCCTTCTGGGGCGTGGGGAGTCGGGGTCAGGTCGACGGACCTCTTCCCGAAGAATCGCCTCTGTCCACTCCTGTGGACAGGTCATCGAATGGCCCCTGCGGGCGGTGGTCTTCTTGTGGCGCTGGTATGCAGTGGGTGATCGCCGGCTAGGCAACCAGGTCGCGTGGCAGGCGGCGGCGGTCGGGCGGGCGCGCGTGGTGCGGCGCCAGTTCGGCGATGTGCGGAAGGTGTGATGAACTAACTCGCGCCGGCCGTCGGCGCCTTTTATATCCCGCGGAGCCGCTCTGGACTCATTGTCCACACATATCGCGAATATTCTAGTAAGGACCAGCGTGCGGGCCGAGAACATTCGAGACCATATATGTCTCTCTCTAATGGTGCACTCTCTCTGTCACTCCCTTCTCGAATGTTCCGAGTATAGCTATCTCTTTCTAGTAGTGCTATCTCTGTTACACACTTCTCGAATGTTCCGAGTATAGCTATCTCTTTCTAGTAGTGCTATCTCTGTCACTCCTACCGGATATTTCGCCATATAACGATTTGTGCTTCAGAGGCCCATAAGGGGTCCTGAAAACGCCTGAAAACGGGTTTTCAGGTTATGGCGTCATCTGATAGAGGGTGCCATGAAACGGACTGAAAACATGTTTCAGGCGCCTGAAAACGACGGCAACTTGGGTGAAATTTCGATCTTTAGATATGTGATAGAGCAACTTCTGAAACGGCCTGAAATGACTTTTCAGCCTGCTGAAAACGCCTCTAAAGCACTGAAATTGACGTTCAAAGGTTTTGACCTAACCTACCGGCGTAACAGTATTTTAGCTCTAAAACATAAAATATAGATACAGGATATAGGTAGAGCTATATTAACAAAAACAGGCGAAACATACAAATAATAGTAAAATTATACTTTGTTGATATGTGCATGTTGACACACATATTCGATTTTGAAAACGTATAGCATTGGGTTAAGATATCGTCTCTTCGATATCCAGTTGGTATGGGTTTTGGCTGGTTTTGGCAGATAATCACACTGTTCGCTTTCCAGTTTCCACCACAACCCGCACGAGAAATTTTGTTCTCCGCTATTGTCATTATCAAATCTTATCTATTCAAAATCTTCATCCGAGAGTATTAACAGGTTGTTTATTGTTTCGCACATCTTTATTACGATGCTCAAAATAATTGCATCAAAACAAAACGACCACACATCACCGAAGAGACGTCGGGACCTTGCAACGCACATGTTTACCAAAACTACCTAATAATTTTGGATCTTTTTGTTCCAGTCATCAATAAGGTACTCAATGCTCTCTTTCCCGTCTAGCGCATGTGTCGCACCGCACGCGCTTGGTGCGTCAATCCACTTTCTCTATCTCGCCTAGTGCATGCATGGGTCGAAGATCGCACGCGTTGTTCCCCAGGGGCTATTCAGACGTGAATCGACAATGTGAGCGCTGATAACCCCGTCTGGTACAACGCAGCGTCACGCTGTAGCGCTCTGGCTTTTCAAGAGGTTTGAAATTCTGAAAATCCCGTGGGGCATAACGCGGTCCAGCGTTGTACCCCACAGGCCTTTCAGAAGACGCGATCGGGCCTGTGATTCGATCTGTGAATAGCTTCATTCAGTATTTTCCTTTCAGTGGGACATCCGTTGGAAATTGAACCAATGCAAGTGTTGACAGCTCTCGGCGAATTCATATCAGTCTTCGTGGGACCAGAGAAGGAAAAACTTAACGAAATATTGTAAGTTCCTAAGGATTATATGTTACAGATGAGGATGACTAGTGTACTCATGTACTCATTAATATTTATATAATATCAACTACAGTATTTCATTCATCATATATTCTGTTTCAGGGAAAACCTGAAGCCTCCAGACTTCTCTTGCCCGTCTCGCAAGATGAACCCCGAAGAGATCGAGCGCTATTGGGCGCAGTGGAAGGCTGCATTCCCGTCTGAGAAAGACCGCTTCTGGGACGGCATGCTCACTGGGATGAACAACTACCTGCAGGTTTTGCAAGGTAAATCTGAGTTCCTCTTTGAATGGAGTTGACAAAAGTAACTTAAGCTGAAGTATGATGGGATGCTCGGTCTTTGTGACGAAATAACCTACTGTACAGACCGCGCGCTCCTCCACGACGAGGTGGTGTCTCTGCGGGCACGCAACGCCTCGCTGCGGCGCCTGGTGCGCGGCACCCTCCCCGCGCTGACTTCCCTCACCCCCGCCGCCGCCCCGCCGCCCCCGCCTAAGTACCTGCGCCCCGCGCCGCCCAGCTTCACCGCCGCCCCCGAGGACCTGGCCCGCCTGCCGCCCATCTGATTATATGCACACCCGTAGCGCTGAGGGAGGGGTTACTTTGCATAGGTACTACGACAATTAAGTCTCGCGCCATACAAACGACGACGCGAAAACAGACCCCTCCCGCACCGCAGAAATTCAGCTGTGTGCAATGTATGCATGCCTGTAGCAGCAGATACCGACCTAGTTCCGACTTCGTTTCACTATTAGGTAACTGCGGGGGCGCATGTCTCATCTATTGAGTCTACCGATTAATTATGGTGGTCGGTACAGGCCCTGCCAGGTTTCTTGGCGTGTGAGCGAGCTGTCATCTCTGTATCTCTCTCTCTCTCCACCTAACCCTATGCGGTATAGAGAGGTGTCAGTTTCAAACGCCAAGAAACCTGGCAGAGCCTATAATAGTCGGTGAATGAAATCGCCGTGAGATCAACAAGATCTAGTCAATTTATAGCTAAAATAATCTAGTCAATTACCGGCAATAGCGATGCCCTAAAGTTGGCCGTATGTTGTCGTATTTTGTAGATATGTGAAGAAGCTCAAAGCCGACAGATTAGTAGGTACCACTGCATATCTAATATATTTAATTAAATGATGGTGGGAACTACAGAATATTGGTAACAATTACAATACATTTACTGCAGTAGAATCAATCTAACTGTACGATTACGTAAATGTTCTATAATAACCTACCTATATGATTTGTAACAGAATGAGCATTTATTTACTTTATTGCATTAAATCAAAGCAATTTATTAATTTCGAGCATGTTTTTATTGGCTTTGCACATCACCCTAACCACTTTATATCAACAGTTAGAGCTTTTCAAATGCATTTCAGATAACTTGTCCCTTCTCCGTTAAGTTGGGAGCAATTATGTCAGTGTTGCTAGCTCTCGAAAAATGGGTTTCCCAAAAGTTAGTGATAAAATATTATATCTAACCCATACTAATAATGTTCATACCTATGCGTCTCCGATTCTCATAGGTATAATTTGTAGCAAATTGCAGTGGGGACCCCACATAGATAAAAAGGCTGGTAAATTAAGTTCTACGGCTTGCGCTGTTAGGAACATCAGACAAAACACGGATGTGGCTACATCTAGGCTAGTATATTTTTAATTCAAAGATTTTTATTCATAATAGCACAAAAATTGAGACTTAATGAACGTCATAACATAATCAAGCAAGCATAATAAAAAATTAAGAAGGTGCCTAATTATTAGTATATAATATACCGGGTGTAATGAACTGGTTTAATGCCAGATGTCGGTGTCTTGTAAAAAGTCATTAATCTTGTAGTAGGTAAAGTGTGCTTTTTATATTTTTTGAATCGAGCTTCAGGTAAGTTTTTTATTTCTTCCGGAATTTTATTGTAGAAGCGTATACAGTCTCCCATAAAAGAACTACTAACTTTTGTGAGTCTGAACATTGGAAAAGAAAGTTTATGTTTATTTCTAGTTTGCACATTGTGGCGGCTTTCAATGGTTTTACCTACAGACGTATCATAAACCCTCTTTACTGCGTACAAAAACCGCACGTTACGATCAGCATAATGTTTAACTATTTGGTATAAACTCATTTCTTATCTGAAAAATTACACATTATGACCATAATGTGTAATTTTTCTACACATTATGACATTCAAATTTCGAACGCCGACGCCCGACTCGTGCCGCCCCTAGTTTGTCTGTAAAGTTGGTACTGACATTCAAATTTCGAACGCCGACGCCCGAAGTTGGTGATACAGAAAAGAACAAGCTAAACAACTGCAGAGCCACAATGCCGGTTAAACATGCGGTTCCTGTCCACATCAAAGAGAGCTTATGATATGTGTGTAGATAAACTAGTGTATGTAACTGTACATAATTAGGCATTAAAACTCTCGAGTGATATTATTATGAAACTCGCCTTCGGCTTGTTTCATAAGCCCACTCTCGAGTGTTAATGCCCTCCATTATGTAGCAGTCACATAAACTACTATTAAAGCTACTGATATTTTTCCTCACTGTACGAGCCCTTGCTGGCGGTACCTTAAACTTGATTCTGATGAAGATTGGTGGAACAGGAAAAAAGAGTGATAACTTGATAAATCACTTTATTTGTAATGAAAACAATTGGTGCGCACTTATTGATAGACGAATGTGAACTGATCAATAATTCTAACTTACAAAATAATGATAACAGCAATATACATTAAAGTTGACGTTAAAATATCTGACGATGCACGATGGAATCATACATAGTCCAGGGCCTGAGATGAGAAAAATCTTAAATAATGACATGTCAAACGTAAGTAACTTAATAAAATTACACAACAATATATTCATCTGTAAAACATAAGTCAGTAAATAAACAAAGTATATAAAAACACTTATAATCTGTAATCATGAATTGTACCTGTGTGTTCTTGTCAGTGCGGGGGTGTATGGTCGGTATCTCGATGCTGTGATTGCGGGCAGCGCCCGCGCGCGTTGCGGTGCGGGCGTAGCCGGCGGTCGGTGGACTGCGTTGGTGCCGGCGGTGGTGTAGTGGGCGCAGTGCTGTGCACCAACCATCCACATTGCAGCTTTCTGGTGATCGTCACTACTACAAATAATTATTAAGATTCCGCATACCACATAAATCATGGTGTAGTGATGAACATCGTGATAGATGTTTGTTGATATTACTGCTGCTTGCTTCAGCTTGTTTATCCTCTCTCCTAGCAGGGATAATTGTTGTTGCATGTCGCGTGAATCATCCTGCGATGGAGTGGTAGGGATGGTAATGTTAATGATGTTATGTATCTGAGGAATCTTAGGTACATATATATCTGGTCTTAATTTCACTTCACTTGCTTATTTTATTTTTATTTTATTTTATTGCATAAGTACACAAAACAGAATACAGTTATTTGATACTCTTATACATCACAATGACTTATCTGCACTAAACTGTAGTCCAAAATATGTATACATAACTATACTTGTTTATTTCTATTAACTACTAATTCTTAATATCGCTCTGACAATCAAATCGAGTGTGACACTATACTATTGGCTGATATTTTTGAGTTGGTTTTATACATATAACTGATCAAGTTACACAGATAAATATAAATCTTAGCACAGACAAATATTTTTTAAGAATCATTTTAGGAAGAGGATGAGGATAGTTTTGATAGAATCAATTTAATTGGTTTATTAAATTTATGAGGCCTAGACTCGAAAATATCAAGTTCAGGGTGATTGCTGGTGAGATCATTGTAAAGACGGCTCATTCTGGAGATTGGGTTAAAGTAAGAGGTATTGTTTTTGAAATTTTGCAATCGAAATGGTCTGTATAAACGTGATCTGGTGTAGCAGTTAATGCTAAGTTTATTCAACAGGAATGAGGAATCAATTCTGGAATGTAAAATTTTGTGAAGTAGTTTCAGATCGAGTAATTTTCTTCGGTTTTCCAGGGACAACAGTTTAAAGTTTTAATAAAAGTATATTTGTCATGGCTATTAGAATATATAACAAACTCCCACAGTCTGTAAAAGAAATACAAAATATACACACATTTAAAAAGAAAATAAAGGGTCTTCTAACAAACAAGGTTTATTACAGTGTCGATGAATACCTCAGTGATGTTTTATAAAGATGGCGACAATGTATTATATGCCAGATGCCTAATATAGTCATATATGTAGGTAATTAGTAATTCTACGCTAATTTTTAATGTTTATAATGTAATTAATACTTATAATGTAAATAATATTCATATGCCCTCCCATGGCAGAGCATAGAGACCCATCACTCAATGTCATTGATTAGATCTACATATTACCTATGTTCCTGAATAAATGATTCTTTATCTTTATCTTTATCTTTAAAAAGTGATTAAGACGCTGTTCATAATTCAAAAGACTCTTATTAAGGTTGAAACGATATGAGAGTATTTTTAACAGTTTATTTTGAACACTATCTATGTTATTTATGTGAACTGCGTAAAAGGGTGACCATATTTGGCACCCGTATTCCAAAATACTTCTGACAAGGGATTGAAAAAGATATAATAGACTAAAGGGGTTTTTGAAGTCTTTTGTGTTCCTTGTGATAAAGCCTAGAAGTTGACGAGATTTTTTTATAATGAGTTCATAGTGTTGCCGGAACGATAACTTTTCGTCAAATATAACCCCGAGATTCCTCGCGACGGTTTTACGCTCTAATGCTTTGTCATTAAGTATGTAGGAATATGTAATTTTATTTTGACGCTTTTTAGTGAAAGTGATGACAAAGCATTTATCTACGTTAAGATTCATTTTGTTATAGATCCACCAGTCGCTTAGGATACGCAGGTCATTCTGAAGGTTGACACAGTCAGTAATGTTGTCTATTTTAGCAAATACTTTGAGATCGTCAGCGTATAAAAGAGACTGGCTTGAGATCTTACTGACAAGGTCGTTAATAAACATAATAAACAGTAAAGGCCCTAGATGAGAACCTTGCGGAACACCTGAGGTTACCGATACCTGCAAGATACCCTTTAATGGCAACAAGTTGATTTCTTTTCTGTAAGTATGAACTAACCCAGCGTAGACTTCCATGGATGCCAAAGGCAGATACTTTAAGACATAATATAGAATGATTAACTTTATCAAACGCCTTGGAAAAATCAGTGTATATAGCATCAACTTGACCGCCGACAGCAAAGGAAGAACATAAGAAATGATTATACTCCAATAGATTACTGATTGTGGATCTCTCTTTGATGAATCCATGTTGTTTGTCTGAGAGATATGGCTTCACCTGACTATAAATACGTTTGTAGACGAGAGATTCAAACAATTTTGCAAAACATGAAAGAATACTTATTGGTCGATAGTTTTCGCATTTTGATTTATCACCTGATTTGAGTACTGGTATGATATGTGCAATTTTCCAAACATTAGGGAATGTTCCGGAGCTGAGAGATTTATTAAATATTATGAAAAGAGGCATACTAAGTTCAGCTGCACACATTTTTGTGAAGGAAGGGGGAAAACCGTCTAGTCCGGCTCCCTTATGAGAATCTAGATTTTTGATTTTACATAAGATTTCGTCTCTCTCCACCACGACCTCTGACAAAGTACTATCCACATCAGTAGTTGGGTCACTAATGTATCTAGTTTGAGAATCATCTGAGTTACCATCCCTGACCAAAACCGAAGCAAAATACTCAGAAAATAATTCACATATACCAGATCCTTCAGATAACGAATGCTGTCCATAACTTACAGTTTGAGGAATGGCTGCATGGCCCTTTTTACTGTTAATGAAGCGCCAAAAACTTTTTAAGTTATCATTTAAAGACTCCTCAACAGAAGCAATGAAGTTGTCATAACATGACTTTGTGAGTTTTTTACATCGGGCCCTTAAAAGAGAGAATGTATCGTAATCTCTAGGATTTCCATACATCTTAAATTTACGGTGGAACTTATTCTTTTCTTCTAAACAGTGTTTCAGAGATGGACTGTACCAAAGGGGGTAGTTATTGCAACGAGATTTGGACAAGGGTGTATGTTTCTCAATAATTTTGTTCAATTCATCATAGAAAATTTTCACGCAATCATCAATGTCAGGGGTATTTAAAATTTCGTGCCAGACAATGTTATTTAAGTCGTTTTTTATTTTACTATAGTCACATTTGTAAAAGTTAGGATGGTTAGCGTGTTTATTAGTTAAGGTATTGGTGATATTAATATGTGAGGCATCAATGGCAATAGCAGGATGGTGTCGATCCAGGCGAGTCAAGACATCAGCACCATACACCTGGAAAGAGTTAAGGGTAGAAAGCACAAGGTCAAGATAAACATTGTTGTGGTTTGGAATGTTCTGGTGCTGGGTCAAGTTGCAAATAGATAGTGTTTCCATTAGCATTCTGGCTTTATGGTCTAGTGGCTCACTTGGGATTAATGAGGTGAAATTAATGGACCTAGACCAAGTTAAATTACGCGTATTGAATTCACCAGCAATAAGAAATTCATCAAAGTCTCCTGATCTTAGAATATTAGATTGGAGATTGTCATAAAATGAACTCAAATCGTCTATCGTCAAATGTTGCGGCAGATAGCAGACGCAGATATTTAAGTTGGATTTATTTTTGAAATCACGTATACTGATCCAGACATCCTCACCGTGCTTTCCCAAGATGCTTGACGAAGGACATTTAGACGCTTTTTGGTGGCGATTAATACGCCCCCACCTTCACCCTTTCTTATGTTCGCCTCTTGTCGGTCTCGACGAAAAATATTATAGCGATCATCCAATATCTCACCGTCAAACACCCCAGCATTAAGATTCGTTTCAGTTAGGCAAATTACATCATAGTTTAGATTTATCATAGAAAATTTTCACGCAATCATCAATGTCAGGGGTATTTAAAATTTCGTGCCAGACAATGTTATTTAAGTCGTTTTTTATTTTACTATAGTCACATTTGTAAAAGTTAGGATGATTAGCGTGTTTATTAGTTAAGGTATTGGTGATATTAATATGTGAGGCATCAATGGCAATAGCAGGATGGTGTCGATCCAGGCGAGTCAAGACATCAGCACCATACACCTGGAAAGAGTTAAGGGTAGAAAGCACAAGGTCAAGATAAACATTGTTGTGGTTTGGAATGTTCTGGTGCTGGGTCAAGTTGCAAATAGATAGTGTTTCCATTAGCATTCTGGCTTTATGGTCTAGTGGCTCACTTGGGATTAATGAGGTGAAATTAATGGACCTAGACCAAGTTAAATTGCGCGTATTGAAGTCACCAGCAATAAGAAATTCATCAAAGTCTCCTGATCTTAGAATATTAGATTGGAGATTGTCATAAAATGAACTCAAATCGTCTATCGTCAAATGTTGCGGCAGATAGCAGACGCAGATATTTAAGTTGGATTTATTTTTGAAATCACGTATACTGATCCAGACATCCTCACCGTGCTTTCCCAAGATGCTTGACGAAGGACATTTAGACGCTTTTTGGTGGCGATTAATACGCCCCCACCTTCACCCTTTCTTATGTTCGCCTCTTGTCGGTCTCGACGAAAAATATTATAGCGATCATCCAATATCTCACCGTCAAACACCCCAGCATTAAGATTCGTTTCAGTTAGGCAAATTACATCATAGTTTAGATTTATCATAGAAAATTTTCACGCAATCATCAATGTCAGGGGTATTTAAAATTTCGTGCCAGACAATGTTATTTAAGTCGTTTTTTATTTTACTATAGTCACATTTGTAAAAGTTAGGATGGTTAGCGTGTTTATTAGTTAAGGTATTGGTGATATTAATATGTGAGGCATCAATGGCAATAGCAGGATGGTGTCGATCCAGGCGAGTCAAGACATCAGCACCATACACCTGGAAAGAGTTAAGGGTAGAAAGCACAAGGTCAAGATAAACATTGTTGTAGTTTGGAATGTTCTGGTGCTGGGTCAAGTTGCAAATAGATAGTGTTTCCATTAGCATTCTGGCTTTATGGTCTAGTGGCTCACTTGGGATTAATGAGGTGAAATTAATGGACCTAGACCAAGTTAAATTGCGCGTATTGAAGTCACCAGCAATAAGAAATTCATCAAAGTCTCCTGATCTTAGAATATTAGATTGGAGATTGTCATAAAATGAACTCAAATCGTCTATCGTCAAATGTTGCGGCAGATAGCAGACGCAGATATTTAAGTTGGATTTATTTTTGAAATCACGTATACTGATCCAGACATCCTCACCGTGCTTTCCCAAGATGCTTGACGAAGGACATTTAGACGCTTTTTGGTGGCGATTAATACGCCCCCACCTTCACCCTTTCTTATGTTCGCCTCTTGTCGGTCTCGACGAAAAATATTATAGCGATCATCCAATATCTCACCGTCAAACACCCCAGCATTAAGATTCGTTTCAGTTAGGCAAATTACATCATAGTTTAGATTTATAGCGTTTAAGTAAAGTTCAGTAAGTTTAGATCGTATACCATTAACGTTTTGATAAAATATAAGAAGCATTTAAAATATATATATTTACTACATGTTAGAATTATAAAAGACAGGTAAATTTAATACGACTTAAGCTAATTTAGTTAGAGTATCAATATTTTTGACAAGAACGTGAGGTGCACCATCTCCTTTACGTAGATACACCTGGCCGTTGCGAGCCCAAGCATATTTATAGTCGTTGTCTTTCTTGAACTTGCGTGCAGCAGCGTACAACTGTTTCGTCTCGGGAGAGAGGTGTTCTTTAACATAGATCCTGGTAGCCGCAACAGAGAGTCCTATGTGGGTCGAGTTGAGCAGGTTGTCCGGATTGGCTTTATTAAAGCGGTATACAGCGGAGATGATATTATCCCGAACACGGGGTGAGGTGAGCGTCACTAGTATGTTCCTCGGGCGCGAAGAGGAAGCATCCATCTTGGCGACTCTGCGACAAGCTCGGATTACGTCATCATTAATTGGATTACCGATAGAGTGACACAATTCCTTAAATATGTTCAGGACGTTTTCGGTACGAGCCTCTGGAACAGCTTGAATTTCCAAATTCAGGTCGCGGGACATCTTCTCAATACTAGCGAGTCGACCGCTCAGATGACGAATCTATAGTTGAAGCTCGGAATTATCTGTATCAAGCTTCCTAATTATCTTTTCTTGATCCGAGATTTTCGACTTACAGTCATTTTGCTCTGCAGACAGGAAATCAGTTGTTTCTGTAAAATCATCTTTTACTTGCTGAATGGTAGTGTTAATCTCTGAGGTAACCATTATTTGCATATCAGATTTAAGAGTTTCGCGGAGATTCTGCATGAATGTCGAGAAGGGAGATAGTTTGCGATCTAACAGGTCACTGATTTGTTCCAAGGAAAGTTGACTCGATGCGGCGGGCGGAGAACCATTACTTGGGAGTCGGCGCTTTTTACGACGGAGTTGGTTGACATTTTTATCTGTCCCAATTGAAGTCAAGTCAAGTTCTGATTGTTTATGTGAATTACCAGTCTCACTCAGACCAGAGAAGCTATTATTGCATAGCGGTGCAGATGCAGTTTTCGGCGGGGAGCGTTGAATCATATTGAAGTTATCAAAAAGCAAGTATATAAATAATAGTAAGCAGCATACAAAATAAAGAATGCATAAGCTAATCGCACTTGCAAACTAGAAATCTGGAACTCTGTGACTGGTACATTCGAAGTTGCACTTTAAAGAGTATTTTTTTTCTTGGGCCTTCCACTGCCCTCTGGTGTCGAGTAGCTTAAGTAGTTGGTCTTCCCAGAGTAGATCATTGAAAACAACTGCGCAATAAATTGTAGATGGCGCTGCTGGACCTGTTACTATTCACTGGTAGATGGCATTACCAGCGCGGATGACGAAGAATATTTTATTTGAGTTTTAGGTTATGTTATTACAAGAACTTATATTAATGTCTATGAACTGTATTTCATCGTCAATTATGTTCACTTAAAACTTTACACTTGTAACGTACTACCTCCTTGACCATATTGGCTACTGGCGGATTAGCCAGTTAAAAACTAAAACTATAAAAATTCGGAAATTCGGGTCTGGAATCTCGTCTGGCAGCTGATTGTTTTTTGAGGCAGACATTGTTTGAGCTCTGAAACGTGAGGTTGTATCTTCTGCATCAATAATTTTTAAGTCACGCCTTTAGTACTGTAATGGAGCTGAATGTTTAGTTGCTGTAAAGTGTAGTAGTTGATTTGAAACTTCCCTACTATCCCCAATCCATGGGTAAGCATTGGTTCGTAGTTAGTCTTTCTTATTTTCGTGTATTTTATACTCTCTATGTATTTCCCTTTTCTATACAGTGTCTATTGGACTGCGGCACTCTTAGATCCTAATTACCCTAGGGCCCTCGTCGGAAGTCTCCGTGTGGGGAGCCGTCGCCTGATAGCTGGGCGCTGTAGCGCTTTTGTATTCCTATCATTCACACTGGTCTCTTTCCAGGGTTCCACGCCGAGGAATAATATCCTCCTGGCGCTAACCGCTAAATTACTTGTTGACGTCTGGAGAAGTGGACCAGTTGGATTGAGTCTACCAAGGAGCTGAAGTCTACAAATTCCCGGCGAGTCCCTATCCAGCGTTTCAACTATATCACCAATATTCGACTCACGACCTTGTGATTAATAAATGTATCTTGAGCCTGCCAATAATCTCTTTTGATCAGGTTAGAGTTCCACTGTTTCAATGGCGCCCGGATTAAGGGAATATTGGTGATAGAGTTTTATGTCTGGTCAGAGTAGTTAGGCCATAAGAGCGCCGTAGAACGCTAGATTTCTTTCGTAGCTTGTATATTTTGTTGTGTTTATTTTTGTCTGACAGGAGTATATTTGATCGTTTATCTGGGTACCTACCTCATTTCTACATTATTTATGGTCGCAGTCTGACGGCTGTTGTCATATTATAATTGTTGATAAATATTTTCCTCCAAATTCTGAGTATCGAAAAATAAATTAATAAATTGTGAAGATTTTAGTAGGGAAACTTTTCGGACTATTAAATAATAAATAAGGTTAGTGTTTAACGGCCGATTTCTCGTACATTTAATCTGTTGTTGACAGTCCTTTATCAATTTCAGCTGTCAAAACGGTAGATCAATGGCTTGATTTTGTACCAGAAACCGGGCGTTAGTCGTGTACTCTGCTTACTTTCATGTAAATTTGTACAGTTTACTAGATAGGTAGTAAACATGACGTTTCCTATAAAATAACTGTCGCTAAATAAGGCTGAATTGGAGTATGAGGTTGAGCTTCGAGGAGGTACACCGGGTACTGTTCTGGACCTCAGGAAACAAATAGTTCCCCTGGCAGAAAAATTACCAGCTGATGATATCTCGGTATCGCATTTGAGTGCGGAAATAGATCTTCTGGGAGCCAAGGAGAGCTTACTCAAAGCTGAACTCAGAATATGACCGCGGTCTATATTACAGAACTGAGGCGATACTGCATCACGTATCCCATAGGTTGGATCGAATATGTCCTGAGGAAGCTCAATCTGACGTCCTCCAAGTCTGCCGTAGCAACCTTGCGATTTCTCTAGCTAGTTTAAAAAAACTGTCTCATCAAACTAGATCTCACACTGTTGCTGAGAAAGCCATTGCGATTCCTAACATCACAGTGAAATGTGAAAAAAGCCTCACGTCTGATCTAGCTAAGCTGAAATACGCTGGCAAGACGTGCGTGCGTGCTTTTATTCAGAGAGTGGATGAGTATGTGATTGCTGTGTCTCGTCTGATATGTTGGTCAATTTAGCGTACGAGATTTTCTCTGATGATGCTCTGCACTGGTACAGGCGTATTAAGGACTCTGTTAGCTCGTGGTCTGACATTGTAGAGGCGTTAAAACGAGATTTTAGCGTATCGGGCTATGATTATAGATTATTAGATGAAATTAGGGCGCGTACACAGGGTGTTATTGAAAACATTACTGTTTACGTGTCAATTATGGAAGGAATATTTTCGAGATTGTCAAAGGCTCTCTCGGAGGATGATAAGCTGGAGATACTGCTGCACAACATTCGTCCATTCTATGCAACATCGTTAGCTGCATCGCCTGCTGTCAAGTCGATTGAATCCTTGATAACTATTTGTAGAAATAGTGAGATTTTCAAAGCGCGTGTTTCGCATTTCAATGAGCCACTCTGTGCGACTGCTAGTACGTTAGCACCAGACTTAGCTTTTAAAAAAGCTCAGCCCACCGCTAAATCAGGTTACGCGACGTATAATAGGCCTGCGAATAACGTCAACGTTGGTTACGAAAATAATTACCAAAATAATAGGAACTTTGTCAACAGTAGGCAATATCCAGTCTCAGCCGTAGACTCTAACTACCAACGTCATGCATACTGTCCTAGATGTAGGACTGATAAACATTCATTGGGTGAATGTAGAGCACCACATTTTCCTATCTGTTTTAAATGTGGTAAGGGAGGTGTTCGTACACCTGACTGTCCGGACTGTCGTTCTAGATATCAGCAAAAAAACTAAGTGGCTCGGATTGTGGTGACAATAAGGGTGAAAAGATATCTCATTTTAACATCGCTGACTGGAAGAGCTGGCTTGATACTATTTCTAAGTTTTTTTCATGCTATAATGTCGCTTCAATCCGCGATCATTCTTCTACCACGGAATACGCTCGTCCTTATGTAAATATAAAGGTAGCTGATAAAACTGTCACGGGATTACTGGATTCTGGATCTTGTGTCACTATTCTTGGTAATGGTTCGCACAAAAGTTTTCTAGACAACGGCTTGAAGCTGCAAGTTTGTGATAGGGTGAACTTTGTAGCTGCAGGTGGTCAGAAACTATCACCGATAGGTGTGATCTATCTTCCTATTACATTTGAGAGTCAACTTCACATAATTACTGCTTATGTGGTTCCCCAAATTCAAAATAACCTTATACTCGGTATGGATTTTTGGCGTAGTTTTGGTTTATTTCCTAAACACTTAAGTTCCGTGTTATTCTTTAGCGAATCTGACGCTAGGTTAGCTGAGGTTGCTTTTCATGAATCGAAACATCTCCATGCTTATGAACACTTGTCCGATACACAACGGATTACTGCCGATAACATTATGTCACAGTTTCAAGACATTTCCTATGAGAAGTGCGGTTTAGGTCGAACTTCCGTGATTTCTCACGCTATTGACACTGGGGATGCTGCCCCCATTCGTCAAAGATATTACAGAATGTCTCCTGAGAAACAGAATGTGTTGGTCAAACAGCTGGACGAGATGCTGGAGGAAGACGTCGTTGAAAAGTGCGAAAGCCCCTGGTCCTCTCCTGTTTTACTAACCCCGAAAAAGAACGGAGAACTCAGATTCTGTCTGGACAGCAGAAAACTGAATTCCATTACCCGAAAAGACGCTAACAGTCTACCTTATATTTCTGAGATTCTGGATAACCTTTGAGACGCCAAGTATCTATCTAGTCTTGATTTATCTAAAAGTTTTTGGCAGATTTTGATTAAAGAAGAAGATAGGTGTAAGACGGCTTTCTATATTCCCTCGCGCGGAACCTATCAATTTAAGTACATGGCCTTCGGTTTAACCAACGCTCCAGCTACGCAACAGCGATTGGTCGATTTTTTGTTCTATGACCCTGAATTTGAGCATATGGTCTTTGTCTTCATCGATGATATTATTATTGTCTCTCCTACCTTCGAGAAACACATCTCTCTATTGCTACGTGTATTAGAAAAATTAAAGTCGGCAAACCTTACGGTAAACTACAAGAAATGTCAATTTTTCAGGCAAAAATTGAAGTACCTTGGCTACGTTGTGGATTATTCTGGCCTGCATGCAGATCCGGAGAAGGTCGAGGCGATAGTAAATTATCCTACCCCTACTAACCGCAAGGAGATCCGTCGTTTTTTAGGAACAGCATCTTGGTATCGTCGATTTATTCCTAATTTCAGCTCTTTAGCCACTCCACTGAGTAAGCTGACTTCACAAGGCAAGAATGCACCGGCGTTCTTTTGGTCGAACGAAGCTAACGAAGCGTTTACTAAATTGAAGGATTGTTTGGTCTCTACGCCGATTCTTTCGTGTCCTGACTACACTAAGTCGTTTGAAGTCCATGCAGATGCTAGTAATGTGGGTGTAGGCGCTGTTTTAACCCAGAACATTGATGGCGAAGAAAAGGTGATAGCCTACATGAGCAAGTCTTTGAATAATCAGGAACGTAATTATAGCGCGACTGAGCGTGAGGCTCTCGCTGTTCTATCTGCGATCGAACACTGGCGTTGTTATCTAGAGAACGGTCAAAAATTTGTTGTCTATACTGATCATTCTGCTTTGAAGTGGTTCCTAAATCTTAATAACCCTACAGGTCGTCTCGCTCGCTGGGGAGTAAGACTTTCTGCTTATAACTTCGAAATTAAACACCGTCGTGGTGTTGATAACGTCGTGCCTGATTCTCTATCTAGGTCGATTCCTGTCGGCGCGATCAACGACGTTGTTCCCATCACGAGTGCGAATTCTTCACCAAGCACTACTGATGGGTGGTATCTAAACATCTATAACGGTTGTCAGAATTCTCCTACTTCATATTCCAACTATATAGTTTCTAACAATAAACTATATCGCTTTGTAAAAAGTCTCAATCCCTTAACTCGTGAGTTCGAATTTAAAGAGGTTGTTCCCGCTGAGCTACGTTCAGAAGTTATAGGTAGCAATCATTCGGAACCCACTTCTGCACATTTAGGTATCTTCAAGACATATAAACGTCTTTGTCTAAAGTTTTATTGGCCTAAAATGCTGAGCGATGTTGCCAATTTTGTCACCAGCTGTCATACATGTAAAGCTTACAAACATCCAACGCATGCACCACTAGGTCTTATGGGTCGTCCAAAACATTGCTCTAGGCCTTTTCAGATGATTAGTATGGATTTAGTCGGTCCACTACCACCGTCTAAAAAACAAAACACTTTTCTCCTCGTCATTACGTGTTGCTTTTCCAAATACTGTCTTTTATTTCCGATTCGTCGAGCTACTGCAGAAATTATTACTAGGATAGTTGAAGAACAGGTGTTTCTTGTACATGGTGTTCCGAGCTGCGTTTTGATGGATAATGGAAAACAATTTTGTTGCAATACTCTGCGTAAACTGTTTAGCGATTATAATATACCTAAAGTTCGTTTTACGCCGAGGTATACTCCACAGGTGAATAGCGTAGAGCGTTATAATAAGACGATTATGATTGCAGTTTCGACCTTCATCGAAGATGATCACAGATCGTGGGATACTAATATTTGTAAAATACAGTTCGCGTTAAACAGTTCTGTTAGCGAGGTTACTGGATATTCGCCGTCATTCATAGTCTATGGTCGAGAGCTTGTTCCATGCGGTACTCATTACGTCGAAATTGATAATAACGATGATGTTCTTTTCGCTCCTAGAGATGTGTATGCAGAGAATCTTGGTTCTCTACGAAAAATCTTTGACAAGGTTCAATCTTGTATTCTACGGGCCTACGAGAGGAATTGTGGACCGTATAACTTGCGTCGTAAGCATGCAGAGTTCAACGTAGGCGATTTTGTTTGGAAGAGAACTTATTATCTCAGCGATAAGGCTAATAGGTTCTCTAAGAAGTTAGCTCCTAAGTTTTTAAAATGTAAGATAATTAACAAGAAGTCGTCATTAGTTTATGAACTTGAAGACATCTTCGGTAATTTTTTGGGCTCTTGGCACATAAAAGATTTAAAGTTAGGTTGTTTTTTTTTTTCTTTTATTTAATTATTACATAACTACTCTATATTGTCAGACTTACTAGTTGATCTTGTGAGCGTTATTCTATTTATTTTATTCTAAATAATAACATTGCTATTTCTAATCTTTAAGGGTCGGTCTGTTTGTTAGTTTTTAACTAAATACTAACTCTTTAGCGCTTGTACTTGTGCCGAGCGATCTGTGTCTGTCTGAGAGCACCTTCTGTCTGAAGATAGGCTGCGACAGCGTTCTGTTTTATTCAATAGTAGTTAACGATTGCTTTATGTATGTAATAAGTATTTTGACCCTTGTATTCTAAAAACCATCTATATCTACAGCTATGTAAAAGTTCTTTATTGTGTAACATTACTCTGCAATGTCTGTTACTTTAGCTTATGGCCTCTTGAACTATAATTCTCTACTTTTTTACTCTTTGTTGTAGAATAGATATTCTACTCTATTATTATTTTCTGTACCCACTAACGGTGCAGGAAGTCTTGAACACTTGAGGGAGCTGCCCCTCATGGTGTTATTCTGCGTTACGATAGTAGCTAAGCTATCGGGGCGTTTATGTACTAAGGTTCTTATTTTAGTTCAAGGGATCTTGCTTATTTTTCAACTTCTGACAGTTAGTCTGGGTGTGCATTTGGCTATAATAATGGCACCCTGTGTGTAAGGCTGTGTTTACACGATGTTAGTGTGAACTCTTGTATGAACTTGTATGAATTCTGATGTCTGATTGTTGGTACGAATGTGTGATGTTTGTATGTAGTTGAGCTAGACTGTTAGTTATATATTTCTCTGACATTGTAGATGGCGAGCTTTAGAGAATTTTATCTTAAGTAGTTAATTTGGTAAGTTAGTTTAGTTTAGTTAGTATCTTAGAGGATTTTATCAGGTAAAATCCTACCCAAACAAGACGGGTATGTAACGTACTACCTCCTTGACCATATTGGCTACTGGCGGATTAGCCAGTTAAAAACTAAAACTATAAAAATTCGGAAATTCGGGTCTGGAATCTCGTCTGGCAGCTGATTGTTTTTTTGAGGCAGACATTGTTTGAGCTCTGAAACGTGAGGTTGTATCTTCTGCATCAATAATTTTTAAGTCACGCCTTTGTTGCGGCGATGGGCTAGTCCCTTTAGTACTGTAATGGAGCTGAATGTTTAGTTGCTGTAAAGTGCAGTAGTTGATTTGAAACTTCCCTACTATCCCCAATCCATGGGTAAGCATTGGTTCGTAGTTAGTCTTTCTTATTTTCGTGTATTTTATACTCTCTATGTATTTCCCTTTTCTATACAGTGTCTATTGGACTGCGGCACTCTTAGATCCTAATTACCCTAGGGCCCTCGTCGGAAGTCTCCGTGTGGGGAGCCGTCGCCTGATAGCTGGGCGCTGTAGCGCTTTTGTATTCCTATCATTCACACTGGTCTCTTTCCAGGGTTCCACGCCGAGGAATAATATCCTCCTGGCGCTAACCGCTAAATCACTTGTTGACGTCTGGAGAAGTGGACCAGTTGGATTGAGTCTACCAAGGAGCTGAAGTCTACAAATTCCCGGCGAGTCCCTATCCAGCGTTTCAACTATATCACCAATATTCGACTCACGACCTTGTGATTAATAAATGTATCTTGAGCCTGCCAATAATCTCTTTTGGTCAGGTTAGAGTTCCACTGTTTCACACTGACCGGGATGTTGACTTGTGAAGTTTTGCACTTGTTTTTCGCAATGTTTGATCGTTGGCGTCACAATACTGTTGGCCGTATTTTACGCTTTGCACGTCGATTTACACCAAGATTCAAAGGTACGCAGTTGGATCGTCGCTCAAAGGTTCATCACGGTCAATTTTATTCCGATTTATTCACTTATCACATCAAAAATAGAAATAATTTACACAACTATGTTTACTTGGCGCCAGTGTTGCCAGGTCAATGAAGCTTGAAGTTTATGTGGCGTCACGGTGAAACTATCCGTTTTTATGACGCAGTTAGGACTCACATGTATTAGACCACTTTTAATCAGCTGATGCGATGTCACCTGATCTTCGCATATTGTTCGGATTTGAAACCGATTATAGCAAAAATAAAGGTATGTGTTTACGCTGTTGACTTCTTGCCACTTATTTCTGCATATCTTGCTCATTGTCGTAAATTCTGCAGCTTCCAGGTCACAAAAACTCTTGTCGTCTTTTAGGTGATACTCTGGTTTCATGAGTTGGCAAAAATGAGTTTGATATAGAACCAAACAGGAACTCATGTCGCTCTCGGTCAAAGGAATGTAAATGTCCCATTTCATCTTTAGCGCAATGTAATCTGACACTGGGACAACACTGATTGCTTGTTGTCCTGTCGCTTCAGATATCGGTATCATTTTATGAATTTCACAACTGTCTCGACTGATGAGTGGCAGTTTTATTTCAAAGAGTAGTACGTCAACCAAAAATCTTAATTTCACTTGTAGAAGTTTATAAATTTTGTACACTTCTGTGTGGAGGTTCTCCAACGGCAGCGATACATATTTGGATAAATAGCTTGCAATTGTCGTCAATTTCTTGATGAGTTGCTCGGGAGTTAACAAATGGTAATCGAACCGACCGTGGTGTAGATCGGTGATAGTATTTAATAATGTGTTTTGAATATTCCGTGGACTGAGTAGCATGTTCCGTAGACTGACTGCTTGCTGTTGTCGCTCCTAAAGTGATGGAACGAATGATGCGATTTCGTTGGGCTTCATCTTTCAGTTGCTTTTCCATAGTATTTTCCCTTTAACAAATTGAACTCTGCCTCTATGATCGAAGTCTGATTTTTCCAAAGCGATGCTATGTGTCTCTTATTGTCTCGAACTAGAGCGATGTCCTTCCTGTATTGTTGGGCAAAATTTTCATCCAATACTCCAAACAATCCATTAGCGAGATATCCGACACCATTAATGAGACCTCGGCGCCGGCGCTGTCTGGCAAGTCGCATGCTCGACGTGTGCTGAGTAAGTAATACGCGATCGTAGTACTCTAGTTCGGATAATCCGTGCCGTAATTGAAGTAGTATGACGGCACAGTGGGCTTGTTCCCGTATCATATTACATGTCTGTTGGAGCGTTTGTGTATATTTGTTGAACGTGTCTATTCCTTCCCAATAAGGTTCCAAGTGGTAATAGTCGACGATTTTCCACTCGTCTTTAATCAGCATCATATCTAAGATCTTGTCGAAATATATCGCTTGTCCTTTCCTGAATTGTGTAACGTTTGTATTGCTGTGAGAATTTCAGACGAGTGTTAGCAGCAGAAATAAAGCTGTTACTACTGCACTGAGGTTGACTGACTGCACTAGTTCGCGTTGGCCTCTGTCCGGTCGCCATAACTACGTCACTTGAATGACGTGGTTTAACCTTCTCGTCGTTTTCTAATAAGGTTGAAATTTTAGTTTTAAATATCCATTCTTGATCTTCAACGTAACGACACGCACGTATCCGTCTTTGCCTTAGTGCAATTCGCTAACTCGACCCATCGCCCACTTTCCTGGCGGTAGATTGTCATCATGTATTAGGACGACGTCGTCGACTTGAATATTACGCTGAGGACTTTTCCACTTGCTTCGGGCAGCTAGTTGTATCAAATATTCTGATACCCATCTCTTCCACAAATCTTGCAATAGTGTTTGTGTTAGGTACCATCTTGTGCGCTGATCATTCTCTTCTCTGTCTCAATCAAGGTAAGAGTTGGTCCGCTGGTTAAGAAGTGAGCGGGTGTGAGATAATTTAAGTCTTCAGGATCTTCAGATAAAGAACATAAAGGCATTGAGTTCATGCAACCTTCATAAGTAAGGCGTTGTTCGCCGATCACTCGCTTCAGGTGGAATTTGAAACTTTTCACCGCTGCCCCCCATAGACCTCCTACTGACGGCCAGGAAGGGGCGTTGAAGTGCCATGTTATCTCCATGTCTGCTATCTCCCTTAGAAATTGATCGTTGATGAGCTCTTGTATCTCCTGAAATTCTTGTTGTAGGCATCTATTAGCTCCAAAGTGGTCCCATTATCACTGTAAAATGTCCTGGTTTTCATTTGCGCGCTGCCATTCTTCTTATAGCGGCGAGGAATGAAGATGTTGTCAGGTCGGAAACCAGCTCTAGATGCACTACCTTGGTCACCATGCATACGAAGACTGCTACATATCCCTTGGTGGTCTTGGTACCACGTCCCTTGTTGGATTTTATGTAGAGATGTCCCGTGTAGTCAACGCCGGTATGCAGGAAAGGACGAGATGGGTTGATCCTTGATTCAGGTAAGTCTCCCATTATTTGATGATTTTTATTAGGGTTGTGTTTCTTGCAAGTAATACACTGACGAATAAACTGCTTAGTGGTGCACCGCCGTGGTAGGTATGTTCATGCGCTTGCAAAATAATTAACTCCGTCAAGCGGCTTTCTTGAGGCAAAATTACAGGCTGTTTCATCTCTGGATTAATGTGTGCAAGTTTCAGTCTTCCTCCAACTCTGAGCAAGCCTTGTTCATCGAGGAAAGGTGTGAGACACAAAATCTTGCTTTTGGGTGACACTTGTTTGCCATTTTTAAGGTCATTTATCTCTCCGTGAAATTCCCTTCCTTGAACATCCTTTATAATCATCTCAGTAGTTTGTCTACTTTCCGCCAGTGTAATGTAAGGCTCATATTTTCTGTCTTGTTTCCGACTTGTGAATCGGCGTATCCACGACAGCACATGTACTACCTTGATGAATGAGCTGTACTTGTTTAACAACTCAAGTACAATATTGCTGTTTCTTGTTACAGCCTGTACAGTCGCTTTCATTGGTTTGGCCTCTTCATCAGTCGAATAAATCTTGCTCAACCTTTGTTTTTATTAAAGAATTTTAGCCAAGTCGGTCCTTGCCACCAAAGATGATCTTGTAGTTGTGTAGCGTCGAGCCCTCTGCTAGCACAATCTGCGGGGTTTTCGGCAGATTTGACGTACCGCCAACATCACGCGGGTATAACTTGAGTAATCTGTTGCACCCTGTTGCCAACAAACTGCTTCCAGCGCTGGGGCTGACCTTGAAACCAGCCTAAGATGGCAGTCGAATCCACCCAAATATACATGGTTGTGTAGCTCTCTCGCTTATCAACGACACTTGTGAGTCTTGATCTATGAGCGCACGCAAAGTATGTTGAACTCCGTTGCTAGCTTGTACTTTGACCAACGCTGTCGCAAGCAAAACTTCGTTTGCTGACGCTTTCTGAGTTGTTTCGAATGACTGTTGCGCAACATGCGTATTACCGCTGGTTTTAGTTCAATGTTGGGTCCCGAGCGGCATATTTCTTTGGGCTTGATTGTTGAAAGCTTCATGTAGAATGGTATTATGATAGCCATTACATTCAAGGTAGCGCTTTGTTGATGAACAATCTTTCCCTTTATGTGAATAGAGACAATTACTACATTTGTTGAACTTCGTAATTGTTTTCTTTTGCGTCGCAGGATCCATTCCTCTGAACTGTGGGCAATAATAGACCCCGTGATATTGAGCGCAAACCGGACATTTTATCTGATTTCTTGATTGATTATTCGATGTGGCTTTGTTGCTTGAGTAGTACTGTTTGAATCGTGATCCGTTGTTGGAGGTCGACGATGCAGAAGGTTGATTGTTATACGACTTTTGAGTTGCATTTTCCTGTTTTCGCCTTGATGCTTCTAATGCAGTAAATTTTAATTCCAGATATTTCAGTAATTCATCCAATCGTGTTATCTCTCTCGGTTTTTTTAACGTAGACATGTAGTCATTGTGTGTTTCCGAGTCTAGTTTTGATGATAACAGATGTATAATGATATAATCCCAAGTATAAATGTTGATACCCAAATTTTTTATGCCGTTCAGACATTCTACCGTTACGTCAAGCAGTCTCTTGAGGAGACCCGATGTGCTTTGTTGCAGAACGGGGAGAGACATCATAGTATTCATAAGGGTTGTGAATATTAGCTTCTTGTTATTGTATCGATGGTTGATGATGTCCCAGCAGGTGACGTAATTTTCGGAGCTTATCTGTAGGCGCTGGGTGAGGCGTTCAGGTTATCCCTTAATTTTGCTTTTTAGAAACTGTATCTTCTGCGCACTTGATAGGCAGGGATTGTTGTGAATGGCCTCCGTGAAAAGATCTTTAAAGGATGTCCACTGTTGAAAGTTGCCATGAAAAACAAGAATGTCGAGTTTTGGCGTGGACTTTTCACGGTGAGCCACTGACCACAGCTTGTTATTGATCTCTCTTTTAATATCACAGTAGCTCGTCTCGTACTTGGTGAAGGTCTGCTCATAATATTTTTTTCTTCCCCATGGAGTTCGCTATCAATGTCCCAATGAAGTTTATCGATAGTTGCCCACCGTGCTTCTAAGTTCTTGAGTAGGTCGTCGAATTCCCATTTTTCTTTTAC
This sequence comes from Argyresthia goedartella, assembly GCA_949825045.1. Lineage (NCBI taxonomy): Eukaryota > Metazoa > Arthropoda > Insecta > Lepidoptera > Argyresthiidae > Argyresthia > Argyresthia goedartella. The sequence continues at coordinate 17,015,302 of OX463826.1, forward strand.
TTCTGATAAGTGGATGTTTGACAGTGTGTGGGAAGGCTTTGAAGTTACTTGTTTGCCGGCGCAACATCTCCTCTAACTTGCTGGGATTATTTTGCGCAGAGTCGGTGTGTAGATTGTTCTGCCTAGGATGCTGCTGACTTGATTCACCGCTTGACTTATCTTCTCCCACCACTTCAACCGTCTTAGGAATTAATAGTGGCGTAGGTAGTTTTAGGGAAAACGCGGGGCTCTTGACGATCGACTCCCTTATTTCTTGGTAAAAAGATTGGGAACGCTCGTATTGATTGGCAGTGAAGTAGTCGATATCTTGATTTTCAGCAATCATTAACTGCTCATGATTCCGTTGAAACTCAGCCCAATACTTATCTGAAGTCTCCACCCTCCTTTTGATATAATCAGCTGTCTGACGAGATTGGCCTTTCTTGTAATTTGACCACAGCTGATTTATTCCGTCAATAATTTGCTGCTGATTTTGCAACAGGTAGACGAATTCTTGGCTTGTCTCCATTATGGCTCAGTTGCTAGATATAAGTATTTTTACACTTGTTTGATAATTCCTTGATGAATTTCTTGATAAAATCACTTGTTTGATAGTTCCTTGATGAATTTCTAGATAAAATCACTTGTTTGATAGTTCCTGTTCCCTTGATGGAATTGAGTTCCTTTTCATTCGCTTTTTACGGGTTTCTTGATAAAAGTTGTTACTTGATTAACTTGTAGAGCTTGATCTCTTGTTAAACTTGGGAGAGCTTGTTCTCTTGATAAAAAACTTCTTATGGCTTGAATCCTTGATCGCTTGGTCGTGCGTGTCTAATTCTTTTGTATTCCTCACCTATAACCTTTTGCGCTTTCTCAACTCCACCGGGGATTGCCGCTGGTGGCAGGCCAGCTGAACCGATTCGCAGTCACACGATTAAAACACAAAGTAACACTAAACATAGGTTTCGAAGGACCACTTAATGTACGAGCCCTTGCCTGCGGTACCTTAAACTTGATTCTGATGATGATTGGTGGAACAGGAAATAAGAGTGACAATTTGATAAATCAATTTATTTGTAATGATTACAATTGGTGCGCACTTATTGATAGACGAATGTGAACTGATCGATAATTCTAACTTACAAAATAATGAAAACAATTAAAGCTGACGTTAAAATATCTGACGATGCACGATGAAATCGTACACTCACATACATTATGTTTTCATAGATATATTGACTTGCAACTGTAAGGACGTTGGTTTCTATGAAGAAATCTCTCAAAGCCTCTCTGTCACCTAGCTTATAAATAAATCGGATCGCTCTCTTCTGCAAAATGAAGATGGTCTCAATGTCAACAGCCCGTCCCCATAGTAGTATGCTGTAGGATATAATACTATGGAAATAACTAAAATAAACAAGTCTAGCAGTTGCAACGTCAGTCAATTCCCTGATTCTTTTAACTGCATATGCTGCGGAGCTAAGTCTATATGCTAATTTTACAATATGGGGACCCCACTGTAGTTTGGCATCAAAAGTGCTGCCCAGAAATACAGTTTCATCCACTAGTTTTAGTTTGCCTTTCCCCGACACAATGTTACTCTAAACTTGCCTTACATTAGGTAAAGTTAATTTTATGCATTTTGTCTTTTTTGAATTCAGAAGCAAGTTTTTGGCAGTAAACCAGTCTGGTACTCGCAAGAGAGCATTATTTGTTTCCTGTAAGTCATTTTCCTGTCTCCTAATAAAAAAAAAATGTGACCTGTCATCTGCAAATAATACTATCTCTGAAATGTTTTGTACCATGAATGGCAAATCATTTACATACACGAGGAAAAGGAACGGACACAGAATAGAACCCTGTGGGACTCCCATCTTCACCTGAGAACCCGACGATTTTGTCCTATTAAAATTTTAGTTACTTTCATGGTGTCATGTCCTATGCTATCTTGTTTCGGTACTTTTAAGTGATATGGTTGTGTAGTCCGGTCAACCGGACTATGGAAAATTTGTTTTTTCTGTGGTACGGTTGATCGGACCAAGAAATTATTTTAATCTTCCTTAGTCCGGTCAACCGAACAGTGGAAAACAAAAACGTAATTTTCCCAGATGGGTTGGCAGATGCACAACTTCACATAATATTTATGATTTTGACAGATGACACTATTTTGACATGTGTTATGATTATGACATATCGTGACAAACAAAACTGGCATCGAAAATCATGACACCTGTCCAAATAGTGATTACTGACTACTGACAGCTGTCACTATTATGACAGGTATCATGATTTTGAGGGGTAGAAGGATAATAATTTATAACATTTATAAATAATTCTACTGCTCTGGATATATTCTTAGCAAACTCAAATCGTGGATACGCCAGCCAGATGAAAGACGGAGAATCACCGCAGTACATTTTGACGTTTTATACAAATTGTCTGGCTCTGGATTCTTCTTAGTAAGGTGACTAGCGAGGTCGTCAACGTCCCATACAGGAGGTTCCTCCTTCTCGCTACCGCGTGTGCGAGCTTTATGGGTTGTCTTTATTCGGATCGCAAAAAGTTGATACCACCGATCTATGTTCGAGGATTGTGCTGAGCTAGAGCTTCTCCTTTTGTTGAAGGTCGGCTAAGAACTGCGCTAGGCTAGAACCGCTTGGTTAGAAATGTCCATCGCTGCCACGCTGGTTTGTACGTTTTTAATGTTAGCTTTCGCCAGCTGGCCGCGAGCAAGGACCTTTAAGATAAGATAAGATAAGATAGGATAAGATAATGCTTTATTCCATATTACTCCCTAAAGAAGGGTGAACCCTGTGTTTTAGGATGAGTAGAGCGCTCTTCCCGCAGAGTAACATAGCGGTACATAACAAGTTTTTTATCTTGTCGACATCAAAAGTAGATAACCTAGCAAAAGGTAAAAATATAAATTAAAACTAATAATAAGAAATTACAGAAAAACATGATGAGAAAGTTTGTGTGTGTGGATAGAGAAGTTGTATGTGTGTGTAGTGTATGTATGTATTTCAGCGTAGTGGGTAGTGCATGTTAGTGTACATATATAACTTTATACTAAATTTCATTCTATTTTTCATGTTTTAAGTTACGACGTGATTGAGAAAATACTTTCAGTTTCATCATACGTTTTAGTTAGGAGCCATTTGGAAACTATTTGTTTGCATTGAAAATGATTTGTATGATAAATATTGAGTAGTCTGTTCAATTTATTATAGATGAAGGGGCCAAGAAATTTATAAAATCTTGTCATAAAGCTTGTATGCGCTGCAAAGGTGTCACAAACGATGTCCTTCCGACGTTTATAAATAGTTAGAAAGGGCACACTTTTATGTTGTAACAAAACTATACTCATAACAAAAAGTTGCCTAACAGATAAAACCTCACAAAAACTGTATAGATCAGCAGTAGGGAAAAGGATTGGTTTGAAGGTGCATACTTTTAAAATGGATCTTTGGGCACGTTCGAGTTTGAGAATAGTTGTTTTATGTGTACCCCCCCAACATGAGATGCAGTATCTCAGAAGAGATTCACACAGTGCATAGTAGATGTTTTTGAGAAGGGTAGGTTCGGCAACATGTCTTAACCCTTTAAAAATATATATTAGTTTACGAATTTTGGAACTGAGAATTTGAACGTGTTTTTTGAAGTTGAGATTTTGATCAACTATCTTTGCTTGTCTTGTCAGTCCAATCAACTATAAACGGCTTCCACCTCGGCATTTCCATACTTCTAGCGTCATTTCCAATGCTCGCGCAGGGGGCTGTCATGTCGACACATCTATCAGGACTTATTGGGTGTTCCTGATCGTGAAGGGCGGTACAACTATGCGATTTTTTAAGTCGGGCCTCCAATACACGTTGTCCCACCTCGGTACTACGATCAGAAATGTTCCGTGCGCTATGTTCATGTGCGGCAAAACTCGGGAAATTAAGTAAGCATGGGAGAATATACACGCTAGCGTGAAATTCTGTAGTTGTCTACCACATGAGCTGCTCTGGATGCCAACAGATCGATTACAGGGTATCTCCATTTCGCAAATATTATGTCTGTGACACTTTCAAGTAAGTGCCATTCCGGTGGGGTCTCTGCCGTGACATATGGTCGGCATCAGTGTTGTTGCCTGGGATGTGATTGATAGTCAGATGAATGTCCCACTCGGCCAATATTAAAATTAAAAATTAAATTGAATTAAAATGAAAACAAAATAAATAAATAAACATGTATTCGATCTAAAATATAAAAATATAAAAAAATTCAAATAACAAAAGATTTTTTTTTTATGTTTCTTAAAAACTATTATAGTTTTACAATATATTTTTATGATATCTTGTACCGTGTATTGTATTGTATTGTATTATTATAAAGTGATGTATTATGTTAGTATGTGTAGTATGTTATTAGGTAAGATTTAATTAGATCAGTCATACAGCAACAAGGTTCCGCACAGAACAAAACAGTTTCCTGTATGCAGTTCTATGCACACCGACTTATGATGATAGAGAATCGTTTCAATACTTTACATTATTACCGAGATTTGTTCAGTCAATAATGCGTTGACATGATGGCTAAAATGATATAAGAAAGATTGAATTTTATATCCCGTAACCAACAAAAGTTAAGAGCTGACGATTATATACATTTAAGAGATGCTTTAAATAGAGATGCTAATGTAAATGCTGCAAATATTGGTCAACACGTTATCTTGCCCTCATCTTTCACTGGCTCGTCGCGCTATATATACGAAAAAACCCAAGACGCTATGACATACGTGCGAAATTACGGAAGTCCTGACTTATTTGTTACCTTCACTTGCAACCCCAAGTGGGAAGAAATAAAGCAAGAACTTTTTTCTGGGCAGCAATCTTTCGACCGACACGACATAATAGCAAGGGTCTTTCATCTAAAAAATGAAGAAACTTATTAAACTATTTACAAAAGAAGTTTTCGGAAAAGTCAAATGTCACATGGTCAGTGTCGAGTGGCAGAAACGAGGTTTACCACATTTTCACATGTTGATTTGGCTAGAAAATAAAATACAACCTGACGAAATTGACAAGATTATAGCTGCAGAGCTACCCGATACAGATAATGATCCGGCGTTGTTTGATATTGTGACAAAGAACATGGTACACGGGCCGTGTGGAGAACAAAATCCAACGTCGCCGTGTATGAAAAATGGTATTTGCTCAAAAAAATACCCACGCCGTTTTGTCACTGATACCCAAACCGGAGAAGATGGGTACCCTGTTTATCGACGCCAAAACGTCGATCACGGCGGTCAGGTGACCACCATGACTATTCGTGGAAGGACTATTAAAATAGACAACACATGGATCGTCCCGTACTCTCCAATTCTCTGTCAAACTTTTAACGCCCACATAAACGTGGAGTATTGTCATTCCGTTCAGGCTCTAAAGTATATCTGCAAGTATGTGAATAAAGGGTCTGATCAGGCAACATTTGGTGTAAGACATGCTCATAATGAAGTTGAGAGTTATGTAAACGGAAGGTACATAACTACATCGGAAGCGGTCTGGAGGCTGTTGGAATTTCCTCTCCATGACAGACACCCTACTGTTCTGCAGTTGGCCGTACATTTAGAAAACGGCCACAGAGTATACTATTCACCAGCTAATGTGCAAAGCATTGTTGAAAATCCACCAAAAACAACTCAGACTCCTTTCTTTGAATTGAGCAATTCCGACAACTTCGCAAAAACATTACTTTGCCATGAAGTTCCCCACTATTATACCTGGGCTAATCACAAATTTTCCCGAAGAAAACGCGAAGAAGATGTTGCTGGTCATCCTGGAATAAAAAAATGTCCTGCTTTGGGAAGAGTATGTAGTGTGCACCCTTCTCAATCGGGGTGTTTATTTCTTCGAGTTTTGCTTCACCACGTACGTGGCCCCACCTCATTTCAGGACTTAAGAACTGTGAACGGAGTTGTCAAAGAAACATTGGTATGTTTCTTGGCACCTCTCTCACGGCAAGCAGCTTGGTAGCTGCTTGCCGTGAGAGAGGTTTGTTAGAAGACGATAACCAGTGGGAAAACACTCTACGAGAAGCCTCAATTTCTCAATGTCCTTTGGAGTTGAGGGAGTTGTTTGTGGTGATATTGTTATTTTGTTACCCATCTGAACCACTCAGTTTGTGGGAAAACTTCAAAGACGATTTATGTGAAGACATAGAATACGACAGCAGAATCAGGATTTTACTTTACCCTATAATGATGACATGTACAATGAAGGTCTATTACAAATAGAAAATAGACTTTTAGAACTAAATGAGAAAACCTTGATTGATGATTTTGGTTTACCTTCTCCAATTCGGCCATATAACAATGCATCGGACATAATACTGATACGTTCGTACGATACCAATGAGTTGTCAGTTTTTATTAATGAAAATATACCGAAATTAGTCAGAAACCAGAGACAAGCTTTTGATGCAATAATTGACAGTGTGCTAAATAACAGAGGTTTAATTTTCTTTCTTGACGCCCCGGGAGGCACTGGCAAAACGTTTCTTGCAAATTTGGTATCGGCAAAAGTAAGACAATCCGGGAGAAATGGACTAGCCGTTGCCTCTTCGGGGATTGCCGCTACTCTGTTAAATGATGGGAAAGCAGCACACTCCACCTTTAAGCTACCTCTGACAGTCTCACTAGAGCAACAGTCAGTTTGTTCCATACGTAAAAATGGGCCACTCGGGAAACTTTTACAAGAAACATCTTTAATTATATGGGACTAATGTACCATGAGTCATAGAGCTCATATTGAAGCAGTAAACCGAACGCTCAAGGACCTCAGAAACTCTGATGCTGTAATGGGTTATGGCTGAAATGGGCGTTACTTTTGTTTTCGTGGGCGATTTTCGGCATACACTGCCTGTAGTAACAAAAGGAACACACGCCGATGTCATCAGAGCATGCTTAAAATCATCTCACTTATGGAGTTCGGTTGCATCTCTCAATTTACGAACAAACATGAGAGCCCATTTGAGCGACAACGACAATGACGACTTTCCGCGTCAACTACTCAATCTTGGCGAAGTAAAAATTGTCTCTCCTAACACCAACAGCAATGACATTAAACTTGACGAGACATTAGGACACATATTGCACAGGTTGGAACATCTTATTGACGCAATATATCCCGGTCTTGAAAATTTATTGGAGAGAGATTATCATTGGCTTTGTTCTAGGGCAATAGTGTCACCCAGAAACGATACAGTGAATGAAATAAATAAACTCATTTTAGAGAAAATTCCCGGTCAGGTCAAACACTATAAGTCTATTGATACGGTGTGTAATATTGAGGATACAGTGCACTATCCCCAAGAAATTTTAAATTCTTTGAACCCTTCTGGCTTACCTCCTCACGACCTTGTGTTAAAAGTTGGCATTCCTATCATGCTATTGAGAAACTTGAGCCCACCCAACATGTGTAATGGGACAAGGCTGCTTACAAAAGAGTTACGGGACAATATAATCGTGGCGACCATTCTCACAGGGCCAGCAGTGGGACAACTGGCTTATATTCCGCGGATACCCATGATTCCCACTGATTTATCCATACCGTTTAAAAGGCTACAGTTTCCAGGGAAGATCTCTTTTGCCCTTACTATTAACAAGACCCAAGGTCAAACATTCTCTGTGGTGGGCATTGACCTGAGAAAGCCATGTTTTTCCCATGGGTAGTTATATGTTGGCTTATCTCGGATTGGAACTCCTGATAGACAATATATTTTGCTACCAAATTATAACATTACATCCAATATAGTTTACAGAGAAGTTTTGAACAATTAAAATTACCATAAGCAAACTAACTTTTCCCGCGACTTGGTCCTCATAGAATTCGTTTACCGCAAATCCCGCAGAAAATGTTTTTTCTTTCGGACAGAGTTACTTTCTAATTTTGTATTAGCATGCAAATACAAACTATACCTACGTATAACTCTCCTTTTGGCAGTTAGAAATTAAAACATAACACTCTGTACTAAAAAGGATTATTAACATTATGCCCAACGAAGTGGGCACGGGTCAGCTAGTAGCTGATAAAATTATTCTGTAGTAAAATCTTCTTTAGAATTCTTATGTTTTTGCCGTCCAGCCGGATCCGCAAGATACTTCCGTAAGCCACATATTTTGCCATAGTTTTTCACCAGGAAATCTAAAATTAAAAGGGTAATATTTAATTACACATGATTTTTCCCACATCAATGTTACTTTGTGGAAAAGGTTCATAAATACAGCTCAAATCATTGCAATTAAGCACTATTATGTCTTACTATACAATTTATTTATCGATAATATATTTTTTCATCACTATCGATATTTCTTGGACTTTGTGCTAAATAAATTATTGTAAATACGCTATTATAAACGTATTTCTGACATTTCTTGGCCGAAATAATTTGGGAAATCCTCGGCTATCCTAATGTTTCCAACACAATGTATAAAATACAAGAAAATCTACGAAATAACATCAATTAATATTTACCTGTAGTAGCTGATGAATTCGCCTAAGTTTTATGATTTCTAATGTAACTTTTACTCTGTATGCTAGCGCACTACATGGCAAATGACTTTCTTATCCAATTTCACAATTAGACGACAACTAGCGCGCGTATTACAATACCAACCATTATCTCACTGATCACTTTTATAATTAAAATAACGTTTCAATTTGAAAAATCCTGTCTTTGTTTATGTTATGACTATGACAGATGCTGTTCGATGCAATTGAAGAGTTTGTTGTTGTCTGACAAACTATATGTATTGCGAGTATTACCTAATTCTGTGTAGTAAAAATAAACCAAACCATCAACAAAAGTGCAGGTACGCAATCCAAATTTGACGTTACATCTTTTTGAGCGAAGAGTTTCGTCTATCTGAGGAAAGAATGGACCTGAAAATGTCAATGATGATGATGTCAGAGACCTCAGATAAATAAAACTCTTTCTTAAACTCTTGCTTTGCTTAGGTACCTACTCTGTGAAGGAGATTTTTTTTTAGTTATAACCTCAGAACAATAACAATGTAAAAGCCGTGAATGGGTGAATGAAAATTAACAACCTTACTTCTAAAAATTGTTTAATTCACTATTTAAGTATGACTTAACTAATAAATGAATTAACCCTAATTCTTATAAACACAAGTTTAAGTAATGCTTCACTAAACTGTGCAATAAGCGAGATTTAATGTTGCCACACCACGAAAGCAGAAATAAAAAAACAAAAAAGTGACCACAGACTATAATGTCATTTACCGTGAACACACGTTCATTTAAAACATTGGCCTTAAAGGACTAGTTTCCAGGGCCGTACAACCCAATAAAGATATAATCAAGACTAAACTAGTCTTGTGTATTGATGGGTAACTAGCTCCAAATTGCAACTCGGTTAAATCGGTTTGAAAAACAAAGCAAACCGGTTTGTAAACCGGTTCAAATCGATTTGGGGCCAAACCGGCGAATATTTACAAAAGAGCGAAAACCGAATCGCCCGATGCAACTTTTACGATTTGAAACAAAAACTTCTAGTCGCCTACACAAGTCGGAAAAGGTTCAAAGTGCGCGCGAAACGTCTTGACCAACACATCACTCAACCAAGTAGGTACAGCAAACAAAACTCGCGCGCGAACGAATCGCACCTACAAATCGGTTTACACTAATCTTTGAACCGAGTTGAATCGTTCGAACGTCAAACCGGTTTGAACCGAGTTACCCATCACTAGTCTTGTGCCTGCTCGGTCATCAGAGAAAGCGCTCCGTACTAGGACATTTCAGTCAGTGTACTAGTACGCTCTAACAGCTCTATTAGTAGTATTAGGACGTTGGATCTTAAGAATAAAAAATATGCCTGCTCAGTCATCTGAGAGCACTCCGTACTAGGACATTTCAGTCAGTGTACCAGTAAGCTCTAACAGCTTTATTAGTACTATTAGGACGTTGGATCTTAAGAATAAAAAATGGAGCTATAGGTTAACCTTTCCTTTCGTGCAGAGCAGAAACTTGAGCAATATTATACTCTGTGTTGTAATTTGGAAATATAGTGGTCTAATATGGGAATGAAAATATTGGTGTGATTGCTTGGAATGTTTATTTTGAAGTGACAAAGATAAATCTAAATAAGGTAAGTTCGCCTAATAAGGACCAGGTTTTTGTAAATCTTTATAAATCTGATTTAAGAAGTATTTTAACTTAAAAAACATATGAAATGTACAAATTGCCTATAATAGAAATAAAAACATTAACCAAAAATCATGAATCCAAAGTAAATTTATGACAAAAATTGTTTTTAAAAAGCTTGTCAATGGACCTTATTATGAATAGGTGATCTCAATAAGGCCCATTCCTGCTCCTTAGATAATTCCGAAACTACATAATTTAATTCTTTTATTTCATATTTTTTGTTAACTGTTACAATTGTTTTTGTCATTGCAGATGGATTAATCCAAAAATTCATAAGAATTGTAGTGTTGGTCCTTAAAAAGTCTATAGAAACTTAAAAGCAGAATAATAGATTAGATTTATGTCTTTTATTAAAACACGGTTTTGTATTGTATTGATAATAATAATAATACCTTGGACACTATTTACACACATTGATCTAGCCCCAAACTAGGATTCCCTGTATCTTCGGTGCTAGACAACGATACACATACTTATATAGATAAATATTATACTTAGATAGATAAACACCCATGACTAGGGTACAAGTATCCGTTATCATCAAACAAATATTTGCCCCCACCGGGACTCGTACCCGGGACCCTTGGTTTCGTAGGCAGGGTCACTGCCGACTCGGCCATTCGGGTCGTCATTGATATTTACTAAGTGAAACTATTTTAAGCATAAAACAACATATTAAGGAACATTTTCAGTCATTAGCCCTTGGGCCTTATTAAGTCTTTAGAAATCACATTTTTGGCGGTGGGCCTTATTTGGACCTATCAAATAATAAAAATAAATTGAACTCAGAAAACTCAGTGACACAAACTGGTCTTAGTAATTGAGAGCAACATAAGCAACATAATTTTGAAATTAAATCAAGACAGGGTTATGCCATGTCCAAAAATGCACGTAACAATAATTTGTCACTAACTCATTCCTAAGTTCTTGTAAGTATGTACCTACATATTAAATATTAGGAACTTTAAAACTGAAAACAAAAGATAAACTCAAAACAAAACTTACTTAACAAATCAGATCAAAACAAATAATAGAAATATCTCTAACTCAGGAAACTCAACAAACTGGTTTTAGTAATTGACAACAACATAATTTTGAAATTAAATCAAGACAGGGTTATGCCATGTCCAAAAATGCACGTAACAATAATTTTTCACGAACTCTTTCCTAAGTTCTCATAAATATAAAGTAGTGAAACGGCATTACAAAAATAAAACTAAAAAATATTTTTCTGATTAACAAGAAGTCATTCTAAAACTTACAAGCAATCCGGACATATAAAATCATCTAAATCTTCTTTTGTTAGGCCTACACATTCCTCGTGATACCACAAAACGCAGATTTTGCACTGACGCATATCTGCCACATTATTACTTTTGCAAGCAGGACAGTACCAGTCTTCCTTAAGTTTTTTAGATTTATGTATTTTTGTCTTCCGTGTCGAATTCTCTTTGCTTTCATTTTGTTGTTTAGCTTTAGACTTAGATGTTGTAGTAACACTTTTGTAAGTGTTTTGTTTTTGTTGGTACTCTGCTGTCTTTTGTTTGTTAACTTTAAAGTTTTTGTGCCCTTTTTTGGTTTGTTCTTCATTTATTTCTTTTTCTTGGTTGATTTTTGGTTTTTCTCTGCTTCCTTGTCTTTGAATAAATCTTTGGTTATGCGTTGTCCTATGTAATTAATCGCTTTGCGCCTTGGCTTTGCCTTAGTTTGGGCATAATTAGGAGTCGGAATAAATTGTTGAAAAGGTGTCCTTTGCACACTAGAAACGTTTTGCTTTTCGCTAAATCTTGATAATGGGGTATCGTCATCATCGGAACTGTCTGTCACCATCACCTTTGATCCAACATGTTTCTGAATTGGTATCTCATTTTGTTCTTCGTCAGATGCCGTAGAGGATGACGTATAAATTCTGATATTCCCAACATGTTTCTGAATTGGTATCTACTTTGTTCTTCGTCAGATGCCGTAGAGGATGACGTATAAATTCTGATATTCCTTGCTGGTGGACGACGAAGGTGCAATCCTGAAGGGCCAGGAACGGGAGTACTGTAGCGAACATGCAATCCTAAAGGGCCAGGAACGGGAGAATCGTAGCGAATATTCTCCATTGGAAGAGCTGTAATCCACTATTTTTTAAAAAGTTTGATTAGCCTGTTCCACTTGTTTTTTTGCTGAAGTTAGATTTTGAGTTGAGTTATCTTCATCATAGAAAGTGACATCTGGGTCGACGGTGTCATGTGGGACTTGAATACATTCGGGAGAACTTGGTGCCGTCACTGAAATTTGAGCTGAGTTATCTTCATCGTAGAAAGTGACGTCTGGGTCGAAGGTGTCATGTGGGACTTGAATACATTCGGGAGAACTTGGTGCCGTCACTGAAATTCCAGTAGACGGCGCGAAAGCTTCTTCTGGGATCGCACTTGGGTCCCAGGGGTATAGACCAGTTGCCCTGAATCCACTCTCAATATTGCTTTGAGTCATGCACTTTGGCCAAACCTTTGTCAAGATTTTATTGAAACGAGCTTTAGTGAGCTTTTTTTGTGGGTTTGGGTAATTAAACTGTAATATCTGTTCGTCCCAAAAGTGCTCGAAAGACTTGTTGATAGATTTGTCGAGTGGTTGCAGCTCGTGGGTGGTGTTTGAAGGTAAGCAATAAAGGACTATGTCCTGTTTTTCCGCTGCATCAACAATGTCGCAACCTAAATGCGATGAAGCTCCGTCGAAAACAAGAAGGCACTTGCCTGGAGATTTGTATTTTGCCAAGTGGTTGATAAAGTCCACGAATAGTTCAGTGTTCATAGAGCCTTTTGGAGCCATTTTGACCAAGGTCCCCGGGGGTAAATTTTCTTTAAACTCATCATGCATTCTCTTGCCCTTGAATAGGATCATTGGGGAAATTGCCATCCCAGCAGCATTTACGCAGATAGCAACAGTCACATTTTCTGCATGCTCTTGAGCTATTAGATGGACCCTGCGTGAACCTTTCTCAGCCAATACTTGTGGTTGCCGATGAACTGTGAGCCTGCACCCCTTTTCATCAATATTATATAGACGTTCCGGATTTTCGTCTATGTTAAGGTCGTCATATATTTCCCGGATTGCTTTGAAGTGCTGTTCAACTATAGGCTTATTTAGCTTTTGAGCCCTAGCTGGATTCATAAATTGTGCTTTACGTTTTGAAATATCTTTATTTCTCGCTAGGAAGTTTTTGAGCCATTTTCTGCCAGCTGTCGATTTTTTGTCACTAAAACAGTTTTTGATGTTGTGTTTCTTACAAAACAAATAAGCGTGTCTACGTATTAGTTTTGGGGTTAAGGGAACTCCTATTTTTGAAAACCTCTTTATTCTCTCCGCCAAATCCTTTTCTTGCGCTTCCGTAAAAATAGCTTTTCTTCCCATCCTCTTTACTGCACTTCCAGACTTTATATGATTCTTAAGAGTTCGTCGTGGTATATTGTATTTCAAAGCGACCGCACGCTCCGACATCCGGCTATTCTTTATTTCTTCTAATGCATTCTTCATATCGCTTTGAGACCATCCTATTCCGCGCTTTTTTTTGGTTGTTGGTTCCATATTTCTTGCACTAAAACCAAAAATGTTATTATGAAAATAAGCCGAACAGAGTTTTTATACACCTAATAAGGTCCGGTCCTTATTTGGTGACAAGGACGTGGTCCTTGTTAGGCACTTCGCCATCCTGCAGAAAACTAATCAAAATCGACAAAAAAAATGTTCTTTCAATAACCTTACCTTCACAATCCACGCCTAAATGTTACTTATTCCTTTTCATGTACAAACTTCTTGCCAAAACGAAACAGAAACACTTGAATTAATCGAATAACACCAACAAATTTTATAAAATGACCTACGCGTCGTGACGTGAACTGCATCGACAGGCATGCTGACAAAATGGCGGCTTAAAACCCAAGTAATGCCAATGCGCTTCAATGATTGGTTAATGAGGAGCGTCGGCGCGAAATTTGATTTCAATTTAGTATCGGGAGCGGGATTTTTGAAATGGTGGCTCTTATTAGGAACCGGTCCTTATTAGGCGAACACACCTTACAAACATTGAATATTAGAAAATATGTCAGAAAGAATATGTCTGAGATTTATGAAGTAAACTTAAAAGAGTCTACACAACAATGATTATAGCAGTATCTACAACAGCCGCCCTTAATCGATGTTGTGCTCGACAAATAAAAAAAAACTTAAGTTTGTAGTCCTAAACCAACTATACACCTTTTGTGTGTAACAGGCCCAAGTGGCTTAGTTAGGACATCTGCAGGCATATCACTACTACATAAGTATTCGAGAACAACAATATTACAGGATACCTTTTCCCTGATAAAGTGAAATCTGGTATCTATATGCTTCGTCCTGTTGTGGTGTATTGGATTTCGAATGAGGTTGATGGCACTCTGGCTGTCAGAAGCTAACCTAACTGGGGTAAGTTTACCTGTTATTTCGTGAACGAACCGACGTAAATAACACGCTTCCTTTGTGGCGGACGCTAGCGCCATATATTCCGCTTCCGTGGACGACAGAGCGACAGTAGGTTGCTTCCTTGATTCCCAGCATACTGGTCCTCCACTAAGCTTGAAGGTATAGCCAGTATATGACTTCCTATCAATCGGACAGTTTGCCCAGTCTGCATCACAATAGCCTCTTAAAGGTTCTTTACATCTTCTGCAAACCAAAGAGTAATTTAAAGTACCCTTCAGGTACTGTAGAACCCTTTTTGCAGCATTCCAATGTTCCTTAGTGAAACACGTATTGAACTGACTTAAATAGCTCGTTACATAAGCTATGTCCGGGCGAGAGTTCACTGTCAAGTACATAAGACATCCTATTAGATTTTGGTAAGGATACTCACCAATTTCACCATCAGTTCTCTTTTCCATTGGTTTTTTTTTTACCAAAGGAGTACTAACAGTCTTACATTCACGCATATTGAACTTATCTAGCAATGTTAAAATATAGTTTGACTGATTTATTTGGATGCTTTCAGAATCCTATCTTATTTGTAATCCCAAATAAGACTTCAATATTCCCAGATCTTTAATTCCAAAGAATGTTGACAAATTTTTCTTGACAATGTCAAACGTCAAATCAGATTTATGAAAGACAATAATATCATCGACAAATATACCCAAGATTACGAGTTCTTGACCAAAAAGTTTAGTATACATGCAGGGCTCTGAAGGAGTTCCTATAAAACCTATTTTTAATAATGTGTCATTTAACTTTTTGTTCCAAGCTCGAGGGGCCTGCTTAAGGCCATAGAGGGATTTCTTCAGCAAACAAACCTTGTTTTCCTTGCCTTTTTGTATAAATCCAAAGGGTTGCTCCATAAAGACTTCTTCTTCCAAATCTCCATTTAGGAACGCTGTATCAACGTCGAGATGCTTCATGTTTAGACCCATCTCCGCAGCTAAAGCAAATAAGGTGCGAAGAGAAGAATGACGGATCACGGGCGCAAAAGTTTCGTCGTACTCAATGTCTTTTACTTGATGAAAACCCTTGACGACTAGTCGCGCTTTATACTTCGTAATATTCCCATATGCATCCTTTTTAATTCTATAAACCCATTTACAGGGTATAACCTTTTTGGTTGGTCGATCAACTAAGTCCCAAGTGTGAAGTTTGGTCAACGAGTTATACTCGTTTGCCATCGCGTGATGCCATTTATCAGCATCCTCGGCATAAGTAGCTTCATAGTATGTCGTTGGATCGCTGGCATCAACCGATGATATATTATATGCCAGGAAATCAGGTGGTTTCCTATTTTTTGAGGGGTAC
Source organism: Argyresthia goedartella (assembly GCA_949825045.1). NCBI lineage: Eukaryota > Metazoa > Arthropoda > Insecta > Lepidoptera > Argyresthiidae > Argyresthia > Argyresthia goedartella. Next base: position 17,031,294 of record OX463826.1, read on the forward strand.
CTCTGCTCACGGGCAGGTTGTTCCTCGTCCAAACTTGCTGGCTCCACATCCTTAATAGGGGGACTTTGTTCTACAATAGTTTCCGATGCTTCCGCACTTTGTTGATTTACCGGTCGAGGTGATCCAGCTTCGGGAAGATCACCACTCTGAACACAGTCAAAGAATTGACAGTCTTCGGTCTCAGGATCTCTTTCTTCGAGTAATAATATAGGGTCTGACTGCATTACAGGCTCCACTTGCCTCTGCTTTAACATCGTAAAGCTAGTTTCGAAAAAGGTTGCATCTCTGGACATAAACACATGTCGAGGGTTAGATGGATCCCTAAAAAATATAGGTGTTAGGATTTTCAGCATAACCAACAAAAATTGCTTCCTTCGCCTTCAAATCTAACTTATTCCTGTGACATGACGGTATTTGGACAAGTGCTCTACATCCAAAAACTTTCAGATGACCAAGGTCACTTCTACGACTCCACCACCTGTCGAAAGGAATCTGCCCGCCTAAAGCTCGATGAGGGGACCTATTTTTTAGATATACGGCGACCTGGAAAGCATCTTCCCAGTATGCTGTGGGCAATCAGCTCTCAGCCAACAACGACCTCGCCTTTTCTACTATCGACCGATGAGGAAAAGCAAGATACTGCTTTACCCTATACTTTCCTTGATAATAAAAAACGAACAATAAAAAATAATGAAACTTGTCTAGTACCAAAATTAAGATTAGCTAAAGTACAGAAACAAGGTCGTTACTTTAAAATCCTGATGTATAATAAAACCAAAAAGTCTGACCACTCTAAAATTTAACTTGTTCAAACAAAACTAAAAATATTTTTTGAAAATAATCCATTTTATACTGTCAAAGAATATATGTCAATGGAACTTGTAGAATCTTTGTTCTTGGAAAAATTATAAATAAAATAACTATCATTTCACTGTAAAAAGTTAAATGCAGTAATTTAAATGTCAAATATTTAAGTAATGTAAAATTTGAAATATTTAAGTTAGAATAGTAATTTCAAATATTTAAGTAGTATGTAAGTGTAAAATGTAAATGACTTGCCTGTAAATTATTTTACTTCGAGGCCAATAAATATTTCTATTTCTATTTCTATTTCTTGAGTACGTTCGGTACATCCAACTTGTTGGGGACTGTACGGCGTGGTAGTTTGACGTTGAATTCCTTTAGATTCGAGGTAATCAACAAACTCTTTATTAACAAACTCTTTACCACCGTCGGTCCTCACGGATTTGATTTTCCTATCTAACTGATTCTCTACAAAGGTTTGAAAAAGACAGAATTTGTTTTTGACCTCTGTTTTGGAATGAATAAAGTAGGTAAATACCATCCTAGTATAATCGTCTAAAAAAGTAAGCATATACTTATTTCCTTGAAAGGAGATTGTAGACAATGGTCCACATAGATCCATATGGATCAGTTCCAAAGAAGTAGTAGCCCTATTAAAAGCCACCTTCTTGAAAGGTTTCCTTGCTTGTTTACCTTCTACGCAAGCGATACAATAATTTGTATCCACTACTTTAAACTTTAAGCCTACCTCGTGATTCTTCAGTTGATTCATGCCTATACGACACAAGTGTCCTAACCTCTTGTGCCAGAGTTGATAAGAATTAGTATCCTGACAGCCAGAGTGAACATCCTGTTAAATTTGCCGCAGTATCCGGAACGTCAACAATACCATCAAGGACGTATAATCCACCACAGGGCGAAGCATGAAGAACAGAATCACCTGTAAAATGAAAAGTATTATTTTTATAAAAGTTACATCCATTTTTATCAAAAACACATATAAAACCCTTATCAACAGCTTTCTTCACAGATAACAAGTTTGCCTTTAAATCTGGTACAAAGGCAACTTCATTTATCCTATTGACTACGTTTTTGGGTGTATTAATCGAAATATATCCAGTTCCGCAGCATTCAATATGTTCACCGTTAGCAACGGTAACATGACCTTTATCAGATATCGAAATATCTTGAAGCCAATCTCGTCTAGAAGTCATGTGTTTCGTACATCCTGAATCTACATACCAAAGTTCCTTGTTTGAGGTGCCAGAAGTATTTAAAGCTGTAAATCCGACATCACTGACGTTTTCTTTTACCACATTCGCTTTTACTTCTTTCTCCCTCAATGGACAGTCTGGCCTCTTGTGTCCAGGTGCCTTGCATTCATAACATATTATCTTAGAATTCGATTTCGTCTTGGACTTCTGCGTCTTCGTATGAAAAACGGAATCTAAAGGTGAAGCTGCACTTTTGGACATTTCATTAAGTAGTTTTGTCTTGACTTAATCGGTTGTCACATCTACGTTGCAATTTTCTAGTGCCACTATAAGGGGCTCATATTTTGGAGTGAGGCCTCCTAAAAGTATAGCTGCAAGAGACGTGTCTTCTACTACCTTGTCAATGTCTGCCAAATCTTGTGCTGTTGACATGACAGCATTTATGTAAAGCTCTATATTATCATAGTCTGACAGACTCAATCTGTATAGCTTTCTCTCTAAAGCTAATCTTCGTCCCATACCTTTATCTTCGAAGGCTTTTTCCAAAGATCTCCAGGCTTCGGCTGCGGTTTTTGCACATCTTACGTGCGTTATTGCTGCACCGTCTATTGTAAGGCAGATCTTGGCCAGTGCTTTTGCTTCGTTTCTCTCTTTGACTGAGGTAGGGGTCGTGTCATCATTATGATAACCACATATTGTTACCCAAACGTCCTCATGCAAAAGGTAGTTCCTCATCTTGAATTTCCACGTCGGATACCCGTCCTTATTGCGCAGACAAAACGATGGGATTGAAGTTGAGAATGACGAATTTGACTTCGATAAAACATCCCCACTTTGTTGTGACTTTTTTTACTATTTAGTCACACACAAAATACACAAATACACATTAACATTAACCATGTAACCATTTACCACATCTCGTGCTGATAACGTGTTGTAATTTGGAAATATAGTGGTCTAATATGGGAATGAAAATATTGGTGTGATTGCTTGGAATGTTTATTTTGAAGTGACAAAGATAAATCTAAATACAAACATTGAATATTAGAAAATATGTCAAAAAGAATATGTCTGAGATTTATGAAGTAAACTTAAAAGAGTCTACACAACAATGATTATAGCAGTATCTACAACACTCTCATCATAACATTACGCTGTTTGTATTGCAGAAATTAAATAATATTTGATTTCCCTTCATACTTAAACAGGCTTAGGACTAAATACATTAACTATTGACTATCAAAGGCGAGCGATACATTTCTCGGTTGTGAGTTGACTAAAACAGATAAAAAAAAATACCTAACACTTACGCACAAAAAAAACCCAAACGAAACGAAGCTATGGATTGTATTTTGTCTCATTACGAAATAAGCAAAAACTGATCTCTATTGCAATACCTACGCCAGTCAATTGACCGAAAGAGCGAGTTCAGAGAACAATAGACCATCTGGAATGGATGATAAGGTTCCTTTCTGTTATCGGTCGCACCGCACACCTGCTCTCGGCATGGCTCCCGCCCGCCAATCTCTCGGAGCGATTAGGTACTACTAGTATATTACCTGTGGTAGCGATGTCCGAATAGACCGAAAGTCCGATTAGCGAAGGGAAACGTTTTGTTCATTGCACAGTAACGTTTCCTAATCGTTCTTCGTACATGACCGACACAAGTCTAATAGAGTGGGAGCGCAGCGCTTTGGCAGTTCGGGCGAATATGTTGGCTTATAGGATTGCACATTGTGTAAAAAGCCAGTAAAAATCTCACTCTTCAAGGCACACTATCAATCAATCTACACGTGCAGCCTACGGGTCAACATTACCCAAAATACTCTTAACGTCCTGCCACAGAATGCCCTGCTCGTCCAGTATAACACTGTTCCTGGGGCTGCCACGCTACCGTAGTGCATCGGGTATGTTTGTTGAGGCAAAGAACTGATGGATTCCATGCTATCACACGTAAGAGAACGGCCTCCTACTGAAGCAGAACGCGTTGCAGCAGCAATAGTATCCTAGAGGTCATTGTAGGTCAGCTTGACGGCCCAATACTCAAACACTGGGTGAGTGATATGACAGTTTGTGACAGTGCGTGGAAAACATAGCCGTGCCACAGGCAGGCCTATTTATTTATTTCTTTAGGAAAACAAACAGCTACATATATATTAAATCTTAGTAAATACAAGTAATTTTTACATGGAGCCAGTGAAGTTTCCACCAATAGCTTAAACCTATCATTTACACACAAAGGGTGACACAACATAGATATCAAAACAGAGTATAAAATGAGTTAAAAACAAACGGCCTTACTAATAAAAGAAGTTATTCACGGTTTAACTTATATAGTGTTTTTTATTGCTTTGACATTTGACATTTACTCGACATATGAAAAGGACAAAATACTGTATAAGTTAAACCATGAATACATTTTTTTATTAGTAGTAGCTTGTTGGGGGTAAAACAAAACACTAATTAACTGAATTACAAGGTTTAATTTAAGAAAACTCCAGGATGCCCAACAATTAGCTATGCGTTGATTTAGCTCTCAGGGATGAGTTCTAGATTTCACTATTATAGGTAAGCCGTGTCCACTTAGCACGGCCTTGATAGGTAACCACTTCCCTGTAGCTATGCGGCAGGTGGTGGCGCGCGTCTTGTGATGTCACCGATGTAGTCCGGAGTCAGGCAGCGCGGATCAGCAGCGGAAAGTGGCCATCAGGGTCCCAATATAGTTTGGGTCCGGCAGGTAAAACCCTGGAATTACCAATTGGGGGAATGGACATTTTGCAAATAGTCTAATTCCACGTTACTGCCTGCAACATCCGTTGATAAGCGGTGATCGAGGCGCTACTAACAGGGAGGCTACCAAAAGCATTAAATAGTGATCAATGATGTTGCAGCAGTATAAAAAAATCAGTTTAGGTATGGAAAGTGGAAGCACCAAATCACATCGTTTAATAAAATTACAATTTATGCGAAATATGGTGTAAAAGCTATACAAGCAGCTGGGGAATAATATTATTCATTCAATACATATGCGACTACGCTTTAAAACCAATTTAGCAAATAGATATTAATAGCTAGCGGGTAGGTATAGACTCGGCTATGTAGACAAAGGAATTACATCCACCTAGTTGTTCACGAATAACCGCATAAAATGATGAAATGATTTTAGCTACAAAATAAGCGTTTTAAGTAACATTAGGCATGTAATATAAATCTACTGATTCACATTAGTAAAGGTTAAAACTATAAGTTATAATTTTTGCAACACTCACCCGACTGGGAAACACACACACCTATTAAAATTGATAGGTAGCTAAATAATTCATCTAGCTAAATAAATAATGCATCATTGAACACTGCGCTCCATGCAAAAGACAATTAAACCATACAATTGGAATTAGTTAAAAATAAATAATAAATTAGCGCTCCAAAGTAGTGGTGGCGAATGTGAGGTACGGTAGCCCCGAGCAAAGTGAGTCATGGCCGCACCCCGCTCCACGAGTATTCGTGTGACGTCTACCTATCGCTTGCTTCTTCGTTGGTGCGAGTTAAGCGCTTACGGCTTTTGTCATAGCAATAATCTCATTTGGAATGTCGGCTGGTTAAATAACGCTAATCAAGAATCCTTAGACTTAGTTTGTAGAAATCTATTTATTTTATTTGTTAAGTTTAGGTACTAGGATTAAGGTAATATTAAGTTTGTATATAATGTACTTTTTCAATAAAATTGTTTACTCGAAGCATGTAAAAACAATTATGTTACATACTCCCTCTTTTTGGGCAGAATTTTACCTAAGTAAAATTCTCTATCATTATTACAGCTCTAAAGCTATCAGTTTCACAGACAGTCCTCAACTACATACTTCACTCACTTATACAAATCGCTTATTCATCCTCGTTGGTAGTTGCATTAACACAAGTAAGTTTGTGTTACGGCATTTAGCATACTGAGTATTTTCTCCAGCTTTAAAATTACTCACCAATAGCTTCAGATGGATCTTAAGAAGAGATATGTCTTATATTTTGTTAACCCAAGATATTACTCTCGTCAGCCAGAGTTACGTTCAACGAATGGAGCAGCATTCCTATCCGTCTTGAACTTCCAACGTGATCATTTTATTTTGTTTAGTTAGAAACATGCATTTATATTAATGTAAATTTTGTTATTTGAAATATAAGACAATCCGATTTCATGATAGATTATATTAGGCCCTGTAGTTTGTTAGCTTTATATCCTTGATATGCCAGTCTCCTATATTGCGACCATGAGTATCTTCGAGGACATAAACCAACGGTGATTTTTTAGCAATAATCCGACATTTTATTAATTAAGGTGCTAGCTTTTTCGAATAGCTCTTGTCCTTATCACTTAGGTAGTAAGTGCGCTTCCCGACATAGTCGCCTACACTAAATTCAGCCTGTTTCCGACGTAGATTGTAGTAATTGTAGTTTCTGGCGTGTGCTTTAATTAAACTTGCTTGAATGTCATCAAATATTTTCGGAAGTGTTCCCAGATTTTCCGCGTATTCCTCTCTTAGCGCCAATATCTACCACTATTGGAATCAAGAAAGTGGGAACCACAGGTAACTAGTTCACGAGCATAAACTGAAAAGACTGGGGTGAAACCAGTCACCTCGTTAATTGATGAGTTTATCGCAAATTGAATTTTAGAGATGTTATCGTCCCTCTATCTGTGATCGTCGCCTTTAATAAAACAAGAAACTGCTGTCAACGCTGTCTTATTGAACTTATATATTGAAATATACTGGACGTCGGGGACCTTATATTTATTTAATAGGTTCTTTAGGGTATTGCTCACAAAAGGTTTCTCATTGTCCATCAACACGGATCTAGGGACTCCATGAACAAGAAATACTTCGTCCTCGAAAATACGTGAAATAATCTCCGCGGTAGCACGTCTTATAGGAAATAGAAGGCAATACTTAGAAAAGCAGCAAGTGACGACGAACAAAAAGGTGTTCTGCTTCCGAGATGGCGGTAAAGGTCCAACCAAGTCTACACTAATCATTTGAAAGGGTCTGCAGCATTTCTTAGGTCGTCCCATAGTTCCCAAAGTAGTATGATTAGCATGTTTGTAAGATCTACACACGTCACACTCAGCCACGAAGTTTGTCACGTCACGATGCATATCAGTCCAGAAATACCTGAGGCATAGGCGTTTATACGTTTTTAGTACACCGAAATGACCAGCAGTAGGGCAAGAATGATTTTGCTCAATTATCTTTACTCTATTCTCAAGAGGAATTACTTCCTTCCATTCAAATACTCTTGTTAAAGGATTCAACGATTTCTTAAAACGGAAAAGTTTACCATTCATGACTTGATAATCTAAAAATGATGCAGGCATATTCAAACAACCATTGTAGATGTTTAAGTACCAAGGGTCAGTAGTATTAGGAACAAGATTGGCAGAGCAAATCAAAGCTGATACAGGTATACGTGAAAGACTATCTGTGACAACATTGTCAGAACCTCGACGATGACGAATGTCGCAATCGAAAGCGGACAGTCTTACACTCCATCTCGCTAAGCGACCTGTAGGGTTGTTCAAGTTTATGAACCACTTTAACGCTGCATGGTCTGTATAGACAATAATGTTTCGGCCGTTTTCGAGGTAGCAGCGCCAGTGTTCAACCGCTGTTAATCCAGCCAACGTTTCGCGTTCGGTTGCGCTGTAATTTTGTTCAGGTTTTGATAAGGATTTACTCATGTATTTTATGACTCTCTCAACACCCTCCGAAGACTGTGTCAGAACTGCACCGATACCTACGTCAGACGCATCAGTGTGCACTTCGAAGGATTTTGAGTATTCAGGGCATGATAAGACCGGAGTAGAAACAAAACATTTCTTTAAAGCTTTAAACGCCTCATCAGCTTCTGCTGACCATTTAAAAGGAGGAGCCTTTTTAGCTTGTGACGTTAATTTGTTTAAGGGAGAAGCCAAAGAGCTGAAATTTGGTATAAATCTACGATACCAAGCGGCCGTGCTTAGAAACCTACGAACTTCCTTGCGATTTTTAGGGGTGGGATAGTTCACGATAGCTTCTATCTTCTCCGGATCAGCATGTAAACCATTGACGTCAACAACGTATCCCAGATATTTTAATTTACTTCTGAAGAATTGACTCTTTGAGTAATTAATAGTTAGATTAGCTTCGATAAGTTTCTCCATAACCCGCACAAGTAATGAGATATGTTGTTCGAAAGTAGAAGACACGATAATTATGTCATCAACGTAGACAAAGGCCTTGTGTTCAAACTCAGGACCAGGGAACAATCGATCAACAAGACGCTGTTGTGTAGCTGGAGCGTTAGTTAAGCCGAAAGGCATGCAAAGTTCCCCGAGTTGGAATGTTAAAAGCACACTTGCATTTGTCCTCTGCCCTAATGAGTACCTGCCAAAAACTTTTTGACAAGTCCAAGCTAGTAAGGTATTTAGCGTCGCGGAGGTTGTCCAAAATCTCAGATATGTAAGGTAGATTGTAAGCATCTTTTTTAGTTATATCATTGAGTTTTCGATTATCCAGACAAAATCTCAACTGACCGTTTTTCTTAGGTGTGAGAAGTACAGGTGAAGACCATGCACTCTCGCAGGGTTCAACAACGTCCTCCTTCAGCATTTCACCTAACTTTTCAATTAAAATTCGTTGTTTCTCTAACGGCATTCTATAGTAGCGTTGACGAATGGGAGCAGCATTCCCAGTGTCAATGGAATGTGTAATTAGTGAAGTCCGGCCTAAGCCACGTTCCTCATAGGATATGTTCCGGAATTGAAAGATAATATGGTCAGCTGTGGTCTTCTGGTCTTCAGATAAATGTTCGTAACTGCATAGTTTTGCATCAGTATCAGTAGTTAGATCAGCAAGCGCGACTTCAGGATCCGACCGCATAACAACTGAAGTTAAATGTTTTGGGAATAGACCAAACTGATTCCAAAAGTTCATGCCGAGAATTAATGTATTTTTTATTTCAGGAACTACGTATATTTCAAGTATATGTGATTGGTTAAAAAACTTTACGGATAGATACATAACCCCAATACTTTTCAACCTTTGACCGCCAGCAGCCTCAAATTGTATTTGTTGATTTTGTTGTAGTATAAAACCCTTCGTTGAAAAGTATTTATAAATATTGCCACCTAGAATAGAAACGGAAGAACCAGTATCCAACAATCCGGGTAGTTCTCTGTCATGCAATTCTACAGAAACATGAGGACGCGCGTGTTTAGATTCTACATTGTGGATTGAAGAGACAGTGTAGCACGAAAAAAAATTCGAGATAAAATTAAGCAAGTCAGACCATTCAGACTTATCAAATCTAGCAGTAGTATTAACGTTTTCGTACTTGTCCTCACCACAATCCACCGCTACTCGTTTTTTGGACTAGGCTCAGCATTGCAAACTGAGCAATCCGGAAATCGTACACCTTTCTTGCCACATTTAAAACATATCGGAAAGTGCGGTTGCCGACACTGTGCATACAGTGCATACAGTGCATACACTACACTGTCCTAAAGAGAATGGGTGTTAACGCGAAATCTAGGGAAATAATGTTGTTTAGTATTTGAATTAGGAGTAATACTCAATGCATTGACATTAATGTTATGTAAATGCTCAGCATTCTGTTTGTAAAAAGTCTTATCAGAGTTCTCGGAAGGTCTATAGTTTTTAAATTTATTATAATAGTCAATAGTCAATAGTCAAAGTACTTTATTACTGTAGATATTTACATATACTTAGCAAACGTCATTTTTTGCCTCTTCTCTACATTGGACCACTGTGGGAGAAGAAGGGCGTAGAAACTCCCACAGATTTATTTTTAGATCTCTTTTAAAAATAGGTTGTGCTTAACTAATACAAATATGAAAAATTTAATTGTTATGATTAATAAGCAGGAATAAATAATTACAAAATTATTAACAGCAAGGTCTGTGTTGAGCCAGATTAACCCCATACAGTCCTGTCATTTAAGTAATCTTGAACATTGTAATATCCCTTTTTCGACAAAGTCGCTTTAACATGCTTTTTAAATTGCTGAAGTGGCAATTTCAAAATCTCCAGAGGTATCTTATTGTAGTAGAGAATGCATTGACCCATGAAAGAATTGCTAACCTTCGCGAGTCTAAAACGGGGCGCACATAGTCTGTGATTATTTCTTAGGTTAACATTACAGCTATCGCTAAGTTTGGAAAATGTTGTAAGGTTCTTGCGTACATACATTATATTTTCGAAAATAAATTGACTAGCTACTGTTAGTATGTCAATTTCTTTAAAAAGCTCTCTTAAGGAGTCTGTTCGTTTTAAATTATAAATTGCTCGAATAGCTCTTTTCTGTAAAATAAAAATAGTTTGAATATCCGCTGCTTTCCCCCACAACAAGATACCATAGGACATCACACTATGAAAGTAACTAAAATATACTAGCCTAGATGTAGCCACATCCGTGCTTTGTCTGATGTTCCTAACAGCGTAAGCCGCAGAACTTAATTTACCAGCCAATTTATCTATGTGGGGTCCCCACTGCAATTTGCTATCAATGGTTATTCCAAGAAACTTCGTATCATTTACTAATTCTAACGTGTTGTTGTCTAGCACTAAACTGGTCTCAACTTGCCTGACATTTGGAAGTGAGAATTTGATACACTTGGTTTTACCAGCGTTTAACAATAAATTATTAACTGTGAACCAATTCAAGGTTAAAGACAATACACCATTAACATCATCAAATTCTCCTTTTTGTCTTTCAATTTTGAAGACCAGTGAAGTATCATCAGCAAACAACACTATGTCAGTTAATTTCTCCACCATGAAAGGCAGATCATTAATATATACCAGGAATAAGAAAGGGCCTAATATGGAACCTTGTGGAACGCCAATTTTAACACTCGATCCATCAGATTTTACGCCGTTAACTTCTGCCTTTTGAATTCTATTGCTTAGGTATGATCTTAGTAGATCCAACGCTTTATTTCTAACTCCGTAATGATTTAATTTAATTAATAGCGTATTATGATCAACACAATCAAACGCCTTCGACAGGTCGCAAAAAACTCCGATAGCATCCTGTGCGGCCTCCCATGCAGAATAAATATGAGATACAAGGGTAATACCTGCATCCGTAGTCGATTTACCCCTAGTGAAACCATATTGTTTAGCGTGGAGTTGTTTTGTACGGTTGAAGTGTGAGAGCATTTGATTGAGTATAATCTTTTCAAATATTTTACTTAGTGTTGGAAGAACAGATATTGGTCTGAAATTTGAAGGATCGCCCTTATCTCCCGATTTGAACAGCGGTATAAGTTTACTGTGTTTCATGAGGTCTGGAAAAGCCCCATCGTCAACACATTTATTGAATATATAAGCTAAGTGTGGGGCTATAACTAGAATTACTGAACCAATGACTTTGACTGATATACCCCACAAGTCTTCCGTATTTTTTAAGTTAAGTAATTTAAACGTTTTGACAATGTCCTGGGGATACACATGATGAAATTTTAAATATACATTACTGACGCTAGTGTTATTTTTTAATAAAGTCTCTGCTTCAAATGGAGATGAATTTAGACGGTCCGTTGTGAGTACGGGTACATTGGTGAAGAATGTTTCAAAAGCTCGAGCAACATCAGCGTTAGATTTAACAACATCATCACCTATCTTTAGGCAGAAATCACTGTCCCTTGGTATAACTTTGCCAGTTTCGCGGTTTATTATTTGCCAAACTGTTTTCATTCTATTATTTGAATTTTGAATTTTTCTATTAATGTGTAAAGTTTTTGCAGTTCTACAAACCAACTTGAAAGTTTTGGAATATTTTTTAACATAGTCATGAAATTTTCGATCAAAGTTATAGGTTTTTTGATCATAAAGGTCATACAAGATAACTCTACTTTTACGAATTCCAAACGTTGCCCAGTCATTAAATTTAGATTTACCGTTGTAGTCACTGACTTTCTTTAATTTGAAAACTTTATTGAATTCTGTCTGAATAATGTTGAAGAAGTCTGAGTAGATTTTGTTTGGGTTCTGTTCATTAAAATCCGGTACTGGCAAATTTATATCTAAGTTTTTCGTATATGTCTCTAGTCTATGGGATGTAATAGGCCTATAAAATGATGGACCAGTCTTATCCTTAATAGTTATTGGGAATGAAACTGTTTGACCACTGTGATCGGAGGGTAAGCAGTTAATTACACTTTTACTTGTGAATGCACAGTCACAAAAAACGTTATCTAAGCAAGTTTGGCTGGTAAGTGTAATTCTAGTCGGCTCTAGATATACATGACATAAATTAAATGATTTGAACAGAGTCATAATCATGTCTGTAAGTAGAGTAGTTAGTGCTGCCATTACCTCTATTGATAGGTGTGCCGGAATACTGCCGGTTATAAGCCAATTCCCGAGCTAGAGTGTCAGAACTGACCTTAGGAGGTTCATGAAATTGGGCCGTGAGAGCTTGAATATTCTTAAAAACTGCGGCACAATTCTTTTAGCGCGTCAATACTCGTTATGTTTGGTGAAGCTGCTAGAGTACTGGCGTAAATTAGACGAATATTGTGTAAGAGAATTTCTAGCTTGTCCTCCTCAGGTAACTGTTTGTTCAATCGAGAAAACATACCGTGCATTATAGAAATGTAAATAGAGATATTTTCCTGTTCACCCTGTGTACGCATCCTAATTTCCGACAGTAGACGGTAATCATAATCATTCTGACTAAAATCCTGTTTTAATTGCTTAACAAGCTCATCCCATGTCTCGACCTTGTCCTTAACGCAACGGAACCAGTGAAGCGCGTCATCGGTAAAAATATCAAATCCAAAAGTTAGCAACTTGTCCCTAGGCATGCTCCTCGACAACACTAGCTCCTCGGCCTTCTGAATAAAAGATCTAACGCATGTCTTCCCATTAAACTTGAGCCTGCCAACCACATCTGACACCAGTTTCTTCTCGCAAGTAATAGTTGTCAGCTCGGACCATGGTTCTGGGTTTGTTGAGGTTGACGGAGCTTCAACTTTCAATTTTTTTAGCTCCTGCAGGTAGGCCTTAAATCTTTGAGAATATTCCAGGTAAGTGACCTCCACAGAAACGTGCCTATCAATCCTAACAAGCCTGTAATAAACATGCTCTAGCATTGTCTCCGTTCTCGAGTAAACATTTTTATCAAATTAAGACTTTAAGCTATCCAAATTATCTCTGACCTTCACTAAGGTATCTCTAACCTGCGCCAAATCAACAACCGGCTCTAAGTGAGACTATAAAATGTCTTCCGATGGAAGAAGTGAGGCTAATTTAACTATCTGTTTCCTAAGCTCCTGAACTGATTCACCGGTAGTACCACCCCGTACACCAACCTCGTACTCCAGTTCAGCCTTTTGTAGATAAAAATTTAATTTGGTAAGACATGTTTCCATAGTAGGTGTGTGTTGCAATCACAAATAAACAACAATAGAAGACAATCAATCAACCCAGCGCTAAAATCAATTTCAGGTAAAAATTTAAATCAATAAAAGTGTGAATTTCGGAATTCAAACAATAATTAAAACGTCAAAACGTAAAGGATTAAAACAATAAAAACCTGTAGGAATACTCAAACACAAAATTACTATTTCTGTAATGCAATAAAATCAATCACACTTTTAATGACGACCTGATAGAACCAAACCAAAGCAAACAAACAACACCAATGATTACTATGTAATACTACAGACAAATGTAAGTGAACACGGCTCAGTGTAAACCTATTGAGTGGGCGCCATTGTAACGCTTGTTGGGGGTCTGGGTAAAACAAAACACTAATTAACTGAATTACAAGGATATATTTAAGAAAACTCCAGGATGCCCAACAATTAGCTATGCGTTGATTTAGCTCTCAGGGATGAGTTCTAGATTTCACTATTATAGGTAAGCCGTGTCCACTTAGCACTGCCTTGATAGGTAACCACTTCCCTGTAGCTATGCGGCAGGTGGTGGCGCGCGTCTTGTGATGTCACCGATGTAGTCCGGAGTCAGGCAGCGCGGATCAGCAGCGGAAAGTGGCCATCAGGGTCCCAATATAGTTTGGGTCCGGCAAGTAAAACCCTGGAATTACCAATTGGGGGATTTGACATTTTGCAAATAGTCTAATTCCACGTTACTGCCTGCAACATCCGTTGATAAGCGGTGATCGAAGCGCTACTAACAGGGAGGCTACCAAAAGCGTTAAATAGTGATCAATGATGTTGCAGCAGTATAAAAAAATCAGTTTAGGTATGGAAAGTGGAAGCACCAAATCACATCGTTTAATAAAATTACAATTTATGCGAAATATGGTGTAAAAGCTATACAAGCAGCTGGGGAATAATATTATGAATTCAATTCATATGCGACTACGCTTTAAAACCAATTTAGCACATAGATATTAATAGCTAGCGGGTAGGTATAGACTCGGCTAAGTAGACAAAGGAATTTCATCATCCTAGTTGTTCACGAATAACGGCATGAAATGATGGAATGATTCTAGCTACAAAATAAGCGTTTTAAGTAACATTAGGCATGTAATATAAATCTACTGATTCACATTAGTAAAGGTTAAAACTATAAGTTATAATTTTTGCAACACTCACCCGACTGGAAAACACACACACCTATTAAAATTGATAGGTAGCTAAATAATTCATCTAGCTAAATAAATGATGCATCATTGAACACTGCGCTCCATGCACAAGGCAATTAAACCATACAATTGGAATTAGTTTAAAATAAATAATAAATTAGCGCTCCAAAGTAGTGGTGGCGAATGTGAGGTACGGTAGCCCCGAGCAAAGTGAGTCCTGGCCGCACCCCGCTCCACGAGTATTCGTGTGACGTCTACCTATCGCTTGCTTCTTCGTTGGTGCGAGTTAAGCGCTTACGGCTTTTGTCATAGCAATAATCTCATTTGGAATGTCGGCTGGTTAAATAACGCTAATCAAGAATCCTTAGACTTAGTTTTTAGAAATCTATTTATTTTATTTGTTAAGTTTAGGTACTAGGATTAAGGTAATATTAAGTTTATATATAATATACTTTTTCAATAAAATTGTTTACTCGAAGCATGTAAAAACAATTATGTTACATTATTACTAAACTAGTATTTCAGTTGGAAAAGTATATAATAATAATAATCAATAGCTTGTTAATATGTTATTAATAAAGGAATGTAGTTTTGGAACAATCGGATTGACAGGATTCGGTTTAACCGATAGCACAGATTTATACATATTGTATTGAGACCAGCCAGTTAAACAGAGAAAAGCCATTAAGTTAAATACCTATTAAGTTATTATTGTTTAGTTATTAAGAGTTAGTACGTCTGGAACATCGCTTGCCGAAACCCATTCAGCGTCCCCGATGTTAAAGTCACCTACTGTCAAGAACATGTCATCAGGAAAGTCAATGCTGAGATCCGACACGAATTCCCAGAAGGTCATGATGAATACTCTGAGGAAAATAGCAGCACAATATTCATAATCTTAATATCAAATATTCCAGGCAATATAGGCAAATAGCCATATCTCACTTAAGCCAATTACATCATAATCGGAATTTAAAATATACGGAATTAGTTTTGGATCTCAGACCGCGAACGTTCTGGTAATATATGCTAGGAGCATGGTGAATATCAAGGTTCTTTATAGTAGTTATGAAGATTAATTTAAAAATAATGATCGTATAATATTTAGTCCGAATAGAAACCATAGGCACAATATATAGACCCATACAATAATTGATGATCCTAGGCTCAATATATAGACCTATACAATAATTGATGTAAATATTTTTTATCTCTAATTTATTATGCGCACAGTTAATTCAATACGGAATACCACCAGCACAGGCGATCCCCCAACACTCCAGTGAATAGAACCGAGAGAGCACACGAATTAACAATATGTGGATGTGTAAGCAAGCTCCTTTACAAATCGTATCAATAACAACAAAGTTGCCGCAATGAATCAATGAAGATAACTTATAACCAAATACGTAGAAGAGCAATAGATAGCAACATATTGTTAATAGATATATCACAACCATGATATCCCCTAATATATTTTATTTAAACATTGTTCAGACATAATATGAATGATAGACGAGATATCTGAGCGTCGCACCATAACTGTGCAGTTAGGCACCCAACAGTACGCGTAGTTCTCCTCCTTTGTCCTGCGCTTAGCTTCCTGTATAAGCGCCTTATTACGGGAAGAGAGGTGATCGTTAATATATATTCGTTCATTCGTTCGCACCGGCAATCCCAATATCATTCGATCTAATATTTGAGCTTTCTCAATGCGGTAAGAAATTCATCCTTTGTACCTTACTTTAAACTTTACAATGATGGGTCTGGGCCTTCTGTCGCCGACATCGTTCTTGACAGCTACTCGGGTGACAAAGTCCACATCGCTAGCAACATTCAGTGCAAAACCATTCAGCTGAGCCAGTTTGCTCACAACATTTATTAGGTTCTCTGCGCTATGTTGTGGGACACCATTTATCTGAATATTGGAACGTCGCACCCATTGTTCATTCTTATTGTTACACTCCGATATATCCCTCAAATTCGATCTTAGGTCATCTGACTCGGATTTTAACTGTTTATTCTCTAAGTTTAGTTCAGTGATCTGATTGTTGACGGAGCTCAATGATGCAATATCATTAATTTTCAAACTCCAGCGCTGACTGTTTTGGAAAGTTTATTTAGTTGTTGAGTGACGTCAGATTTTAGTGAATCAATAGAAGTAGCCAATGTATCAAAGCGAGTATTGTAATGAGACATCAAAGACTTGACATCCAGACTGAGAATCGACTGTGGCTGCGCTTCATTGTCACTAGAGCCTCCTACCGCCGGATTACTAACAGTTTTTTTCGATGACCTACACGCAGGGCACTTCAATTTAGCTTTATTTATTAGTAATATCCTTTTGAAGTCCAGTTCTGATAGTTCAACACATACATGATGATAGTGGCCTAAACAGGAGGTGCATTTTATCAGATCTGCATTCTCTAAAGTAGATAGGCATTTCTTGGATTCCATTATGATAGTTTTTAGGGTTCCGTACCCGAAGGGTGCCAAACAGAACCCTATTACTAAGCCTCCGCTGTCCGTCAGTCCGTCCGTCACCGGGCTCTATCGGATCAACCGAATAGGAAGAGAGCTGAACTTTTCATTTAGGGTGTATTTATCTTGCCGCTATAACAACAAATAATGAAATATCGGTTTTTAATTATGAAAACAAGTACCCATATAACAAATTATTGGTATGGCCATTTTCTTAGCCATTTTGTTTTATTTGTTTATTGGTGAAAATTGGACTTTCCCGATCTTATCGGAAAAGATTTTAAATGCAGATATTAAGTTTTGTGCTTATTGCTTATTATTTGTCATAATAAGATTAATAATTGCTTATTCGAGTTATAATAAATAAAATTAAGTTATTTATCATATTTTATTTTATTTCTGTAAATAAGTTAGTCAATTTCTATCCACGTCCGGTTTCAACGAGCAAAGAGTATCGTTTACTGAGTACATAGTTCAATACTTACGTACTACATACACAAAACTCTTTTTCAATGTTTCCATGGCCTTGAGTGTAGTCGTAGTAGTAGTAGTAGTAGCAGTATTTATTATTTTATTGTAAAAATTATAAAGGTATACTCGTGCAAAAGACAGTCGTTTTACGTTTACCCGTGCACAGTGGTATGGATACCTTGAACACTTATTACTATTTGTGTGACAGTTACAATGCGCATATTAGCTATTGTAACTCTTTAGCCGAATATTACGATTAATAATAATAATATTTTCTTTATTTCAGGCTATACAAAACCCATATAAATTGTGAAGCAGGTACATGTTGACAGATAGAATAATATAAATAGTTTGAGCTGTACAATTGGATTACATTAAAATGAGGATAAAATTGACTAGAATTGCCTACATGTTTTTGTGCTTATTCAGGTAGGTACTGTAAGGTTCGATATTTGTCAATGCGATGTTTGTATACGGGCCTCTTTAGACTGGGTGTTCACTTTGACACTGTTACGTAATTGGTAAAATAAAGAAAGAGGCTTGGATGTGTAAAGTCAATGTGAAACTTCATCGTAGGCTTCGGCCAGCGACTGAGCTAAATTATACACAGTCAGGTCATAAGTTCTGTCACACAATAAAAACTTTTGAATTTAGAACGCTGGCCACAAAAAAGTTTATTGAATTCGAATTTCGAATTTTTCATGAAAATAAAAATGTGTACTTTTTAGAATTTTACTCATTTTTAAATATGGAGTGGACACTTAAAGAAGACCGTGTCGCAGTTATTGCGTTGCATCGTTGCGGTTTCGCGCCAATTCAGATTTTCGACTTACTGAAAAATTTGAATATAACCAAAAGATTCGTTTATCGTACCATAAAACGATACAATGAAGACTCTAGTGTAGATGACAGGTCAAGAAGTGGTCGCCCTCGCTCTGTTAGGACTCCAGCAGTGTTAAAAGCTGTGAAGGCGCGAATTCAAAGAAATCCCATACGTAAGCAGAAACTGTTGGACCTTCAGATGGGGTTAAGCAGGACCACGGTGAAAAGGGTGTTAAATGAAGACTTAGGGCAGGCATATCGAAGAAAAACAGGACATCGTTTGGACGCTCGTTTAATGGACCTGAGACTGAAGAGATGCCGCGCTTTGTTGAAGCGGTACGCGGGAAAAAAGCATCGGGAAATTCTTTTTTCGGATGAAAAAATTTTCACCGTGGAAGAGAGCTACAACCACAGATATCGAGAGATAGGCCCTTGGCGCTAAGCTTGTATCGGAACCAGTGTCGCCGAAAACTAAGAACACGCATACATTTACACCACTCGTACATCAATCCCTCCGCTTTTATTGGTCAGTGCAATGTCATGCACCTATCGTCCGAACACACCCACACTACCGCAGGTATACTAGCTAGTCGAGCTAGTGTTGGGACAATGCAAGGACAGCGTGTATCATCAATCGATTATAATTTATAGACACTGGTATAGACAGT
Source organism: Argyresthia goedartella (assembly GCA_949825045.1). Taxonomy (NCBI): domain Eukaryota; kingdom Metazoa; phylum Arthropoda; class Insecta; order Lepidoptera; family Argyresthiidae; genus Argyresthia; species Argyresthia goedartella. Next base: position 17,050,360 of record OX463826.1, read on the forward strand.
CGTATACAACGACGGGTTCTATAAATAAAATAGTAAATTGTTTGTAAATACGACATATTTATTTTACAAGAAATACCTATTACTGTGTATACAGGGTGTAACAGATGCGGGGTGACAAGCCGAAAAGAGTTGTTTGCGACATATTTTGAACGATTTTCTCTATGAATCTGATTTGATCAAAGCAACTTTATTTTTTACTTCCACATACAAATCAGCTGACCTGCAGCTCGGCCCAAAATGTACTGAAAAGTGAAAAACAATGCTGATCAAATCAGTTTAATCAAGAAAGATGTTCAGAATGATGGCCTTAACAACCGTCTTTCGGCATATATACCCTTTCTGTAAAATCCTGTACAGTTAAATACTACCTATTGACTAGAAAAATGTAAATATTTATTAAGAACTTGCCGTTTTGACAATTAAGGCGTAGCGTTTTTTGCCAAGTAATGCAGTCTTATATTGGTATATCTTTCCATTACAGCTTTTATCAGTAATATTAGATGATTATCCATTGGGTTTTGTTCGAATTGGTGAAAATCTATTTCGTTGAACAGATTTATGCCAATGAATCGGGGTAGTGCTTTAGACATTAATGATTGTTTTAAATTTTTAACCCTAACCTTTATTTTGTCTTTGGTAAGCACAGTTGATTTTATGATCACTTCCATGTTTTTGCAAATTGTTATAACGTCATGGGAAGGATATATTAAGCCGCCTTTATCCTTGAGTTTTATAAACTTATGTGTATCGTCCGGGCCGCTTGACAGTAGCGCGCTTGTGCATACGTCGCATTTCACAGTTTTAATCAGAGCATGAACGACGAAGCCAGCTACGTAAGTTATGGTTTGTGAGCTGTATTGTGTTAGAACTTCAACCATCATTTCTACTTCTTCGTCGAATCCTGCCATTTCATGTAATATATTTATGTCGTCACACTCTTCATCTCGTAATCGGGGATCGATAGTGTGGTTGATGCGAACAGCCGATGAACATGTCAGAAGGGACATCTTTTCGAGTGCTCGGCAGTTCCCACTGTCCACGTCTCGGAGTTCTGACTTGACCATCAATTTTTTGTATATTGATTTGAATTGTTGTGCTGTTGGGTTTGTATTACAACCCCCGTGGCTTCGGGTTTGGCCAAAAAGCAGCTCAAGATGGTCCTGACTAATCTTGTAAACAGGGAAGTAGCTTAGTTTTCGTTCTTTTTCAACTAGCCGAACATACAAATCTTTGAGGCTCTTTATACAGATCAAAAATCCGACAAAACCAGTTTTCCTCGATGAGTCAATTACTGCCGTACCATCCACAAGCTTCAATTTTTTCAGGTAATTTTCGGCTTTTTCCAGAAAATCAAAGATTTCAACCTTATTTTGTTCACAGATTGGCTTTTTGTAATGTAACTGGGCTACATGTCTGGAGTTCAATATATCAAATAGATTGTTGACTATTTTCAGAAAGTTGACTGTGCCATCGACATTTTGAAAACCTGGTAAATTTAGTTCTGAGCAAAATGTTAATGCGACTGCCACACTGGTGCTGAACAATTGGGATGCCAATCTCACTTTCATTTTCTGGTTTTTAAAGAATATGTGGCCTCGACGCAATTTGTTAGCTAAGTGCATCTTTTCTTCATCTTGGACATCGTTCAATTTTTTTAAATGTGCCCATTCCACTTCTTTTTGGGTTTCATCAACAAAGCTTCCTTTGGCTTCAAAAGCATTCCTCAATAACTTCAACATATGACATGGATCGGGAAAGATGAAGATCGGTTTCTTTGTAACGGGATGTTCGAAATTTGTTTTTAAGTCTTCTATGTTCAGTGAGCACCCAAGTTCTTTAGTCATTGTCATATTTGCAGGGCAGCCGTCAAAAGTAAGTGATGTTATTTCGATTCCCGTTTCTTGTAACAGTTCAAGACATTGTGTAACTAGATTCGCTCGTTGTTCTCCAGTAACACCAGCGACTAGAAAATACCCGACAGGTATCTTCCAAGGGGCATTAATTGCGGTTACTAGAAAAACTAGAGCTTCCTTTGCCTCGGGCAAAGAATCTGTATCGGCCATTTTTAAATTGCATATATCTACATATCCATGCATATACTCACCGTCCCACTCTACACGACGGCGAATGGCCATTTCATCGAGTACAACATTACACACCAGTGTATAATCTGTATTTTCAACTTTCAGCTTGATAGCTTCAAATGACTCCTTTGTAAACCCGGGGTCGGAGTCAATCGCCTCGTACCATTTCCTTATGGTGCGAACGTGGGGAAGGCAAGATTGAAACTTTTGCCGCACATATTCCTTAGGCGAATAAAAATGAAGTGTACAGGCAAAAGTTCTCAATTCTGCTGAGTATTTTTCAGTGGATTTTTTGTCGACAGATTGTTTTTTCTCACATCGTTCAATGAGATCAGCCACTCCTACACCTAAACCTTCTAAATGTGTGACTTGATCAGAATTAACTAACTTTTGATCTTTAAGATCTCTCAGAACATCCTTCATGTTTAAAAATTTTTTGCGGTAGCGGCTGTTTTGTTTTTGAAGAGTTTTAATTTTCTTATTTTTTTGCTCGAGTACGATTTCCAATTGGTCTATCCGATGGCGCAGCTTCCTCTTGCGTGGGGTCTCGAAAATGCTGTGATTTTCTTGGTCCTTGTCCTGTAATTTGTATGTTTAATTTAGTTGCTGTTAGTCTTCTTATCACAGGAATATGAATGGGCGATAGAAGTATGATAAAGATAGAAAGGTACCTTTAAATTAAGATAAATTGGGATCAAATGTGCCTTTGCCACCCCGCATGGAAAAAGGCGTGACACTGTCTGTATGTTTACTTTTATAAAATTAAATAAAATTACAATTCAAATAATAATTCAAATACATTTCTTACATTTTCATTACCTACTCTGTCCGTGGTCAGCAAAGACGATTCTTCAGACTCAGCTTGTTTTGATGTCTAAAAATAAAGATGTAAATAAGTAACCCGAAGATTTTTATAAATTGTTTTAATTTGACCCGATTTACATCATTGCCGTGATCTCCTTCAGACACGCATTCAATCAAATGTGTTTTCTCTGGTTTTATGGTATCCTGAGACAAAAAGGTTTTTCATGTTAAAATTTCAAAAAAATACACCTGATCGCTGCTATCTCCTACAGAGACGCATTCATTGATATGGTTTTTCTCTGGATCTCTGGTACCCTAATAAAATAAGATGCATTACTTAAAGTTATATGTAGTTAGTAAAGGAATTTATAATTTCAAGTAGATATATATATATATATATATATATCAATTAATAATCTAGAAACAGTCTTTTTATAGTGGTATGGTGTAAGAAATATTTTAAACCTATCCATTGTATGAAATTAAATATAAATTACTAACATGAGACATCATAACTGGTATTTTCATCGTCGGCACTGCCCATGGCCACATTCGCCTGTATTTCTTTAATTTTTGAAAACATTTCTCCTCGAAATGAATTGAGCATATTTTACATTGTTTTTGTGGAAACCAGCGAGGCCCTCTCATTACCGCTTCGATCCATTTTTCTTTTATTTTTGGTTCACTAGGAAAACTGAAACATTGATTAGCGTAATAAAATACATAACTTTATCATTGAAGTAAATCGGAACAATAAATATAAAAATCAAAATGGCGTCCAATATTCAAAATCTGACATCTATATCATAATTGTATTCTAACCGGGTCCCCAGATATCGATTTTGAAGTAAATCGGACCAGTAACTACGAAGTTCGAAATGTCGGCAACTTTTTCAAAATATGACAGAATCATGATTGGACCTCAACCGGATCCCCAGATATAGATTTTGAGTCAAATCGGACTAATAACTATACAACCCCCTTATCCCGACTTTTTTGCGTCGAAATTGCCCGTGTATTCTTCGTTCACAGTTTTTTTCAACAGAATCCTTACAGCTAGAAAGAGAGGCAAAGAGGTTTATGAAGGTAGAATAACTGTGAACGGAGTTCATTCTGATTCGGACTTAGCCGAGAAATTATCTTCGGACCTGACTGAAAGCATCGGAATTTCCGATCAATACTTATAACACCCCATTATCCTTCGTCGGGCGAGGTTTTAAACAAACTTAAAATCTAAACTGCCTGTTTGGCAATCATTGGAATAACTAACATTAAACTTACGTGTTATGAGTAATAAAATAACTATATTATTACATTAACTATATTAGTAATTGCGGAATGATAAAATCTATCGATTCAAAAACATAATTCTCCTATCAGTATCCCCATCACTATATGTCGTCTCTGTTTGCGTGTGACAGTTCGCCTCCGTATCACGATGCATCTTTGCTTTCGTACTTAGATAAGTGTGAAATATTCATTGCGTGTTAGCTTGGCAATACGAAGTGAAATTAAGATACAAAACAAGCAATGTAGCAACAAACTTAGCTAGAACAACATGACATTGTCACTTTAATGTCAATTCGTGACGAATTTTCCGCGAATGATTTATTTTCGTAATAATGTTTATTTCTTGTGTTTTAAGAAGAAATAATAGTTAGAATGAGACTTACAAGTGATATGTGACACCGGCGTTCTTGGAGTTCACAATCTCGCTTCTATTTTTGCACGTGAGTATTGCACAGGTCGGAATTTTAGAAAAACAACGGAAATGAATTCATCACTGCGGTCGCCCGGTGACTACCGAGAATTTTTAATATCGAACCTGTCGGAGCTACATTTGTTCGCACATGCCACGCCCCTCAACCTATCTCTCGATATCTGTGGCGACAACAAACAAAATGATAAGGTGTACGCACACAGCAGTGAAGAAGCGAGCAACCGTATTCCGCGTGTCCAACGAGGTCATTTTCCATCCTCGCTCATGGTTTGGTTGGGAGTCTCTTATTGGGGCTTAACTGAGGTATATTTTGTGAGAAAGGCGTAAAAACGAATGCAGTTGTGTATCAAAATACAGTCCTCAAGAACCTTGTGGAACCTGTTTCTCATACCATGTTTAATAACAGGCACTGGGTATTCCAACAAGATTCTGCGCCAGCTCATAGAGCGAAAAGCACACAAGACTGGCTGGCGGCGCGTGAAATCGACTTCATCCGGCACGAAGACTGGCCCTCCTCCAGTCCAGATTTGAGTCCATTAGATTACAAGATATGGCAACACTTGGAGGAAAAGGCCTGCTCAAAGCCTCATCCTGATTTGGAGTCACTCGAGGCATCCTTGATTAAGGCAGCCGCCGATATTGACATGGACCTCGTTCGTGCTGCGATAGACGACTGGCCGCGCAGAATAAAGGTCTGTATTCAAAATCGCGGGGGTCATTTTGAATAAACTTTATTACCATAAGAATCTATGTTTTATTAAGTTCATTTTGCTATATAAATGTTTACATAAATAATAAAAATGTCTAAATTATTTCATATTGCACATGTGACAGAACTTATGACCTGACTATGTATAGTTAGGATTAGCGTAATGGCTATCGAGCCAGTTGGATCCCTTTTATACAAAGTGTAACTATAAATCAATAAAAATACAAGTCAACACAAGTCAAGTCTTTATAATTTATAATTCAAGTATAGATAGTGTCTCAAAGAAGTGCTCAAGATCACTACATTGGTGGGGGCGCCAAACGAACCGGAGAAATAAGAAGACCGCTTCATAAGGAATAAGAGGTGACGTCATAAGAAGTGACGTAATAGAAGAGGATAGCGATCGTCGATCCAGACCTTGAAGAATCGAGGAAGGATTGAAACTACATTGAAAGGAAGTATATTTATGTACTTAAGTTTTTAATTTAGGAATTACCTCGACCTGCCAAGCGAGTGAAGAATCGAATAGAAAAATATTGTGGGAAGAGTTTTATAGCAGCGGACATTTTGTGAAAAATTTTATGAAATTATTTCATGATGGAGGATTTGTCAACTTGTTTTTCGGAGGAATGAAAATTATTATTTCATTCGTATTTAAAAGATGGAGCCTTATATTTTTTTAGGGAAATTAGGGGCAGTGCCCAGACATTTGAAGAGGTGGTGGATAAATTTAATGAGGAATTTGGAAGCACAGACTTTGCAGAGCAGTTCTACAATGCCAAGCAAGAGAAAATGAGTTTAATGAATTACTTCCATTATTTAGGGGACCTAGCGAGGAAGGCTAGAGTTACCAAAGATGACATTTTTATAACGCAATTTTTAAGAGGATTGCAAAACCATCTTAGAAATAAATTAATTTTGAGCCATTTTGTAGATAAGAAGGCGCTAAGGGCAGTACTGGTACAGATGGTGAAATTAAGTCCGGGAAGTGATGATAATGTAAATGTGTTTAGGAACCCGGCAACTTTTGGACCGAACTTGGCCCATAGCAATAGAGGGGGGGGGAGACAGTGGTCAGGAACCACATATTAGACCTAGTACTAATAATTATAATTTGCGTCATAGGCAAGCGGATTTTACAACGCGTCGTCGCTAGAGGCCGATAGCAGTGACCAGGCTGACCTGTGGAATGAGGGCCTCAGACGAGCTCAGCAGCGTAGCACGGAAGCGAAACGACCAATGGGGAAGATCGTCGCAGTCGAGGCGGATCAGCAGGTCAGACCATTAGTTTTATTGAATTCTTCTGGGGTAAACGTGGTAGCTCTTTTAGATACAGGCGCTACGGCTTCATGCATCAGCCCAGCCCTTGCAGATCAAGTGGGTGCGAGATGTATGCAAGAAGAGAAGAGACGGGTTAAGGCGGTAAATGGAGGTTTATTGCAAATTGTAGGGAAATGTGTTATAGATTTTAGTTTGGACAATTTTAACTTTTCACAGGAATTTTTAGTAATAACTGATTTAAATTGTAGCATTATTTTAGGGGTGGATTTTTTAATAAAGAACGGTATGAATATTGATTTTCTTCATTCGTGTATGTGTTTTTTCCAGGGAAAAATACCGTTTTTCAATAATTTCCATACGAAACAAAACACGACGCCGGTAAAACGAAATGTCATGTGCGTAGGGATTCTTTCAAAACAAAAGATAGGCTCGGACTTTCTAGACGGTTCTAGAAGGAAACAAGTGAACTTCGGGGAAACCACGGTTATCGATGATCGTGACGTGATAAATTCTATCGACTTTCAGGAGTTAAGAAAGGGCGATTACGTTTATTTCTCGGGGTTATCGGATTCGTGCCAATTTGCGTTTGGGGTAGAAGATAAACGGTTTATCGTAAATGAGGATTTATGTGAGAATGATAAGCGGGTATTATTGGCGTTGTTGGATAGGAATGCGGATAGATTTGAGTTTGCAACTGACCAGTTAGGTAGGTTGGAGATAGTGTCGGTCGATATTAAGACTTATGATGAAGAGCCGGTTCATTGTCACCCGTATCGCGTTTCGCCGGTTGAACGGGAAATGATTGAGGAGCAGGCCGCGGAGATGTTGAAACTAGGTGTTATTAGGGAATCCACTAGTTCTTATGCTGCGCCCGTTGTGTTAATTAAAAAGCCCGATGATTCATGGAGGTTTTGTGTAGATTATCCGAAATGAAATAAAAAAAATTGTAGGGATAGTTATCCTATTCCGCGGATAGAAGACATTGTCGATAGTTTGGCCGGGGCCAAGTATTTTGCGGAGTTATATCTCAATTCAGGTTATTGGCAGACGGTTATTACGGAAGGTAGGCATAAAACGGCTTTCGTCACGACCACGGGTCTTTATGAATTTAATGTTGTTCCGTTCGGTTTGGCGACGAGTCAAGCGGTTTTCCAACGGATGATGGATAAAGTTTTAGCGGATTTAAGATTTAAAGGGGTTATGGTTTACGTAGACAATGTAATTGTGTATGGTAGAACGTTCGAGGAGTTTACCGATACGTTGCAGAAAGTTTTTGGGTGGTTTAGAGAAGCGAACTTGACCTTCAAGCCATCCAAATGTAAATTCGGTTTTTGCGAGATTGAGATGCTAGGTTATCTAATCTCGAATGAAGGAGTAAAACCTAGTGAGAAAAAGCTAAAGGCTATGCAACAGGTTCCAACTCCCACATCTACGAAGGATATGAAACAATTATTAGGTTTATTTTCTTACTAGTGGACCCGCCCTCGCTTCGCTTCGGGTACCAATTTTACACCCGTAGGAGGTACTTTTCATTTACACTTTTTCAAGATTTTTTAAAATTTTATCTACGTACAAACCCTCCCTGGACTTCCTCGAATAATTCAAGACCAAAATTATCCAAATCGGTAAAGGCGTTGTTGAGGTATAACATTACAACGAAAAGTGGCATTGATTTTTATATATATAGAAGATAGCTGTTACCTGCGACTTCGTCCGCGTGGAATAGTATCTTTGGGTAGCATTTTTAATTATTTAATAAGAATCATTAGTAGGTATATGAAAAAAAATACTATTAAATAATATTTGTTCACAGTAGGTATAAGGTACCTACCTTAGTATTCCATTGAGTGGCAGAAAGTACCTAGGAAAATTTATTGGTCCCTAATGTCCAAGACACTTATATGGGCCAGTGTCACGTTGTGTACAAAAATATTTAAAATTACCTAATTTAAAACATTTTTGTACACAACGTTTGCTGTTTTGTTATTATTTGTTAAAATGTGGAGATTGTTTGGATTCGACACTCGCGAGCAGGCCACGTACAGTTGGCCATGCGAAAAACAGTTTTTCTCTAAATTGACACCTGCTTCTTTAAGTGTTTGCCCTTGCGCTTTGTTAATGGTCATTGCGAACGCTGGTTTGAGGGGAAACTGGATTTTTTTAAACTGAAAAGTTAAATCTGTAGGGATCATGGGTATGCGGGGAATCAAAACTTCTTCATCATTAGCTATTCCTGTCATTATAATTGCTCTAATAATATTGCGCCCAAGCTGTGTAATTTGCAATCGAGTCCCGTTGCATAGTCTCCGTGCTTCGAGATTTCTCATTAACAAAACTGGAACCCCAACTTTCAGTCTCAGCTTATGAGACGGCACTCCTGACAGCTCTAAAGAGTTTAGAAACTCTGTAGGATAATATGTCACCTGTTCACTGTCCACGACAATATCTACTGATAAATATTCGACAACATCGCCTTGCACATGTGACATCATTCGGTCATTCATCTGTCCCACAATTTCATTGGTCGGTGCTAATATTGTCCTTTCACACAGCCACTCTCTATTTCTCATGTTATGTTCCAAACCGGGATAGACGTTGTTTTTAAGGCCTTCTAAGTTGTGGACAGCATTACAAAATTCTTGACATAATGTAATCATGCCGTTAGCGTCCGTAGTCATTCGACCTTCACCGATTTTCAATAGAGCAGCTGCATATTGCCCCGATTGCATATCATTATGTAGCTGTACTCGCATGTTTTTAGTGAGACATTTTTTTTTACATGCACCCATAATGTAGACGCTTTCAAACATGCATTTATCTCATCTGCTGGAGTGCCTCTGGTAATGACAGGTAGTGTCTGTCGAAAATCACCAGCAAGCAGCACTATCATCCCACCCATTAAACTCTGGTTGCTTCTGATATCTTTCAGAGTCCGATTGAGCGCCTCGATCGCTTTTTTATGCGACATTGTGCACTCATCCCACACCAACAGCTTGCATTGCTGTAGCATTCGGCCACGATCGCTGTTTTTTGTAATATTACAAACTGGAACTTCCTCATGAGGTAAATTTAATGGGAGTTTAAGCACTGAATGTGCTGTGCAGCCTCCATCGAGCAGCGTCGCCGCAATTCCAGAGGAAGCTACGGCAACAGCTATTCCTTTGTCTTTGCGGATTTGGGCTAAAAGTAAATTTAATAGAAAAGTTTTTCCAGTGCCTCCTGGTGCATCTAAGAAAAACAATCCGCCCTCACCATTATCAATTCTTTGCACTACAATATCAAAGACTAATTTTTATTCCGTGTTCAATCGAGGAACAGACTCTGATATTTGTTGCTGTAAAGAAGAGACATTGTAGACCAGTTCTCTTATTAAATCATTACTGACTTCTCCGATTCTTTGTGGCCGGTTCATTCCAAAATCTGATAAAGTCTTCCCAGATATAGCCATCACTTGGTCTTCAATCTTAGTTAGCGCCTCGTTATATACTAAATTGTTATATGTGATAGTGGGATTATTTTGTTGAAGTCTGTGCAAAATATCGTCAGATATATATCATTTTGGTACTTTTCCCATAATATCTGAGGATTTGAAAGACCACACGTCGCTATGAGAATGGCAAAAAGATCTCTCACCTTAGCTGCTGATTTATATTGTGCAGCCTCTTCTAATGTCGAGTCCCAATGATTATCATTCTCTAACAATCCTCTAGTTTCACAGGCTTCTGGGAAGGTAACAAAAGTTTGACCATTGTAGTTCTTGAGATCATTGAACGAAGTTGGCCCATGCACGTGGTGTAGCAGTAGTCTCAAACAAAAGCATTCAATGTTGCTAACGTGGACAGTATAGACCCGTCCTAATGCATCTCCAGATTTAACGCCAGGCCAATCCAGAACAGCAGTTCCTTGAATTCGGCGTTTCCAACATTTTCTACTGGCATCCCACGTGTAATACCGAGGTACCTGAACGTACAAAAGTGTTTTTGCAAATTCGTCTGATCTGCAAAGGTCAAAAAAGGCGGTCAAAGTGGTTTTTGGTGGTGTTGTCACTCGCTGATGAAAATTATTTTCATTAAAATAAATTCGTTCACCATTCTCTAGATGCACACTGAGGTGCGTAACAGTAGGATACCTTTCATGCAAAGGAAACCCTAACAGGCGCCATACAGCTTCATTGCTGCTGACGTAGCGACCAGACTGAAATGTTTGTACTTCGTCTACTGGGTTTGAGAACTCTGAGCTCCTGAAATTAAAAATAGCTTGATCACTGCCTTTATTAATATATTTGCAGATGTATTTGATTGCACGCACGGAACCGCAAGCTTCTACATTTATATGGGCGTTGAAAGTTTTTAATAGGACAGGCGAATATGGTACTACCCAACTATTGTCGACAGAAACTTGACTACCATTTCGGAGTTGAACAGATGCCGTCCGGCCTCCGTCTTCTGGTGCTCTTCTACGATACATCGGGTAGCCGTTCTCATTATGGAGAGTCTCTTTTAGTAGGTTGCGAGGATTTTTTTTTGTGCATTTACGGTCTTTCATGCACGGGCACAAAGGGTTTTCAGCCCCGCATGGACCGTGGATCATGTTTCTCATAACAATATCGTAAAGCGCCTTGTCATTGCTAGGATCTGGTATTTCAGCGCTTATAATTTTATCAATATCTTTTAACCAAAGCAAAATGTGGGCATGTGGGAGCCCTCGCTTCTGCCACTCAATCGAATACATAAAGCATTGCACTTCTCTAAAAACCCTTCCTTTAGTTATTACAGTCATAAGCTTTTTAACTTTTAACCTAAACACTCTGGCAATGATATCATGCCTATCGTTGGCGCTTTGACCTGGCATCAATTCGTCAACTATTTCAGACCAAGATGGATTGCAGGTGAAGGTTACGAATAAATCAGGTCGACCATACGTACGCACATAGGCAAATGCGTCTTGAGTATACTCGTGTAAGTATCGGGGACTGTTCACAAACGAAGAGGGCAGAATCACCATTTTACCTATATTATTAGGGTTCACGTTGGCATCATTCGATACAGCGTCTTGGAGATGAATATAATTTTCGGCTCTTAATTTTGTTTGATTTAAAGATATGTATCGCAATCTTTCGCTTTCAACCTTCACGTACATATCAACATAAAATTGGTTAGCGAGCTGTTTGTATCGTTGTATTACGTTAAAATCGCCTTCGCGTATCATCATATGATAGGCATAAAAGTCCATGCTCGATACTTGTTTGTTGGGCAAGGGGAGGTTGGTCACTGGATTGATTTGTGGGATTTGAAAGTGGTACCCCTCTTGCCCCTTGCTAAACATAAGCGGGTATTGTAATGCGTCATAAAACTTGTGTGTGTCTGGCACCCTGGTCAATGTGATGTCACGGGCTTGTAAAACAATATCACGCGATGCGAACTGTTCACCACAAACCATGGCGGCGACTTCGTTTATTAGGGGTGCATTATAACGTCTTTCATGTTCCCCGCTTGGCGTACGATCTGGGTGTATAACTAATTTGTAATTTTCATCTGGCATTCTTTCTAATGCTGTTTTAAAGGTGTTAATGAGGTTATTATGTTCGTGCAACATTCTTTGAATTTTTAAAACAATGTCCCTCTCAACTCCTTCAATATTTTGACATCTGCAGTCCACCTCGCGGTTTTCGTCACCCATAAAATAAATCTGTAGAAATTTTGGCTGATCATTATTAGTGAGAAGCAAAGAGCCAATCCTATGATAAACTTGCCCTTGTACCGTAAATGTAGGTGAAAATCCAGGCATGATGACCTCATTACCCACACCAAATGACGTCATTTGAAATCAAGAATTGTACTTTCTTATTCTGTTTAAAAATCGCCGAGATTCATTGCTGTCATATAGAAGTAAGGATTTGAGTGGCTCGTCGGGGTCACCAAGCGTTGGTACTGATACTTTTCCTCCAGAACAGCACATACCTGGGGTCTCTTCCTTCCACTTGAATGCCTCACAGTGTCTGCATTTATTGGCCATTCTACCTTGAGGACTAATCGATGATTAAAGTAATCAATTAACGGATCATAATCAAAAGCAGCATCGGCAAATGCCTCCCACGTATTCATCGTAAACGTACGTCTCCTTTCTGCTTGCCGCTTGGAATTAATAATACGTCGTCTACGTGTTTCTTCGGAGGTCTCTGCGGCTATGTACGAAGCTTGACGCTCAGCATCTAAGATTTGGCGAGCTTGGGTCTGCTGAGAGGTCTCAGCAGCTCTTTGAGCTGCGTGACGCTCGGCATCCAAGACTTGGCGAGCTTGGGTCTGTTGAGAGGTCTCAGCAGCTCTTTGAGCCGCGTGACGCTCGGCATCCAAGACTTGGCGAGCTTGGGTCTGTGGAGAAGTCTCAGCGTACGTCTCCTTTCTGCTTGCCGCTTGGAATTAATAATACGTCGTCTACGTGTTTCTTCGGAGGTCTCTGCGGCTATGTACGAAGCTTGACGCTCAGCATCTAAGATTTGGCGAGCTTGGGTCTGCTGAGAGGTCTCAGCAGCTCTTTGAGCTGCGTGACGCTCGGCATCCAAGAGTTGGCGAGCTTGGGTCTGTTGAGAGGTCTCAGCAGCTCTTTGAACCGCGTGACGCTCGGCATCCAAGACTTGGCGAGCTTGGGTGTGCTCAGAGGTCTCAGCAGCTCTTTGAGCCGCGTGACGTTCGGAATCCAAGACTTGGCGAGCTTGGGTCTGCTGAGAGGTCTCAGCAGCTCTTTGAGCCGCGTGACGCACGGCATCCAAGACTTGGCGAGCTTGGGTCTGCTGAGAGATCTCAGCAGCTCTTTGAGCCGCGTGACGCACGGCATCCAAGACTTGGCGATCTTGGGTCTGCTGAGAGGTCTCTGCAGTCCCTTGTGCAGCATGACGATCAGCGTCTAAAATATGACGGGTCTGCGTTTGCTCAAAAGTTTCTGCAGCCCTTTGAGCTGCGTGACGCTCGGCATCTAAACTCCGACGGATCTGTGAATCCTCTTCCGATTCCAGTGATCTAGCAAGTTTAGCAGCCCGAGCTCTGCTAGAGCTATTAGCTAAATTGGACTTTCGTTTGCGAGGCATCGTAGAAAAACAAAAATAAAATGAGCTTTTTTTGTTTGAGCTTATTTATTGCTATTGTTATAAATTTTTTCAAGAAAAGTCCTATACGAAAACCATCTAGAATGTGTCACGAATCAGTATGCAAAATTTCAGCAAAATCGGTTCAGTAGTTTTTGCGGTTAGCGATTACAACGCTTTTGACGACTTCGCTTTATATATTAGTAAGATGTACAAAATTAATTTACAGGACCTAACTAATAAAATAACCTAACTAATAAAAATACTTAAAAAAACTAATAATAAAAACTAATAAATTATACGAAACAATAAAATAATTTTACTGGATCGAAAAATGTAATTCTCTGTAGCGCAAATTTCTCTAATCGCATGCGTCCGACAACGACGTCTGCCCTCACATGTCTGCCCGTTCGTGTAAGGTAAGCGTAGTTAGATCGTGCGCTCCCCCACCACACGACAGCGCCGTTGCCTCCCGCCACACTCGGCGAATGTGCGCGACGACGACCAACGACTGACGACCGACGCGACGCGACGGCAGCGGCGGCGGCGATGCAGAGTATTCGTTAAAAGGAACTATAACTTCAAAAGCCAACTTTTTTTTAACTTAATTCTAAATATTATCAAGTTCCTAGGTTCAGTGGTTAAGATTTTGTATACAAAAAGTTTGGCTTCATAGTTCCCGTGCCGAATCCGTTCCGTTCCGTTCGAATTTCGGGAATTCCGTTTCTAGAAAAAATCTGCACGTCCTAAGAGACCTACGTACCACGTTTCATGGTTTTATCTTCAAAAATGACGAACACCCCTAAAAACTTCCCCTATTTCACACCCCCCCCCCCCCACACACAGGTAAAAATTTCAAAATGCTAGAACCAATAATTTTTTGTTTTGCCTAAATTCAAAATATAATGTATTTATCTCCGAAAATGACGAACTTCATACAAACTTACAACCCCAATTTCATCCCCTCACAGGTCGAAATTTTAAAAACGCTAGAACAAATATTTAATTATTTCTTATCAAGTGCTTAAATATTAAGTTTCATGGTTTTATCTTTTAAAATTAAGATATCCTACGAATGGCTGAGTTGGCAGTGACGCTGCCTACGAAACTAAGGGTCCCGGGTTCGAGTCCCGGTGGGGGCAAATATTTGTTTGACGAGAACGGATGTTTGTACCCTAGTTATGGTTGTTTATCTATCTAAGTGTAATATTTCTCTATATAAGTATGTGTATCGTTGTCTAGTACCCAAGATACAGGGAATCCTAGTTTGGGGCTAGATCAATGTGTGTAAATGTGTCCAAGGTATTATTATTATTATTATTATAACTTTTCACCCCCCCCTTTTAATCTCTTACAACCCCTTTTTCGCAAAAAAAAGTAGCCTATGTTCTTTCTCAGGGTCTAGACCATCTGCATACCAAATTTCATTCAAATCCGTTCAGTAGTTTTGGCGTGAAAGAGTAACAGACAGACAGACAGACAGACAGAGTTACTTTCGCATTTATAATATTAGTTAGGATTATAGAAAATTTGTATCGAATTTTGCGAGAATATCGTTACCTCTCACTAAATTATTGAAAAAGGGGGTAAAGTCTCAATGGAATGAAGAATTGCAGAATTCGTTCGATTATATTAAGAAGGTTATGTGTAGTGCGCCAATACTTTCCTATTATTCGGGGGATAAGTCGGTTACTACGAGAGTTTATGTGGATGCGTCTAACGAGGCGTTGGGTGCAGTATTGATGCAGGGCGTTGAAAAAATGAGTCCGGTTGCCTATGAATGAAAAAAAAAATAGTACGACGGAGAAAGAGTATCCGGGGTTAGTATGGGCGTTAAGGCACTATAGTCATTATCTTTGGGGATCGTATTTTCAGGTTGTTACAGACCATAGCGCGTTATGTTGGTTACAGTCGAAAAAAGATATGTCTGGTAGGTTAGCGCGAAGGGCGTTAGCGATACAAGAATGGGATTTCGAGATAGTTCATTGCTCGGGGAAAAGCAATGTAGTGGCAGATTTTTTGAGTAGGAATCCACTAATGGAAGAAGGGAAACGGGAAACAGAAGGACCTCAGTCTTCTTCTCGTTCTGAACCTGATGATGATGGTTTGGAAGTTTTTAGTATTAATGTAGAGTCGTTACAGGCGGATCAAGAGAACGATTCATTTTGTAGTAGATGGTTAACGCGGTTGAGCGAACTTCCGGAAGCGTGGCGTAGCGGTTTTTGTTTGAGAAATAATTTATTATATAAAAGCGTACGTAGAGATGGAGAAATTAGGGAGGTATTAGTATTGCCTAGATCTTTGTTTCAAAATGTAATGAACGAATTACATGATGAGGCGTGGACAGGAGGTCATTTGGGTCTCGCAAAGACGTTGAAGAGGTTTCGGTCGAAATATTTCATGCCGAAAGCCGATAAGGAGATAGAGCGTTATATAGCTTCGTGCGTGCCGTGTCAAGAAAGGAAATTAGTTAAAAGCGTAGCAGATTTGATGCCGATTAGGGTCTCGGATATTTTTGGGAAGGTAGGAATCGACGTGTTAGGAGCGTTTCCACGCTCGTCGAGAGATAACCGATTTATTATAGTCGCGGTAGAGTATGCGTCGCGGTTTGCGATATGTAAGGCGTTGCCTAGTGTTACATCGGAAGATGTAGTGCGGTTTTTACCTGCGCACTCCAGACGAACTTGACTCCAGATCGTAATAAATTGTATAAGGGCTGTGTTAACGTTCCAAAATTTTTTATGAACCTCCGAAAGTAATTTATGAACCCCAAAAACGCCCTCAATTGCCTGACAGTTCTGGGTGACGGATATAATTTAAGTGTTTCAATTTTGTCCGGGTCCATTTGCAAACCTCGTGTAGACAAAATATGCCCCAAGTCAAGTTGACTTTTTTCTGTGCGAACTCGCATTTTTTTAATTTGCATGTGAAGCCCGCGTCTTTCAATTTACTCAGAACCGTGTCCACTTGAGACAAATGCTGATCGAAGTCACCCTCAGTTAAAATCGCCAAATCGTCAACAAAATTTAAACAATATGACCTAACCTCTTGCCCTAAAATTAAGTCCATCGCCCTCGAAAATGAACCCACACTGGTTTTCAACCCCTGAGGTAAAACGTTGTAAACATAACTTCTGCCTTGATATACAAAACCCGTGTATCGTTTAGATTCGTCTGATAATGGTATAGAAAAATACGCATCTTTGATATCAATAATCGCTATATAATTTATCTGGCGACCCGATTGCAATATCTCACTCATTAAAGGTGTAGTTTCAACTTCCCCAACCATTCCCGTGTTTAATTGTCGTGCATCTAGCAATATACGGACCTCCCCTGACTTCTTTAGTGCACAAGTCAATGGACTGCTGAAATCCGTAGATTGCCTGCTAATAATACCTATCTGTTCCATTTCTTCCAAACGTTTTGTTACTTTATCGCGATATGCGAACGGTATGGGAAAGCTTCGTTTTACGAAAGGCGTTTCATCTCTCATTTTTATCTCATGTATATATTTATTTGTCCGACCTACCCTATCGCTAAACAACTCTGCATGTTTATTTAACACCGGCAATAACTTTGTTTTATGTTCAACAGGTATTGATGAATTATTCACATATTCCTCTATCATATTTCTACTGGTATCTTGGTTCTGTACTCCCATTGTACAACAGCAAGAATCCTGATTAGGACCAGTACCTAATGGTATTTCACACATCCGCCCGGCGCTTCGTATAATTAGCCTCTTATTACCCTCACACATTAAACTGGCTCGCGTCTGTTGTATAAAATCAAATCCTAAAATTAAATCTTTAGGCACCCTTGTTAATACTAGCATTGGAGTATCGATAACGCATTCACCAATTGTTAATGGTAACGTAACTAACTTATCAACCTTTTCCTTACTGACCCCAAATGCACCTGTGATTCTCAAACTTGGAATCGGTATTTCCGTCGGTTTTCCCAATTGCCTGCGTACTTCATCGTACACTCTTCGACTTATTACACTGATTTCGCTCCCCGAGTCAATCAAACTCCTTACAACAATATTCCCAATACGCACATCTATCTCAGGTAATGTCAATGTACTACATAAATCGCGCCCACACTCAGTCGAATCGTCGTCTCTGAATATCGTATGTAAACGCTTGTCATCGCGGCCTATACAATTCAATCTCGATTTTTCATCTAAACACACGGCATATCCGTGCGCTTTATGCGCCAATAATTGAATAAATTCATTCACACCTACGTTCGAATCCAAATTACACAATTCATACAGTCTATGCTTTTTTTCAATTTGATCGGCTGTCCACCCAAAGCGTAATAATTATATATCTGAGCGCGAACGACCCGCGCGAGTCCACTAGTTTTTTGAATTCGAACTTATCGCATTATTCCTGTCACTTGAACTTTGCCCTGCCTCTGTATTATCTGAAACATCATTGCCCCTTTGGAACCCTATTGCCTTGAAACTAGCCAGAAGCTGTCTACCTCTACCGCGAAAATAACCGCGAGCGCGCGTCCCAAATTCGTTTCGCGCCTTTGTTCCCGCGTTTTAATTATTCCTACGACTCACCGCGTTATATTGCATCGTATTTACCCGCATAGCACGATAATGCCCACGCATGTAGCTATTCCGCCTTACGTTATTCGTATTCATTGTCTCCGAACTCTGCAACGCACTTAATTCCCCATCGACATTCCGTTCTAAATGCCGAAGGAACTCGACCGCATCTCGTATAGTCATTGGTTCCTTTCTAGCAAAAAACGCTACCTGAATATCGCGCGGCAACTGTCTGAAAATCGTGTTGATCTTCTCCGTATCAGTAAACGGTATCGTAAGCTCATATATGCTATTCAATTGAGAGGCAAAGAATTCTTCCATACTTTGACCTTTCTTAGAATCGAACTTCGCAGTTAGGAATCTTTGTTTAATTAATTCCTGTTCATTATCACCCCAGAATACCTCTCTGAAATCTTTTTCAAAATCCGAATAGGTTCGCCATGAGTCTCTGTATATGCTCATTCGAACTTTTGCAATTCCTACCAAACTATCCGTTGCCCATATCAAAGCCCTAGAACTATCTCCCGAGACTTTAATATAAGCCTTTAAATCTCTTAAGAAAATCATCGGATTTTCCGAGCTCCGCTCATCGAATGTCGGCAACTTCTGTGTCATTTTCACTATGCATGTTTGACGTTTTTCTACCGATTGTTCAAACGTCTCTAGTTCCTGTCTGTCAGTCTGTCTGTCCGAAGTATTACTTGTACTTGAACCCCGTTCCAAACTGTCTAATCTATTCACTATTTCAGATAACAATTGAGTCACCTGTCCTGACGCCATCTCATTATTTAAAACACTTGTCTGCGAAAGTGAGTCAACTTGTACAACACGACTAACGTTTTTTCTTGCCTGGCCCATTTCCTGAACTCTAAACCGCCGTAGCTCGTCCGAAGAATTGTGAAAACAATGCCCCTTTTTTTTGCTTATTTCTTACTTACAAAACTGAACTGTTTAAAATCGTTTCTACGTTGTGTTATTTTTAAAAGTAACTCGTTAGACCTTGATTCTTTTAGAATATCTAGGTATCAGACTATCTAGGATATCCTTCGGTCTCGGCACCAGTAAATCTGTAACGGCATTAAAGGCTAAGGTCGAGCCACCGCTATCAGTAGCTATGATCGTCTATTCTACCTACCCCAAAAGAGATGTCCCGATTCAGCTGTAAGATTTGTAAGTTAAGAATGATAAGTCCGAATTTCTCGTTCGTTGAGAAGTTCGTTAGGCGTACAATAGTCGAACGAAAATTGATTCAGGAAGTTACAGTTTCAAGTTAGACAGAGAAAGCATATATGTCCGCAAGCCGGTATTTCGCATCAGTTAGCGGTGTATTGCGCCAGATCGATCGTTGTTGTATTTTGTGTGATGGTACCATTTATTTTTTTGTATACATGGGCGCTTAGAACTTCTTTTAGTGGTCGACCACAATTTATAATATTTGTTTGTGATATCGTATAGATATCCGTCGTAGTTTTACGACGTGAGTACTCAAAGATATTTCATGTGCTCGCTAGTAGCGGCTAGTGGTGGTTCCAATTATATATTTAGTTCACGGCAATAACGATCCGAAAAGACCGGTTTACACAATTGCGATTTGATTTTCCGAAATGGGTTTGAACTAGCGGTTACCTCAAAAGGTCCGTAACGTTTTGAAACCTTCAACTCTGCGCAATTTGAGCTGGATGTTATCGAAACGTTTTCATTAGCGCTTTAGGAGATCTAACCCTCACCATAGCGAAGTGCATAGTTCGGTAAATACCGAACTATGAATTCCACTGACCTCAGCACGTCCTCGGCCAAGCAAAATCATAAATATTTGACTCAGCCTACACATTAGACCTCCAGCGAAATTTACATTTAATTTAAAGATGCAACTTGAATCCAAACTGACCCAAGGCGAAGCAAAACAAACTACCCGGTCCTAAACAATGAATTTGACTGTAATTTGATCTCTTCGCGCGTCCCCGACAACACTCAAATGTCAAAATATCAACAGGATAGGTTATCTGTGTTGACACCGGTTTAACTTTGTTCTGAATTTGTTATTTCCATCCGCGGAACCTCATCGATCAAACGGTCTCACTATGCCCTGCCAACCTAGGTTTAGCCGCAACTAAACTCCTGTCTAGCCTAGTCTAAAATCCTAGTGTTATACCACGTCCATTATCGACACCACTCGAAAATGGTTGAGTTTGATTTCAATGTGCTTGTATGTTTAATGACTGTGTGTGTGGGAATTTCAAAACTCGCTACTCGAAAGGAATGAGGAAAGGATTAGCCCGCGAATATCCTAAGAGCCAATCCAGGAACCCTATGGTGAAGGAAAAAGGAATTTAGGGTCGCTCCAAGCCCAGACTCAGACTCAGATCAGTTACCTACAAGTTCTTAGCTAACGACCCAAGGATATTTTTGGAATTTGGGGTAGGTTCATTTAAAGGATAGGAACCGAGGTATATCTCGGCGCTTCAGACACTCATGGAAAACCACTGAAACTTCGCAATCACAATTCGTCCAGTTCCGACGCGTAAAACGGCAGACCAAACTGTTTAGAATTTGTTGAAAGACGACTGTCACAGTAGCTTAACGCCGAGACTGAATGCTCTCCCCTTCCCCCGCAATCGTATTTATAGTCCCCACATGTCTGAAAAAAATGGCATCCTTTGCGAACACGCTCTGCCCAAGCGAAGCTTCTTATCACTAACTACACAGGGTCTAATTTCAACCATGCCATGCAGATCCGCCGTTCTACAAATTGTGTGTACGCATATTCACTATGATCAACCGTAGGTTATCACTCAAGTCATTCGGTATGGCCGATACACAAAATCTGTTGATCGCTGACCTTAAAAGCTTGTTGCGATTAATTTAAGCCTTCCCGACCGCTAGCGCGCTAGACAAAGTTCACTAGAATGATATTCAGACTCGTGATGTCAAACTCGCCATATCATACCAACCAAACGCAATTGTATATTTGCAGTCAACATAATAGCTTTCTCCGTATCGTTCCATAATAACCTTCCATTATTTAGTTATTCATAATTTATGCAGCACGCAGCTAAATCGGCTCTGATCCCTACACATTCCGCAGGAATGTGACAAAAAAACCTGACCTGTAACCTTCCTCGAACCATCCCACGCCTGGCACATTGTTTTTTGCTACCTTACCCTGAGCTACTCAAAACCCCAAACGTTAAATGACCGCTTTTTGTATTCAACGTGTGTACCACTACAACGCGGCGATGGGCTAGCCCTCTGTCACGCAAAATGAAGTATCAAATGTACTGACTCTCGTGTACCATTACAGCGTTCCTGGAAGCAACAGGGAAACTAAAGCGGGCATGCACTGAGGCGGAGCTGTGTGCTTTTTCACAATTTCATCGCCTATTTATCACAGACAAAAAGACTGGAGAAAAATATTTGATCGATACTGGCGCGAACATATCTGTACTTAAACGCAAGCTGAAGCATTCCGGGAAAACAGATTACTCATTACATGTTGCCAACGGTTCAAAGATCAGCACATATGGAGAACGATGTTGTGCCCTTGATCTCGGGCTTCGAAGAACTTTTAAATGGAACTTCGTGATCGCCGATGTCAATACCTCTATCATTGGAGCAGATTTTCTGGAGCATCATGATTTATGGGTTGATTTACGCAGAAAAAGGTTGATTGACAACACTACCAAACTATCATCCAGAGGTAGAACCATAATAGCAAACCAAGCCACTTTAAGTACCATCGATGGGAGTCTTGTTATCGCAGACTTACTTCGGAGATATCAGCGCATCACCGTACCCACATCTTTGAAGATTAGTCCCAAGCACAACGTTCAACATTTCATAGAGACGCAAGGCCCTCCGGTCGCTTGTAGAGCCAGGCCTCTCCCTCCAGAAAGGTACAGGACGGCTCAAAAGGATTTCCAGGACATGATGGATATGGGAATATGTCGACCGTCAAACAGTTCATGGGCCAGTCCTTTGAATATGGTGAAGAATAAAAATGGTGAATGGAGACCATGTGGAGATTATAGAGCCCTGAACAATATAACAATCCCTGACCGGTATCCACTCCCACGGTTACTAGATTTCACTTACATTCTCGAGGGGAAACGCATTTTTAGCAAAATCGATATCCGGAAAGCATATCATTGCATACCAATGGCTCCAGAAGATATTTCCAAAACAGCCATCATCACCCCCTTCGGTCTTTTCGAATTTCCGAGAATGACATTTGGACTTCGGAACGCCGGTCAGACTTTTCAACGATTTATGGACTCAATATTCAGACATTAAATATCTTCACAACGCGGCGGAGCACCTAATCAAGCCAAAGGATGAAAACATATCAGATTTCACATTTTGTTTCGTCGACAACATCCTTTGTGCATCAGAAAATGAAGAGCAGCATTGCAAACATTTGGAGATAATTTTCAAGAAATTAGATGAACATGGTCTTGCAATGAATCTGGAAAAATGCGAATTCATGAAGAAGGAAATAGATTTTTTGGGGTATCATGTATCCTGTAACGGGATTTCCCCCACTCAAGAAAAACTTGAGGCTATAACCAACTTTCCTAAACCAGAAAAGGTGAACATGTTGCGAAGATTTTTGGGTATGGTTAATTTCTATAGAAGCAGCATCCCAAAAGCGGCATTTAATCAAGCAGAGTTGAACAAATATTTACATGGCTGCAAGAGGAACGATAAGAGTGTAATTAAATGGACCAAGACAGGGGAAGAGTCTTTCGAGAAATGCAAGGAGCTTATGAAAAATTTAGCAAGTTTATCTCACCCTGCTAATAATGCATCCATCTCGCTTATGACTGATGCTAGCAATGACTGCGTGGGCGCCGTTTTGCAACAAAAGGAGGATGGTGACTGGAAACCCCTCGGATTTTTTTCAAAAAACCTGACACAGACGCAGCAAAAATATTCTACGTACGATCGAGAGCTTTTGGGTATCTACCTAGCTATGAAGCATTTCCAAAGACTCGTGATAGGACGAGATTTTACTATCTATACAGACCATAAACCAATCACTTTCGCATTTTCCAAAAAACCAAATATTGATGACCCACCTCGGAGAATTCGTCAACTAGACTACATATCACAGTATAGCACAGACATAAGGCATATTAGCGGATCAGACAACGTGGTTGCAGATGCCTTATCAAGGGTGATCGAGGAGATAATCACTCCTTCAGAAATTGACTTCGAGGAAATGGTCGAATTTCAACGCAAGGATGCAAACCTTAAAGAGCTATTCAAGAAATCCAATCTGACATTATCCAAGTTTAGTGTGCCCGGCAGTAATTCCCAGCTATATTGCGATACCTCAACCGGGCAACCGAGACCGTATGTTCCTGCAGTATTTCGGAAGAAAATTTTCGACGCGATTCATGGTTTGAGTCATCCAGGAAAACGAACCACATGAAAAATGATTTCAAAAAGATTTGTTTGGGATAACATGAACAAGGAAATAAACGAGTGGTGTAAAACATGCCTATCATGCCAGAAATGCAAGGTTACTAGGCACACTATTTCACCTATCGGCACATTCATGCCCGCTCAGCGTTTTGAGCACGTGCATATAGATATCGTCGGCCCCCTACCTACAAGCCAAGGTTACAGATTTCTGCTGACTATGATTGACCGTTGCTCTTCTTGGCCTGAGGCATTTCCCTTGAAGGAGATTACTGCGGAAAAAATCGCTTCATGTTTATTCCAAGGGTGGATCTGCAGATTTGCCCCCCCCCCTCTGGCTTTCCTCGGACCGTGGAAAACAGTTCGAATCTGAGCTTATTAAATCCTTGGCGAGGTTAATGGGAACGGAAAAATTACGAACAACAGCCTACCACCCGCAATCCAATGGAATGGTGGAGAGATGGCATCGTTCGCTGAAGGCGTCTCTCATGGCAAGGAACAGTAAGGAAAATTGGGTAAAAGAATTACCAATCGTCCTTCTTGGCCTAAGAAGTTGTTTACGAGACGACACGGGTTTGAGCGCCGCGGAAATGGTTTATGGAGAAACAATAAGGCTTCCCGGGGAATTCTTTGGTGATTCTGGCTTGCGATTAACGTATCACGAGTACGTGCAAGATTTGAAACAACGAATATCAAAAAACTGCTCCGTTCCGAAGAGAGAGAATCACCAAAACAAGTATTTCGTCCACCCCGAGTTAAGCTCCTGCTCTCACGTTTTCATCAAGATAGAAGGTGTCGCCAAAGGTCTGATTTCTCCTTATGAAGGGCCTTACGAAGTTCTACGACGAACGGCGAAATATTTCGTCATCAACAAGAACAACACCGTCGACACATTTTCAATTGATAGATTAAAGCCAGCTTTCCTACCAGCAGATCAGCCGAGTTCCATCACGTTCCCGCAACCAACGAGCAAAGCGGAAGACTCAGTTGTCGAGTCAGCACGACCAACAACGTCCAAGTTTGGTCGAAAGTACCAACAAACGTTGAGATTCCAACTTTAATGACGGCACTCGTTTGGTATAAATAGCGAATTGGTAAATCATAGAGTATCATTCGCTATTCAGTAAACCAGCAGGAAACGCAACGAAACCACCATGGGCGGATATAACTCCAAGGAACAACTAACCATGACCCAAAACAACGGGATACAAGACGCCACCAAATTGACGGAAAATATCGCCGAGCGGATTCGCCAGGAGGTGATAAAAGAGTTCAACGGTCATCGGGAGATGATTCTTGCGACGCTCGGGATCCTCACCATACTAGCGGCCATCGTGTTCTTCATGGTGGCCAACCGTTTTTTTAACGAAAGAGTTGGCGCCGCACTCCGGAAGAGGGGGATTACCTCAGCCTAGCTAGTCGCAATGTATAGTATTATTTAATTTAAATGTTTTCGTGCTTTGTTTTTTTACTTTTCCATTTATCGTAATTTACTAACTATTGTTTTTTTTGTAAGGGGGGGAGTATCTGTGCCAGCCATCCCTTATCATCACGGACTAAAGTATCGTCGAGATAAGTTATTGGCTGACACAGAAAATCAACATCACGTACCGGTTTTGGTACATGATGATTATCGAGGACGATTTATATATAAGAAGAGTTATTTGTTAAATAAAACTAGACTGTAACTGAGCATATTCCAAGCCTTTTATTCCGTCTCCCGTAGGTTGCCACAACGTTGGCAAAGCATAAGCAAAGCATTATCGGTTGCGCTGTTACTCTCGTTAGCAATACTCTCTATGGCTGCAGTCCCAGTCTCATCCAATGACATGTTCGTCTCGTCCCGTGACGTTTCTAGCGAGGTTCGCGGCGCGGTCTCATCAGTTGTGGCACCCTGTTGCCGTCTCGTGACGTTCTGACATTCCGGTGCAAGGCAGTGCCAAGATCGCTGTAGGAGTAATGGTAACTTCACTTGCTTAGTTGGCAACACAGTAGCTCTTGATTGCCGACAGACACGCCGCAAGCCACACAACCGGTCATCTTGATTCGAGTTTTTATGTTTACCCAATCGTCCGGAAGAGGCGCTGTGATCGACATATGCTCGTAGCGGGAGTCGAACCATCACACTAATCGACTACAGATCAAATACCGCCGCGTTAATGCGTTGAGCCACCGTTGCTTGTTGGAATCACGACGAAAACTCAGTATCACTGGTAGTGTAATTGATATTATGACTTAAGGTAATGCGGTAATTGTGTTTTAATTTATTGTTAAGCACCCGCTTCACTTGTTTTTGAACTATTTAACACGTTTGAACTGCAGTGTACAGTTGCACAACAAGCACAGGACCTTATAATTAAGTACGGCATATTTTAACACTGTTCCTAATACTTTACACAGGTAAACAAAATTTAAATGTGAGTAGTGAAGAGAAGTACGTTCTTTGTGTGAAGTACGCGAGTCCGAGTCACTAATTTTTTTAATTAGGAGGCAAGAAAATGACTTACTTACAGGAAACAAATAACGCTCTCTCGCGACTACTAGACTGGTTTACTGCCAATAACTTGCTTCTGAATTCAAAAAAGACAAAGTGCATAAAATTCACTTTACCTAATGTAAGGCAAGTTGAGAGTAATATTGTATTGGGGAAAGACAAACTAAAACTAGTAGATGAAACTGTATTTCTCGGATTCACTATTGATGCCAAACTACAGTGGGGTCCCCATATTGTAAAATTAGCACATAGACTTAGCTCCGCAGCATATGCAGTTAAAAGAATCAGGGAATTGACTGATGTTGCAACTGCTAGACTTGTATATTTTAGTTATTTCCATAGCAATATGTCCTACGGCATACTACTATATATTGATTGATTAATCTGAAACTCTGTCATGTCCGTTATTTGACTCCTATGAAGTCCTACTTTAATATTAATACATTGGACCTATTTACACACATTGATCTAGCCCCAAACTAGGATTCCCTGTATCTTGGGTACTAGACAACGATATAGGTACACATACTTATATAGATAAATAGTATGCTTATATAAATAAACAACCATGACTAAGGTACAAACATCCGTTCTCATCAAACAAATGAATGAAAGAACAGAGATGTTGCTAACAGTAATAAAATAGTGTTTGGTTTTTAGATGTACCTTAGGTTTTACTTTTACTGTTTATGTAATCTAATCTACATATAATTAATTGTACTTAAGTTGTAATGTATATGATTTAATATATTATATGTTTTCTTATTATTGTATTAACTTTGACTATCATACATATTGTAAACTTTACATATACTACACACGCCATCATAACACCAATATAAATTGAACTCGTCAGTAAAACATTCTCGATAGGAACTTGTGTCTGTATAGGCTGGCCATGTAGTTTATAGAATTCTGCCTTGCCGCAACACAGTTTCTACTAGCGCGGAGGGTAGCGGACTATATTCTGCTGGTTCTATTACCTATGTAACTTACACACCATTTTTATGGGATATCCACAATATCACCTTGTGTATTTAGTTTATAGTTCTAAACATAACTATAAGTACCTATGTGGTATGGTTAATAATATAGCTATGAATTACCATAAAGTTAAATATATTAGTACCAATTTGTAAGTACCTAATTTGTAACCAGCATCTTCCACGATCTCTTAATAATAAACATTTCATTTCAAATAATTTCCCCCACCGGGACTCGAACCCGGGACCCTTGGCTTCGTAGGAAGGGTCACTACCGACTCGGCCATTCGGGTCGTACTATGGGGGGGGGACGTGCTGCTGACATTGAGACCATCTTCATTTTGCAGAAGAGAGCGATCCGATTTATTTACAAGCTAGGTAATAGTCTCTGAGAGATTTCTTCAAAGAAACCAACATCCTAACAGTCAATATATGTATGTGAGGAAAAATATCAGTAGCTTTAAAACCACTGATAGCCGCCACAATGTGCAAACTAGAAACAATAATAAACTTTCTTTTCCAATGTTCAGACTCACAAAAGTTAGTAGTTCTTTTATGGGACACTGTATACATTTCTACAATAAAATTCCGCAAGAAATACAAAACTTAACTGAAGCTCGATTCAAAAAATGTTTATAGCACACTTTGTGCCTACTACAAAATTAATGATTTTTACAAGACACCGACATCTGGAATTAAACCTTCATTGCACCCTATATATATATATTACGTAATAATTAGGCACTTTCTAAATGTTTTATTATGGTTGCTTGATTATGTTATGACGTTCATTAAGTCTCAATTTTTGTGCTATTTTAAATAAAAATCTTTGAACTTGAACTATAAAAGTAAAAAAGCGCTCTCTTAAATACTCGCTAAACTTACCGAAAATCCGCTAGAAAGATGGCAGCACTGGCTCCGACTGATGCAAAAAACGACGTAATGCGCACTCTCACGGTCAGTTTGATCGACAATCGCACGGAAATCCGTGGTTGGCGTCCGTTAAAAATTTCATCGTATAATTTCACACTCACGCACACTGATTCGTCTAGAACATGCTAGCTGGACAAAATATTTTTTTATATTCTAATGACTTATTTTATCTCGAATAGCACTCAATTGATGTACTAGTAGGATTCGAGACTATCCCACGATTTGAGAGGATATAAAAATCAATTCGAAAAATAATTTTAAAAAAATGATTTATTCAAAAGAAATATATAAATATTTTGAATAATTGCAATGCACAAACGGATGTTGTAATACATCATAATATATACCTATTTCATTAAATAATTAATGCAAAACTACCCTAAATCGATTTATTTACACAAAATAATACAAAAGTTATTCTTCTTCAACCTCAGACGAGTCAGATTCTGTAAAATCTAGATTATTTCTAACTAAATCACAAGTAGGTGGCGAAATGGCCACTGAAGGCGGGATAATTAAGCCGCTGACTTCAGGCATTAACTGTTTGGTATTTTTTCTAGGAATGTCTCTGAGTGAGTTGATTAAAGGTTCAGATGATGATAAAAAAATGTGCATCAAGTCTGTATTCGTGGCAATACGTGACGTCTTGCGAGTATTATGCAGCCGTAAACGGCGTATGTCTTTGTTTCTCGCTTCTTGGGCTTCTTCGGAGAACTGTCCAATCGGAAGTAACGAGGTCTTTATTACCTCAGTACTGAGCATAAAGATCTTATGCACAGTGGCAGGCATGAAGTACCACGAATACAGACTTAAGTAGAGTTTCCGCGTTCCCAAAAAGAGATTTTCAAATTTAGCCAAATATATATCATAGCCAGATGACAATGTTTTTAATATTATATTAAACTTTTTCATGAGATTAGCATCTAACCCTGTAATATCTGCACTCAGATCCGCATTATCAAAAAATCTACGTGTGGTGTTTCCATCGTTTGTATTTCCGAACCCTGGTTTTGGTTGGTCCACAATCAAACCTTCCTTTTTCAACAATTATTTTATTGCCTCTGGGCGCTGTTTTACACTTAACTTATCGTCTTCACCTCTGGCTTGCCATTTGTTGATGTCTAGACGATAACTTATGTGCAACAGACACTCAAAACTGCGAATCCAAAGTTTTCTTGCTGACCATCATGACCCTTCACTTTGTCATTCATTGTTTTCGGCGTGGCTTTACATATGTAACACGTTTGTGCTGAACGTGTATTCGTTAACGCGGTACATACTTTGCCATCGACCATAGTTAGGATAAAATTGTGTTTCACAGAAATTTGGACGTCCCCGACTGAAAACAATGTTGGAACTAACTGAGCAACCTCTTCCAGCACTTTGCTTGTTTCTATTTGTGTAAGCTCCGTTGATTCCTTTTTGAGAAGATGAATTTGGTGGGTCTTCAGTACATAGTTGACGATGGACGTGGCCGTGACGTTTTGCCAAATAGTGAGGTTGCCATCATACAAATTCAAAGGATCAAACGAAAACACAAATAGAAACTCATCAGTAGCCTCGGAGTCCTCAAATTTCTGTTTATAAGTACTATGGCCAGAACTACCGCCGCAACCCCACTTGCTTATCAAAGTGAATGGATGATCTAGGGAGCACACTGCTAATGACATCACTTTGTGCCATAAGTAATCTCTCCGTTGTATTATCCAAAAGAGGTTACAACTTACAATCGACACGCGTTTCCGTCATAGGAATGTACTCCGCTGAAGGAAAAGAACTATAAATTGACTTACACATGCTATGCCACGATGAAAACGTGTTATGTCCCGCCTTCATTGACCACTCCCTCGCCGTCTTAAAGGTATGACTAATCCCCTTGGAGTCAAAATAATAAACCCAAGCTTCATCGGTAGACAACTGCCTACCATCCGGGCACGAAGTAGCTTTCGGGGTTTCACCATCACTTGCACGTTTTTTGGCTTTTGCGATGCTTCTCTTTCCCTCCGCTCTGCTTGCGACCTCAGCAGCAGTTGCCAACTCCTCAGCAGTCCACTTGTTCACAGCTTCTTCAACACGCCGTTTCTTCATCTTGAATGAAGCGTCTTCAAAGCTGCTTTTTGTCCTTCCCGGGGTGCGGTTCTCGGTATCTGATGATGTGGACACCTTTGGGCTGATCACATCAACCTTGAATTGAAAGCCAGCACTTTCTAACCAACTTTATTGTTAGTTAAGAATCGTTCTTGATGACGTCCTGATGGGGCCCATTTTCCACCATCTTATTGAAATATGATGCGATTTTTAGGTGCATTTCTGGACGTGACTCTTCAGTGATGTTGGAGAGGTCAAACCTCATAGACAGAAAGTAAAAAATCCGCGAATTCCGGTTTTATTTATCGTGTTTCACCCATTCATCGTAAAAGTCAATTTTCGAGACAGTGAAAACGTGTTCGAAAAAATATATAATAAAAAATGATGTACCTGCAAAGATCGCGCAATGAAATTTTATCTTAAATTTAAGCTAAGGGTTATGTCTAAATCATATAAAAAATGACCCGGCGGGTACACGTGGATACAAAAAGATGTGGTCCTTTAAACTTTTAAAAAAGTAAAAATTTACGGTTTTTTCAGACTACATCTTAGATAGTTAAGTTGGACACAAATCAGACATTTAGGAGAGGTTTTAATATGATAACATAATCTACATACCTTCAAAAATAAAATCAATAGCACAACGCTTTTGGTTTTTCACAAAATAACTCATGATACCCTTTCGATCGTGTAGCAAATATGCAAGTGACGAGAATTAATCAAATACAAAATCGTAAACTTTTACTCACGAAATTAATGACAGGTAAAAGGACCTGTCATTACTTGATGACATCCTCACTTTGACACAAACAATTCTTGGAAATGGTCCCACTGGGGGGTTGCTAATGACATGTGATTATTGGAAATTAGGAGGTGACTTTTGTCCAGCTAGCCTGTTCTATACGAATCAGTGTGTCACGGTCCGATTGTCTTATCGTCGATTGATCGAATCAGTTTTATCGTCGATCAAACTGACCGTGAGTGCCCAGCTTAAATCCAATGTCGCGTTCCGAGTCACGTCAACAAAGCCATCATCGCTTACGTGACGTCACGACAATCATGCCCGTTCCGAGTGGGAAATGACGACCATCAATAGATATCCATTCGGAACGCTTTGAACGCGACGGTAGATGTTGACATTGACAAATGACACTATTATAACCCAAATTGTTAGTTATTGACATTTCGAGTCGTAGACAGTGTTTTAAGTTGTAACGACCACGCTGCCCACGCGTGATCGCCACAAGTCACGGCACCGACACCCCGCACCGTGCCTCACCCTGCGGCAGCCCTGCCGTCCACCCTCGCCCCGCTGCCAACACAGTTGCCGCGCCGCCCCCCGCCTCACAGCAGGCCCCCACCGCCTGCACCGTCACCGCAGCCACCTCGCCCTGCGGCCGACCCCGCTGAAACCCGGACGCCGCGCACCCCACTTCGTCCGCCCCCGAGCGTCCCCTCGATCGCCTAAACCCTCCGCGACGTAGCTATAGGCCACCCACACACTAGGCTACACACCCAAGCCATGGCCCCCCAACCAGACACTAATTTACTTATCGAGATAGGTAAATATGTGTCGTCGGTCCCCTTGTTGTTGGAGTATGTACTCCAACAACTGTCTCCTTTCCCTCTGGATCGCCCGTTGATCCAAATTATTAGAGCCGCCGATCCCCCCGCTAGCCCCTCAACCAGCTCCGAAGCTGACTCGCACCCTCGCTCGCCGGTTCTTGCATCCCCCGCGAACCCCCCAACCCCAACCCCAACCCTCAGCTCTCTTTCCCCTGTAACTTCACCACCATTCAATGAGGAAACTCATTTCACCCCCGTCATCTCAAAAAACAAAAAGCGGAAGAACCGGTCTTCCGAGTCCCCCGTAAGCCCCGAGGCCAAACAGATCAGGCCCGCTGCCATGTCTCTGTCTCCGCTAACCCCAAAACCCACACCGTGTTCAACAAATTCCCCCGCCCCCCCCGCGCCCCGAACTCTGATCCTTCAGAGCCCTCCATCCCCCACCGGTACCGCGAATACCGTAGCCCCACCAACCCCCACGCCCCGCGCTCGCCCCCCACCACCAGTAATAGTCCGAGACGAAACCGCCTGGAC
This sequence comes from Argyresthia goedartella, assembly GCA_949825045.1. NCBI lineage: Eukaryota > Metazoa > Arthropoda > Insecta > Lepidoptera > Argyresthiidae > Argyresthia > Argyresthia goedartella. Next base: position 17,082,624 of record OX463826.1, read on the forward strand.
TCGGGTATCGATCCATTTGCAAAGAAATGGAATCAAATATACATCCGCGATTACATCAGCCGGAACCCGCGTCCAGGTGGCAGAGTCCAAAAGCCACCGCGCAATCACCAAATTTTTGAGGGCGAACCATATAGCCTTCCATACTTACTCACTCCCCGAGGAGAGGACTTTTCGTTACATAGTCCGCCCCGTCCCTACAAATCTCCCCACATCCGACATCAAAAATGACTTAATCTCCAAAAACTTCCCGGTAATGGAAGTACATAGGATGCACCGCGCAAAAACCGCGTACCGGCCAGCAAAGGCATTTAACATGATTTTAGTAATTGCCGAACCCACCGGCGCAGGTAGGCAGATTAGCCCCCTTCAATCCCTCTGCGGTCTCAAAGACATCAGCGTCGAAAGCCCCAAATCCGCCAATATCATTTCACAGTGTTATAACTGTCAAATGTATGGACATGGCCAAAGCATAAGCTTTGAGGGATCATGCGAGGGTTATTTTCACAAAGGGTGCATCAAGGATATGAAACAATTCAAGGAAAACGGAGCATGCTGCTTGTCTTGTAAGCAATAAATAAATGAATACTGAATACTTGCTCAAACAAGACGCCGCAAAAATCACCGGAGTTCGCTGATGCAGATTCTGAGCCGATGTCAATGGAGACATTTCTCAAGGACATCAACACGAAGCTGGAAACCATGTACCGTATCGAAAAATCGATTACCGAACTAGCTGAGAATGTCGATTTTTATGCAAAACAGTACCAGAAGATGATGGAGTTTCAAAACGAATATAACGATAAGATGAAGAAAATGAATAACAAAATTAATGATTTGGAGCACAAAAATGTCTACTTGGAAAAGGTTAATGGAGCGATGGAAGAGCGGATCGAATTATTGGAAGCCAAGGAATACGAAAAGAAGATCGAGATAATAGGTTTAGAAGAATACTTACAAAAATGAGAATGTGAAGGAAATGGCATCAAAAATTGGTATCTGCCTAGGATTGTCAGGAGGAAACATCAACGATATAGAATCGGTATGGAGGGTAGGCGCACCGCCGCACGAGCGCGGTACCCCGCGACGCGATGCTAGACCGGCCGGCGCCAGCGGTGGCGGCGGCGGCGGTGAGAAGTCCTCCCCCGCCGCCCCGCAGCAGCCCCTGAAGCCACGCCCCATCGTGGTTGCTATGCGCTCGCGAGCCTGCCGTGATGCCTGGATGAAGGCCCGCAAGAATAAAATAACAAACGATGCGGTGTACAGCAACGGGAAAGATAAACCTATTTACATCCATGAAAATATACCAAAGAAGACACGATAATTGTTCTGGGAAACCAAAAATGAGCTTAAAAACTTCAGATATGTATGGATACAGAATCAAAAAATTCTCATAAAAGAAAGTGACATAAAAACAAAGATCTTCCAAATTAAGTGTCAGAAGGACATAAGGGCCCACGTTTGCCCTAATTTATCTGCATCTGCGACAGATACCTAAGCAAACTGTATACCTACCTAACTAGATTTAATTACTGCGAACCTCGGATACTACAGTGAAGGACAACGAATTTGCCACTGTATCGAATTCACGAAGCAGGATTCATGGGCTCAATATATCAAAAAACATCGGCATGACCTTAACATATTGCATTTCAACATACGATCTATGAACAAAGGACTCGACCAGTTTCTTCTTATGACCAAAGACATAGTGGATTATCTAAATATCATTATCTTGACGGATGTCGATATCAAGGAACGCAGTGTTGCACTATTCAGAATACCAGGGTTTTGTGTATACTCGAACACGAGAGAAAATAAAAAAGCAGGAGGAGTGTTGGTCTTTGTGCGGCAAACATGCGAGTTCGAATGCAACAACAGCAACGGGAATACCTACGAAATGATACGAGGAAAACTAAAAGTTGATAACAGATGGATATGTGGCAGGCAAATTGTAAGATTCCACATTTTACAAACGGCGTCGTCCGTTTACAAACGCGCGCTGCTATGTAATATGCCGAAGGCATATTGACAAATTGAAATTGAAAGAGCAAATTATCAGGGCAAAACACTGTGGTAGCTTAGGTGAAGGGTAAAGGTGGTGAGCGAAGCGAAGGCCCCTTTATCCTTCGTGTTAGGTTGAACATGTAAGAACAACAATAAATGCTTAAAACTTAAAGGAGTGTCAATTTGCCTTCGGCATATTACATAGCAGCGCGCGTTTGTAAACGGACGACGCCGTTTGTAAAATGCGGAATCAAACAAGTTGCCTGCGACAGATACACTTGCTCGCTATTTACAGCCGCCCTGGATCTAATAAAAGGCGATACGTACAAGAATTGGAGAACGTTTTAAGATCTCTGCCCCCTACGGATGATGTGTTATATATGGGAGACATAAATATAGATATTATGAGTAAGGGCATGCACTCGATAATATAAGAATATGAAGATGTAATGAGCAAATATGCTATGGAGTGTGGTTTACGAGATTATACACGGGAGGAAGTAATAAAGGGCAAATTATCTAGGACATGCCTCGACCATATTTTTGTGCGGGCGGCCGGAAGTGAGATAGTAGGTACCAATCTGCTAACATGCAAAGTGTCGGACCATTACTTAACTGGTATAACAATACGTGAGTGTAGCGTGCATCAACAAACTGGTATTAGAACTGTAAAAGTGCTAAATAATCGACAGGTTTTCCATAGGCTTTCACAACATAACTGGAATAGTATGATGGTTATAGAATGTCCCATTAAATTATACGAAGAGGTATGTACTGTTTTTGGAACTTTTTACGAAAATAGCTACACAGAGAAAGTTATTCAAAACAGGAAATCTAATGAATGGCTAAATAATAAATAACCTTCTAAATATGATAAATAAGCGAGACGAACTATTTAGGAAATGGAAAAACGCACCAAAAAATATGACTTTACGACTAGAGTACATAAAATTTCGTAATAAAGTATCTAAAATAGTGAACATGTCCAAAAACAAACATAGACAAAAAATTATCTCAGATTGTAAAAGTGATTTTAGAAAAATATGGGAAAACATAAATTGTTGGCTTGGAAGAAATAAAAACAATTTAGATGATGTAATAATGAGGTATATTGGTAAGAAAGATGATCTTGATATAGTGTGCGATACATTTGCTCAAACTTTTACAAATGAAATAGAAAGTATTAAAAACAACTGTTCTGATACATTCCCTGACAGATTTCAGTATGTAACCAACGCACCTGCAACGTTTTTGTATAGGAAAGTAAGTTCTGTAAAAGTAAAAAAATATATCGAATGTATGGATAAGTCGCCTGGGTCCGACGGTATCAGAGTAAAAGATTTAAAGGCCATAAAAGACCAAATCAGCCCTCTGCTAGCCAAATTTGTTAACTTATGTGTTGAAAAGGGTATGTACCCAGACGACTCGAAACTGTCAATAATAAGACCTATTTATAAACAGTCAAGCCACTATGAATATACTAATTACAGGCCAATAGCCATATTTTCGGCAATTAACAAAATTGTCGAAAAAATTATTGTAGGACAGATCTCATTATTTATGTATAAAAATCAAATAATAAGCACATCACAGCATGGTTTTCAGCGCGATAAAGGCACCAACACAGTTTTATTTCAATTCACAGATGAAATATATACAAAACTCAATGCTAAACAACATTTGGTGGCACTGTTCATTGATTTTAAGACAGCGTTTGACACCTTGGACCACATTACTCTGTTGAAAGCAATGGAGGAATGTGGTGTGAGAGGCCCAATGCTAATATGGTTTAAGCGGTACCTGGAATCACGTACAATTAAAGTAAGGATCAATGGACAGTGTAGCAACGTGTAAAATGTGAAACATGGCGTGCCGACTGGCTCCGTGTACGGGCCCATAGGGTACATAATGCATGTTAAATGTAAATCTTATATGTATGCGGATGACACATGCCTAATGTACTCTGGAAAAGATGAAAGTAATATTGAGAAATGTATACAGGAAGACTTTGATAGTATAATGAAATGGTCACATGATAATGGAATAATTCTGAATGCACAGAAATCAAAACTCTTACATGTCAGATCTCCGATGAGTAAGAAAAAAGATATAAACATAAATATAAAAGGTCATAATTAAGATTGTTTACATAAAAATCAGGCTGGCTGTCAATGTAGTATTATAGAAAAAGTGGATAAAATAAATACTTGGGACTGACTATAGATAAAGACATGAACTGGAAATGTCACATAAAAAATCTATGTAATAAATTAAGAATACTACTAGCTAAGTTTCAATGTCTAAAATATTATGTAAAACGATCAGTATTATACAGCATATATCATGCCTTGGTCGAATCACTGATAGGATACGGGTTAAGTAGTTATGGTCGCACCTTTCCAAGATATCTCAATGAAATAAAAAAACTACAGATAAGATTTATGAAATGTTTGGTTAGCAAAAAAGATAAAGAACAATGTAACAAAAATTATGAGAAATTATATAAAGTTTGTAAAATCATACCAGTTGACAAGAAAGTAGAATATCAAATTGCTTTAGATACATTTGGAATGCAGAACCAACTGAAAAGGAGGGGCCATGGCTACCAAACTCGTAGCACTAAAAGTAATAAGATCAAATACATTATTCCAAAACATATAAACTATTATGGGTCTAGAACTGCGTGTAGGGTGCTGCCTAAGATACTAAATAGTATGCCAGATGAGTTCCATATAGATACAGGTATCATGCCCAAGAGGAAGTTTAAAAGTATGCTTAAACATTATTATATAAAAAAATAATAAGTATATTTAGAAAGAGACGGGGGATGGGTTTAGTGTTAGTGTTTAAAATAAAGTACTGTAATAATTAAGAGCCAAATTAACCTGCCGACAAACTGCCCAGAAGTTTGGCAGACTTTATAATTGTATACTAGGTGCTTTATTTATGAATAAACGTTATATATAATAAAATTATAAAAAATCTTTGCACGTTTCTTCTATAGTCACCCCCCAACTAGATAATTGCGAAGCAACTGCCATCCGCTTTGCAATGTCAGGTCACGATCCCATAGTCATAGCATCAGTCTATCTGCCGGCCGGACAGAAGATGATAGCTAATGATATCAAAGCCCTCTTAGAACTAGGTAGTACAGTTATCCTAGCTGGTGACTTCAACAGCAAGCACCAGCAATGGAACTATAATGAGACAAATACCAACGGACGGACCGTACACAGACTTCTCGAATCCCTCGATGACTGCGAAGTCATAGCTCCCTATGCCCCGACCCATTGTCCCTACACAGCTGACCACAGACCAGACATTCTCTCCTACTGTATCTTCAAAAACATTAGCCTCCCAGTCAGGGACATAAGTGTACTTAGCGAGCTTCACTCGGATCATAGACCGGTCTTATACTATCTCGGCAGGCCATTCGACCAACTGACTGAAACCAGGACCGTTATTAACAACCGTAAATTCAAGCAAGCTCTCAACAAACTGGACCCAAGATTAGATATCACATCAGAAATTGACAATAGAGCCCAACTAGAAGCCAAAATCTCTGACATAGGCAACAGTCTAAACGAAGCCCTGACCGGCGCCTCTAGCGAGTTCCCGGTGTAGGCCAACCATCGCTTCGAACTTCCAGAGGACTTGGGACTGCTGCTTAGTGCAAAGAATGCGGCACAGAGAGATTACGATAACTGTCCCTCAGACAATCACAGAATTCAAATGTGTCGCCTCCAACGAGAGGTTACCAGATGCATGCGAGAGCTCAGAGGCAGTCGCATGAACGACTTTGTCTCCAGCATAGCCCCAAGTCACACTGCCATATTTAAATTCAGTAAATACCTCAAATCCGATGAGATTGTTCCAATGCCCCCCCTAAAACGGGAGAACCAACCCGCAGCCTTTGATGACGACGAAAAGGCCGAATGTCTTGCCGATAGTCTAGAAACCCAGTGCACTCCCTCCTCTCAACCAATAGACCCCGATCATCTTAACATGGTCAACTCTGAAGTTGAGCATAAAAGCTCTCTCCCTCCCATTGACTCCCTTCCCGAGATCACCCTTGAGGAAGTACAAAAAGTAATAAAGGAACTCAAACCTAAGAAAGCCCCGGGGCTTGATAAAATCACTAATATGGAAATTAAATCTTTCCCTCTCAGACTCCTAACAACCCTTAAGGTAATTTTCAATGCCTCCCTCCGTCTCTGTGCCTTTCCAACCGCATGGAAAGAAGCTGACGTTATTGGCTTTCACAAACCCCGGAAAGATCGAACCGACCCCACTTGCTATCGCCCCATTAGCTTACTCTCTTCAATAGGCAAAGTCTATGAACGGCTTATCCTCAACCGACTCGAAAGACATTTGCATAGATAAAAGCCTCATACCCAACGAGGCGTTTGACTTTAGACCCAAACACTCGTGCGTCCACAAGGTGCACCGCATAACGGAGCACATTTACAAAGGGTTCCACATAACGGCAAAGTCCAAAGATACCGGTGCCATATTCTTTGACGTAGCGAAAGCTTTTGACAAAGTTTGGCACAATGGTCTTATTTTTATACAATGGTCTTATTTATAAATTAAACTTTACCAACTCAACCTCCCCGATAGGCTTGTACTCATTATCAAAGACTACCTCACTGAGCGCAGTTTTTGCTATCGAGTAGAAAAATCTCGCTCTAGGCCCCACCCCATAGCCGCCGGAGTCCCGCAAGGCTCAGTTCTCTCCCCCACCCTCTTTTCACTTTACGTCCAAGACGTCCCCCGCACGCCATACGTCGAGCTAGCCCTTTACGCTGACGATACGGCTCTCTATTACACCAGTAAGAAGAGGGCGCGCGTTTGTCAAGTACTCCAGAAAGCAGTAACCGACCTCGGTGAATGGGCTCTCAAATGGAGAATAGAGATGAACCCCGAGAAAAGCGAAGCCGTCCTTTTCTCAAGGGGTAAGACTCGAGCTGACCGCGCGTCCTCTTCACTACCCGAAATCACCCTCTTTGACCGCCCTATCCCCTGGGAAAATAAAGTAAAGTATTTAGGCGTGACATTAGACTCCCGACTAAACTTCAAATCCCACATTAAAACGGTCCACGACAAAGCAGCCTTCTACATGAGTAGGCTTCACCCGCTCATGAGAAGTAAAAGCAATCTCCCATTGCGCTGCAAAATAACTCTATTTAAAACTTGCATCCGTCCGGTCTTCACGTATGCAAGTCCAGTCTTTGCACACTGCTCCCACTCCCTTAAGCCCCTTCAGGTTTTACAAAATCGCTTCATGCGAAAAGCCGTAGGTGCCCCGTGGTACATGCGCAACGTAGACCTCTATAGTGACTTTAGACTCCCCACAGTAAAGCAATATATGAAAGAAGCGTCCGAACGCTTCTTCATTAATGCATCTAGCCACCCAAACCAGCTTATAGTACAAGCATCCTTTATGATCTTACCCCAGATATAAATAAGAAACACCTTTTCAAAAGGCGCCCCAAAGACGTCCTCCTAGAACCGGAGGACGATATCACGAAAGCTCTTAAAGCCCAACCACCCCCCGCCCCTCAGGCACGTCAACTTGACGAAGGCTGTGTTCCCGAAGCACTACAGCGTCTCAGATACCAAATTTGGATTGAAAGAGATCGCCGTCTTGATTCGACGAACACACAATCTCCCCCTGCCCCTTTAAACCTCCCGGACTGAGGTCAGACCCCCCTAAATGACCCAATTATAAAGTAGTTTAGGATTAGGATAGGTCTCAAAATTATATATAACCACCTCTTAGTAGCGGGGGCTATCTGCCCCCCTAACATGCCGCTATCATGCCGGTTGATTATGAGCTGATGTCCGCTCATAAAATCGGGTAAGCAGGCAAACTCCTCCCATATATATCATATACACATATATATCGCCCAAAAGGGCAAATTGCAGGTAGAAAGCCATCAGCATATACCGAGGCCATGGCTCACAGTTAATTCTTAGTAAGACAACTGTAAACACAAAGGGGTTGTTTTTAGTCCGTATACCACACGAGCTGATGCCGGCTCAATATGTGGGGACCCGGACATAGCAGGGAGGTCTGACACCTGGGCATGGGAAATACCATTTTTTTCCCCTCCAAAAAAAAAATGTACTGAACAGAGCCATGGCTCACAGTTAATTCTTAGTAAGACAACTGTAAACACAAAGGGGTTGTTTTTAGTCCGTATAGCACAAGAGCTGATGCCCGCTCAATATGTGGGGACCCGGACATAGCAGGGAGGTCTGACTCCTGGGCATGGGTAATTCCATTTAATTCCCCTCCAACAAAAAAAATAAAAAAGTACTGAACAGTTGATATATTCCACGAAGTTGGCTAAAAGATACTACTTAAGCATTATGCAATTGGTCGTAGTAAGGGTTGACATGTCGAACTACAGGTATTTATAAAATCACTTGGCACTTAATACTTCTATGATTGTTAACTAGGCATAGTTGTACAAAATCAAAATCAAAATCAAAAATCATTTATTTCCATAGGATGTTGTTACATCACTTAGATCCGTCATTACATTTTTTTGGGTGAGTTCACTAACCCAATGGCGGAATCTGTGGAGAAGAGCTCACCGAAGAAACTCCACAGTCGTCGCATCTTTTGCGTTTCCTTTTTTAAATAAAATATTGTCAAATTACAAAATGAATGCTAATTATATATCGAAACAGCCTGTTACTCAAACAATCTATTCCCATGGACATCTGTCCTCTAAGTAATCAGATATCCTGTAGTAACCTTTTTTATACAATTTCTGTTTTATTATTATTTTAAACTTGTCTAAAGGTAAGTTTTTAATATCAGTAGGGACCTTATTGTAATAGCGTATACAATTGCCTTTAAAAGAATTACTAATTTTATGTAGTCGGCTTACATAAGCAACCAACTTGTCTTTATTTCTAGTATTAAAATTGTGTATATCACTGTACTTCTGAAAATTAGTAATATTTCTTTTTACATACACAAGATTGTCATAGATATATTGAGACACAAATGTCAGAATATTGATTTCTTTAAACTTTTCCCCCAGTGACACTCTAGGCCCTAATCTATAAATTGCACGAACAGCCCGTTTCTGCAGAATAAATATACTATTAGCATTCGCAGCGTGACCCCACAATAAAATACCATAGGTCATTAGACTATGAAAGTAACTAAAGTAGACTAGTCTAGCGGTGTCTACGTCGGTAAGAGCTCTAATTTTTTTAACTGCGAACGCTGCCGAACTCAGTCTGTTCGACAATTTATTTATATGAGGATTGTAGTTTGGCGTCTAAAGTAATGCCCAAAAAGACAGTCGACTGCACAAGGTCCAATCTCTGTCCTTTTATAAATATGTCTGTAGTTACCGGGTTCACATTGGGTAACACGAATTTAATACATTTAGTTTTCTTTTCATTAAGTAATAAATTGTTAACAGTAAACCAGTTCACTATACTAGAGATAGCATTGTTTACCTCGTCATAATTTGATTGCTGTCTTTTAACTTTAAATATCAAAGAAGTATCATCGGCAAACAATACTAACCCATGTTTTGCTTTAACAAGGTAAGGTAAATCATTAATATATACTAAAAACAAGAAAGGACCAAGAATTGAACCTTGCGGTACGCCCATACTTATTGAAGACCCAGGTGATCTTTTCCCATTAACATCGCCCATCTGAACCCTATCTGTTAGATATGACTCCAGAAGGCCAAGTGCCTGATCTTTTACACCATAATGGCGTAACTTCCTGACAAGAGTGTCGTGATGGACGCAATCAAAAGCCTTGGATAGATCGCAGAAGACACCTATTGCATCCATTGCGTCTTCCCAGGCATCAAAAATATTGTCGATTAGTTCAACACCAGCATCGGCTGTTGAACGACCCTTTGTGAAACCAAACTGAGCAATATGAATTAAATTATTGAGATAAAAATGACTTTGCAATTGATTAAGTATGAGTTTTTCAAATATTTTGCTAAGCGTTGGTAGTATCGATATGGGTCTAAAATTGGTGGGGTCTGATCTGATCTGTACATATATAGGATAGAGATACCTATCTATTGTAAAATGAGATATTTTTTGTGCCAGTAGATTCACAGTCGCGAATCGGATGCCGACAAAAAACCTTCTATCGACGTAAGCAACATCATATAAAATTGTTTTTTCAATTAATCAATAGTCGAGCTCAATCCGCGTATTTTGAGCTGCTCTATGACGTGATATCAGCTAACAAAACGGGTTGTAAAAAATGGACGTAAAAAATCTTCGTCAGATAAAAGTTTTTATGTTCGATCGGAGTATTTCGAGCCGTTTAGACTGACCGAACACCCCGGTAGAGACGAAAACATGATCTAATTGAAAAGGAAAACTTCATCCCATGTCTCAGCGTTTGATTGATGCACCTACTCCACCCTCGTCTTAGCGCAGATGTTTAGAATAAGTACACCTAACACAATGGCAACATCTGTACACCGGATTCGATTCAAAGGATTCTAGTCGTTACCGCGCTTTCAGTTTTTTTGCATTCCAGCTAGGTGCACTGTGTTGTAGGGTGGAGTCCAAGTAGAGTCAACTTGTCCAACCGAAGCATCGTTTTTGGGATGGGAAATCGGTCACTTCTCTACCAATTTCGGTCGATTAAAGTTAGTGAATAAGGAGGAACAAAAAAAAATGTACTGAACAGTTGGTTGACGGTCAGGCCTCAGTCAACTGCTCTCCTAGGCGAGTCGGTCTCATGGCTACCCCCTGACCGACTGGCTATTCCTGTGACGCCGGTCCCATGGTCCCATGGTTCCGTCGGTCGAGGACCGACGGAACTCCGTATAATTACACCCTCCCCCCCGCGGTAGGAGTAGGTCAGTCAACCGTTGACACAAATGTAGACCCCTAGGGTTCGCAGGGAAATTGATTTGCGTCGCCGTCGGTCTCATGGTTACCCCCTGACCGACGAGTCTCCGTAAGATAGGTAGTACAACTCCGATAAAGTGAATTCAATAGATGATATTTATCAGCGTTGGTGAATGAGCGACTACGCACCGTAATACCATGAGGGGTAGGCCCATCGCCGTAGGAGCACTATAAGTCAATAACGCACCGTCATCGCCTATATCTGTTGTGCATCCGTGGCGTCGCTATTCCTATGTGTAGTCCGTAACCTAGAATGTAGAAGATAGGTTGAATGAAATAAAAGCGTCTCATGAATTGTTATCCGTGTTTTACCCTTAACGATCCCTAGACAGGATAGCTAGTCAGATCCTCACATTGAGATAGCTAGGCTCATTGCAGAAGCAAAGGTCTACGTGGACCGGGCAACCAGGCTGAGCTAGCCCGAAGGGTGCCCCGTCACGAAGTGATAAAGTGAGGAAATAAACAATTATGGAGCGCCAAGAGTCACTGCTGGTTGCTGTTCTAAGTTTGATTGTCAGCTGTCAGCGTGACAGCTGTCACTTTTGATGGCTCGCTCACATTGCTGACGCAATATATTATTTCACGGAAAATATATGAAACAAACCGCACTATCCGATAGCGGAACGTCGCGACACGACTCTGGGCGACAAAGTTGGGCAACTAGGCAAAACTGTCGCAGCCTGTCGCGTCGGGTCGTTCCGCTGTCAGAAAGTGCGGTATGGCTAGCGGCGCGGCACTGCATATTTCACTGAATTCTCTACACGTCGGACGTGTTTGCTGTTCTCGTTAAAATGTACGCAGAGGATATAGCTAGCCGGAATTGAGTGTCTTATCTTTTTATGTATGGCTGTATTAGACAAACTAATTCCTCAAACTTATGCACAGACATTCTTAAATATGTTTGAAATCTTTTCGGATATCTTTTAAGCCTTGGCAAGAGTACATGATATTCTTCTTCATATCGTGATTTTGGAATGTCATGAACCCAGAGTTTCCGGTTGTCTTTATTTCGTTAAAGAATTTCTTCTTCCTCACAAATTAATGATATTATAACCACGTCTTCTTCAATTTCGTCCATCGCGTCTAGAGTTCTCTGTTCGAATGAAGGGCGAAACTGTCATGCCGCAGTCATTCTAGTGCGGTATACCGACCGACATTCAAAACTGTCGCGTCGGGTCGCGTCGCTGTTGCACCTTTAATGATGTCATTCATGGCGTCATATCTACCATTTGACACTGACAGATGACACTATCATAACCCAATTCTTGTTAGTTATTGTCATTTCGAGTCAAGGACCCTTAACACTGTGTGCTGTCTATAGTCCACCTAGACACAACCCAAAAACGACTGACTACATTGAACTCCTTAGTCAACTCGGTAGAAGATTTCTTGCAGGAGGTGATTACAATGCGAAGCACACATCATGGGCAGCCAGAACCACTACAACAAAAGGACGACAACTTCTCCAAACTATTGAAACCCTAAAACTGAGAGTAGTATCAACCGGAAAACCGACCTACTGGCCTACAGATATGAATAAAATACCTGACCTACTGGATATTTGTATAATTAGAGGACTGGACACAGAAAACATTGAATGCAAAGATAGCTACAACCTTTCGTCTGATCATTCACCAGTATTTGTTACAATTGGGATGAATGTGGTGCACACACAAAGAACATGCCAATTACATAACCGAGACACTGACTGGGACCTATTTCGTCACCTAGTAGCCTCAAGGACCAGTATTAATTTACCACTCAAAAGTGACTCAGATCTTGAAGAAGCTGTAGAACATTTCAACCAAAACATCCAACAGGCTGCATGGGAATCAACCCCAAAACCCAAACAACAAATACTAGCTCCATGTCCCCAAAAAATTACAGATCTCCTTGCTGAAAAACGAAAAACTAGAAAGACCTGGCAAACTCATAGATACCCCAGCGACAAAAAGAAACTAAATGCTATCACAGTGAAGCTTAAGAAACTTCTTGAGGAAGTAAGGAACGAGGGTGTTCAAAAATATCTAAGAAACCTCGACGGGAAACCAGGTACCGACTACTCACTGTGGAAGGCCACCAAAAACCTCAATCGTCCAAAACTTCATCAACCCCCTATTCGGAAGCCAGACCTAGCATGGGCGGAAAAGGATATGGATAAGGCGAACACATTTGCAGACCACCTAGAGAGTGTTTTTGTCCCAAACCCTGATGAGGGATCCATCAGGATTAAAGACGTAGACGCGCTGCTTGCCACAGCCTACCAATTGGACAGACCAATACAAAAATTCTCTAAAACTGAAGTAAACATAGCAATAAAGAACCTTGTCAACCACAAATCTCCAGGTTATGACCTAATCACTGCCACTGTACTTAAACATCTGCCGGAAGAAGCCGTAGACCTCCTGACATCATTATTCAATACTATCCTCCAGCGAGCGGCTATCCCCAAACAATGGAAAGTGGCTCAAATAATAATGATTGTCAAACCAGGAAAGTCAGCGACCGACGTAAAATCATATCGACCAATAAGCTTGCTCCCGATCACTTCAAAACTGCTTGAAACTTTATTTATGAAGAGACTAATGCCAGTTATTCAAGAAAAAAAACCTTATACCGGAACATCAGTTTGGCTTCAGACAAAAACATAGTACGATAGAACAAGTCCATAGACTTGTAGAAAAGATAAACTCCACCTTTGAAAAAAAGGAGTACTGCTCAGCAGTATTTCTAGACATCTCACAAGCTTTCGATCGCGTCTGGCATGAAGGACTGCTCTATAAAATAAGACTGCACCTTCCTATTAATTACTACCTATTCCTCAAGTCGTACCTAAGCGAAAGATTCTTCTTTGTAAAACAGGGAGAAGACTCATCCATGCTACATCCTATACAAGCATGAGTGCCACAAGGAAGTGTCCTTGGACCGATCCTCTACATCTTGTATACTGCAGATCTCCCAGTCAGCAAAGACATTGTCACTGGAACCTTTGCTGACGACACAGCAGTACTAGCTTCAGACCCAAACCACGTTGTTGCATCGGCCAAGCTACAATCGAGCCTAAACTCAATATCAAACTGGCTCAGAGACTGGAGAATAAAAGCCAATGAATCGAAATCTGTCCAAGTCACCTTTACTACTAGAAGAGAAACATGCCCTCCAGTTACACTGAACGGAAAAGATATACCGCAAGAAAATGAGATAAGATACCTCGGCATCTACCTGGATAGACGACTCACATGGAGGAAACATATATTTACCAAACGTAAAGCCCTGGGTCTTAAACTCCGAAATCTCTACTGGCTTCTCAACAGAAACTCACAAATGTCCTTAGAAAGCAAGATACTTGTATATAAATGCATCATAAAGCCCATATGGACCTATGGTCTTCAGCTCTGGGGAACGGCAGCCAAATCGAATATTGACGTACTCCAACGGTTCCAGTCCAAAACCCTGAGGTTAATTGTAAACGCCCCATGGTATGTCAAAAACGAACATATCCACCGAGACTTGAAAATACCTACGGTTCAAGAAGAAATTATCACCAATCTTAAAAGATATAAAACCAGACTTGAAAGGCATCCAAACGCACTGGCCTCAAAATTGATGACAGAAACCACAACGTTTGAAAGACTGAAAAGAAGAGCACCACAAGATCTCATTGACAAACTAAATTAATAGGATGGGGCAATGGCTCCAGTCCTGCAAGCCGGTCTAAAATCAATCTCAAAAATATTGCTAAATGTCCTAGATGACAGATCGCAGTAATACAGGAAGACAAAAAAAAAAAAAACTTGACCGGTTTTTTGGCTTTTGTGTTGGGTGAATAAGTGAGGAAACAAACAATTATGGAGCGCCAAAACTCGCTGCTGGTTGCTGTTCTGAGTTTGATTGTCAGCTGTCAGCGTGACAGCTGTGACTTTTGATGGCTCGCTCACAGTGCCGGCGCTCAAAGCATGAGCGATGATAGCTCAACATAGCGGCGTTAATGATGTCATTCATGACGTCATAACAACCATTTTGAACTATCGTTGTCACGCTAAACCTCATTCGGAACGACTTGGTTGACGCTGTAATCGATTATGGTGCGATTCGGAACGCACTGTTAATCACGCTAAAACTCATTCGGTACGACCTCGTAGACGTTATAATCGGTTATGGTGCGACTCGGAAGGCGCTGCAACACTGCCTCCTGCCTGTCACCTCTACAGTCTAAACGTCAGACAATTTCTTTCTCTCAATAGTGAGATTGATTCTTCTCTTCACATTATTCGGTTCGTTTCCGATTTCTGGCTAAATAAATTGGCAGTGATGATTTAGTGTTATTCAAGATAAACGAAACTACTATCTCTTTATTCCTCTTCAGTTGGTGCTAGCCGTATGTCATAAGTACGACGAGGGATTTGTTTGAATATTGATTGAGAATGTTTCTGAAAGCATTATTTCATCTCGTTGGAGCTGTGCATTTCTTCTATGGCTGTTACTACGACTACGTACATGTGCACATCCCCTACACTCCCGGCAAAGCGTCGCCGGTAACTCCTTACGGTGGAAAGTTCAAATACTTGACCTTCCTCGATGCTGTAAGTACATGCCTATCTTGCAATTATCTCCATTTTACATACGTACTTGAACTGCCGATAATGTTATGCCTATCTTGCAATTATCTCCATTTTACATACGTACTTGAACTGCCGATAATGTTATAATTACACTATTGCTATCCATTGTTTCAGATGCTACTGACTGCTTACTTCACTATTGCATTTCTGAATGACATATTTGGTTCAAATGAGCCTTCTCCATCACAGAAGCCTCTTATTCGCCGTGTCAAGGATATCCTCTTCAGTTCGCTCATATTCCCTGTTGCAATGTTTGTTGGCACTTCATTCTGGGGCATCTATGCTATTGATCGAGAGCTTATTTTGCCTAGAAGTTTGGACCCATACTTTCCTGGATGGTTGAATCATGTAATGCATACAAACATTCTAATTTTCACATTTGTTGAGCTGATTACTTCATTTAGAATGTATCCTAGAAAGAATCTAGGTATGGCAATCTTGGTTACCTTTATGTTGAGTTATGTTGTTTGGGTGCATATCATCTATTTTAACTCGGGTAATTGGGTGTACCCAGTTTTGGCCGTGCTGAACTGGCCTCTAAGAATAGTGTTTTATGTTCTCAATCTGGCTACTGTATGTGGTCTGTACTCCTTGGGAGAGAGACTTAACGATTCAATTTGGTCCAGAGAGGTAGAGCAAACTGTTAAGTCAGGAAAAAAGAAAGCTAAATAATTTTTTCCAATGTATATAATTAAATGTAGCACTTATGGAGGTTCTGGTAATAAATGAGCTGTTGGATTACATAACTGTAGATTGTTGGTGAAGTTTATAAAATTGTTAGTGCTGTTTGCTAGTTTTAAATTAATTATATGGATTGGGGTTAATGGATTAACTGCATGTATCTTTTTACCGTTTGACAAACAATTAGGGCTTTAATTGAACATTTGTCAATTTCTTCATTGGAGTTTAAATCACTATAATAGCATTAAATTTAATGTTGGTTGTGATGGATCAAAATAGTGTAGGTATTTTAGTACCTAAGCATCAGAATGGCTGCATGATCGCATTGTTAAACAAATGTTTACTGTAGGTAGATAACTCCTCCAGGTGATGTTGGTATTTAAATAACAGAGCACTGCAAATATCTTTAATTTAAATTAACATTCCAGTTTGAATTGCGTATTTATAAAATCATTCCAGTATCCTGAAGCTTTACTTATTCATCTTACTGAATACTGTAACTATTTTTATTAAACTTGTATTAATTCAACAGAAATGTACAAATAGTTTAAGTAACAGTCACAAAATATCTCTTAGTAATTTTAGAATTTCGCTACTTTGTTTTTATGTTGTATATAAATGCTATCTTTCGATTTTTTATGAATAGAGTTTGTTGTTTTTTTTTTTTTAATCTTATTTATTTTATAAGCCATACATCTTATGATTAAGTCAGCTTAAAAATAATTAACAAAGTTACAGTGCTTACAGTATTACTTTAACAAAAGAAAATAACATTAAATAAATCTAAAATTGGTTAGTTACATAAGTATTTTGTAGTGTTCCCATCTGAGATTCAAAGAGGTTATCAAGAAACTTAAGAATCTGTTACTATACTCGACAGTGAACTCTGAGCTTAGAATTCGATGGAAAAGGAAGAGAAGATCCCCCTCAGAGCACCGAGTTTCTTCGAGGAGGTCCAGCCTTGGTTGTTCATTTATTTTACACTCGAGAACTAAGTGAAGGAGGTCCTCCTCCCTCTCACATCGGGTACAATTAGGGTCGTCTCTTTTATTCATAATGAAACTAAATTTGTTAAGTGGGATGTGGTAAGTTCGGGTTCGGAAGCAAAGAACTAGTTCGTTATCAGTCAACTTGTTTTTGTTCATTCCATGAAAAAAATGCAAGTAATTAAACAGATAAGACCAGACAAGATAATGATGATGAAATTTACACTTTACTGTGATTTGTTTATATTTGTGAGAACGGAACTGAGGGACCAGGCTCCGATTTTCGATATAGGTTGCCAGGGATTTAGTAAGTCTTCATGTAATTGTTAAACGAATCTTAGCTAAATCAATTGTTTAATAACCTGTCTGAAGCTGAATTCTGAATTTGTAAATTCACCATTCCTAACAGCAAGGTGGATAGCCGAGCGGTCCATCATCAATCATCCATCAGATATTCAAGTGGCTGGTAGTTCGATCCTCAGTGCAGAGTTCTGTTGTTTTTTATAAGGTTTTATTTATTGAGCCAAAGTTATTTTTTATTTATTTAATGTACCTACTGCAAATAGTATTGCGATCTACTTTTTTAATTTACTTTCTAACTAGTTTATGGTGTTTCACGCGTATTTTTAGGGTTACATTTAGCCCTACCATTTCTTCGGAAAAATTTCATTCATCATTTCAAAGGAAAAAAACTGACATAACAATTTAATCTATTGACATGACATGTAACTTACGTTATCAATAAATAATATGTATGTGAAGGTAAATTTTAAGTCCACAATAGAATGTTCAGCACTCTAGGCGACGTCTGTCAAAAAAATAACATTTTAGGGTTATCTGCGTCTCAGCAGGTTAAAAAGGAAAAAATATTGGGTGCTTACCTATGACATTGGCGAATTTTTCTTACAGATTCATGAGTTCATAATTCGAGTAATTCAATAGCTATTTACAGTTCTTTTTTATTGTTTTAAAATTAATTTCAATATTTTACATCTACTTATTAAATTTTCTTTTAATTCTCAGTTTGATAACTAAAATGTTATCTTCAAAATCAGTGCCTCCTAAATGTCATCCATTTTCATGATAATATTCGTAATATTTTTTTACAGCTGACACTTCAAAAATTATATGAAATTTTCTGTTAGCTAATTGTTGTCTCATTCGTACACACAAAGTTTATAAAATTGGGATCTGTCATTCCTAAAAAAAAATACAAAAATGTTTGTACTGAAAATTGAGTTAACTTCAATTTCTCCATACAAAACGCCAATTTCATATGTAAGGACCTAATATACAAATACATAACTCAAACAATCCCATTACAGCGCTGCACAACAAACAAGATTCTCTGGACCAGAAAAGCCCCAGGCAACGCATAATTAGAATCAGAGCGGTTATCAAAACCTCGGTAAACGACGACTCCCAATGTCCGTCACTTATCTAAAGGCTACTCCATGTACGTAACCAGTTGCATTCATATGTTTGTGTGTGGTATTGAAAGAATTGTATTTATTCTGTTTTTTTTTGTATTTGTTGTTGTAGCGGCAACAGAAATAAATACACCAACTG
This sequence comes from Argyresthia goedartella, assembly GCA_949825045.1. Classification (NCBI taxonomy): domain Eukaryota; kingdom Metazoa; phylum Arthropoda; class Insecta; order Lepidoptera; family Argyresthiidae; genus Argyresthia; species Argyresthia goedartella. Next base: position 17,101,408 of record OX463826.1, read on the forward strand.
TGAAAATTTCATCTAACTATCACGGTTCACGGCCTGGTGACAGACGGACAAACAGACAGACAAAGGGACAGCAGAGTCTTAGTAATAGGGCCCCGTTTTACCCTTTGGGTACGGAACCCTGAAAAACAACTAGGAGTTATTTGTGATTAAACAAATTATTTTTATCGTTGGTAAGTAAATTGCTATAATTATTGATTATTATTTTTTAATGTATGTTTGTTAACACGATAGAAAACAACGATGATAAATAACGCTTATAATTGTTGAAAAATAAGCATAAATGTATTTTTATTACAATTTAGTTATTTAATTTTGCAACAAGGATAAGGAACATGTTGAGTGATAATCACTTAACATTATTTTATTGAACAGAAGAATCAGAATAACCTGATTCTGATGTTACAATAATTAAACGCAGAGTGAAGGATATGACTTTGATTATAATTATTGAAATAATACAAGGTTTTGGACAAATAAATAGCTTGTATGATAAAATAACGTGTTTTATTACCTTTCTGACAGATGTAAATAGTAATATAGCTTCCGGCTCAGAATGTTGAATTTGCAAAATGTTGAATCCCAAAATGTTGAATTTGCAAAATGTTGAATTTTCAAAATGTTGAATTTGCAAAACGTTGAATTTGCAAAATGTTGAATTTGTAAAATGTTCAAAGTTGGACTAGTTGGATGTTTATTTCATTTCGTTTGCACGAACAATACCATAAAAGCAAAATGCCATAAAATACTTAAAATAATTTGTGCTGTATTCTGTATGGGACATGGACTTGTGAAAGATTTAAAAAAAAAAAACTTTCCAGATGGGGTGGCACAGGTAAAACTTTATTTTTGACAGGTGTCACTATGTTTGACAGGTGTAATTTTTTTTAATGTGTCATGATTTCTATCCGTTCACTCTTTTTCACAGATATCATGATTTTGACAGCTGTCACAATTTTTGACAGGTGTTACTATTTTTGACAGATGTTACTATTTTTACAGGTTACTATTTTTGACAGGTGTTACTATTTTGACAATTATCACTATTTTTGACAGATATCAGTATTTTTGACAGCTGTGACTATTTAACTGTCACAATTGTTGACAGGTGTCACAATTGTTGACAGGTGTCAATATTTTTGACAGATATCATGATTTTGACAGCTGTTACTATTTTTGACAGGTGTCACAATTGTTGACAGATGTCACTATTTTTGACAGCTGTCAAACTAAAAACTGCCTTAACTTGGAAACTAGGGATCCCAGACCACTGGTTTGTACGTAGATGTGACAGCTCTCGGCGAGATGTCCATTTCGGATGGTAGCTATCACTATTTTTGATAGCTGTCAAAATTATAACAGCTGTCAAATGTTTCCATTCCCATAGTTACCTACCGCGATATTACGAATTTCAGATAAACTCTATGGGCGGCTTGCAGAACGTGGTTAAATCTAGATTTAGCGACTTAAATCGATTTAGTATCTGTCAAATGTATGAAATATGTCAAAGTCAAATAGGTTTAACCTGCCTAGTGGTTTCTGCACAAAAAAGTGCTTGACTTTGACAGTGGGTGCCAAGATGTCAATTGGTGTCTATTGCAAGAGGACGAAAGCTTCATTTTCCCTAACTGGAGAAACAAAAACTTTCGTCTTTGCAGTTTCTCCGAAAAATAGTCTTCATCAGGCTAACGCTAAGTTAATGGCATGTATATTTTATAGTTTCTGTCTTACACATAAGAAGAAGAATATTTCGTTTTTATAGTTAATTGTATGTACCTGTCCCATAAAACAAAAAAACGAGTAGCTACATTGTTAGCGTATAATTTAAGCGACACAGTTGTAAATACTATAACGCAGTCGCCTTCAGTTTTAATTAGTATTAGTACTAATAGTAGTGTTTTAAACTAGATAGTTCGACAAAAGAGAACCCCTCAAAACATAAGAAAATTTTACAAAATAAGCAGGGGTTTTCTGGCAAATAAATGAAAAATACTAGGACAAAGGGTAAGCCCCACTTAAATATTTCCCATCAAAACAGCAGGGGCTACCTGGCAAAGAACTTGTATTAGAATTATTTCTTAATCATTCAGACACCGATGTTATTTGTTTTACAGAACACCGGAGGAAAATATGATGTGTTTTAACATAAATAATTTTAACATAAATAAAATTGTCAGTTGTTACAATAGAAAGACTGCTGATAGAGGTGGTTCTTTATCTTAGTAAAAAATAATATTAAGGTGAAACGAGATATTCTTGCACTTACTGCAGAAAGACAAATAGAGTTATCCTGTGTTGAGTTGGATAGCCATATTATTGTTTGTGTCTACAGACCTCCGAGAGATGAAAACGGCCATGGCAATTTTGAAATGTTCGAGAAAATTATGGAGGAAGCCCTCATTAAACTTTGTAATAGCAGAAAAAAGTTTATTATTTGTGGCGATTTTAATGTAGATTTGCTTGTAGATGCAACATTGAAACAAAGATTAATAACTCTGTTCAAATCATTTAGTTTATGTCATATATTTCTAGAGCCGACTAGAATTACACTTAGCAGCCAAACTTGCTTAGATAAGGTTTTTTGTGACTGTGCATTCACAAGTAAAAATGTAATTAACTGCTTACCCTCCGATCACAGTGATCAAACAGTTTCATTCCCAATTGCCACTAAAAATAGGACTCATCCATAATTTTATAGGCCTATTACATCCCATAGACTAGAGACGTATATGAAAAAGTTAGATATAAATTTGCCAGTACCGGATTTTGATGAACAGAACCCAAACAAAATCTACTCAGTATTCTTTAACATTATTCAGACAGAATTCAATAAAGTTTTTAAATTAAAGAAAGTCAGTGACAACAACAGTAAATCTAAATTTAATGACTGGGCAACGTTTGGAATTCGTAAAAGTAGAGTTATCTTATATGACCTTTATGAACAAAAAACCTATAACTTTGATCGAAAATTTCATGACTATGTTAAAAAATATTCAAAAACTTTCAAGTTGGTTTGTAGAACTGCAAAAACTTTACACATTAATAGAAAAATTCAAATAATAGAATGAAAACAGTTTGGCAAATAATAAACCGCGAAACTGGCAAAGTTATACCAAGGGACAATAATTTCTGCCTAAAGATAGGTGATGATGTTGTTAAATCCAGCGCTGATGTTGCTCGAGCTTTTGAAACATTCTTCACCAATGTACTCTTACTCACAACAGACCGTCTAAATTCATCTCCATATGAAGCAGAGACTTTATTCAAAAATAACACTAGCGTCAGTAATGTATATTTAAAATTTCATCATGTATATCCCCAGGACATTGTCAAAACGTTTAAATTACTTAACTTAAAAAATACGGAAGACCTGTGGGGTAAATCAGTCAAAGTCATTGGTTCAGTAATTCTAGTTATAGCCCCACACTTAGCTTATATATTCAATAAATGTGTTGACGATGGGGCTTTCCCAGACCTTATGAAACACAGTAAACTGATACCTCTGTTCAAGTCGGGAGATAAGGGTGATCCTTCAAATTTCAGACCAATATCTGTTCTTCCAACACTAAGTAAAATATTTGAAAAGATTATACTCAATCAAATGCTCTCACACTTCAACCGTACAAAACAACTCCACGCCAAAAAATACGGTTTCACTAGGGATAAATCGACTACGGATGCAGGTATTACCCTTATATCTCATATTTATTCTGCATGGGAGGCCGCACAGGATGCTATCGGAGTTTTTTGCGACCTGTCGAAGGCGTTTGATTGTGTTGATCATAATACACTATAAATTAAATTAAATAATTACGGAGTTAGAAATAAAGCGTTGGATCTACTAAGATCATACCTAAGCAATAGAATTCAAAAGGCAGAAGTTAACGGCGTTAAATCTGATGGATCGGGTGTTAAAATTGGCGTTCCACAAGGTTCCATGTTAGGCCCTTTCTTATTCCTGGTATATATTAACGATCTGCCATTCATGGTGGAGAAATTAACTGACATAGTGTTGTTTGCTGATGATACTTCAATGGTCTTCAAAATTGAAAGACAAAAAGGAGATTTTGATGATGTTAATGATATATTGTCTTTAACCTTGAATTGGTTCACAGTTAATAATTTATTGTTAAACGCTTGATCAAATTCTCACTTCCAAATGTCAGGCAAGTTGAGACCAGTTTAGTGTTAGACAACAGCACGTTAAAATTGGTAAATGATGCGAAGTTTCTTGGAATAACCATTGATAGCAAATTGCAGTGGGGACCCCACATAGATAAATTAGCTGGTAAATTGAGTTCTGCGGCTTACGCTGTTAGGAACATCAGACAAAGCACGGATGTGGCTACATCTAGGCTAGTATATTTTAGTTACTTTCATAGTGTCATGTCCTATGGTATCTTGTTTTGGGGGAAAGCAGCGGATATTCAAACTATTTTTATTTTACAGATAAGAGCTATTCGAGCAATTTATAATTTAAAACGAACAGAAAGTTTTTGGGCGGTTTAGAGAAGCGAACTTGACCTTCAAGCCATCCAAATGTAAATTCGGTTTTTGCGAGATTGAGATGCTAGGTTATCTAATCTCGGAGGAGTAAAACCTAGTGAGAAAAAGCTGAAGGCTATGCAACAGGTTCCAACTCCCACATCTACGAAGGATGTGAAACAATTATTAAGTTTATTTTCTTATTATAGAAAATTTGTATCGAATTTTGCGAGAATATCGTTACCTCTCACAAAATTATTGAAAAAGGGGGTAAAATTTCAATGGAATGAAGAATTGCAGAATTCGTTCGATTATATTAAGAAGGTTATGTGTAGTGCGCCAATATTTTCCTATTATTCGGGGGATAAGTCGGTTACTACGAGAGTTTATGTGGATGCGTCTAACGAGGCGTTGGGTGCAGTATTGATGCAGGGCGTTGAAAAATGAGTCCGGTTGCCTATGCGTCTAGGAAGTTAACGGATGCGGAGAAAAAATATAGTACGACGGAGAAAGAGTGTCTGGGGTTAGTATGGGCGTTAAGGCACTATAGGCATTATCTTTGGGGATCGTATTTTCAGGTTGTTACAGACCATAGCGCGTTATGTTGGTTACAGTCGAAAAAAGATATGTCTGGTAGGTTAGCGCGATGGGCGTTAGCGATACAAGAATGGGATTTCGAGATAGTTCATTGCTCGGGGAAAAGCAATGTAGCGGCAGATTTTTTGAGTAGGAATCCGCTAATGGAAGAAGGGAAACGGGAAACAGAAGGACCTCAGTCTTCTTCTCGTTCTGAACCTGATGATGATGGTTTGGAAGTTTTTAGTATTAATGTACCTAGAATCGTTACAGGCGGATCAAGCGAACGATTCATTTTGTAGTAGATGGTTAACGCGGTTGAGCGAAAGTTCGGAAGCGTGGCGTAGCGGTTTTTGTTTGAGAAATAATTTACTATATAAAAGCGCACGTAGAGATGGAGAAATTAGGGAGGTATTAGTATTGCCTAGGTCTTTGTTTCAAAATGTAATGGACGAATTACATGATGAGGCGTGGACAGGAGATCATTTGGGTCTCGCAAAGACGTTGAAGAGGTTTCGGTCGAAATATTTCATGCCGAAAGCCGATAAGGAGATAGAGCGTTATATAGCTTCGTGCGTGCCGTGTCAAGAAAGGAAATTAGTTAAAAGCGTAGCAGATTTGATGCCGATTAGGGTCTCGGATATTTTTGAGAAGGTAGGAATCGACGTGTTAGGTGCGTTTCCACGTTCGTCGAGAGATAAACGATTTATTATAGTCGCGGTAGAGTATGCGTTTAAGTATGGTTTGCGATATGTAAGGCGTTACCTAGGGTTACATCGGAAGATGTAGTGCGGTTTTTAATTGAGGAAGTTTTCTGTAGGTTCGGGCCGATTAGGAAAATTATTTCAGATAGAGGCACAGTTTTTACGGCGGGAATTGTAAAAGAAACGGTAGAGCACTTTGGGGCTAAAATGATACATACAAGTTCGTTTCACCCACAGAGTAACGGTTTGGTAGAGCGAATGAATAGAACGTTAACTTCGATGTTATCAAAATATTTAGGTAGTGATCAAAGGCAATGGTGCTCGATTTTACCTTTGATGGTAGTACATGCGTAGGCTGCACTAGCGTGCAATTATATGTTAAGCATACGAAATATTTTAAAATTACACGGAGTCAGATTTTATTAGAAATTATATGTAAAATATTATTTTACAGTTTCGACCCGCCATCCAGCGAGGCCAATGCTATGTTTGTTAAATGAGTATGCCTTGTTGTTTGTAGCGTAGCGAACGAGAAAGAATGTATATTACTTAATAATATGTAATTAAATCAACACACAAAAGTACCTCCCAAAATAAATCGTTAAATATTGTAAACAAACACATGAACCACTTGACAGTTATGAGTTGCGTTCAAAATGCTCAATATAATTTGAACGATCAATAAAAAACAACGCATAAGTTACTAAGTTTTATCACAAATTGCATTAAATAGCAAAAATTAAATGCGCGTATTACTTTTAAGCTTTCATTTTTTCAAAGTACCATTCGTAAATAATAAAACAAATTATAATATAAGATATCCTTATAATAAAAAAACCGGTAAATACCGTATAAACAATAAACGTTGGTTAGGAACGGTCCTCCAAACAATGCGATGAGTAGTTCTTTCTTATGGAATCCTGTATATTCCCTTCTCGTTCTTACATGGATGTAAGTTAACTAGCCAGAGACAATAAACTATTCACCTTATCAAATAAGCAGCTGAACTCGTTCACCTTTTATGAGGTCATGGTACGAAATTAAGTCGTTCAGTTTTAAGTACTTTAACTGAACTGCCTGGACTAAGAGCAGTTTCTTATAAGGTCATGGTAGGCCTCCTGACTGTGTATAATACCTCCGTTCCTAAAATTAACACAACTCGCATAAACTTGCATAAACAATTGTGAACACATTGTGAACTCTTTCCACCGAATGGAAATATTTCAAAAATTAACGCAGGCAAAGATCAAAGAAAAAAAATTATCATTTTCAAATAGGAAACGTCAACCATATTAACAGGATTAATCTAAAGAACTGTATTACTAAGCCATAGCTTAAGAATGCGTTCATTAAAATTCGTTCCAATAATACGATGAAATCAACTAGCTTTAAAACCGATACTACAACTTACAAACATCTCAACGAATCCATTGGAATTCAGTAAACTATCTTTTACTATTAACAGTTTAAGATAATCGCCGTGAGTTGCAACCAATTACCCAAGTAAAGACACTACAAAGAATCTCGAATGTGTATCGAATACCCGAGTTATCCCACATCAGAAATTACTTTCATTGAGAAACCTTCGTTACCAACTTTATGAACAACCCATAGTCTCCCCTTACCAAATCATCCCAACTCTATACTTTAAGAACGCAGGAACCAAAACAGAACCCTATGACAAATAGCTATTGCCTCGTCATACTGCTCTCAAAGATAAAACCAGGCGATCGGTTCAAACAATTATTCGAACTGTCGTTTATAAAAAAATCTCATATAAAGGTAATCTACCACGGAAATCTAGTATGTTACAGATATTTCTTGGGCCTTTGGTGTACGGTCCTCATCAGACATCATAGTTCAGCAGCAACATGAAAAGAAACACCGGTTAATAAACAATTCATAACACTACCGCATACACAAACCACAAACCATCAACCGGGATAAAATTGTATTATACTCCTAAATGTATAATTATTTAATATCAGACGAACTCCTCAACGCAGCACAAAGCGTTTTAAACGATTTGTGTTAACAATAACGCCCCGTGACCGTGAGTTCAGACGACGAATCAGCACATTAGACCTCCCAACGATCTCAATGACCTTGTATGGTCCTTGATACAGATTGCCAACTTCATACATCTTCCCGTTATCCGCCTTGGTACGTATAACAAAACTAAGGCATTCACCCGGAACGATCTGGGTTTTGATCTCATATCGTAATACCGTTTTTGTACACGCTGTGCGTTCGCAATATTTCCTAACGCCGTTTCGTTGCCTGCACTAGCGTGCAGGCAACGAAAGTGTCGCCGTATAATATTTTATTTGGTAGGGAACCGTGCTCAGTGGTGGATCGATCATTAGGATTAAACGCAGTTGGTTTAGACGAAACGATAGATGAAAGGGTAAATCGTATGGGTAGGCTGCTGACTAAGGCGTTAGGAAATATTGCGAACGCACAGCGTGTACAAAAACGGTATTACGATATGAGATCAAAACCCAGATCGTTCCGGGTGAATGACTTAGTTTTGTTATACGTACCAAGGCGGATAACGGGAAGATGTATGAAGTTGGCACGTCTGTATCAAGGACCATACAAGGTCATTGAGATCGTTGGGAGATCTAATGTGCTGATTCGTCGTCTGAACTCACGGTCACGGGGCGTTATTGTTAACACAAATCGTTTAAAACGCTTTGTGCTGCGTTGAGGAGTTCGTCTGATATTAAATAATTATACATTTAGGAGTATAATACAATTTTATCCCGGTTGATGGTTTGTGGTTTGTGTATGCGGTAGTGTTATGAATTGTTTATTAACCGGTGTTTCTTTTCATGTTGCTGCTGAACTATGATGTCTGATGAGGACCGTACACCAAAGGCCCAATACTAGATTTCCGTGGTAGATTACCTTTATATGAGATTTTTTTATAAACGACAGTTCGAATAATTGTTTGAACCGATCGCCTGGTTTTATCTTTGAGAGCAGTATGACGAGGCAATAGCTATTTGTCATAGGGTTCTGTTTTGGTTCCTGCGTTCTTAAAGTATAGAGTTGGGATGATTTGGTAAGGGGAGACTATGGGTTGTTCATAAAGTTGGTAACGAAGGTTTCTCAATGAAAGTAATTTCTGATGTGGGATAACTCGGGTATTCGATACAAATTCGAGATTCTTTGTAGTGTCTTTACTTGGGTAATTGGTTGCAACTCACGGCGATTATCTTAAACTGTTAATAGTAAAAGATAGTTTACTGAATTCCAATGGATTCGTTGAGATGTTTGTAAGTTGTAGTATCGGTTTTAAAGCTAGTTGATTTCATCGTATTATTGGAACGAATTTTAATGAACGCATTCTTAAGCTATGGCTTAGTAATACGGTTCTTTAGATTAATCCTGTTAACCTCTCCTTTTCCGCCGTCAGCATAAGCAGCGCGGCCCCGGTCACTCTATGTACCGCTGTCAGCATAAGCAGCGGGATGACTAATATTCTTGAAACCGGTATTTTTTATCCAACGGTTGGACCAATTTTTACGGTTCGATCATGTGTGGACACCCAATTAGACAAACTTTATGGTCTGTGTGCTAGTTTATGCTTTTCCGTAGAAAAAAATAATTCAACCGCGTTTTGAAAATCACTTTCTTCCGGACGCTCCCAACGTATGTGGTGGTGAAATTTTATTGGGAGAAAAGTGTAGTTTTTTTGGTGAATTGAGGTAAGTATTTGTTTTATTCATATTTATAACTCTATTTGCGATAAACAAACCACAAATCATAGTAAAATTCATCAAGATGTCCAGAAAATCGGCAAATTTACATGATACGTCATGCAACCAGACGGATTCCCCCCAATGCTATTTGTAATTCCAATGAGAAATACAGTTAGATTTCAATAAAAAATACACATATCTTATTGGAAATCTTATAAGGAATCCATTTTTATAGGTTTCTTTATCAAAATGATGTACCAATTTGCTGATTTTCCGTCAGAAACGTGATCAGGCATCCAATTCACATGCTTCACCCGCACACAAGCATTCCGCGACGCCATTTTACTCACACACAGACAGAATCTCACTACAGGGTGCGGGTGTTTTCAGTCATATTCGGTGAAACTCCATATCATAGGTTTCGGGGTGATGTGATGATTGGGGTTTCCATATCAAAGGTTCCGCGGCTTTATGATTGGAGTTCAGTGTCGATAAGGGGGCGGAAGCCCCTTTTTTTTATCAATGGAAAAATCCAGCATCCAGCGACTTAGAAAAATTGTGTTAAAAAATATTTTTTTTGACTGTTATTTTAGTGTAGTGCTGCTTTTTGCTATCACTTTTGGTTATAAACATTTTCCTCGTGCACCTCACCGATTTCGAGATATACGTCATATTATGTTTGTAATATCGATATCTCTATAAATATTGGTCCTAGGGAAAACATGCATATGACATAAAATTATGCTCGTAAGACACCCTACACGATGCCCAAGTGGAAATATCAAAATAAAAAAAATAAAAATAAAAATAAAATAAAAAAATAACAAATTTGTGTCATATTGTGTTAACTTGTCTTTTTAGGCGGATTCGTTTGCCTGCAAGTTCAGATATGTACTTTTGACAATTTAGTGTAAAATGACAAAAAAATGCAAAATTACACAAATTTGTAAAAGTGCACAGAGTGTACGTTTTGATCCTAATGCCTTAGCTACTTTTTTCAGAATGGATCATGACTACCATGCCCAGCTTGATGAGAAGCTGGTGTATGTGCGCTCCCGCTCCGGTCGGATGAAGGTAAATAATTGAAATTTCACTCGCATCGTTTTTGCTTCGTTTCCTTTTATATTTATATATATACATATCCATTAATTTGTTCCATTCAGCAGCCTAAACGGTCTGAATATAGTTTTACCAAGTATAATTAAATATTTACCTGGGAAATGTGAAGTTTTATACTAAAAGGACACAAATAATTATACTGCAAATGTCACTGACTGCCAGTCTGGTATTTTGTTTATATTTAATTTGCCTATTTTATTTATGTTATAGATGGTGAAGCAACCAGCTTCTCTGGGCCGGAGCGGGAGCGAGGGCGACTCCTCCCCGCAGCCGTCGACATCAAGGCGCTGCCGGCGCTCGCTGGCTGAAGAAATGAATTCCACGTTGCAGCATCAAACTGGTGGAAGACTGGTGTGTTGGGAATGCCTGCCTTCAGGAAGTTGATGAGTCGCAATCGCTTTCATGGACAATTGATATAACCAAATGCCCTTGACGAGGTACCTCAAATCCCGTGCTACTGATGTCATTGGGACGATGAATCGCAAAAGGGCACACGTCCCTGCTGAGATAAAATCGCTCAATGACTCCTGAGGGCATTTATGTCTTGCTAGACACATCTAAATCAGCCATCAGTGTGTGATTGTAATTCTCCTCCTTCATAGCGTTAGCGATCCGGATGTTTCTATCTTTTTGTGTGTAATTTTTATGTGTGTATGTGTCTAATGTTTATGTGTTTGTGTAAATAACAATTTCTATTTGTGGCCTAACTAACTATCTTATAACTTGTATAGAAATTGTTTACTTTAACAGTTGCAATGTTTCTATCTTTTTGTGTGGAATTTTTATGCGTCTAATATTTATGCGTTTGTGTAAATAACAATTTCTATTTGTGGCCAACTACCTAACTATCTTATAACTTGTATAGAAATTGTTTACTTTAACAGTTGCAACAAAATTCTTTTTCATTTTTCCGTAATTGTGTACTTTATTCCATTTTTTATACGGTAAAAGTTACAAATATCAGTCAAACAACTATCTAAGAACTTGTATAGAATTGTTTACCTACTTACTTACTGTTTACTACTTTTCCATAATTGTGTACTCGTGTGTGTGTAAATATAATGTATACAGTTTCATTGTGCATTAGTACTGTCCTGTTTTTTAAACAATTATGTCTCGCCCAGGTTTGCTGGAAGAAATATCTTTTTAGAGATAAGCTCGCCTGTTGTTATAAAATTTCTTTTAAGTACATTTTTATGCACAGGGCAATAAAGAATATGAATATATAACTATATAAATTTTGCTGGAAGAAATATCTTTTTAGAGATAAGCTCGCCTGTTGTTATAAAATTTCTTTTAAGTACATTTTTATGCACAGGGCAATAAAGAATGTGAATATATAACTATATAAATTTTTGTTCTTTTTTATTTTTCCAAAACCTAATTACACAATTACACATTAGGTAGGTGGTAGCTAATTACTAATTACACATTTCAAATAATTGTTTATTTTTTACAAATTTGTGTAATCTTACACTAAATTGTCAAAAGTACATATCTGATCTCGCATAACACTAGTTAACACAATATTACACAATATTACACTTTGTAAGAACAGTAGGTATCTGTACTTGCGCGTGAACGGAGCCGCGTGGAAACACTTCATATACACATAACAACTAAATACTAGTTAACTCAAACTTACACCATACCTACACGAACGAAACACCAGTTTAGCTATTTTACCTAGAATCAAATCACGGCGAAACATTTTCTTCGTTCCATCTTTGCACACTCTGTATAAACGCATATCGTACACCTGCCGAGACCTTGAGAAAGCCCAGAAACAACACACCGTGACACGAAATAACATGCATGATTTTGAATTATTTTTTTATGAAAAGGTACATAGTACGATACACTGTTAGAAAGCCTAGTTTGTCTTCTACTTAGAACCACTAATTCTAGAATGATAAGTATCACCTATTGCCTATAAATTCAATAATAGTACAAAGTGTTGATTTCTACCTATTTTATACTTTCCTTGCGAGATATGGCGTCCTCACACTTATCATTTATGATTTAGTGGCAAATACCACTTGTTTTCCTCTTATTGAATAAATTACCTATCCTAGGAACTAAGAAATATAACGCTAGGTAGTCTAGTCTCTTCACAAATAATTTCACAAGATTTGCATAATTCGCGCGATGCGTCAGTTTACTTTCCGTATTTTATGAAAATTTGAAACGCTGAAATATTCGAAAGTTTCTATAAGAACACCCTAATGTTTTTATTGTTTTGAAAAGGTTATTTTGTGTAGATTACGTAGGTATCAAACAACATGTACATGTTGTTGATAATTTTCTGATGTCGGCTAGATTTGTGTCGAGAGGGAGCATTTTCATAGAAGTCTGTGTTTCTCATGCCAGTACAAAAATAAACTAAGGTCACAGTGACATTTTCTACACATTGTGTAAAAGAGGGTTTCATTAGCTACTCAGATATACAACTCCCATAATTCTAAGTGTTACCATTCCAACAGAATCACTTGATATATTAGTCAAGTGCCGCGCAGCCCGCACGCTCAAAAACACTCCGGTATTTGTCGTTTTTGACGTCTCGAACTCCCGGGAAAGGAGAGGTTAATATGGTTGACGTTTCCTATATTTGAAAATGATAATTTTTTTTCTTTGATCTTTGCCTGCGTTAATTTTTGAAATATTTCCATTCGGTGGAAAGAGTTCACAATGTGTTCACAATTGTTTATGCAAGTTTATGCGAGTTGTGTTAATTTTAGGAACGGAGGTATTATACACAGTCAGGAGGCCTACCATGACCTTATAAGAAACTGCTCTTAGTCCAGGCAGTTCAGTTAAAGTACTTAAAACTGAACGACTTAATTTCGTACCATGACCTCATAAAAGGTGAACGAGTTCAGCTGCTTATTTGATAAGGTGAATAGTTTATTGTCTCTGGCTAGTTAACTTACATCCATGTAAGAACGAGAAGGGAATATACAGGATTCCATAAGAAAGAACTACTCATCGCATTGTCTGGAGGACCGTTCCTAACCAACGTTTATTGTTTATACGGTATTTACCGGTTTTTTTATTATAAGGATATCTTATATTATAATTTGTTTTATTATTTACGAATGGTACTTTGAAAAAATGAAAGCTTAAAAGTAATACGCGCATTTAATTTTTGCTATTTAATGCAATTTGTGATAAAACTTAGTAACTTATGCGTTGTTTTTTATTGATCGTTCAAATTATATTGAGCATTTTGAACGCAACTCATAACTGTCAAGTGGTTCATGTGTTTGTTTACAATATTTAACTATTTATTTTGGGAGGTACTTTTGTGTGTTGATTTAATTACATATTATTAAGTAATATACATTCTTTCTCGTTCGCTACGCTACAAACAACAAGGCATACTCATTTAACAAACATAGCATTGGCCTCGCTGGATGGCGGGTCGAAACTGTAAAATAATATTTTACATATAATTTCTAATAAAATCTGACTCCGTGTAATTTTAAAATATTTCGTATGCTTAACATATAATTATTGATACTCCTTTTTATGTAAGCTTTTCATACATTACATAGGTGCATTAAATTTATATTTGCTTGCAGTAATTTGGTTGAATTGCCTATACGACGACGCCCCCATCGTGTATCATACGACTCTGTGCATACGACCAATTGGGGCTCTATGTGTTTTTTTAAATTCACACAGACTATAGTCTTGGGCTATAATAAGTCCACTCAGCCAGCCATCTGTACCCTAAGAATGTGGCAGAGTTGCCCAGCAATGTAACTAGAAGGGTGAAGTTGCATTCAAAGATAGGAAAGGATGGTCATCGGTTATTTATCTAACTAATAATATAGACTCGAATGTTTGTGGTTGAGAGGATGGATGTTTGTTACTCTTTTGCGTGTACTGCCTGATAGAATCAATTGAAATAGGCTATCTTCTCTAATGGGCGTATATCCAAAGCACTGGCACAGCTTATGGAGTCTCCTTTGTCTGTGCGAGATTCAGTATGTACTCATTACTTTTGTTGATCATATTTGATTTATTTTATCTAGTGTTTCACTTGTACAAAAGTGCATTATTTTTAACTACTTACTTTATTTGATTTTGGAGTTTAAAATCAAAATAATTACATACACAAGTATACTCAATAGTTAAGTCAAAGTTAGATTTATTATTCAAAATTACATGTATGATGTGTCTTTAAAAAGTGACAAAAAAATCAGTGCTACAGTATAATATTATAGTATCTGTGGTGCTTCTAAATTATGACTGTCTAAATATGTATGTTAGATATTTACATACATGCATATTTATCTTATTACATTAAATCTTTATAAAACAAAAACATTGTAACTTAAAAAAAACAAAAACTTAAACAACACAAAAAAAACACAATTTTTACATAAAACTTAAATGAAGACTTTTTGATGCTTGCAATAACTGTGTAATTACATTTCTAGTTTTGACATGGCAGTGTAGTAGGCTTCAGATGAGCCTTCTGTTGCATCCAATAAAGCAGTCATCATAGTTTTCCTCAAAGGATAACCAGAGTCACCTGCAAGTAAAAATATTATATTAAACACAATTGTAATTAAAACTACAATTAATTACAACTACTTTATTAATCATCATAGCAGCCTATAACAGCTCACTGCTGGCTTTCTGAATGAGTGCGCCACAGACATCCTCTTTAAAACTTACTTTATTAAATAGATAAAATATTTATGTGAATAGTGAATGTTTTATTATTAATTTTGTTGCTATGTTAAGTTAGCTAAACATCATCATCAATAGGCACACATTCTTTACCACTCCATCTACTCCGGTCCTGAGCCTCCCGCATCCACGGCCTTACAGTTATACATATTCTAGTTCTTAGTGTTACTTGACAACACAAATAAGAATGCTACTTGTCTGCATCTCGTAACCTACTGCTAGTACTAGTGCGGGAGGTAGGGGCATTCTTATTAGGTTTGTATGATTGTAAGAAATGGCATTTTTTAACTTTATAAACTATTATTATAATAATTCAGAAATAAGTAGCATACTTATTTGTAAATTTCTGTTTGTTTACTAAATAAAATAATTCTGATTAATATGGATTCCAGTTTTATTTTGATAGTCGGTGTACTGTAGGCAGGTATCCCAACAAAATAATCCATTCTTAGAAATACATTTGGAACAACTTACCTAAAAGCCTTTATTATTACCACAGTTATTACTGAGGCCTTTGAAATAGTCTTGAAGTTGGGAAGAAGGATGGACTGATCATCTAAATGAGTCATGTGTGGATCCACCATAACTGGCATCAACATACAACTAAATAAACATTAACATTTATGTACAGGCACTTACATTGTTTGGCCCCACACTGTTATGTTGTGGGAACCAGTAACAGCGACATTACACACACATAAACATCCAAGACCTTTTTCCATTTTTTTATTAATTTATCCCCAGCCGGGGATCGAACCTGGGACCTCTCGCATGGTAGGCAGAGTCATAACACACTTCAATTAATCTTACCAATTGAACATTTAGAGAAGTATAGCCCTTCCGACAGATATACCTCTCCTCTCCTTTTGGGTTTACAATAGCTACCTGTGTCCCATCAATGCAGCCAATAACATCACTCCAAATTTTTCATTACACCTGAAATTAAAAAAGTGTTAATTATAAATAACCTTTTCAAATTAGCGACTGTTTAGAACCGGTGTCTGACAGCTAAAGCTATGGTATCAATAAATAAAAATTCACCTTATTCTATTCATAGGTTCAACATTCTTCTACAGTTTGTGTGCATTCTTTATAGGTATTTGCCATTTCTAATGAGTTCATTGCTGCAGTGACCTATGCCCAGTACTGCTGATATGGTTTGTTAAGCAATAAAGCCACGGATCTTACCTGTTGGCATTTGATATGTTCCATAGGAATAAAATGATAAAGCTGTAAGACCCTACAACAGAAAAGAGTAGGTATTTAGATGTACACTGTCTAGATCTCTTGACTAGAAATTACCTCATTAAGTCTCTTGACAATAAAACTAATGTATTTCCATAAACTCTTACTTTTGTTTCTATGGTGGAATCCGACGATTTACTTGGCTGTGGTTTACCACTCGTCGCCAGTTCCTTGCACAAACTTTGAGCCAAGTCGGGAGTAAGCCGATAGTTCGACGAATTTGTCGTCAGTTAAATGAATGGGATCATACCTACATTTCCCTTGTAAGGCGGTGGCGATTTCTTTTTAAATTGTCTTTCAAGTATTGTCCGTTTCAAAAAATTCAAACAATACCTGTTCACTCACTTGCCATTATTATAAAGAAAATAACTCAAAAGCACTTGAACAATGGAACAATCACAAAGAGTCTACTAAACTATCAACAACAAGACAACAATTCACATAAAGTTAATCTCAGAGCAACTTTTTAAACATTGCTTACTTTGACAGTTGAGCGTTTCAGTATTCGCCGAGCGCTTGTCAAATGGCACGTCATGGTACGATTTTAGGAGGAAAAAAAAGGTGAACTGCATGAAAACGCTGGACAGCATGCGGGCGCTCGCGCTAGCTAGCTGCCGCTCCCCTTGCCCGCCCCGCACCGCGAACATCGTGACTCGGGTCGGGATAGATTACATTATATATTTAATCTACACACGTATCATAAACCCTCTTTACTGCATCCAAAAACCACACGTTACGACGAGCATAATGATAAACTTCTTGGTAAAAACTCATTTCTTATCTGAATATCGATACATTAAGACCATAATGTTCCAAAATTTGTCAAATTATGACATTCAAATTTCGAACGCCGATGCCCACCTACGTGCCGCCTCTAGTTTGTCTGTGAAGTTGGTACTACTGAGCAAGCTAAACAACTGCAACATACACTAGTTTATCTACACACATCCCCTTATCGTGGCGGGCGCCATTTTGAAAATTACGCTCAACCGGCAAGGGCTACGTTGGTGGTCCCCGCGGGCTGTTGCCTGCGCCTACCAAAACGTCGCTCACGGCGTTTTATTGTATGAAAAGGATAGGAACCTATATATTTTTAGAATTGCCATGATTCAAGCTAATTTAGTGTTTAAGAATTAAAACAATAATGTATTCGTGAGCCTAGCTGTCCAAGGTCAAACCTAGCATTTAAATTAAATTGATTAATTAATTATTTTATTAATTAATAAAATTAATAAAAATTAAATTAAACACATTTTTTACTAACTTTCTGTTTTATTTATACAATATGTACAACACCAACCTTAGTATCAATTAAAAATAATACATTTCTAGCGAAAAACAAGTGAAACGCGATTCAATCAAAACGCGGTGAAAGCGCGCGAGAAATCGTTCCGATAAACTGGGTCAGAACTTATTTTTTTCCTATGCACGGACTGGTTTTTGATAGCTCCACAGATACGTTCGTGTATGGGGTGACCATGGAAGTACTACTGTTACTAAGTCCATGGGGGTGACCAACTGTAAGTACAAACGCGGCTCCCAACCTATATTTTTAGTTTAAAAGCATCCATCTCTATGCGACCGGAAATCCGACCGCTGCGGGTCGCTTGCCGGTTGACGCATTTTGAAGTCTTGCCCGCTGCGGGCGTTTGCCGGTCCAAAGGAGCTCTCTTTGATGTGTTCAGGAACCGCATGTTTGACCGGCATTGTGGTTCTGCAATTGTTTAGCTTGTTCTTTAGTACCAACTTCACGCAGACGGGCGTCGGCGTTCGAAATTTGAATGTCAGTACCAACTTCACAGACAAACTAGGGACAACACGCGGGTGGGCGTCGGCGTTCGAAATTTGAATGTCATTATATGTAGAAAAACTACACATAATGACCATAATGTGTAGTTTTCCAGATACGAAACGAGTTTTTACCAAGTAGTTTAACATAATGCTGATCCTAACGTGCGGTTTTTGAACGCAGTAAAGAGGGTTTATGATACGTGTGTAGATAAAAACATTTACCGTGTTACCACAAAACATATCAAACAGCGTTTAACCTCATAACAAACGTCAAATCCCATACGTTTTTGTATTTAAACAAGTGTTGAACAGTAGTTTATTTTTTTGTGGTGAGGCCTTTAAAGTTCTTTATTGCACAATGAATACGTACGGAGCCACTTAGAAGACGCGTCTAAAGTCTGGAACCCCAGTTATAGCATTTACATTACACGCACTGAAAGCATTCAAAAGCGGTTTCTTCGTTATCTACAATACCGCGCATACAAATTAATGCCAGACTACAGTTGTAGATGTAAAATATATATATATTCCTACTGCAAGAGAGAAGAAATGTAGCAGACATAGCATACCTCCTTAACGTAGCAAACGGAACGGGACTGTCCGCAGCTACTCGTACAGTTGGGGTTGCGCACGCCCGCTGCCTCACTTCGAAAATCTAATCTTATACACATCCCACCTGTGCGTAACAATTACAGGCAAAATGCTTATTTCATTAGGGTATGCAGAAGGTACAATGTGCTTGCTCTCCTATGTGATAAAGCAACTTCTAAATGATCGATATTGTTCTTCAATACCTTCATTCTTTATTTTTATGGTTATTGTTGTTTTATTTAACTTCCATGCGTTATGTACTCATATACTTAGGTAAAGTTCCTTGAGTGCCTACACTTATTTTAACTTGATTGTTTTTCTTTTTGGGTATGTAATAATTACCTACCTGTATCTACTCACTTGTGTGCTCGTCCGTCTGTCTACTGTTTATGTCAATCTATCCATGTATAATATTTGTGAAAACTTGTAATTGGCCTTCCATACTTTAACTCATACTTTTATAATTGTACCTAGCTGTTAGTTTTCCCTGATAATAAAATAAATAAATCAAATAATTAGTAGCAGTCAAGGTGGCCAAATAGATCGTAACACGTAAAGACGTTATGACTGGAGTAAGGATGTGTTTGCTACTAATTACATGACTGTACTATAATATTAAGCGGATTAAATAACATGAGGACTGTTAAAACGATACTGCTATAAACAAACGAGCTCTATTAACAGTTGATTTCGAAACTGAAATTAATTTTTGCTATGACAAATTCGATAGGCGCTTAGTGTGTAAATAAAAACAGTTTTTTGGAAAATACTACAAATCGTAATAAAAAACACTGTTTCTTTATCTTAGGTTCGTAACTTACAATAACCCAGCTGGATGCCAAATTTCAACTCGCCAGGTCATCTGGAAGTGGATCAGGTATTTGATGTTACGTCAGTCAGTAAGTGAGAAACTTCCCGATTTTTAGGTTTTAACCCTAATAACCCATTGAGCTATATTCATGAAATTTTGGGTTCTAGTTAGCTTTAAGGGTCTTAATAAATGAACCAAATTTCATATGTTTGTGTTTAATAGATTTTGAGTTAAGTAGGTGTCAAAAGTGGCTCCAAATGGTTCGTGTAATATGCACACACGACCGCTGCGTCGGCAGTTCTCGTCTTATGAACTTTGAAGAACCTTTGATAATACACATGGAACAAACAATCATTTTTCATGTCATAAATATGTTTACTTAAGAAACACTTCTTGTGGTAGGTATATACTTTTATTGTAACTTTATTCACAAAACTTATCAATAGATTTTAAGTAAGTACATTAGTTGATTACAATTTTTAAATTACAGTTCATAAAATAATTGAAAATATTATAACTAAACATCACTTTGGACTAGATATTTTACATCATGAACATTTAAAAGCAAAATGCAACATAAAGTTTGGATATTTTATTCTTTTCTGTTCTTATGTTTTTTCTAACTAATCAAATCATGGATAATCAAGTCTTAAATATTACCTATTCCATAGCTATCAATTTTGTACAAAACGTACAAAATTTTGTCACACTTATGTAAGTAGAGTACTAAATGTAGGTACACTTTGTTTGTGCAATTTATTTTTGGTTATTTCATAAATCTGCATATGTACCTATACAGTTTATGAGCACATGCATTATGCACTTATGAGATTATTTCATCATCATGTTCCACAAATGCACATAATAATGGGTATTGTCGTTCGTTGCTGTCGTGTGACGTCTTTTCTTTTCCATTCACTATCACACCATCTTTCTATTTATACATTACAGTAATAATGGTAGTAGTAAAATAAAAAAATAAAAACACCCTTTTGAAATTAATATGTCTTGTCACGACGAATCTAATGAGCCCAGAGTTGATGGGTTTAAAAATAAGAATACCAGTCTCCATTTATTATCAAACCATCTCTCTTTTTTACATTACTGTAAAAATTGTAGTAGTTTCAAAACTAAAAAATGCCCTTTTGAAATTAATAGCACTTGTCACGACGAATCTAAAGAGCCCAAACTCGATGGGTTTACAAGTAAGAATACCTTGCAGCTCCATCATCAGGTGATGATGGCGAGAACATCGCCAATAAATATGAATATCCGCTCAATTACCGCGCTGACGCGCGAGGCATCGCTATTTTGAATAATGATGCCATGATAATAATATTTAAAAACTATATCGGGAAATGGCTTTTCTATAGAAATGCCATAGTAGTTGAGTGCATATTACTGTGACGACGAATCGAATGAGAACTAGTTGGATTTACAAGTAGACAAAGCAGAGGCAAGAAGGACGGCAATTGTCCTACAACCCTTCTCGCTCCTATCAGCAGAAGCAATTAGAAAGAGACTCAAAGCAGCCACAGCTGCGCAACGTATTAAATTATGGGCGAGCAGGGAAGATGCAAAAATACCAAATAGTTTCATAATAGATATAACCATACATACACAAACTACTTGACTGGCCTGATAACATGCCACTGTAAACTTAACAAACACTAGAAAATTACAGGCGTAACAGATAGCACTATATGCAGAGGGTGCAAGAAAGTGAATTAGACCGTGGAGCACATTCCGCTTGCGTCCCTATCCACCAGAGAAACCAGGATGGTAATCCTGGGAGAAGCTACATCGACCGCGAACCTTCTAGAAAATCCAGGGCTCCTACTCCAGCTGGTGCAGAAGTTAGGATAGCTGAATTAGAAAAGTGGGTGCAGGGGACATGCTCAAACGCCCTGCTCAAGTGGGCCAGATGCTGGCACTTTAACCCCCTGAAGAAGCAGAAGAAGAAAGTAAACATCCTAGGGTTCCCTGCCCCACCTTCGAGCTCCATCATCAGATCAGCGCGATGGATGAATTTATTGCATTGTCATCTGAACTACATATCCTCGTCCTGCCTAATGTCATCTTAGAAGGACATAATATACTTCACTGTTCCTGCCCAGGTTAAAAAAACTAGAGGTAAATTTTCTGCCCAGTGTTCTTTTAAATTGACATATTAAAATTTCGTGCCTAGAATTCAAATTTGCCGCTTATTTGAGTTTTTGTTACTTTTGTTGTGATTTGTTGGTATGTTGGCAACAATGGAACCACCATTTTGTATTCCATAGACAAAAAACAGGTGTCAGTGCCGCCTTACAAACACAAGATGGCACGTCGTCCGAGACGAGGTAAGATTGAATCCATTTATTTTTATATAATCCTGCACATTTATTTACTAAAAATATACCACATTTCAAGTTTAAGCATCTGTTAACACGGTCGAGTAATTATTTTTGTAATTCACTCATGCATATTTTTTTCCAAACTCGTGCCGTTATTATGTTCTTTTAGAATCCCATTGGGCAGATTGTCTTAACCTTTTGTATATTTTTCATAGATTTGAGGCTAAACGAAATTGAAGATTTATTAGAAGATTCTGACGGCGGTGACTTCATCCCTTCAGACGAAGACTGTGATGATCCGAGATATAACCCCACAATTAGAAATGCTGATTCATCATCAGATTCAGACTCTACCGAATCAGAAGTGGAAACTGACGAAACTAACTCAAGAGAAGGCAGCAATCGTGGGCGAGGAATCAGAAGACCAACAGCTAGCTCTTCTCGTGGAAGATTCCTTGGACAATCCCGAGGACGATCCCGTGGAGGAAGACCAGGAATCACAGCTTCATCATCGGGTTCGACCTATCAATGGTCCGAACAGGTATTTTCACCTAAATCGTTCAATTTAACCGAGCCTACCTACTTGCCTAACAACACAGCAGACTTCAAAATCACCGATTATTTCAAGCAGTACTTTGATGAGGAATTGTACGATATATTCGTGGAAAAGACCAATCAAACATCTGTAAGAATGACAGGAAATAGTTTAAATCTATCAGTAAAAGAACTGAAAACGTACTTTGCTCTGAGCATGATTATGGCCAGCATAGACTATCCGATCCTTCGAATGTATTGGTCTAACAGATTGCGTATTCATATAGTGGCGGAAAACATGTCACGCAATCGATTCCAACAGTTACGGAACTCTCTGAAACTAGTCTTTGAAGATGATGTTTCTTCGGAAGAAAAGTCCAAAGATAAACTGTACAAAATGCGCCTGTTGATTGACCGAATGCAAAGAGGTTGCCGTTTACAAAAGAAAGCCCAATCTATATCTATAGATGAGATGATCATTCCCTTCACGGGCTCCTGCAACATCAAGCAATTCTGTCCCGGAAAACCTAATCCCACAGGTTTAAAAGCTTTCGTGCTGGCAAATCCCGATGGCGTAGTCTGCGATTTCCACGTGTATCAGGGCAATACTACTTATCCTGATTATCAAAACACCAATCATGGGCTGGCTGAGAAAGCTGTATTGAAGCTTGCTGAACAGTTAGTTCCAGGTCATTGTCTTTATTTTGATCGTTACTTCACATCAAAGAAACTAGTTGACGAACTTAAAAGCAGGGGCATAGGGAGTACGGGAACACTGATGAAAAATCGTATCCCACGTGGATGTGACTTAAAAGATGACAAAATATTGAGATCGGAAGGGCGAGGCAGTTCTCACGTTTTGGTCAGACCTGATGGTGAATTAGCTGTCACGTAATGGTTTGATAATAAACCAGTGCTTTTCCTTTCATCCGTTGAAGCCAATGATGACCCAGATACTTGTCAAAGGTGGTGCAAGAAAACTAAAAGGTACCTAACAGTTCCACGGCCACAGGTTGTTGGTGAATCCAACCTTAATATGGGAGGAGTTGACTTAGCCGATCGTCTGCTTGCTGTGTGCCCTAACAGATACAAGACAAAGAAATGGACCCAAAGATTCATTAGTCAGTTAGACTTAGCTGTGAGTAATTCCTGGATCCAATATAAGAAAGATCAACTTCAAAAAGGGATATCTCTGAAGAAAATATTCATGCTACGCGTGTTTAAATTACACCTTGGTGAAGATTCAGCCGACGAACTCGTAGCTGAACAGAACTTACTGGACCAAGAAAGCTCCGACGATTCTGGCCAGCAAGAAGCAGCTGCAACTTCACGTAAACGAGGAAAACCTACCGTGCCTCTCCCAGCTAAAAAAAGGCGCATTCGTGACGCTAAACACATGCCAATTTTAGATGAAAAACAATCTAGATTTAGGTCGTGCCACTACAATAAAACACATTTTAAGTGTAGCACGTGTGATGTGTTTCTTTGTCTTACCAAAATCAGAAACTGCTATGTTGATTTTCATTCAGAAGTTTAACAATTTATTATCTTGAGAAGATTTTTGTGCTTCGTTACCCTGTGATTTTCGTTTTTTTGGTCGAAGTATTTTTGATTATGTTTATTCGTTGACACTCATAAGTATTATTTTATTTCTTGAGAGGTAAGACCTATTTTTGTTAATTTTTTGTGAAAAATAGAAAGTCAATGTGATTATTAGATTGTATGAAAATATCGGAGAGTTCCTATTTAAAGAAGACTGGTTAGTAATGTTTGCAACTATAAATAGTTGTTTTGATCCTTTTTTAAGGCTGATTATGATAAATAAATAATTATTATAGAAATTTTTATGTTTAAATAAATTGTGCCCAATATACTCCAAAAAGGACAAATAAAAAACAAGCTACTAACACAATTGTGCCCAATGCACAGACTATATCGATGGCCCAATGTGACTTTAAGAGAACAAAATATATTGACTTGAAACCCATGAAAACCGATGAAGAACCATTTTAATATACCCATAAAAATACAGAAAAAAATATTTCTATCATCAGGCCTGAATTAATTTGAAAAGTTGTTCTGGGCAGGAAGCACATAAAATGTTTTGTCCTTTATGAATCACACCGGGCAGAAATATCTACATGTCAAAAAAAGGCTTGGGCAAGAGGAGGTTAAACATACTAAGTTTCATAACGATAGAAGAGCTAAAATTGGGCGAAATTTGATAGAAGAGCTAAAAGTGAGCGTAATTTCCATTCCTGGTTTTGTTGTACGATGTTATTTAGTTATAAGTCGTATGGTCCGTGAGTGGGCCTAATAAAAGGGTGTTAAAAATATAAGCGTCCGTGGCCTAACGGTTTTCGTACAACGGAAACGATCGTGTGAGTATCGACTGGCCTGGCCGAGACGGGTATTGGATGGGTGTCCGCTTCTATGTGGCATTTGTCTCGGACGCTTTCGTATGACACGTTAAGCTGTTGGTCTCGGCTACAATCGCTACTTGGTGGTAGGTACTAGTCGCAAAGCTATGTCATTGGCCCTAATAGGGCAGCTTGATAACTTTTGACAGTCGGGTTAGCCACTAGCCCGACACCCCTCCATCAACCTTTGTGGCTCATTAATACTATTATCCGGGTAAAAGCCCGTGCCCCTCCGTGGAGTCATTAATGGGCTGCATTTATTATAAAAAATTACGATAAGCTACTATGATTCTCTTACATACAAACTTGTCTGTACATCAGTGACTTTTCAATACAGAGGATTCAATTTCAATATTAGGAGGCCGTTAAGCCTGAGGGGTGCGGTGCGGGTGCGAGCGCACCGAGTTAGCGGCAAACTCGAAGCAGGCCGTGCGGCACGACGTGGTACACGATAATAATATTACGATGTTATTCTAACTAAACTTAATTTAAATAGAGGTATGTTATAATTTAGTCACAAATTACAAGAGATTTGTACATATTTAGTACATCGTAGTACTGCATAATGAAATTTATACTTTGTTTGGTTCGTAAATATTCGTAAATACTGATTCTGGTAATAATCCGTGTGGTTCGATCTAGCTATATCTAGATTTTCTTTGACACCTAAATATAATATTACAGTGTCTGTGCTTGTACTGATTAAATTGCATCGCGTGCAGGGAAAGGTGACGTTTTGACATCATAGCAACTTTTTGTTGTTTTTCTTTGTCTTATCAGTTATCAGTTTAGTGAGAAGTGTTAGGGGCGGCGTCTTCAATCGATTTAGCATCTGTCAAAATGTATGAAAATGTCAAAATCAAATCGATTAAAGACACTTACAGTCAGTTATAGGATTGATCATCACATTTTAAAGCCCCATAAAACGCCGGCATAACGTCAAGGCGTTTGAACTGTTATTTACATTATTTTAAGGCTAGTATTTGATCGCACATCAAAAATACTGATTTGCTCAGCAAAAAAGGATCAACAAAAACACTTTTATGTTTTAAGTATTATTGTTCTTACATGTTCAACCTAATACGAAGGATAAAAGGGGGTGAGCGAAGCGAAGCGTTTCCTTTAAGCGAAACCTTTCACCTAAGCTACCGCAGTATATTTTCTGTGCAAATCAGTATTATTTGATGTGTAGTTTAATATTTCCCTTATTTTAATCTAGATTTAAGCAGCCGCAAGCAAGCCCGGGACTTAGAGATGGCGCTAGGTGATTAAACTTATGTACACTTAACAGATTATAAATATTAAAAAGATCTACTAAAACCAACCTATTTGCAATTCTGTAACATTTTTATTTTACATTCTAAGATTACTGCCTAGCGCCATCTACAGTTATGTTGGCTGAAGCCATGGCGTTCAAACTACAATCGTTACTTCCAGCTTCACCTCCGGATTACCAAGGGTTACTAATTCTAATCTGTATGGAATTAGCACCCTGTGGTAGGTACAAGTCTGAACCTACGTATACTCGATCAATTCGAATCCATCATCACAACATTTTATTCTTGCAGACGTTAATAGCACCGTTCTTACGAGGCCCAGTTTGCATATAGGTAGATGCATGAACTAGAAAAGGCACAAAACAAATAACGCTACACTGGAAATTATCAACAAAGAATCACTGTTTGGCCTTTCAAAAATTTACATGTCCATATGCATAATAACGTCACAGATCTGCAGAATAACTTTTCATTGTCATACATTGGAAATAAAATAATCGTTTTGTGGTGGGGGAAGCAAACTGCCCCAAAAAGAAACCGTTCTGCTTTGGTTATTGTCTAGACAGAACTGTTCTGTTTCGGTGTTTGTGTTGAAACAGAAGCGATACTGTGCTGTCCACTGTTCTGCCCTGGTGTGAAATAGGCGTAAGACGTGAGACCGCCCGTTCAGTTATAACAAGGCTTTTACCATAGTATAATAAGGATGAGTAAGTTAACAAGACCCCTGTTACCCCCCATGCCTAGCGAATTGGCAAACCTGTCCTGCACACCAGATCTGCACCCCGAAACTCGGCAATGTGCGCGTGTGGCGGCTTGTGCTAACGCTGAACGGACTGTGTGTGTGCGACCATGCGCGCTGTTTTCTATGTAGATTACCGGGTGTGCTGTTAGTCCACGAGCGGTCCGCCTTTACGTCTTCAGTTTGCGCGGATTCTTGTAGTGGCCGTTCTTCTTCCAGCCGGGATTGTTCGCTTCGCCGTTCAGCATGCGACTGAACGAGGTCGTCTTGCTCTTCGACTCGAACAGTACGTCCGAGTCTGTCTCCGACTCGGACAGCTCTTTGCTAGTGACTGGAGAAAGGAAATTCACTCGATTATGTTTTTGTAGCATGTTGATTTGAGTTTAAGAAATCTGACTGACTATAGTCAGATTTACTAGGTCGAAATTCGTAGCCGGTCGAAACTGCAGACGTAACGTCGCCGGCGAGACAGCGAGCTCACTTAAGACGCGAGTGAGCGAGGCAACGAGCTTTATTACGTAGGAACGCTGTCACGCTTACTCACGTCGGTAAGGACACTCGCTTTCTCGGCAGCGACATGTCGTCTGCATTTGTAGCTATATGCGTAATGGAATAATTTGAAATGCATTAACTTGGCTTAATTTTGTCCTCATTATCAGACAAACAAAAGATAAAATTTGACAATCAGGGCACAGCGACAGTAGCGTACAAAAGTAGAATCGACACCCCGGTGGATTCAATGCGAACACCTATTATAAAGTATGATGCCATACTTAGTGTGCTTTCACATTACGGCGGCTGGCACCGACAGTGAAAGAGCGCTAAAATGTTCCTCACAAGGCTTATCATCGTCGTCGGCGCGCGGCAGCAGCCGGTACTGAGGCTTGGGGCGGTGCGCGCGCGGGGCGGCCACACGGCGACATGCGCGTGCGCACAGCGAGCACAGCGCCAGCAGCAGCAGCAGGCACGCCACGCCGCCCAGCGACGCGTACACCACCGACCATGCTGGAATGGAGACGGTAATGTTACGGGAGATATTTTTTCTTGGAAAAACTAGAGAGTAATTACAAACAATCTCGATTTCTGAAAAAAACCCGAGGCATCACGAGGTTCTCTAATATCAATATCTGAACAAATTTTTAGAGGTTAGGCAACAAAGGAGATCCAAAAAATGTATGGGAGCTTGTACAGGGAGATCGGCAGAGTACAAATTCGTACCACGTACTAAGCATATTTTTTATATAATAATACGAATTATTAGATTTAAATTTATCCCCGTTTAATTAATATTAATTAATAACATTAGGTTGTTAAAATTTACCTTGCAACACCAAATCTGTCGGGCCATAACAAAAATTGCCTGCAATTTTGAACCTTATTGCTTTGTGATTAAGTTCAAAACCTATGAAAAATAACAAACGGATTCCGTCCGGTCGCTCTCATAGACCTATGTAGGGTCGGCCTAAATAAAGTGAATGACGTTAAATGTCAGTTTTTTTCATCTTTTGTTTTGTGTTATTTATCAACAAGTTGTCTTTATTCTTATTCAGTAATTGTCTGTACTCATTCTAGTCTAGCTTACGGCTGGTGCCAATCATTAAATAGTTTATCTACATCCATACCCTAATATGTCTATTTTATGGTCAGGATCGATGAGCAAACGCCCTATATTTAGATATGAGTATCTGTGGCTGCATCTTTATGTTTACATTTTAATATCGGTAACCGATACCTTAATTACGTTCAAATTTCGAACGTCTTCTTAAAAAGTAAAAATTAGTAGGTTTTTTCGATTATCGAATTAGTCGATTAGTAATTTATGTTCCATTCCCATACATTTCATTCGATGCTGAAATTATAACAATCGATTTGAGAACTCGAGTCTAGATTGTTTATGGATTTTAAAAACTACAAACGTCAGTCATTTGTTTCCAGTGTTTTGTTTTTTTGTTTACGGAAAACGGAAAATAAAGTTTTGTGAGACTTGTGAGAGTGAATTGCAGTGGATAGCGTCGTCAGCATGAGTTCTGAAAATGACGTGGAAATGTGCGAGACACCGCCTGATATCAGGGACGCCGCAACAACAGTTGCCGACAATTTGCTGCCGGAAAAGTCGCGGAAACAATACGAAAAATCCTACAAAGATTTCATGGATTGGAAAACCGTGAAAAAAGCAACATCATTCTCTGAAAACGTGCTATTGGTATATTTCCAAGAAATATCCACTAAGTTTAAGCCCTGTACTTTGTGGACCATATATTCAATGCTTAAAAGTACATTGAATATCAAACATGAAGTGGACATTTCAAAATACTGCAAACTGATTGCATTTCTCAAACGCAAATCAGAAGGATATACAGGAAAGAAATCAAAAACATTCTTACCTGAAGAAATCAAGAAATTTTTAAATGAAGCACCTGACAAACTGTATCTTATGCAAAAAGTGAGTAGTGAATTACTAAAACATTACATTTTTGCTCCTTAAGACTACACATTTTGTGGAATAAATAATTAAGATTGATATTAATTTGTGACAGCTGCCTGCTCCCAGATTTTTAGCACATTAAGGGTTAAAATTGGGTGCTAATTAAACAGACTTCTTTTTAATAGCATTATTCGCGTCTAAAAATGTACATTGCCTTCTAAATTACTAAGTCAGCCACAATTAACGAGCGTCTGAATTATGCTAGCTCAGCCACTAGTTATCTTCTAAGTAAGACACTCTAAATACAACTCAGCATGGTGATTATTTTTTAGCATCTAAATTTGTAACATGCATTCAAGCAGTAAACTTCTAAAATATGTATATGCGACATCAAAAAATATATACTATTAGCTTCTATTTTTTTAACTCGGTACGTTTAAAATGTAACTCATCCTACATTAAGTGATCGTCAAAGATTTGCTAAAATTGTCATCAAATAGTAAATTATGGACTAATATAACCTAGAAACTATTAAGGGGAGACAAAATAAAAGATTTATTTTAGAAAAATCTATTTGTGTATTGAAATACCATCATTATACATCTACATTTCTAATTAATTTGACATCATTCTTTTTTGCTGGTTTGTAACAATAATCTGTTTGGTACTAATGACGAGATTTGGATTTATGTGACTTAGGTAATCGGCTTTATTTGCTTTATCATTATACTTAATATAATTAATAGACACATATAGTAGGTATAGGTACCTAATCAAAAGAAAATAAACCATTATTGGATTATTAACGCAGCTCGCGCTTTAGTGGGCCTTCCACGCTTTCTTTTTAATCCAAGCGGTTGTGCCTTTGCCTCTAATGGTGGCGTCACATATTTAAGTCTGATTGCAAGGCCTATCACATGCTTGCAGATGTACTTGCGATAAAAGTCTGGACAATCACAGCAACCAGTAATCCACTCCGTCTGATTGTTCGGTAGTATTACGGTCCAAGATGAAAAAAACACTTTTTTGTATTCATCAAAACGCTTGAATTTCTTCTCAGCTTGATTATTTTCCAATGAGTCGTTACCTGGAATTAAATATGTGGTGCTGGCAGGTGTTGATTGTACTACTGTAATTTTGGTATCAGTTTTGGCCCATTGATATCCTGTTGTCCAATCAGATAACTGAAATTCAGGATGTGTCGCGAATTTATTTTCTGTCGCTTGTTGTGACCAGCAATTAACCATTTCCTCTGCCACCACTAAGAAACGGGCCAACGGTATACGCTCGCGGAGGGTGTTGTGATCTTTTATAACTCTGTTAAAGGACTCGAGTGCGTTGTTCGTCGCTGGTGATATTGGTGCTGCACCCAAATACCAATTTGAGTTTTTTATTAGCCATTCTTTTTCAAAATATGTTACGAATTCTTTTTGGTCTTTCCATTTTTTCAAAAACAACTTCGATGCAGCAGAAAACACTTCACGGGATGTCGCTGATTGCAGTGCATCAATGTCTTCCAATATGTGTTTTCGAAAATTCTTCTCCGTTGTTTGGTCCAATTTAGTGCAAATCTTCTTCTTAGCGTGAGCCCAGCACATTTTCACAATAGTTTCTTCTCCAAACACGTCACGAAATGCATTCTGTATACTCTTCGCTGCGTCGCAAACTAGGATCTTCGGTTCATAAGTATGAGAAAAAATTGACAGAAGATTGCTCTTTAATGCTTGAAACATTGTTTCAAAATCAGCCTTACATTCATTTGTAGATACTGTCAAGCAAATGGGGTGAAATTTTCGGTTTTTATCGGTTGTTCCCACTATCAATACAGGAAACCCTTGCCAAATCAATTTATATGTTGCATCTGCATGCAGAATGTCAGCAGAAATACATTGTTTCAACAAATTCTTTGTAGATAATATGATGCGAAAACTAGGTGGATCACTTTCTAAAATATAATAGGCTATCACAAAGACTTCATTCTCGTTGTCTGGAACATTTGTGTGGTTAGTTATCCATTTTTCCAGTTCTCCTAAAGAAATTGTGGATGGTCCATATTTGATACGCCGGCGATCTGCTAAATAGTTGTAAAGCTGCCGTTTTGTAGGTATTTTAAGTTCAGAGTTTTTCTTCAAACACTCCAAGATTGATTTTGGCTTTAGGTGGAGGTCATACAGTTTGTTAATTTCAGATTTCGTTTCATCGCATATACCATAATCGTAGTGTTTCTTAATAGAATCGTGATTATGCTCGCAATCTGTACGATAAAGTAACACTGTGTCTGTATCCGCCTCAAACAGCAAATATATTTCTGCTACACACTGTACTCCTTTGCGTGGTACTTTGTTGCACCTATAAAATCGTTTTTTTCCTTCTATGGTAGTATGTGTAGTGCGTGCTGCCCACGTCTTTTCTGCACTCACAGCTTCTTCGGCAAAACTAACACACGAAAATTTGTTTACAAATATCCAGTTCTTAGATTCACCTCGCTTTTTTTTCGACAGCTGACCTTCTACTTCCGATTCCTCGTCAGAACAGTACAAAGGTACTTCATTTTCACGTTTAGACGTCATAACTAATTAAACTCATCGAAAACTTTAATTTAATTACAGACGAAACAATTGCAATACGAACGCACGAACGACAATAAACAAATACACGTGATTTGACTAACTCGTCGGTACATGAATCGAATGGCGCTCTCTGATTGGTGCAAACGGCCGGTCGCTGTCGTCTCGCGAACTCGCGCCAAATCTTGCAGTGGCTATTTTCACGACGACAAAAGAATATGATTTATTATTTTACATGCTAAGTTATAATAAATGATATTGTCTATAGGAGCTTAAATTATATTTTTTTGAGGACCTTGTGTTGAAGCTGTGAAACGTAAAATGGTGATGAGATGTAAAATCCGTGGCAATTAGGTGGCAATGTATAAATAAGAAGGACAAATTAAAACAATTGTTAATCTTTACTTGATGCTTTCTTTAGAATAATGAGTTGGTATTGTAAAAAAGACGAATTAGTTTATTAGAGGCTATCTCATTTTCCCGTTGCTTAGTTATAAAATGAGAAGTTTGATCACGTGGCTAATAAATAAATCTGCGGCTGGACTTATAATTTCCCGTTAAAATTAGCTTAAAATATGTTTCAGATGCATTCCGTTGTTGATTTTCTGTTGGAATTTACTCATTCTAATGTTACTGTGTCTCTAACTGTTTCAGGTTGCACTAATATTTGGCATTATGGGGGCATGCCGCAGACAAGAACTATACAACATGAAATATGAGGATGTCAAAATTTTTGAAAATACCATAGTAATAACTGTTCGTAACACCAAAAATAAAACGGATCGTACTTTTACCGTAACAGGAAATTATACAGAAATTTGTAAAAAATACATTGAACTACGCCCCAAACCCTGTCAAATTCCAAATTTTTAGTTTGTTTGTTTCAGTAACAATGACTATGTGCGTGAACTGCCACATACTCTGCGACCCAATTTGCAATTGTATGAATATTATGTTGTATGATATGAGACGAGAGCTTGTCACTATTTCCGAAGTGTGGTCGTCAGGTAAATTATCCTCATTCCATTTGTTTCACTTCACAAACAGGCAGCATCATAAAATAACCGCACTTTTTATGTACTGTGAATGTATAGCTCCTTGTTTACAAATCAAATCAATGATATATATACAGATAATACCAAGATATCAATTTACGGGGCCGAGTCTCCCAAACTAGGGTAGAGATTTGGCCCCCATCTGAGTAAGGCCTAACCTTCTCGCATTTGGGATGAGACCAGGGCCCCATGGTGGGGACATAATAGGTTCATATTATTATTATTGAACTCTTTAAAAGCTAAAAGCTGCGGTAGGCACGTATGGTGATTAGGCTCTGTCTCTCTTAGAGAATGCCTTACACTAAGTGATATAAATACATTTACATTATAGTGGTATATACATATAGGCTAAATATTATTATTATGAAACCCCTTATTGTTGCAGGGCGCCATTACAAAATACTCCCATCAAGTGAAGAAAGGATGTACACTGAAAATCACATATTTTCATGCTGTACCGTGGTTTCAGAGATGCAACAGGGTTTTTAACCTCATGGGGTTATTCCATTACAAATCAGAGGGTCTAAAGTAAGAGAGGGGAGAAACAGAATTACCAACTATACATGCCAATAAATCTCATTGTGTTACTATGTGCAGGTGGATCGTAGATGTTGTAAACGGTTGGTTTAAACGGTCTTTGAAGTTATTTTGTAATAAATACTTTAGTGTGACTTCCACAAATCTAAAGCCAGATTTTAGAATTCCAGCAGTGATCCTAAATAACTTTCATCCCGTTATAACTGACCGTCCTGCCTGATACCCAACTTATTTTGAACCAAGCAAATTAATAATATTATTCATATATATTACTTAATTTAAATGGTGCAGATTGGTGTCAACGAATAGAAGGATACTACTGCTCTTGCATTATTGGAAAACGGACAGTTGGGAGTTGTGCCCATGTCATGATAATTGTGGGGTATCTGGGTTGTGCACGGCACCAAGAAGAGATATTACCACCTCCTGCCGCCCGCGTCATGATAATTGTGGGGTATCTGGGTTGTGCACGGCACCAAGAAGAGATATTACCACCTCCTGCCGCCCGCGTCATGATAATTGTGTGGTATCTGGGTTGTGCACGGCACCAAGAACAGATATTACCACCTCCTGTCGCCCGCGTCATGATAATTGTGTGGTATCTGGGTTGTGCACGGCACCAAGAACAGATATTACCACCTCCTGTCGCCCTCGTCATGATAATTGTGGGGTATCTGGGTTGTGCACGGCACCAAGAAGAGATATTATCACCTCCCGCCGCCCGCGTCATGATAATTGTGGGGTATCTGGGTTGTGCACGGCACCAAGAAGAGATATTATCACCTCCCGCCGCCCGCGTCATGATAATTGTGGGGTATCTGGGTTGTGCACGGCACCAAGAAGAGATATTATCACCTCCTGCCGCCCGCGTCATGATAATTGTGGGGTATCTGGGTTGTGCACGGCACCAAGAAGAGATATTATCACCTCCCGCCGCCCGCGTCATGATAATTGTGGGGTATCTGGGTTGTGCACGGCACCAAGAAGAGATATTATCACCTCCCGCCGCCCGCGTCATGATAATTGTGGGGTATCTGGGTTGTGCACGGCACCAAGAAGAGATATTATCACCTCCTGCCGCCCGCGTCATGATAATTGTGGGGTATCTGGGTTGTGCACGGCACCAAGAAGAGATATTATCACCTCCCGCCGCCCGCGTCATGATAATTGTGGGGTATCTGGGTTGTGCACGGCACCAAGAAGAGATATTATCACCTCCCGCCGCCCGCGTCATGATAATTGTGGGGTATCTGGGTTGTGCACGGCACCAAGAAGAGATATTATCACCTCCCGCCGCCCGCGTCATGATAATTGTGTGGTATCTGGGTTGGGCAAGGCACCAAGATGAGATACTACCACCTCCTGCCAGTTTTTGCGATGGTATATAAATAAGAGAAAATAATGATGAAGATGAAAAAAAAACATAAATTGTTCTCATAAAACATTGTTTTTTTATTTCTTGGACTCATCATGATTTAAGCTTGAATTTTGTTTTACGGACACACTACTACAGTATATGATTTCGCAAATGCCATAGGTGGATTAATTATTGAAACAGGGTGGATTATACCTTCGTCACGTCACCTAAACATAACACGTGAGCGTACTTATACCTCATCAATACAGATAGATAGTCACCGCGTTATTTTTACGTGGAACGACGTATAACAAAGCAGATAACATTCATAATCCATATCAAACGATTCAATTCATTCATCACTACATACATTCAGGACGCGAAGAGATATCTCAACGGTCTCAACCAGTTCCTTTCTGCCCCACCTGTTGTGATGGATCCCATTGTCAAACAAGCCACTCTTCAGAGCCTGCGCTCTAAGTCCTTACCCGACACCACACCATTCAACTTGAGCAATGTTGGAATCTATGCGGTCAAGAAGGCGGTACTAGCAGTGAGCTCGAAAGCCGTAGGTGATGATAAAATCTGCCTTAAAATGCTTTTAACAATCCTGGATGAACTACTGCCAGCTATTACACATGTTATAAATTTTTCCCTATCGAATGGCATCTTCCCCACCATGTGGAAAAAAGCATTAGTCATCCCGCTCCCTAAAACTTCCAGTCCCACCTCTTTTAAAGAGTATCGACCTATTTCAATCCTACCCATCCTCTCCAAAGTCCTTGAATCCATTGTCCATACCCAGCTCTCTTCTTACCTTCTCTCAAACAATCTGCTGAACATGTACCAGTCAGGATTCAGACCGGGTCATAGCACCGTCACGGCTCTCATGAAAGTCACAGATGATATCCAGGTACCCATGGACCGCAAACAGCTTTCCGTGCTTGCTTTACTTGACTTCAGTAGTGCCTTCAATCAATCAACTGCGTAGATTTTGACATTCTCGTTGAGCTTCTCAGATCTCTGAACGTCTCCTCCTTCTCTGCTAGCTGGTTCGACTCTTATTTGAGGGATCGGCAACAGCGTATCAGGTCGGAAGAGATATCCACTGAATGGTGTGACCTTTTTACAGGCGTCCCTCAAGGTGGTATTCTTTCTCCTCTTCTATTCTCGATCTTTATCAACACCATCTCGGACGTCCTGTCCTCCTCATAGAATCTTTACGCTGATGATCTCCAGATTTATCGCCACTTCTCTCTCAACGATGCACACTCTGCTGTGGAGGCACTCAACGCTGATCTTTAGGGAATAAGAAGTTGGGCTTCATCCTTCGGACTCCGGGTTAACCCGAGCAAGTCCCAGGCCATGATAATAGGTACAAGACATTCTCTTAACTTGTTGCAGCAACATCCCATTCCATCTGTCACTTTGAATGGTACCACAATCGTATATAGCGATAAAGTAAAAAACCTGGGTCTAATCTTCGACAACCAGTTGTCCTGGTCATCGCATGTCAATGAGGTAAGTCACCGAGTATTTTCTACCTTTCACTCTCTCAGGAGACTTCAGTACTTTTTACCTCGACATACCAAAATCACTCTTGCTCAATCTCTCATTCTACCCCTCATCGATTACGCTGATGTCTGCTGGGTCAGTGCTAACGAAGAACTACTGAAAAAACTCGAACGACTTCAAAATCTCGGGATTCGGTTTATCTTCGGGCTGCGCAAATACGACCATGTGTCACAACATCGCAGGGAGTTGAAGTGGCTGCCGATTCGTCTTCGTCGGGATTCACACATCCTCAATTTCCTCTACAACATTTTACGTAATCCACGCTACCCAACTTTCTTACGAGACAGTTTTCAATTTCTTTCGTCCAGCAGACCTCGGAGAACTCACGCAGTTTCCATGCTCACAACTCCACAGCATAACAACGCTTTCTATGAGAACGGGTTTAGAGCCCGGGCCATTCGGTTGTGGAATGCACTCCCCTGCACCATCAGGGACAGTCCTAATCTGAATATCTTTAAAAGTCGTGTGAAGAAGCATTACCTCTCCCTTTAGAGTTATAGGTAGTATACATGTAAGTATGTGTTAGTATAGTGTATAAAATAGTATTTGTAGTATATAATAAGTATTTAGTATATTATTATAGTTATTATTTAATTTATTTTATTTATTATTTTATATATTGTACACATAGGTCTACCCCTGCTCAACCATCAACTTTTCCCTTGTTTTCCTGGTTTGCTAGAAGAGATCTCTTATTAGAGATAAGCTCGCCTTTGTACACTTTTTTATGTAACTCTTGTTTTTTGTATGATTTGTGTGCAATAAAGAAAAAAATTATGAAGATATTTTGTATATTTAGCTACGGTATCCATAGAAAGAATATTGGTCAGAGTGTCGATGAGGGGGTGGAACCAGTCTTTTTTCTCTTGGCGCTCCCTTATCTACACTCCAACTAAGACCAAGGCATTCGCTCTTTCGACCTGTTTCCACGAAGATCTAAATCAATTGCAATTTGTAGGTTATATTTTCATTCAGATATTTGGCTGGCTGACAGTTTATTTTTTATTCGTCAGGGTGGCTAACAAAATTGAAAAAATATAAGCATTTTTTAATATTAAATATAAAATAAATCGGGGTAATATAAAAATTATAAATTGTATACATAAATAACATAAAAATATACTTTCGAATGACACCAATTTTATCAATGCCGGAGTTCCTGTACCAAAAAAGTAGAACTCCTTTGCACCCTGGTCTCGGCACCAAATTGAAAAACAGTTAGGTGCCGAGACCAGGACAACCTTTATACTATATTTATAGCGATTCAGTTCAGGTTTCTAAAACTAAATCACCATGGCAGCCATTTCCATTATAATACAACAAAGTTGGCTTTATTAAGGGTTGATTAAAACGGTCTTGGTAATTTCGCGGATAATTTTAGGGTCCTAAATTGAATCGCTATAAAGGTTGTCGTAACCCCCCAGGTCACACATAAAAGCCAAAATCCTAAATCAAGGTTGCACATACCGCAGTCGGGCTGCGCATCAGGCTGCATCAACGTGAACAGGCTCTGCATCCAGAACGCGTCGCAGCGGCACGCGCGCGCTGCGTGGTCGCAGCGGCCGCGCCCCGAGCAGAGAGAGAGGCAGCGCACGGAGCGCAGGCGCAGCAACCCCGCGCTGTAGCCACCGTTGAGTCGCTGCACGAGCGAGAGCGCACGCGTGCCTTCCACTGCTGCGCCCTGGGGGAGTCATCAAAAAATAATCTTCACGCAGTATTGACTAACTGGCTATTGAATGTATTATCTATACAGGGTAGACAATTTCGAAGGCTCAGTCGGACGAAATCGGAAAATATAAGAGTTAGAAGATTTTGTTCTCAGGAAACATGACATCGATTTTGATAAAAAAATAAACTGCACTATTCAATTTAAAATAGCTATTTTTCCAGCCGGGAATAGAACCCGCAGATTTAGGAAATGAAAAATCACCTGTATTATTATATTATTCGATAATGATTAAATGTCCATACACTCCATACGAGTACAATACTCGTTTAAAAATGTCTTCGCTTATAGCTGCATTGTAACCAGTTTCGAATGAGGTTTAATTTTAGAAAATCTACACTTTCTACTGTTTTACCATATAAAAAATATAAAATACAAAAAGCTTTATTTCATTAACAAACAGGAATCAGGAGATGAATAAGAATTCATGTATGTACCAGTACTCTTCTACTTTACAGTACTTTTCAGTTCCAGTTTTCGTATTCCCGAAAATACCCGAACCACATAACCGTATTCGAGCTCTAAACATTGCACTTGCAATTAGTACCTTGTTCACAATCGAAAGCGATTACGGGCGGTCGGCGGTCGACCGCCGATCAGTCAGTCAGTTGCCTTTGAGCATTGATGACGACTGCACGTGTGCTCTGTACTTGTTCTTTATAATTATAAAGAGTTCATGTTACACACCCTTCTTGGTTTTGTTTTCAGGGGTAAGTTTAATTTCAACTTTAAATATGTTGGCTGCACGATCAAAACCCATGAGTGTCTATTGATCATATAAGCCATTAATTCCTATTTTCTTCCAGGATGAAAAAATTTAAACGTGGGAAGTCGATTAAGTCACAAACATGGCAAATGGTGTTTAATGTGTACCTTTATTTTATATTTCTTAAATGAAGACAATGTATTTAAAAAAGTCCATGATGGTTATTTCAATAAAGTTAGGACCGTGTGACTAAAGCTACAGGAATTTCACGGCCAACTTTATGTAATATCTTGAAGCAAAACAATCAAAATCAATCAATGAAATTGTCATCACCGAAAAAAGGAAGACCTAAAGGTAGGTATCGGGTGGGACTTGATGATTTGGACTATTATGCTAGTCGACGTATGATATATAATTTTCATAATGCTCAAAAAGCTCCCAAATTTAAAACGATAATCGAAGCTCAAAGGCTATTCAGAGACTTTAAGGAACATCTTGAAAAAAATGGGGTTTAGGTATCTGAAAACTGATACCAACAGACTATTTATGGAAAAGCAAAATATACGTTTTAAAAGAATCAAATATCTCAAAGAAATGCGGGAAAAATGAGGGACGCTGGTAGAAACATAGTGTTGAAGTACGATTCATACGCGTACTAAAGGTAAAACTTGGCAAGATAGCAGAAAAAAAGGTATTTAACCACCCATTTCCAAAAGAGAGCGAATTATTATTGTATTTAATTCAATAGTAACAGCCAATTCATCCATAACCTAACCTAACAGTAACCCTGTCTTAAGTTTTACGAACTTTTACGTTTACGGTGCTGCACGCGTATTTTTTTTGGGTTCCGTACCCTTATAGTGCCGAAGCGGACCATATTACTGAGCGTCCGCTGTCCTTCTGTCCGTCCGTCCATTAGTGGGCTGTATCTCAATAACCGTAAAATGTAGATTTAAAATTTTCACAGAATGTGTATTTCTGTTGCCGCTACAGCAACTAATAAGGAACTAGACGAGATTTTATAAATGGAAGGGGTCTCCATACAACAGATGTGTTTCAACAACCCCGCGATATAACAAACCATATAATTCTAATATGGTTGTGGTGGTGGCAAAATTGGTTTGATATTGATTGCGAAATCTTTACGTTCTGGGTTCGAAGCCATGCTCGGACATTATTTCACATTATTTTCTTTTGTTTTTGTTTTATTAATTTTAGTGGTTAAGTTTTCTTGTACGAACGGAACCATTCGTGTGCGAGTCCGACCCGCACTTGACCGATTTTTTCTTCCTCTCCAGCCTAGATTCGAACCCGGGACCTATCGCTTGAGAAGCAGCGCTACTACGCCACAGATGTTGTCAAGAACGGCAATGAGTAGAGCTTACCTCTTCAGACAGGAAGAAAACGAGCTGCGTGTTCCCCGTATCGATCTCCCCCCGCACCTCAGTCACGTTCACTTTTATATCCTCTTTCAAGAGCAGCGCCATCTTCTGCACCAGAGAGTCTAACTGGCTCTGTGTGAATGTGGCTACAGGCACGTTCAGTGTCAGTTCGAGGAGTTTCATCTCTAACGGGTCCGCCTTGACTTGTACGCTGACAGTGTCGTGGTCTGACTCGCCCTGGTCGTCCGTGACGGTCAGCTCGAAGACGTAACGTCCTGGCTCGATGTTGGTCAGCTGTGGAGGTAGAGTAATATTGATTTATTGTCATAAATGGTAAATGTAGCCTTATCATGTAATTCTTATAATAGGAATTCCAATCGCTTTAGAAAATTTGTTCAATCAGAACATTGCAAAACAAGCAAGGTCGCACAGACAGCTGGTGTAAAAAAACGTGTGGTAATTGGCAAATTTTTCAAAAGTGATAGACATAACTGGATGTCAAAACGGCTACTGGAATCGAACACTGAACCCGTCCCATTCTAAACCACAAAAATAAATATTATTATATTTATTTTACAGGTTATTACCTGTGGCCTAGCAAACAAAACTTTACAGGCGTACGATGTGTCACCAATCAATTAATTGCAAATTCCTTTATAATTATTGTGATCGGTCACTTTGTTGACTCCTTACAAATTGCACGCCTCTAAAGTTTTGTATGATACCTGTTGTCAAGATAAAGATAATGTATTTGTAAACACAGGTGATACAATAATACGATTACAGATGTTTTTTGAGCTCAGTGTTCTGCCTAGGGACATAAAAAAAATACATGCGGTAACCGACTCTCTACTTAATCTAAAAAAATTAACAATTGTTATTTCTAACGATTATTTGAAAGTTAATTCCCTGAAATAGTTTATTTTTTATGATTTTTTTTACGTTTTGGCGCTTACGTTGTTTCACTTTAGTCGCGAGCGCATTATTGCCATCCCGCTTTTTCTTATTCGCGAGTAATTATTGCATCTCACTTCCGCGATCTTCGTCAGTCTTGTGTGGTTTTCGCCGAGGACGGACCTGTGTCGATGCTCCCGCATAATCTATATTTTATTGAACGTTACGATAATTTTATGTACAAAGATAAGTTGACGATATAAGTGTAAATACATAGTGCTAAGTGCTCCTGGATAATCTACAATTTATTAAACATAATACGATTTTGTGTACAAAGATAACTTATGTGTAAATACATAAGTAGTGCTAAGTAAACAATGGTGAATAAAAAGAAGAAACATCTAAACAAAACCCAGTATAAGGCCTATTTGAAATCCAGAGGTCGTATGATGGGAAAAAGAGAAAGGTAAGTAGGTAGTTATTACTTTTCTTATTCTATCATTTCTATGTATTAGAAAATTGTATTTGTGGTTGAGTCCATCCACGGCCCGCGATTTTGAACCTACTGACATCGTAATAAAGAATCTGAGTATTTTGTGGATATTGCCTCGACGCGCCAAATCAGACGTTCCGTATTATACCTACTCAATTATTCCGATTAGAATCGAAATGTCAGTGACACTTATGTACAATGACCTAAGTTCATTTCATCTGAACTCGAACATTTTTTACTATGGTTTACTTTTTCGCGCTGTCAAATATGAACTCTGGGTTGAGTTCAGAAACATCGCACCGAGTGTGATATCGTCGGGCGAAAGTCGCCCGATGACAGATCCCCATACAAATTTATGATCGCCCTGACTTTCTGAACGGGCTGGTGCGTCGGAGGGCGAGAGCGGGCGATGTTCTTGAATGCACCCCTGGTTTCTTTTGCAGATTTCCTAAAGAATCAGCCGTAGACGTTCATCGTGGAACAGGGGCCCGTAGAGTCGCCATTACTTTTCTTGAATTCAGCCGAACAAACTGTTGATGACTATGTAGCATCGCAGCAGGAATCAAGTACAAAGAGAGCTGATCTCAAACTGACCTACCGTGATGACGATATTCACGAGTAAGTTTTTATTATTTTCATATATATGTCACCGTAAAATTTTGAAATCCGTGAATTTACAATCTAACGATTTTAAATCCGTTAGATTGTAATCTGGTGCTAAATTGTGAACTGTACCGGACTTCATACAATATAACGCGTTAGTTGATAAACTGAAATGACGATTCACTGGGAAAAGTGGTGGGTTAGGGTAGGTGAAGGATAAAGGGGGAGAGCAAACGCAGTTTTACTGTGTACTTGAAGTATATATTAGGTTTTAGGATTTACCCGGTGAATGGTGGTAAAAGCCCGATATAAACGAGATAACAAAACTTTTCGGGATTTTACCATCATTCTAGGATCAAATGGTAAATCCTAGAATTTACCGAGTTCGGGTTTTTACAGTAACATATACTATATACAATATCTTTAACTATATTTATAATTTTATATCTTTACCGCGAAGCCACGAGATACGCACAAACTCCAATGTGTCGTAAATGACATTTACAATAGCTGTTTTTTTACAGATTTACTGAAGAATCACCTGTAGGCGTAGTGGAACAGGGACAACTCCAGAAGTCACCATTATTTTTCTGGAATTTAGACCAACCTATTGATGACGATGTTGCCGATGTAGCATCGCAGCAAGAATCGGATCTCAAACTAACCTACCGTGATGATAATAACCACGAGTGAGTTTTTTTTATTATATTCATATACATTTTATATGAATATGTCATCGTTAAATTGTGAAATTGGCAAAATTACAATAAAACGGCTTTAAATCCGTTAGATTGTAATTTGTCGATAAATTGTGAACTGCACCGAACTTCATACAATATAAC
Organism: Argyresthia goedartella; assembly: GCA_949825045.1. Lineage (NCBI taxonomy): Eukaryota > Metazoa > Arthropoda > Insecta > Lepidoptera > Argyresthiidae > Argyresthia > Argyresthia goedartella. The sequence continues at coordinate 17,144,603 of OX463826.1, forward strand.
GCGTTAGTAGATAAACTGAAATGAGGAATAACTGGGAAAAGTGGTGGGTCAGGGAAGTTGAAGGATAAAGGTGGTGAGAAAACGCAGTTTTACTGCGTTCTTGCAGTATTTATTAGGTTTTAGGATTTACCAGGTGAAAGGTAGTAAAAGCTTTTTCGGGCTTTTACCACAATTCCAGGATTTACCTAGTAGATGACATTCCTAACAGCTGTTTTTTTACAGATTTACTGAAGAATCACCTGTAGGCGTAGTAGAACAGGGACATGTGGAGTCGCCATTATTTTTTTGGAATGACCAACCTGTTGTTGACGATGTTGACGATGTAGCATCGCAGCAAGAATCGAGCACAAAGATAGCGGATCTCAAACTGACCTACCGTGATGATAATATCCACGAGTAAGTTTTTTATTATTTTCAAATACTACTTACTTATATGTAAGTATATAAATACAATTCATAATTTTAATAAAATTACAAATAGAATCCTTAACCTACTTTACATAGATGACATCATACTTTAGTTTTTTATGTGGAAACCTAATTACACGTGTTAAGCTCTTCAGGTGTGATCGGAACCCTTGGTGCGCGAGTCCTACTCGCACTTGAAAATGGAAAAAGCATGACATATATCGTCACTACATGATGAATCCCCGAGTATCATCTGCTAGTAGCTTGTGTATTCAAGTAAAGTATGTACAGTTTTATTAAATATATTTCAGAAAAAATCCTGACACATCGCAAGCCCAAGAAAATGAAAGTATCCAAAAATGTGTAAAAAAGAGAAATTTTTCTGAGCTTCACGAAAATGATAACTATAGAGCTGAAAATAAAGTTGAAAAATGCTGTAATCGGTGCAATGGTAGCCGGCTGTGGAAATGTACAGTTGCAACATTTTACAGCTGCTTTAGATTTACCTCAAATATCACCGTACTTATATGAAAAGTCACACGGTGAAGCTTGTGAGGCCTGGGAAGAAACGGCTTTAGAGGAGATGAGAAAGGCCGGAGAAGAAGAAAGACAAGCTGCTATTGCAGAAGGGAGGGTCACCCAAGATAGCATACCTGTCATAGATGTTCTCATCGATGGTTGCTGGTGCAAGAGATCATATAAGACCAATTATTCTGCACTTTCAGGAGCAGCTTCTATAATCGGGAGGCGGTTTGGAAAAGTGTTATTTTACGCCGTTAAAAATAAATATTGCTGCATATGCGCAAAGGCTGATAAACGTGGTGAGGCTGCTAAACAACATACGTGCTACAAAAATTCCAGCGGTCCTTCTACAGCTATGGAATCGGAGATCCTAGTAGAAGGATTCAAGCGATCAATAGAGATGCATCAGGTCATTTATTCAAGATTTATAGCTGACGGAGATAGCAACAAATATGCAAAGATTTTAAAAGCTCGACCTTATCCAGATATAACAGTAGAGAAGATTGGTTGCAGAAACCATATTCTTAGAAATTTTTGTAACAAGTTGCAGCAAATGAAAACAAACACACGGTTTGAAGCAAAACAAAGGAAAATGATAACAACAGAACGCATACTTTCAGCCAGAAAATACATTTGTCAAGCTATAAAATATCATAATGAGAATAGACAACAAGATAGTATAAAGAAACTGCACCATGACATCAATGTGTCTTTCCAACATGCATATATCAATCATGACAATTGCAATAAGTCAGTATGTAGCAAAACTTCACTACAAGTGCCACATGAAATATTTAAGTGCCATATTTGGGCACAGCTTAGATCCATTGCTGGAAGTGTAGCTTCGCAAGCAAGAAGCTTAATAGAGAATGTTGATAGTAACGTTGTCGAGCGTTTTAATAGTGTCATCGCTAAATTTGTGGGTGGCAAACGAATCAACTATGCATTGAGACGTTCCTATCAAGGGAGATGTGCTGGCGCTGTAGTGTCATTTAATAGTGGCAAAATATATGCTACAGTTCTGAAAAGAATAAACCAATGTTCTCCATCCAAAAGACTTAAGATATTTGAAGAAAATATCGAAAAGAAAAGAGAACATAACAAAAAAATATTGAGAAAAAAGAATCGTAGTCTTATCCAAAACAAAACAGATCTTAACTATGGAGAAAATGTTGACAGTCCCGCAGGGTTATTACGTATCTTGCAAACAGAAAGCAATCGACAAAAATTGCGCAATTTCTGCTGTCAAAAGTCACTTTCTTATCATGCAAGAAGCAATAGCGGAGCATAGTAATCGGTCAATTGTGCTGCCTCTAGCGAGCAATCGCAAAACTAAAAAGTGCATTCTGTCTGTAGGTGGAACCAAAGTTTCGTATTACGTAAGTCTTATTTGACAGCAAGCGATAGCTGTGCAAACGCAATAAGAAACGTCAAACAGCGACAGCCCAAACACTGATAGCATGACGAATTGCTGTACGATTGTTTCAGTTTTTAAAAGGAATTTAATTTATTTAACGAGCAATGGCACGCGCCCTGTTGATTTTAAATGCCCTAGAAGACGAAGAGAGAAGGCATATATATGATATATTAATACGACTTAATTTTTTGAAAAACATACTTATATTTTCAAATTGTTTTACACAAACTTGTTTTGCGCTAAAAGGAAAACTAAAAATGAAAAAGAAAATGCACACGCAATAGACAGCTAATTTTTGTAACCTCAAATCAAAAGTCACAACAATGCAAGCAAACTAGGTCTGTGAAACAAACAATCCAACTAGTTCTCGATTGCTCCGTCATTGCTAGTGGCACCACTTTCTTAGCCTAGAAGTGAATGATTGAACGAAAGAAAAAATAAAAGTGCATTGGTGTTGCAGTTGGCAGAAAGCAAACGGTTAGCGAGCGATCGCTTTAGATAATACGAATTTGGTTTGACACATTGCATCTGATTGTGCGATGACTGCGCAATCACTGCGCAGTAGTTGCTGATTGCAGAATTTTAGATAATAAGCCCGTCGATATGGATGATGAAACATTTGAAATGGCTAAGGAGACTTTCCTAAAAAACCTGGAAAAATCAGAGAACGAGCGGCAAGACATCGAAGAAACGACTAAACTTCAAAATGAATCTGGTGAATGGATGGAATTGCGTAGGAAACTTTTAACATGTTCCAACTTTGGCAAAGTTGTCAAAAGAATAAAAACAAATCCCTGCGCTAAAATGGTACAGAACATGTTATACGCGCCAAACATAAGTCAGGTCAAATCCATCGACCATGGTAACAAACATGAAAAAATTGCTCGACAACAACTCTCCGATATGCTTAAAGTAAAAATAGACCTGTGCGGACTGTTTATTGACGAGAATCTACCATTTTTAGGATCTAGTCCTGATGGAATAATTGCTGAAACAAACGCTTTGGTAGAAATTAAATGTCCAATGACACCCTGTAAGATTGGCATTGATGAAGCCATCAAAGAAGGAAAAATGCATTTCTGGAAAATTGATAAAAAAACGGGGCAAGTATATGTCAACAAAAAATCTGACTGGTTTATGCAGGTGCAAGGTCAAATGCATGTTTCTAAAATACCGAAGTGTATACTGGCGGTGTGGTACGGCGATCAGTAAATCAAAATAGAGATCATTGAAAAAGATGATCAGCTCTAGCGGGAAAGAATGGAACCCAACCTAAAAACCTTTTACATGGACTGTTTGTTGCCCGAATTGGTTGACGCGCGATTTACGAGAGGTAGACCAATACGAGAACCATCTTATGTGAAAAAGGCGAATAAGGAAAATGTAGAAAAAGATAACGGACTTAACGAAGCGCTGAAAGTTCTAGATAAAGCACGAGAGCCAGAAGATCAAGTCAATGCTGGAATTTTAAATTTTTTTGATTTTTAATAAATGTATACGTTTCAATCTGTCAAATGCATTATTTACTTACCTCACCTACCTACATAAATATTATCACTTATTTTATTTACTTATTTATTTACAAATTACAATAATATACATTTGAATTGAGATTATTATAAAAAAGTCAAAATGTTAATTTAAGTTTTTTTTTCAAAAGGCACAAATATTTAGCCTTGCAACATAAATATATAAATAATTTCGTTGTATTACGAAGTATTATCACATAAAAATTAATTCAGCATTATACATTTCACCGGAAAATAGAAAGAATCGTCAGTCAAAAAATATTAAATTACGAATTAATTGCTCCAATTTGTAAATGGATAGTGCCATTCGATATTGCTTTTTGTGTAGATAAACCATGTTTCGGCTATAGTGTCTCAAAACTCACGGTGTAAATTACTAAAAAATCCCGAACTTGGTAAATTCTAGGATTTACCGGTAGGATTTACCAACTGTGGTAAAAAACCGAAAAGTTTTGTTATCTTCGTTCATTTTGGGCTTTTAGTACCATTCACTTTACAAGAGAAAGGGCATGCCCCCTGTCACGCAAAATGGAGTATTGAATAACTATGTTATGTTATGGTATATATTTTTTATTATATGTACGGTATGTTTTTTATAAAATAATCTACTCTAACATCCCATTTTACGCTGATTCACAATATGACTTGTTACCCTCTAAATTCATAGTAATTCATACTGTAGGCTTGGTAAATAATCAGTATCATGGATTAATAAAATTATCAACTATGGGATGAAAAAATGTTACGGCGATATGATATACTTACATTTTTTTTTTCCGTAAATAATATATAATTAAAATAGACTAAGTAACTTCATCACACATAAGTATATTAGCGTCTCCATGTACGCTATGTTCCCATACCACACACTCCGAGCGGCATAGTCGCTCAAAGCGACACGCGAATTCACGCGATGGGGTGAAGCGGGGGGGGGGTGCGCGCCCGCCGATCAAGCCGCCGCCGCCACTTCCGCCGCCGCCGCCGTTAGTCCCCGCCCACTCGACAGCGCATTTTTATTCCATCATCGTCTTAAACAGGTTTCCCGAATTCGAACCTGTGACTTCTGGAGAAATCAGAAATAAGAAGATTTATTTGCGTGTGTGAATATGTTATTTGAGTTTCACGTATTATTATTTATTACTTTAAATAGGTATGCAAATGACGTACTCGTAGTATTTACCCACTTTAATTACTAGCTATTTTTTAACATATTGACATAATAAGTTAGTAGTTATTTGTCTTATTTATTTAAAATTATTGAATATTTTTATTATTTCACTTTATTGTATATTTATTTTGACTCACCTTTTTACAGCGGTAAGGTTTTTGGTCGAGAATAAAACGGCAAGAAAACTCAGGCCAGCCCAATAACTTTTTCACATCTTTCATTTGGAAAAGTAAGTTTTGCTCCACGACGAGAGGGAGCAAAATGCTACTTTTCTGTTCAAGCTACTTTTTTAATTTATTTATTGGCATTTAGCATTTCCGCAATGTGCCAATTGAACACAGAACAAAATAATCGAATGTAATTATGAAATTACATTACAATTGACTACGATGACATAGTCGATTAAAAACCAACATGTTTCAAGTTTTAACTTTAACAACGTTAAATGAAAATTTATGAATTTTTCGTAATATTAAAAAAAATGTCACAATAAATTATATGTTTTACTGAAATCAAAACTATCGATGACTGTTATTGTGATATAATGAATATTGATATCCGAAACCATTGTAATATTTGATTCGATTATTTTTACACATTAGTAAAAGTATACAGGAATATTTTATCTGTGGTTACCTTTCCTTAATTTTTCACAATCCGCCATAATAAAAAAAAATTGTTTACGTTGTTCGATTACTGTAAAAGTGGTGAAAGTATAATTCAAAGTATATATATATATAGATAGTATATATATATATATATATTAGAGCATTTAATTTAAATTTTCCTCATAGTCCAGACCTGGGCTGGGGTGGACATCTCTATGCACTCATAAATGTTGCGCCGCTTGGCATCGCGGCACTTGCGGTTGCATAAGTTTCGAAGGCGTTTAAAAGCAAGAAAATTCTCATTTGTTAGATCTATCTTATAACGGCCTTTGGCACGGTTTCGTTTTGCCATTAAAGCCTTGATTGCATTAGTCAAACTCGGGGCAGGAAGATGTTTGACCATGACCTTTTTTATTGGTGCCTGCTTGTCAAACAGCCCCAGGACGATGGAGTTGAACTTCAGGATTTTGTCATCAACGGTTTCACCAGTGACGACAGGGGTCCAATCGACAGATGAGGCATCAGCTTTAAGCGAGTCGAGGCAATAAATTTGGCTTTACTCTTAGGGGATCTAATATTGAATGAAATATAAACCAGCTCATGATAGGAGAAAGGGGCACTGAGCTGGTCATGAGCAGTCACCTTTTCTGTGTTGGAGATGATCATGAGATCAGCAAAGAGAGGTAGTACATTGAGGTTGAAAGTGAGGGGCTTCCAGGGGAAGAATATGTAAATCAAATTAGTTTACGATAAGTCTGGCAGAAGGTAGAGGTAGCACCAATGCGAGATTTGATGACTGGGCTACAACTGATATTTATAAAAGCAGGAACAAATTGTATGATTTATAAAGATGTATATTCACAAAGATGTATAAATGCCCATGATACAAAATTTTTAGAGTACATAAAACAATATTCAAAGACTTTCAGATCTGTGTGCCATACAGCAAAGTCCCTTTACCTGAGTAGGAAATTTAAGCAAGTTGAAGACAAAATTAAAACAACATGGGAAATAATCAATACCGAAACAGGCAAAATTAAACCTCGGGACCGGACATTTGTTCGTAATATAGACGATAAATTATTTTGTAATGATCGCGAAGTAGCCAATGCATTTGAAGATTTATTTAACAAAATACCAATCGTAACTACCCAGTCCATCATCCACGATTCATCCACGGCGGAGGCTGCTTCCATACTATGAAATAATGTTGATAAGTGTGATGATATATTTAAAGTCAGACATATTAATGTAGACACGAGTGTTAAGACATTTAAATTGCTTAATATTAAAAACACCGAGGATCTTTGGGGAATATCAACAAAAAAAATAACTTGTATTATTGATTCAATTGCTCCATGCCTAGTTACAATTTTTAATAAGAGAAATATGAAAAATAGCAAACTGATTTCTTTATATAAGTCCGGCAACAAAAGTGATCCGACTAACTACAGATCAATATCAATACTCCCCGCTCTAAGTAATACATTTGAAAAAAATATCTTAAGCCAGTTATTGACCCATTTTAATATAAACCGACTGTTCCATAGTGAGCAATATGGCTTCACTAAAGGGCGTTCCACTACAGATGCAGGGATAAGGTTCTTAAAGCATATCTTTGGTGCTTGGGAGAGGTCACAAGATGCAATTGGTGTCTTCTGTGACCTTTCCAAAGCATTTGATTGCGTTAGCCACGAAACGTTAATTTGTAAATTACAGCATTACGGAGTTCAGGCGAAAGCTCTCGAACTTGTCTTCTCTTATCTTAGTAATATAATCCAGAAAGTTGATATGAATGGGGAGAGGTCATCTCTCATCTCAATGGGTCTCCCTCAAGGTTCAATATTGGGCTCGTTTTTGTTTTTGGTGTATATTAACGCACTTGCCTGTTTTGTTCAAAACTTATGAGATATTGTTTTGTTTGCTGATGATACTTCACTTATTTTCAAGATTGACAGAACCCAGAACAATTTTGACGATGTTAACAAAGCAATCACGCTAGTTCTTAAGTGGTTTACTTCCAATAATTTAGTGTTAAACTCTTAAAAAAATCAAATGTGTGACATTCTCGCAACCCAAAGTCAGAAGGGATCCCACTTTAAGTATTTTAATGAATGACGAGCCTTAAGACCTGTTATAATCGACTAAATTATTGGGTATTAATCTAGATTCACAATTGCAGTGGGGATTGAGCTCTGCAACTTTTGCTGTATGAAAAATAAGACAGTTTACTGATGAAGCCACTGCAAGATTAGTATATTTCAGTTACTTTCACAGCATTATGTCATATGGCATTCTGTTGTGGGGTAAAGCCGCAGATATACAATTGGTATTTGTGCTACAGAAGAGAGCAATTGGTTCCATATATAATACGAAATCCCGCGATTCTCTCCGGGAACGATATAAGGAGATCAATATTCTTACAGTGGCTTGTCAATACTTATATGAAGACTTATTGTACGTTCCGAAAAATATTTACACCTTTGTCAAAATTTGCGATGTACTTAATTTCAACACTAGAAATAAAAATAAACTGAATGTACTTAGATTTCGGTTGCAGAAGGTTAATGGTTCATAATGTAACTGTATACGCTTTTATAATAAGTTACCAGAGGGAATTGATCAATTGCCCATGCACAGGTTTAAAATATTTATTACGGCTAATCTCATATAGAAAGCCTATTACACTTTTAATGACTATGTTACAGACAAAACTGCATGGTCTCAAAGCCCCAAGCTCCATGATTATGATAATAATAATTAACCTTTAGTTATTTGCATGTTACATACGTACTTTCCACGGATACTGCCGACCATGACGATGAACTGATATTCGTGCCTCGTGTAAGCCAAGACGGCTGACGGTGCATTTAACGTGTGATACCGCCGACCATGACGATGACCTGATATTCGTGCCTCGTGTAAGCCAAGACGGCTGACGGTGCATTTAACGTCACGTAGCTACTTTTTAGAATTTAGGTTTTTCCATTGTATAGAGTCACTTTATATCTTACATCGATTGAAGTCGCAACTCTGTAGAATTAATTAATAAAATAAGTCAAAAGCATTTTGATTTTTTTTGGATCCTTCGTTGCGACCAAACGTAATTGGCGCAGCCGGTAGGATAGCTGAGTCAGTGCTTCCTGGTTCCTGCCAATCCTGGTTCCTGTGGCCCGGGAAACGTCGTCAGCTATCCCGAAACCTACAAATAAATCACGTCGGTCAGCCAGCGGAGGAGTATCCAGACATTGATACGCCCAGAGATACCAAGATGCTAATGTGAGTACACTTGATTCTTTCTTGTGATTGCTCATCCCCTATTTTAATCCTATTTTTAGCCCTGTATAATATAAATTTTCCAAAATTTTCCACCCACGCGTCCAACGACGACAATCGGCGACTTACTACCCCAGTAGTGTAGTAGGGAACCGTAGAGTAGCCCAAGATTTTCTTAGACGAATAGACGAAGTGGAGGAAGACGAACAAGTACAAAGTCATAGATCACGTAGAAGAATGGAAAACACAGGCGTAGATACCATTTACAAGGCCTTAAGGCTCCTTCCCGAATTTGACGGCATCCCCAATGTACTAACTAGGTTCATACAGTTATGCGACCAGCTAGTTAGTGTATATGTGAAACCAGGCCCTGATAATGAGTTAGCGAATTTATGTCTGCTGAATGGTATTTTAAATAAAATCACCGGTGCCGCAGCACGAACGATCAATTCCAACGGCATTCCAAATAGTTGGATAGGTATTAAAAGTGCCCTTATCAATAATTTTGCCGATCAACGAGACGAGACCGCACTTTACAATGACATGTCCCTCCTATCACAAGGCCAAGGTACCCCACAAGATCTCTATGAGCGATGCCAAAGTCTTTTTAGTACCATAATGACCTATGTAACATTGCATGAGAGTGTCGCCACAACGGTCGAAGCGAAACGAGAGTTATATAAAAAACTTGCATTGCAATCTTTCATCAGAGGACTGAAAGAGCCGCTAGGTTCCCGTATTCGGTGTATGAGACCCGAAACTATCGAAAAGGCTTTAGAATATGTACAGGAGGAAGTGAACGTCATGTACCTTCAAAATCGAAATGAGTCCCTATCTGATCGAAAACACCCCCATTATCAGCCCATTATAAAAATGAGCCCTATCCATAGTGCCCCTTCCTCCCTACCTATGCCGATGGCACAACGTCACAACTTCGCTAACCCGTTGCCCAATTGGCAACAGCGCCCTGGTACCGTGCCCTTATGGAAACCGAATAATAATTATTCTCATCCCCAATTCAGTGCACCCCAACGCATGGCTAATATGCCCACGCGCACGCAACAAATGTTCCGAGCGCCACCACCGAATTATAACCCTCACAGTAATGTCTTCCGTATGCAACCGCGGAACCCTAATAATTTTGGTGCAAACCATAATACCGCACCAAAACCTATGAGTGGAGTTGTCCCTTATGTACCTAAACCATTGCCACCCTCCGGTCATGATTGGACCCGACATGGCAATCCACCTCCGAATAATTATTTTAAATCGCGAGAGACTAACTTCAATGAGTGCTATGGCTATGATGACTATGAATATGGCCCCACGTATGACGTAGATTATTTCCCGGAACAGAGCAACGACTACTATGAGTACAATCCTTATCTCTCAGGCGAGCCCGAGTCAAGTTACTCTTATCAACCTGTCCCCGAGGTGAACTCTAATACCGATGATATGTTTCCACAGCCTTCATCCTCCATACCTGAGGATTTTCCCAAATCATCCAAGTCAGACAGACTAAAATAGAAATTAATTTACAGACCCAACGGCAACTACCGTTTATTCAGATCGCGAACCCCCCACTTAAATTATTAATAGACACTGGTGCCAATCAGTCGTTTATAAGTCCTGAAACTATTGAAAAATATTTTCAGCACATTCCACTGAACTATGATCCATTCGAAGTAACTAATGTGCATGCTACTAGCCGCAATGACTATTCTATAACCCTGCCAAGTTTCCCCGAATTCAATGACAGAAATGATATCACGTTCTTCGTATATAAATTTCATAATTATTTCGACGGTCTTATAGGATCAGATTTACTGACCAGTTGGGAATGTAACATAAATTATAAAGACAAATTTCTTGAAACACAAAGTACTAAAATTCCCATTATCATGTACGACTCATGCAACGTGAACCTCTACGAAGATATCATTCCAGCGCATTCATCAAAATTGGTGCGAATACCGGTCAACATGCATGACGGTGATGCAATTATTTCACAGCAAGTAATATCTAATTGCATTGTAGGTGATTGCTTGACATCAGTTATAAATCGTCGTGGTATTTTAGAAGTAACTAACCCGAGTCCAAATGACGTCATCTTTTCTATGTATCAACCCGTTCACGGTGAAATTTATAACAACGAATGCGAACGGTCCCAGCAATTATCGCCGCGATCGAAAGAAGTACTTTCTCGCTTACGGACGAGTCATTTGAACGCGGAAGAACGCGCTAACTTAGAATCACTTTGTTCTCAGTACGCCGATATATTTTATATCGAAGGCGAACCGCTAACGTTCACAAATAAGATCAAGCACTGCATTAGAACTACAGATGAGGTCCCAGTTTACACAAAAAGCTATCGATATCCGTTTGTTCATAAGCAGGAAGTTAGTGACCAGATTGGAAAAATGTTAGAACAAGGGATAATTCGTCCTTCGGACTCCGCATGGAGCTCGCCAATCTGGGTCGTTCCCAAAAAGACAGATGCGTCTGGCAAAACGAAATGGCGCATTGTTGTAGACTTCCGGAAAGTGAACGAGAAGACCATAGACGATAAATACCCCATACCTAACATAACGGATGTCCTTGATAAATTAGGCAATTGTCAATACTTCACCACCCTAGATCTCGCCAGCGGATTTTATCAGGTGGAGATGCAGGACGAGGATATCCCAAAAACAGCTTTCAACGTGGAGCATGGGCACTTTGAATTTTTGAGGATGCCCATGGGTCCCAAAAATAGTCCTTCTACCTTCCAGCGAGTGATGGATAATGTCCTCAGAGGCCTCCAAAACGTCATCTGCCTGGTTTATCTTGATGATATAATAGTTTTCAACACATCCCTTCAGGAGCATATTGTTAACTTAGATAAGGTTTTTCAGCGATTGCGTGAATCGAATTTTAAGGTTCAAAAGGATAAATCGGAGTTCTTGAAACTTGAAACAGCTTATTTAGGTCATGTGATAACTCGAAATGGCATCAAACCTAATCCTGAAAAACTAGCAGCTATTGAGAAGTACCCCATTCCTAAAACTCCTACTGAAATTAAGCGATTCCTTGGACTTCTCGGTTATTACAGAAAGTTTATTCCAGACTTTGCCAAGATAACCAAACCTCTCATGCAATGTCTGAAAAAAGGTTCAAAAATCAGATTAGATGAAAATTATGTATCCTGTTTCGAAAAATGTAAAACACTTCTGATCAATGATCCGATTCTCCAGTATCCGGACTTCTCGAAAGATTTCATCTTAACAACTGACGCGTCTAATCTAGCCATTGGTGCTATTCTCTCCCAAGGTCCCCTAGGTTCAGATAAACCTATCTCTTACGCATCTAGAACACTGAACGGTAGTGAGATAAATTACAGTACCATCGAAAAAGAACTCCTAGCCATCGTATGGGCAACAAAGTACTTTCGTCCCTATTTATTCGGCCGCAAGTTCCAAATTGTAACTGACCATAAACCTCTTCAATGGGTTATGACGCTAAAAGAGCCAAATTCACGTTTAACCCGATGGAAAATGAAATTAAGTGACTATAACTTTACCGTTGTGTATAAGCAAGGTAAAGCTAATACGAATGCAGATGCATTATCCCGAATAGAAATCAATAATGAGGAAATAAGTTCAGTTGTAGCTAAACCATCAGAGAAACCACCTTCAATTTCTGGGTCAACTACAGCAACAGCTCACACCAGCCAGGAAAACCCCATTCTAGAAGTCCCAATAACCGACGAACCCCTCAATAAGTTCAATAGACAGATTTGTTTCAAATTAGTTGGTGATATTAAAGGTCGTACTACAGTAACTAAGCCTTTCGACACACATACTCGAACCACTATCCAAATTTCAGAATCTAATCTTGAGGAAGATGTGGTTAATGCTATTAAGGAATTCGTTAACCCTAAAGTTAAAACCGGTCTTATTATTCATCCACCCTTGGCTATGTATTCGATCATCCCCATCATACAGGAAAAATTCAAAAGTTCAGCAATGACTATGGTCTTAACTAAAGTCGAACATGAAAATGTAAAGGAATATTTACGTCAACAGGAAATCATTCAGAGATACCATGAAGGTAAAACTAACCATCGTGGCATTTCTGAATGTTACTTAGCTCTGTCTAATAAGTTTTACTGGCCAAAAATGAAAGAACACATAACCAAGTATATTAATGAATGTTCTATCTGTGGTCAAGCTAAATATGACCGCAGTCCTATCAAGCAACGTTTTCACATTGTTCCACCCCCTTCTAAACCATTCGAGATCGTTCATCTAGACCTCTTCACTGCTCAAAATGAGAAATACCTTACCATAGTTGATGCTTTCTCGAAATATGCTCAAGCATATCATCTCAGAGACGGTACCGCAGTTAGTGTGATTCAGGCCCTCTTAAACTTCTGTACTCATCACGGTATGCCCCTGGTAGCAGTAACAGATCGTGGTACTGAGTTTACTAACCAGTTATTCTCAGAATTCATTAGACTCCATAAAATACAGCATCATAAGATCTCAGCACACACCCCTAATGAAAATGGAATGGTTGAACGTTTTCATTCAACTTTATTAGAACACTTACGTATCTTAAAATTAAATCAGAAAAACGAATCCGTCGTCAATCTCATGCCGTATGCTATTCTAGCTTATAACAGCTCAATCCATAGTTTCACTAAATGTAGACCCCTAGATATTATAACAGGACACTTCGATCCTCGTGATCCTCTCGATATAGATCTTTCTGAACACTTACTCCAACAGTATACCCAGGAACATCGTAGCAAAATGTCTAAAGTCTATGAGATGATAAACGAGACATCCCTTAGCCGTCGTACCGAGCTAACGGAAGCTCGAAATAAAGATCGTGAGCCGGAAGTAGAGCTTATACCTGAACAGCAGATATTCATTCGAAACCCATTAGCAGCTCGCCAGAAACTAGCTGCCCGCTATGCTCAAGATACAGTCCTTGCTGACTTGCCTATTCATATCTATACTAAAAAGAAGCCTTGCCCAGTAGCAAAATCACGCCTTAAAAGGGTCCCTAATAGTGCACAATTGTTGCAGGACACTATTGATTCTGCTACTTCACCAGACCCACGCACAAGAGATAACACTTGACTCCTTAGAAGAAGGACCTGGACTGCTTCCCTTTAAACTAGGACCAACCCGAGTAATATCTCACTATCACTCATTCGTACAAAGTATAAGTCTATCGGATATTCACTCTAAAGTCGATTTAGTTAAAAGTCAAATCGATAGTTTTAGACCTCAGCTAAATAATAGGACCTTATCTCTATTTGAGCCCCACCTTGATTATGTCAGTAGTAAGCTAGGTAAAGTAGCTGAACAATTATTAACTTTCGAACCCAGTCGAGCTAAAAGGGGACTCATTGATGGTTTAGGTTCCATTATCAAAAGTATAACAGGAAATCTCGATTACACAGATGCTGCTTATTATAACAATGCTATTAAAGTATTACAAAATAATGAAGATAAATTAGCTTCAGAAATTAATAATCATATTACGATCAGTAAAGAATGGATGTCCCAGCATTCAGTTATTTTAAACAGTATCATAGAAAACCAAGAGAAAATTAAAAACGTCCTTAATAACGTAATGAAAGGAGAGAGCTACCAATCAGCTGATTTTGTTAGCTATGCCCATTTAGCACAGCTTCTTTTAATCTTAGGAGATAATATAGATAGTTTAACAGAAGAATTGATTAAGTTAGAAACTACTTTAGCCTTCATTCGTGCATCGAGCACTTATCATTCGGCTTTAACCATAGGTAGTTTAAAATATATGTTAAGTAGGTTAAGATATATATATCAGAAGGATAAACTTCTAGATATAGATTTGAGGGAATATTACGATATAATAAAAACAGGCTCATATTATAGTAACAAGGAAATTGTCATAGTCTTCAAGTTACCGATTGTCGTATCCAAAATCTATTCCCTTTATAAATTATCTATTGTACCCAATAAAAATCACGAGTCCCTTATTCCTACATCCCCTTACATAGCAATTCATGAGAAAGATTTCATGTACATAGAGACAGAATGTCCGAAGACCACTGTATGGTATCTCTGCGAGGAACAATTCAACTACCAGCTTCGAGACCAACCAGATTGTATCCAGCAACTTATTACGGCCCAGCGAATCGACGAGTCCTGCAAGCCGACCACCATCAGTCTCACCAAAGAAGCACTTGAAAAACTCGACGATAAGCACTACACCCTAAGTTTCCCGAAACCTACCAAAATTCAGACGTCCTGCGGACAGAATAAATACGAAACACTCCAAGGCAGCTATCTCGCAGTTTTACCACATGGCTGTTTCTTCCAGACTCCAGAATTCACCATAACTAACAGTCACGACCGTACCAGAGGACAAGTATTGAAGATAACTGAATTACCGTCCAGAAATGAATTAACCAGCACTGCAGGGTTGCAGTCGCATACACTTTTGGAATTGAACTCTATCAACTTGGAAAATCTACACGCTAGCAGCACGAAGATATCCCTACAGTCACCAGTACATTTGAAGAAGGCTACAGATAATAGTCTGTACCATACTACAATACCCATCTATACGATACTATTCAGTGCATGTGCACTCGTTATAGCAGTCATAATTCGGAAATATTACACCAAGACGGTCAATATTAAGAAACAAGTTGGCAAAGCAGAGTCCGATAAACCTAAAGAGATATATTCTGAGATTTCAGAAAGAACAAGATTTGATCCTAATCTTGTCTCAGCAACATTTTCGAAGATACCTCTCAAATAGTTCCTGATCTTCGGTGGGAGGTGTTACATACGTACTTTCCACGGATACTGCCGACCATGACGATGAACTGATATTCGTGCCTCGTGTAAGCCAAGACGGCTGACGGTTAATTTAACGTGTGATACCGCCGACCATGACGATGACCTGATATTCGTGCCTCGTGTAAGCCAAGACGGCTGACGGTGCATTTAACGTCACGTAGCTACTTTTTAGAATTTAGGTTTTTCCATTGTATAGAGTCACTTTATATCTTACATCGATTGAAGTCGCAACTCTGTAGAATTAATTAATAAAATAAGTCAAAGCATTTTGATTTTTTTTGGATCCTTCGTTGCGACCAAACGTAATTTGCACAGCATTATGTCTTATGGAATACTGCTCTGGGGGAGAGCAGCAGATATAAATACGATATTTGTTTTACAAAAAATGGCGATCAGGACGATGTATCAATTAGATGCTAGAGAATCATTAAGAGAAAAATTCAAAGAATTTAATATACCTACAGTTACCTGTTAATATATATACGAGAATATCATGCATAAGAAAAAACATAGCTTTATTTAACACTGTAGGTGATAGCCATACAATTAACACTAGAAATAGAAATAGGTTAGCACTACCATTATTTAGACTTTGTAAAGTAGGCACATCATTCATGTGTCACTGTATTCGTTTATACAATAAAATACCACGTATGGGGGTGTTTCTTGCCGTTTCTTCTTAACCCTGAGGCCCAACTTCCGAAACGGTGTAGTCTTTTTTATATAAAAAAATTGACTTGTAGTTATAAGTAAGTATAATTTTGACGTTAAATAAGATAATTTATTTTTATAAATTGAATCTGAATCTGAGTCTAAATCAGAATCAGAATCTGCCCTTACTTTTACAAGTGCAATAATGTAATTTAACCTCTCAAAAACGGAAGGTAGTTAGGACGGGTCGCGATTTTGAACCTTATGCCATGGTAATAAATGGTTGATAGTCTGGTAATATAATTAAGTGTACAAAAGTGCTATGTACTCAACACAAATTTATTAGTTTTAACGTAGAATACAAGTGCGTTACCAAGAAACCAGAGTTTATGGTCATGCTCACTAAAATGTCTTTTCTTGCGGGGCGGCTCTGTGTAACGGGTTGCTCCACTCCCTCAAATATGGCGAGGGAGGTGATGGCTGGTGCACAAGTCATACTCGTGAACGGGTGCTGCTTGGGGGGACTGGTCCAGTCTGGTTTCTCATAAGTTATGTTCATTACAGCTTGTCTTTGTTCTTATTTATTGATTTTGTTAGATTGTTATTTTGAGACACCTTATTGGCACTTATGGATTCAATGTTATAATATTGTCATTTTTTGTAATTTGTATTTTTATATCGTACATTGTGTAAAAAAATATGACGAAAATTGAAAAAATTACATCCCCATAGAGTTTCTTGGTGCTATCTTCTCTGACGGGCACTGGTAGAGGTCATGGAGTTTCTTTTTCCTGTGCGAGATTCAGCCATGAATCACCACTTGAAGGAGAAATTTCCTTTTTCATACTCAAATCAGTAATGTACTCATTAGTTTAGTTGATCATATTTGATTTTTTTTCCATGTTTATGAGACTTAAGTAAGTGTTTGATTTGTAAAAGTGCATTATTTTGCCTATTTGCAATAAATTATTTGATTTGATTTGCTTCTCAAAGCTACTTCTCGTACTGCGACATCCGGGTTTTGAAAATGTCAGCAATCTTGTCCATGTCTTCACTCAGTTTAGTGTACAGATCCATGGTGAAAGTGTGTTTAATTATTTAAGGTATGAGTCAATTTATTTGCCCAGTGTGATAAGTGGTTCAGGCCTAGTTTTAACTTATAAAATTGTACATTTAATTCATTTTTATATTTTTTATTTAATTAAAATTGGAAAACACAAAAATGTTGGTACTAGCTGGCTGACTACCCTCAGAGAAAAAAAAAGTTGTGAATTCCCTCTGAATTATAAAATCGTAATCACATCGCAAGAAAAGACAGCTCGTGTTTAGCAATTTGACTGCTGTTGCTATTGACGTCAGAAATACATAATAAGGGTACTGATATCTATCCTTACCATTAACACAGGCTGCGAGTCCGATCCTAGTATGACCGAACCCGCGGCCAGACCGGAAGCGGAGCGGGCCCACCGCCAGCTGACTATCCGGAAGTCGTCAGAGGACTTGCTTCCGTTCAGTATCAGCACCGGAACCGGAAGTTCGACCACTTGGTCGCCGCCCGCGTCCGCTTTAGGCGGGCTGTTCTTGTCTGTAAAGTGGTTAAGTTTCAGTCAGGAATCTAGCAAAACGGGCCTTAAGGTTCTATCTGCTTCTGTCTTGGACTACAAGCTTAACATGATACCACTTCATTCAAGCCCATATATGTGTCGCAGTTAGTTTGGTTAAATGAGACACTTAACTAACTCTCTAGACCGTTAATGAAATACCGGCGTTTAACCAAGTCACTAAAATTCCGTGAGAGAATGAAACGTTTAACGAGTTGTCTAAACGTTCCTAGGCAACAAGACATATACAATATAAAATTTTTTGTATGTGTACTTAAGTTTATGTTAGTATTTGTTGTTGTTCCTACATGTTCAACCTAACACGAAGGATAAAGGGGACTTCGCTTCGCTCACCCCCTTTACCTTTCATCTAAGCTACCGCAATGTTTTGCCCTGATATAAGCTGTACAAATCAGCTGTTGTCGTGACGCCA
Organism: Argyresthia goedartella; assembly: GCA_949825045.1. Taxonomy (NCBI): domain Eukaryota; kingdom Metazoa; phylum Arthropoda; class Insecta; order Lepidoptera; family Argyresthiidae; genus Argyresthia; species Argyresthia goedartella. Next base: position 17,163,058 of record OX463826.1, read on the forward strand.
TCTTCAGATTGTTAAACGTTTTCGACGATGCTTTATTTAAGTCAAAATGCTAGTGACTTGGTTAAACGTCGGTATTTAATTAACGGTCTAGAGAGTTAGTTAAGTGTCTGATTTAACCAACCAACTGCGACATATGTCCTAATCCAAGGATATTCGATAAATAAATGTCCAAAGGAAGTTACAAAGTTAAAATGGTTTTTGCTCTAAACTTTTTGTTCTAAACTAAACTTTATTGGTGCTTTATCGATGATTTAAAAATGCTAAAAATAATGGTATCAACTTATAAATAAAGCTTCGTTCATAGAGACCACTTACTCTGTGCAACATTGACCTCCACCTCATCAGTAGCAGTATTTCCATTATCATCCAGAACAGTCAACGAGAACACATACTGCCCTTTCGTCAGTGCAGTCGCGTTGGCCACGGATTCATTATACGCCAGTATCGTAGAGTTGCTAGGGCCGGACATGCATCTCCATGTGTAGGCGACTATTCGATGGTCATCGTGTGACGCCGAACCATTCAGTATGACCCAGGTTTGGGGGAGGGATATGAACTGAAAATGTTAGTGTTAGAATGTTAATGGGTCAACAATTGTTTTGTCAGTGAGATGCAGTCAAAACATTAGGTTGTTATACAATGGAGTCATGCGTAAGTTATCAGTTATCAGACCACAGAACACCCAAAACGAACGACGGATTAATAGTTTCTAAACGCAATTTGTTTATGTAAATAAGTTGGTTCAATTACTTTGTAAAGTATTTTGTAACATAATTCCCCAATTTAAAAACTAAAAAAAAAACTTCTAGCCTACAAACCTACGAAATCTGTCTTACAGTCAAACGGTACGGTACTTATAGCCAGAATTAATGTTATGATAACAGGTAAGCAATAATACGCTATTTAGTTTACATGGATGACATAATAGTTAAAAGCCAATAAAAACCAGCTACTGAACCGATTTATAATTTTCAAAAAATGGGACTAAACTGTAGGGTGACCTGACAGTTAAGTCCCATTTCTTTAAAACAACAATAACTTTCTAATAAAAAAGAAAGTAGAAAGTTTGAAAGAGTGTCATAATACCATAAACCAAATACCAAATACCAGTTTCGAGGTAACACATAAAAAATACGATTGTAGTCAGTTAATAATATAACTAAAAATTTATATTTAATACACCCCCGACACATTAACCTCTCCAGGCCCAACATGACATTTTTCCGTTACAGGTTATGAATGTTATTTTATTATCATGAGGTAATAACATTCAAATGTGAATGTCATGTGAACCTCATGACTAATAATGATGAAGTTCAAAATCGCGATGCCTCATAATGGGATTCGGGTCTGGTGTGGTTCAAACTTTGGTTCACTCGTTTCCTTGTTACGCTGAAAACTTTCGAACTACTGAACTAAAAATAGTAAAATATAGCTAAGAACCATCACAGTGAAGTCCACTACCAATAAAAAGCGCATTGAAATCGATTCAGTAATTTTCCAGGAAAAAAGTGACAGACATACACACACACAAACAACACCACCAAACGCATATACCACCTCCGTTCCGTACCGTCCGTCGTGGGAAAAACGGTTCAGTGTCAATGCCGGTCGGGTTCGTGTACTCACGAGGTCAGGTCCCGCGTCGACCACGGGCGGCGTGTTGGTGGGCGGCTTCACGAACACGCGCACCTCCGCGGTGGACGACTGCGCCGACGAGTCCGTGACCTTCAGCACGAACGTGTACACGCCTTCCGAGAGGTTTGACAGCTGGAATCAATCAATATCTATAACGTAGTGTAGTGGATTATGCAACAATTGCTCTGGAGTATTGAAAGACCGATACATTATTATGATGATACCTAATAATACCTTGGACACTATTTACAACCATTGATCTAGCCCCAAACTAGGATTCCCTGTATCTTGGGTACTAGACAACGATACACATACTTATATAGATAAATATTGTACTTAGATAGATAAACAACCAAGACTTGGGTACAAACATCCTTTCTCATCAAACAAATATCCCCCGGACTCGAAACCGGGACCCTTGGCTTCGTAGGCAGGGTCACTGCCGACTCATTCATTCGGGTCGTCGAATGATGATTTAATGATGTGTTAACCATTTCTAGCAAATTTAACCGTGTACGAATATTAATGGGATTCGGGTAATTTAAGTTTCTATGTTTTTTTTCCAATATTTTTCATAGTTTTATTAATAATTATTACGAAAAAACTATATGCCTCGGATAATTCTTTGACTGTCGTAAGTTAGCTAATAAATAAATGATTCTGTGGGATAGCGTAAAAAACACTCTTAATTTTGATGCAGTAAGCTCATCAACTCCCGTGATGAGAAAACAAATTTTAAATATATATTAGCCATTATGTAAAAAAAGGATGGAAACGAGTGTACAAATCATTTAATAAACTTTCTAGTTTTATCAACAATCAGTTGCACCAAAGTATAAATATTTGGGCAGTTAGAGCAAAGACAAGACACATGCAAGCACCCGTAGCATGCCCCGCGCGAGTCTCCTTTATCGCGCAATTTATGAAGTCAAATTAGCAACTTACTCATACAAAACTACTCATGTAACATAGAAGTGGTAAGCGGCAAGTTGGGCGGGTGATGATACGGGGGCAGGAAGCGGACAAAGACAGGTACTGGGCGACGAGAGCTCAGCAATAGATCGCCCCCCGCGACTCGCTATAGTCGCAACTTTGGTCGGACCTGACAAAAATAGTGACAGCTGTCAAAAATAGTGACAGCTGTCAAAATAGTGATACCTATCAATGTATTTGGACAGGTTCTCTTACGAGAACACGGAAACTTAAGTGTTTATTTGTTGCTCCTTAGCACTACCCGGGGGACGTGAAGGGCTGTAGGTTCCAAGTATCTCCTTCGGACGTGAGCAAATGCCTCCCCAAAATAGTGATTCCTATCAAAAAATATATTAAAAGCTGTCAAAAAAAATGTGGCAGTTATCAAAAAGTACCAGCACACCGAAAACATAGCTTCTAAGTGCCACCAGTACGAAGACGACTCAACACTATTCTCCGAATAACTTTGACAATTCACTCGCCTTTCTAATGGTGGCACTAAGAGGTTTTAGTACAATTCCTCGCACTTACTGCGTAGTTGGTCTGTAAGGAATAAATAATAATAATCATCTTCATTTCAGGTTACAAAAACCCATATCTTCATAATTCATAATTCTTTATTGCACACACACATATTAAATTTAAAAGGTTACATTAGGAGAAATCATATGTACAAAGGCGAGCTTATCTCTAAAAAGAGATTTCTTCCAGCAAACCAAGGCATGAAAGCGAAATGTATCATGAAAGGGTAGGCAGTGTACAATATCTAATATCTAATCTATACTAAAATACATATATAATATAAAATACGGAAAATAAAATACTTACATACCAGACTACTAAATACAATACATATATATAGTTTATATATTATAATGATATACATACTATATATAACTCTCACGAAAGAGAAAGGAAGTGCTCTTTTACCCGGTTTTTGAAAGAGACAAGAGAGGGACAGTCTCTTATAGTGCTAGGTAGTGCGTTCCACAGTCGAACCGCCTGCAGCCTGAATGAATGCTCATATGCCGAGGTGCTATGCCTTGGAGTGGCTAAGAGTGAGACCGTGTGGGATCTCCGGTGCCGATCTCCTGAAAAGAGATACTCAAAGCGGTCTCGAAGGTAGCTGGGATAGCGCGGATTTTTCAATATATTGAAAAGATAAGAGAGAATATGAGTGTCTCGGCGACGACGAATTGGAAGCCAACCCAACTCTTTGCGATATTGAGAAACATGGTCGAATTTGCGCAACCCGAAGATAAACCGAATCCCAAGATTCTGAAGTCGTTCGAGTTTGTTCAGTAAATCTTCGTTCGCGCTCGCCCAACAGACATCGGCGTAGTCGATTAGTGGCAGGAGAAGGGACTGAGCAAGGGTAATTTTGGTCTGCCGTGGCAAGAAGTACTGCAAACGCCTGAGGGAGTGAAAAGACGCAAAGACCCGTCTGCTGACCTCGCTGACATGTGGAGACCAAGACAGCAGGTTGTCAAAAATAACCCCAAGGTTTTTCGCCTGATCTGTATACTCTATTGTGATGCCATTGTATGACACGGGAACAATAAGTTTTTGTATCAAGGAAAGCGTGTGCCTGGTTCCTAAAAGCATGGCTTGTGATTTGGTCGGGTTTACCAACAGCCCGTATGATAAGGCCCAGTCTTTCACATTCTCGAGGTCAGCATTCAGTGCCTCCACGGTTGAAGCTACATCGCAGGGGCAAAAGTGGCGATAAATTTGGAGATCATCTGCGTAAAGATGATACGAAGAAGAGATAACGTCGGAGATAGAGTTGATGAAGACTGAAAATAGAAGAGGAGAGAGAATACCACCTTGAGGCACTCCTGAGGAAAGATCACACCATTGAGTTTCGGTCTCTTCAGATTTAATGCGTTGCTGACGACCTCTCAGGTATGAGTGGAACCAGTTAGCAGCATGGACGGAGACATTCAGAGAGCTCAATATAGCGACCAGAATGTCAAAATCGACACAGTTAAAGGCATTGCTAAAGTCAAGCAGGGCTAGGACCGTGACCAACTTCTGATCCATGGCTAGCTGTATGTCATCGCTGACTTTTAAGAGTGCTGTGGTAGTACTATGGCCTGGTCTGAACCCAGATTGGAAAGGATTGAGAAGTTTGTTTGATGAAAGGTAAAAGGAGAGTTGGGAGTGGACTATGGATTCAAGGACTTTGGAGAGAATGGGTAGGATAGATATGGGCCTATAATCTTTGAAGGAGGAGGGATTGGATTTTTTTGGCAGTGGGATAACGAGTGCTTTCTTCCACAGACTAGGAAAGGAGCTCACCGATAGAGAGAAGTTGATGATGTGGGTAATTGGAGGAAGCAACTCCTCAAGGACGCTGTGGATCATCTGATAGCTGACGTTGTCGCCACCAGCAGCTTTAGATGTGATAGCTAGCACTGCCTTTCTAACTGCACCGATTCCGACAAGCTTAAAGTTAAACGGTGAGTTGCGGACTGCAGCCCTCGATCGTAGACAATGAAGGGTTGCCTCCTTAGTGGTAGGGTCCATCACGACGGGAGGAGAAGAAAAAAACTGGTTGAGACCGTTGAGATCGACATTACCTGAAGTAGATTCCTGGGACTTGCCAACACCAATGGTTTTAAGGAACTTCCATACCTGAGCTGGAGTGTACATCTCTATACGCTCATGGATGTGGCGTCGCTTGGCATCGCGGCACATGCGGTTGCACAGGTTACGGAGGCGTTTAAAAGCTAGGAGATTGTCGTTGGTCGGGTCCCTCTTATATCGCCCTTTTGCACGGTTTCTTTTTGCCATTAAACGCTTGATGGCGTCGGTAAGCCACGGGGCAGGAAGATGTTTGACCCTGACTTTTTTCATTGGTGCGTGCTTGTCGAAAAGCCCAAGGACAATTGAGTTGAACTTCAGGATATCTATAAACTTCAGGATATCTATAAATACCTTAAGACAAAAGATACATAATTTATTAAATAAACACAAAATATTATCTAGCCTAGCTAGGGATTTTCTTCCTAGGTTTCGCTTCCCTGTAGCGTCGGAAAAGGATGCCCCCGGCCAGTAACCTTTGGCCAGGAACATCATCTTCAGGTCCGCCGGCACCCGAAGTTTGAAGGACAGGAAGTCCTTGGGTCTTTCTGACTCCAAAATCTCAATCTGTTCATTCAACTCCTTGAAACCAGACGGCGGATTTTTATTCAGCCTTTCCAGGATGTGGCGCTCAACGTCCTCGCAGGTCATTTTCACGTCGATCCTGGAAAGGTATATCTGTGCAGTGGGAGCGGCAGCTTTGAGGCTGCACTCACCGGCGGGGGCTGTGCCACGCTGATTGCGGCTGCGTCTGGAGCGGCGCTTCCTGTTTTGGACCAGGATAAAGCCTTCCCCATCGACAGTCGCGTTCGGCGGGCCACGGGCGGACCTGGCCGGCGGCGCGCGCGGCGCAGCCTGCAGCTTCAGTTGTTCGGCGGCGAGCGGCGCTGGGCGCGGGCGGCGGGCGGTGCGGGGCGCGGGCGGCGGCGGTGGGCACGGCGGGACACAACAGCATTGGTGTCCTTCTGGGGTTCCAGTTTTTTGGAAGTTCCAGAAGAAACCGCATCCGGTGCTGGTTGACTCGGCTTCGTGATGTCACGAGGCGGTGCGATATTTGTTAACGCGGGCTTAGCAACTCGCGTAACTAGGTTCGTTGCTGTTTTGGCATTATTGCTGATCGCCGTGTTATCATCGCGCACGTCGACGATTCGCTGTGTCGGCAGCAACCTATCAACCTGACGCAATACTGACAACTCACGTCTTGCTTCGTCAGCCTGCAGCCGCACGATATACTTCAGTGACGTCGACGTGGTCGAATGTCACCGGCGGAAGCTTGTTGAGGTCGAGTGCCACGTAGGTCGGGACGTCATTGGGTTCGGTCTCCTTGAACACCCGGAAGATGTCCTGGAGATCCTTCTTCCCGCTCGCGTTCCTGCGCGCCACGAGGCGCACGGTGGTGCCGGCGGTCCCATGCAGCACTTTCTTGGCGGCGGCGATCTCAGCCTCCTTGAAGCTGGTCGAGCAGATCTGCTCCAGGGAGAGCTCGTCCATCACGTCCAGCTTCTGTTGTATGAAGGCGAGCAGCTCGTTCACCAAAATGGTTTCGGAGCGCTTGGCTGGTACAGCCATGGCGGTATCGATATTGCGAAAACTAGGTCGTCGCTGAGTTACGGGGCGTCGCTGAGTCGCAGACGCTGCTAGGAAACGTCCGTACGTGCCGGTGTCGTAGTTGCAACTGTCATAAAAGTTGTTGATCAGTTTATTTCCTAACTGATCAACCAAATAGTTGGTCTCGCAGGCCTGCTACGGATGCTGGTCGATTCATCTCTCTACCTCATACCTGCAGATGTACTCTGCATGTCGACAGCCTTGATCTCGTCCATGGCCGCCTTCGTACACTCCCACGAGGTGATCTCGTGGTCGTCGGTCGACAGGCTGCCGTTCTTCATGAGGCTGTTGTCTCTACTCTTACCTGCAGATACGGGGAGTGTGCATTCGGCATGTCGACAGCCTTGTTCTCGTCCAGGGCCGCCTTCGTACACTCCCACGAGGTGATCTCGTGGTCGTCGGCCGACAGGCTGCCGTTCTTCATGAGGCTGTTGTCTCTACACTTACCTGCAGATACGGGGAGTGTGCATTCTGCATGTCGACAGCCTTGTTCTCGTCCAGGGCCGCCTTCGTACATTCCCACGAGGTGATCTCGTGGTCGTCGGTCGACAGGCTGCCGTTCTTCATGAGGCTGTTGTCTCTACTCTTACCTGCAGATACGGGGAGTGTGTATTCTGCATGTCGACAGCCTTGTTCTCGTCCAGGGCCGCCTTCGTTCACTCCCACGAGGTGTTCTCGTGGTCGTCGGTCGACAGGCTGCCGTTCTTCATGAGGCTGTTGTCTCTACTCTTACCTGCAGATACGAGGAGTGTGTATTCTGCATGTCGACAGCCTTGTTCTCGTCCAGGGCCGCCTTCGTACACTCCCACGAGGTGATCTCGTGGTCGTCGGTCGACAGGCTGCCGTTCATCAAGAGGCTGTTGTCTCTACTCTTACCTGCAGATACGGGGAGTGTGTATTCTGCATGTCGACAGCCTTGTTCTCGTCCAGGGCCGCCTTCGTCCACTCCCAGGAGGTGATCTCGTGGTCGTCGGTCGACAGGCTGCCGTTCAGCGTGAGGCTGTTGTTGGGCAGGTAGATGATCACATCCTGGCCTGCGGAGGGATGGTTCTATTCGGTGATATTGTATGAAGTAATACCACAGCTACTGTTGACGCGGATTCCTACATTTGTTACGCCGCTAGCTGCGCCGCAATTACCAGTCGGAGGTAGCTGTGGCCGGACGGTAAAAACTAAGGTTAATTTCGCGAATTTCATGTGATTTACTGTATTTGGATAGGCTTCTAGGAGTTAAAGATTATGAGGATCATCCAGAAGTTGGAGGAATATAAAAAGCATCCAGGAAATGGAATATTCAGGCGGTGGCCAGTGCAGGGCATTTAGGAGTTGGAATAAGATGAATAGTATCCATGAGTTGGAGGAAGATTAAGAGCACCCAGGAGTAGCAGGAAGATTAACAGCATCCAGGAATTGAGAGAAAATAAAGCGGGTCGAGAGTTGGAGAAAATATAAATTATTATCAAGTAGTTCTATGAAGTTGAAGAGCATCTAGGAGTTGGAGGAAGATGCAGAGCAAGAGAGGACTGCAGCGTAGAATCAATATTCTTTTAGCACGCAGACAGAAAGCAAAGGGGTCGTTAATTAATCTTGTGATGTTTTAAGCAATTTATAAAAGTTAACCTTTTACCCCCCCCCGCCCCCCTAAGTGATGAGGTTTTAAACTACTACTAAATATTACACGTGATATCTCACTACACCCTCCCCTTTCCCATGTGAGGTTTCGTGATTTTGAACGTACACCTCCACTCCTTTCGAGCCTAACGAGATTATTCGGCGACCCCATATACCCATTTACTACAAAGTTAACTTGGCACCCGCGAGGAGTTCGTTTCTCATCCCTCTCTCGCCCTCGACGCGTCAGTAGGAGAGTGACAGACGCTATGACGTCATCAGAGCGAGGTGCCGAGTTTACTTTGGCATGTAGTTCGTATTTACCGACCCGCGTTAGCCTCCGGCGGATAGTCGCTATGGTTCAGCACGGTAATATTGGCCGTCGTGGAGTTCTTCACGTGATCACTGTCTTCCACCGTCAGCTTGAACGTATAGTTTCCCGGCTGGTTGAGATCTTTCAGCATCAGGGTAGGTTGGTCCTGGAGTGGTGGCTGGTAGCCAATAGGCCCGGAGGTCAGCTCCCAGTGGTAAGCGATTATCGCGTCGTCGTCCTGTAATGGGGAAGCATACTGTCAAATAGATCCACATAGAGGGCGCTAAGTGTTTGTAACAAACACGGAGTAAGTGAGTAAAGCAAGTTTAAGCAATGAGGCAAAGAGTTTCGTTAATCAGAGAAATTTATAGTCAGTATACATATAAAACAAAAACATTTACATACAGGCATACCACATGGTATCATATACCATAGTATATGATACCCTATATCGTGGGACCAGAAACAGCGACATCAAAACATATAAACATCCAAGACCTGGGTTTTTTTTTTCTATCCAATAAAATCAATCAATCAATCAAATCAATGAAATGTCTTTATTACATTATTAAAATAAATTGAAAATAAAATGAAAATAAATTGACTAGCTACAGTTAGTATGTCGATTTCTTTAAAAAGCTCTCCTAAGGAGTCTGGGCGTTTTAAATTATAAATCGCTCGAATAGCTCGTTTATGTCTAATTAAAATAGTTTGAATAGCCTCTGCTTTCTCCCACAAGATTCCCAGCCGGGAATCGAACCCGGGACCTTTCGCATGGTAGGCGGATAAACAAACGCAGCGCCACAGAGGTCGCCATCGTCGACAATGTGTGACATGTTACAAATACAGAGTGACCTCTATCAAAAAGTTTTGTATAATCTACATCATTCGAGATGTCTTTTCAGAGAAATTAATTTACGTACAGAGTTACTGAATCCGGTAACTGCCGTACGACAATAATTTGTCTAGGCGATTTTTGGATTGGGCAAAGCCTTTTGATGATGGGACGGTAAGAAGATTACATATCAGCTGGTGCCGAGTTCAACAAACAAAGTATATATTACCTTGCTAGCACTTCCATCCAAGACAGCCACCGAATTCGGCAGCTTGACTGTTTGTGCCTGCGGCGTGATGAACACCTGTAAATACACGTTAGTTTAGTGAACGTGTCACGTTGCAGGGGTTAATAGGAACGTTCTGAAGGTTGGTCACCTCGTTTTCTCCACTTCTGGAAATGACCACTTCTTTTTTCGACCTATTCTGGTTTTAACCACTTCTGGATATGACTACTACTTCATTTGAACACTTCTCATTTAGACTAATCCTAATAACCCGCTGTAACCTAAGAGAGAGAAAGCTTAAGAGAAATTAAGTGGAAGATAGAAATTTAGAATGTAGGTCTTACAAAATCAAGAAATGAAAGAGGTATAAGTGGAGTGAGGCCTTTTATTTCCTTTACGACCTAACAATATCCACGCTCTGAGAGTCCCCACGGGCGCCGTATAGTTGATAAGTGTAGGAGTAGCAGCTGCTTCAGAAAATAGATTCGACAGAGTTCCTCAGAAGTTCCGGGCAGAGCTAGTAGGCTGGAAGTGTAGCAGCAGTCGTCCGAAGATCCAGCAGAGTTCCTCAGAAATTCCTGGGGAGCTTGTAGGCTGGAGGTATAGCAGCTTTTTTCAGAAGATTCTGCCGAGTTTCTCAGTAGTTCCTGGGCCATTAGGCGACACTAGGGAATCTGGCCTTCTGTTAGTTGTCTCATTTGAGAGCTCGAAGTAGACTAAACTTTCTTGGATCGAGATTTGTTAGAAAAACTCGGATCAATTCCAAGGGTTCAAGTTCAATTCGAATTGTCGTAATCTCCCAGAGGCCAGGAAACTATACACCAATAATTCACCAAGTTAAAAACCATAAAAAAAACGACGTCATGTTCAAGCCCTATTTCTTCCTCCCCGGTTGGTATGCGAATGAAGTCTGGGTACATGAAGTCCTCATCAAAACTTTTGCTGCACGGGACCACAGATCAATTATTATTATTAATCAATATGTATTTCTTTATTTTTCAAAAAGCGCCAAATCAATTTTGATAAAATTTAAATGCGACCCCTTCTGAAGATGACATACCAATCAACACAAGAATCATGAAAATCGGTTCATAATTGACGGAGTAATCGCTTAACAAACAATGACGAAACAAACGAACAAAAACAAACTAATTGAGAACCTCCTCCTTTATGAAGTCGGTTGAAAAAGAGGGGGAACTACGTGCTACGTATAAGATCATCAATCAGCCAGAATATTGACAATCAATTCACAACAAGATCAATCGACGTCATGAAATGTTAAATAAAACGTACTATGTATTTATATTTATTTAGCATCGTCCATTGGCTACTTGCTTATATCATTAATGCTCTAAGGCTACTTGACAAGGTAGTCAAAATAGATGTATACTTTTCATTAGTTATCAAAACGCTCGTTCTGTTTGTCAGTTGTACATATGTTAACATTATTATGTAACGTCATAACACATTAAAGTTAAACAGAAATATACAATTCGGATATCGACCTGCCTTTTTCTTTACAGGTTGATTGGAGTATGGAGCGACAACATTTTTTGGGAGTAAGGGACATCAATCTGAACATCTTTTACTAAGAAACAGATTTGATCAGAACAACTTCATTTTCCACTTCTCCATAGACATCAGCTGATGACCGGGGTTTGTCAATCGATCTACAATGTAATTCTTCATCATCTGCCGAAAAAAAATACTGACACTTAGACATTTTACACATGGCGCGTCCTCACTGGACGAGCGGTGACTAGGAGCCGCGGCGAGCGCGACTGGCTTTAGTGTGTGGTGTATTAGAGTAAATTAGGTGGTGTGTTTATCCTTGCGGTCCTTGCCTGATTGCGTTAGTTAGTAGACTATGGGATGCGAAGCAGTGATGAATAAAAGCACGATCTTCGATCAAACATAATATACCTATTAGCCCAAGCACAGTGAAGGGACATTTCTTAGCACGTACGATACAGTCAATTTAGTGCAGCACTAGTGAGGATATACCTATAGATAGATATTGTTAAACTTAGATATGGTTTTACGAGAATGGCGTGCGCATATATCAAGACTAAAGATGAAGATAGCGTGCTGCTGTATGGTTAAGAGCAGTGAAATATTTAATAACAAAATTAATTGCACTGTCTTTTGATTTGTATTTTTAATTAAACGAAATTGCAATTTTATATAAACATAAATAAAAATAACCAAAATACAATAAATATCTTTAAGGGGTATAGGAACCCAATATTTCCTTCGGACTTGAGCAACTCCTCGCTGGTAGAGCAATCGTTGGTATTATTACATTCAGGTGTCAAACCGTGTATGAAAATCGTAAATACCCGCTTTTTGTCAAAACACATTCATCAACATTTTTTTTAAATCGCCTCAAATCAAATCCTTGCTAAATGTTCATAGATCAGACGGTATTATTTTTAAGGAATAATGAAAGAATCCAATACGTGGCTATGAGCACTCAAACAAGTAGAATTATTATAAAAATATATAACCCGACTGAATTTTCTATCAATACCACAGACAAACTCTTAAATGCACAGGTCCGGTTCTATACATGGAGTATGAAAGTATCCGCAACCAATAACACTAGGAACCTAGATTTAGATTATGCCTCAGTGCTTTCTGAAATACGTGTAAAATAAAACATTAATTTTATTAAGAATTAGGAAACAGGCTTTTTTATTTAAGTCAGTCGCTTCCGTTTGCCACATTCGTCCAGTGTGGACCGGCCTCACAACACAGTGCTGTCATTAGGTAAGAACCAATTGATACCATTTAAGTTTTGAGAAAAAATTATGTGTACTACGTCGTTGTTTTCATAAATTATTTTCTTGGATAAGTTATAAATCATTATTATCTTTTGAATAGATATGGTTTTTAGTGATAAGTCTTTTATTTATGGTTAAAAATATACTGCCCCAATTTTTTTCGTCAGCTAATGAAATAACGGATTTTAGCTAGGTCTCATATCTGGGAAAATAAGAAGAGTTTTCAAGCTTTTATATTTTCCGCACAAAGGGATCGGTAATTCCACATTATGAAATGAAATACAGCAGAAATTACAATGACAAAAACTAAGCTTTATTTCAAGTTGCCGCAAGAATAGTTATTGAATTAAAGTGAAATAACCAGTCACTTTAATTCAATAAATATAGGCATAAATTCCAATGAGGGTTTTCTGACTTTGTACTATCTGACAGCTGTTGAGACCTGACGCCTACGAGGCGCCGCCTGGTGGCAGAAAAAGTATCGAAAACCCTCATTCCCACAGACCAGATATCGAGATAGACAGCGAAAGTCAACCTACTTCGCGTGTTTTTAATAGGCGAACTTCGCTCATCCCGGCTCGCTCATCACAGGCCAGTCCCCCCTTCCGCCACCACTCCAGCTCCAAGGACAGGACATCGCGTTGTCTCCGCAGGTGAAGTACCTGGGAGTGACCATCGATCGCCGGCTCACCATGAAGCAACATGTCGACAACGTCGTCAACCAGGTCAAGGTGGCACGCGCCAAGCTGAGTCCACTTCTCGACTCCAGCCCCTCTGAGGGCGAAGCTCGGGATCTACAAGTGCTACGTGAGATCCCTTCTCACCTACGCGGCCCCGGCATGTTACGCCCTGTGCTCGGAGACGAACAAACGGAGACTCCGCGCCCAAGAGACCTCTCTTTGCGTACCATCGTCGACGCCCCCCGCTACGTGAGGAATGCGACGGTCCAGAGGGACCTCAGATGGGAACCAGTGAACCAGTTTGTCCAGAGGCTGGCGAAGGGCATGTTCGCGCGTGCGGATAGCTCACAACATCCGCATATCCGCGACATGGCGCCGTACCACGCGCGCCCGCCCGACCGCCGCCGCCTGCCACGCGACCTGGTTGCCTAGCCGGCGATCATACAACGGAACACCCCAAGTGAGAAGATCTTCACCGCCCGCGAGGGCCCCCCGATGACCTGTCCATAGGAGTGGACAGAGGCGCTTCTTCAGGAAGAGATCCGATGATCTGACCCTGACTCCCCACGCCCCAGAATGGGTGCGTGAGATGAATACTTGATTGATTGATCCCGGCTCAGTCGCTCTCTGGCTGTTCGAAGTAAGCCGTGTACTAATAAACATAAAAATGCCTTACTGTGCCGTTGTGAATTGCAACAACTCAAGCAATGTTGTTTCCAAAGAAAACGACGGCGTTACCTTTCATACGTAAGTAATTTTATTTCTGAAATTCGCCTAATTTATTTAATAATCAATTATTTTTAATTTTGAGTAGCGTCTCCCGTTTTTACTGAGATAGGTTGAACCATAGCGTATATTTCCCATGGACTTCATCCACTGCTGCTTCCACTTTACACAATTCATGGATATCTCTTTCGTAGCCCTCAATGAACAGTGAAGCAAACTATACTTTCGTTAACCCAACAGTTGCATGGTACAGTCGATTTTCTCATTTTTCTGTCGATTTAATCAGATAGTGTTGTACAATGCGACGATTCTTGCAAAATCGCTGGACGATTCGATTTTGTTGACGGAAGAATGATAATTCTGAGTTTTATTTTCATTGCAATATATATTTTAGTAGTAGAATAATGTATATGTGAGATTGTTATGTATTCATTTTATGTTAATATATAAAAGAAGACTGAGTGACTGACTGACTGACTGACTGACTGACTGACATATCAAAGCACAGCCCAACCAGCTGGATGGATTCTCGTGATTAAATTAGTTTGTTCATGACTTAAAATTTAAGCTTTTTTCGTGTAACTCAGCATTACATAGAAAGTCGATTAGTAATTCATTCCTCTGTAGATACAACATCGATTCACTTCGAGAGAGGAATGAGTAGAAGACAGATGTTATCTGTATTACAGAACACTGGTTAAAGGAAAATATGATGTCTTAACATAAATAATTACAAAATTGTCAGTTGTTACAATAGAAAGACTGCTGATAGAGGTGGTTCTTTAATCTTAGTAAAAAATAGTATTAAGGTGAAACAACGGAAAGATATTCTTGCACTTACTGTAGAAAGACAAATAGAGGTATCCTGTGTTGAGTTGGATAGCCATATTATTGTTTGTGTCTTCAGACCTCCGAGAGATGAAAACGGCCATGGCAATTTTGAAATGTTCGAGAAAATTATGGAGGATGCCCTCATTAAACTTTGTAATAGCAGAAAAAAGTTAATTATTTGTGGCGATTTTAATGTAGATTTGGCTGTAGATACAACATTGAAACAACGATTAATAACTCTGTTCAAATCATTTAATTTATGTCATGTATTTCTAGAGCCAACTAGAATTACACTTACCAGCCAAACTTGCTTAGATAACGTTTTTTGTGACTGTGCATTCACAAGTAAAAATGTAATTAACTGCTTACCCTCAGATCGCAGTGGTCAAACAGTTTCATTCCCAATTGCCAGTAAAAATAGGACTGATCCATCATTTTATAGGCCTATTACATCCCATAGACTAGAGACGTATATGAAAAAGTCAGATATAAATTTGCCAGTACCGGATTTTGATGAACAGAACTCAAACAAAATCTACTCAGACTTCTTCAACATTATTCAGACAGAATCCAATAAAGTTTTTAAATTAAAGAAAGTCAGTGACTACAACGGTAAATCTAAATTTAACGACTGGGCAACATTTGGAATTCGTAAAAGTGGAGTTATCTTATATGACCTTTATGAACAAAAAACCTATAACTTTGATCGAAAATTTCATGACTATGTTAAAAAATATTCCAAAACTTTCAAGTTGGTTTGTAGAACTGCAAAAACTTTACACATTAATAGAAAAATTCAAAATTCAAATAATAGAATGAAAACAGTTTGGCAAATAATAAACCGCGAAACTGGCAAGGGACAATGATTTCTGCCTAAAGATAGGTGATGATATTGTTAAATCCAGCGCTGATATTGCTCAAGCTTTTAAAACATTCTTCACCAATGTACCCTTACTCACAACAGACCGTCTAAATTCATCTCCATATGAAGCAGAGACTTTATTAAAAAATAACACTAGCGTCAGTAATGTATATTTAAAATTTCATCATGTATATCCCCAGGACATTGTCAAAACGTTTAAATTACTTCACTTAAAAAATACGGAAGACCTGTGGGGTATATCAGTCAAAGTCACTGGTTCAGTAATTCTAGTTATAGCCCCACACTTAGCTTATATATTCAATAAATGTGTTGACGATGGGGCTTTCCCAGACCTCATGAAACACAGTAAACTGATACCTCTGTTCAAGTCGGGAGATAAGGGTGATCCTTCAAATTTCAGACCAATATCTGTTCTTCCAACACTAAGTAAAATATTTGAAAAGATTATACTCAATCAAATGCTCTCACACTTCAACCGTACAAAACAACTCCACGCCAAACAATACGATTTCACTAGGGGTAAATCGACTACGGATGCAGGTATTACCCTTATATCTCATATTTATTCTGCATGGGAGGCCGCACAGGATGCTATCGGAGTTTTTTGCGACCTGTCGAAGGCGTTTGATTGTGTTGATCATAATACGCTATTAATTAAATTAAACCATTACGGAGTTAGAAATAAAGCGTTGGATCTACTAAGATCATACCTAAGCAATAGAATTCAAAAGGCAGAAGGTTAACGGCGTAAAATCTGATGGATCGGGTGTTAAAATTGGCGTTCCACAAGGTTCCATATTAGGCCCTTTCTTATTCCTGGTATATATTAATGATCTGCCTTTCATGGTGGAGAAATTAACTGACAGTGTTGTTTGCTGATGATACTTCAATGGTCTTCAAAATTGAAAGACAAAAAGGAGATTTTGATGATGTTAATGGTGTGTTGTCTTTAACCTTGTATTGGTTCACAGTTAATAATTTATTGTTAAACGCTGGTAAAACCAGGTGTATCAAATTCTCAATTCCAAATGTCAGGCAAGTTGAGACCAGTTTAGTGTTAGACAACAGCACGTTAGAATTAGTAAATGATACGAAGTTTCTTGGAATAACCATTGATAGCAAATTGCAGTGGGGACCCCACATACATAAATTGGCTGGTAAATTAAGTTCTGCGGCTTACGCTGTTAGGAACATCAGACAAAGCACGGATGTGGCTACATCTAGGCTAGTATATTTTAGTTACTTTCTTAGTGTGATGTCCTATGGTATCTTGTTGTGGGGGAAAGCAGCGGATATTTAAACTATTTTTATTTTACAGAAAAGAGCTATTCGAGCAATTTATAATTTAAAACGAACAGACTCCTTAAGAGAGCTTTTCAAAGAAATAGACATACTAACAGTAGCTAGTCAATTTATTTTCGAAAATATAATGTATGTACGCAAGAACCTTACAACATTTTCCAAACTTAGCGATAGCTGTAATGTTATCCTAAGAAATAATCACAGACTATGTGCGCCCCGTTTTAGACTCGCGAAGGTTAGCAATTCTTTCAAGGGTCAGTGCATTCTCTACTACAATAAGATACCTCTGGAGATTTTGAAATTGCCATTTGAGCAATTTAAAAAGCATGTTAAAGCGACTATGTCGAAAAAGGGATATTACAATGTTCAAGCTTACTTAAATGACAGGACTGTATGGGGTTAATCTGGCTCAACACAGACCTTGCTGTTAATAGTTTTGTAATTATTTATTCCTGCTTATTAATCATAATAATTAAATTTTTCATATTTGTAATAGTTAAGCACAACCTATTTTTAAAAGAGATCTAAAAATCTATCTGTGGGAGTTTCTACGCTCTTCTTCTCCCACAGTGGTCCAATGTAGAGAAGAGGCAAAAAATGACGTTTGCTAAGTATATGTAAATATCTACAGTAATAAAGTACTTTGACTATTGACTATTTGACTATTGACAGAGGAATGATTTAAAAAAAGATAAGAGGTAGAACAAGAGTGAACAAGTAAGTAGGTAATACTGTAGTAAAACTGAGTGTATTTTGATACCCAGGGGAGAATAGATATAGCTCCCAATCTCTCTTCTCTAATACTTTACGAAGTAGTGGGCCTAAGAGTTATTTCTATTTACTCTTGGTTATCAATACACCCCGTTTTACGTTACCTACATTATTCTAGTCAGCCCCCTTAATTAGTAACTTTAATCCAGTGTAGGAAGCAGGAATAATTACGCGTCGAAAAATTATTCGAATCGAACTGTCAATGACTCTTATGTACAATGACATAAGGTTCATGTTTTCTGAACTCGAAAACTTTTTCGCTCTGGTTATTATTCCTGCTTGGGCCAGTTCAAATGCAACACAGTGTCAATTGATTGTACATAACTATGGGAAATCTGATACTATTCCACAGTTTAAGATCGATTCGAGTTACTGATTTTTTTTTTTTTATTTGTTTATCAATTTATTTCAGATATAAATAATCCATATTTTTACACAACATATACAAAATAAAATTTTAATTTTAGCATAATTAAATTAATAGGCATACACATATACAAACATACCCTCACACACATACCTCTACCCTCACACACAACCACTTACACACACATATTACACATCATTATTTACATGAAGCAATCAGGAAAAACACAGTTAGGTACATCATTTTTTATTAGGAGCTAGATGTACACCTACCCAGTGTCTCATAATAGGGCTGTCGATCCTATTTGCCAACGTATCGAGAATTGTATTCGGGCTGCCGCGTGTACGAATCATTATTGAAGCGATTCTTTTTCGCAGAATCGCAAAAAAGTCGGCGACTTTCGCCTCTGCGAACATGATTGAGGCGCTACAGAATCGCGGCAGCCCCAACACAATCCTCAAACGCGTTATTGTATTGAACACGCAGAGCGCTGTAGGTCCTCTGCTTGTAGCTAACCCACAGGCTGCAGGTGTAGAAGGTTTGACAGTACGCTCTGAACAATGTGAGTTTCACTTCTCGAGTGGACCGTGCAAACCTGCGAGCCAGCATGTTACATCGAACCGCCAGCGCCCTGCGCTCCCTTTCCATGTCCAGGTCATCTGTGAGCCTGTCCGTGACCACATGGCCCAGGTACTTGAACTGCGTGACCCTGACTAAAGGAATACCACAGAATAAGGGGGCTGGACTGATTTACACATGAATAATAAAAGGTAAATAGGTTCTACAGACAAATAAATACTTTAACACTCTATGATGTGATATCCGGGTGCGATGCTACGATACGATCTCCCGCTCGAAACACTGCCGGCTTACTGACAAAAAGGCAACGCGGTAGGTACGTGGTCGTGGTAGGTAGGGGATTCCCGCAGCAGCGCTCATTTTGAATCGATTTGGCGGCGCGCCTTTGACGCTGTTTCACGATTAACATGTCAACCCATCACTAAAAGGCGCTCGTGACGTCACAGTAGGTAGTGAAAAAGTTACACGGTTGGTTCTCATACATTCGACCGTGTTTGCTGCGTCTACCTCGATATCTGGTCTGTGCTCATTCCAATCAAAAAAATTGTAAGATTCTCGCCATTACATCAAGTGACAGATTGTTTAGTGCGTCGGAGGGAGAAGCCTAACCAAAAAGTTTCGTTCAAAAGAGGTTGAATCCAAAAATACATCCTCCTTCCTCCTATATATATATTCTGGTCACACTCATCATTTAGCTTATACGTAGGTAAAACGGTATAGCAGCCTATGATCGGTAATTAGCAGTCTGATGATTTGTTATCGGCGCGACCAACTGCACCAACCATCCTCGATATTTTTATATTAATCGACTACCTTCACAAGTAGCCAACATAACATACATAACATAGCGTCAAGCCTTTTCCCATACGGGGTGGCAGAGGCACAATTGTGCCCACTTTGAGCCAGTTATTCAATACTACATTTTGCGTGACAGGGGGCTAGCCCATCGCCACAGCTATGTAGTAATGAAGATTTCCTCACGATGTTTTTCCATCAACGTTAGACGGCCGTATAATGTACTTAAGATTAATTAATTATCTCATTGGTATATGGTCAGGAATCGAACCTGCATCTCCCGTGTGAGAAGCAAGCGTGAAACCCATTAGACCACGGAGCTCGGAGCACGGAGCACAAATAGCCAATTATGCGCTAAATGGTATGCATACCTGTGGTGGTTTATTGTGTCGCTGCGGGGGCATCACGGTCACGTTGGCGAACCCCTCGCCATAAGCGCCGCTCCCGTTCACCGCCACCTTGAATCGGTACTGACCCTCGGTGAGCTCACTCAGCGTGACCGTCGCGCCGTTCTGATTCATGTTGCCTGCAAGTAAAGGATTTTATCATTCTCTCGCTCGACGACCTATTGTTGGGATTAGGACTACAGCGTCGACGTGATGATATCGTCAGACCATCGTCGGGCAGGTGGTCTGCCTACTGGGATAGGACATCTATGACGGGTTGCGTCTATGAGGGGTTTAGATTAGTTATAAATATATCCGTCTGGTAAATATAGTAGATATGTGGAAGTCGGCCAAATTTAGGAAGATCGTGGGCAACTCAATCCTTAAAATATGTCGATGGATGTATACGGGCTGTGGTGAGACCCATCATCACCCATGGCTCCCTGGTATGGTGGCAACGAACAACACAAACCACAACAACAAAACAACTACAGCAGTTCCAGAGAATGGCATGTGTACCCATCACAGGCTGCATTAGGTCAACGCCATCAGCGGCACTAGAAATCATGCTAGGTATTCCACTATTGGACCTATTCATACAGCAGGCGCCTAAATCTGCAGCCAAATGTTAGACAGTACAGGACAATGGAAACGACAAACAGCAGACAAAGGTCACTGAACTATTCTAGCAAAGGCATTCGAAGAAGTGCCGGAAGCTACTACTGGAATTTATCGCATAAAAACAGAATTCCTGTTCGGTAGGAAATTCGAAGCTAATAACATGGAACTACTTTCAAATCCAAATCGTAACAGCATAACAATATACAGTGACGGCTCATAGAAGAGCCACAACACAGGCGGTGGAGTTTTCTCGCCGGAACTAAATATTAAACATTTCCTAAGCTTTGGAAAGGAAACAACAGTGTTTCAAGCGGAGGTAAATTGCGAAGTCAGCGAGTGACACCGGCCTGGCCAAATTCACAAACTTATGTGCAACTTAAATAGGACAGCAGCTTGTTTGTTCAATCTTACCTGTAAATCCATCTTTTGGCTGGTCGACTAGAGTCCAGACATAATTATATTCCTTCCTATCAGGTATAGTGTACGCAGCTAAGGTCACTTCATTGTCTGGTAATTGTACCTGTAAAAGTACAATAAATTATTATAAGTGTTGGAACAAATCATTCACTGTTTAGAAGATTATTGCATGTATTTTTCGTGAATTATAATTATAACAATGTAATGATTGCTGGGCAATGGGGGAAACAAGCTGCCGATGATGTCAAAGTCAAAGTCAAATTTCTTATTTACATATACTTAGCAAACGTAATTTTTGCCACATCGCTACATTGGACCACTGTGGGAGAAGGAGGGCGTAAAAACTCCCACAGATTGATATTTAGATCTCTTTAAAAAATTGGTTGATCTACTTATACAAATATTACAATATCAATTATTATAATTAATAAACAAAAATAAATAATTACAAAACTATTAACAGCAAGATCCGTGTTGAGTTAGTCCATACTTTCCTGTCATTTAAGTAATCTTGAACATTGCTTCGCATCGCTTTACATTCTTTTTAAATTGCTCAATTGGCAATTTCAAAATCTCCAGATATAATTATAACCATATATTTTTGAGTAATTAGGATAGAATAAACTTACCAGCTTCGATAAGATCGAAACAGTCAAGTTTTGTACGGCTACTGGCGAAGAACCTTCCATTTTGAGATCTGAGCCCAGCTCTGCTGACTTTTTCTCACCCATCAGTATCGTTGGGCCTTTGGAGAATGGCCTCATTGTTTGCACACACGCCCCCTGCACATTCTCCTCAGTTCCAGGCACACACTTGCATATACCGTTACGCGACTTTGTACTTAGTTGAATGCATTCAGAGTTGAAAGGGCAATCGTCAGTAGCTCCCACTTCGCATGGCACTTTTTCTAGTAAAGTTGACGGATCTAGTATCATTTCTCCTTCGCCATTATCGTCTTCTTCAACATTGGGGAGGTTGCTGACGAATCTGGAGAGGAAGTTGGCGTCTTCATCGTCATTCAGGATGTCATTACGATGGTTGTCTCTGTAGGATGAGTAGATATTCTCGTCGTCTGGTACGAAGTTGCCATTAGCTTCTCTGTAGCTGGACTGCTCTAAAATATCAGACCAATTTTCTGAAAACAATCAAGTTATTGGATATTTTAGTAAACAGGTTGGACAATATAATTATTTTAGTAAGCTCTATTTCTTATCTCTTTTGATATTCCATTAGCTACATAATACCATAGCTTTAACCTGTAAAGCTAAAAGCAACAACTTCATGGACAAATTAATTAACATAACATCATACTAACCATGAGGAAGCACCGGTTTTACCAAGATCATAGAGACATGTGACTCCCATTTTCTGTTGCCAGATCTCAAAAGAGGCAGGCAGAGCTCGTCAGTGACACATTCAATGTGGAAGCATCGCGCGTCGAAGATGAAGGCAATGTTGCAAGACTCGGTGAGGCAGCATCCCATCACACACTGTCTCAGGCCTTTCAAGTTATTCTTCTCTGTGTAATTGCCGGCAGTTAGGTTACCTGGTAAACAAATGTTTTTTTATATATTGACTGCATTTTCTTTCAGTTATGAATGCACCTGGTTACTTACACGGACTATGAAAGTAGCCACACCGATTGCTTTTAAACTACATTTTGCACACTAAAATGCAACCTATTCACCAAAATTAAATAGCCTATGACACTCCCACAACTACGTCAAGCCATTTGGGATGTAGCTAATGCTATTGAAATGGTCATATAAATGGAGGAATTTTTAAACACGACCTGGAGGGAAAGTACGCTAAATAATGGAGATAGCTAATTCCCTATTCCTTTATTTTTGAAAAGAAACAAAACAGTATTCAAAATTTTTAAAAAATATACTTGCCAAAACCAGAAATTGAACCGGATAAAATTCGAAAAGACAGCACCTGTACTTTTATGGGCTCGATCGGCAGGGTCAATCATCATTAGGATCAAATCTCTCTAACAAACAAAGTTAATCAAATGAACTGAAAAATAAATCATTTGAACATATTTTAATTAATCATGTAAAAACATGTAAAAGCTAACTAATTAGTTGTTCGAAAAGAGAGGGTCTCTTGTTGAATACATAAATTTATTCTTTTAAGGAACTCTTTTTCAGAAGCCTTTAATAGCGTGTTTTGGTGAATATGCAAAATTGTACTGCGAACCTCAGTTCTTAAGTCGTTCACAGTTGCAAAGGATTTTACCATGTTTGTTAGAGAGATTTTATCTTTATGATTGACCCTGTCGATTGAGGCCTTAAAAGTACAGGTTATTGTTTTTTCGAATTTGAGTCGGTACCATTTTTGGTTGTGGCAAGAGTATTTTTAAAAAATATTGAAAAAGTTTTGTTTCTTTTCAAAAATAAAGGTATGTTTCTGTTGGAGGTTTCATTGTAGCCTCCTTGCTTTAATCCTGGCCAACTTCGTAGTGCTATGACTTAACTGTCATTGTGACTCGGGTGAATGTCGTATTCTTCATCCTATGTGCTGAATAAACTCTGGGTTATATTTTTACAAATATGTGGTTTAATTATCAAATACATTAGGTTATGGTTCCGCAGAAATAGTATAACGTTGTAATAAATATGTGGGAAAGTAAGAATCAAAATTTTTCACATGAAAAATTACGTGGACGGGAAAATTACGTCAAATGGAAATTTGTTATGAAAAATGCATTGATTCACGACAATTTATGGATCTGTATCAGTGGTTACGGTGCGGATGATAAATTAACGTCCGAGGTGAGAAATCGACGTGATGAAATAGCTAAATCTAAAATTTGCTTGGCCGTCGAAAAGTCATGTTTTTCTCATTTAATGTCGGCGGAGACGGCAATAGAAGCCTGGAATGCACTGGAACGTGCTTATGATGATAAGGGACTCGGTTCGAGAGTAAGAACTCTCCAGAACTTATGCGCTGTCAAATTTGAAAACTTCGCGAACATGGAAGCTTACGTCAATGAAGTTTTGTCATTAGCACAGCAATTGGCGAACATGAACAAGCCTGTTGACGACGAGTTTCTTGGTGCGCTGATGCTCAAAGGTTTACCGACAGAGTATGAGCCCATGATCATGGCACTAGAGCATTCGGGAGCTGCCATCACATCTGATCTAGTCAAATCCAAACTGCTACAGGATCAACGTTGGACTACTCGTGGA
Organism: Argyresthia goedartella; assembly: GCA_949825045.1. Lineage (NCBI taxonomy): Eukaryota > Metazoa > Arthropoda > Insecta > Lepidoptera > Argyresthiidae > Argyresthia > Argyresthia goedartella. Next base: position 17,187,182 of record OX463826.1, read on the forward strand.
GATTCGAGTGAGTGCTTATATTCTACCAGAAAAGGCACTACTACGAGTGACTCCTGGACGAGAAAAGCGCAGCAGCACAAGGGAGAAGCAAAAGCGAAGGATAGTTCTGATCAAAAGAGAGAACCGTGGTGCTGGAAATGCAGACAGAAAGGACATCTGAAGAAAGACTGTCGGAACGAGAAGAGTTCTTCAGGAAACTTTGTGTTGACAGCATTCAGTACTAGTACGGGCTCGGAATCTTCGTGGTACATAGACTCAGGTGCGACAAATTGCATGACTGGCAGGCGCGATTTGCTGACAGACTTTAAATCGCGTGGTGGTTTCGCCACCATTGCTAGTGGAGAGAAACTTCAGTGTACAGGTATAGGTAACGTTATGTTGTCGGATGACACGACGTTGACTGACGTGTTGTTTATACCTAAGCTGTCTGTGAATCTTATATCTGTTTCCCAATTGATTAAGAACGGCTGTACTGTAAATTTTGATACTAAGGGTTGTACAATTTCAAATTTGAGCGATGTTTTGATTAAGGCAAATGACTTAGGAGGTGCATATAAACTTCAGACCTGCAGTCTAAGGGCGAATCTAACGATTAGCACTGCAACTTGGCATCAAAGACTTGGTCACTTGAGCGGCCATAATATGAAGCTTTTGAGGCAGGGACTTGCTAATGACATTAGTTTTCAGGAGGACCCTTGTAAAGATGTTGCTTGTGAGGTTTGTTTGAAAGGAAAGCAAGCCCGTTTTCTTTTTCCTAGCAATCCTGAGAAGTCTGTGGCTGCAAAACGGTTGGATTTAATCCATACCGATTTGTGTGGCCCGTTGCCGGTGAATTCGCTTGGATGCAAGAGGTACATCCTGACCTTCTTGGATGATCATTCGAGGAAGGTGTTCGTGTACTTCCTGAAGCGTAAGAGCGAGGTGAGTGAATACACTAAAAACTTTATTAAGCTAGTGGAAACACAAACTGGGGATAAAGTCAAGGTTTTGAGGTCGGATAACGGGACGGAGTATGTAAATAGGGACCTTGAAGACTTTTTGAAGGGTAAGGGAATTGTCCACCAGGTAACTGTGCCGTACAGTCCGCAACAGAATGCCTGCGCGGAGCGGCTGAACAGGACGCTCCTGGAAAAAGTAAGGTGCCTGTTATACACTTCAAACGTAGACCACAAATTTTGGGCAGAAGCTGCCAACACTGCAGCTCAATTAGTGAATGTGTCACCTTCGAAAAGGCTCTCGGGGAAAACTCCTAAGGAGGCCTGGACCGGTAAAAAGGTGAGCTTGAAACACTTACGAGTATTTGGCTGCGAAGCTTATGCTCACATTGATAAAGTGAAGCGGAATAAGCTTGACCCAAAGAGCAAGCGTTGTATATTTCTTTGATATGAGAACAATGGGTATAGGCTCTACGATTTGGCGAAAAATGAAGTTTTTCGTAGTTGTTCAGAAATGAAGCCTATATATAAGTCCTAGTTAATTTAAGTTATTGTTAAATGTTAGTACATACATTAAAATTACCGACGCCTGTGTAAACGTGTTTAGAATTACTGCGAATGTTGCTCTGTAACAAGTGACAGGCGTTCTTGAATGCTCTTTCTCAATAGATAAATCTAATACGTGTGCAAAGGAGTGTTTTCTTTCTTCTGCCCAAATCTTCAAAAATAAATTAGCTCAATTCACAACATGGTCCTTCGAGCCGGATGCTCGAATACGACATCTAACTTCATTGAATGCTGTTTGCGGAGCTGTTTCGTTGGTGAAAACGTGATAGTGAAAGAACAAAGGAATCCTGAGATCCAATGTGCTTCGTGGACATTAATTATTAGGGTTAGAGGTTGTATTTAATTGGAAAGCCCAGTACTCATTCATATTCAGGTAGTATTAATTATGAAATAAAAGGTTGGTACACTCACTTTAATTACTATTTATTACTTACAAACTAATTAACTCAGTTAAATACTGAGAGGTTAACTTCATTGCCGCTATTGATTAGAACATTTATGCCGTTAATGCGCATATTGTATGACTATTTAGTACACTCATTAATGTTCAAAATCGATATCATTTATTTGTAATGTTTAGCTATAACTGTAAGTAATATCTATTGCACAACTATTGTAGCTAGGCAGGTAAGTAGTTACATTCATTGTGAGATTTATCTGTAAACAAGGTGAGCAATTGATTGCAAGTCAGTAGGTATTGTTATTTTAACCCGTTATTTGAGACTGTAGATAATCCCTGAGTGTTAATGTTCACAATACATTAAAAACATAATAATCCTAATAGGTAATTGTGATCTAGTAGTTATAAATTAATAGTTGTTCATATCTGTAAATTCCAGGCTTGCAATGGCTACCCAGAAAGCGCCAGAACTTGAGGACATGGAGCAGTTAGTCAGAAAACGTGCTAGCTATAAAGGGCAACTGACTACATTTAAGTCCTTTATGACTAAAGTCAGTGATTCATCATTGACTTCGGCAGAGGCAGGCGAGTTACAGTTACGGACAGCTAAGTTTGAAGAGCTATATAACAAATTCGATGAGGTGCAGTTAACGATCGAATGTTTGGAGAAAAATTACACAACTGAAGAACGATCGGAGTTCGAAAATCTTTACTTTAAATTGCTCGCTCGGGCACAGGATTATCTTAGATCTCATAATAAACAATCATCACAGGATGACGAATCGAATTCCTGTATTACAACCGCACAAATGAAAAAACCAAGACTTGTTAAATTGCCTACAATTTCACTGCCAAAGTTTAATGGTTCTTATGATCAGTGGTTGGAATTCAGAGATACCTTTTCCAGTCTGATCGATTCTGTTGACGATATTGACCCAATAAATAAATTCCACTACCTTAGGGCATCGTTAGAGGGTTCCGCTGCTGTGGTAATACAGTCGATTGAATTCTCGGCTAGTGGCTATTCTGTTGCGTGGAAACTTCTGTGTGACCGCTACGATAATAAAAGGTTGTTGATACAAAATCATATTTCATCGATATTCAACATCGATGCGATCACAAAGGAGTCCTCAGTCGCACTTAAACGTCTCACAGACCAAATAAATAAAAACCTTCGTGCTTTAGAATTGCTAGGCGAACCTGTCAATCAGTGGGACACTCTGCTCATTTATATAATCACACAAAAAATTGATGCGAAAACATTTCGAGAATGGGAAGAGTGTAAGGGTCGCTTAGACAAAGAAGCTGCAATCACGTTTGACATATTCTTGAGCTTCTTGCGAAACCACGCAGATTTGATTGAAACGATAGAATCATCTCGTAACAAAAGCCATAATCAAAATCAAATAAACGATAATAAACAAAACCCTAAAATCAAAACTCTGTTTTCTGTCCAAGAAAGTGGAGGTTCTGTCGTCAAGCCATGTCCTAAGTGTAACGGTGAACATGCCCTTAATAATTGCTCACAATTTCTTGCTTTAAGCAATGAGGCCCGTTTAGCAGAATTGCCCCAATTCAAGGCATGCTTTAATTGTTTGCGCTCGGGTCATTTCTCAAACCGTTGTAAAAGACCCGGTTGCAAAATATGTAAACGCAAACATAACACATTAGTGCATGTCTCTAATCATAAACAGGTTGTAGATAATAGTACAACAAAGTCAAGTTCTGTTCCAGTCAGTTCAGTTCAGTCCGTCAATGAGACAAAGGGACCTGAGTCATTCAATGCTTCAATAGTGCAACAGACTCCTAATTTAACGCTCTCAGCGAGCCTCACACCATCGGGTCACAATCAAGAATGCGAGGTTTTACTATCAACAGCATTAGTTAAGTTGTATGACAACAACAATCGCGAGATAATAGCTCGCGCGCTGTTAGATAGCGGCAGCACAGCCTGCTTAATAACCGAGCATTTGTCTAACCAATTAGGTGTGACTATGATGAATGTGGATCAATCCATTGTAGGTATAAACAACATTACGTCACGCATCGGCAAGGTATGCAACGTAACAATGAAGTCGCTTCACGAAAATTATAAAACAAAGTTACGTTGTTTTGTTTTACCTACTATCACTGATAATGTACCGACTCAACAACTGGACGTTGCCACTATCCAGATACCCTCCAATTTGTGTTTAGCTGATCCAAACTTTCATTCACCTGCATCGATTGATTTGATTCTAGGTGCTGATATCTTCTGGGACCTATTAGGATCACAACACATAAAGTTAGGTATGGGTAAACCGGTTCTGCAAGAAACTAGGCTTGGCTGGATAGTATCGGGGCGTTTATTAAAAAATGCGAGTAGTTCGGGTAATACTCCGCTTAAATGTAACTTCGTCAAAACCACTGACATTCAAGACCAACTTACACGGTTTTGGCAGCTTGAAGAAGTGTGCCCTCAAATGACAGATTACTCTCCAGAAGAGAAATTATGCGAAGAACATTTTATAAAAAATACAACCCGACAAGAAGATGGCCGTTTCTGCGTTCAAATTCCTTTAAAAGGGAACCCTAATTTACTTGGGCAATCGTTTAGGAAAGCCGAACATTGCCTGGTTTCTCTTGAACGTAGACTTAAATCACAGCCAAAACTTAATGATATGTACCGCGATTTCATGTCTGAATACGAGGCCTTAGGACACATGTCACCAAGCAACTACAGCCCTGACTCTCACGATTATTACATACCGCATCACGGGGTGCTACGAGAAAGTAGTTCTACCACAAAATTAAGAGTAGTGTTCAACGCCAGTAGCCCCACCACGTCAAGGATGTCATCAAACGACATTCAAATGGTGGGCCCCACTGTACAAGACAACTTGATCTCTTTACTTTTGCGTTTCAGAATGTATACATACGTTCTGACTGCAGACGTGGAGAAAATGTATCGTTGCGTAATGGTAAACAAAAATGATAGGTATTTACAAAAAATACTGTGGCGAAAAAACCCCAACGATGAGAGTCCGACTGTGTATGAATTAAATACGGTGACTTATGGTACGGCCAGCGCACCATTTCTTGCTACGAGAGTTTTAAAACAAATAGGTGTCGAGTGCAATGATAAAAGGATGTCTGACGTCATCATGAAAGATTTTTACGTGGACGATCTTGTTACCGGCACTTTTACTAAAGCTGAAGCCCTTGAAATACGCAAAGGGGTCACTCAGGAGCTTGCGTCTGCCGGAATGAATTTGCGTAAATGGAAGTCTAATGACCCCCAATTAGCGTCAGATATGCCATCAACAAGAGTCAATTTGGATATCAGTAGTGCTGCGAACTCAAGCAAAATTTTAGGTCTTGCATGGGACACAAATAAAGATAATTTTCAGTTCCCTATTAAAGAGTTCATCAGCAATAAAAATACCAAGCGTGATATACTGTCTACGATATCCCAAATATTTGACCCTCTCGGTTTATTAGCACCTTGCGTCATCAACATGAAAATGCTTTTACAAAAGCTGTGGCTGGAAAAACTTGATTGGGATCAACAGATACCACCAACAATTAGTAAAGAATGGGCTGACATCTTAACGAGTTTGGCAACCCTAAATGATTTAAATGTACCTAGAATGGTAACGTGTAATGGTTATCGTAGGTTTGACTTACACATATTTGCCGATGCCTCTGAACGAGCATACGGGGCCTGTGCATATGTTCGCACATTTAATGAGAGCGGCGAAGTTTGGGTACGACTACTCTTTGCTAAAAGTCGTGTAGCTCCATTAAAACCGACCACGATACCTAGGCTCGAACTATGTGCTGCACTCGTTGCCGCTCGTATCTATGAAATGATAACCAATTCACTTCGTGGTATTGTTGTCGGTCAAGTCACTTTCTGGACCGACTCAATGATCGTTTTAGGCTGGCTAAAGATGCTCCCTATAAAACTTCAGCCATTTGTTCGCAACCGTGTAGCAGAAATTTTGGACAAGACTGGCAGTCACAATTGGAGACATGTGCCAACTCATAGTAATCCTGCTGATCTCATTTCTCGCGGAGTAGACGTGAAATTGATTACTTCTATCAAACTGTGGTGGACAGGTCCATCATTTTTGATTCAAAATGAATCAGAATGGCCTGCCATCTCGAAAAATAGTTGCACGCTACCTGAGTTGAAATCTGAAGTATCACTTTATGTGAATAAATCGCAAACACTTCAGACAAATGTCATTATAGATTTCAACCGCTTCTCGAACTATACAAGATTGATTCGAACAGTAGCCTATATACAAAAATTCATCAATTTGTGTAAAAAGCAAATCATAAATAAATTAATTGTAACTAAAGATGAATTAAATAGATCCTTAAAACTAATAATAAAAATCTCTCAACAAGAATCCTTTCCTGAGTACGAATTATTAATAAATCAAAAACAGCTGCCTAAAGGTAGTAGCTTACTAAAACTTAATGTATTTTTAGATAAAGACAACTTAATTCGTGTGGGAGGGCGTTTAGAGAATTCAACATTTACATATGATAAAAAACATCCTATAGTATTACAGTCCAATCATCGATTTACAAAATTACTGTTTAATTATGAACACAAAAAACAAATGCATGCCGGTCCTCAATTACTGTTAGCCACAATAAGAAATATGTACTGGCCTATTGGTGGCCGCAACTTAGCAAAAACTTGTTATCATGCGTGCGTAGTGTGTCACCGTATGAAAGGTCAAGTAGTGGCACCGTTAATGGGAAATTTACCGCAGCAGCGACTTGAATCAGGAGGTCATCCCTTTGAAAGCGTGGGCGTGGATTACGCTGGTCCTATTCTGTCCGCGAATCGTCAAGGTCGAGGTTGTAGACTGGTAAAGGTCTACATCGCTATATTCATATGCTTCGCCACAAAGGCAGTCCATATTGAATTGGTGGGTGATTTAACAAGTAGCTGTTATTTACAAGCATTGCGTAGGTTCATGTCGCGGAGAGGAAAACCGGTGGATATCTTCTCAGATAATGGCACCTCATTCGTGGGAGCTTATAATGAGCTTTCTAAATTCTTGAAGGAAAACTGTAACTTGCTTGCGGAAGCTGGAGCCAGTGAAGGCACAGAATTTCACTTCATTCCTTCTTACTCCCCTCATTTTGGTGGTCTCTGGGAAGCCGGCGTAAAGTCTATAAAATATCATTTACAACGAGTACTGGGTAATTGTAAACTTACATATGAAGAGCTTTATAGCACGTTGGTCCAGATTGAAGCAATCTTGAACTCGCGACCCATCACTCCCTTATCATCGGATCCCGACGACATGTATCCACTGACTCCCGGACACTTTCTGATCGGACGTCCAATCACCAGTTTGCCGACACGAGATCTCACAGGCCACTCTTACGATCACTTGGCACGATATGAAAGGATTGAACACTTGCGCCAACAGTTTTGGTCCAGATGGTCGTCAGAGTACGTGTCAGAATTGCAGCAAAGGACAAAATGGAAGACTTCAAACTACCCTCTCAAACTAAATGCCTTAGTTTTAATAAAGGAGGACAATCTTCCACCCTTGAAGTGGCGACTGGGGCGTATAACAGCCATTCATCCTGGAGCCGACGGAGTTTGCAGAGTAGCAGACATTAAGACTACAGGAGGTGTTGTGAGAAGATCTTTCAGCAAAATTTGTCCGTTACCTCTCGATGACGTTTCTGTTGAAAGCGCGTCTTTCAACGTCGGGGGGCATGTTCAGAAATGAAGCCTATATATAAGTCCTAGTTAATTTAAGTTATTGTTAAATGTTAGTACATACATTAAAATTACCGACGCCTGTGTAAACGTGTTTACAATTACTGCGAATGTTGCTCTGTAACAAGTGACAGGCGTTCTTGAATGCTCTTTCTCAATAGATAAATCTAATACGTGTGCAAAGGAGTGTTTTCTTTCTTCTGCCCAAATCTTCAAAAATAAATTAGCTCAATTCACAACAGTAGTCGTGACGTTGTTTTCAATGAAACAATCTTTCCAGGTGTCAAGAGCAAGCTGTCCGTGGAGATATTCTTTCCGACAAGTGACGACGGTGTCATTGATGACGAGAGTCAAGTGGAAGATGAGCCTGAGGTTGAGCTTGAGGCGGAGAATGCGGAGTTACCGTTCCCACAGAATGTAAATATTCAGGTTGAGGCGGAGAGGCCGGCAGCGCCTGAAGTTTGGTTCGAGGCGAACGGGCAGGTACCGAGTTCATCTACTGATACAGGCGGTAGACCACGGTAGTCATATGCAGATGGACCTGCCTTTAATTTACGGCCTAGAATACCGAGGACAATGTCTGCACTCGAGATAGAGTTGTATGAGCCGACCCGAATGGCCGAGTCGGCAGTGACCCTGCCTACGAAGCCAAGTGTCCCGGGTTCGAGTCCCGGTGGGGGCATATATTTGTTTGATGAGAACGGATGTTTGTACCCTAGTCATGGTTGTTTATCTATCTAAGTATACTATTTATCTATATAAGTATGTGTATCGTTGTCTAGTACCCAAGATACAGGGAATCCTAGTTTGGGGCTAGATCAATGTGTGTAAATAGTGTCCAAGGGATTATTTATTTATTTTATAACTGTCAAGGAGGCTTTGCAATCGAGCGATAGCAAGCTATGGCGGCAAGCTATGCAAGACGAGATTGACTAATTCAATAAGCATGAAGCTTGGGAGCTCGTTGACAGACCGGCGGATAAGAACATTATCAAGAATCGGTGGCTGTTTAAAATTAAATGCGACGTGAATGGAAAAATAGCGTGTTACAGAGCGCGATTAGTTGCGAAGGGGTTTACCCAAAAGTTCGGAATTGACTACTTGGATACGAACTCTCCAGTTGTTCGGCATAGTTTGTTGAGAATGTTGCTGTCTCTTGCGGTGGAGCTAGATCTGAAGATTGATCACCTTGACGTCAAAACTGCCTTCGTGAATGGTAACTTGAGCGAGGAGATTTATATGTCACAGCCGGAAGGATTCATAAGACAAGGCGATGAGCATAAAGTCTACAGACTCAAGAAAGCCGTGTACGGTTTAAAGCAGGCGTCTCGTGCCTGGTACGATAAGGTAAAGCAAGTTTTACTCAAAGAGAAGTTCACGCAGAGTAAGCATGAGAGCTGCATCTTCAGTCGTCGAGTGGTTAAGCGAACCATTATTATCGCACTATATGTAGATGATTTTTTCGTTTTCTACGATTGTGACGAGCTTGCTAAAAAGCTGAAAACGTCATTGAAGTCTCACTTTACTATTAAGGAGTTAGGTGAGGTTAAACATATGCTAGGCATTAAAGTAGATCGTACTAGTAGTGAGTTGAAGCTGAGTCAGAAAAACTATATTGAAAAGTTGCTTGAACGTTTCGGTATGAGCGACTGTAAAGGCGCTAAGACGCCCTTGGACGTAGGTCTAGTTTTCTGATAGCACTAACCACGATAGTAGATTACCATATCAGGAATTGATAGGATCTTTAATGTACTTGTCTGTGACATCTAGACCTGACATTTCATTTGCTGTAAGTTTTCTTAGTCAGTATAATACCCGCTACACAGCGGAACATTTTGCTGCGGCCAAACGTGTGTTGCGTTATTTGGAAAGCACAATGAATTTGGGTCTAGTGTACAGGAAAAATGTTAAGCATGATAAGTTTCGTGTTTATGGTTTTACCGATGCTGATTGGGCTAACGGAGCCGATCGTAAATCATACACGGGATATATCTATAAACTAGGTAGGAATGTAATTTCCTGGGGTTGTTACAAACAATCTTGTATCGCACTTTCGTCTACCGAGGCGGAGTACAAAGCTTTGTCTGAAGCGGCCAAAGAGGCGGTATACGCCCGTGCGGTTCTTACTGAATTAACAGGTCAGAGCAACACTGTAACCCTGTATAGTGATAATCGAAGCTTGCCACTAATCCGGTTTTTCATAAACGGTCTAAGCACTTAGACATTAGGTATCACTATATTCGTGAGGCTGTTGACAATGAAGTCATTAAGTTGTCATATATGCCTACAGAACAGATGACTGCTGATGTGCTCACGAAGGCACTGCCTACTTGTAAGCACCAGCCGTTTGTTCAAGATATGCTGGAAGTCGTCCAAGATTAAGAGGGCGTGTTGGAGGTTTCATTGTAGCCTCCTTGCTTTAATCCTGGCCAACTTCGTAGTGTTATGACTTGACTGTCATTGTGACTCGGGTGAATGTCGTATTCTTCATCCTATGTGCTGAATAAACTCTGGGTTATATTTTTACAAATATATGGTTTAATTATCAAATACATTAGTTTCCTTTGAAGGAAATTTGCTATCTCCATTATTGAGAGTACTTTTCTGTACTTTAAAACTTTACTTTTGAGTTCAAAATTCCACTCTGTATACATACAACATCATTTCTTAAAAATCCTATATGTACATAATTTCTAGTAAACTGCTATTAATAATCTCAATAGAAGTTTATTAGAAATTATATAGTAGGTACATAAATCTAGTAATGAAGTAACAAAGTAAAAAAATATTATTAGCATTTTTTGTGTGAGTGCACTGCACGAGCGCTCGTTAGGATGATCCACCACCGGTTTTTTGCCTTATTTAGCCAGTTATTCAATATTCCATTTTGCGTGACTGGGGCCTAGCCCAAAGCCAGCTATGGAAATATGAAGGATGTTTACAATCACTTGAATATAATTTTGTAAAGTAAAGGTTTAGAAAGAGTCTAACTGTAGCAAATTCAAAAAATAATTCATAGACCAGACAGATATGTCGCTCCATACGTTTTGAGCAGTGGCCTTGAATGGGCAGTAGTCACTTTTCAATACCTGTACATCTGCTCATTAACTCCCGCCTATGTCGCCCAGCACTCTTAATTTGTGGCGCGAGGTATATCAATGTAAGTGAACTTTAAAGAGATAAGCTGGCCTTTGTACAAGCAATATAAAATTACATCAGCATGCCTGGGCCATGCCTTCGCCTTACAATGCTTTATATATATTATGCACATTATGCAAATCAATAATATTCCAAAGGGTTGGGGTGTAGATAAGGGGGCGCCGAGGGAAAAATATTTCGATTTTTTTACAAGGTGTTGGTTCTGCTCCCTTATAGACACTGACCTTCCAAAGTATTATGAATGTACTTGTCCTTGAGTGAGAGCGCTGACCGATTCCAAAACTAGCAAAATGAATGCAGCCTGCCAGTGCTATTCTACTTATAGGAAAATAATTAAGGGACTTACCCATTGGTGCATAGTTCTCAAAATTCTTAGGATAGAGTTTGGGGCATCTATTGTTCTCATATTTATCGCCCCAAGCCTTATATTGTGAGAAACAAATGTCAATATTTATGAATATTATGAACAGAAATATACATTGGCATACGCTTTTTATAACGTTCATCATGCAAGATTGAAATGTAAAGAAATAAAAAGATTCTATTCAGCTCAAGTCAACATTAGCGAATCCAATGGGAACTTCAATCGATGGTCGAAAAACACATTTATCGCAATCTGATGAACGGAAGCACTTTAATTATAAATCCTCCACGCGAAATACGCGTAGGTGTGAATTTATTGATAACATTCATATAAACAATCCATCAACTTGCTTTGCCTGAAATTAAATTGATTTGTTGACCGACTAATCGACGTGACGTGACATTCACAACTTTTGACAGTGACAGCTGATAAATACTCAGGAACAATATTATTGCCAATATATTATTATTCTGGATTCTGCCGCAATTGTGGTGTCCGTTATGGTAAAACCGGTAAATTCACGGTTCGTTTTTATGCCCTGAGATATAAAAATATACCTATTATTAAATAAACCTATAAATAATCAAATTCGAATTATAGTTACAGCTTCTGATGAAATTCATTCCTGAACAATTCCTTCTCTAGAGGTAAAAATCGATGTAAATCCTGGACGATTAAATCAAACTAATTTTATTTTAAATCGTCCTGGAATCTATTTTGGCCAATCCTCCAATTTTCCGGCCTGACATTGCCACATGCATTCTTCAGTGATGTCAGCCTTTTATTTGCCTTAAAAGGCGGTGTTGTGTTATGTCTAGCTGCGTAACCTTTAACAAAGAAATAAAATATAACACACCAGATGGTTCGTTGGAAAAGATGGCTTATTACTGAGATAAGCTAGTTTTTGTACATGATTTTGCTATCAAAAGTTATCTGAATATTGGATATTTTGTGTGAGTACAATAAAGAAATTAGAAATATAAATTTAATTGAGTTTTTATTTAGCAAACAATAGATGTGCGAGCGATAGGGTTAAAAAACATAGAAACATATTTAGTTTACCTTTGACTTAGCCCAGATCAGCTCTATTGGGTTATACTGGGGTTGGTTTTCCAACACGAACTCATTCGTATGAAGTTGAGGGGGGGAGGGGAGGGAGGGGGGGAGTAAGTAACCCCCCTCTAAAATATCCAGTCTAGGAAATGTATGGTTTTTTTGTTATGAATTTTCAAAAATCCATTTTGAGGTTATTTTTTACTATAGGATTTTTACAAAAAGTCATTGTTTGTAGTATTGATGTTCGAAATCGCCTTAGCTCCGGCTACTAGGGCTCATAAAAAAGGCAAGTATTTAATTGCACATCAAAAATACTGATTTTGTCATGTTTTATTCATAAACCTACAAGTTAGGATAGGATACTATTAGGTACTTTTTTGTGCTATTTAGCAAAATACTGCGGTAGCTTAGGTGAAGGGTAAAGGGGGTGAGCGAAGCGAAGCCCCCTTTATCCTTCGTATTAGGTTGAACATGTAAGAACAACAAAAATACTTAAAACATAATAAGTGTTCGCTGATCCTTTTTTGCTGTGAAAATCAGTATTTTTGATGTGCAATTAAATACATGCCTTTTTTATGAGCCCTGGCAGTACATGGTGGTAGGCGAATTACAGTATGGCCCTTTTGTTTTGCGATTTCGTCCAAGATATGTGTTGGAGTACGGCGCCAATCAATTGTAGCAATTCAGTTTTTAGCGTCCTCTCGTTGGCCTCTACACCTTGACTTTGCAGCCACGAAACTAAATTAAATTTCCGGTTGTTCGACAAATTCCAAATTAGAAATGTCCGTAGTACTGTAGAATATACTAAGCAATCGTAATTTTTTGCCACTTCTCTACATTGGACCACTGTGGGAGAAGTAGGGCGTAGAAACCCCCACAGATTGATTTTTAGATCTCTTTTAAAAATTGCTTGTGCCTAACTAATACAAATATTACAACATAATTTAATAAGCAGGAATAAATAATTACAAAATTATGCAAGGTCTGTGTTGAGCCAGATTAACTCCATATAGTCCCGTCATTTAAGTAATCTTGAACATTGTGTAGTGTACTTAATACCTACTCTTAGCTATAATAATTATTAAATAAGTTTTATTGATTAAATATAAAATTATTGTTAACTTAATATAAAACATAAAACTAAACTAAATTCTAAAAACTTATTATTATATAAACAAATCTATAATAAGGTATTTACAACGTGCACTCAAATATGTAACATTAATACTAGCTGAATAACTAAACTTAATATTTATTTTAACATTTTGTACAAGCGGACAAGCACACCTATTTTCATATTAGATGCGGCTATGCGAGAATCCCGTTACCTGCGTGGACGACGGCGGCGGCCGATGGCGGGCCCGGCGCCCGCGCCAGTACTCATAACGCCTCGCCGCTGTGCGCACGTCGCTCGATGTAAATTATCGTACTCGCTCCCGCTATACGCTTGCGCTCATATTATCATTTAATTATTGTGCTTTGTGCTTGTACTGCTTGAGACTTTCTCCTCTGTGCTTTCGGGTATTCTATAGCAAAATTATAAACTTTCTCCTTCTATCTTTGTACCCTGTTCGTGCAAATTAAAAGTGATTATTGGAACATTCGGACGTATAATTTCTGTCTAAGCCCGAGTTGCGACCAACCTACCACAGTGGTGACCCCGAGAAAGAACACATCATGCCAGACAACGAGCCCGAAATAAGCAGAGTTGGAGTTTACCCCGATAAACCAGCGCTGTGGTTTATGCAGCTAGAGAGTCAATTTGTGTTGGCCAATATAATAACGGATACCACTAAATTTCACTACGCTTTGGCCCAGTTAGATTCTGCCACGGCATCAATCGTGGAGGATATTATTACTTCACCAGCAGCGGCAGATAAGTACCAACAATTAAAAACAGAGCTCGTCAAGCGGTTGTCAGTTTCACGGGAAAAGAAGATCCACCAGTTCCTTACCAACGAAGAGTTGGGAGATAGGAAGCCGACGCAGTTCCTGCGGCATTTGAAGAGTCTGGCTGGCGCGGGCGTGCCTGAAGACTTCATGCGTTCCATATGGACCAGTAGGCTATCCACTAGTACGCAGACCATCATCGCATCCCAATCTAGGCTACCGTTGGACGAAGTAGCCGAGCTGGCCGACCGCATCCACGAAGTCGTCCCACACCAACCACAAATAGCATCAGCATCGATGGCAGCAGCAACACGTCATCATCAGCACCACATTCCCTGAGCCAGGAGGTAGCGGCGTTATCCCAGCAGATGCAGACATTAATGCTAAAGGTGGATAGAATGTCGCGCGAGCAAGGGCGATCCAAGACACCTCGTAGACAAAATTGACGTGGACGCTCATCATCAGCACGAAGGTCGAACTCCAATAATAGAAAGTTTCCAACGTGCTGGTAAAACAAACCATAAGTTCGGGGACAAGGCTACTCGGTGCGTGCAGCACTGTGATTTCGCGGGAAACAGCCGGGGCAATCTGTAATGGCGGCCAACGACTGCCCGAGCACAGGTCGCCTTATTATAACAGAACAGCTTTCAAAAACACAGTTTTTAGTGGACACCGGTAGTGACCTTTGTGTGTTTCCTCGTTCACAATTAAAAACACGATGTGTAAAAACAGATTAGTTTTAAGCGTTTTAAGTTTTATTTTAAACCTAGGCTTGCGCCGTGACTTTGCTTGGCAATTTATTGTTGCAGATGTGACGAGCGCGATAATAGGTGTGGATTTTTTATCGCGTTATGGTCTCGTCGTCGACGTGAGGAATCAAAGCCTCATCGACGGCACGACATCGCTTGCGACCCCGGCGTTGCTTGCGCGAAAATCGGTGGACGTCACTTCGGTAAGGGTAATGTCTGGTGATTCTACATATCACACCATACTAGGACACTATCCTGAAATAACACGCCCACGTGGTACACACCACACTCCTACACATAGTACGGTACACCACATACGTACTACACCTGGGCCACCTGTATCGAGTATACCTCGTCGCCTAGCGCCGGACAAATTGAAGATAGCCAAGGCAGAGTTTGACGCTATGTTGAAGAGCGGCACCTGCCGGCCATCCGAGTCCCCTTGGTCTTCTCCACTCCACCTGGCCCCGAAGAAGAATGATGGATGGCGTCCGTGTGGTGATTATCACACACACACACACATCTAGGACTTTGCACAAAGCCTTTCCGGTTGCTCAATTTTTTCGACATTGACCTGGTCAAGGCGTACAACCAGATTCCCCTAAAACCAGACGACATCGCGAAGACCGCCATTACGACGCCCTTCGGCCTTTACGAATTCCCTTACATGACGTTCGGACTTCGTAATGCCGGTCAAACGTTTCAGCGCATCGTCGACGAGATTGTCAGGGGTCTAGACTTTGTATATGCTTACCTCGACGATTTTTTAGTATTTTCACAGGATCGGGAGACACATGAGCAACACCTACATCAGCTGTTTCGCAGGTTCAAAGATTTCGGCATTGTGGTGAACGCAGCAAAGTGTGTCTTCGGCGTACCTGAGGTTACTTTCCTCGGGTACCGTATTACAGCCGAAGGAACCACACCACTGCCTTCCAAGGTCGAGGCTATACAGAGCTTCCCTACGCCAAAGACAGTGCAAGAGTTGCGACGTTTTCTGGGGATGATCAATTTTTACCGCAGGTTCCTTCCAGGCGCGGCTAAGCATCAGGCACCCCTAAAAGCCCTGCTGGTAGGATCAGTAAAAGGTTCCCATCCCGTTTATTTTTCTACGCAGGATGCGGATGCGTTTCAGGCCTGTAAGGAGAGTCTTTGCCAGGCCACTATGATGGCCCACCCAGACTGCCACACGAAGCTCCCTTTGGTGACAGACGCGTCCGCATTGCCATCGGGGCAGTACTCCAGCAGTTGAGGCAGAACGAGTGGCAGCCATTGGCATTCTTCTCACGAAAGCTGAGTCTAGCGCAGGTAAAATATTCACCCTATCATCGCGAACTTCTAGCGATTTACGAGAGTGTGAATTATTTCCGGCATATGGTCGAGGCTCGTGACTTTACGATCTACACCAATCACAAGCCACTGACTTTTGCCTTCCACTCTCGTAAAGAGAAATGCTCCCCACGACAGTTTAGGCATCTAGACCTGATAGCCCAGTTTACAACTGATATCAGGCACATATCAGGTAAAGATAACATCGTGGCGGATGCACTTTCTTGCATAGAGGAGATCTCACAACCAGTGACTGCTGAGAGAATTGCTTCTGCACAACAGGCTGACCAGGAACTACAACACCTACGAGAAGCAGGATCGTCACTGCGGCTGGACGAGGTAAAAATCCCCGGTTCGCAAAATTACCTATACTGCGACGTGAGCGGCACTACCGAGAGGCCGTATGTACCTCAGGAGCTACGCAAGGCAGTGTTCGACAGTCTTCACTCCTTAAGCCACCCCAGCACCAATGCCACCGCCAGATTGGTTGCGGAGCGTTACGTTTGGCCAGGGGTCAAGAAAGACTGCCGCGAGTGGGTTCGTACCTGCCTAGCTTGCCAACGCTCTAAGGTAACTCGCCATGTCTTTGCCCCATTAGGTAACTTTAAACTACCTAGGGCCAGACTTTCATTTGTTCACATAGACCTGATAGGCCCCTTACCATTGTGCCAAGGGTTCCGATATTGCCTCACAGCCGTCGACAGGTTCACGCGATGGCCAGAAGCAATACCGTTGGCAGACATGACGGCCGAGACGGTGGCACGGGCATTGCTGAGCGGCTGGATATCCCGATTTGGTTGTCCAACTGACATAGTGACGGATAGAAGACGTCAGTTTGAGTCGGCCCTATTCCAGCATTTATCGGCCATCGCCGGGTTCCAACACCGTAGGACGACAGCGTACCATCCAGCCTATAACGGCCTCGTGGAGAGATTCCACAGGCAACTTAAGGCTGCCATAACTTGCCACGGGGGTAGCATCTGGGTGGAAACACTTCCAATCGTTTTGCTGGGAGTACGTAGCACCTACAAAGAAGACATTCAGGCTTCCACGGCTGAACTTCTTTATGGTCAACCTTTGCGGCTCCCGAGAGATTTTTTCAACCCTCAGATAGTCGAGACCATTGACGTGACGGATTACATGTCACGCCTGCGAGGTTTTGTGAGGGACTTATGCCGATCACCAGCCGCACGGCACAGTGGTAAGCGTACCACGTTCGTCTTCAAAGACCTATCTTCTTCAGCCTACGTTTTTCCCCGGGACGACACTATAGGAGGATCTCTAAAACCTGCGTACACCGGACCTTACGAGGTTATTGCCAGAGGTGATAAAGGTCTTCAAAATAATTTTAAACGGAAAACTCGTTTCAGTATCGATAGACCGCCTTAAGGCCTTTATACTGCGTGACCCAGACACCCCACATCACACATCACCAAACAACACAAATTTCCATCACTCGAAGCCACCCAAGGATCACCAGGCATTACCATGTTCATTTTCCCGACTATTATCGCCCTTGACGGTCTCTGGGGAGGGGTGATGTAGTGTACTTAATACCTACTCTTAGCTATAATAATTATTAAATAAGTTTTATTGATTAAATATAAAATTATTGTCAACTTAATATAATAATAATAATAATAAATAAATATTTGACACCTTTTACACACATTGATCTAGCCCCAAACTAGGATTCCCTGTATCTTGGGTACTAGACAACGATACACATACTTATATAGATAAATATTATACTTAGATAGATAAACAACCATGACTAGGGTACAAACGTCCGCTCTCATCAAACAAATATTTGCCCCCACCGGGACTCGAACCCGGGACCCTTGGCTTCGTAGGCAGCGTCACTGCCGACTCGGCCATTCGGGTCGTCTATAACATAAAAATAAAACATAAATATAAAACATAAAACTAAACTTAATTCTAAAAACTTATTATTATATAAACAAATCTATAATTAGTTATTTACAACGTGCACTCAAATATGTAACATTAGTACTAGCTGAATAACTAAACTTAATATTAAAATTAAAATTTTGTACAAGCGGACAAGCAAACCTATTTTCATATTAGATGCGGCGATGCGAGAATCCCGTTATCTGCGTGGACGACGGCGGCGGCCGATGGCGGGCCCGGCGCCCACGCCAGTACTCATAACGCCTCGCCGCTGTGCGCATGTCGCTCGATGTAAATTATCGTACTCGCTCCAGCTATACGCTTGCGCTCATATTATCATTTAATTATTGTGCTTTGTGCTTGTACTGCTTGAGACTTTCTCCTCTGTGCTTTCGGGTATTCTATAGCAAAATTATAAACTTTCTCCTTCTATCTTTGTACCGTGTTCGTGCAAATTAAAAGTGATTGTTGGAACATTCGGACGTATAATTTCTGTCTAAGCCCGAGTTGCGACCATACCACAATTGTAATATCCCTTTTTAGACAAAGTCGCTTTAACATGGTCTTAAATTGCTCAAATGGCAATTTCAATCTCCAGAGGTATCTCGTTGTAGTAGAAAATGCATTGACCCTTCAAAGAATTGCTAACCTTCGCGAGTCTAAACCGGGGCGCAAGTAGTCTGTGATTATTTCTTAGGTTAATATTACAGCTATCGCTAAGTTTAGAAAATGTTACATACATTATATTTTCGAAAATAAATTGACTAGCTACAGTTAGTATGTCAATTTCTTTAAAAAGCTCTCTTAAGGAGTCTGTGCGTTTTAAATTATAAATTGCTCGAATAGCTCTTTTCTGCAAAATAAAAATTGTTTGAATATCCGCTGCTTTCCTCCAAAACAAGATGCCATAGGACATGACACTATGAAAGTAACTAAAATATAGTAGCCAAGATGTAGCCACATCCTTGTTTTGTCTAATGTTCCTAACAGCGTAAGCCGAAGAACTTAATTTACTAGCTAATTTATCTACGTATATATACACTGCATTTTGCTATCAATGGTTATTCCAAGAAACTTCGTGTCATTTACTAATTCTAACGTGCTGCTGTCTAGCACTAAACTGGTCTCAACTTGCCTGACATTTGTAAGTGAGAATTTGATACATTTGATTTTGCTAGCATTTAACCTCTGAGAATCCGGGCCACCCCGGCGCGAAACAGCTAGGATCCGCGGCATATTTTGAGCCCACCCGCGCGTGGCACTTGACTGACGTATCAAGTGATTCTGTTGGAATGGTAACTCTTAGAACTATACGAATTGTAGATCTGAGTAGCTAATGAAACCCTCTCTCAGTTTATGCGAAAAAATGTCACTGTGACCTTAGTTTATTTTTGTACCGACATGAGAATCACCGACTTCTATGAAAATGTTCCCTCTCGACACAAATCTAGCCGACGTGAGAAAAACATCAACAAATATACATGTTGTTTGATACCTACGTAATCTACACAAGATAACCTTTTCAAAACAATAAAAACATTAGTATGTTCTTATAGAAACAATTCAATATTCACCATAAAAGCTCAAAAAAGATCAGTCAAAAATCGAGCGAGATAAAGTGATTTTGTTTTTTCCAGTCTGAATATTTTTTTCAACGAAAGACCACAGACAAATATGTTCATGGTAGAGTTTGACTAATGCCGCATTTACACTTGCCAAGCATACCAACATTATGCACTAAAATTGTACCAAAATACCGGTTTGTAAACACAGCGTCACCCGCGCATCAATAGCTGCGCATGGTAACCAACGGTATTTTGACTTTGCAGCTATTGATGCGTTTGGATACTGAGAGTTTAACAATAAATTATTAACTGTGAACCAATTCAAGGTTTTAACAAGGTTAAAACAATACTGCCAATCTACATATATATCAAATCAAAATCTTCTTTTTGTCTTTCAATTTTGAAGACCAGTGAAGTGTCATCAGCAAACAGCACTATGTCAGTCAACTTCTCCACCATGAAAGGCAGATCGTTAATATATACCAGGAATAAGAAAGGGCCTAATATGGAACCTTCTGGAACACCAATATTTACTCCCGTCCATCAGATTTAACGCCGTTGACTTCTGCCTGTTGCATTCTATTGCTTAGGTTTGATCTTAGTAGATCCAACGCTTTATTTCTAACCCCGTAATAAATTTAAGTTCATTAGTAGCGCATCATGATCAACACAATCAAATGCCTTCGACAGATCGCAATAAACACCGATAGCATCCTGTGCGGCTTCCCATGCAGAATAAACATGAGATATAAGGGTAATACCTGCATCCGTAGTCGATTTACCACTAGTGAAACCGTATTGCTTGGCGTGGAGTTGTTTTGTACGGTTGAAGTGTGAGAGCATTTGATTGAGTATTTTTTTTCAAAAAGTTCTTAGTGCTGGAAGAACAGATATTGACGTATTGACGTATTGACGTATTGACGTATTGACGTATTGACGTATTGACGTATTGACGTATTGACGTATTGACGTATTGACGTATTGACGTATTGACTTTAATCTTGAATCAGTTTCAGTTGTATCAGTTTATTGTGTTTCACGAGGTCTGGGAAAACTCCATCGTCAACAGATTTATTAAATATATGAGCTAGGTGTGGGGCAACAACTAGTATTATTGAACCAATGACTTTGACTGATATACCCCACAGGTCTTCAGTATTTTTTAAGTTAAGTAATCTATAGTCGAACTCAGAGCTGCAACATCTGAGCTGCTACAACTACAACGCCAGAACGCGGAATTGGTAGGCATTCTAATTGAGGACGAGGAGGATGACACCAGCAAGAAGGATGAGCCCACATCACAAACTCTGGTCTTGACCCCCCTCAACGTGAGTGTTGCAACGCCCACTGCTGTCCCGACCAAGAAACAGCGTCGCCGTCGTCGTCGAGGAGGCACCTCACAGCTCATCAGCGCGAGCGCCGCGCCGTTAAGTGACGCGCGTGTCGCGCTGCCTGCTGAGTCGTGTATCATGCTGCACGCTGCCGCGACGGCCGCGCCGCTCGCCGTTACACGCGTTGCACCGCTCGCTACCGCGACTGCCGCGCCGCCCGCTGGCATGTGCATCGCACCGCACTCCAACACGAGTGTCCCGCCACTCACCTCAAATCGTGCTCCGAGAAGAACAATAGCAAACAAAAGAACTGTAGTTTATTCAGATAAGATAGGTGTAGATTTTGGTATGTTTTTGCATTATGGCCTTAAGCAACAAGTGACAAATAATTGTTGTCCTAATAGTTCCTTTGAGGATATTATAAAAAAGGTAGCTGTAGGGAATTTTGATGAAAATACTACCATTGTTATTATGGTAGGAAACCACTCAAACATTAGTCGGAGTGCATTAGATACCGGTATAGAGGTACTGCTCAATTTATATAATAAGACGAAGTGCAGGTTTATTCTATGTAACTTTCCTTATTGTTCTAATTTATCGGGGAAACAAAATAAAAGTGTACTTAGAATGAACATGCATCTATACAATATAACGTGTCATCATAGTGATGCTATTTTATATTTCGACATGAATAATTTTATTCATAACTTTACTTTGACTCAGGATACTATGTACCTGTCTCATAAAACAAAAAAACGAGTAGCTACATTGTTAGCGTATAATATATGCGACACAGTTGTAAATACTATAACGCAGTCGCCTTCAGTTTTAGTTAGTATTAGTACCAATAGTAGTGTTTTAAACTAGATAGTTCGACAAAATAGGACCCCTCAAAACATAAGAAAATTTTACAAAATAAGCAGGGGTTTTCTGGCAATCAAATGAAAAATACTAGGACAAAGGGTAAGCCCCACTTAAATATTTCCCATCAAAACATGCAGGGGCTACCTGGCAAAGAACTTGTATTAGAATTATTTCTTAATCATTCAGACACCGATGTTATTTGTATTACAGAACACTGGTTAAAGGAAAATATGATGTCTTTTAACATAAATAATTACAAAATTGTCAGTTGTTACAATAGAAAGACTGCCGATAGAGGTGGTTCTTTAATCTTAGTAAAAAATAATATTAAGGTGAAACAACGGAAAGATATTCTTGCACTTACTGTAGAAAGACAAATAGAGGTATCCTGTGTTGAGTTGGATAGCCATTTTATTGTTTGTGTCTACAGACCTCCGAGAGACGAAAAGGGCCATGGCAATTTTGAAATGTTCGAGAAAATTATGGAGGATGCCCTCATTATACTTTGTAATAACAGAAAAAAGTTAATTATTTGTGGCGATTTTAATGTAGATTTGCTTGTAGATACAACATTGAAACAACGATTAATAACTCTGTTCAAATCATTTAATTTATGTCATATATTTCTAGAGCCGACTAGAATTACACTTACCAGCCAAACTTGCTTAGATAACGTATTTTGTGACTGTGCATTCACAAGTAAAAATGTAATTAACTGCTTACCCTCCGATCACAGTGGTCAAACAGTTTCATTTCCAATTGCCAGTAAAAATAGGACTGATCCATCATTTTATAGGCCTATTACATCCCATAGACTAGAGACGTATATGAAAAAGTTAGATATAAATTTGCCAGTACCGGATTTTGATGAACAGAACCCAAACTGTATATAAATGTATATCCCCAGGACATTGTCAAAACGTTTAAATTACTTAACTTAAAAAATACGGAAGACCTGTGGGGTATATCAGTCAAAGTCATTGGTTCAGTAATTCTAGTTATAGCCCCACACTTAGCTTATATATTCAATAAATGTGTTGACGATGGGGCTTTCCCAGACATCATGAAACACAGTAAACTGATACCTCTGTTCAAGTCGGGAGATAAGGGTGATCCTTCAAATTTCAGACCAATATATGTTCTTCCAACACTAAGTAAAATATTTGAAAAGATTATACTCAATCAAATGCTCTCACACTTCAACCGTACAAAACAACTCCATGCCAAACAATACGGTTTCACTAGGGGTAAATCGACTACGGATGCAGGTATTACCCTTATATCTCATATTTATTCTGCATGGGAGGCCGCACAGGATGCTATCGGAGTTTTTTGCGACCTGTCGAAGGCGTTTGATTGTGTTGATCATAATACGCTATTAATTAAATTAAATCATTACGGAGTTAAAAATAAAGCGTTGGATCTACTAAGATCATACCTAAGCAATAGAATTCAAAAGGCAGAAGTTAACGGCGTAAAATCTGATGGATCGGGTGTTAAAATGGGCGTTCCACAGGGTTCCATATTAGGCCCTTTCTTATTCCTGGTATATATTAATGATCTGCCTTTCATGGTGGAGAAATTAACTGACATAGTGTTGTTTGCTGATGATACTTCACTGGTCTTCAAAATTGAAAGACAAAAAGGAGATTTTGATGATGTTAATGGTGTATTGTCTTTAACCTTGAATTGGTTCACAGTTAATAATTTATTGTTAAACGCTGGTAAAACCAGGTGTATCAAATTCTCACCTCCAAATGTCAGGCAAGTTGAGACCAGTTTAGTGTTAGACAACAGCACGTTAGAATTAGTAAATGATACGAAGTTTCTTGGAATAACCATTGATAGCAAATTGCAGTGGGGACCCCACATAGATAAATTGGCTGGTAAATTAAGTTCTGCGGCTTACGCTGTTAGGAACATCAGACAAAGCAGGGATGTGGCTACATCTAGGCTAGTATATTTTAGTTACTTTCATAGTGTGATGTCCTATGGTATCTTGTTGTGGGGGAAAGCAGCGGATATTCAAACTATTTTTATTTTACAGAAAAGAGCTATTCGAGCAATTTATAATTTAAAACGAACATACTCCTTAAGAGAGCTTTTTAAAGAAATTGACATACTAACAGTAGCTAGTCAATTTATTTTCGAAAATATAATGTATGTACGCAAGAACCTTACAAAATTTTTCAAACTTAGCGATAGCTGTAATGTTTACCTAAGAAATAATCACAGACTATATGCGCCCCGTTTTAGACTCGCGAAGGTTAGCAATTCTTTCAAGGGTCAGTGCATTCTCTACTACAATAAGATACCTCTGGAGATTTTGAAATTGCCATTTGAGCAATTTAAAAAGCATGTTAAAGCGACTTTGTCGAAAAAGGGATATTACAATGTTCAAGATTACTTAAATGACAGGACTGTATGGGGTTAATCTGGCTCAACACAGACCTTGCTGTTAATAATTTTGTAATTATTTATTCCAGCTTATTAAATAAAAATAAATCATAATTGTATTAGTTAAGCACAACCTATTTTTAAAAGAGATCTAAAAATAAATCTGTGGGAGTTTCTACGCCCTTCTTCTCCCACAGTGGTCCAATGTAGAGAAGAGGCAAAATATGACGTTTGCTAAGAATATGTAAATATCTACAGTAATAAAGTACTTTTGAGTTTGAGAGTTTGATACGTTTTGACAATATCCTGGGGATATACATGATGAAATTTAAAATCTACGTTACTGATGCTAGTGCTGTTTTTTAACAAAGTCTCTGATTCATATGGAGATGAATTTAGACGCTCTGTTGTGAGTAAAGGTACATCGATGAAGAATGTTTCAAAAGCTCGAGCTATCTCAGCGTTGGATTTAACAACATTATTACCTATCTTTAAGCAGAAATCATTGTCCCTTGGTATAACTTTGGCAGTTTCACGGTTTATTATTTGCCAAACCGTTTTCATACTATTATATGAATTTTGTATTTTTCTATCAATGTGTAAAGTTTTTGCAATTCTGCAAACCAACTTGACAGGTTTGGAATATTTTTTAACATAGTCATGAAATTTTATATCAAAGTTATAGGGTTTTTGTTCATAAAGGTCATAAAAGATAGCTCTACTTTTACGAATTACAAATGTTGCCCAGTCATTAAATAAGGATTTACCGTTGTTGGCACTGACTTTCTTAAATTTAAAAACTGTATCGAGTTCTGTTTGAATAATGTTGAAGAAGTCAGAATAGACTTCTGTTCATCAAAATCCGGTACTGGCAAATTTATATCTAAGTTTTTTATATATGTCTCTAGTCTATGGGATGTAATAGGCCTATAAAATGATGGATCAGTCTTATTTTACTAGCAATTGGGAATGAAACTGTTTGACCACTGTGATAAGCAGTAGCGGAAGGTAAGCAGTTCATTAAATTTTAGCTGGTGAATGCACAGTCAAAAAAAACTTTATCTAAGCGAGTTTGGCTGTAAGAGTAATTCTAGTCGGCTCTAGAAAGACATGACATAAATAAAATTATTTGAATAGGGTTATTAAGCGTTAACGCTTTATCTCTTTTTACGGAGTGGTACGTTGCATTGTCTATCACGACGGCATGTGGTTCTTTTAGATTGTCCAAAAGAAATAAAAACCACTTTTTAAATTTGTCGAAATCTATTTTTCGTGGTATTCGGTAGTCTTCACTGATTTGAACGCCAGTAACTAATTAGGCACAAAGCCAGATGACGTCCGAGCATGTGCAATGATCAATCATCAATCTTTGCCACTTGTCTTCGGGTACTTATGTGGTTGACTGATCTTTGTCGTCAGTCCATGTGCGGGAACACCATCGACTGCCAACTACATTTTACTGTTGACCTATTTGTTCAAATTCATGAAAGAAACTAAAGAGTCAGCAGAAAGAGAGCGAAAAGTAGTTGAAGACCACGTTTAAGTCCTGCAGTCCACAAAAGTAGGAGGCATATCTATTAATCACGAATTGCTATTGACAATGATAGATAGCAATAAAAAAACATACATTTCTGACACTTCGCCTGCTTCCTGCGATATCTGTAGAACAAAACCCTCAGAAATGATTCATCTTTTTTTTTTTTACTGGACTGTTAGAAAAGAAAATAAAGATATATTAATGACTCGTAAGAGGCAAACTCAAGAATTGTTCCAAAAATATTGCAATTTGTAGATTGACATCGTTAAACATGACGCGGGTACCACAAATGAAGGCAACACTGCTAGAAAGTTTTTCGGAGATAGTAAAGTAACTGCACGTATTATAGTCATCAATGATGATTTAATCAAAAGGTTTCATGTTATACTGTAAACAATAGCATGTGGAGAACATGTCGATGTTGCTTAATTTTCTCAGTTTTGCCGAGAAACAGCAGGCTTGTTTGTAAATTTACACCGTGGTATAATATGGCTGCCAGCGTCCATGAGATACCTATAAAAGGATCAGACACAATTGAACATTTTGGGTTAATGGCCATCAAAAAACATTCTAAAGAAACTTCAGAAGCGAGAAACAAAGAGTTTAAAAAATAATGAGAAGGACATTCCGGAAAATTAAGCAGGTATGCGTCAAATGAGAACATACTACATAATCTCCTTTAGTCTTCCGACCGTGTGGAACATATATTTGGTGTTACATTTAAAAACCCGTATATTTAGCCTACAAAAAACCAGCTTGAGCACTTTTAAGACTTGGCACTCATAGAGCAAATTAGATATCGCTCCATACATCATTTTTATTAAAAAAAAAACCTCGCTAATTATACCGTTTTCATCAAAAATGCTCTGAGAACATATGATTGCCTTAATTGGAACTATGGATTGCCATAAATAAAATAATTATATTTAACAAAGACCCGTGAGTACGCAATTTTGAAATCCTTCCACTGTGCTGTGCGCCCCGCCGCCGCCGCCGCCGCCGTCCCCCCCTTGCGGACATAGACAGATAGATAGCTGTACTAAAAAAATTGGGTTGCGTTCCGTGAATACCGAAAATGATGAGTGAAACTTGATTTTGTTTTAAATTTCTTTGTGACATTATGCAACTTGACAATATAAGTTAAGTTTCTATAATAATTACTTACATCATGAATAGTATAGTTTTTAACACAAAATAAACAGGTGGAAAATACGTCGTTTCCGCCCTAAAAAATATGAAATTTAATCGCATATATTTTGAAGTAGATAAAGATTTTTAGAAAAAATTTAGAAACAGGAACCTAGGTAAATACTGTTGTAATACGAATAACAGCATATAAACGTTTAACTATTCTCGAATTTAATTTTTTATTGTTCGCCGACTTCTTAAGTAATATGTTGTGTTTATTTAATCAATTATGTATGTTTAGTGTTAAGGTATGTAAAGATATGGGTTTTTATAACCTGAAATAAATATTATTACATGCTTTCTAAAGCAGTATAACGGCCAAGTGGCTCGTCAATTCTATTATATTCGTCACTTCAATAAAAAAAGTTCCATTCCTTTTTATATGCTCGTCATTATAGCGTTTGGCTTGTTGTACTTAATATGGCCCCAAAGCTATCTAAAGTAAATGGTTGAAGTCCAATCGGGAAATAGTTCTAAACACACACAAATATTTGGGATGTCCTGTCTTAATTGGACCTCATTGTCAAATTCATTGTTTGATGATCATCAAACTTTTACCAGGTCTTCGATATTTATATGGGTGTTTCTGGTTCCAACGACACAGGGTATGTGGGGTCAGAAGCAACGTATGTGCCTGTATATATTTTTTTACGTTTTTTGTTATGTTTATGTAATGCATTTATTGGAGTAAATGCGATTCGTAAATTTTAATGGGGTGAGGCAATAACGATAAATCGTGACCTGAATTGGCGAGGAAGACATCCACCATTTGAAAGAACCAATAAAATGGGTTATCCACATCCCTAACAATTGATTCCTCCATGTGGCAACTGGTTTTGTTGCCACAAGCTTCGATAATGAATCCATCCAGGGGTAACAATTAAAAAGTTTTTTTTTCTAAATGTCGATGTTACGCATACTGCTACATCTCTGGAAATCATAATGGGAACATTTTTTAATGTAGAAGCAGTAGAAGGTTACAAATAAATATTCATTGATTTGAATATGAAAATAACACGTTGGGAATTCCCAAAATTCTATCTATAGTCCGGTCGTGGGACATTAAATTCCATCAAATAGTTTTGATACGATGCGTGGGGTATGTTTTAGGTATACGACTACAAGGAGCTGTTGTCTTTATGTCAGGCCTTGATTCGACCCATTTTGGTCGAATCGTAGATGTTTCGCAACAAAGTCAGTAATTAAACATTGACATGTTGTTTTCATTATGCGACTGAAGTGCTGCAAAGTTACGCGAAAAATGTGGAAAGTCTTTCTTTTGATTCTCCAGTGTGAAGTTTGGACAAAACAGCCGCCAATGCTACTTTTGGTCTTTTAAAAGGTAATAAATCTTTGATGAAGCCAATGTAATAATTAAACACTCCATAATCAATAGTAACAAATCTTTCAAAGTCTTAATATTGCAGCCCCTTTCTTTGTAACAATTTCAACATTTCTGTTATTTGCCCAAGATTAAAAGAATCGATGATTGGTTTGTGGAGCGTCGATCATGTGCCTTCATTTGACTTATATAGCCAATATTGGCTTTAAAGGTACGTGCACATTGAGTGCATCTTAATACATCATTCTGGTCATTGTAAAATGGTTTAGCCTACAAGTTGTCTCGTTTCTTGCCTAAGTCAGCACGTCTTTGGATAAACAGTTTACGTTTTCCTGCACCTAACGTCTCGCCATTCTGGACGGTTCTCTGCCTGACTTTCCCGTAAAGCGTTCTTAATGTTGCATCTCTTCATGTATCACTTCTGATCATCCTTGTATCTGTCGTGCTGGCCGCCTGATTTCCGCTTGCTTTCCTATATACCTACGAACCGAATGGCCGAGTCGGCAGTGACCCTGCCTACGAAGCCTAGGTCTCGGCTTCAAGCCCCGGTGGGGATAAATATTTGTTTGATGAGAACGGATCATGGTTGTTTATCTATATAAGTATAACATTTATCTATATAAGTATGTGTATCGTTGTCTAGTACCCAAAATACAGGGAATTCTAGTTTAGGGCTAGATCAATGTGTGTAAATAGTGTCCAAGGTATTATTATTATTATTAATATTATTATATTTCAGAATAGGTGCGCTTTGCCACTCTCTTCTCAGGCATTCGTGATACAAGCCCGCACCATCGAAGTTGTCGTCTCTTCAGATAGGCTCCACTCCGCCTACATTTGTTCGTCGTTAAACATCAGCGTTTCCCAAACGATGTGACTATTTGATGTTCACAATATCGCGTAGGCAGATTAAATTTAGCGAATATGTTTGCGCTATAAGCACCACGTCTCTGAAGAGTTCCGTTCCGTTCTCTGACGAGAGTGACTTTTTGAACCTCATCATAAAAATCTCCGAGTTGGTTCGTATCAGAGAGCCACTGTATTTTACGTCCCTTTCCTGCCATCAATTGTCCTTTAACCTCTGGAATGTCCCTGTACAGCGAACTCGTGGACCCTAACGCGTCCAAGGTTCTGGCGAAAATAAACTTTTAATCGACTTGCGTTAGGAATTTCATAAGTTTGTTTGGTTATTTTATTAGTTTCCTAACATGTTATGTACCGTAATAAAGTTTATGAAATTACCTATCTTGTGATGTATAGTACTCACATGTGATAATAAAGTTGATAAGGCTTTTCATCGATTGTTTGCAGAATCCATTATTTGACACTGACACCTCTAATTATATTTCGTTCTTACGGGCCAAACACAAAACTTACACTTTTTTCCATTTTTCACATCACCACTATTCATTTCTCCTGCGATAAGATGTATTATTTTATTACAAAACACAGTAATTACTTCACAATAAATAAATATTGACAAACATAAAATGTAAGTCTGCGGCCGGCCTGCCCAAAATGGCAACATGGCTTGGTATTTTATTTATTTTGATCTGATTTGGCTGTCTCAATGTCAGTTCCAATCATATCACACGGTTGCCAACTAAACTACTAATAATCTAAGACTACTTCCGGGAACATTCTGAAACTTGGTGCATATTCATAAAACGTCGAAGTTTGCAATACTTTCTATGCGCTTATGCAGCGCACAGGACGCTAGCCGCCCAAAAAAGTTATGCGCTTATGTAGCGCATAGGACGTTTGACGGGTTAAATTTATCGTAAGTCTGCATAACTCTGAGCCTCTCTATTTTAGCTCTTCTGAAACGTCTCCTTGTCCTCAGTCTAGCTTTCGTAGGACTGTGTTATCTTCGCTTTTTTCAGACAAATATTGTTATCCAATCTTCAATTCTCCGAGTTTTTAAGCCCAGTGTCTGTCTTGCGGTTTCAAGTAGACGAGTAGATAATGTCTGCCATTCAGCTCGGAGGTCGCCATTCTCAGTGTCAAGCTCCTGGTTGTGGTTGCTGTTTCCAAGGTTTCAACAATCTACATTTTTGAACCTTTCGACGTTTATACACGCAGGCTTCACTCTCTGAGATCTACGAGGAGGGTGGAGGCGGAGTCTCAGTTTAGTCATGACCAGCCTATGGTCGGTCCAGCAGTCAGCACCACGTATGACACGCGTTACTTGGACTTTTATTTTAATTTTATTTTTTATTTTATTTTATTCAGGTAACAAACAGTCACTTACTAAACATGGATTGATTGACTATTTACATAAAGACCTGGAGTACCATTAATTGGTTAAACTTGTGGACTTGAGAAAAGTCTCTCTGCCTTATGATTGCATTATCTATAAGGTGGCAATGCTTCGATCTCGCATATGCATCTGTATGGTATAGTATAGTCTGAATATGGTGTTGTTAAATTGAGCGCATTACCTTAGTAATTGTTGGCCATTAGAGTTCATATTACCAACCCCGTGACTGTCCAAGACCTTGATGAGGTTATTACTTTTACGCTATTATCTAAGGTTTATAAAAGAGGAATAGAGCTGTTGTTTTGTTATGCCAGTTTGGAACTGGAACAATAAAGAAAATAGTGTACGGACGTAAATATTTGTTTTTCTAATAATTAATAGCAATATGGAGATTTCCGTGAGTAATTAGGGACTCAACAGGTTATGGGCTGCCCCATATTCCTAATAATCAATTTTTCGGATAAAATTTCATTTCATATAATCATTTAACCCCTCGATTTTTTATTTATTTTTGATTTTGAACCTTGTAACATAACTGTTTTTACATGCTTCGAGTAAACAATTTTATTGAAAAAGTATATTATATACAACCTTAATATTACCTTAATCCTAGTACCTAAACTTAACAAATAAAATAAATAGATTTCTACAAACTAAGTCTAAGGATTCTTGATTAGCGTTATTTAACCAGCCAACGTTCCAAATGAGATTATTGCTATGACAAAAGCCGTAGGCGCTAACTCGCACCAACGAAGAAGCAAGCGATATGTAGACGTCACACGAATACTCGTGGAGTGGGGTGCGGCCAGGACTCACTTTGCTCGGGGCTACCGTACCTCACATTCGCCACCACTACTTTGGAGCGCTAATTTATTATTTAATTTAAACTAATTCCAATTGTATGGTTTAATTGTCTTGTGCATGGAGCGCAGTGTTCAATGATGCATTATTTATTTAGCTAGATGAATTATTTAGCTACCTATCAATTTTAATAGGTGTGTGTGTTTCCCAGTCGGGTGAGTGTTGCAAAAATTATAACTTATAGTTTTAACCTTTACTAATGTGAATCAGTAGATTTATATTACATGCCTAATGCTTTTGGTAGCCTCCCTGTTAATAGCGCTTCGATCACCGCTTATCAACGGATGTTGCAGGCAGTAACGTGGAATTAGACTTTTTGCAAAATGTCCAATCCCCCAATTGGTAATTCCAGGGTTTTACTTGCCGGACCCAAACTATATTGGGACCCTGATGGCCACTTTCCGCTGCTGATCCGCCCTGCCTGACTCCGGACTACATCGGTGACATCACCAGACGCGCGCCACCACCTGCCGCATAGCTACAGGGAAGTGGTTACCTATCAAGGCAGTGCTAAGTGGACACGGCTTACCTATAATTGTGAATTCTAGAACTCATCCCTGAGAGCTAAATCAACGCATTGCTAATTGTTGGGCACCCTGGAGTTTACTTAAATTAAGCCTTGTAAATCTGTTAATTAGTGTTTTGTTTTACCCAGACCCCAACAAGTGTTACAATGGCGCCCACTCAATAGGTTTTCACTGAGCCGTGTTCACTTACATTTGTCTGTAGTATTACATAGTAATCATTTGTGTTGTTTGTTTGCTTTGGTTTGGTTCTATCAGGTCGTCATTAAAAGTGTGATTGATTTTATTGCATTACAGAACTAGTAATTTTGAGTTTGAGTATTCCTACGGGTTTTTATTGTTTTAATCCTTTACGTTTCGACGTTTCAACTATTGTTCGAATTCCGAAATTCACACTTTTATTGATTTAAATTTTTACCCGAAATTGATTTTAAGGCTGGGTTGATTGATTGTCTTCTATTGTTGTTTATTTGTGATTGCAACACACACCTACTAGGGAACCATGGCTTACCAAATTAAATTTTTATCTTTACAAAAGGCTGAACTGGAGTACGAGGTTGGTGTACGGGGTGGTACTACCGGTGAATCGGTTCAGGAGCTTAGGAAACAGATAGTTAAATTAGCCTCACTTCTTCCATCGGAAGACATTTTAGAGTCTCACTTAGAGCCGGTTGTTGATTTGGCGCAGGTTAGAGATACCTTAGTGAAGGTAAGAGATAATTTGGATTGCTTAAAGTCTAAATTTGATAAAAATGTTTACTCGAGAACGGAGACAATGCTACATCATGTTTATTACAGGCTTGTTAGGATTGATAGGCACGTTTCAGTGGAGGTCTCTTACCTGGAATATTCTCAAAGATTTAAGAGCTAAAAAAATTGAAAGTTGAAGATCCGTCAACCTCAACAAATCCAGAACCATGGTCCGAGCTGATAACTGTTACTTGCGAGAAGAAACTGGTGTCAGATGTGGTTGGCAGGCTCAAGTTTAATGGGAAGACATGCGTTAGATCTTTCATTCAGAAGGCCGAGGAGCTAGTGTTTTCGAGGAGCATGCCTAGGGACAAGTTGCTAACTTTTGGATTTGATATTTTTACCGATGACGCGCTACACTGGTTCCGTTGCGTTAAGGACAAGGTCGAGACATGGAATGAGCTTGTTAAGCAATTAAAACAGGATTTTAGTCAGAGTGATTACGATTACCGTCTACTGTCGGAAATTAGGATGCGTACATAGGATGAACAGGAAAATATCTCTATTTACATTTCTATAATGCACGGTATGTTTTCTCGATTGAACAAACAGTTACCTGAGGAGGACAAGCTAGAAATTCTCTTACACAATATTCGTCCAATTTACGCCAGTACTCTAGCAGCTTCACCAAACATAACGAGTATTGACGCGCTAAAAGAATTGTGCCGCAGTTTTGAGAATATTCAAGCTCGCACGGCCCAATTTCATGAACCTCCTAAGGTCAGTTCTGACACTCTAGCTCGGGAATTTGCTTATAACCGGCAGTCTTCCGGCACACCTATCAATAGAGGTAATGGCAGCACTAACTACTCTACTTACAGACATGATTATAATAAATTTAAAAACTATAGGCCTTCCGAGAACTCTGATAAGACTTTTTACAAACAGAATGCTGAGCATTCACGTAACGTTAATGTCAATGCATTGAGTATTACTCCTAATTCAAATACTAAACAACATTATTTCCCTAGATGTCGCGTTAACACCCATTCTCTTGGACAGTGTCGGCAACCGCACTTTCCGATATGTTTTAAATGTGGCAAGAAAGGTGTACGATTTCCGGATTGCTCAGTCTGCAATGCTGAGCCTAGTCCAAAAAACGAGTAGCGGTGGATTGTGGTGAAGACAAGTACGAAAACGTTAATACTACTGCTAGATTTGACAAGTCTGAATGGTCTGACTGGCTTAATTTTATCTCGTGCTCGAATTTTTTTTCGTGCTACACTGTCTCTTCAATCCACAATGTAGAATCTAAACACGCGCGTCCTCATGTTTCTGTAGAATTGCATGACAGAGAACTACTCGGATTGTTGGATACTGGTTCTTCCGTTTCTATTCTGGGTGGCAATATTTATAAATACTTCTCAACGAAGGGTTTTATACTACAACAAAATCAACTAATACAATTTGTGGCGGCTGGCGGTCAAAGCTTGAAAAGTATTGGGGTTATGTATCTATCCGTAAAGTTTTTAAACCAATCACACATACTTGAAATATACGTAGTTCCTGAAATAAAAAATACATTAATTCTCGGTATGGACTTTTGGAATCAGTTTGGTCTATTCCCAAAACATTTAACTTCAGTTGTTATGCGATCGGATGATGAAGTCGCGCTTGCTGATCTAACTACTGATACTGATGCAAAACTATGCAGTTACGAACATTTATCTGAAGACCAGAAGACCACAGCTGACCATATTATCTCTCAATTCCGGAACATATCCTATGAGGAACGTGGCTTAGGCCGGACTTCACTAATTACACATTCCATTGACACTGGGAATGCTGCTCCCATTCGTCAACGCTACTATAGAATGCCGTTAGAGAAACAACGAATTTTAATTGAACAGTTAGATGAAATGCTCAAGGAGGACGTTGTTGAACCCTGCGAGAGTGCATGGTCTTCACCTGTACTTCTCACACCTAAGAAGAACGGTCAGTTGAGATTTTGTCTGGATAGTCGAAAACTCAATGATATAACTAAAAAAGATGCTTACAATCTACCTTACATATCTGAGATTTTGGACAACCTACGCGACGCTAAATACCTTACTAGCTTGGACTTGTCAAAGAGTTTTTGGCAGGTACTCATTAGGGAGGAGGACAAATGCAAGTGTGCTTTTTACATTCCAACTCGG
Organism: Argyresthia goedartella; assembly: GCA_949825045.1. Taxonomy (NCBI): domain Eukaryota; kingdom Metazoa; phylum Arthropoda; class Insecta; order Lepidoptera; family Argyresthiidae; genus Argyresthia; species Argyresthia goedartella. The sequence goes on from OX463826.1 coordinate 17,222,036, forward strand.
GGAACCTTCCAATTTAAATGCATGCCTTTCGGCTTAACTAACGCTCCAGCTACACAACAGCGTCTTGTTGATCGATTGTTCCCTGGTCCTGAGTTTGAACACAAGGCCTTTGTCTACGTTGATGACATAATTATCGTGTCTTCTACTTTCGAACAACATATCTCATTACTTGTGCGGGTTATGGAGAAACTTATCGAAGCTAATCTAACTATTAATTACTCAAAGAGTCAATTCTTTAGAAGTAAATTAAAATATCTGGGATACGTTGTTGACGTCAATGGTTTACATGCTGATCCGGAGAAGGTAGAAGCTATCGTGAACTACCCCACCCCTAAAAATCGCAAGGAAGTTCGTAGGTTTCTAGGCACGGCCGCTTGGTATCGTAGATTTATACCAAATTTCAGCTCTTTGGCTTCTCCCTTAAACAAATTAACGTCACAAGCTAAAAAGGCTCCTCCTTTTAAATGGTCAGCAGAAGCTGATGAGGCGTTTAAAGCTTTAAAGAAATGTCTTGTTTCTACTCCGATCTTATCATGCCCTGACTACTCAAAATCCTTCGAAGTGCACACTGACGCGTCTGACGTAGGTATCGGTGCAGTTCTGACACAGTCTTCGGAGGGTGTTGAGAGAGTCATAGCATACATGAGTAAATCCTTATCAAAACCTGAACAAAATTACAGCGCAACCGAACGCGAAACGTTGGCTGTATTAACAGCGGTTGAACACTGGCGCTGCTACCTCGAAAACGGCCGAAAGTTTATTGTCTATACAGACCATGCAGCGTTAAAATGGTTCATAAACTTGAACAACCCTACAGGTCGCTTAGCGAGATGGAGTGTAAGACTCTCCGCTTTCGATTGCGACATTCGTCATCTTCGAGGTTCTGATAATGTTGTCCCAGATAGTCTTTCACGTATACCTGTATCAGCTTTGATTTGCCCGTTCCTAATACTACTGACCCATGGTACTTAAACATCTACAATGGTTGTTTGAATATGCCTGCATCATTTTTGGATTATCAAGTCATGAATGGTAAACTTTTCCGTTTTAAGAAATCGTTGAATCCTTTAACAAGAGAATTTGAATACCGAAATACTCTGAAATACTCATTTATTCATAAATCATAATAATTTATATGTCAGACAGGAAATATGAGTTTTACAAAAAATGTCAAGTTAGTAAAAGATATTATTCTTTTACAATTATACTACACCTTATTATACAATAGTATAACATTCAAATAGGTATTATATCAATGTCAAGTAAATTAAACTAATATTATTATGTCATGATACTATGATAAATCAATATACAATTTGTATGAAAATCTAGCTTAACGGACAGGGAATTACTTTCATATTCTGAAAGAATTCGTCAGTTGTATAGCATGCCATACCAACCAGTATCTGTTTCAACTTAGAAATGAATATGCTCTCACTAGTCGCGCTTTTGATGTGATCAGGAAGACAGTTATAAATCTTGGGCACAAGAGTAAATAAACACTTGTTGGCTTTGGTGAGTCTCCTGGATGGTACATACAGGTGATCACGACGTCGGGTGTTGATAAATTGCGTGTCACTTTTCTTTGCAAATTGTGACAAGTTCCGTCTCGCGTACTTAGCTATTTCTAATATGTATAGCGAGGGAAGAGTTAGAATTTTATACTTGATAAAGAGCTCTTTTGCAGAAAAGTCCCAAGGCACGCCCGTTATGATTCTTACTGCCCGTTTCTGCATCCTTAGAGCCCTTTCGCAGTCTGAGGCGTCTCCCCATAGGTCCACCCCGTAAACTAGTATGGAGTGAAAGTATCCATAGTATGCTTTCATAATATTGTCAATGGTTAATGTTGGGGCCAGCCTAGATAGAGCGAAGCAAGCTGAGGATAGTCTATTGCACGTGGCATCGATGTGCGGTGCCCACGTGAGGCCGGCGTCGATGGTGAAGCCCAGGTAGCGGACCTGGTCCACCTGCGGTACCGTGACTCCATCACAACTCACGTTCAGCTCATGACCCCTAGTTTTCCTTAACTGAAAGTGCATAACCTTGGTTTTTTCGAGGTTCAGTAGCATTCCGTTGACAGAAAACCAATGAGCCAACTTACTCGTTACGCGACTTAACTTTAATTTTAGCATCTCAAAATCGTCAGCAGCTACAATTACGCAAGTGTCATCGGCGAATAGGACGTATTCAGCTTCATCAGAAGCAACAGAGATGTCGTTCATTATGATGAGGAACAAAATGTTGCCCATAATTGAGCCTTGAGGCACAGCACAGTCTCCAACTTGCTGAAGTTCAGACTTAGCACCAAGAACGAAAGTGCACTGCTGGCGGTGCGACAAGAAACTGGATATGATTTTGTGAAAGTTATCCTTTACACCGTACCTGTTCAACTTCTCCAGTATGAGCGCATGGTTGACAAGATCGAAGGCGCGCGACAGGTCGCAGAACATGGCCGCGACCTGTCGCCCGTCCTCGAGCCGGCCCATCACTCGCGCTACCACGTCACGAGCGGCGTCCACTGTCGACCGGTTTGATTGATAGGCATATTGTTGTTTGTTCAGTAAGTTATTATGTCTAAAGTGCTCGTCCAATCTGTTGCTAATGATACGTTCAAACGCTTTAGAGAATATCGGTATTTGTGCAATCGGTCTGTAGCTTTTTTCTACGTCCATCTCGCCCTTGCCTTTGTACACTGGTTGAATTTTTATTTGTTTAAGAGACTGCGGGTAAACGCCACTTTCAACGCAATTATTAAGAAGCATACATAATAACGAAATTACAACTGGGGGTGTATAATCAAAAACATGAGTTGGCATGTTATTTATATCAGTCGAGTTTTTACGTTTAATACTTTTTATCACGGATACCAGCTCGGAAAGTGTTATTGGTATAAATTGCAACTTTAGCTCTGCCGTGCCCTCAAGGTATGAGTTGAGGTAGTTCATAGCTATTGAGAGGTCGGGTCGTGCACGGGGGTCATTGTTGGCCTCTACGTAGTAGCGATTGAGGGCGGCGGTGGCTGCACCCGCGCGCTGCACCTGGTTGTTCCCGGCAGACTTGCTCACCAGCAGGTCGAGGGCTCCCCCGTGCCGCGCCTCGCTTCGGCCAGTTTCAGCCTCAATTACTCGCCACACGGTGCGGCGCATGTCCAACTTTGGGTTGTCGATTTGTTTGTTAATGAAGTCACGACGTGAGTTACGTAATTCCATTGAATATTGCATTTCGAGCCGCAACAAGTCACTGGTTGGTAGGCAATTGTCATGTTTATCACTATGGTTCGCTAATGCAAATTTAATTTTGCGAATTTCGCATCGCAGTTTTTTAACCCTATGATTGGCCCAGGAGAAAGGTTTTTTTTTCAGGATATTTTCTAATAGGGAAGTATACTTGATAAAGATGCTTAGTTACATTAAGAATTGCGTTTAATTGGTCACTAGGACAGTGCCACTTATGAAGTATGTTATCCCAGTTATACATAGATAGGGCCTCGTAGAAATTATCAATTTGGAGTTGCGAAAACAATCGTTTACATTTAACCTCATTATGGTTCAAATGTTGACCTTTTATTTGAGCTACAACAATAAACCCAGAATGATCCGACAAATACATTTCGACAGGGGTCACTTTTAGAATATCATTAATCGGAATGTTAGTGTAGGCATGGTCGAGGCAAGTGCTACTAGATGATGTCACTCTAGTAGGAAAATTAACTAACGTTACAAAACCATGTTGTTTTAAAGAAGAAATTAATCTCTTAGACGGTAACGTTTTACTTAAAATGTCAATGTTGATATCACCAACTAAAATTAGTTTATAATTATTGGATGCATTTAAATCAAGTAAAGAGTTAATTTTAGGAAAAAAGATATCAATGTCACCTCTGTTTTCACCTTGTGGGGGTCTATAAATACAAACAACGATCAGGTCTAGACCGACACACTCGACCGCACACACCTCGAAGTGCATCTCCACGGACAGCGCGGCGAACTCCCTGCACTCGATGGTGAGGAGGTCTGGCCGCACGTAGATGCAGGCGCCGCCTCCCTCGCGGGTCGTGCGCGCGTAGCTCGCCGCCAGCTTGTAGTTTGCCATTCGGACACAGCTCAGCTCGTTGGGACGGAGGAAGTGTTCGGTGATGCACAGAACATCCACGTCTTTATGGAGCAACTGAAGTTCACATTCTAGTTGGAAGCATTTATTCTCCAGTCTATTTATGTTCTGGTGGATTATCGATATGTTACGCGATAAAACATCGGCGGTGTTCTTATCCGTCTTAATGTACTCGATTGCAAAATCATACGCTGAGAGCTTAACTGCCCAGCGTTGCAAACGACTGGCTGCTGCACTAGGAATGCCAATATTCGGTCCGAATATGCTCACGAGCGGCTTATGGTCGGTGCGCAGCACAAATTTCCTGCCATATAAGTATTGGTGGAACTTGTCAATCGCGAACACAATCGCCAAGGCCTCTTTGTGGATTTGACTATAGTGAACCTCGTGAGTGGTCAATGACCTTGAAGCGTACGCGACGACGCGTTCGTGTCCGCAGCCGCCGCCGCTGCCGCCCGCCGGCGACGGCGTGCGCTGCGCCAGCACGGCGCCGAGCCCGCGCGAGCTCGCGTCCACCGTCAGCACGGTCTCCATGCCCATGTCGAAGTGAACGAGCGTCTTTGTACTAATGAGTAGCCTCTTTACTGTCTCAAAAGCTTCATTCTGTTCCATGCCCCATTCCCAATAACAATCCTTTTTTAAAAGCTTGTAAAGAGGTGATAAATATGCACTTAATTTATCTATGAATTTACCGTAGAAATTCACCATCCCTAAGAATGATTTTAACTCTGTTACGTTTCTTGGGTGGGGCATTGTTGTGATAGCCTTCACCTTTTCAGGGTCCACCCGAACCCCGTTTTCGTCTATAATGAACCCTAGGTACCTTACTTCTTTTGCTAGGAATTCGCATTTAGACTTTTTAATTTTTAAACCATTTTTTTCTAAAATCTCTAAGACTTCTTTGATTGATTGTAAATGGCTTTCTAAGTCTTTGTTTTTAATCAATATATCATCATAGAACACTACAACACTTGGTAAGTTACTAAACAAATTTACCATAATTTTCTGAAAAATTCCGGGACTGGATGATAATCCATATACGAGTCTAGAATACTTGAATAGCCCCCTGTGTGTGTTTATGACTGTAAACTTCTTTGAATCCTCCGATAATTCAATCTGATTATATGCTTGAGAGAGGTCTAGCTTCGTAAATAATTTATTCCCACTTAGATGACTAAACAAATCCTCCATTTTTGGAACCGGGTATCTGTCAATCTCTAAAACTTTGTTCAGGGTTACCTTATAGTCGGCACATATTCTCAAATCACCGTCGGCTTTGTTTACCACGACCAGCGGCGTGGCCCAGTCGGAGTGGGTGACCGGCTCGACAACTCCGGCCCGTAGCATGCCGTCCAGCTCGGCGTCGACGCGCTCGCGCAGCGCATACGGCAGCGGCCGCGCGCGACAGTAGATAGGTACCGCGCCCTCGCGCACACTCAGCGCGGCACAGCCCCCGGTGTATTTACCCAATGTGCCGTCGAACAACGATTCATGTCTGGAAATAATATTACCTATAATTTTCTGATTGTTTGATTGATCATCCGATATAACATTGTTGTTTAGCAGGTTAACTTTATGCATTTTAACAGGTATATTCAATTCCGCTAACCATTGCCTACCCAACAGATTTGTGGTTCCCCTGTTCATTACATACAAGTCTAGCGTTTTCGTTTTATTTTCATAACTGACGACGACTTCTATGTACCCCAAGGGCTGAACTGTCGATCCGTCATAAAACTTTAGGGTCAAATTACAGGAATTTAACTGCAAGTTGCTAAATAGTTCGTCATAGACATTTCTACCAATACAAGATAACGCCGATCCAGTATCGACCTCCATTGCTAACAAACGATTTTCAACCATAATATCCATACACACCGGTTTATATTTGCTTAACGCCATCTGGTACATAGGCTGTTCTTCTTCGCTGTCAACATCCGTATGTGTGATATTGGTGTCATCATCGCAAAACATCTCTCCTTGCTCTTCTAACGAGTGAAATGAAGCATGAGCCCGCTCCCGGCCCCCTCTCGCTGCACCGCGCGCCCCGCGCCCCGCGCCTCTGGACCACGAGCCTCGACCGCCGCCGCCGCCGCCGCCGCCGCCGCCGCTGGTGCTCGCTCCACGCCCGATCATGCGGCCTCCGCGTGATGATCTTGTTTCAAAACTACCGGCTGTTCCCGCCGTTTGTCCCCGCCGTCTCGAATGGTTGTACTCCATATTCCTGGATCTTCTGGAACACATCCTCCTCAAGTGACCGATTTCTTGACAAAGGCTGCACACGTAATCTTTATATACACAGTTGCTACCTTGATGTCTGCTGTCTCCGCATCTTGTACATTCGCCGTAATTTAACTTATGCATTCTTTCTGCCAGCTCCACAGCGCCCCGCTCCACAGCATTTGCGTCTCTTTCAGCAGCTTCCAATGATAAGGCCAAAGAAACAGCTCGAGTATACTGTAACTTGTCCTCCGCGAATAGTCTTTGCCGAATTATCTCGCTTTTCAACCCACAAACCAGCTGATCTCGAAGATTTTCATCTAGGGCCGATCCAAACTCGCAAAATCTTGACAGTTTTTTAAGCTCCGTCACATACTCGGCAATTGACTCGTTACTGAGTTGTCGACGTTGACGGAATTTGTAACGTTCCGCCAACTCCGATGGTTTTGGCTGCAGGTGGACAGCCAATAACTCCACGGCCCGTTGGTAGTTTAACGCTGATGGCTTCGTAGGGCTAGCCAACGTAGCCAAAAGTTCATACGCGTCCTCGCCCATCACCGAAATTAATGTCGGTAGTTGAAACTCCGCTGCCACTTTGTTAACCAAGAAATAACTCTCCAGTCTTTCCACATAGCTAGACCAATTCCCGGTCTTTACAGCAAACTCCCGAACCTTCCCGACTGACATTTTGCTAATCAACACTGCAAATACACTGCACAGATAGTTAATATTTTGTCCGTTTGATAGTTCGTATTTGTTTTTCCGCGTTCGCCACTGTTAAATAATAGACGTGCGTCCTGTACAACCATTTATTACCAGACTAACATGTCAGTGCGCTGCTTTGCGCACCTACCCTACTATCACATACATAACAAAAAGCATTAGGGAAACAAAAGCACAACAATTTTGTACAAAAGCTAAGTTTTGATTTAATGGTCAATTTAAAAACTACATTACTGATGCTAGTGCTGTTTTTTAACAAAGTCTCTGATTCATATGGAGATGAATTGAGACGCTCTGTTGTGAGTAAAGGTACATCGATGAAGAATGTTTCAAAAGCTCGAGCTATCTCAGCGTTGGATTTAACAACATTATCACCTATCTTTAAGCAGAAATAATTGTCCCTTGGTATAACTTTGGCAGTTTCACGGTTTATTATTTGCCAAACCGTTTTCATTCTATTATTTGAATTTTGTATTTTTCTATCAATGTGTAAAGTTTTTGCAATTCTGCAAACCAACTTGACAGGTTTGGAATATTTTTTAACATAGTCATGAAATTTTATATCAAAGTTATAGGTTTTTTGTTCATAAAGGTCATAAAAGATAGCTCTACTTTTACGAATTCCAAATGTTGCCCAGTCATTAAATTAGGATTTACCGTTGTTGGCACTGACTTTCTTAAATTTAAAAACTGTATCGAATTCTGTTTGAATAATGTTGAAGAAGTCAGAATAGACTTCTGTTCATCAAAATCCTGGCAAATTTATATCTAAGTTTTTCATATATGTCTCTAGTCTATGGGATGTAATAGGCCTATAAAATGATGGATCAGTCTTATTTTTACTAGCAATTGGGAATGAAACTGTTTGACCACTGTGATCGGAAGGTAAGCATTTTATAGGTTATAAAGGTGGTCACTATCTGTAGCTAAAGGAAACACCACATATTGTCTATTGAACTTTAATATACTTAGATGCGAACTAGTTTACAAGTGCGACTCTAACACACGACTGGCTTGTCATTACCAAAAATCAATCAAGTATTCATCTCACGCACCCATTCTGGGGCGTGGGGAGTCAGGGTCAGATAATCGGATCTCTTCCTGAGGAAGCGCCTCTGTCCACTCCTATGGACAGGTCATCGGGGGGCCCTCGCGGGCGTTGGAGATCTTCTCATGAGGGGTGTTCCGTTGGATGATCGCCGGCTAGGCAACCAGGTCGCGTGGCAAGCGGCGGCGGTCGGGCGGGCGCGCGTGGTACGGCGCCATGTCGCGGATATGCGGATGTTGTGAGCTATCCGCACGCGCGAACATGCCCTTCGCCAGCCTCTGGACAAACTTGTCCACTGGTTCCCATCTGAGGTCCCTCTGAATCGTCGCATTCCTCACGTAGCGGGGGGCGTCGACGATGGTACGCAAAGAGGGGTTCTCTTGGGCTCGGAGTCTCCGTTTGTTCGTCTCCGAGCACAGGGCGTACCATGCCAGGGCTGCGTAGGTGAGGCGGGATCTCACGTAGCACTTGTAGATCCCGAGCTTCGCCTTCAGAGGGAGGCTGGAGTCGAGAAGTGGACGCAGCTTGGCGCGTGCCACCTTGACCTGGTTGACGACGTTGTCGACATGTTGCTTCATGGTGAGCCGGCGATCGATGGTCACTCCCAGGTACTTCACCTGCGGAGACCACGCGATGTCCTGTCCTTGGAGCTGGAGTGGTGGTGGAAGGGGGGACTGGCCTGTGATGAGCGCCTGCGTCTTCCCAACGTTGACGGACAACCGCCACTTGGCGAGCCAGTCGGGCAAGATGTCCAGGGTGCGCTGCAGTTTGACGGCAGCGTGCCGTGCCTGGATCGACGACGCGTAGTAGGCAGCGTCGTCGGCGAAGAGTGCCAGCTGGGCACCCGGCCCGACGGGGATGTCGTCCGTATATTGGGAGTAACAGGCTGGAGACAGGCAGGACCCCTGAGGGACGCCGGCTGCAACGGGGTGTTCCTCGGAGACGGCGTCTTCCACCATCACTCGGAAGCGGCGATTCTTCAGGAAGGAGGCGATGATCTGGACCAGTCTTCTGGGGGCTGGAGACGTCGACAATTTGTACAGCAACCCCTCGTGCCATACTCTGTCAAACGCCTTCTCCATGTCCAGGAGTACTGCGACAGTGTATTCCTTCTTGTTTAAACAAACCGTCATGTCATTCAGTACTCTGGTGAGCTGAAGCGTCGTAGAATGCTCGGGCCTGAAGCCGAACTGTTCTGGGCGCGGCTGGATGTGGGGCAGTAGCTTCGCCAGCAGGAGTTTCTCAAACACCTTTGAGATGGTACTCAGTAGAGTTATCGGCCGATAGCTCTCAGGCAGCTTGGAGTCCTTGCCCGGCTTGGGCAACATGATGACCAAGCCCTCCTTCCATTGGGTTGGGAAGTGGCCCGTGCGCAAGATACCGTTAAACAGGCGCGTAACGGCCGCCACAGTACGTGGCGGCAAATGTAGCAGCGCCATGTTAGGTATGCGGTCTGCGCCCGGGGCTTTCCTGGGCTTGGTACGTCTGGATGCACGCATGATCTGGCCGGGCGTGACGACGGTGGGGTCCTCTTCGGGAGCTATCGGCGAGGCGAAGTACTCTCGCAGGTGTCTCTCGACTGTTGCGACGTGCTCCACATCATCCGTAGGGTTCGGCTTGAACTGCTTCTCGAGGCATTCGGCGAAGATCTCCGCACGGTCTTGGGCTCAAAATCTTGGTAGGCCGTCGCTGCCCAGGATTGGTCGGACGGAAGTTGGAGTAGTCGACAAATCCCGGCATAGGCGATGCACGGAGGGGACGTGGTCGCCCATGGACTCGACGTGGCGTTCCCAAGATTCTTCGGCGTGGAGATCAAGTCGGCGCTTCAGCTCTGCCGTCATGGCGTTGAGCCTGGTCTTCATCGTTGGGCAGCGGGTTTGCTGCCACTGCTTCCGGAGAGCGCGCTTATCGCGGATGATAGCTCAGCAGGAAGAGGATTGGGCTTCCCCCTGCGAGCTACGGTGTGCGATGATAGGTCGAGCGCGTCTCGGATCTGGGTTGTTAGCAGCGATGCCAGGCGGTCAACGTCTTCCGGCTGGTTGACTGGACATGTGGTCGAAGACTGGTCGAGGGCGGCGGTGAAGGCGCCCCACTGGTAGGTAGTGGAGAGGTACAATAAGACAGCGTTGACAGCAGTTTCTTGTTTTATTGAAGGCGACGATCACAGATCGTGGGACGATAACATCTCTAAAATTCAATTTGCGATAAACTCATCAATTAACGAGGTGACTGGTTTCACCCCAGCCTTTTTAGTTTATGCTCGTGAACTAGTTACCTGTGGTTCCCACTATCTTGATTCCGATAGTGCTCCTGATAGGATATTTGCGCCAAGAGAGGAATACGCGGAAAATCTGGGAACACTCCGGAAAATATTTGATGACATTCAAGCAAGTTTAATTAAAGCACACGCCAGAAACTCCAATTACTACAATCTACGTCGGAAACAGGCTGAATTTAGTGTAGACGACTATGTCTGGAAGCGCACTTACTACCTAAGTGATAAGGACAAGAGCTATTCGAAAAAGCTAGCACCTAAATTCATAAAATGTCGGATTATTGCAAAAAAATCACCGTTGGTTTATGTCCTCGAAGATACTCATGGTCGCAATATAGGAGACTGGCATATCAAGGATATAAAGCTAACAAACTATAGGGCCTAATATAATCTATCATGAAATCGGATTGTCTTATATTTCAAATAACAAAATTTACATTAATATAAATGCTTGTAAGCACTATGTTTCTAACTAAACAAAATAAAATGATCACGTTGGAAGTTCAAGACGGATAGGAATGCTGCTCCATTCGTTGAACGTAACTCTGGCTGACGAGAGTAATATCTTGGGTTAACAAAATATGAGACATATCTCTTCTTAAGATCCACCTGAAGCTATTGGTGAGTAATTTTAAAGCTGGAGAAAATACTCAGTATGCTAAATGCCGTAACACAAACTTACCTGTGTTAATGCAACTATGAACGAGGATGAATAAGCGATTTGTATAAGTGAGTGAAGTATGTAGTTGAGGACTGTCTGTGAAACTGATAGCTTTAGAGCTGTGATAATGATAGAGAATTTTACATAGGTAAAATTCTGCCCAAAAAGAGGGAGTATGTAACATAACTGTTTTTACATGCTTCGAGTAAACAATTTTATTGAAAAAGTATATTATATACAACCTTAATATTACCTTAATCCTAGTACCTAAACTTAACAAATAAAATAAATAGATTTCTACAAACTAAGCCTAAGGATTCTTGATTACCGTTATTTAACCAGCCAACGTTCCAAATGAGATTATTGCTATGACAAAAGCCGTAGGCGCTTAACTCGCACCAACGAAGAAGCAAGCGATATGTAGACGTCACACGAATACTCGTGGAGTGGGGTGCGGCCAGGACTCACTTTGCTCGGGGCTACCGTACCTCACATTCGCCACCACTACTTTGGAGCGCTAATTTATTATTTAATTTAAACTAATTCCAATTGTATGGTTTAATTGTCTTGTGCATGGAGCGCAGTGTTCAATGATGCATTATTTATTTAGCTAGATGAATTATTTAGCTACCTATCAATTTTAATAGGTGTGTGTGTTTCCCAGTCGGGTGAGTGTTGCAAAAATTATAACTTATAGTTTTAACCTTTACTAATGTGAATCAGTAGATTTATATTACATGCCTAATGTTACTTAAAACGCTTATTTTGTATCTAGAATCATTCCCTCATTTTATGCCGTTATTCGTGAACAACTAGGATGATGAAATTCCTTTGTCTACTTAGCCGAGTCTATACCTACCCGCTAGCTATTAATATCTATGTGCTAAATTGGTTTTAAAGCGTAGTCACATATGAATTGAATGAATAATATTATTCCCCAGCTGCTTGTATAGCTTTTACACCATATTTCGCATAAATTGTAATTTTATTAAACGATGTGATTTGTTGCTTCCACTTTCCATACCTAAACTGATTTTTTTATACTGCTGCAACATCATTGATTACTATTTAATGCTTTTGGTAGCCTCCCTGTTAATAGCGCTTCGATCACCGCTTATCAACGGATGTTGCAGGCAGTAACGTGGAATTAGACTTTTTGCAAAATGTCCAATCCCCCAATTGGTAATTCCAGGGTTTTACTTGCCGGACCCAAACTATATTGGGACCCTGATGGCCACTTTCCGCTGCTGACCCGCCCTGCCTGACTCCGGACTACATCGGTGACATCACCAGACGCGCGCCACCACCTGCCGCATAGCTACAGGGAAGTGGTTACCTATCAAGGCAGTGCTAAGTGGACACGGCTTACCTATAATTGTGAATTCTAGAACTCATCCCTGAGACCTAAATCAACGTATTGCTCATTGTTGGGCATCCTGGAGTTTACTTAAATTAAACATTGTAAATCTGTTAATTAGTGTTTTGTTTTACCCAGACCCCAACAAGCGTTACAATGGAGTGGAATTAGACTTTTTGCAAAATGTCCAATCCCCCAATTGGTAATTCCAGGGTTTTACTTGCCGGACCCAAACTATATTGGGACCCTGATGGCCACTTTCCGCTGCTGATCCGCCCTGCCTGACTCCGGACTACATCGGTGACATCACCAGACGCGCGCCACCACCTGCCGCATAGCTACAGGGAAGTGGTTACCTATCAAGGCAGTGCTAAGTGGACACGGCTTACCTATAATTGTGAATTCTAGAGCTCATCCCTGAGAGCTAAATCAACGCATTGCTAATTGTTGGGCACCCTGGAGTTTACTTAAATTAAACCTTGTAAATCTGTTAATTAGTGTTTTACCCAGACCCCAACAAGCGTTACAATGGCGCCCAACGTGGGGCCTTACAACCTTATGCCATGGTAATAAAATCTAAAACCTATAACGGGTTTTTGGGTACTACAGTACCCAAGTGTGCTCAGGGGTTAAGGGTAAAGTCAGTTATTGGAGCAGAATGCCAAGAAGAATACATGGATCAACCGAAAACATAATTTTTCTGTTAGAAGAGGGAAACAAGTTAATATTTTAAAATTTAGAGTTAAGTTGCTCCTCCATTAGGAGGAGAAAGGTCTTGGTGAAATAGTGGCATGAGCTTACATAAAAGCTGAAAACAAAAAAAAACATGCAGAAGCTAGATCACTTCTTGTACAAAGCATAGCGGATAACTTTTTAGGAATAGTCAAAGGATGCAAAAGTGCAAAAGAGATGATGGAGTCTTTATAAAATATTTTCACAAGAAGAAGTTCACATAATGAATAAAATACAATTTGAAAATAGTTTGATAGAGTACAAATGTGACAGTAATGAGAAATTACATGTTAAAAAAAAACGACAAGCTTGTCTTGTAAGTGACATTAAAATGATGTCTCAAATGGATTAGTCTGATAAATCAGTATATTTATTATCAGGAAAAGCCTAAGTTCTGTAGATTTCTATGTTAATAATTTGTTGGCCTGGTTCTGCAAGAAACAAAATGTTGTCGCCTTATCAACGGCCGAAGCTGAATATATGACTGGGGCTCTAGCGTCTGTAGAGTTAATTTATTTAATGGTCTGCTGCAATATATTTAACTGTCCGTCTTGTAGATAATCAAAGTGCGAATAAATTAATGGAGTCAAAGGTCAAAGGTAAGAGATAAGAGTATACTGATTTACAATATCATATTATCAAAGATTTAATTAGTAAACGAGAAATAATTGTAAATTATGTTACTTCAAATGAAAATGTAGGGCTAGTATTTAATCGCGCATCAAAAATACTGATTTTCTCAGCAAAAAAGGATCAGAAAAACACTTTTTATGTTTAAAGTATTTTTGTTCTTCTTACATGTTCAACCTAATACGAAGGATAAAGGGGGCTTCCACCCCCTTTAGCCTTCACCTAAGCTACCGCAGTATTTTTCCCTAATATTTTCTGTAATAATCAGTATATTTACTGTGCAAATCAGTATTATTGATGTGCAGTTTAATATTTTCCAAAATGTAGTAGATTTTTGACAAAAGCATTAGGGAAACAAAAGCACAACAATTTTGTACAAAAGCTAAGTTTTGATTTAATGGTCAATTTAAAAACTACATTACTGATGCTAGTGCTGTTTTTTAACAAAGTCTCTGATTCATATGGAGATGAATTGAGACGCTCTGTTGTGAGTAAAGGTACATCGATGAAGAATGTTTCAAAAGCTCGAGCTATCTCAGCGTTGGATTTAACAACATTATCACCTATCTTTAAGCAGAAATAATTGTCCCTTGGTATAACTTTGGCAGTTTCACGGTTTATTATTTGCCAAACCGTTTTCATTCTATTATTTGAATTTTGTATTTTTCTATCAATGTGTAAAGTTTTTGCAATTCTGCAAACCAACTTGACAGGTTTGGAATATTTTTTAACATAGTCATGAAATTTTATATCAAAGTTATAGGTTTTTTGTTCATAAAGGTCATAAAAGATAGCTCTACTTTTACGAATTCCAAATGTTGCCCAGTCATTAAATTAGGATTTACCGTTGTTGGCACTGACTTTCTTAAATTTAAAAACTGTATCGAATTCTGTTTGAATAATGTTGAAGAAGTCAGAATAGACTTCTGTTCATCAAAATCCTGGCAAATTTATATCTAAGTTTTTCATATATGTCTCTAGTCTATGGGATGTAATAGGCCTATAAAATGATGGATCAGTCTTATTTTTACTAGCAATTGGGAATGAAACTGTTTGACCACTGTGATCGGAAGGTAAGCATTTTATAGGTTATAAAGGTGGTCACTATCTGTAGCTAAAGGAAACACCACGTATTGTCTATTGAACTTTAATATACTTAGATGCGAACTAGTTTACAAGTGCGACTCTAACACACGACTGGCTTGTCATTACCAAAAATCAATCAAGTATTCATCTCACGCACCCATTCTGGGGCGTGGGGAGTCAGGGTCAGATAATCGGATCTCTTCCTGAGGAAGCGCCTCTGTCCACTCCTATGGACAGGTCATCGGGGGGCCCTCGCGGGCGTTGGAGATCTTCTCATGAGGGGTGTTCCGTTGGATGATCGCCGGCTAGGCAACCAGGTCGCGTGGCAGGTGGCGGCGGTCGGGCGGGCGCGCGTGGTACGGCGCCATGTCGCGGATATGCGGATGTTGTGAGCTATCCGCACGCGCGAACATGCCCTTCGCCAGCCTCTGGACAAACTTGTCCACTGGTTCCCATCTGAGGTCCCTCTGGATCGTCGCATTCCTCACGTAGCGGGGGGCGTCGACGATGGTACGCAAAGAGAGGTTCTCTTGGGCTCGGAGTCTCCGTTTGTTCGTCTCCGAGCACAGGGCGTACCATGCCAGGGCCGCGTAGGTGAGGCGGGATCTCACGTAGCACTTGTAGATCCCGAGCTTCGCCCTCAGAGGGAGGCTGGAGTCGAGAAGTGGACGCAGCTTGGCGCGTGCCACCTTGACCTGGTTGACGACGTTGTCGACATGTTGCTTCATGGTGAGCCGGCGATCGATGGTCACTCCCAGGTACTTCACCTGCGGAGACCACGCGATGTCCTGTCCTTGGAGCTGGAGTGGTGGTGGAAGGGGGGACTGGCCTGTGATGAGCGCCTGCGTCTTCCCAACGTTGACGGACAACCGCCACTTGGCGAGCCAGTCGGGCAAGATGTCCAGGGTGCGCTGCAGTTTGACGGCAGCGTGCCGTGCCTGGATCGACGACGCGTAGTAGGCAGCGTCGTCGGCGAAGAGTGCCAGCTGGGCACCCGGCCCGACGGGGATGTCGTCCGTATATTGGGAGTAACAGGCTGGAGACAGGCAGGACCCCTGAGGGACGCCGGCTGCAACGGGGTGTTCCTCGGAGACGGCGTCTTCCACCATCACTCGGAAGCGGCGATTCTTCAGGAAGGAGGCGATGATCTGGACCAGTCTTCTGGGGGCTGGAGACGTCGACAATTTGTACAGCAACCCCTCGTGCCATACTCTGTCAAACGCCTTCTCCATGTCCAGGAGTACTGCGACAGTGTATTCCTTCTTGTTTAAACAAACCGTCATGTCATTCAGTACTCTGGTGAGCTGAAGCGTCGTAGAATGCTCGGGCCTGAAGCCGAACTGTTCTGGGCGCGGCTGGATGTGGGGCAGTAGCTTCGCCAGCAGGAGTTTCTCAAACACCTTTGAGATGGTACTCAGTAGAGTTATCGGCCGATAGCTCTCAGGCAGCTTGGAGTCCTTGCCCGGCTTGGGCAACATGATGACCAAGCCCTCCTTCCATTGGGTTGGGAAGTGGCCCGTGCGCAAGATACCGTTAAACAGGCGCGTAACGGCCGCCACAGTACGTGGCGGCAAATGTAGCAGCGCCATGTTAGGTATGCGGTCTGCGCCCGGGGCTTTCCTGGGCTTGGTACGTCTGGATGCACGCATGATCTGGCCGGGCGTGACGACGGTGGGGTCCTCTTCGGGAGCTATCGGCGAGGCGAAGTACTCTCGCAGGTGTCTCTCGACTGTTGCGACGTGCTCCACATCATCCGTAGGGTTCGGCTTGAACTGCTTCTCGAGGCATTCGGCGAAGATCTCCGCACGGTCTTGGGCTCAAAATATTGGTAGGCCGTCGCTGCCCAGGATTGGTCGGACGGAAGTTGGAGTAGTCGACAAATCCCGGCATAGGCGATGCACGGAGGGGACGTGGTCGCCCATGGACTCGACGTGGCGTTCCCAAGATTCTTCGGCGTGGAGATCAAGTCGGCGCTTCAGCTCTGCCGTCATGGCGTTGAGCCTGGTCTTCATCGTTGGGCAGCGGGTTTGCTGCCACTGCTTCCGGAGAGCGCGCTTATCGCGGATGATAGCTCAGCAGGAAGAGGATTGGGCTTCCCCCCGCGAGCTACGGTGTGCGATGATAGGTCGAGCGCGTCTCGGATCTGGGTTGTTAGCAGCGATGCCAGGCGGTCAACGTCTTCCAGCTGGTTGACTGGACATGTGGTCGAAGACTGGTCGAGGGCGGCGGTGAAAGCGCCCCACTGGTAGCGTCGGCGTGATGCTGGCGGATTGACCCGGGTGGGCAGGTCCGCCAGGACGAGAAGTACTGGCCTGTGGTCCGATGGGAGGTCAGGGAGAACCTCCTGGCTCGGCGGAGTCCGGAGACCTCTGACGACTACGACGTCGATGGTGTCCCAACCGGCCCGCGAATCGAAGTGGGTGGGCTCGTCGGGACCGATGACATCGTAGTTGTGGCTCACGGAGTCGGCAAGGATGGCGCGTCCAGCTGGGCACACCCTGGTGGAGTTCCAGACGGTGTGCTTGGCGTTGAGGTCGCCAGCGACGAGTGTCGGATGCGGCGACTGCAGCAACCCCCGTAGTTCAGAGGTGTAATTACCAAAAACGTTTACTCGACATAAATATACCTGTGGTAGTGTGTCGTATACCCCTACAGTCATCCCCTTCCTCTTAAAAAAAAACTTAAATTTTTAAGTAAGTATTACAATCACACGGTTGCGATTTGGAAGGTGACACAAACTAAAATTAAAAGCTAACTAGACAACTAAACGTCATCATGACGTCATCTTAGTTGCTTAGCTTTAATTGGTATTCGGAAGGCGCCAAAATTAATCGATATTTGTTTTTAAAAGTTAATTTTAACTTGTCTCGTTTAGTGTGTGCCAATTTGTATGGATTTCGTATTCGGAAGGCATTTTAGATGGCCGATTTTAGTTCCTTTTTGACAGATAGCAGTTAAAATTAACGAGCATGGTTTTGGTGGCAATTAAAATTAGCTTGAGGCCATTTTGGTCGGATTTCGTATGAAAACTATTATTTCGTGTGTATTTCAGTCTAATTCGAGATAATCACGCAATTTAATCAATCAATCAATCGAACGTTACTTTAAGCGGCTTTATTTTTCTTGTCATGACTTCTATTTTGGCGGTTTTCGCTCGTCGTGAATTCTTGATCCTAAAATATGTATAACGAAATAAAATGGATATCGA
Organism: Argyresthia goedartella; assembly: GCA_949825045.1. Classification (NCBI taxonomy): domain Eukaryota; kingdom Metazoa; phylum Arthropoda; class Insecta; order Lepidoptera; family Argyresthiidae; genus Argyresthia; species Argyresthia goedartella. Next base: position 17,240,086 of record OX463826.1, read on the forward strand.
ATGCGTGCGGCTTCTTAGCCCTAGACGAAGAGTCTAATTACCGGCGGTAAGTTAGAACAGATTGTTATTCACATTCTTATCAATTTCCTTCAATCAATTAAATCAGCGCACATTTACGCACTGCTTGGTACAGGCCTTCCTTTACCACGAGATCTATACCTACTCAGGTCCCGTGCCTTTAATTTTTCTACCTCTTCTTCAGTTATGTTAGGTAAACTAAATTGATTTATGCTTGCATATTGCAGCCCAAACTATGCCAGGCTCATAACTATGATGGCAAGATATATAGACATAAGAATGGAAGCTGCAAAAGTCCACCGATTATAACGTTCGCCAAAACTTTCGAAATACATACCTATATTATGTGGACCTACTACGTATTATTTTTATTTTAGATTCAGAAGACGAATAGGAGACCACTGCTGGCGCGGCCAACGATATGGAAGTTGAAGACGCGTTTGACTTCCTGCAGGAAGGCCGTCAGCAGCGGGCTAACCTTGTTCATAGTTAATTTACATAAAAAAATAAACACAATCTTATACTTTTAAATATTTTATTTATTGTGGTTCCGTGTGCCTATGCACAGTCTGGCGGCTCTAGCACACGGCAACAGCTGTTGTGTCAGCCCTGATAGCGGCCGTCTATTCAGCTGTTGACTCCCGCAAAGTTTCGCGCATCAAGCGGGGGTTTTCATTTAAAGCCTGCACCAACAGGAGTGCAGGTGAATCCGCTGCCCTGTAAAGTAAACAAGACTACATAAGTATTTGTATTATGAAGTATAACAGAGACATAAAGTATTTGTAAACAAACAACTTATTGCTTTCATTATTCACATCTTGAAAAGCAACAGCCTAAATGAAATATACAACAAGGTACCATTCAACTAATTAATATGAAAATGACTAACAAAAGACATGCAATCCATACTCTTGAGCGAGACGGCATTAAGACATCAGACAGTGAAAATCCAACCGACGGCAGTATTAGAGACTTTTCTTGGAGGACAAGTTTATCAACACAATTTTTTGATTAGCTATCATTTATGATTATGACCACTAGAATGACTTGCTTTGCTGTAATGACCACGGCATGGCCACTAGGTTCATGCCTATACAATACAATTTAAAAAGAATACATTACACAATACAAACAAATTCATGAATGACATAACTTTCATAATAAGCTATGTTCTCCGGCTAATTCTAGGCCAGTTAAATCTATTTATATCACTTATGTGTCTCATACTCGGTGGTAGCTGTGTCATAGGCCTTAAAAGGGCAGCTTGATTTCTTCTGACAGTTGGGTTGGTCACTATTAAGGGTTGACACCCCTCTATCGAACCGGCAGAGCCAGCATGGTGGAGTATGACTCAATCTTACTTGTATCCAAGTAAAACCCCATGCCCCTCGGTGGGGACATTAATGGGCTACATATTAATATGTGTATCATTCTCACACTCTAGTACCTATCTGGTCAGTAAAAACTTATCTAAACAAATATTAGACATACCTATTGCCTCTTTCAAATCTCTGCCGCAGCCGAATAAATTGAGCTGTGTGGCAAGGGCCGACCACTGCTCCTGCTCCATTATCGTGGGGCTCGCTCTATTCCCTGCAAAAGTTTAGCAAAGTGAAAACATATGCGTTCCTCAATATTTTTAATTTGATTGCGCGGGAAAATTGCCGGCGGATTTCTGTCATTTATACCTAGTGGTAGGTCTTCTCATCCCGAATAAGAGCAAAATAGATAGGTGGGTACCATGTCAGACATGCATATCAGTGTCCCATAGTGGGGAAAGATGGGAAGTCGCAGTCACAAAACACATCACAATCTGTTTACCAAACAAACAAGTTATTGCAATGCACATACCCCGAACAATCTCGTTGTTTGAATGGAGCCGCTCTAAAAGCAGCGGTTAGCAGCGCCTGTTGCCGTTTCAACATTTGTTTCCTGCTGTTCTTCTTCTCCAATAATAACACGAAGTACAGCACAAAAAGAAAGGAAAAAATTAAAATCAATCAATCAATTTTTAGGTTTGATGGCTTCTACTGTGGATCCCTACAGTAATTCCGCCAATATCACGTATTGAAGATGACACGAAGGGGATCACGTTGTACAGTTATCGGTGAAACTTCCCTTGAGTTGAGATCTCTCTATAACCGGACAAACAACAATTAGGACAGCACAAATTAACATATAATTTAAATGTTAAGTGATTACATATTAAGGGTGTTAGACATAAAAAGAAGACATACATAAATAAAATAATAATTCTACATCTAACTACAGTTTAATGTTGTTAGAGGTTATAAATTTAGAAAGGATGTGAATAAAGGAAGGGTCCGAAAGAGTCAATAAGAATTTAAGATTGACGGGACGGGGGATCTTACCGGGGAGGATGTCATACAATGAGGTTTGAAGTTTAGTGCATTCAAAAAACAAATGATCGGGAGTACCGTCAGCCAGGCCGCATTCACAAAGAGAGCTATCCCTTATCCTAATTTTAGCGAGATGTACTGGCGTGCAGGAGTGTCCCAGTCGAAGCCGACAGATAGTTGATGTAACAGTCTTACGCATTTCCCTGTACTTGAAAAACCAAGGTTTTTTAGGTATTAACGGTTGAATTTGGCCATAATGCCTACCCTTTAAAGTTCTAGATGACTGCCATGAAGATTCCCATGATTTTTCCAGACGAGTCTTAGCCGAAGATACTAAGTCTTGGGTATGAATTTTGAAGTGTGATAAGTCACCAGATTCCACAGCTTCCTTTGCACAAGAGTCAACTATTTCATTACCCGAAATACCACTGTGAGCTGGAATCCAAGCCAGTATAATGTTGATACCCCGAGAGAGGCATCTGAACAGAGCATGGCGAATCTTTAGTACAAGAGGGGACTTAAGTTTTGATTTAAATGGGTTAGCAGAAATTGCGTAAAGAGAGCTTAAGGAGTCCGAGAAAATTAAAGTGTTATCCAACGAATGGGATTCCGCATACAAGATGGCTTCAAGGATTGCCGTCGCCTCCCCGGAAAAAACGGAGGAACCCGGAGGTAGTTTGAAGTTTAAGATAATTCGGAATTTAGGGATCCACACGGCTGCTCCAACATTCCCGCTAGAGGAAAGCTTGGATGCATCCGTGAATATGGGCAGCCACTCTGACCACTTTTCTGTAATTATTCTATTAAATTGCCTATTGGGTTGACGTGAATCTTTTTGAATGCCAAAATCTAATAAGATTTGAGGTTTAAAAATAAGACAATGATATGGGAACGAAAAGAGGGGAAAAGTTTCATAATGGAATATGGGGTGACGGATACGGAAAAAGTTGATGAAACTTCGAAGTAAACAAGGAAGATCCCTCAGGGATCTGTAACCTTGAGCCGTAGTGACCTGGAAGAGTCTTTGGAGTTTAGAGAGTAAGGGGTGAGAAGAAACCTGAACAAGCTTAAAGAAAAATCGATCACATAAATACTGATTGCGGAGATGAAGTGGAGGATCGACACATTCAACCTGGAGAGCATTAGTTGGGGATGATTTCATTGTTCCTGAAATTATTCTCAGACACTTAGCTTGAATTCTGAAAATTTTGACGGAAGCATCTTTATTACAAGGGTCCAAAAGGAAACCGCCATAATCAAAGTGGCTACGGATAATGGCGTTGTAGATTAATTTTTGAGAATAGGGGTGGGCCCCCTTCCATACTCCTGATAAAGAGCGTAGAACGTTAATACCCTTCTCACATTTTTGGGCAACATAGGACAGGTGTGGAATCCCAGTCAGTCTGGAGTCGAGGATCACTCCTAGAAACTTGACTTTATTGTTGGAAGGGATAGGATCGTCTTCAATGAGAAGTTCCAAATCCGGAATGGTTCGTTTTTTTGTGAAAATAACTGAGGAACTCTTGGAGGCCGAAAGAGATAATCCGTGAGCATCGAGCCAATCATTTAGATACATCAGCGCCGAGTTTAGGCGAGATTCTGCAACTGAACATGAATCTACAGCCAAATAAAGGGCTAAGTCATCAGCATATTGTAAAATATTGCAGAAGGGGGTAACGCATCTTTCAAGATCGTACGTGTATAAATTGTATAGGACATACAGTACGGCTTGTAGGTCGACAGTTAGTATTTTTTATGGATATAGATCTGTACCGGCCCCAGGCTAAGGTCTGAGCCGCCGCTAACAGTAGCTATGATCGTCTATTCTATCTATCCCAAAATGAGAGGACCCGATTCAGCTGTAAGATTTGTAAGTAAGAATGATAATTCTGAATTTCTCGTTCGTTGAGAAATTCGTTAGGCGTACAATAGTCGAGCGAAGTTTGGTTCAGGGAGTTACAGTTTCAAGTTAGACAGAGAAAGCATATATGTCCGCGAGCCGGTAATTCGCATCAGTCAGCGGTGTATTGCGCCAAAACGATCGTTGTTATATTTTATGTGATGGCACCATCTGGTTTTTGTATATATGAGCGCATTGGAACATCTTTTGTTTTAGTTTTAGTTTTAGTTTTAGTGATCGATCACAGTTATAGTATAGATATCCGTCGTAGTTTTACGACGTGAGTACTCAATGATATTTCATGTGCTCGCTAGTAGCGGCTTGTGGTGGTTCCAATTATATATTTGATTCACGGCAATAACGATCCGAAAAGACCGGTTTACACAATTGCGATTTGAGTTCCGAAATGGGTTCTGAACTAGCGGTTACCTCAAAAGGTCCGTAACGTTTTGAAACCTTCAACTCTGCGCAATTTGAGCTGGATGTTATCGAAACGCAAGCATTATTGTTTTAGGATATCTAACCCACACCATAGCGAAGTGCATAGTTCGATAAATACCGAACTATGAATTCCACTAGCCGCAGCACGTCCTGGGCTGAGCCAAATCATATATACCGACTCAACTTACACATTAGATATCCAGCGAAATTTACATTTAATTTAAAAATGCAACTTGAATCCAATCTGACCCAAGGCAATGCAAAACACCTACCCGGACCTAAACAATGAACTTTAGACTGTAAATTGATCTCTTCGCGCGTCCCCGATAACACTCAAATGTCAAAATATCAACAGGATATGTTATCTGTGTTGACACCGGTTTAACTTTGTTCTGAATTTGTTATTTCCATCCGCGGAACCTCATCGATCAAACAGTCTCCCTATGCCCTGACAACCTAGGTTTAGCCGCAACTAAACTCCTGTCTAGCCTAGTCTAAAAACCTAGTGTTATACCACGTCCATCATCGACACCACTCGAAAATGGTTGAGTTTGATTTGAATGTGCTTGAATGTTTAACGACTGTGTGTGTGGGAATTTCAAAGCTCGCTACTCGAAAGGAAATGAGGAGAGGATTAGCCCGCGAATATCCTAAGAGCCAATCCAGGAACCCTATGGTGAAGGAAAAAGGAATTTAGGGTCGCTCCAAGCCCAGACTCAGACTCAGATAAATTGACTTAAAAGTTCTTTCCTAACGACCCAAGGATAGTTTTGGAATTAGGGGTAGGTTGATATAAAGGTAGGAACCGAGGTATATCTCGGCGCTTCAGACACTCACGAAAACCCACTGAAACTTCGCAATCACAAATTCGTATAGTTCTGACGCGTAACACGGCAGACAAAAACTGTTTAGAACTCGTGAGGCGACTGTCACAGTAGCTAGACGCTGAGACTGAATGCTCTCCCCTCCCAGACCCTCGTATTTATATGCCCCACATGCGTCCTTTGCAAATACGCTCTGCCCAAGCGAAGCTTCTTATCACTAACTACACAGGGTCCAATTTCAACCATGCCATGCAGATCCGCCGTTCTACAAATTGTGTGTACGCATATTCACTATGATCAACCGTAGGTTATCACTCAAATCATTTGGTACTGCCGATACACAGAATCTGTTGATCGCTGACCAATAAAAGCTTGTTGCGATTAATTAAGCATTACCCGACCGCTAGCTGCGCGTAGCAAAAGACCACTAGTATGATATTCAGAATAGAGGTGTCAGACTCTCCATATCATACCTCAATCGCAATTGTATATTTGCAATCAACATAATAGCTTTCTCCGTATCGTTCCATAATAACCTTTCATTATTTAGTTATTCATAATTTTATTCAACGCGCAGCCAAATCGGCTCTGATCTTTACACATCTCGCAGGAATGTGACAAAAAAACTTGACCTGAACTGAAATTCCACGAATGAACCCACGCGTCTTTTTTTTTTTTGCGAACTTTGCCAGTAAGCAACGCAAAACCCCCAAACGTTATCTGAACCGATTCTCGTATTCAAAACAGCGCGGCGTTGGGCTAGCCCTCTATCACGCAGAATGAAGTATCTAATGTACCGACTCTCGTGTACCATTACAGCCCCCTCCCAGACCTTGAGACACTGTTTATCTCAGTTAACATGGCGCAAGGATCTCATTACCACTATGCTACCCATACTTTGTACATATCTACTCTATATGTTCGGACATCTCAAATCATGTACACCGACCGATGAATCTGTCAATTATGTATATAATATTTACACAACTCGATTGAGTTCTCTCCTGTCTTATCTTATTTATCTATCTTACTATACAACCTCGCTTACCCGCAATTTATCCTAATTCGTATTACTATATATATACAAATTGTTTTTTTTTTTTTGTTTTTTTTTTGTTTTTGTTTCCAAACCATGCAAGATCCTTAAATCTACAAAGTAGTTACTCAAATTTACAGCTTACAGCTTAATTATATAACCTTTATACACTATCTTATTTATCTACGCCCTTATTCGTCCTCACATAATACCTGGCTATATTTATAGTATTGAAGTTACCCAATATCTCATTTGAACCCGGATCTACTAACGTATAACAGTTAGGATATACCACTGCCGAAATAACATAAGGCCCTTTATACAACAACGAAAATTTCCGCATGATTTTATGTTCTTTATTTGAACGCACAAAAGTTTTAAGTTTCACATAATCACCTATACGATAGACCTCTAACTTACGCCGTTTGTCCGCCTGTCGCTTACGTCGTTCACTAGAACTTTTAGAGTTTTCTATCGCTACATTTCGCACCTGTTCCGTATTCCGCACACTATGGCCTAATAACCATTCATCGCCTAATTCCTTGTCAATAGTTAACGGTTCCCGCCTACCAAACGCTAACTCATTAGGCGCAAAGCCTGTGCTTGTGTGTTCGATATTATTATAGCAATTTTGAATGTCCGGTAACACGTCTACCCAACTACGATTACTTCCGCCGCAATAAGTTCTAATCAGCCGACCTAGCTCGCGATTCACTCTTTCTACGCTATTAGAATTTGGACAATACACCGACGTATGAGTGACTCGAATCCCTAGCTGTTTGAGTCCAAATTCCCAAACTTTCGATATGAACTGTGGTCCTGAGTCCGTAATTATAGTTTCGATAGGTATTTCCCTATGAAATCTCTTTGTACAAGCGAGCACGCTCCTACCTGTCGCTTTTCGCATTGGATATAATTTTATTACTTTACTGTACACGTCTTGTATCACATATATATATTGATATCCGAATTTACCTACGGGCAATGGCCCATAAAGGTCCGAGAAAACTTTCTCACCCAACCTTTCCGCCAACACCGGTGTACAAGGACCAACGGTATTGTTAGTACTTGGTTTGACCTTTTGACATATGTCACAACTTCTTATCACCGCGCTAATCACCCTACTCATATGAAGAAAATAATATCTGTCCTTCATCAGTGCTAATATTTTATATCTGCCGTAGTGACCTATTTCTTCATGTATGTGTAAAATAAGTTCCTCCTGTAGTGATTTCGGAATTACTAGCAACTGTACGTTCCGCTTCAGCACGTGAAAATATAACGTTTCACCTACTAGCTTATAATTTTCAAAACCTCTTGTCCCCGTATCTACTACATTACGTCTGATACAACCGCTAATTCGATTTAACCGCTCATCTTCACTTTGTAATCTCGCAATGTCCCGTAAACTCGAAATAACACTTGCGGTATTCGATGCCTGAAACCAGAATATCCCCGGCTGAACATTTATACTGTCATTCATACCTCCAGGTCCCGCTATTTGCCTGCTTAGCGTGTCGGCAATTTGATTATCAGTCCCTCGCACAAATTCTATGTCGTAATCGAATTGCTCTAAAAACATAATCCACCTCGTTACGCGTGCCCCTAATAAGGTCCACGACTTAATGAACGTCAAACTTTTATGATCAGTTCTAATAATAACTTTTTCTCCCCGCAAATATATCTCAAATCGCTTTAAAGTGTATATAACTGCATACATTTCCTGTTCACTGACCGACCATCTAGTCTGGGCACCCTTGAATGCCTGCGAACAGAACCCTATAATTAGTTCCTGGCCCGAATCATCTAACTGATAAACATAGCCCCCAATTCCTATAGCGCTAGCGTCACATTGAACATAATATGTTTTTCCCGCCAATGGCTGACTCAAAATTATACTTTCTGAGAATTGATTTTTTATCTCGTCAAAAGCACTTTGCATCTGCGCACTCCAGACGAACTTGACTCCAGACCGTAATAAATTGTACAATGGCTGTGTCAACGTTCCAAAATTTTTTATAAACCTCCTAAAGTAATTTATGAACCCCAAAAACGCCCTTAATTGCCTGACAGTTCTGGGTGACGGATATAATTTAAGTGTTTCAATTTTGTCCGGGTCCATCTGCAAACCTTGTGTAGACAAAATATGCCCCAATAACTTGACCTTTTTTTGTGCGAACTCGCATTTTTTTAGTTTGCATGTGAAGCCCGCGTCTTTCAATTTACTCAGAACCGTGTCCACTTGAGACAAATGCTGTTCGAAGTCACCCTCAGTTAAAATTGCCAAATCGTCAACAAAATTTAGACAATATGACCTAACCTCTGGCCCTAGAATTAAGTCCATCGCCCTCGAAAATGAACCCACACTGGTTTTCAACCCCTGAGGTAAAACGTTGTAAACATAACTTCTGCCTTGATATACAAAACCCGTGTATCGTTTAGATTCGTCTGATAATGGTATAGAAAAATACGCATCTTTGATATCAATAACTCCTATGTAATTTATCCGGCGCCCGGATAGCAATATCTCACTCATTAAAGGTGTGGTTTCAACCTCACCGACCATTCCCATGTTTAATTGTCGTGCATCTAGAAGAATACGGACCTCTCCTGTTTTCTTTAATGTACAAGTCAATGGACTGCTGAAATCCGTAGATTGCCTGCTAATAATACCTATAAATTCCATTTCTTCCAATCGTTTTGTTACTTTATCGCGATATGCGAACGGTATGGGATAGCTTCGTTTTACGAAAGGCGTTTCATCTCTCATTTTTATCTCATGTATATATTTATTTGTCCGACCTATCCTATCGCTAAACAACTCTGCATGTTTATTTAACACCGGCAATAACTTTGTTTTGTGTTCTACAGGTATTGATGAATTATTCACATATTCCTCTATCATATTTCTACTGGTATCTTGGTTCTGTACTTCCATTGTACAACAGCAAAAATCCTGATTAGGGCCAGTACCTAATGGTATTTCACACATCCGCCCGGCGCTTCGTATAATTAGCCTCTTATTACCCTCACACGTTAAACTGGCTCGCGTCTGTTGTATAAAATCAAACCCCAAAATTAAATCTTTAGGCACCCTTGTTAATACTAGCATTGGAGTATCGATAACGCATTCACCTATCGTTAATGGTAACGTTACTAATTTATCAACCTTTTCCTTACTGACTCCAAACGCACCTGTGATTCTCAAACTTGGAATCGGTATTTCCGTCGGTTTTCCCAATTGACTGCACACTTCTTCGTACACTCTCCGACTTATTACACTGATTTCGCTCCCCGAATCAATCAAACTCCTTACAACAATATTCCCAATACGCACATCTATCTCAGGTAATGTCAAAGTACTACATAACTCGCGCCCACACTCAGTCGAATCGTCGTCTCTGAATATCGTATGTAAACGTCTGTCATTTCGATCTCTACAATTCGATCTAGATTTTTCCTCTAAACACACGGCATATCCGTGCGCTTTATGCGCTAATAATTGAATAAATTCATTCACACCCACGTTCGAATCCAAATTACACAAATCATACAGTCTATGTTTTCTTTCAATTTGATCGGCTGTCCACCCGAACCGCAATAAATATCTGAGCGCGAACGACCCGCGCGAGTCCACTAGTTTTTTGAATTCTGACTTATCGCATTATTCCTGTCACTTGAACTTTGCCCTGCCTCTGTATCTCCTGAATCCCTCTGAAACCCTATTGCCTTGAAGCCAGGCTGAGGCTGCCTGCCTCTACCGCGAAAATAACCGCGACCGCGCGTCCCAAATTCGTTTCGCGCCTTTGTTACCGCGTTATAATTATTCCTACGACTCATCGCGTTATAACGTATCGTATTTACCCGCATAGCTCGATATTGCCCACGCATGTAGCTATCCCGCCTTACGTTATTCGTATTCATAGGTTCCGAACCATGTATCGCACTTAATCCTCCATCGACATTCCGTTCTAAATGCCGAAGGAATTCGACCGCATCACGTATAGACATTGACTCCTTTCTAGCAAAAAACGCTACTTGAATATCACGCGGCAACTGTCTGAAAATCGTGTTGATTTCCTCCGTATCAGTAAACGGTATCGTAAGCTCATATATGCTATTCAATTGAGAGGCAAAGAATTCTTCCATACTTTGACCTTTCTTAGAATCAAACTTCGCAGTTAGGAATCTTTGCTTAATTAATTCCTGTTCATTATCACCCCAGAATACCTCTCTGAAATCTTTTTCAAAATCCGAATAGGTTCGCCATGAGTCTCTGTATATGCTCATTCGAACTTTTGCAATTCCTACCAAACTATCCGTTGCCCATATCAAAGCCCTAGAACTATCTCCCGAGACTTTAATATAAGCCTTTAAATCTCTTAAGAAAATCATCGGATTTTCCGAATTCCGCCCATCGAATGTCGGCAACTTCTGTGTCATTTTTACAATGCATGATTGACGTTTTTCTACCGATTGTTCAAACGTCTCTAGTTCCTGTCTGTCAGTCTGTCTGTCCGAAGTCCTACTAGTATTGCTCGTGCTGGAACCCCTTTCCAAACTGTCTAATCTTTTCACTATTTCAGATAACAATCGCGTCACCTGCCCTGACGCCATTTCAATTGTGTGTGAAAGTGAATTTTGTGCTACCCGACTACCGTTTTTCCTAGGCCGGCCGGCCATTATTCCTATTAAACCGCCGTAGCTCGTACAAAGAATTGTGAAAACAATGCCCCTTTTTTGCTTATTTCTTATTTACAAACTGAACTGTTTAAAATCGTTTCTACGTTGTGTTATTTTTAAAAGTAACGCGTTAGACCTTGATTCTTTTAGAATATCTAGGAATATCTAGGTATCAGACTGTCTAGGATATCCTTCCGTCTCGGCATCAAAAATCTGTACCGGCCCCAGGCTAAGGTCTGAGCCGCCGCTAACAGTAGCTATGATCGTCTATTCTATCTATCCCAAAATGAGAGGACCCGATTCAGCTGTAAGATTTGTAAGTAAGAATGATAATTCTGAATTTCTCGTTCGTTGAGAAATTCGTTAGGCGTACAATAGTCGAGCGAAGTTTGGTTCAGGGAGTTACAGTTTCAAGTTAGACAGAGAAAGCATATATGTCCGCGAGCCGGTAATTCGCATCAGTCAGCGGTGTATTGCGCCAAAACGATCGTTGTTATATTTTATGTGATGGCACCATCTGGTTTTTGTATATATGAGCGCATTGGAACATCTTTTGTTTTAGTTTTAGTTTTAGTTTTAGTGATCGATCACAGTTATAGTATAGATATCCGTCGTAGTTTTACGACGTGAGTACTCAATGATATTTCATGTGCTCGCTAGTAGCGGCTTGTGGTGGTTCCAATTATATATTTGATTCACGGCAATAACGATCCGAAAAGACCGGTTTACACAATTGCGATTTGAGTTCCGAAATGGGTTCTGAACTAGCGGTTACCTCAAAAGGTCCGTAACGTTTTGAAACCTTCAACTCTGCGCAATTTGAGCTGGATGTTATCGAAACGCAAGCATTATTGTTTTAGGATATCTAACCCACACCATAGCGAAGTGCATAGTTCGATAAATACCGAACTATGAATTCCACTAGCCGCAGCACGTCCTGGGCTGAGCCAAATCATATATACCGACTCAACTTACACATTAGATATCCAGCGAAATTTACATTTAATTTAAAAATGCAACTTGAATCCAATCTGACCCAAGGCAATGCAAAACACCTACCCGGACCTAAACAATGAACTTTAGACTGTAAATTGATCTCTTCGCGCGTCCCCGATAACACTCAAATGTCAAAATATCAACAGGATATGTTATCTGTGTTGACACCGGTTTAACTTTGTTCTGAATTTGTTATTTCCATCCGCGGAACCTCATCGATCAAACAGTCTCCCTATGCCCTGACAACCTAGGTTTAGCCGCAACTAAACTCCTGTCTAGCCTAGTCTAAAAACCTAGTGTTATACCACGTCCATCATCGACACCACTCGAAAATGGTTGAGTTTGATTTGAATGTGCTTGAATGTTTAACGACTGTGTGTGTGGGAATTTCAAAGCTCGCTACTCGAAAGGAAATGAGGAGAGGATTAGCCCGCGAATATCCTAAGAGCCAATCCAGGAACCCTATGGTGAAGGAAAAAGGAATTTAGGGTCGCTCCAAGCCCAGACTCAGACTCAGATAAATTGACTTAAAAGTTCTTTCCTAACGACCCAAGGATAGTTTTGGAATTAGGGGTAGGTTGATATAAAGGTAGGAACCGAGGTATATCTCGGCGCTTCAGACACTCACGAAAACCCACTGAAACTTCGCAATCACAAATTCGTATAGTTCTGACGCGTAACACGGCAGACAAAAACTGTTTAGAACTCGTGAGGCGACTGTCACAGTAGCTAGACGCTGAGACTGAATGCTCTCCCCTCCCAGACCCTCGTATTTATATGCCCCACATGCGTCCTTTGCAAATACGCTCTGCCCAAGCGAAGCTTCTTATCACTAACTACACAGGGTCCAATTTCAACCATGCCATGCAGATCCGCCGTTCTACAAATTGTGTGTACGCATATTCACTATGATCAACCGTAGGTTATCACTCAAATCATTTGGTACTGCCGATACACAGAATCTGTTGATCGCTGACCAATAAAAGCTTGTTGCGATTAATTAAGCATTACCCGACCGCTAGCTGCGCGTAGCAAAAGACCACTAGTATGATATTCAGAATAGAGGTGTCAGACTCTCCATATCATACCTCAATCGCAATTGTATATTTGCAATCAACATAATAGCTTTCTCCGTATCGTTCCATAATAACCTTTCATTATTTAGTTATTCATAATTTTATTCAACGCGCAGCCAAATCGGCTCTGATCTTTACACATCTCGCAGGAATGTGACAAAAAAACTTGACCTGAACTGAAATTCCACGAATGAACCCACGCGTCTTTTTTTTTTTTTGCGAACTTTGCCAGTAAGCAACGCAAAACCCCCAAACGTTATCTGAACCGATTCTCGTATTCAAAACAGCGCGGCGTTGGGCTAGCCCTCTATCACGCAAAATGAAGTATCTAATGTACCGACTCTCGTGTACCATTACAGATCTTTCCATGAGAAGATTGCATATAAATCGAGTCAACTTCTCAGGAATACTCAGATTTTGCATAGTTTGCCTGAGAACTGAGAGCTGGACGTTATCATATGCAGAAGTTACGTCAAGGAATGCTGCCACCAAGTACTGTTTTTTCTTAAATGCCAGGTGGATATCAGTGACAATGATGCTTAGACTATCCATAGTGCTCATACCCTTACGAAAACCAAACTGGGATTTAGCTAGGATGTTATTATGCTCAAGGAACCACTCAAGTCTGGTTTTCAATAGATGTTCCATAATTTTACATAGGACGGATGAAAGGGCAATAGGTCTACGGGACTTAGGGTCAGAGGGATTCTTTCCGGGTTTGAGGATTGGGATTATTATTAGCTTGCTCCATGTAGTTGGGGAGGAACCAAAGCCAAAGAAGAAATTTATTAATTCCAAATATTTAAATTTACATTTTGAGTTGGATTTAGTTAAGAAAGAGTAAGGAATCCCATCGACTCCAGGGGAAGAGTCGACAAGGCCTTCCAGTGCGCATTCTAATTCGCGGATAGAGAAAGGGGCGTCCATATTCCCACATGCAGAAATAAAGGACGGGGGAGAGGGGAGATCATAAGAATTTCCTAATTCTCCTGAGAATGGAGGAGAAAGTCTGTCAGCAAAAGCGTCCAGCCAAACTGCCGGATCATTAGAGGTCACATTCTCTATGTTCATAGAGCATCTAAATCTACGAATATTTCTCCAGACTTCTGAAGGACGCGTGCGAGGAGAGAGACCTTCACAAAAAAAGTTCCAACCTGCTCTTTTTTTCCGATGGATTGTTCTTTTCGCTCGAGCAGCGGCGTGCTTATATTTAATGAAGTTATCCATCGAGATGTCAGAAATGTATAGTGTTTCAGCATCGTTTCTCTCCCCGATCACCAACGTACATTCGGAATCCCACCAAGGAGGTGAGACTCTATGATTCCTTGGCTTCTTAATAGGAATGTGTGAATTGGCAGATGACAAGATGGCATCAACAAAGTTATCATATATTGACAGGAAGTTATTAGAAGTGCATTGAGGAATTGAATCCATTTTAACATCTAGTGAGGAAGAGAAGTCATCCCAGTTAGCTTTAGACAACCTGTATCTAACAAGGGGGCAAGGGTCAATGGCGATATAAGACTGAGAATGAAGAGAAATAAGGATAGGGAAGTGGTCACTCCCAAAAGTACTAGAAAGCCTTTTCCAGAGACATGAAGAAGAAAGAGAGGGGGAAGTAATAGTAAGATCGACAGCAGACTTGGGGTTCTGATGGGGAAGGACTCTACGAGTAGGGGAACCATCATTAATTATACAGAGATTTAAGTTATCCAAAAGATCAAGAAGAAGATGAGAGAAGGGGTCACACTTATAGGAACCCCAAGAGATATGGTGGGAGTTGAAGTCTCCCATGACTATAACAGGGGGAGTAAGTGAGGAAATTATAGCTTGAAGAGAGGGAATAAGTGAGGCTGTTGTGTTAGCTATGTACAAGGACAGAAAAGACACACCAAGAGCTCAAAATTAAAATCACATTGAAAAGAATAATGACTGAAGTAATTGTGACAGACGACAAAGACAGTTCGCGCCGCCGGCGGCATGCAACACAAACGTTCTGAAACTGATTGAACATAATTTTAGTTTATTCAAAATGGGTCTATCCGTGGATTATTATTGAAGTTATCTTAAAAATATAATTTGAAACACTACAAAATGCACGTGTAATAATAAATTAATAATTTTTTGAAAATATATTTGAACAGTTTCTTTATTTGACTATGACGAAAAATATCGATTGTATCGAAACATAATCGAGAAATAAAAAGATACATTGAGGTTCAGAACTGTCCCTAGGGGCGGTAATTCGTTTAGTTGGAAAAAAACGAGAACTATTCTTAGTTTGCGTTTAGAGAGCGTGACTTCCAAATACCGATTAACGTAATTCAAACTAATATTAGTTCTCAAAATAGTTTAGAGCGGCTAGTTGACCGTGCCTTCCAAATCGCAACCACTGTCTTAACAACTAGGACAAATACCGTTGCAACGCTAAACTCTCGATACCAAAGTGCATGCCGATTTGGCGGAACGTGATACTCTATTATATAAATAACCGAAGCTATGCACATTAATTTTGCTGGATAAATTTTACATCGCAGTCCGACAACTATGTAGAAATATTACCTACTATCGAAATGAATGATTACAGCATGGCGTATTTTTATTTTGGCTAGTAAGTAAATTATTTAGGTACACTTTTCAAGTTACATTTTGCGGAATTTAAGACTCAATTCTAAGTAAATACATTGCACTGGGTTAAGGGTACATAGATACCTTTTTTAAATTAAGTCACACTGTACTATCTCTTTCCACGTTTCCAAAAATCGCTTGTTCACTCCAATAATGCACTTGTTCACTTACACCTCTTACATATGATTAATATGCTGCTGTGGGGCCGCGTTGGTTGTGGCACCCACAGTCACCTTTGCCAACTCGATTTCTTTTCTAAACATCTTCTGCGTACGTTTTACATGACGTCGATACAGGTAGTATAGGACTCCTATCGTGAATCCAATTACAATAGTTTCCAATGTTGCTGCTTTTTCCAGAGTTAATTTACTGTTTGATGCGTCGTTTGCGCCTGTCTGCGCTATTACGACTTCTTCATTCTTACTGTGCGTCTTTCCCATTTTACCGAAGATGGCAATCTTGATTCGCTCTAAGCGCGAACACGTAAAGTATGTATGTTAGCGGACTGCTGTCTAATTTTTTAATGATTTAATAACGTTTTACAAGTGATGCGTGAATAATTGGTGCCGTTAGCAATACTCGAAACTAGGCCGAACTTATTGCTACACAATACAATCTATGTTTGATACCTTCTTTTAGATAACTTAAATTAAGTAACTACCAACTGTATTCTTATAATTACATGTGCAGAAATAGTTCCATTGACCACTTTCCACTACTTAGCTATGTAAACTTATCACTATGGCAGATATGGCAGTGCCAACATACGGTAATCTAAGAGCATAAAGTTTCCAATAACATAGCTCGTATTACATAAATCTAACTGGCTGTTTAATTGGTCTACCGGACCTGGAAAACTTGAGAGGGACATATGGTTGTATAGGTAACTTATCTGGTAAACTGGTATCCGAATTTCCAGTAGTATACTTACGGTATTGTGTCATTGCCTTATCCTGTTTTTCGTGGCTGCTGTTGGTGCTGCATTCTGCTGCTGCTGTTTATTCTTCCTTAAGCAGATACGCCGGCTTCAGTCTATCGATTGTAATATTTACTGTTCTATTTGGTAATTGTATTTCGAAATACTTTTGTGACTTACATATAACCATGAAAGGACCGTCATACGGAGCTTGCAAGGCGGGCCGCACACTATCATTTCTAGCAAATACATGAGTGCAGGTTTGCAGGTCTGGGTGTACGAAAAAAACTTTTGAATTGGCATGTGACTCTAATTTTGGTTCCAATGACTTAATAATCTGGCGCACCTGTTTCACATACTCACTAATATCTTGCATATTCCTATCTTCCGGACTATAAAAATCGCCTGGAAATCTTAGAGTTGTTCCGAACATTATCTCTGCTGGGCTTATCCCTGAGTCACTGCGTATGGCCGCCCTTAAACCCAGCATGATGGTGCTGAGCTCCTCAACCCACGATGTTGTGTTCGATAATTTTGCCATGAGCGCCCCCTTAAGTGTCCTGTGCCATCTTTCTATTAATCCATTACACTGCGGATGGTAGCTCGTGGTACGAAGTTTTTTGTCACCTAAAATTTTCATTAAACTAAGGAATAATTCGCTCTCAAATTGACGGCCTTTATCACTGAGAAGCTTCCCTGGACACCCATACCTGCAAATCTACCCTTCATACAGTACCTTCGCTACTGCCTCCGCCGTTATCTGCTGCAGCGGAAAAGCTTCTGTCCAACGACTAAATCTTTCTATCATTGTCACACAATATCGGAACCCTTCCCTGGATGTCGGTAGAGGCCCTTTTATATCGAATATATAGGTTATTAGTTATTAGGTTAGGAATTATAAGGTATGCGAATTTAGCACTTTCGCCGAATTTACCTAATTCTGAAGTTGTGTGTCTAGACACCTTTGACTTTTGACAGTTGATGCAAGCTTTAGCCCATTGGGATACATCTTTGTTCATGCCGGGCCAAAAATATCTTTTAGTTACCGATCTAGTTACTCCCGGATGGCTGTTGTTGTGCACTACGTCAAAAAACATCCCTTCTAAATTTTTCCGGTATGTACGGTCTAACACTACTCGTTGAAATTTCGCAATATAATTTCCTATCTGTGTTGGGTACATTATACTGCTTTAACTTGCAACTGTTAGAGTTACTTGTGTCATTTAACAATAATGTCAATTGGGCGTCCGTTTCTTGAACTAAAGCTATTCATCATAATCTAAAGTCGACGCGCCTGAGGTAGAACTTGTTATTTTTGCAGATGACACAAACGCTATAGCTGCGGCAGATAGCAATGACGAACTTAGTTCCATAGTTAATGCCACTCTTTCACTGTTCTTCAATTGGTTTACAAATAATAATCTCCAACTTAACTCCTCCAAAACAGGGGCAATTCTCTTTAAGACTACAGCGAAAAATAAAGAGACTATAGATATATATCTTAATGGTGCACAAATTTCACTAGTAGATGAAGTAAAGTTCCTGGGTGTGCATATAGATTCACTGCTTAACTGGAAATGTGAATTAAAAGCTATAGAAGGCTTTATTAGTTCAGCTTGCTATGCCCTTAGAAGTCTACGCGATGAACTTACAAAAGATCAGTTGAACACTGTATACTATGCACTTGTGGAATCTAAACTTAGGTACAGCATTAAATGGTGGGGGAACAGCTACCAATATAACATAAAAACAGCTTTCACGATTCAGAAAAGGGCAATTAGGATAATAGTACGAGCACCACATTGGGAATCCTGTAAGCCTCACTTTGCAGAACTAGCAATATTGACAGTCCCTAGCCTGTACATATTCATAATACTATGCGACTTGAAGAAACGTCTTTACAATATAGAATCGGAAGCTGAACGAAAAGTACGTCTTAGCTCAAGAAGAAAAGACCTCGAACAGAAATTATGTCCTCGCCTTAACATTGTGCAGCATAGTGCCCGCTATCAGGCTGTTAAATTGTTTAATAGGCTACCAATAGAGTTAAAATTAACCACTAATTATAATAAATTTGAAACGCAATTGAGGTACTTTCTGTTGGAAAAGGGTTATTACTCACTAAACGAGTTCACGGATGATCAAAATTGATTAATATTGATTATTTTGTTGTAAAAGTGTTTGTTTGACTGAACTTTATTGATATAACATTTAGAATAGCACATTATAGTTAGTAAATTATTATTATTAGAGTAAGATTTTATTATTTTCAACACAATGTATATTGTACAGAAATAAACTAAACTGAAACTGAAAACTGTTGCCGTGCTCTTCTAGGTAGCTCCTTCTCGCTCTTTTGTTTACTGAACATAAGGGTTAATGGCTTGTGGTCTGTATAAACAACTACATCGCGGCCTTCAATCATTTATTTGAAATACTGTATGGATAGGTAAATTGCTAGCAATTCTCTGTCGTAGGTACTGTATTTACACTGGGCGTCATTATTTTTTTTGAATAAAAGCCTAAAGGAGTCCATGCATCATTACTCCACTGTTGTAATACAGCCCCAACATATGTATTTGACGCGTCGGTCATGGGTGGTATTTTGGCGTCCTGTACAGGGTGTGATAAAATAGCGGCGTCCTTTAAACTACTTTTACATTTTTCGAATGCCTTTGATGGTTGTTCGTCCCATGGAATTTTACTCTTATAATTTTTCTTGGTGTTGTGTACAAAAAAACAAAAATCTACACCCTGTATTGCTATCCGTAACGCAGAGACTGTAGTTAATGGCCCCTGTATCTCCTGTCTCCCCGGAGTACGCCGCTACTGGTTTAAAGATTCACTGCCCTTCCAATTGCATGGTTCTTCACAACGCTGTGCTTTGCCCCCAAATTTGTAGTGGTAATGGCACAACCATTCTGGGCTCTCTGGAGTTCTTGCTGGGTTGCGGTTGGGAGTTCGGCCTCGGCACCGCAACCCACTCATTGATCTGCCCCGGAATCCTCCTCGTCCTCGGAATGTGGATCTGCCTCTCTCGCGTTCACTTCTCAATTCAGCTACCTCAAGCGTTAACTGGTTGACCAATGCAAGGACCTCGTTCATCATGTGTGGCATCGCAGTGGAGCTCGTGGCAACTTCTCCGATTTGATTAACGTTGATATTTTCCATTATCTTATCCGCTATTGGTGCAAGATTGTCTAATGCCTGGTCCTGACTCACTACCAGAACCGCTCGTACTGCCGCTGGTATTCGTGCTAACCAAAGACTATGCAACGTCTCGTCCGAGGCCTGGCAGTTGCGAGCCAGAAACCTCATTCTGCGCAGTAGCTGAGACGGTTTTTGTGTCCCCAGGTCCATCTGATTAACTAATTTTTGAAATTGCTTCTCCGCCGATTCTTCGTATACTTGGAGCAGCCTCTCCTTAATGGCCTTATACTTTTCGGTGGCCGGCTGGTTATAAACGAGGTCACTTACGTGCTGCAGCGCATCTCTTCCCAATTTCGCCACGACTAGTTAGAATTTACTTTCGTCACTTTGCTTCTGCGGTAGAACAGCAGCTTCAAATTGAGCAAACCATAGTCGCGGTAGCTCTGCCCAAAACTCTGGTAAGCGCGATGTTATAAATATTACCGCCAATTCGCCCTCGCTCCTTACTGTTGCCGACGTCAATGCCGATGCTGCTGCAGCCGCGCAATTCGTGTTAGGTATACTCATTGTCACTTCTAATGTCACTGCACTGATATTCGAGTTCCCATTAATTGTTCGAGTCGGGGTCACCACTTATAGTTTATAAAGGTGGTCACTATCTGTAGCTAAAGGAAACACCACGTATTGTCTGTTGAACTTTAATATACTTAGATGCGAACTAGTTTACAAGTGCGACTCTAACACACGACTGGCTTGTCATTACCAAAAACGTTTACTCGACATAAATATACCTGTGGTAGTGTGTCGTATACCCCTACAAGTTCATTAAATTTTAACTGGTGAATGCACAGTCACAAAAAACTTTATCTAAGCAAGTTTGGCTGTAAGTGTAATTCTAGTCGGCTCTAGAAAGACATGACATAAATAAAATTATTTGAATAGGGTTATTAAGCGTTAGCGCTTTATCTCTTTTTACGGAGTGGTACGTTGCATTGTCTATCATGACGGCATGCGGTTCTTTTAGATTGTCCAAAAGAAATAAAAACCTCTTTTTAAATTTGTCGAAATCTATTTCGTGGTATTCGGTAGTCTTCACTGATTTGAACGCCAGTAACTAATTAGGCACAAAACCAGATGACGTCCCAGCATGTGCAATGATCAATCTTTGCCACTTGTCTTCGGGTACTTATGTGGTTGACTGATCTTTGTCGTCAGTCCAAGATTTGATAATGGTGTGGTTTGCGTTTAGCCATGTTTCATCCAGAAAAACCACTTTTTCCCAGTTTGAAGTGTTTCAGTGTCTTGGCCTAAGATGTGATGCTGGCTTTAAACAATTCTGCGGCGTCAAGGGAGTTAGCTAATTTCCTTAGTGTTGGACGCGTGGTGAACTATCACCATGTAATACCGTGTAATAACCATAAATATGGTTCCGAATCGCTGCCGCATCAAAATCGACAATTTCTGTGACTGTGTAAGTTTTCTTCTTTTTTTATTTGGTGTTGATAGTTCTTGGTCTTCGTTTTCTCCTGTCGTCGCATCACATGATTTCTCGCCATACTTCTCTCTGTTTACACGAGTCACTGTAGCATGTCCGATTCCGTGACCATCAGCAACTCCAAACTCTATTGCACACTTTTGTTAACGGCAGCAGCGGTCCGCCATTTTGATTCTCCCGCTCAAAGTATTCGCGCAAGCGAATCACAAACTCCCGAGTTTCACTATTTAAAACAATTTTCTTTGTTATTTTTGGCATTATGTATCCAAAACTAGAACAAACTTAACAAACAAATAAGAGCAAAACTCAACAAATTAATAACAATAACAACAACCGAATGGAGACTGGATACACGTGGCGTATATAAGGCGTTGGCACTAGTAATGAACAAGATAGCGGCAATCAAACAAGATGGCGGCATGGTCGTTAAAAAGTCAGTTTGCTTATAACAAAAATAAAACTATTTTAAATCGTTGTTCTAATAGTTTTTCATATAAGTGGAGCATAAAATTAGTCGATCCTTGTTATTTTCAATCTTTTTTACACACGCTATCAATATTATTTTTTGATAGCGTGTGTAAAAAATTGCAGTTGCAATGACAGTTGATAAGGTCAATGAAATAGCGGTGTGGTCATAGTTTATTATTATGATGATGATGACAATGTCAAAATTAACAATGACAACAACAACAACAACGAAGTAACGAAATTAAAACAAAAATTCGAGAGTAAAGACCGCGTCGCGACAGCCGCGAGCGCAAATCCAGACAGACTGATTACCTTTTTTGCGGGCAGTAAGGCCGTGTGTGAGTAAAGGCAGCGATAGTGTGCAAGTGGGAAAGCATGATTATGGACGACATTAGATTCCTTTTTCTATAGAACGAGGTAATACAAGTAAACGTACCTATGGTATTGTAAAGATGGAAAAAAAATCTAAGGAAATTATTACCCAAAGCACTTCTATTTAATGTCTGCACTTTTTATATGGTTAGAATATATATATATATATTTTATTATGTTCTACTGCGAATTCCCTTCATGTTTTGGGACTGGATGAGGCACTGTTTGACGCAATACTTTTTGATATATCATTCATAAATGGAAATACTTGCACTATTATGTTAACAATATCTAAACGCCGGATGTTGAGTTGTTAAAATATACAGTTCGATATCTCTATTCCTATAGGAGCAATCGTTGTCTAACTTTATTTAGTAAGCGCACTATTTATGCAATATTTTTGTGTTTTAAATTCGTATATGTATTGAATGTTTGCTATTTTTGCAAACGGAGTGAGGTTAACGTACCTCACTCCGTTTGCACTACCGTTACGATAGCGTATACAGAGAGAATGGTCATTATTTTTTAAACTAATGAGGCACTTTTTTTTACCTTAGCAATATAATTAGGCACTATTTATGCTCTATCTATGGACTATAAATGGGATTTTGTGTAGGTACTGTGATTGAATCATTATTAGTATACAAGGACGTAAAATTATTGGTACCTTTATCCCTTTCGACGCAAAGTTCCAGATACGCAAATTACCAGAGTTGCGTACCAAAAACGCAAATTACCTGATTCGCAGATGATAGTTTTAGCATCGCGAATTACCTTCTATTACGCAGATGAAAATTCTTCCGGATCGTACTAATAACATCTTGAGAAATTGAGTTTTTTGAATCTTTTTCTTCCATAAAGTGATGATGATGATGATGATGATGATGATGTGGTTCGACCGGTTTTGGTCTCAGCGACCGCTTCAAACTATACATTTTTATCTATGGCTTCAAGGCTGTTGGACTCGCTCCATAAAATACCATGGCAACAAACTGTTTAAAGAGGTATTCAAAACAATATCTTGATTCGATACTCCTTGGATAAAAAGTATGAGTACTGGTTAGTTACATTATATTCTCCTTGGTTGCTTCTTGGAGATTATTTTTCTTTTATTTATCGTTCAAATATGCGGTTATTTTTCACAGGCCTTGACCTGACGTGGTGACCTTTTAGTACTATTTCACACAGATCTGTATTGTGACATTTTATCGATTGTTTTTTTCACGATAATGGCGGATAAGGAATTGATTTTTACTAAAAATCTATTAGGAAATGCTTTACTAAATACACGACGGTTGACGTTACAATTTAAGTTTTAAAAATAAAAATACGAACAACTGGAGATGTGTTAGCAGAAGAACCGAGAACTGTTATGCATCAATAACATTAGATTCTGCTAACAAGACAATAGTTCGATGCAGTATACATCTATGTCAGAAGAACTATGAGCAATGTAAGGTAATTCTCGCAATGAATAATTGTAAACAAGAAGTTTGTGCAAACATGGGTGCAGTGTCAAAAACATTAGAGAATCAATTGGAAAGTCTTAGCAATGACGGAGTCAAAGATTAGCCTGGCGTTAAACAAAAGCAAGATAGTATGTACAGGCCCAGAAAACGATTTCTCAACAGTGAAAAATTAAACTTTAAACAGCCACAAGATGATAAAGTACCAGAATTTTTTGCAAAAAAAAATATTGTTGTGTGCTGACGGGGATACTGATAAAATATTAATTTTCTGTTCCGCTACGTCAAAGAAATTTATCATAATCTTCGGCTCAGATATATGGGTAAGGCCTCCAAAATTGTCAATTGTATCACAAAAGTAACACAACAACATTTATGTTATCGTTACACTAATGTTACCCAAAAGTAACCCATTTTTCGGGTAAAGCTGGTTTCATAATGGATAAATATAACTTTGATATCATAACGCATGTGTAACCCAAAAGTAACACTATATAAATAATGCAAAATTGTAAGTTAAGCTATGTTTTAATTGTAATTATAGTGAAAAGGGAGCAATCAGAAACGAAACAACACAGTTAGAGGCACATTTTTTATATTAAAATTAAATAAAAAATCACAGACACTTCGGTTTGAGACACTCGTTTCTTCTATTCTTAATAATAAACATCAAAATAGTCTTTTAATAATAATTGTTTTCTTATTCTAAAAAATAAACATTCAAAATAACACAAATAATCGTGGTTAAGAATATTAAACTCTGTAATTAGATGCCAGTAAATAAATAAAAAAAAATACCAGAAATTATTATTTCCTCAGCATAATGAATATCATAATTTGTAGTCAATTTAATAATGAGTATTAAAGTACGAGTGATTAAAGAGATATCTTTAATAGTTTTTGAGATACGAGCAAATAAAAAATTCCCACCCTCCTCGCCACCGGCTCAACCCCCTCCCTTGGGGACTTTTTTAGTATGATGTCCAGATGAATATCTGGACGCTTCAAAGAATAAATCTACCAATTTTCAAAACTAGACGGAATATTTGGTCTGAATTTGTTAATTTGATCAGGCAACCATTAAAACAAGACTTTATAGCTCTATTGTGTTACATCACACAATAACTTGCGTTACAGTAACACAATAGTAACACAATAGTATCACAAGAGTGACACAAAAGTAACACAATTGTATCACAATAGTAAAACTTTCGCGCCAATTTTAGGTAATAACTCGGTTGTTTTCTACAACTAGGTGCGGATGAATACTTTAAATCAAACTACATGATACGCCTCTAACAATTATGGTTGAATAGTAATAAAATATCTATTTCTTACCTCAGAAAACACAATTAATATTTTTTCCCGAAATTGACGTGCGTGACGACGCGTGATTAAAATCCTCGTGCTGACAAAAAAGAATATGGCAGTTTATTATCTATGGATAATGGGGTTGCCTGGATCATCCATCCGACTTCTACCCTATCTATTAAAATGGTAGGCTTAAGGTAAAAGTCATAACACAAAAAAAAATGTCACACAATAGTTAAGCATTTTTTATTTTTAACTGTCAATAAAGCATGTTACAAACATGTATTTTTGCACAAACTAACTGTTAACACATAGCCTTGATATCTATGTTTCAATTGAATACTTGAAAATTATGGTTACGTTAGATTAAGTTAGAAATATTTTCTAGAAGTTGTTGCGAAAAAAAGGACAAAAACGTAACGCAAAAAAATTGACAATTTTCGCGGCCTTATTCTATATATGCGCTATATTCTGGTGACTGCACATTCAAAAGTGCTAAATGTCTATTCAATAAGATGTATTGTATACTATACATATAGATCTCAATTCTACTGGTACTGTAACTAACGTGATTCCAGTAATCTTCGTTTTACTGCCAAATAAAAGTTGTCAAGACTTATGTCGGATGTTTCAACTCCTAAAAGATAAATTAGATTTGCGAATGTATTCAAAACTGATTACGAAGAAGCTGTCATAAAAGCAGTAAAGACAGTATTCCCGGAAACTCTTATATCCGCCTGCTTTTACCACATGAATAAATCTATATGGAAAAAAGCTCGCCGTATCAAGCAAATTCAGCAAATTTGGGACATAAACAGCCGTATTTTTTGATTGCGTGGCCCTAGAAGTTTGTATTTTCCATAGCTCCAAGAGTACAGAAATGAGTAATTGGTATCGATTTCAATTTGATACCTGCAGGTCTTCCGGAGAAAAAGGGTTGTGAGATATGGACTGACAGACGGACAACAAAGTGTCCGCACGGTTCCTTTTTAAATCGGGTAGCTGCTTGGCCCAAATTCATGACCGAGATTCGAACATGTACCTCCTGCGTGAGAAACAAGCGTGAAATCTAGTCGACCACGGAGCTTTTAAAAAAAATAGGTAGTATTTGATAACTATTTTTACCCGACTACGGCCACCGCCAAAAGGAAGGGTAATGAATTTGGCAGTCTATGTATGTATGTGGGTGGGTATGTATGTATGTCCACTCGTAGCGCCTAAACTACTGAACCGATTTTAGTAAATGAGGTGTCAATAGATTTGTAATAATTTTGCGGGTGACATAGGCTATGTAGATCTGATGTGGCGCCCTCTAGCGGCCATGAAAAAATCTGTTTAGTTAGGTAAATGTTTGGTACTCATGAACTATGATAGCTAGAGAGTTGAAATTTTCACAGATGATGTGTTTCTGTTGCCGCTATAACAACAAATACTAAAAACAATAAATAAATAAAATATAAGTAAAAAAAAACTATAACCCGACTACGTGAGTTAAGAGGTTTAAAAAGTGCGAAACAAGGAAATAATTCAGAAAGAAGTCAAGAAATGCGAAGGTACAAAAATGGTCGAGGTAGAGCCGTGGTCGCACCTACTGTATTCTCATTCGTCACTAGATTTTTAATCCAGTCGGTCCATTGAAACTACCAGCACCGGCAAACTCAAAGCGAATAGGTAATAATGTACCTAACGATTCCACCAAGTTTGTTGTTGTGTCTACTTAATCTTACACAGATGTTGGTTAAAAGTGATTAACGTGAGTCAAAAGTCTAATGGACTTCCAGCAGCTGTACACGTTCATTTCAGCCCTATCAAAATTGAGAGAGCTGAAGAGTCGGAGTAGTCGCCATGACATGAATCGGTCGGGTATATCATAGTCATCATCTCAAAAAAGATTAGATACCATGTAAGAAAACACTTTAGTTAACTTCTAATATACTTAAGTGCTGTGATATCCTACATATAATGATTGTAAAGGACTTTTTATTTATTTATTACAACACTTAAAAGTAATACCTTGGAAAAGGCTGTAGTTACAATGGTAAATGATTTTTTGCACATTTGTGAGATACAGTAGGTGCGACCACGGCTCTACCCCGACCATTTTTGTACCTTCGCATTTCTTGACTTCTTTCTGAATTATTTCCTTGTTTCGCACTTTTTAAACCTCTTAACTCACGTAGTCGGGTTATAGTTTTTTTTTACTTATATTTTATTTATGGCCAAAATGTTACAATAATAAAAGATTACACATTTTAGCATGAAGATAAAAATAAAAAATAAATTTTTCGTAATTTGAAAAAGCATTGATTATCTCCGAAACTAAAGTGGAACCATTCTTAGAAGTCCCATTTGACATCTGCCAATAGTAGGGACAGGGCTATGCGTCAGTTTGCCATTCTTGGCTCCACTGTAGAAACTGAACCTTTACTTTTCCTGTGGAACGACAGTCACATATATGTAGTAATACATGCATAGTACTAAACAAACCACGCTCTAACTAACGGTCCAATAAGTTTGTTATAAACTATTTATGCACAGCGTAAAATGAAAATCGTGATTAAAATACGAAGTTTTAAATTAATTCAGTTCCGCAAGTTTCGGTCTGTGAAAGGTCTTATTTCTTGAAACAGTGGATACGATGGGTGCTGGTCAGATTGGAGGCATTGCAACATTGTGTAAGATAATCATTATACACGGTGTCCCAAGGCTATGCCATAGGGAGGGAGAGTACCTTAGCCCTAGAATACTAATACAAATTATTTAACGCCTGCTAATTATCTCGTCGGAGGCTATTTTTGAAATAAATAGAATCGGGTTTGTACATTTTGGCGTAGTGGTAACCATAATATTCTGGTTTTTTTTTTATCTATAGACGAAAAAATAGTTATAGTTATTTATAAGACATAAAGTCGCAAGGTTTTCGAGATAATCATGTTAAAGTTCCTGTATTTCCCACCCATTTCGTTGAAACGTTAAACATTCAATTTGACACTCGGCCAAGGTTAGCGCATCGTGTTGACGTCTCCTAACTACTTCTCCAGTTTTTAATCAAATTAATTAGTCCTAAGTTTCCTGTTCTGCAAGAAAATAGTGTCAATTTAAACTAAATAAGTGCTCTCCCTAAAATACACATAATACGTACAAAAACCTCAAATATATCAGTGTATAAACCGAAAAACAGTGAAGTTCTAGTGCACTATAATTCAATATTACGTACTTTTTCTAAAAATACCTCTCTCAAAATTTTATTTCCTAAACCCTAACAAAGTGTACGCAAAATTTGCCATGGTGTCTATCGCGGTCGTTGGTAGTTGCGGTTAAGTTTTTGGTCTGAGACTGCACACGCAAGAGGTCCAAAGTTCAAATCCCAACAAACCAAAGATACGCTTTTTGTTTTTTCGTCGATAACTTTGTTGGTGCCACGCCTGATAGCTGAGACTGAGACAAGCAAGCGCCATCTACGCCTACGAACCGGGCAACAGGAGTTACCTCAGTAATAAAAAAAAGGCTTATATAATCATTTGAATGGGTCAACACTACATGCTACATACCGCTACCAAAAACAATATAAGCTCTAATGCGTTTCATCGCCGCTTTACAGGGTGTAACATTTTAATCGACCTGAGTAAATAATCAACGCGCCTAATAATGAACTGCCCTGTGTGCCGTTAGCTCAAATTTATACTATGCAATTTTCCATACGCTTGCAATTTGACAGAACTACCAGAATAAATCTGTGCATAGAATGAATATTCATTTATTTAATTTAACGTGTCATAAAAGCGATGCTATTTTATATTTAGACATGTATAATTTTATTCATAACTTTACTTTGACTCAGGATATGTTGTTCCTGTCTAATAACTATAGAAAATTAGTAGCTACATTGTTAGCTTATAATATAAGTATGCGACGCAGCTATAGTTGGTTGAACCAAGTTCAACTTGACTGCTATTTTTGTTGAACAGACTAATCAGAAACCTGCTTATGTTAAGAGTAATATGACATGCACCTCTATTGGGAATTCAACGGTTAATCATACTTTGCATGCAACATTGGAGTCTGTTCCAAGTAATTAAAATTAGTTCATAAGATAATTGAGGAAATCTCTAGCATACAAGAGCCACTATATACCTAGTCGGTCCATAAGTTCTGTCACAAATATTTTGCCGCATAGTAAATAATACCAAGTTTTATTTTATTTAATACTATATATGGTTTGATAGCTCATTAAATACTGATAAATTAGAACGATTATTGGATTTAAATGCTTAAAGCCATATTACACAAATGCTAGTTTCTTCAGAGATTTTGCACTTTTTTACCCAACCAAAAATACGGACGTGATTCACTTTATCTTTTTTCCATGACTCTTAAAACCTTTCAAACTTACGTGAGATTTTAGTCAGAACCCTCCCTGAACCCGTTACCTTCATTTTGAAGCATAAGATAACTAAGTCTGGGTAAAACTAATTTTCATATTCACATTTTACGCAGTGTACTTGTTGCCCACAAGATCATTTTTATACGTTTTTCTGAAAACGTAAAAAGTACGTAAAGTTCTCTTTGGGAGCAGTTGGAACTGAAAGCTAACAGAAAATCAAATGCTAGTTGTTAAGCATGGTCTAAAATCGAGGTTTCAGAATAAATAAAAAAAACCTTGTTGGTTATCTGGAACACTGTTTTTTTATTAAATTTGTGGTAAGCATTGAGTTACATTTACTTAGTGGTAAGTGGTATTTTTGTCAGTTGCGGCGTGTTTTGGGTTCGCAATTGTCTCAAGTTATAAGGTTTTTTGTCATATTGCGATAATCGTACAAAATGTATTGTATTGCAATTTGATTGGTATAAAATAAGCTTTTTAATCATGTATAATACGAATAAGAAAAAATTTATTGCTGAGTTTTATCTATCAAAAACCTTGTGACAGAACTTAAGGACCGACTAGGTATGTCAAAAGATAGGTAAGCCCTACTTAAATATTACCCATCAAAACATCCAGGGGCTACCTGGCAAAGAACTTGTATTAGAATTATTTTTAAAAAAAACTGACATCGATGTTATTTGTGTTACAGAACACTGGTTAAAGGAAAATATTATGTCTTTTAACATAAAGACTATTTATGTTACAATAGAAAGACATTAAGGTGAAACAACGGAAAGATATTCTTGCACTTGCTGTAGAAAGACAAATAGAGGTATCCTGTGTTGAGTTAGCCATATTATTGTTTGTGTCTACAGCCCACAAAGGGATGAAAAAAGCCATGGCGATTTCGAAATATTTGAGAAAATTTTGGAGGAAGCCCTCACTAAACTATGTTATAACAGAAAAAAGTTAATTATTTGTGGCGATCTTAATGTTAATTTGCATGTAGGAACAACAATGACACAACGAATAATAACTTTATTCAAATCGTTTAATTTATGTCATGTATTTCTAGAGCCGACTAGATTTACACTTACCAGCCAAACTTGTTTAGATAAGGTTTTTTGTGTCTGTACATTCAAAAATAACAATGTAATTAACTGCTTACCCTCCGATTTCAGTGGTCAAACAGTTTCATTCCCAATTGCTAGTATGGATAAGACTGATACATAATTTTATAGGCCTATTGCATCCCATAGACTAGAGACATATGCGAAAAATTTAGATATAAATTTGCCAATACCGGATTTTAATGAACAGAACCCAAACAAAATCTACTCAGACTTCTTCAACATTATTCAAACAGAATTCAATAAAGTTTTTAAACTAACGAAAGTCAATGACTACAACGGTAAATCTAAAATTTTAATGACTGGGCAACGTTTGGAATTGTTAAAAGTAGATTTATCTTGTTTGACCTTTATGAATAAAAAAACTATAACTTTGATCGAAAATTTCATGACTATGTTAACAAATATTCCAAATGTTTTAAAATTGTTTGTAGAGCTGCAAAAACTTTAAACATTAATAGAACAATACAAAATTTAAATAAAAGAATGAAAACAGTTTGGCAAATAGTAAACCGTGAAACTTGCGCAGTTATACCAAGGGACAATGATTTCTGCCTAAAGATAGGTGATGATGATGTTAAATCCAACGCGGAAGTTGCTCGAGCTTTCGAAACATTCCTCACAATGTACCCTTACTCAAAACAGATCATGTTAATTAATTTCCATATGAAAAAGAGACATTATTAAAAAACAACACTAGCTTCAGTAATGTATATTATAAATTTCCCAGACCTGGGGTTATTTTTATTTTTTTACTCCCAGCCGGGGATCGAACCTGGGACCTCTCGCATGATAGGCAGAGCCACAACCGCTGCGCCACAGAGGTCGTCGATATCAGTCCAAGTCAGTTCAGTAATTATAGTAATAGACCCACACTTTGCTTATATATTCAATAAATGTGTTCACGATGGCGCTTTCTAAGACCTCATGAAACACAGTAAACTGCTACCTCTGATAAAGATAGGATGTCTCTGTCGGAGATAAGGGTGATCCTTAAAATTTCAGACCAATATCTGTTCTTCCAGGAGTAAGTATAATATTTGAAAAGATTATACTCAATCAAATGCTCTCACACTACAAACTTACAAAACAATTCCACGCCAAACAATACGGTTTCACTAGGGGTAAATCGACTACGACCCTTATATTTCATATTTATTCTGCATGGGAGGTCGCACAGGATGCTAACGGAGTTTTTTGCAAACTGTCGAAGGCATTTGATTGTGTTGATCATCAAATTAAATAATTACGGAGTTAGAAAAAAGCGATTTATCTACCAAGATCATACCTTAGCAATATTATTCAAAAGGCAGAAGTAAACGGCGTTAAATCTGATGACATAGTGTGTTTTGCTGATAATACTTCAAGGGTCTTCAAAATTGAAAGCCAAAAAGAAAATTTTGATGATGTTAATATTGTATTGTCTTTAACCTTGACATGGTTCACAGTTAATAAGTTAATGTTAAACGCTGGTAAAACCAAGTGTATCAAATTCTCACTTCCAAATGTCAGGCAAGTTGAGTTGAGACCAGTTTAGAGTTAGACAGCAACACGTTAGAATTAGTAAATGATACGTAGTTTCTGGGAATAAACATTGATAGCAAATTGCAGTGGGGACTCCACATAGATAAATTAGCTGGCAAATTAAGTTCTGCGGCTTACGCTGTTAGGCTAGTATATTTTAGTTACTTTTATAGTATCATGTCCTATGTATCTTGTTGTGGGGGAAAGCAGCGGATATGCAAACTATTTTTATTTTACAGAAAAGTGCTATTCGAGCAATTTATAATTAAAAACGAACAGAGTCCTTAAGAGAGCTTTTTTAAATAAATTGACATACTAACTGTAGTTAGTCAATTTATTTTCGAAAATATAATGTATATACGCAAGAACCGTACAACACTTTCCAAACTTAGCTATTGCTGTAATGTTTACTGAAGAAATAATCACGGACTAGTTGCGCCCCTGTTTAGACTCGCGAAGCTTAGCAACTATTTCAAGGGTGAGTGCATTCTCCACTACAATAAGACCTCTGGAGATTTTGAAATTGCCTTTTGAGCAATTCAAAAAGTATGTTAAAGCGACTTTGTCGAAAAAGGGGTATAACAATGTTCAAGATTACTTAAAAGACGCGACTGTATGGGGTTAATCTAGCTCAACACAGACCGTGCTGTTAATAGTTTTGTAATTATTTTTCCTGCTTATCAATCATAATAATTAATTGAAATATTTGTGCACATTTTAAAAGTGATCTAAAAATCAATCTGTGGGAGTTTCTACGCCCACAGATTGATTAGACCCTTTCTCCCACAGTGGTCCAATGTAGAGAAGAGGCAAAAAATGACGTGTGCTAAGTATATTATTTAAATATCTACATTAATAAAGAACTTTGATTTTGACTTTGACTTTGATTGATTATTTTTCATAGGTTTTGAACTTTATTACCAAGCAATAAGGTTCAAAATCGCGGTCCATTTTTTGATCTAC
The DNA here is from genome assembly GCA_949825045.1 of Argyresthia goedartella. NCBI lineage: Eukaryota > Metazoa > Arthropoda > Insecta > Lepidoptera > Argyresthiidae > Argyresthia > Argyresthia goedartella. The sequence goes on from OX463826.1 coordinate 17,273,209, forward strand.
TCACAGGCAGATATATAGAACCTGCTATTAAGGGGATATCTCGTCCGTGCAAAGGTCCCCGTTACTCCAGGCAAAATGACCCGCAGTGTAAGAGTTCTATAATAGGGGATTTAGGTATTTTCAAAACCCATCTAAATAAATATTATTGAATTCTTAGCGCTATTCCAATTCTTCAGAAAATCTAAAAAAGTGTTAATTTAGACCTCATTTTAATAATTATTATTCCTCCAATTGCGTATCTGTTATTACAAAATCTAGAAAAAGGTCCCAAAATTGTTATATCAATATATTTAACTTGGAACTTCTTTTGAACAACAAAGAAATAACTTCAAAAAGTGTCGATTTTGTCGATATATCACCTCAAGCGCTTTAATTTGTTAGTAAACACGGCTCTGTTCAATTTTTTTATTAAAAAAGTCCAGTACGGTATGCCCCCCAGAGGGCGTCATATTTAATTTAGTGTGACGTCACATCAATACGCTTCTAAAGATACCTCATTTATGAAGTGCTGATAAGAAGTTCAGTTGTACTGGTGGAACAAATGAACATGCAACATACATACGAGTCAAACACATAACCCGCCTTTTGGCTTCCCTGTAGTCAGGTAAAACATACTCTAGACAGAGACCGCTATCCTGATTATTATAGACTTTGTGCCCTTCTAGTATCTTATTTTCAGCGCTCGATTTATTTTATTACAGTGGACATCGATTTTAATAATGCTGCCGGCTTCGTGGGTAAAACCTCTGACCCTACAGAAGCGCAATATGTCGTAAGTTACATGAACATTATTTCATCAGCATGATATCTGGGGGGACGGCAGTGCCCCCGCCAAGTCTAGTGGGTGACACCTACCGTTTCTGGATACTTACTTGCCAACATTAAAATAATATAATAAAAATAAGTTGTTTAAAGAAAATATTTTTAATTATAAGTTGTAATAACTAACTCGAGTACTTGTCAAGACATATCAAATGACCCCAAACTTGATGGGGTGGCGTCGAATCATTACCGAGTTCCCATTAGCACCCTCCGGCTCCATCATCAGACCCAGGATCAAATTACTTGTCAAGCCGAATCAAACGAGACAAAATTTGATGGAGTTACGTCGATTTATTACAGAGTTCCCATGATTATCTTCCTGCTCCTACATGAAATTAGCTCCAAGTCATGAATATTTTGCACTGTCATTGGATTCACATTGAAAACCGGGACGTAGGTCAAATTTAACTAAAAAGATTTGATTATAGACTGACAGACAGACGGACAGAGCCTGGGACGGGTTAAACTAAATATAAGGTTTTAAAATGATATAGCTGTGTGCCAAAAATAAAAAGTCTGATACCAATTAATATTATTTACGAAATAATAGATATCTACTTATTATACTCCCCTTCCCGAGCGGCCGGTTACTTTCTAGAAGACTTCACCAGATGAGATTATTTAGACGTACGTGCGTAATGCGTAGTGAGATAACTTACACCGTGCACCATGCTATGACGTCTGCTAATACTAAAATTGGAATTCCCGAATCCGAACACCTTTGTTTTTCCTGCATGCTTTATCTCATTATGTATCCTCAGGTGTATTTCCTCTCGCACACCCTGCTATTCTGCACAGGCGCACTGATCGAGTCTGACGTGGTCATCACCCCGGCGATGTGTGTTTTCTCGGAGAAGTATAAGTTCGATGTGTTTGCGGGAACTCATCACTTCCAAGAAAACGCGGGGGCTTCTCGGACGGTATCGAACCTTTGTATTCATAAAGGTACGAAGCTACTTCAAATATGAAGTCGGAAGGTATTTCTGAATGCAGTTTACAATCTTTATGATCCAGGAGCAGACGCCTATCATTGCCATTCAAAAAGCATCATGAACCATGTAAAAAGTAATCAGCCCTTTAATAAAAAAGAGTCCCTTGACTTATCCAATTTGAGATAAACAAAATGACTACGGGGCAGGTTTCCCATAACCGCCACCCATTCCAATTCTTACAGCATTAAAATAAACATTCCAGATTTCAACAAATCGTCTTGCTACGCCGACAACATTGCCCTACTGGTGCTTACTAAGCAGTTCTCGTTACGTCAACGGGAGCCCTCCACCGAATACACTATCAACAGGTTACGATATGGAGCGGATCGGCCAGATGATTCCAAAACAGGCAATGCAGAGGGGACCCTCTGTAGCTTATTTGGCTGGGGGAGCAGACGAAACGTAAGTTTAATTAAATCACTTTCAGAAAAATTGTTGTCCTATATTGGCTTAAGATTGAAGAGCTTGTTTGCTATAATGTTACCTATAATGTTATGTTAATACTATCCATCAACGCCACATCAAGTCTAAAATAGTCTAACAATAACATTAGAGCCTCATGTAACGACTAGGCCTAATGGCATCTAGTGATTACTATAAATTAAGATTTTAAAACACCCGCGACACAATAAAGGAAGCCTTGAGTCTAAAATTTGGCTGGCTTATGTCCTTACTTTTGAACCACAGAACCGGTTTAATAACACACGGATATACTTTATAGGTAGTAAGGTATAGGAAGGTACTATTCTAGGTATTCATCCATGTCAATATTGGCTACTGCAGGGTTGCTTTGAGAGACTCCAAATTGCAATAAGGTTTAGCGCAGACCTTCTCCTCTAGTTAATGTTATATTTCATAATCGAATGGATTCAATTCTGAACTCGAGGAGGCCCAGTCTTTGTGTCTAATAAAGTCAATTTCATTGGAGGAGAGCCAATTTTGAGTGCTTATTGCCCTATGAGCTGGTGAAGTGACCTGATGGAATACTGCAGTGTCTGTTTTTGAACATTGTCTATGAAAAAGGTTCCAAGAGGTTTGTTAGGCATTTGTTTTGGTACACGAGTGCACTTGTTTTAACTCCTTTTTCACAAAAAATCACCTCAGTTGGGCCCAAATTGGAAACCCCAAGCCAAACCATGAATGACGAAGCATGGTACCACGCTGTATACGTGGGATATGTCTGCTTGCTTCTTCACCGTTATGCCTCGACATCAAAATTGTTTTCGTCCGAAAAAAGGATTTTGCGGTTTTTTTCCCGCGAATCGCTTTAGCAAGATTGGGAATCTATCGAGCCTGAATTTTTTAGTCGTGAGGTAAGCAAATGTGCAGTTTTTACGGTTACCTCGTAGTCCAAGGTCTTAATTCAATACTTTTTTAACTGTAGTTCTACTTTAACTCATTTGTAGGTAAAGTAGAGTTGGAGGTCAACAGTTTTTGCTTCCGAACGGGATTTATTCGCATTCCCATTCGCGCCTTCACTGCTTTGATCACTGCTGGAGTCCAAACAGTATGAGGACGACCGCTCCTCTACTTATCTTCTAATCTCGAATCTTTCTGAATCGTTTGATAGTACGATAAACGAACCTTAATGTTATTTTCCATTTTTTCAGCAGTTTGAATATCTCAGTTGGCGTGTGAACGCAGCGATGTAATGAAATCACCGCGACTATAACGTCTTTTCGCGTCCATTCCATTTTGAAAATAAAGAAAATTACAGAAAACCTATGAATTTAGTTTCTTCGAACGCCCATAATTATTTTTTGGTTTGCGTTCTAAATTCAAAGTTTAAGTTATGTGACAAAATGTATGGCCCGACCCATATATAAGTAAGCAAAATGAATAGAGTCAGCCAGTGCATTTTAGACCTAACTATTTCTTTGTTAAGTTTTTTTTATCAACTTTAACAAAACGTCGAAAATATGTTCAGGTCTCCATTGGCCGCCTAGAGTATCTCTGGATTCATCTCATATTCGCTAGAACATCTTACAAGCATGCACCTCTACAAATGGTGACCCCGACGTGATAACAAATCGCCCCTGAAAAACATCTACGCCGAAGATCGCCGACGCTGGAAAATTACGACGCAAGAAAGTCTCTATACCCTGCTTTCCGTTATTTCCTGAATCCCGGCATGCTATAAATATGGGAGAAGACAACTTCAATACCTTGGATGCAACATCACCGGCAGCGGATCAACGAACCGTCACATCGCCGACACACACAAGGTGCACCACAGAACATCCAGCTGGCAACTACTCTCCATGGCAGAGTCTCATATAGCATACCTCATATCAGCCAATTAATACTAACCCATGACGTTGCAGCACTTTCACATCAAGATGACGTTGGCGACAGAAGAAGCAGATCATCCAGCAGCCACAAAAAGAGTTTTTTAAATATAGTATTTAGGACCGGCCATTCATTCCATTAATTCCTCGTTGTCTCCAGCTTGCCTTGGACCAATTTTTGCATTAAAGTCACCGAGGACTATTCCAAGTCCCAGGTGCTCATCGCAGGCCTGATTAACAAGGTCGTAGAAGTTTTCTATTTTGTCGTCGCTGGAAGTGGATGTTGGGGCATATGCGTTTGGTTATGAATTGTCATTGTCATTATGGTTATGAATTTACTATCCGATACACGGAATTTAAGGACAGCTACTCTTTCTGAGAAGCCAAAGAATTCTATTATGTTGTTCTTCCACTTCTTTGCCACCAGAAAACCTACTCTATACTGGCCACCGGGCATCGAAATGGTAGAATATAGTGTCGTCTCTCTCTCTGTAGTGACCTCCCCAGGACTTCTAGTTTCTGGGAGGCCTACAACATCCCATTTGACGCAGCTCTACGAGGCGCTCCTCCGTCATTAGTACCCGGACATTGTAGGTTAGTATGTGAAGTATATCGGTGTCCATTTGGCATGTTGAGGTCATTTGACGGGTGATCGTTCCCGCCCGGGGATTGTTCGCACCCCTGCCTCCGGAGCGAGTCCGGCTACCTTCGTCACCGGCGTCGCCCCTGGAGATACCGTGCACTAGTTCCGTAATGGATGGACCATAATCCCACCACGCTAGTCCAATGCTTGCTGGTGACTGTTTTCGCCAGAGCCTAGTTCGTTTCTCAGCAGGACGACCGCGTGCAGGTGAGGTGTTTTGGCTCCAAAAGATGTTGTGAGGATCCCTCCCGTCCCTGAATAATGAAGTGATTCTCACTATGTAAGTAATCAAAGTCATTAAAATTTCTAAAGAAAATGTAATGTTGAGCACTATCATGTCACGTTCTTTCAAGGGTAAATCAAATAATCCATATTTATCTGTTCCTTTTCCGGATTTTCGCATACCCGATTGTTTTGATTGCGATCTATATCGATATTGCATATCTAGCATGCGTTTCAAGTTTTTAATGCATTCTACGGCATAATTCAGTCATATCAGACGCAAAATTTATTTCTATGTTCGCTATTTTCATAATTCTGTTGAGTGTTTGTGTTTTAGTTTATTATTAAGTATATTAATTTAGTATATTTTATATGGACGTATATTATATAAGCCCTCCATTATCCCCTTTAGCACAATTACAAAAAGCAAAAAAAGGTTTAAATTTTACATCTCTAAGTTACGATCGAATCTCTGAAGTACAATATTCATTGTCCCAAGTGACCCACCAGGGACATCTACAAGGCTACCTATTCAGGGATGTTTAAGATTTACCCCAGACAAAGGGTCGAATTAGTCAACCAGTCTTCTAGGTATCTTCAATACTATTTAAAGATATTTATATGCTACTTGGGTGATGCAGAAGAGTGAATACAAGGAATAAATTGGATCCGTTTGTTGAGTTAATTAAGGCGATAAAACATGTGTATAAAGTTTAATAAATTTATGATAAAAATAATAATATGTTCTACTTGCTAGGCAGTCCTTCCTAGGAAGTCTTGTAGCTACGCTCTAGAGTGTTTTTGATGAGCCGGAGGCACGGAGCGGCGTAGGCGACCGCGCACTGCTGCACACCGAGCGAGACGGAGCGGCCGAGGTTGGTCGGAACAGCAAGCCGACGCTGTGGAGGCGAGCGTGGGTGTGCTGCAGTGTGGGGGCATCGCTGTATCCCCGTAGTAGCCGGAGCAAAGGCGGTTTCAAAATAATAATGCGGTCAGTTTCGTAGCGAAAATGATGTAAACTTAACCTCAAATTTAAAAATATATGTATATTTCTCACAAAGTATATATTTTCTCACAAAAATAAACTATACTAGGGGGACGGGGGAGTACTTTATTTTGAGTTTTAAGTATTTATTTATTTAAAAAACTACGCATTTCCCCGCAAAAAGAAAAGCACTTTGTTTAGAAAAGTGACTACCAGCTACTCATTAAAAACCTCATTACAATTAAATTCAGGAAGAACGATATAAAACTGGAATGTATGTAGCAATGAAACGCCATGTTACCGGTACGAGTGCTCGTTTATTACTGACTAGTAGGTAGTTCTATATAAATACAGTACACTCCTCCCACATCAGTTTGGAAACCTGGAGACAATACAAAAAAATGGCTTACAAACTCAAAATTTAAAAATAAGGGGATTTATGAATTAATTACATAGGTTGTAGTGTTATGTTATACTACTTACGTGCTATTTTCTTGAATGTCTTAAAAATTCCAAGGCTGCAGCTGCTTTCGAGAAACTTAAAGAAGCTTTGGTAACTGCTCCTGTACGTACATGCTATTCTGGTCTCCTATCCCTTAGCTCCAGCTCCACCATCAGTCCTTTTTGTTTGTCCTTCAGGGTGCTTGCTCTATTACGCTGGATACTTGGTGAGCTGTGCTGCTTATTATTGGTCATCACCTTTATTTCCATAGGACCCTGTTACGTTTTAAACCATTAGAACACAGTAATAAATCATGTTCGCTCTGCATTTTCATGCTATCAGCAATTCTAAATCGATAGCGAAGCGTTTTACCTTTGGTGACCTTGTTTTTGGCTTTCTCCGAAACTCTGCAATCTCGGGCTTCGTGCGCGCTGGTGCGCTACTTTTTTATATTCAGGGTTACTTCATTTACTTCATGGGTTTATTGTCAGTTTTCCGTATTACGAGCCTGAAACGAAACTTTGACGTTTTTTGACGTCTTTATTTACCTGGTTGTCATGGCAATGCCCATTCAAACTAGTTAGCGGTCTGTTATGTTTGCGTCCATACTTTTGCAAAAATACTCTTTCTCTCTTGGCCATTCACAAAAATTACGTCTAATTTAAATAATTTTTAGAATTCTCCAAAAAAGGTATAAAAGCGGAACATTTCTGAAATTTGACAGTCTCACGTCAGTTTCTGAACTGGAAGTACCAGTAAAGGCCTTATCCCGGGGTCGCTCAACCCCGGGATCCTGCGAAGCCTTCAAACTCCTTCCAATTTCCAAATTCTAAAACAAAACTTCATCTAGTTTTTCATTCTGGATTAAATTAGGCCTACGTTTATCTTACATTACTTCACTCCACTTCACTTCACTTCACTTCTATAACACTTGACTCTACACTTAACTATAACACTTGCCTAAATATTTTCTAAATTCTAAAACAAAACTTTATCTAGTTTTTCAACTCCATCACTTGACCTTCCTGCTGATCCGACTGTCATGGAACCTCCTCTTGTTTCTCAAACTTCTGTCCTGAAGGTGATACGAATCTTTATATAAAATTTTTGCACGTAAGTAGCATAAATTTTCTTAACTTCTAAACTGTTAATTTGTATATATGTATATTCTTCATTTCAGACACATCTCGCTGGCGATGTGGCTGACCTCTAGCTTCGAGCTCTACCGCTCTGTTGTATATATGTATATTCTTCATTTTAGACACATCTCGTTGGCGATGTGGCTGATCTCTGGCTTCGAGCTCTACCGCTCTGGCCGTCTTTAATCTTAAGGCAAAGCGACTAAAGCTACCTTAGGATTAATTTGTTTCTCTTTACCTCTACTTAATTTTTTTTTTCCACGCAGGAGCGGATGACAACTCCTTAAGTAAGCCTGAATGTCGTTTTGAAAACACACTTTTAGAGTGGTAGTCATTGAATGTGAACTCCACCCTTACCTGAATGAAGATGATGAATGTAAGAGATGGTATATCTGATTTTGCCTGGTGATGTCTGTTTCTGCAAAGCTGTGTTTTTCTGGTTTATTTTTGTAGATATCAAAATTTTTGCTGAGTCAAAAATTTTTCCAGGGTCGGGGGGAAAATGTAGTGTTATGTTATACTACTTACGTGCTATTTTCTTGAATGTCTTAAAAATTCCAAGGCTGCAGCTGCTTTCGAGAAACTTAAAGAAGCTTTGGTAACTGCTCCTGTACGTACATGCTATTCTGGTCTCCTATCCCTTAGCTCCAGCTCCACCATCAGTCCTTTTTGTTTGTCCTTCAGGGTGCTTGCTCTATTACGCTGGATACTTGGTGAGCTGTGCTGCTTATTATTGGTCATCACCTTTATTTCCATAGGACCCTGTTACGTTTTAAACCATTAGAACACAGTAATAAATCATGTTCGCTCTGCATTTTCATGCTATCAGCAATTCTAAATCGATAGCGAAGCGTTTTACCTTTGGTGACCTTGTTTTTGGCTTTCTCCGAAACTCTGCAATCTCGGGCTTCGTGCGCGCTGGTGCGCTACTTTTTTATATTCAGGGTTACTTCATTTACTTCATGGGTTTATTGTCAGTTTTCCGTATTACGAGCCTGAAACGAAACTTTGACGTTTTTTGACGTCTTTATTTACCTGGTTGTCATGGCAATGCCCATTCAAACTAGTTAGCGGTCTGTTATGTTTGCGTCCATACTTTTGCAAAAATACTCTTTCTCTCTTGGCCATTCACAAAAATTACGTCTAATTTAAATAATTTTTAGAATTCTCCAAAAAAGGTATAAAAGCGGAACATTTCTGAAATTTGACAGTCTCACGTCAGTTTCTGAACTGGAAGTACCAGTAAAGGCCTTATCCCGGGGTCGCTCAACCCCGGGATCCTGCGAAGCCTTCAAACTCCTTCCAATCTCCAAATTCTCCATCTACAACGGGATCCTGCGAGCCTTCAAACTCCCTCGAAACCTTCAAATCAATCTTCAAACAACGGGATTCTGCGAGCCGCGTCTACGCCGCTACCATTCCTACAACGAAGATTTCTACAACGGGATTCTGCGAGCCGTGCCAACGCCGCTACTGTTCCTACAACGACGATTTTTACAACGGGATCCTGCGAGGCGTAACTACAAGTACGCCGCTACTGTTCCTACAACGACGATTTCAACAACAATTACAACAACAAATACACCTGCACCCAGGTCTCCGCTTCCTTCTTTCTATCCAGACATCTGTATTTTATAAAACCTGTTTCACATCTCATCCATCCTCATCTTCGCATCATCTTTTTTTATAGACTTCACTGTAAATACTATACTTCTAATAAACTGATACTACTAAATTTTATCCTGGTCGTTTTCTGTTAGGTTCTCGTAGGTTCGTGTCCTCACGCGACAAGGTACTTATAATAAAATAAACTAATTTCTTAACTTAGAATTCCTTTACATAAAAAAAAAACTTCTACTCTATAAACTACTATTTTTCCTTATAATTAATAAATTTAGTACGTGGCCTGAGATTTGATTTGACGCGACGGTAGACCCCAGGTGACTGCCCCAGCTCAGTAGCTGCCCCCGGGGGAAGCACCGTACTTGCGCTTTCTGCGTCTGGCTGCAGAGCCTGCGCCGGCGGCGGCGGCGGCGGTGACGGCGGCGGTGGTGATGGTGGCGTGGGGTTTACCTCCGCTACTACAGTCGGTGCATCGGCCTCTAGATCTACCACCAATGGCTGCACACTACTTCTACTAGCACTACCGTTACCATCATCATCGTCACTACGTGTATTTAGCGCTTGTTGCAAAGGCACGCATTCATAAAATTGATCATTTTGATCTGCTACTGTCTGCTGGACCGTATTGTTCATCACTAGTAGGGGGATCAGTAGGAGGGCTGTAATATCTATACGTATTTGGTGATTGCGTACTTGAAAATGGGAATGGATCTATTAGCTTTCTAACTTGATCAACGTGACGTTTACATGTACCGAATTGCTCTACGTCTATAATAAACATTCTATTTCCGAGTATTTGCTTAATAATACCTTTACACCAAACTGGTTTTTGTGATATAAAACAACGTGTCCACACATTATCGCCGATATCAAAATGACGGTGCGATGCATTAATACAAGGCACTCGAACTTCTGGGGGCAAAATAAGATCGAATCGATTACGCAATTCTCTCCCGAACATTAATTTACCCGGTGACTCATTCGTAGAACAGTGTTTACTAATGCGATATTGAAACAGAAAAGTTGATAATTTTTCTTTAATCTGTTTCAAACTTAAACTACCATGCTCATTTACGATACATTTCAACATTTTCTTGCATGTTTTCACCGAGTTTTCGGCTTGCCCATTGCTGCATGGATGGTAAATAGGACTTGTAATGTGTTTAATTCCAGATAACCTACAGAAGTATCTGAACTGATCATTACTTATCTTTGGATCGTTATCAGATACTATTAATTCTGGTAAACCGAACGTACAGAATAAGTGTTCTAATTTTTCTATTAGGGATTTTGTCGATAAATCACTGGCCATGTGGAGACATTCTACCCATTTGCTATAGCTATCTACGACGACTAGAAAAGTGTATTGACCCAACTGCATGTAGTCAATGTGAATCCTTTCAAACGGCTTGACGGCCGGCGGCCAGCGGGCGGGCTCCGCTCGCAGCGGCGCGGCGCGGAGACTGCTGCATACGTCACAGCCCAGGATCACACGCTGAAGGTCAAGGTCGATCTCCGGCCACCACATTCTACCCCGCGCTAGAGTTTTGGTCTTCACGATACCAAGATGACCCTTATGGAGCTCTTTCAACATTTGTTCCCTAAATATGTGTGGTATTATTATTCTGTGACCGCGAAGTAAACATCCATCTTCAATGTCTAACTCCGTCTTGCATTTAAAATAAGGTAATATTTTTGGACATAGGATCTTCCTAGGCCAACCATTACGTACGTATTTAACAACGGTTTGTAAGGTTTTATCTAGTAACATAGCCTCCTTTATTCTTGAGAATGAGATCGGTATAACTTCACCATCGTTTATGAAGTTGAGAAATGCACAATTTTCTTTTATATTTAGTTGATGTGTACAATTTAACGGGGATCTTGATAGAAAATCACCTGGCGCGTTATTTTCGCTAGATATATATTCAATTTTGTAGTTAAAAGCTGATAGGAAAATAGCGTAACGTTGTAAGCGTGATGCTGTCATTACTGGTATCCCGTTCTTTTTCCCAAATATAGCTAATAAAGGCCTATGGTCCGTTTTCAGTATGAACGGTTCACTACGTCCGAAAAGATATTGGTGAAAGTGTTTGATACCGAATATTATCGCAGCTGCCTCTTTGTGAATTTGGCTGTAGTTTTTTTTGCTAGGACATAGAGATCGCGATGCAAAGGCTAAAGGACGTTCATGTAAGGTTGGAAGCTGGTAGGCTTCAAGAGAAACGACAAGTTGCGCTTATGATTTATTACTGCCTCTAAATACTGGTTACATGCGATTATATAGATTACTACACTACACGCCCTACCAAAAAAAGAAAAAAAATAACCTTAATGGTACATTTTTTTTTATACAAAATACATTTTTGTTCTATTCTTATGTACTAGTTTTACTTGATTTTTTACCAAAATTTTAACATTAGGTTCACAATCTTGTAACACTTCATAAGGACCAGAGAAAACATCAGAGAATTTATTGCCTGCCTCATTTTTTAATAATAACATATCGCCTTTCTTGTAATACATTGGTCTTATATTTTTATCTAAATTGCATTTTCGTTTTTCTTTACTTTCAATTAAATTTTTCTTAGCTTCTTGTTGAGCTTTTTGTAATCTATATTTGAGTTCTAATGGATAATTTTCTACATTGTACAATGGTTCAACGGTATTATTCTGTAAATTACTAGGAATATTACATCTTTTTCCAAACACAAGTTCGTACGGAGTATATTTAGTTTCAGTGTGAACAGATGTATTATACGAAAAACACCAATACGGAATCCATGTGCTCCAAAATCGTGAATTATTATCGGTCTGTATTCTCAAATATGCGTTCAATGATTTATGTGTATTTTCTAAAGAACCAATTGATTCGTGATGATATGCTGTAGAGTTTGTTTGCTTGATATTTAATAATTTACATACCTCAGTCATGGTGGTTGAAATAAACTCGGTGCCTTTATCTGTAGCTATTTCTCGTGGAATCCCATACCTTAAAATGAAGTTCTCGACGAACGCTCGTGCTACACTTACACTACTCTTAGATTCTAATGGATACGCCTCCACGTACTTACTTAACTCGCACTGCAGCGTTAGAATATACGAATGATTATAATAATCCTTATCTAAGGGCCCAACTATATCTAAAAATAGCTTATCGAAAGCAGTATCCGCGGTCGTTGTTATTACCAATGGTTGCCTAGTATGCAATGAATGTTTCTGCTTTTGGCATTTATTACATTTCCTAACGAATTCGTTGACGTCATTTGTCATTTTCGGCCAGAAATAATACTTTTTTATATTATTTAGCATTCTTCGTACACCTGCGTGTCCACTAGTAGGAAGCAAGTGGAAATCATTTAATATTACTTTAATGTCATCATTGTCATTTATACGACGTATGTTTTTCAAAATAACAACTCGTGGACCGGTCCCACTTAATGTATTTTCATCTTTATTGGTTAACCATTTTATAATTTTCATACTTTCTTCATTGTTCATAACATAAATTTCATCTATCGATAGTTTTTTACATAAAATGTCCAAATCTCTCACGAATACGTCTCGCGTCTTGCATGATCGAGAATTAGGATCTATGTAAATTATTGATTTCTTCTTTTTGAAGATAAAGTCATTATATCGTTCAATATCATCATCTTTTGTCACCTTATACTGTTTCATTATTAATTCAGTGCAATTCTTGGGTTTCTTTAAGGCTTCAACGATTCTTGGGTGATCAGACCAATTACCGCTTTCATCCTCATTATCTATAATTTTCCTACTACTACTGTCATCTTGCATTCTCCTCTTCATACTTCTTGTCATTATATTACACACTTCTCCATTCATATTTTTCAACTCGTCTGATGTTATAATGATACGTGATAATGCGTCTGCAGCAACATTACTTGTACCTTTGACGTATTCTATCTTATAATCGTATTCGTCCAACGTTAAGCGAAATTTTAACAGTCTACTTGAAGGATTCTTAATGCTGAATAAATGTACTAGAGGTTTGTGGTCCGTTTTGATTGTAAAAGTTTTCCCATATAAATATGGCCTAAAGTATTTGACTGACCAAACTATTGCAAGTAGTTCTTTTTCTATGGTGGGATAATTGAGTTCTGCCTTATTTAATGAACGACTTGTATATGCTATAGGTAAATCGTTTTTGTTACATAGCATTGAACCTATTGCTGAACCAGATGCATCCGTATGTAAAATGAATTCATTATCTTCATCAAAATTAGGGTATTGTAAAATTGGAGGACTCATAAGTGATTTCTTTAAGTCTGTAAATGAACGCTCACATCCCTTTGTCCATTCGAATTTCACATGTTTTCTGAGTAGCTTGTTCAATGGTATTGATATTTCTGCAAATTTAGGTATGAATTTACGATAATAATTTGCAAAAGCAACGAATCTACGGACCTCATCACTATTCTTCGGAGTGGGATAATTTTGAATTACTCGTGACTTTTCGGGATCAGGAAGAATTCCGTCAACTGATACAACATGACCTAGATATAATAATTGTTTCTTTAGGAAGTCACACTTTTCTGGGTTTAATTTTAAATTAACTTTTCTTAGTCTTTCCATAATATCTGTTAAATTTTTATTATGAATTTCAAGGTTTCTGCCGAAACAAATCAAATCATCTAAATATATTAGACATTTGTCATAATTGAGACCAGACATAGCTACAGTCATTAATCTACTAAACGCACTAGGGCTAGTTTTAAGTCCCATTGGTAGGCGTTTCATGTGATATTGTTTATTTGTAGTAAATGCCGTGTATTTTCTACTTTCTGTATCTAATTCCAATTGATAGTATCCCTGATTCAAATCCAAATGTGTAAAATAAACCGATCCTGATAAAGAGTCTAGTATTTCTGTGATATTGGGTAACGGAAACTTATCATCTTTAATACGCTCGTTAAGTTTTCTATAGTCTATAACAACCCTCCATTTCTTATTTCCTGAACTATCACTTTTCTTGGGAACCAGTAGTACTGGACTGGACCATTCACTTGTGCTTTCTTCTATAATATCATTTTCTATCATTTTGTCAATTTGCTTATCTATCTCACTTTTTTGTACCCTCGGTAGTCTATACGGTTTAGTATATGATGGTGTAGTATTCTCTTTTATCTGTATTGACTGTTTATACAAGTTTGTAACTCCTAATTTGTCACCTGGTAAAAAGAAAACATCTGAATATTTAGCGCATATATTTTCTATAGATATTTGCTCTTCTGTATTTAAATGTTTCAACTTGAGGACCGAAAATAACCTCTTCACTCGGTCAGCGCTATTAAGTTCATTTTCAAATGCACATATCGTATAGTCTTTTAATCCCACTAAATTAGGACAAAAATAACTCAGATACACTTCCTCATCTCTCGTGTTAAGAATTTTCAACGGTATTTGACCATTTCGGGGCTTTACTAACAGTGATGCTAGAAACACACCTTCACATAATTGCTTAGAGATAACCAAACTCTCTTCATTGACATCAGTTTTGATATAGTGTATGTACTCACATCGTGCTGGAATTGTCATGTAATTGTTGCAACCAAGTTGACCCATTTGTAACGGAATCGTAACCAAACAATTTTGATTTATTGTTAAAGTATTATTCTCAAAGTTTAATACGCATCGAAATTTAGTCAAAAAGTCCTGGCCTAATATGCCATCAGTTCTACACGGTAAGTGTTTGAATATGTAAAATGTGTGTTCAAATTCATATTCATTATAAACTAATTTTAACTTTATGTGTCCCTCACTGTACACGTAACCACCTATACCTTTTATTCTAATCCGCTCTATATGGAATGGAATGTTGTTTTTGTCTAAGCTCTCTAACTTGATTACCGATATGGTTGCTCCCGTATCAACCAACCAACTGCGTGAATCATCATGTACCTTGAAATGAACAGAGTTATAATTTTCGCAATAGAAATGATTATGATCGAAAAAACAGATTTTCCGACTCCCTTTTCCCAACATTTAAATCGTTATTATCCCTGTTATCACTCGTCTCAGCCATGTTTACTTGCTCGTTCCGTGAAAAACCTCTACCACCGTTCCAACCTCGATACGAGTTGCGGCCACGAAAAACGCGGTATCTTGGTGAAAAATTCCGCCTGCCGCCGTCTGTATAACTATTTCCTCGGTGATAACCACGAACGGATCCTGAACTGTTCGTAGCGCCTCTAAAGGAACCGCGTCCTCGGTAGGTCGAGTTCCCACGATGTTGGTGATATGTTGACTTACCTCGATGAAAATTCATCACTTCGTCTTCATTTCTGCACGACAATTGTTCATCTATAGCGCCCTGAATCGCGTCGCTCAACGTAGAGTAGTTTCGCGCCGCTATAATTGTACTGAGCCTACCATTTCTTAGCCCATCAGAAAATCGTTTTATAGCATTTCTCTCATTTATCGGTTTCAGAATAGTATATTTTTGCTGATCTCCGCTGGCCTGAGAAATAGTTAGGTCCACAAATAATTTTTCAATTTCCTTACCGAATTCCTCGATTCGCCTGGTACCTTGTTGCACCCGTTGCAGCTTTTGTTGAATCGCAGTATCCGATTTTTTTGCCAACAATCTCTCCCGCATATCTTTGATCAAACTGGAAACAGACGTATAAGTTTCACACATTTGTAATTTTGCATTTTCTGACAACCTTGATTTTAGTACGAAAGTAATTAAATTTGTTTTTTCTGTTTCACCTATCATGTTACTGTACATTTCGATATTCGAAATTAGTTGTTTCGTAACTTTTTCGTCCCCTGTCATGACTGGTAACAAGGACACAGCCGTTTTGAGCTCAAATTTCTCCATGTTGATGTTTTCCGTCAGTTCCGTTAGTTCCGTAAGTTCCTTAATTCTTAAATATAATGATTTTATATTCTTACACAATTCGGTCACAATTTTAATATCCCTATCATTTAATTCCTTACTCGATATTTGTTTAATTACTAACTCCTCAGCTAAGTTATAACTAGAATACAATGTACTTGCTTCAGAACATTTTTCCTTTTTCACTTTTGGTGTCCTTCGACTTGGTCCTAGTTTAATTAAGTATTCTTTTATACTTTTCAATTTACCATAAATTTCTTCCAGCTCACTTGCCATTACATACTTTAGCCATTAATTATTATTAATATTTTATTAATTTTATTTGCGGTTATATGAGTTTTACTTATAATTGTGTCTAATCGATTACATATTTTTATTAAAACTACGGATTACATTGAACGTATACACCGATTACTCAGTAACTTTGTCAGATGACCATTTCAAAATGCACTTTTCATAGCCACATCGCCGATACATCACTTTTTCCACTTTTCACACTATTTCTTGAATTTTACCTTCCCTTCGACGCATCAGACTCATTGATCGTCGCAGCTCGTTTTCGTTAATTTCCCTCGCTATCCAGTTTCCATGACATTTTCTATAGTGTCGCATACAATAAATGACTCCAACTGCCGTTAAAATGACACATATCCCAATAAGTAATAAGTTTGTGTTACTTGCGTGATACTTCAACTGCTCAATCGACGCTGAATTTTCACCCCCTGCAGCATTTTGTGCGATAATTACTTCTTGTTTTTCCTTGGAATTTGGTTTGCCCATCACTACACGGTTTTATTAACACCAAACAGCGATTTCGATCGGCACTCGGCACAAAGTCTCACGAAGTTATGTTTTAATGATTTCATTATTCTAATTTGTAATCGTCTCTAAAACTGCACAGATCACTCAATGTTTATAGTTCGCGCTCCATATTCGGCGAAAGTTATGCACTCGCGCGGGCACGAGGCAGATCCCCACTGGCAAGGTCGCCATGTAAGGTTGGAAGCTGGTAGGCTTCAAGAGAAACGACAAGTTGCGCTTATGATTTATTACTGCCTCTAAATACTGGTTACATGCGATTATATAGATTACTACACTACATGACCTTCGTGACCTTGAGAGATTACGGCACCAAGTCCTGAAGGACTTGCGTCTACAGTGAGGACAAGTCGAGCGTCCGGATCAAAATGTGCCAAAACTCTTTGTGACGCAAGCTCGCTTTTTATTTTAATAAAAGCCTGCTCTTGTTTTTCTCCCCACAGCCACTCAGCATCTTTTTGGAGTAATTGATGCAACGGATGTAATATAGCAGATGCCCCCGGAATAAAATTACGATAGTAATTTACAAAACCTAAGAAACGCTTTACTTCAAGGACGTTTTTGGGGCGGGAAACTTCTAATATTGCAGCTGTCTTCTTAGGACACGTCCTCAACCCCTGTTTATCAATAACGTACCCTAAATAAGTGATACTCGGCTGAAAAAATTCACACTTATCCTTTTGAAGCCGTATACCTGCGTCGTGTAACCTTCGAAGGACCTCGTTTAGCCTAGCAAGGTGAATCTCTTTTGTGGGTCCTGTGACACTCACGTCATCAAGCCAGCAGCTTACGCCTTCTATGTCCGACAGTAGCATTTCCATGGCTTTCTGGAAGATAGCAGGTGCGCTAGCTAAACCATACACCAAGCGCGAATATTTGAATAAGCCCAGTGATGTATTGATCGTTGTTAGCTCCTGTGAGTCCTTGGAAAGGACAAATTGATTAAATGCGTTACTAAGATCAATTTTAGTATACCTTTCTCCTCCACTTAGCTTAGCAAACACTTCCTCAATTCGAGGCATAGGGTATTTTTCTATATATAAATCTTTATTTAAGGTTATGGAGTAGTCACCAGCAATCTTTACTTTACCGTTTTCTTTTAAAACTGGCACTATAGGCGTTGCGTATTGAGAAAATTTTACTGGAATTAATATACCTAATGATACTAACCTTCTAATTTCATCATTAACTTTCTCTTTCAAGGCAAAAGGAACAGTCCTTGATTTGAAAAATTTTGGTTTACAACCTTCTTTTAGCTGTAATTCTACTTCGAATTTATTAAATTTCCCCAAACTATCGCTCCATAAAGCCGCGTACTTATCGAAAAAATACCTAATTTCGTTATCATATTGTGACAACGAAATGTTATTGTTCTTTAGAGTAGTTAGCTGTACGTTAAATTTAGCCATAAAATCTCGGCCTAGCAGAGGTGGACCACCGTTTTCAATAACAAAGAATACAATATCTTTAGTCACATCTTTGTACTTTACTCTAATATTAAAGCAACCTAATGGTGTTATTTTGTGTCCATTGTAAACACACAGTTGTAAATAACATCGTTTGAGGGTAGCGTTAGAAAAATTATTAAAAAAGTAATTATGCGACATGAGCGATATACCCGACCCCGAGTCCAGCTCCATTGAATAAGCTTTGCTATTTATTTCAACAGACAATAGTATAGGAGCATAATTCTCATACCTTATGTTAAATGCATTGCATTCCTTACAGTTCTCACACACTTCGTACGTACTCGGTGTAGGTTCTTCGACATCTACGTTGTTTACTCTAACCTTACACATTTTTCTGAGATGGCCTTTCACACCACATTTTTGACACTTGTAGCTTCTAAATTTACATTTCTCCGCAATGTGGTTCTTCATACCACACACAGAACACTTATGAGCACTATTATCGCGTTGATGATAAGACGAATCCGCCGAGGACGTGCCGCGCGGGAAGGGCGCGCCCGATCGCCGCGAACCTTCTCCTTTTTGCCCTCCTGTCGTTGTCGCGCTGAACACCTGTTCCCCTTTGATAGTAACCCCGTACTCATTAGAAACTAACGCCTTAGCTTCTCGCGCGCACTGTGCTTGTTCCGCCATTTCTACCGCACTTGTCAAGGTCAAAGTCGACGCATTTTGCTCGAAGAGTTTATCGCGCTCGGGGCCCATGCCCAGGCCGAGGACGAACCGATCCCGAAGGTTCGATTCCAGAGCGGTGCCGAATTCACAATAACTTGCCAATCCACGAAGTCGCGCCGCCCAGTCTCCTATTGATTCGCCAGGGTTCCTTGTTGCCCCGTAGAACTTCGCCTTGTCCACGAAATAACACTTCTTTGTTTTAAAATGCCCGTCGAGTGCGGTCACGAGCTCGTTATAACTTAACGTTTCAATGTCCTTTGGATATACCAAATTCCTCACTAAACGATAGGTATCGTCCGTTAAGTGGGTAATCAGCACTGCACTTTTGTTCGCTTCCGTTATGGTCGTATTAATTTTAAAAAACTGTGTTAACCGTCCTTTAAAAATTGACCATTCGCCTGACTTATAATCAAAGCTCGGTATATGTCCGAAAAGAGCCATGATCACAGGTGCAAATATCCGAAAAATCCTCGTTAGCCAATGGAATGTATGTAGCAATGAAACGCCATGTTACCGGTACGAGTGCTCGTTTATTACTGACTAGTAGGTAGTTCTATATAAATACAGTACAAAAACCCAACCCACAAAACTTGTACACATAAAAATCACCATACATGAAAGGCAAAGTAGAACGTCAACTTATGAACTTATATCACATAGCCATACTTGTATGCATGCCCAATGTTTTACAAAATCCTGCCACTGCCGCAATATTGAACTCGCACTACCTGGGTCTGGTAATTGACCATAAGTTCAACTGGAAAAGTCATATAAAACGAGTATGTACAAAGCTGCGAGCTTTTCTAGCCATCATTTACGTAATGAAAAATCGCCTAGGTACTTTTTAACATTAGGCTGATGCTCTATAATGCTCTGGCTGACTCCGTGACTTCCTATAGATGGAATCAGTAACTACGGACCCACTCATAAAACATACCTATACTACGTCTGCAAAGTAAAATTCTAAAAATAATAGTTCCTCCAAAAATTTTAATCCAGATCGCAAAGGATGAGCTTATACTATTTAAACACTGTAAAATACGGTATGGATCTAGAATGGGGGGAGAGGAGGGGGTGGAGGGGGAGGGGGAGGTACTCCCGTGACAAGGTAATGCACCGTTCTTGAAAAAATTAACTTTTTGTAACCTCATTTTTGAGGTTATGTTTACATAATTTTGTTACGAAAGCGACCGATTTCGCATTATTATTTCGCAATCGCTTTAGCTCCGGCTACTAAGGCTCATAAAAAAGGCAAGTATTTAATCACACATCAAAAATACTGATTTTCACAGCAAAAAAGGATCAGCAAAAACACGTTTTTTGTTTTAAGTATTTTTGTTGTGCTTACATGTTCAACCTAATAAGAAGGATAAAGGGGGCTTCACTTCGCTCACCCCCTATACCCTTCACCTAAGCTACCGCAGTATTTTGCCCTGATATTTGCTGTAAAAATCAGAATATTTGCTGTGAAAATCAGTATATGTGCTGTGCAAATCAGTATATTTGCGGTGCAAATCAGTATATTTGCCGTGCAAATCAGTATATTTGCTGTGAAAATCAGTATTATTGATGTGCAGTTTAATATTCCCCCTTAAAAACACTCTAGGGAGTAGCCACAAGACTGCCCAGGAAGGACTGCCCAGATATCTGTTTGGTACCAACACTAACCTAATAGTAGCCACAAGACTCCCTAGTAAGTGGGACGCCCTTCCTGACTCAGATTTCAAAATCAGTCAAATAAAACAGCCAAGTTTGCTATACTAGGTACACTGCTTTATTCCACGTTCCACTTTACAATACGTTTTTGACATCTATCATGAAATACGTATTGGAAAGAGTAAAAATTGCATTCCATTTCAGGCATACAAAATAATATTTTGTTTTAGGTATTATAAATCCAAAACAAGTTTCCGACAATTAAGACTAGGATAAAAGGTTCAAAAATATAGTCAATTATCCTCCTAAATAACTCTAGTAATTAAAATCAGGTGACCGTGATCAAAATTAACCCTATAAAACACCTGCGGCATTTTTATATTATCAAACCAAGTGCCTTTGCCTCGGCATACTTTTGACTTCGCTCTGCATGGCCCTCTGTTGCAAACAAAAGAGCCCACCGTTTTATTTGCTGTATATTCTACAGTCATATCTTTTTTGTGATAATTACACCTCTGCAAAAGCAATAGCCTGGTTTCGCTTGCCCAATCGTCAATAGATCTTCACTAAGTTCTACATTCCTCGCAGGTAGTTCGTCGTCCTCTGCCTCTGAGCAACTCGTCGATGACAGAGGTTCTTCCATGGAACGGCTCGTCAATGGCTAAGGTTCCTCGATCGAACGACTTTTCGAGAGGTTCCTCCATCGAACGACTCGTTGGGTTCGGTTGCTCCATGGATGCGAAGGTCGATCGTGTCAGTCGATAAGGCAGAAAATCGGTGTCCAGTGTACAAGCGTAGGTCAATCGTGATGGCAAACAAACAAAGTCCAGAGGATAAGCCATAGTCGTCATGCTGGGGTATCTTAGAGCATATCCTATATATAATGTATTCTGTGTCTTAGAGTATGGTTGTCAAAAAAGTTCGGTCGCGCTATCTACCGGCTAGGCATAGGACTATCATGTCATTGGCACAACGTGGTCTTGCCACTATACAATTATTTTTTTCTAGGGTAGAAAATATTATATACGTTTTTTTAATGTTTATGTTGTATTTAATAGATCTCTAATCTGAAGTTTATCACAGTTTATTCATGATTATTTATTTGTTTCAGCTAACTATGTTTTGAACAAGATATCGTTGGTTAATAAAAGTTTAGGATAATTTAGTAGTAATTCTGTTTTTTGTTCCTGCTTTGTTTCTTGTATTAGTCAACGAGAACAAACGGAAAAAGTTTGAAAGTTTTGTTTGGCGATTTTAAATTTTTCATTTCAATTTTATTATTTGGTGTTGAGCAGTTTTTTCCTCCAGTTCAGCGTTTTGATTAAAAACAGGACTTTTAGTTGGGGTGTAGACAAGGCGGCGGTAGTTTTGAGATAGTACTACCCGTGCAGTGCAGTGCAGCGTAAATACTTTTATTAATAAAGACAGGTCTCTAATTATGTCTAGGAATAAATGTTGCATGCCTGGTTGCACAACCAGCATCTCTGACGGTATGTACTTACAACATATTGTAACGTAGTAACAAATTGAACCCACTGAATTTAACGTCACTACTGATTTTTCCTGGACTCAAGTTCTTAACCACAACATTATTTCTGTTCAAGGTGTCCCGATGCATTATTTTCCTAATCCATCCAATGATGGTGACCGTTTTGAAACTTGGAAGGCAACAGCAGGGTTAGTCGGTTTTGAAGACTCATATATTTTCTCGGACAGAAAAGTGTGCCACAGGCATTTTGAAGATAATTATCATGTCAACAAAAACAGACTTGTTAGAAGTGCTGTACCAACATTACATCTAACAGGTTAAACAGCTATTTTATTTTATTTAAGTACCTGGAGCGCTCCTAAAAAGATGCAATTAAATGATAAATAAACCGAGTTTCTATCTAAGTAAGTTACTATCCCCATTTTTCAGGAAGGAGCTTAGATACCCCTATGGATGTTGTACAAGCAAACACTTCTGACATTCACTAAACCGCAGCTGGAAACAATAAAGGTATTTTTTTTACAATAATAATAATAATTAATTTGCCTAATTTAAAGGAACCCTAAAAATAAAACAATGTTATAACCGTTCTTGTTTTCACTTAATTTCAGGAATAAACCGAAGATTCAAGGCAACAACTGCGCAGGAGAGAAATCCTTACCAATAAGGTGATTGTCAGCACAAATGAAATTCACGACGAGATGAAATTAGCCGCAAAAAAATATGTGTACAACAAAAAAGGGAAAAGGCTAAGGCAAACGGGAGTTGCACTTGCAGTTTGATGACTGTATTGTTTTAATTATTTTGATTTTAAACTTAATTTATTACCTCTGTAAAGTTACTTCCATAGTATTAATATATGCTGCCAGTATACTGTGAGCAAGGTTATTCTACTCATGACAATTACCAACTTTTGTCCTGCAAGTTTTGCAAAAAAATATCAGTAGTCCAAACAAAATGTCAGATGCCATCGGCACCACTTGTATGAGATATCATATTAAAACACAGAAATATAGATTTTTATTTGCTTAACATTTTTGCATAATTTGATCTTAAATATGTTACTTTAGTTTCACATGATACAACCTTAGATGGGTATAAAAATGATATATTTACTTAACTAGTAGTTATCAACAATATTTACATGACAATTTTGTGCATTAAGTTTAGAATGTTAGAGACCATATCAGTTTTGATTATGTATTAGCTTGCAAAAGAGGAAATTAAATTTATTTTGTCAGGACTGCGATTTAAAAAATGTGTAAATGTGTAACCTTCATAATGTATTAAACAAATACATCTTGTATATATCCAAACCAAATTGTTTTATTAACTAGACAGTTTTTTAGTAATGCGGTGCTACAAAGTTATACTGAGATGATATTTGTAAGAAAGTTTTTAATTAATATCAGTACCTATAACTAGAGCACCATGTTTATAAGTTCCATAACGGTTATGTTAAGATAAGGAACTTATAAACGTGGTACTCTAGTTATACTGAAAAAATACAAAAAACTTTCTTACAAATATCATGTTAGTGTAACTTAGTAACTAGTTGAAAAAAAACAAACATTCAAAGCTTCCTTTTCGCTTTTCGCGCAAATTTTTGTTCCATGCCGGTCCGCCGTCAGCAGCACTGTCTACGTACCACTGAAAAATGTCAAGATGCCCATCTATTTCCTACTATACATTTTTATCTATGATAGTCGTCAAAGGAAGCCACAACAAACACTACGAAGCACAGAACAGAGAGAACATTCACGAAACTCGAGAAGAAACGGAATGAATGAACGAAAGTTCTCGTTTTTTTTTTGCACGACATTTTGGATCACAGACTGTTTTACAACACCATTTTCGTACTCAATTGCCCATTTGTACATTTCGTTATCGCTTTTTATCTGATTTGAGTTTAGAAACTATTTTTATTAAAACTCGATAAATATGCATTACCTTGTAATAAGAGTGTGTTATAATCAGGGGGCCAGCCCCTACCAGATTTAACCCCTTTTACTCCCCTTCTCCTGCCAAACGATTCTAGACCCAAGCCTAAAATACTTCCAGTACACACTAAAGTGCATCACGCACTAATAAAGGAATAATTCTTCAATTTATCCGTTCAATTTCCGTTATCACACAAAATCGGCACCAGAAGTTCCACGAAGAAAAAACTATCTACATTAGGAGCAACTAACTTCTTTGGGAAAAGGCTAATTACTTATCTTATGCCTCGTCTTCATAATCGTCTCTGCCTTGTACTCAAATCGTCAATCCATCACAACAATAATAACCACAAATTAAAGTCACACCTTATATCATTACTACCATAATTTTTAAATTAAACTGCACATCAAAAATACTGATTTGCACAGCAAATATCATGGCAATATGCTGCGGTAGTTTAGGTGAAGGGTAAAGGGGGTGAGCGAAGCGAAGCGAAGCGAAGAAGCCCCCCAAGTATCACAAAAGCTGTATATTATCTAAAATAGATACGGATATACATATTAAAGTCATATAAACGTCTTTAATAGATTCTGGCCTATATTGAATTCTGGTTAATTGCATTTTGATTTACTATTGAGACTCAAAAATATAGAATGCCTAAACTCCTACATTAACATTATGTTAATCTGATATACAGCTGTTTGCACAGCTTTTGTTCTTTTCCAACGGCTATAGCAGTATAATGGTAGTTCAAAAGTTCATTAGCATTATAAACGCATGAAAAAAAGCTATACTAGTGCTGTAAGCAGTATTAGCATTTTCTTTAAAGTAATAGCCTTACAAGAATCTGTGTTTTCATATTTATAATGCTATACTTATAGTAGCATTTACTAAATAAATAGTACAGCTTAAGCCCCGTTTAATACGTTAGTTTAAGCTACTATCATGCTGTTAATCGCAAATTGAAATTGAAAAAAGTATATCAAGTGCTTTGAGTAATAATTAGATCGTATAGTACCTAGCAATCATGCAAATTGCTTTCATGACCACAGTGTGAGAGGAATGGACAAAATAGTTGAAAAAATCATAAAATAACAGGGGGAATAAAAAGAAAACTTAGAAGAGAATACTCATACTATAACAAACGTGTGAAGAACAATCAAACCCAAGTTCGTGATTCGCCAGTTACGCATGAAAATTTGTGTGTATAGTAGAAAACATGTGTCGCTAAGTGGTTCCGTAGAAAATATATTTGAAGAAGAGCTGTGCGTGGCAAATGCAGATAATGAAGGTTAGTAAACAATACCTTATTATTAGATTAAAATCGTCTGTAGACTTTCGCAGTTATTGATATTATATACAAATTTTTCGGTTTATATTACTCGCATGTAATAATAAACGCTATAAATATGTATACAAATAAAATGAATATGAATATGAATACTTTTAACTAATATCAACACTATTTCCATACAATTTAGGTCCACTTTTGAATGCAGTCATGCATGAATCAAAATTAGACCATAACTTTAGAAAGTTACGGTTGATATTACTCAAATGCATTAAAATTTTGCACTTTTTTACTTCTTTTGGACCTTGACTATGTTCCTAAATAGGTACAAACTATTTTGACCAGCGTTTTTGACGTCTATCAAGGTAAGAAAATTTTAATAGTGTATATTCATACTAAACAACTTTCTAAAACAAAAATAAAAAATACTTTTCCATGCAAATTCTTAAATTAGGTAGTTAATTTTGTAAGGAATAAAAAATCATTTTAGACACGTGTTTTTCAGTACAGTTTTTTAGAAATATGATCTTATTACGCCGCACTGTTAATTTCCTATCCTTCGATCTTGTACACACTGTATACAAACGTATCGTGGTCACGTGGTTAATTTTTAAACAAAATTATTTTTTTGATAAATATTATTTAGATTTGATCTACCCACACTGGGCCAGTGCAGCGTGGTGGAATACGGCACATAGTACCTACCTACACCTCCTAGTGAGAAAAGGCCTAAGCCTCAACGGTGGGTATGGGTATGGGAAATGCTGATATGGATGCATGGATAGATTTAGATTTGAACTGTTTGATATTGAGATTGATGAATTAATTTACCTACACTCTTGTTTCAGATTCTACAGATGACGAAATTTGTACAGGGCACATGAAAAATTTGGTTCTTAAAGACAAAATAAGGCAGTGGGCTGTTGTCAGAAACGTAACGCAAATTGCTTTAAAAGATTTACTAGAAATATTAAATGAACGACATCCTGGACTTTTGCCCAATGATCCTAGAACAATACTGAAAACCCCCAGAGAAGTACACATTAAAGTGGTGGCATAAGGGAATTGTTAATCCTCTTAAAATACTATTGCAATCTTATAATGGAGAGAAGGTTTTATTAAACATTAATTTGGATGGTCGGCCGATATCCAATAGTTCAAAGAAAGGATTTTGGCCAATATTATGTAACATTCATAAAGTTAAAGAGTCCCTCTTTGTAATTGGTATTTATTGTGGAGATCAAAAGCCAAAAAAATTAAATCACTACCTAGAAGATTTTATAAATGAGATGAATTTATTGCTCAAAGATGGTCTAGAAATAGGAGAAAGATTAATCAAGGTGGCTATTAGATGTTTTATTTGTGACTCACCTGCCAGGGCATATATAAAAGGTAAGTAGTAATATCTAATTAATCTCATATTAATAACTAGTAGCAGTTGAGACTGGAAATATTTGGGGAATTAATCTCGGCTGAGTTATAGCCTGATAAATTTGTGGCTGAATTAATCCAGGAAAGTGACTAGTGTGTACACTCTCTTACTAGTAAACTTGGTGTAAAGAAGAACGGAATAGTTATAGCGTATGCGTTGTTTTTGTCACAACATGGTAGAACATTTCCTTCTCATACAACGTTCATTATTAAAGCCGTAAATGTTAGTGTGTGCTCTAAGAGCAGTTTAGGTGCAGGTTTAGGGTACGAGGGGCATGCGTTTTTTTTTTGATACTCTTCATTAATTCAATGGATACTTACTCGCTAGTTATTGTAAAAGTTTTTGGGAATAACTTAGATTATAGATTTTTTTTGAATTTTCAGGTGTCTGCTCCTTCAACGGAATGTATGGCTGCCTTAAATGCACAACAGTGGGAGAATATTCGACCCTATCATATACCGTCGTTTTTCCTGACAGTGTGTGCCCTGAACGAACAGACGATCGCTTCCGAAAGAAATTGTATGGGTCGCACCACAAGGCAGATTCTCCATTATTGCAGCTACCTATATATTACGATATTGTTAAAGATATTCCAGTAGGACACTCCTTACATTTAGTGGACCTAGGTATAATGAAAAGATTGCTGAGGGGCTGGTGTGAAGGTAACTTTGGTAAGAAGACAACAAAATGGTGCTCAAGTATGGGTCTAGACGTGTACCACGCGCTACCAAAAGAGATCACTAATGCTCCGAGCTTGCCAAATTTCAAATACAAATTGAAAAAATGGTTTGTCGAGAAGTCTTTTTATACCTATGAGGAATTCATAAAGTACAGGGCCCATACATAAGTATGGAATATAAAAGACCAGCAAAATTGTTACAATATTCAATTTAATAATTAATTGAATATGTAAAAATTTATAAAATTAAAATAATATTGAATTATACATGAATCTTATCTTATGATAATGTGACGACTGTAATATTTATTCCCAATTATTTATTTTATGTTAATGACTTGTAATTATTTTTACCAATAAATATTGTCTTATGTCTAGACATAGAACGTGTGACAGCCTTTTTAAATGAAACTCGATTGCCTTCTGAAATCCACAGAACTATGAGAGGTTTAACTCATCTGTATAACTGGATAGCCTCAGAATTCAGATCATTTTTTCATTATTTGAGAATTATTATTTTACCACAAGTCTTAATTTCTGGAGCTTACATACATTTTTTGTTTTTTATTGTGGTATAACTATTTGCTCCAACAAAAGATATGAACACCTTGTACCATTGGCTAAAGAACTTCTAGTTTATTTTGTGGACCACTATAAAGATTATTACGGAGCTGAATGCGTCACTAGCAATGTGCACAATTTAGTATACTTGGTTGATGAAGTTCAACGATTTGGAGTTCTTCTGACGTTTACTTCATATCCATTTGAAAACAAGGTATATTTGATTAAGAGAATGCTGAGAAAAGGAAAAAATCCTTTGGCGCAAGTTGCAAGAAGACTTAGCAAAGAAAATGGGATTCAACGCGCAAAAACTAATAAAAGCAAAATGACACACCTGTTTCTGTAAAACAAAAAAAGAATTATTGAGAAGTAAACTTTGGAGAGTTTAAACTTTCTACGAAAAATAAAGATAAGTATTTTATGAGTAATAGTGACGACATTATTGAATCAAAGGAAGTTACTTATGAAGATGGCAAAATTACATTAGGTGGCGTCAGACTTACGGAACTTAACAATGTTTTTGAAAAGCCAGTCAAATAAAGCCATTTTCTGATATATAAATCCAAGACTAACCGGCAAACAAATAGTTTAACTTGTTTTACTCCACAAGATGTAAAATTTAAATATGTTTGTAATTTATATGAGAATGAGCTCTATTTTGTATCCTTGTTGCACACATTGAACAAGTAATAGGTAATTTAAAAAATGGCCAAAATAGTGACTCGCGTATCGAGAAAAAAGAAACTTGCTCAATTCTCCGTATTATAAAACTTCGTGTCTACCGCTGCGCTAAAACTAAATACCCGACTCCTTTTTTCCCGCAGCGGCAACTTGGGATACGAATTTTTTCCATCCAATCCATACGAATTTTTTCCATCCAAGACTGGTCGGCCGGCACTTTTCCAAAGTGCCGGCCGACCAGTCTTGGATGTTATTTATATATGTATTTGTGTGAATATATTTCTTAAATATATCACTGTTCTAGTGCCTGTAATACAGAGTATCGTAGTATGGGGCTAGAACAGTCTGTGTGATAATGTCCCACAGTATTAATAGTATTATAAATGTGGAAAGTGTTTTATATTTTCTGAATGGCATTTACAAGTCCTTCATTTAAATAATAAACATGATATGGTTTGAGCAAAATTATAATCAAGTGTAGTCCAATTAGCGAAGAGGGCCTGCCAGTCGCTATATTGTTTTTTCTTATTTTCTTCTTTCCGAACCTTTTTCTAAAGTCTGCTCTATTTTGAATGACATCTTGACTCTGAAATTATAAAATGAACGTAAAAAATAGATATATGTACGTAACTAGGTACATAGGTAAGTACTTTACAAACTCAAAAATAATTTTATAATCTACAAGTAAAGAAATTTACATTTGAAATACGTCAAGAAAACAACGAAAATTAAATCAATCCCAACAAAACATTACCTTTATTCAATAATTTAGGTAGGTACTAATTGTTTACTGCATAATTCATGTAACCCCCTCGTTTTGGAACTATAAGAACAAAAAAAAATAACAAACGCCGCCAGGAACAACGTGCCGCGCCGAGCCGACTTAACTAACTATCAAGATCAAATCAAATTTCATCCTTGAGCTTGCTTCATCCAAACGACTCCCGCACACTTCACCTCACCCCCGCGTAACTCGCACCCCCCGCACCTACCTCAAAAACAGTATCGCGTAGCCTTATATATTAATACCTATGCGAGTAGGTAACTAACTACATATTAATGATGTATTGATCAATTAAAGGTGAGTGAGGTGAATTAAATAAATCATATTCACATAATATCTTTGGGCATTTATAAGGAAATAAATACTTAATATTTATTGGTTATTATATTCACAATGCTGGACCATACCCTGATAAGCACAATAATAATCTAAATATTTGGTGCTAAACGACAACAAGCATTACAATCACATACTGAAATGCTGCTATAATGCTTAGAACTTACGTCGAGTATCATATAATGCGTTAATCGGACTTAACATATTGTATCTAGCGATAACACAACGAATTGCATTATTATGGTATACTTGAATGCCTAAAGCATGGGTCGCCATTTTTACTTATATCCTTTTGTAGGTTATGCCGGAAAAATATTAAAATGACACATATTGGATAGGAAGAATACATATTACGATACATTTAATTCATTCATTCATTTATTAATGTGTAGATAACATGATCCAATTATTTGTTAGTAACACAAACATATGGTTAGTAAACAGGGTAAAGTAAAATAAACAACAACATAAAACTATTTGTTGCTCGAGATAAGCTTGACCACCCAATGTTGGTACATTGGGCAGTCAAACCTTCCCGAGATCACCTTCAGGATCTCATTGGCACTGCCCCAGGATCTGCCGATAATCGAAACAATGCGCTTCCGCATGATCGCGTAAAAATCATCTGTACGCGCCTCAGCAAACATTGTTGACGCACTGCAGAACCGAGGCAGCCCCAGCAACATCCTGAAGATGTTATTATATTGGACTCGCAGGGCATTGTAAGTCTTCAGTTTATAGCGAACCCATAGGCTGCTGGTGTAGAATGTCTGACAGTACGACTTAAATAAAGTGACTTTCACCTGTCTCGAACATTTTGCAAACCTACGGGCCTACGGCGGCTTAATGCTGGCATAAACATTGAAGTGACTTTGTTTGCTTAAATTAAGCCAACAGCTTAATTTTTTTATTTAAGATATGACCATTGTTCGATTCCAAATCGATATTCGATCGATGGTTTCTGAACGGCCATTTTGAATTTGACGTTAGCTGCCAACCTGGCAGTTTTGTTGACAACTGACAGACGAAAGCCCTCGCAATGTAAACGCGTTTTGGTAAGGGTATTGAAATTAAATCGCAGGCCATCTGGAATGTATTCGGGTTTCCCTCAGGATTGTTAATATAGCTGAGTGTGTTATTGTTTCTCGAACCAGATAAAGTTCGCATTTTCGTGCCCGCTTGTTTTTACCACGTAACATAACCTGTGTTGGAACACTGTGCTCATTGAAGCTGGCCCGCCAGTCATACCTGGTTGGCTGAAGAACCTGTCTACCAAGAAGAGCCTAGGGTGCACCCGGGCCTTGCAGAGAGACAGGAGGTTGACGGGACCGAAGCACAGACCAGGTTAGATCGACCCCAATTAACTTCAGCTCGGTGAACCGCCGACGTTCACACTTCTTGGCAACTGATCGTTACGCTACCTCGTAGCTGATGGGCCGCTACGAGGTCATTAGGTGCTGAGAAGCCTGAACATTTTGGTAGCTAGAGCGTGGCTTCCTGAGATTTGCAGCCGTCAAGGGCTCCAGGAAGGCACGATTTGGGACTATCAATCTGTAGGTATAGGCGGTTATTAGGTAACTTGGATGTTGTTCCTATATCCACATAGATTGGTAGTATTGTAAGCTATAGGTCTATTGCTGGTAGTAGATAGACAGATATTGAATTGAAAATTGCATTGAAGTACCAGTTAGTCAATCTATTAGTGGTCTAGTAATGCTATTGAATGAATGTTTTGGTTAACATAGGTAGTTACATCTATTGATAGCAGGCTATTACATTGTTTTCAGTTTATAGCAATTTATAACTTGAACTAATATTGACTATCTGTGTGTGTTATAATGATAAAGGGAAACTAAATTGTATTTACTTTATATAGATAGTTATATAGATACTTTATATAGATACTTTATATAGATATTTTATTTAATTTATATAGATATAAAACTCGGTTCCTATTGTTTAAGGAAAACAACATTGTTTAAGTTGTGGTTAAGGGTTCCCTCGTTTGGGTTGTAGACTGGAGGGTCCAATAAAATTGAGTTACTGCAAATTGTGAGTAAGTATCGTTCCGATCATGTCGTTATCTGAAATCCAGAAGGGTGTTTCTAAGGAACTCAGATGGTTTTCCTCCGCACACGGTCTGATAGACCGTTTAGATAGGCATGATGTGGTATTGGAGCGGTCTATGGACGTTAAGGAACGTTACAATAGGGTGCTCGAATTGTCCGCGCAGGCGGAATCAGTTGATGGTTGCGCACCTGACAGGCTGTCACGGTTGATAGGGGATGTCGACCAATGTATGGAGATGGCAGCTGCTATCACGCAGAAGGCTGCGGACATACGTAGACAGCGCGAGTCCAGCCATGGTGGTGACATTGAAGCACCTCTGCCGCTTCAGGGATCGGGGTCCAGGTTACCTGCCATAACTATGCCTACTTTTGACGGCGTGTCCGGTGAATGGATGAGCTTCATCAATCTGTTCGACAGTTTGGTGCACATGCGATCGGACATTACCAAGTCTGTCAAGATGGCTCAGCTGGTGGCAGCATTGAGGGGTGAGCCTAGGGAGCTGGTCGCTCATTTGACAGTTACGGAGGGTAACTATGAAACGGCCAGGCAATTGTTGGTCAGACGTTACCATAACAAACGGAGGTTGGCCGATGCCCAACTGAACCGTTTGTTTAGTATCCCGGTTGTGAACAAGGTCGGGGCCATACAGACGGAGGTTTTGAACCCATTGTTGTCCGTCACCAAGGCTCTAGAGAATCTTGGACTTCCGGTTGGTGAATGGTCGTACCTACTGTTGTACATTGTACTTTCCCGCCTACCCGCTGACGTGCAGACTCGTTTCGAACAGTCTCACGGGAGGTCGGCCGAGGACCTGCCCGCCTTCTCCGACTTGGTCGGATTCTTGGAAGAGGAGGCTCGACGGGCAGAGAATTTGGGGTTGACGGTCACCCATCCTTCGGAGCCACAGAGAGCTGCCGGGAGCGCTGTGAGTAGGGGCCCTCCGACGAGGAAGGACCGCACCAACCGGCAGTCGTATGGGACTGTGAGTGAATTGACCCCACATGGTGAGACCTGCCCATGTTGTAGGCAGATTGGCCATGCTGTGGCCAATTGCAATAAGTTCGGGGAACTTAGGGTTCAGGGACGGCGCCGGATGGCCAAGCAGCGGAGCTGGTGTTTCCTGTGCCTCGGGCCACACATGGCTAGGGACTGCACGCGCACACAAATGTGCGGATATTGTGGTGGGCCCCACAACAATCTGTTGTGCATGAACCGGTCCGGCCAACAGCCTCCACAGGGCCGTACCCAGGGTGACACGGCATGGGGCCCTGAGAATTCGTTTGCGACTCGGAGCGCAACTCAGGGGCCAACGTCCCCACGTGCACAGGGCAGTACTAGGGTGCAGGGCCGCACTCAGGACCATTACATGGGGGGCCCTGAGTTTTCGGTTGCGACTCAGCATCCGACCCAGCGGGACATTGGGTGTGTTGAGCAGGCCGTAACGGGCGGGTGTCATGGGACACCTTCGAGCTATGCGGGTGCGGTTCGGACGCCGCCTCAGTTGTCGCCCCGCTCGTCGCCTCGTCCTCGTCGGTCACATGTGATGTCCCCCCCGCTCATGGAGCGGCCACGGTTGAATTCACGCCCACCCCCCTTTACGGGGAATCGTAGGTTGGGAATGGAACCGGCGCGTGGGCCATTTGTACAATGGGACCCTCTGGCGTATAGCTGCATACCTGATCGGTTACAGGCACAGTGGGGCCCCGGGGGTCCTCGCTAGGAATTTGCGGCCCAACCATTTGTTGCCCCCCAACCGGAGACGGTGGTGTTACCGATCGCCTCTGTGCTTGTTTGGGATTTGGCGGGCAACCCAACATACGTTCGCGCCCTATTAGATTCTGGAGCTCAGGGCTGCATTGTATCGAATGATTTAGCAAAATGGTTGGGCCTCAAGGTAAATAGGTATAATAAATCAATACGGGGCGTGGGGAATGTTACGGTTACGAATGTAGTTGGTCAATCGGTGATCACGTTCTCTCCACGTTATGACATTTTGACAAAAACATCCGTGCAAGCTTTAGTAATGACGCATGTCATGGGCAGACACCCCTTGGTGAAGTTGAATCCGGCCGTTCGATTCCTGACATCAGGACTCAAGTTGGCGGATCCCGATTTTGACACTCCAGCCCCGGTCGACCTGCTACTGGGAGCAGACGTTCTGGGTAGGTTTCTGTTGTCGGATCGGCGAGTTCTTCAGCCGGACGGGTTGATTGCTGTGGATACTAAGTTTGGTAACGTGATCATGGGTCCGGCATTGCCAATGGTTAGGCCTGCCGAGTCAGATGGCATACTTATTGGCTCAGCGTTGTCAGACGTTATCTAACGTTTCTGGGAGATAGAGGAACCTCCCACCGTTCGTCGAGTCGACGCAGACGAAGAAGAGTGCGAGTTGTTTTACCAGAATAGTACTGGTCGCCTTCGTTCTGGTCGTTTTGTAACTCGACTGCCTTTCAGGGCCGATCGACCGCCACTAGGAGAATCTAGGAAGATGGCTGAGACGAGATTGATGTCGATGGAGCGTAGGATGACAAGGGACGCCGTATTTAAACAAAAATATGTTGATTTCATGAGGGAGTATGAGTCGTTAGGACACATGTCGGTATCGGGTGTGGACTGGAGATCTGAGGATCATTGTTTCCTTCCACACCATGCCGTCCTACGAACCCCTACCGGCAAGATTCGAGTTGTTTTTGATGGGTCAGCACCTACCTCGAACGGGATGTCCCTGAATCAGTGTCTACATTCGGGACCCAAGTTGAGTCGTGATATTTCGGATATTCTCACGAGCTTTCGGAGGCACCAGATTGTATTTGTCGCAGACATTCGGATGATGTTTAGGCAAACGGTAATTCATCCGGCTGACAGAAGGTATCAGTTGATACTGTGGCGTGAGTCCACGGCCGAGCCAGTCAAGGTCTATGAGTTAAACACGAACACGTATGGGTTACGGTCTAGCCCGTATTTGGCGATGCGTACCCTGCGGGAGTTGGCGTCGCGTGACCATGTGAGCTATCCTAGAGCCGCCGCTATCCTGGAGCAAGATTTGTACGTCGATGACGTCTGCACAGGGGCAGCCAGTGTAGAGGAAGCTCTGGACCGACGTGACGAGCTCATTCAATTGCTGGAACGAGGCGGCTATGAACTACGCAAGTGGATGTCCAACTCCCCTGAGTTGATGTCTGGTCTCCCAGATGAGTTTCAACAAGACCCGCACGTTTTTGAGAATCCTGACAACCCTAACATGTTGTCAGTGCTTGGAATTCAGTACCGGCCCGTCCATGATGAGTTTACCTATCGGGTGGTTTTAGAAACACCGAAGGCCTGGACGAAGCGGTCAGTACTGTCAACGATTGCGAGAACGTTCGACCCGAATGGATGGATTTCTCCAGTCACCTTTGCTCTCAAATGTTTTATGCAAAGGCTATGGGCGGCTCAGTTGACCTGGGACACCCACCTCTCAGGTGATTTGTTGACTGATTGGACGCGAATGTTCACCTCGCTATCGGACATAAATAATGTATCGCTGCCGAGGAAATTGGTCCCTGCTGGGGATTACAGGGCAACCCTTCACGGGTTTTGTGATGCCTCTGAACGAGGGTTTGCGGCAGCGGTTTATTTGCGAACCGTCACCTCCACCGGGGAGGTCGACGTGCGTTTGGTTTTGGCAAAAAGCAAGGTAGCGCCTATTCGGACAAGGATGACGATTCCAAAACTGGAACTGTCCGGGGCTGCTCTTTTGACCAAACTTTTGAATCACACTCTAACAGTGTTGCGTGGGTCAGTGGTTTTGGAGGATACGGTGTACGCGTGGACGGACAGCCAGATTGTTTTGTGCTGGCTGAAGGCTTCGGTCCATAACTTAGAGGTTTTTGTTGCGAACCGTGTCTCCCAGATTGTGTCGTCTGAGGTCCCACTGACCTGGAGACATGTACCAGGAGAATTGAACCCGTCTGATTGTGCATCCAGGGGATGTCGGGCTCCTGAACTCGTTAGACACCATTTGTGGTGGGGACCACCCTGGCTTGCCAAGAGAGAATCGGACTGGCCCCACAGCCATCTAGTAGTATCTTCGGATCATGGCCCCAGAGCGGCCGTGCATGTTACCCAGAAGGCTGAGGACCCTGACGCCGGGTTTCTGCTGGACCGGTATAGCTCACTTGACAAGTTGATAAACGTGTCCACTTGGATTAGGAGATTCGCTCGAAATTGTCGTACTCCTCGCGATCAGCGAACGTTGAACCCTATTCTGACTCCGGCAGAGCGAAACGAGTCGCTATTGAATTTGGTCCGGTTGGTACAGTCCTCGAAGTTTGGGGCAGAATTGGAGATTATACGAAGTGGACGTTCGAAATTGAAGGGAGCCGTCGCGCGTCTCAACCCCTTTATTGATTCGACCGGGTTACTTCGGGTAGGAGGAAGATTGCGCAATGCGAATCTGTCGTATTCAGCTCGTCACCCACTTCTGCTCCCCAAGGGGGGACAGTTAGTGGAATTGCTGGTGACTGATCGTCATATTAAAAACGCGCATGCCGGCTGTAACGCGTTGTTGGCCACGCTCCAGCGGGAGTTTTGGATCTTATCTGCCCGCCGTGTCATACGGAACATCGTGTTTCGGTGCATGCCTTGTTATCGACTTAAGGCTGCCACGATGCAACCTCTCATGGGGGACTTGCCCCCTGATCGTGTGAATGAGGTCAGACCGTTTTCAGGTGTTGGTACGGATTTTGCAGGACCGTTTATGGTGAAGAGTTTACGATTGCGTACCGCTAGGCAATACAAGGCGTACCTATGTGTGTTTGTTTGTTTATCCACCAAGGCGGTACATCTCGAGCTCGTTGCTGATCTCTCGACAGAGGCTTTCATTGCTTGTTTGGATAGGTTTGTTTCTCGAAGGGGACTTCCAACTTTGATCCGCTCTGATAACGGCACTAACTACATCGGTGCGGAACGATACTTACGAGAGATAGTCAACTTTTTGAATGTAAATAAAGTGGATATTGGAACGGCCCTCTCCCGTCGGGGTATACAGTGGACCTTCAGCCCACCGATTTGCCCCCACTGGGGTGGGATTTTTGAGGCCGTAGTTAAGTCAGCTAAGACGCACTTGGGGCGTATAGTAGGTCAGACCGCGCTGACTTTTGAGGAGCTCGCGACATTATTTTGTAAGATCGAGGCCGTTCTCAATTCGCGACCGTTGTGTCCGCTCAGCTCGGATCCAAATGACCTGGAGGCTCTGACCCCAGGCCATTTCTTGATAGGTCAGCCACTTAACGCGTTGCCCGAGCACCCCTTCAAGGGAGTGAAATTGTATCGGTTGTCAAGGTATCAGATGTTGCAGCAGTTTACTCAGAAATTCTGGAAGCGTTGGTCGCTCGAGTATCTGCATATCTTACAACAGCGCCTTAAGTGGACTGACAAAACTAGCCCCCCTAGTGTTGGTGACCTCGTTCTGGTTAAGGATGCTAACCTACCGCCACTACCGCCACTGCGTTGGCGCAGGGGGCGCATTGTTAACTTGTTCCCTGGCAAGGACGGGACCCCCCGGTCTGCAGAGGTTCTAGTAGGAGGCTCGGTTCTAAAACGAGCGGTAGCAACGTTGTCTCGGCTGCCCGTAGATTAGGGGACAGGTGGGTGCCTGTCCGGGCGGGTGATTGTTCGATTCCAAATCGATATTCGATCGATGGTTTCTGAACGGCCATTTTGAATTTGACGTTAGCTGCCAACCTGGCAGTTTTGTTGACAACTGACAGACGAAAGCCCTCGCAATGTAAACGCGTTTTGGTAAGGGTATTGAAATTAAATCGCAGGCCATCTGGAATGTATTCGGGTTTCCCTCAGGATTGTTAATATAGCTGAGTGTGTTATTATTTCTCGAACCAGATAAAGTTCGCATTTTCGTGCCCGATTGTTTTTACCACGTAACATAACCTGTGTTGGAACACTGTGCTCATTGAAGCTGGCCCGCCAGTCATACCTGGTTGGCTGAAGAACCTGTCTACCAAGAAGAGCCTAGGGTGCACCCGGGCCTTGCAGAGAGACAGGAGGTTGACGGGACCGAAGCACAGACCAGGTTAGATCGACCCCAATTAACTTCAGCTCGGTGAACCGCCGACGTTCACACTTCTTGGCAACTGATCGTTACGCTACCTTGTAGCTGATGGGCCCCTACGAGGTCATTAGGTGCTGAGAAGCCTGAACAACCATCAATTTTAATTTTCAATATTATTAACATCATTTATAACTTTTGAGAGGGCGCGTGAAATATTTAACACTATCTTTATTTATTTTTACAGTAAACTGATACCCGTAGCTAGATTTCACACTTACACGATCATAAAAGACAATCAATGTAATTGTACTTACACAATTTAATCAATTATCACCATCTTATTCCGTTTCACACTCCATCACGCACATACTAAATACTTTAAAAAAATTCGTGCTCACAAAGAACTACTTTAAAACAAGTTACATTATACCACATTAGTAAACTGTAGCTTTAATGTGTTTAGCTGTATAGAAGACGTATTAAAGTCACCGAAAATGCTTAAAGTAAATAAAAATGTTATTTACCTGCTTATAAAATGTCGTTGTAAAATTGTTATAATGCTAATTTAGAGCCATATTACGGCTGAAAGCTGTATAATTTGTGGCCCAAATTAAACGTACAAGAGCTTTATATTAGTATATAATGCTGATATACAGCATAGATTTCATACTTGACGCATGAACTATTGCTGTTATATGTTTACTATAATGCTGTTTTGTGTTACTTGGGCCCCTTTATCCTTCATGTTAGTTGGAACATGCAAGAACAACAAAAAATACTTTAAACATAAACTTGAGTACACATACAATATTTCAATCATAAAAAGTGTTTTTGCTGATTCTTTTTTGCAAATCAGTATTTTTGATGTGCGATTAAATGCTAGCCTTAAGTTTATGTCGAAAATATATTCAGTTCCCCATTGGCCGCCAAGGGTATCTCCCGTCTCCTCTCATACTAGCTATCCATCAAATAAGATCCATCACAGGGAAGTCTTCTTCCATTTACAGTAATCCGCATTAAAATCTGTCTTTTTGTTTGACCGCTAGGGTGCCACGGACAGACACACTTACACACATATACCAGACGCTTCAAACTTATAACACACCTCTTTACGTCGGGGGTGAAAAACTTATTGGGTACCTAAATAAACAGAGTTAATTTCATTGACTTAATGGCTCTCCTGGATATTCCTCCAGGGCTACTTGGTGCCGCTGTTATACCAACTTCGTAAGGTGGACCTTCTTCTGATGCCTTTAGACAAGTGTGACAAGATTTGGAACTACGGACAAAAGTTCCTGTGCGCACAGCAGCCAAGGTGCAAGGTGAGATCCTCTTACTAAAAATTAATTTAAGGAGACTACTATTTTTCCAAATCATTGGGTTAGGAGTGTTGAGTCGTAAGAATTTAAAAAGTGCCACAAAGGACATAGGTCAAATGGTGGAGACTAATTTCCTAGATTTCGATTGCTAAACGAAATGGTGGCTAAATAAATAGTGGCTCTGTGACCTGTAGACCTAGCGAGTGATAATTTCTTTTAATAACACATACAAACTTATGAATGCACCTGTTTAATAACATTGAGTATGAAAGTAGTCGCACCAATACTTTGTAAACTTCATTTTGCGGTCTTAAACACAACCTATTGACTTTTCACTAAAATTATGTAGCCTGTTCACGGTCTCTACAAATCCAACGACACCTCATTTGTTTAAATCCGACAAGCTGTTTGGACTGTAGCGGTTTTTTGAAATTTAAAAACCCCCACATCTCCGCTATTTAAAAAAATAATAATACTGAATCGACAAAAATCTATTTAATTATAGAACCTAGACGACGGACGCACATCCGGACATACAAAAGCATTTTTGCCCAATCCTGAAACGGCGACGCTTCGTCGCTTCGTTCGCTTGGTCAATTATATGACGTTTGTGCGTGCCTTGTTTGATAGAGATTTTGATTATTATCACACACACACCCTCACACACTACACACACACCCTCTCACACACACACCCCCTCACACACACACATACACACAGCGTCACACCTTTTCCCATACGGGGTGGCAGAGGCACGCTCGTGCCCACTTTGAGCCGGTTATTCAATACTCCATTTCGAGTGGCAGTGGGCTGGCCCATCGCCACAGCTATGGAGTAATGAAGGTTTCCTCTCGATGTTTCCATCACCTCTATCTAGAACGTCCGCATACGTACATGAATTAATTATCTCATTGGTACATGGTTAGGAATCGAACCTGCATCTCCTGTTTGAGAAGCAAGCTAAAAAAACATTAGACCACGGAGCTCTTGATTATTATATGATGTTATTTTTTGTCACACAGTCTGAAAAATACGGAGCTCTTTGTCCGGTAAGTTAGTTAGTAATTATTCAGTTGTACGGTCCCAACGAAGTAACGAATGAGAAATAACAAGATTCAAGCCAGTAAAGTAATGAGACAATACCGGGTCCTTTTTTACTTCAAGTTTCTAGATATTTGACGTCCCATCAATATTCGATAGATAGTTACCTACTACTATAGATACTAGTATTGAAACTAATACACCATACGCTGTGTCACAGGATGATGTAGGTTCAATCCTCGTCTGCTCGGGCGTTGCCAAGGGCATGATGGTCTCCCGCCTGATGGACAGGCCCTGCGGCATAGGGCTTCTTGACCTCAGTCAATACAACAAGTTCCTGACCTGCGGAGTTGACGACTCCAGGGACCTGAATGTTGATGAGGGCAACAAGGAAGTTTCTTTCGAGCACATCCAAAAAGAACAAACCACTCCCCCGACCATGGCTGTGGACACAGAGAGTACTGCAGCCGATAAGTGAGTGAAATATAAAACAAAACAGAAAGTTAAAATCACTGTATTTAAATATCACAAACAATCCTTAATTCAACGAACGAACGAAGAAGTCAATAATATTATATATGACCTTAATATTAACACAAGAATTGGTCTAGATGGAGTCTCAACTAAAATATCAAATGTTTAAAGACTGTCATTGTTGAAAAACTTGTTCAATGCATAAACAAGTGCCTGAGTCTAGGGGTTTTTCCAGATTCACTTAAAACTGCTAAAGTTAGTCCAATATACAAATTTGGACCTAAAACCGATCCAAGTGACTACAGGCCGATAACGGTGTTGCCAGTCATCTCGAAAATATTTGAGCGAATTATGTGTAATAGACTTAATGACTACTTAACGGAAAATGATTTTCTAATTGACCAACAATATGGCTTTCGTCCCAAATCTAATACACTTGCGGCTGCTATAGACTTGATTACTAAAATTAAAACACATATTGACAAAAGAAATATTTCTGCTGGCTTATTTATAGATTTAAAAAAAGCATTCGACACTGTAAGTCACCATAATTAGAAGTATCTAAAACTACACGATCTAGGCGTCAGAGACTCGGCTCTAAACCCCAGGGTTCTATAATCGGACCGTTGCTATTCTCTATCTATGTAAACAACATAAATACTATAGGACTAACTGGACATATTACGCTCTATGCTGATGACACTTGCTTGTTTTACTTCGGCAACTCTATTAATGAATTAGTCCACGATGCACAAAGAGATTTAGAGGTACTCAATGAGTGGTTGCTGAGTAATTTATTAACGATT
This sequence comes from Argyresthia goedartella, assembly GCA_949825045.1. Lineage (NCBI taxonomy): Eukaryota > Metazoa > Arthropoda > Insecta > Lepidoptera > Argyresthiidae > Argyresthia > Argyresthia goedartella. The sequence goes on from OX463826.1 coordinate 17,314,799, forward strand.
AATACATCCAAAACTTAATTTTTGATCTTAGCCGCTAAAATTAAGGTAATCCCTGAGTTTGAGCCACTTAAAATAATTAATGAATATATTAAAAGGTCATACCAAGAAAAATGCCTAGGTTTAATTATCGACCATAAATTAATGTGGAGACCACACATTGAGTATGTCAGATCTAAATTGATATCCACGCTAGGAGCACTTCGAAGGGTGGCACACTGTATACCAAGTAAAATAAGACCACTTATTTACAATTCTTTAGCTAAATCACATCTTGAATATTTAATTGAAATCTGGGGATCAGCGGCTCCATCTAACCTTATCCCGCTACAGAGAACCCAAAATAAAATTATCAAGGTCTTACTACACTACCCCTACGACACACCAACTAAACAACTACGACAAAACTAAACTATTTAACATTAACCAACTATATCAATATAACACATGTATTTTAATACGAAAAATTACTACGAATGCCATAAAATCTAACATAGAATTACACCTATCAAATAACAGAAATCTTTGTAACAAAATCAAACTTAAACTAACTAAACCTAGGACTAATTATGGAATAAAGACAATAGTATTTGAGGGAGCACAGATGTTTAATAAATTACCGGAAAGTGTACATAAAGATTTGCGAAAGTATAAACACTTTCAAAAATAAGTTAAAGCTACACGTCGCAACGAGTACTGTAAATTAATATACCTATATATTTTCAAGCATATCTCATTTTAAGTGAATGTAAATTCTTATGAGAATAAAGTTCTTTAAACCTAATTAATTTTAATAATCGGGGTAGTAACAGAAAGTGCATGTACTTATTTTACTTTTACATAATTCTTAACTATCAAAACACTAGTAGTTTATGTGACTGCTACATAATGGAGGGCATTAACACTCGAGAGTTTTAATGCCTAATTATGTACAGTTTCATACACTAGTTTATCTACACACATATCATAAGCTCTCTTTGATGTGTTCAGGAACCGCATGTTCGACCGGCATTGTGGCATTGATCATTGCTCTGCAGTTGTTTAGCTTGTTCAGAAGTACATACCAACTTCACAGACAAACTAGGGGTGGCACGCAGGCGGGCGTCGGCGTTCGAAATTTCAATGTCATAATATGACAAATTTCGGTACATTATGGTCATAATTTATCAATATTCAGATAAGAAATTAGTTTTTACCAAGAAGTTTATCATTATGCTGGTCTTAACGTGCGGTTTTTGGACGCAGTAAAGAGGGTTTATGATACGTGTGTAGATTTATTACGTATTTATAATTCACATACCTGAGTATCTTAAAGATACTCATAAAAGGTATGAAAATCTCTAATAATACGCATTTAAATCCTCTAAGAACACACAGATTGAAGAATACTATCAATAGGTAATGGGCGTTTGCTTTCCTTTATAGGTATTCTACCAAAGTGAACCAAGCATAGACCCTGAGACTCGATTTTTATTTTCTTTCCTTCACTTCGGTTTGCCGACAGGATGTTCAGTTCCGGCTGCCTTCCCCTTCAGCTTCCGTTTTTATTAACACCCTTTTATTAGCTACACTTGTTACTAAATAATGTGAAACAAATGCACATTTCACACAAGGAATACACATTTCACCCACTTTTAGTTCTTCCATCATTACAAAACTTGGTAAGTAAATGTAGTTAAGATGATAGTGTAATAATATGGTTCCATCGAGCTGGTCTGATGATGGAGCTTGAAGGTGGGACAGGGAACTCTAAGATGTTTACTTGCAAACCCATCGAATTTGTTCACATTAGATTCGTCGTGATAAATTCTATTCATATTTCTTGGCGATGTTATTATTATCATCACCGACGAGACGACAATCTGGTATTCTTACTTGTAATCCCAGAGTTTGGACTCATTTAATTCGTCTGAAAAAACCTATTGATTTCAAAAGTGTGTTTTTAGTTTTTAAACTACAACAATTGTTATTATTATTATTATACAGCTAACCCTGAGACCACACCAGGAGCTCAGCATGTTGAAGAAAATGGTAATAAATGAGTAAGTTTATGTCAACATGTCCTCAGAAATGAATAGTACCTACTTATGAAGTCAAAAATACATTTTAGCGGGAAATAGTTAAATATATATGTATCCAAATAGTGAAGAGAATACGGCATTTATAAACTTACCCAAAAATGGGTAGCGATTGATCTTTGTACTATCGAACCATCTGAATCATGCATGACCCACCATAAGCTTATTTTGCTAAACCCCTTAAATGCAAGTAGGTCGAAATTCGCTTGAAGGTTTATTTCCTTGGTAACGAACTTGTTATCATTTGATTCGACACTGACATTTAGTTAGATCTTACAAGTTTGAAAGTTTCAAACGAATTATCAGGCAAGTGGGTCATGATTCAGTTGGTTCGATTGTACATCCATTTTTGTGATTTATTTTTACGTCCAAAATTTTACGTTCATCATTTAATTTAATTTAATATTCATTAAAATACTTACATTATTTGGTGTAATCATTATAATCATTTCAAGAATTTTACAATATAATATACCTATAGCATTCTCAGTAAGAGTAAGTTAGACTTACTCGTATCACCTTCTCATGACCTGAATCTGGTGACCTTTGATAGGGAACAGCAGCATCTCAAGCCTGAGAGGTCCTAAGTCATTAGCTGCTATTTTGTAAGACCTGATCACTTTTGATATCAGGCTCTTGATGATCAGCATTCCAAAGTTTCGACCTAAAAATAATAATATTTAGTTTGTTTTTTGTGATTTTCAGGCACCAAGTATTAACGAGACTGTAAGCGAGATGTCCATTAATAAATAATTGTAAAAACTGAAAGAATGTTTTGTTCTGATTTCTGCTTATTCCTGATTCCTAGACTTCCTTTTTCACTTTCCCACATAATGGTTGCTTTGCTCGACTTGGCGTGGGCAGTAGCGTGCCCACCGATTCATTTTGAATTTGGACGAAAGTAGTGATGTATCCGCTATCGGCTGCACGCACCCTTCTCAAATTCTTCTTCATCCGACTAGACAAGACAGAACTCTACCTCGAACTCCAATTTTATAGACTGTCTTTGCTTAGTAGAAAATAGGTATCTAGAGTAGCGATGCATTAACGCTGACTGACTTACCTATGCAGTTCCTAGCTCCAAAGCTGAAAGGCAGGAACGCCGCCGGGTGCCGCTTGGCAGAGTGTTCAGCCAGGAATCGTTCGGGATCGAAGTCGTTGACCGAGGGGCCCCAAACTTCTGATGAGCGATGAACGGCGAAGGCAGCCACGCACGCTCCGGTGCCGGCCGGAACTGTCACTCCGCAATGAGCTAGATAATTTTATGTTATCAATATCGATGTCGAAAACCACTACGCGTACCCTTAGTAGAAGAAGTCCTCTTCTCATGGAATCTGCACGTTGTGATTCAAGTGTGGAACTTTGCATAGTGGTTCTTTGGATAGAACTGAACAATTTTGGTCCGGTTCCCTATCGCGCCAAAGCCCGGGGGGGGGGGGGAGCGGTTTCGTCACGATTAGTGTTAATCGGAACGCATCCTAGGTTTTGTTCTGTGATAAATGAAAAAATGTAAATTTGGGCCGTGCACGTGTGAGACGAAAAAATGTGGAGATCGAAAAGCCTATTGTTTTGCCGTCAAATATTCGTGAGGGCTTTCCTGCGTCGGTATCCGAGAGTCTGGGAGAAATCGGTCTTCCAACCGCGAGTTTTGTTCGCTAACAGCCACCGCCGCGGCCCGGACGCAGTGTATGGAACAATATTTTGGGGACTAGCCAGAATGTTTCCACTCCTCGTCTATTGAAGGGCTGAGAGCCCCCCGGGATAGTCATTGGATCGGGGCGCGGGAACCGACCTCAGTGCACGATATCTGAACGGTAGCACGTGCGTTCGAAACCTCGCTGCGAGCATTTAGAATTAAGTGGAATAGTGTGTCACGTGCTGTCTGTCGGCAAGGAGATGTACAGAACCTCCTTCAGCGAAGAACTGGAAGTTACCGAGATGCGCACGTCCGGTATATAGCTAGGAAGGAGTCATCACAGCCGGAGATTCACCCAAGGTATCTTTAGTCAATAAGATTTGAACGCGATGCAACATCGCCCGTTAGAGACATTCACGGCAGTGAGCAGAAGTTCTAGCTGTTTGATGGGCCCGCAGGAGACCGCTGCCCTGAGGAGTTCTCTAACAGCGGTTCTCCGGCGCCTCAAACGTAAAATTCTAAATGGCCTAGTTTAAGTCTAGGCTGTATTTGGTATCGTTTTCTCATAAATGAAAGACGTAGAATTGAGTTTTGATGACAGAATGCTACGTTTCCATACAAAATTTGGTGAAAACCTTAAAATAAAGAAACATTTTGTGATTGAAAAAAATCTTGGTAGTAAGCTTATTTATTCTTGTTTATGTAAATATATACTTTTTACATACTCGCCCTGAAAATTATAATAGAAAAAATCTATGGGTGACCTGCTCAAGTGAGGGGGGAGGAGTGTGAATAGAATCAACCGATTAATGTACCCTTTAGGAAGTTTGGAACAGGGGAGGATATGTGATGCAATAGCAGTTTTTTTTCATGTTTCCTGATCGCCTGTTTCATGTGTTGTTGGTGGATTTTCTGGTTTCTGTTCTGCTGCGTTGTCCGTTGTGTTTTCAATTTCGCTGTCTGTTTCCGAGACCTATATATTTGATTTGAGGCGCCCCTAAAATCATCCCTATTGTGTGCTATTTTCATCAGTAGCTAGGATTATTTCCGTAGCATTTAATATCGTATTTGAGGGAGTCTTTCCAGGTGTATATGGGTCGACCAACTTTATTCTTACTAGTTTCGTAGTTCATGGTGGCGTGGAGTATGTGTCTTCTACAAGACTAGCCTGTGGAGAATTAATGTTGGTTACATGCGTTAGGACACTGAATTGGAACCGGCTCACCGGGTAATACTCATTTAGTTGTCGCTGGGGGCGCCTAGAGTCGTACTCAGTGGCTGTGACAGCGGCGTGGCATGGTAGTTTGTCTCGTCAGCGAGCTGGTGCTGCGATCCTATGTATTCGGATCCCTGATTCGGATTTTGTTTTCCAAAACGAAACGCATCTAAAAACATTCACGAAACTCGAGAAGGATCGGAATGAACGAACACATGTCACATGACGCAAATGGCGTAAATTTTTTTTACGTTCCGTTTCATCGATTTTGGGTGACATTTTAGACCACAGACTTAGTTCTTACACCACCATTTTAGTGGTGTAAGTTTTCTTCAACTCGGCTTCTGACAATCAGCATAATAGAAGGAAAAACAGTCCTAAAATTTTCGATTTTCAATAATTAATTTCTAAAAAACTAAGAATCTCCGCAAGTTGAAACTTTGCATAATTACTTTTTATATCGGGCCTATCCACAAAAAATCACGAAGTCCCAAATCGACGATCCATTGCAAAGTTTAGCCGCGATTTTTAACCTCCAGATTTAAAACCCATGGGGCAATAAAATTAAAAACCTATAACGAAAATGGACCTCTATCATAGTCGTGGGTCTTTGAGGGGTTAACTCTTCTTATCAACTACACTTTTCTAAGAATACTTATGTGATTTACAAGCCAATAAACACTTTATCGCGTATATCATGGAGTTTCTCGATTATAGGCTAGGTTGTTATAATATAACATAACGGTGACACAGCGTTCGCTACAGGCCAATGTTGCTGCTGATATGTAAGTTTTTGACCATTCTCATCTGATGTAAATAATGCTACCCATCTTATCGAAGATGTATTCTTTGTGGTTTAATGATGTGTTAGTTCTAGATGGTAAAACGATCTAACCCGAATCTGCTCTAGGATTGCACTATCTTCTCTCAAAAGATTCTGTCTGCGCCCGCGCGTCCGCAGTATCTCTAGGGTCCCAGTATAGATCTTTGCACTTTTCCCATATCAAAAATAACCCACAATCACAAACACAGAAATTACTTCATTTTAAGCACACACTACATATTACGTAATGTAAGACGTTATTCTAAGAATCACTTCACATCAACAAAATCACAGTCACCGGTGGGTCATTTGGACAAAAAATATCAATCGCAAATCGCCTGCAATAGAGGCCAAAAGCGATTAAACATTTTCTCTTCTACATAAAAGTCGGACCAAGAAATTTTACAAGTTGTAACAAAGAGATCGCGTAAAAATGTGAATGCTGAAAGTCACTGCACGGGAAAACGATTCAACGGAAGCTGTCTAACAAATCATAATAATTGTTCAAAAACGAATCGTTTTAGTAAGCAGTTAACATTTTTTCAGCATTTTTTTATAACTGGCAGTACTGCCTGCTCTTCATCATTACAATTCAGTTGATTTGACCACGACAAACCCTTTCAGGCCGAAGTTATATATTTTTTTGCAATTGGTGCATGGTTCACGAAATTTTATAATCAAGTGCCTGTAGAAAAAAATAGGGGGTTTGGGATTTTTTTAAACATTTATGTCGATAAAATAGGGTCCTCTTTAACCCTATTTAATATTTCCAGTATATGAAGAATCACATTACATATCATTATACAACAATACTAGAAAACGTCAAGAATGGCCAAGAGAGCCGGCGTTCTCAGAAATTAACCGATTAATTTCTTCGAAGATGTTTGAATTCGATTTTTGTATACAATAAAGTGAAATGGTCAAAAACAACCCTTAAAAAAAGGCTTGTGTTTAAACAATTACCGAAAACGCACCTATTTTACTACCAATAAATTCGAAATGACTACCAAAATGGATAAATGTACACCAAATTGTGTTTGGATAAATTATCACCAAACTTCTTTTTATGTTTTGTGTTTTAAGTATTTTTTGTTGTTCTTAAATGTTCAACCTAACACGAAGGATAAAGGAGGCTTCGCTTCGCTCACCCCCTTTACTTTGTCCTGATATTTTTTGCAACTTTTGGTGTTCATTTATCCATTTTGGGTAGGAAAAAAATATTTTGGTGATCATTATATTTGCTGCCTTAAAAAAACCATCGTTGCTATGAAAAAGCTGATTATTTTGGTAACCGCAAGGAAAACGACCGTAATGAAAACAATTATCAATTATAAATTCATTCACACGTGTAAGAGCTACGATGATATAGATACACATAGAGATTTATTTATTTAACAACATTTTTTTGAGTCAGGGTTTAAAAAAAATACCAACCACATTTCTTTAAGACAGCAATACTGAACTCATTGCGACCCACACCTAATAGGGCAAACATAAACTTTGTTTTCGTTAGATTTTATTACTACTGACAAACTTAGCACGGTAACTAGTAGTGAACGCCACGCACACTTTCCGATTTTTTTATATTTTTTTTTTAAAATCCAGTATATTCAAAGTATATATTTTCAGAAACAAGAATAAATAAGCATACTGTTTTTTTTTGAGTCAGAAAATGTTTCTTTATTTTAAAGGTATAGGCCATAAATAGAAGACAAAAATAAAAGTAAGATTTTTTCACTTTTTTAAGGTTTTCACCGAATTTTTGCATGAAAACGTTGCATTTGGCATAAAAAAAACTACCGTCATTCATTAATAAGAAAACGATACCAAACACGGCCGAATCCTGAAACTAGGCCGGCTAGAATTTTTTGTTTAAGGCGCGGGAGAACCGCACTTTCCTTGGGGGGTCGGCCCGATAGGGAGCCGGGCCAAAATGTTTTATTCTGTCTAAGAACCACGATGAAAAGTTCTGCACTTTGCAGAAAAGGTGTCAAAAGGGTTTCCGCTATAGTGGGTGTCGCCGTCGATATTGATAAAATAAATTAGGATTTAAGAAAAAAATATTGGTTAACTGGAATCTTGTTAATCAGCACAGGAATTAGCTAGGCCGGGTTAAATTAGTAAAACACCATCAAAATATCTATGCACTCGGTTTGGTGACGTCAATATGGCTCACTATTAGTTGAAGCACCATTATTGAAGTGCGCTCAGGTAATATACCTATAACCTAAGGTAGATCAGTACAAAGTTAGCTAAAATATTCAGAATTTGTTAAAGTTGGTGAAAGAGATCGAAACTGTAGGTACTCTAATGTACTTACGCAAGTATGTGTCCTTATCCACATTCCTGGCGATGATGGGGACGACAGTGTAGAGTCGCATGCTCTCTTTGATGATTCGTTCTAAATAATGCATCTTCTGTATATCTTCTCTCTTCGCGCCTGCCTGAGAGTCGCCGAATATTTCTTTTTGTCTGAAAAATATAAATGATTAGTAAGGTATGTTGCCTTGAATCACAAGCGAAGGTCGCAGCGTGTAAAATGTTAGCAGGATTCTGAGGTATAGACCAAGCAGTTAACATATCCAAGCAAATCCTAGCAGATAACGACATTGTTATTGAGCAATAAGTTAATGAGTACCTAGGTCGTGTGTGTAGTCTACTCATTCAAACCACCCATAAAAAGACACTCGACTCTCAAAATTTTTTACACCCGAGAACAACAATGTTCAACATCTTACTCCTGAAATGCCTTCTCCTGCACATCCTGATGAATCCCAAGTAGCACCAACGTGTACGCGATGACCAGAGCCGTGGTGTCATTACCGGCGATGGTGATCGAGTCAATATGCTCCCTCAACTGCTCATCAGTGAATTCGATCTCGCGACCGAATAGCAGGTCGAGGACGGACCGGAGTTTGCCGACTGCGAATTCAAGAATATATCTTAGAAGCTATATCATTTGCAGCAGGAGGTAATTCTGAGCAACTTTCACTATGAAACCGTTCGATCAGAGCAAATCGGTTTCAAGGTGGTGTTTTTCAATGATACATTTAATACTTAAAGTAATTTTGTCTAGTCTCTATAATAGCACGTTATTATATGTTCTTACTAATTTAATGTTTATATAATTTATTTTTCAGTTTATTTTTTTGTTGTTTATAATAATAATCTCTACAATGTTTTTCTAATTGTCACTAAGCAATTTGAATATAAATGTTATCATTCTATTTTTGTAAAAGGGACAACTGGTTGTCCTTCGCATGTTGCTGTGCCCTAGCAGCGCGTCACAACTTTCCTTTGTTGTACCGACTTGTGAAATTTTGTGACTTTTCAATAAAAATTATGAATTATGAAAAGTTCTTTGAGGGGTAAAATTTTGTTGGCGCTTTTGCAGGACGAGTTATCTTTATTGTTGGAAGAGGTATCAATCGGTGTGAAACAAGATATGTTAGGCATGATTGATTAGACAGACATGATTAGAAGAGCTTCGAGCTTCCGAAGTTATATATTTTTTTGCAGTTGTTACCCAGATAGCGCAATATTAAAATGGCTATAAAAATTGGGAGGTGGAGTTTTTTTTTGTCAATGAATTTCTATGTTCTTCAACCCAGATCATTATGTGCTCTTTGTAAAGATTCACACTGTATATTATAAATGTGAATGTGCTCATACACAAAATATGGCGAGCGATGAAATTTCGATTTGTTAAAACTCTCCCACTAAATCGTTTTCCCGTGCAATGACTTTCAGCATTCGCATTTTTCCGCGATCTGTTTTTTCAACTTGAAAAATTTCTTGGTCCGACTTTTATTTAGTAGCCAAAATGTTTAATCGCTTTTGGCCACGATCATAATTCATAATTCATAATTCATAATAGTTTATTGCAAAGTCACAAAATTTCACAAGGTGGTAAAATAAAAGTTAGTACATTGTGACGCCCTGCTAGGGCACAGCAACATGCGAAGGACAGCCAGTTGTCCATTTTACGAAAAATTGAAAAAAATTGAAAAATGATTACATTTATGTTCAAAATTGTATAGAGACAATTAACAAAATATTGTAGAGATTATTATTATTAACAATAAATAAATTAATTAAGAGTAAATTATATAAACATTAAATTAGTAATAACATGTAATGAACAAGTAATTAGCGACTAGAAATATTTACCTAATTTTATCATTGAAAAATTCTTTCACATCATAATAGCATTTTTCAATGAGGAACTTCTTTAAATAGGTAATGAATAGTGTTTCTTTCTCTATGTTTTTTAAGTAATTTGGTATGTGATTATATATTTTGATGGCCATATGATGGGGACTAGAAGACACGAGTTCTAACTTTGAAAATGGTTTCTTTAATTTATTTTGGTCTCGATTATTCCTTTTATTTTTATTTTCTAGAGGGGAGTATAAGTTACCATGTTTTCTTACAAATTTGCAAGATTCTAATATATATATAGAAGTTAAGGTAAGTATTTGGAGTTTTACAAAATAAGATCTACAAGATACCATTTGGTCAATATTTGTAAGTATTCTAATACATTTCTTTTGTAGAATAAAAATATCCTTTATTTCACAACAATTCCCCCATAATATAATACCATACGATAGTCTGGAATGTGCGTATGCATAGTAGGCTGTGAGCGCAGTTTTGACATCAGTTACCCTTTTTAGTTGATGGAGGGCATAAGTAAAAGATGATAGTTTGTTTTGCAATCTCTGTATGTAAGGTTTCCAGCTCAAGTTTGTGTCTAGATCGATCGATCATAGGTTTTTTAATAGCAAATGTTCTCAACAACTTGTTTTTACAATCGGATATATTCTAAATCGCATATTTTACCTGGCGTATTTATTTCTAGTTTCATAATTCCTTAATAACATTTTTATCAAGAGAAATCAAAAAATTACAAATACAATGTCGATATCATTTTACAACTATAAGATAACATTTCGAGATTCAGTTTCATACGATTAAATTAAATTCTGTCAATGTAAAAATAAATCCAAGGACAACACTTTCACACATTCATCTCGCAGAACCTGCCACATACTCGCACAATTTGCCTCCAGGCATCACCAAACAGATCAGTCAGTGGTGCTGCAGCCAACAGAGTATTGAGACTGTCCCGCGCCTTTACCAGCGGGGACTGCTGGCGCACCACCGTGCGGTGCGTACCGCCCGCTAACAGCCGGTGCCTGCGCGTGCGGAGATATCTGTCGGGCACGTATAGCGCACATACCGTACCGTAATCGCAGCGCAGTCACTGTCGCCTGGCAACAATCGACTCACAGTAGTCTGTCTGACCTCTAGTGAGCCCAATATAAAAGCGGACGGATAAAGGTAAGGGTAGTAACCTAATCGCCTCTTATAAAGGTATCGTAGAAAAGCTTTGTGTTCCTTCTCGAGCATAAGGACATATGAACTTTCATGCGGATTCCAAACCACCGAGCTAGATTCAAGTTTGGTTCTCACTAGGGCCGTGTAAACTAGCTGGACCACACCCAGGTTCTGGAATCCCTTACTATTCCGTATTACAAACCCTAATCTTTTAAAGCATTTCTTGGTCAAAGTGCTCATGTGCTCATGGATTGTAAGTTTAGGGTCAAACGTAAGACCGAGTTCCTTAATCGAATACACTCGAGTCCTGGACTCGGTGCGGAGTGTATAAGTCGCGATAATAGGCTGAAAAGAGCGCGTGAAAGACATAATGTAACTCTTAGCAGTGTTGAACAGGAGTTTGTTATTCACACTCCACCTGTAAACCGTTTCCAGGTCTTCCTGTAGCAAATCACAATCTTCCTCTGAAATCACAGGGAGTATCACTTTCAGATCGTCAGCGTACAGAAGGCAATTTGCGAATTTGAGCTCTAGTTCCAGGTCATTTATCATAATGATAAATAACAACGGACAAAGAATAGACCCATGTACATGTAACATGTATGTTCCCAGATGGGGTGGCAGAGACACAGTATGGCTGTACCAGCCACAATGACATGTATTTTCCCAGATGGGGTAGCATAGGCCTAGACATTGAAGTGTCGTAATTTTTTAAAGATGTCACCTTTTTGACAGCTGTCACAAATTTTGACAGGCGTCTCTATTTTTTCTATAAATACTGATAGCTGTCAAAAACAGTTACAGTTGTCAAAAATAGTGATAGATGTCAAAAATAGTGACATAAAATTTCATGACTATGTTAAAAATATTCCAAAACTTTCAAGTTGGTTTGTAGGACTGCAAAAACTTTACACATTAATAGAAAAATACAAAATTCAAATAATAGAATGAAAACGGTTTGGCAAATCATAAACCGTGAAACTGGCAAAGTTATACCAAGGGATAATGATTTCTGCTTAAAGATAGGTGATGATCTTGTTAAATCCAACGCTGAGGTAGCTCGAGCTTTTGAAACATTCTTCACCAATGCACCCTTACTCACAACAGAGCGTCTAAATTCATCTCCATATGAAGCAGAGGCTTTATTAAAAAACAGCACTAGCATCAGTAATGTAGATTTCAAATTTTATCATGTATATCCCCAGGATATTGTCAAAACGTATAGATTACTTAACTTAAAAAATACTGAAGAACTGTGGGGTATATCAGTCATTGGTTCAATAATACTTGTTATAGCCCCCACACCTAGCTTATATATTTAATAAATGTGTTGATGATGGAGATTTCCCAGACCTCATGAAACACAGTAAACTTATACCTCTGTTCAAGTCGGGAGACAAGGGTGATCCTTCAAATTTCAAACCAATGTCTGTTCTTCCTTTTTTTTTAATTACTCAATCAAATGCTCTCACGCTTCAACCGTACAAAACAACTCCACACCAAGCAATACGGTTTCACTAGGGGTAAATCGACTACGGATGCAGGTATTACCCTTAAAGCTCATATTTATTCTGCATGGGAAGCCGCACAGGATGCTATCGGTGTTTTTTGCGATCTGTCGAAGGCATTTGATTGTGTTGATCATGTTACGCTACTAATGAAATTTTTGCCAGAGGCAATTATAAGGAGAGCGACATCTTCGGGAGTAAAGTAAAAGGCTTGAGATGCGCGCAAATACCAGACTATACTAGACTAATTCATCATAGGGAATCCTAGCTTATATACTAGGTTGGTACATGTTATTAATGACGTGCATAAGACATGGTGCGTGATGAATATAAATATACCTTATCTGTGACGGTCGTCAACTTATCTTAACATTACGTGAAAATATGACTAACATAGTCGACCGGCACAAAATTAAATCATTACGGAGTTAGAAATAAAGCGTTGGATCTACTAAGATCATACCTAAGCAATAGAATTCAAAAGGCAGAAGTCAACGGCGTTAAATCTGATGGATCGGGGGTAAAAATTGGCGTTCCACAAGGTTCCATATTAGGCCCTTTCTTATTCCTGGTATATATTAACGATCTGCCTTTTATGGTGGAGAAATTGACTAACATAGTGTTGTTTACCGATGATACGTCACTGGTCTTCAAAATTGATAGATAAAAAGAAGATTTTGATGATGTCAATAGAGTGTTATCTTTAACCTTGAATTGGTTCACAGTTAACAATTTATTGTTAAATGCTGGTAAAACAAAATGTATCAAATTCTCACTTCCAAAGGCACTTGTCAGGCAAGTTGGGACCAGTTTAGTGTTGGACAGCAATACGTTAGAATTAGTAAATGACACGAAGTTTCTTGGAATAACCATTGATAACAAATTGCAGTGGGGACCCCACATAGATAAATTGGCTGGTATATTAAGTTCTGCGGCTTACGCTGTTAGGAACATCAGACAAAACACGGATGTGGCTACATCTAGGCTAGTATATTTTAGTTACTTTCATAGTGTCATGTCCTATGGTATCTAGTTGTGGGGGAAAGCAGCGAATATTCAAACTATTTTTATTTTACAGAAAAGAGCTATTCGAGCAATTTATAATTTAAAACGCACAGACTCCTTAAGAGAGCTTTTTAAAGAAATTTACATACAAACTGTAGCTAGTCAATTTATTTTCGAAAATATAATGTATGTACGCAAGAACCTTACAAAATTTCCCAAACTTAGCGATAGCTGTAATGTTAACCTAAGAAATAATCACAGACTACTTGCGCCCCGGTTTAGACTCGCGAAGGTTAGCAATTCTTTCAAGGGTCAATGCATTCTCTACTACAACAAGATACCTCTGGAGATATTGAAATTGCCATTTGAGCAATTTAAAAACCATGTTAAAGCGACTTTGTCGAAAAAGGGATATTACAATGTTCAAGATTACTTAAATGATGGGACTGTATGGGGTTAATCTGGCTCAACACAGACCTTGCTGCTAATAATTTTGTAACTATTTATTCCTGCTTATTAATTATGATAATGACTAAATATTATATTTTGTATTAGTTAAGCATAAGCAATTTTTTAAAAAGAGGTCTAAAAATCTATCTGTGGTAGTTTCTACACCCTTCTTCTCCCACAGTGGTCCAATGTAGAGAAGTGGCAAAAATGACGATTGCTTAGTATATGTAAATATCTACAGTAAGAAAGACATTTGGAATTTTGGAATTTGGGAATTTTGACACGTCAAGACATGCCTCTGCCACCCCATCTGAGACAATTATATATACTACTCAAAAGAAAATAAGGGCCACTTACATATTTCTGATTTTGAGTAAATTTTTAGATGTAAACTAATTAATAAGTGACTAATTAATGAAGTCCGGCCTCCTTCAATATCCAACCTCTTTAATGCTGGTGTTTAAGTCTTACAGCTGGCCAGAAATTGAAGCAAATAAAAAAAAACTAGTTTCAGGTCAAATTCCTTTCAGATGGAATCACAATTTTATTGTGTTAAAAAACTATTTCTGTCCATCTTTTGCTTCTTTTAACATCTTTTGTTAATAATGCCACGTCAACGAAGGCATATGGATACCATTACTGCCACCAGAGCCGTTACATTGATTGCTGAAGGTCATTCACAGCGGTCTGTAGCTTTGTCGTTGGGTTTCTCTCGCCGAGCCATCCACAATGTGTGGGATCGGTTCCAAGAGACTGGCAGTGTTGCAAGAAGGCCTGGATCGGGCAGGGTGCGAGCGACTACGGCACAAGAGGATCGCTACATCCGTTTGAGTGCCCGTCGAGAGCGCTCTGTGACGGCACGTAAGTTACAAAATCGCCTACGGTTGACAACGGGGACTCGTGTTAGTGACCAAACGATACGTAATCGACTGCATGAAGACCAGCAAAGGTCCAGACGCCGAGTAGTACGAATTCCTTTATCTAAGGTTCAACGTGGAAATCGTTTATGTTTTTGCCGCGAACATTCAGATTGGAGCATGAATCAATGGGGTATGGTGCTCTTCACAGATGAGTGTAAAGTGAAGCTTTGTAGTGATGATCGGCGGATTAGAGTATGGAGACGACAGGGTGAGAGATTTTCCGATGTCTGCATCAAGGAAATTGACCGCTTTGGAGGTCCTAGTGTGATGGTTTGGGCTGGGATTAGCTTACAAGGCAAAACTGAGCTGGTTTTTTTAAACCAAGGCACAGTAACTGCACAACGGTACATCGATGAAGTCATCAGGCCTCATGTGATTCCATTCTCAAAGAGAGTGGGGCCAGGGTTCTGGTTAATGCATGACAATGCCCGCCCACACACAGCTCGGGCCACTCAGACTGTACTGGATGACTCCCATATCCGTGTCCTACCATGGCCAGCGTATAGTCCGAATTTAAATCCAATAGAGCATATGTGGGACCAATTAAAACGAAGGGTTAGGGAGCATGAGCAAGAGGTTCACAACCAACATCAGCTTATGGATGCTCTGAAACGTGCGTGGGAAGAGATACCTGATGAAAACATCAGAAACTTAATCGATAGTATGCATTCAAGGCTCCAGGAGTGTGAAAACAGGAGAGGAGGACACAGCCGTTACTAAACCATTAAAAAAAACAGCTTGTGTCAGTTTTTGTTTTGTTTTGCAAAGAGTTTCTGTTTAGTTTTTGCTGTTGACAATGGACTAATCTCATGTTAATTGAAATAAGTGAAACAATTGACTAAACAATTAAATGGTTATTAGCATAAGTTAAAACAAAAGCCTTGTGTAAATGTTATTTTAATAAATATACATTACTGTTTACTATATTTTTCACGTAGCAATCAAAATACTTAGTGGCCCCTATTTTCTTTTGAGTAGTATATATATATATATATATATATATATATATATATATATATATACAATATTGTGACTGGTATAAGAATAAGAATAAGAATAGTTTATTCATGAACATAGGTTATAATAAGGATCTTAGATATTTCAATAAACCGCTATGTCCTACCAACAATTTGGTGTATGAATATTAATTTATACTTCATTAAATTGTATTCTGTTTTATATAATAATCAATATGTCATCATAACCTAGTCATAACAGGAAAATATTACAGTTGGATGGATTTATCATTTAGGTAAGCGTTTACATTATAATAGCATTTTTCACTGAGCAAATGGAATAATTTATTTTTAAACAGTTGTAAATTTAGATCTTTTTTTCATTTGGTATTTTATTATATATATTGTGTGCCATGCAAAATATACTTTTATTTAAGAGAGCTGTCCTGGATGCTAATAGGCAGAGTTTGTGCCGATGTTGATGACGTAGTTGGGAATGACTAGTTGTGGACGCCTCGGTAAAGTTTATTAAATTAGTTTTCACGAAAACTGAAACCTCAAAAATGTATAAGGAGGAATGGGTCAGTATTCTGTGTTTTCTAAAATATGGTTCACAGCTATCTGTACTTTTTAGGCCACATAGAGCTCTGACGCATCTTTTTTGTGCCTTAAAAACAGTTTCTTTTTCTGTGCAGTTGCCCCAGAAAATCACACCGTACCGGAGAGTAGATGAGACAAAACCGTGATAAGCATGCAAAGCTGTTCCAATATTGAGTATTTTAACTAATTTGTAAAGCAAGAAGGCGGAGCTGCTTAATCTGTCACATACTTGTTTTGCATGGTGCTTCCAAGTCAATTTGTTATCCATGACTAGACCGAGGAATTTAGTTTTTTCAACTACTTCTATTGCGGTGTCTTCATAATTAACACAAAGAATGTCCAATTTTGATTGTCTTTGATAGAAATTAATTAATTTAGTTTTATCTAGGTTTGCAATTAAATTGTTTGTATTCATCCAATTAATAATATCTTTTAAAGCGTCAGTTATTTTTAAATTATAGTCATTAAATTCGTTACATTCTATTATCATCGTGCTGTCATCGGCAAATAACATCATTTTATTAGATGTCACTGCTGGGAGGTCATTTATATAAATAATAAATAAAAGAGGTCCTAATACGCTACCTTGCGGGACACCAAACAGAACTTTTCTTGCACTCGATTTGTATATATTTTCTGTTCTTGTTTTTATATTTATTCTAGTTTGTTCTGTGTATTGTTTTCTGTTACTTAGGTATGATTCTAAAAGTTTTATTATGTTTCCTCTAATGCCCTACGAATATAGTTTTTCGAGCAGTATCCTATGGTCGACATAGTCAAAGGCCTTCGTCATGTCCATGTTAAGGGCTACCACTGGCTGCCTAATATCCATACATGACATGATGTCCTTTAGGAAGTCGTATATCGCCATATTAATAGTTTTCCCTTTGCGGAAACCCTTTTGTTCTAACGTTAATATTTTAAATGATTCTAAATATGAAGATATTGCTTTGTATATATTTTTTTCAAACACCTTTGACATCACTGGAGTAAGTGCAATGGGTCTGTAATTTGTCATTGATTCTCTATCTGATTTTTTAAGGAGAGGTTTTACAATCGTTGTTTTCAAACTTTCAGGGTACGAACCGCTGACTATACACATATTTATAATGTGACTGATGTAAGGCGCAATTATGTACCGGACATGTTTTATTACTTTGGTGTGAATACCGTCATATCCTACACTATTTTTATTTTTAAGATCGCTTATGGTTTTGACTATATCCTCTGGTGTTGTTGGCTTCATGTACATTGATTGCTGTTGACGATTTATCGGGTGTGGATACGTTTTATTGCACGACTCAAGATTGGTTAGTTTTATTTGGGCTATGTAAAAATTGTTAAATGCTTCTGAAATCTCTTGTGCATCGGTGAGGTATTTGTCGTCAATTTTGATTTTCGCTATCGGTTCTCTAGGAAGAGAGGTTTTGGAGTTATTTATAATTTTTCATGACGTTTTTGATTTATTTATTGAATTTTGTATGTAGTGATTATTTTGGGATCTTTGCGTTAATTTAACAATTTTTTCAAGTCGATTTGTATTCAAATTGTTTTTTAGGTCATCTTTATGCTTTGTTGTGGGATCTCGTCTAGATTTCCACAGTAATTGTCGCTGTGTCATGCTACATTTTTTTATCACCTTCGAGGTCCATTTTGGTATTTTTCTTATTTTTCTATTTACCTGAACATAAGGAAAGCATAGGTCATAGAGCAGCAGGAATGTTTCCAGAAAGCAGTCATATAATTCATTGGCATCATTTGGGTTGTACATGTCAGAGAAGGTGAGTGAATTTAGATGTTCTTTAAATTTGTCTAAATTTGCTTGGCTGTAATCTCTTTTTGTAGTTTTCCAAGAGTCGATTATACAAGTATTTTTACGGGGCAATTCAAAATCTGTGCTGTATGATCTGAAAGCCCGTAGTCAGGGACTTTTCCTGTTACATGATTTATGTTGTGGGCAAAATTATCGAGGCATGTTTTTGATGATAATCTTGTTGGTTGATTGAATTGCAAATTTAGATTATATCCTAATAGAAAGTTTTTAAATTCCGTTGAGGTTGTAGTCTTTTTGAGCGTATCAATATTGAAGTCGCCGCCAAGAATCACTCGTTTACCCAGTTGTATGCATAGCTTGTGTAGTAATTTCTCCATTTGCTCATAGAATTGTGATTAGATGCAGAGTTTTATTTTTATTTATGGGGATTCTATAAATACATACTGTGTACATGTACATGTTGATTAATTCTATGGCACAGCATTCAAATATTCCCTTGACAGAGAGCTTAGTTATTTCTTTAATTTCTTTATAGTGTAGACCAGTTTTGATTAGTATACAAGCTCCCCCTTCCCTCTTATCATCTCTGGAATAGTGTGCTGCAAGTTGGTAGTTTGGCAGCACTGCCAAATCCTCATCTCCTGCTATAATGTTGTGCTCCGTTATGCATATGACGTCGACTACAACGTTCTCTGTATAAAGTTCCTCCAGGTATATTGTCAACAAGTCAGATTTATTGATGAGACCCGCAATGTTCTGATGTAGTATGTTGAGACTTTTAGTAAAGAAAAAACTGTTGTTCTCTCTCTGTGCGCGTGTCTCGGGAAACTGTCTGCAGTTTATGAGAATCTATGCGCATTTTGTGAGATTCTTTCCGTTCTCTTATGTCATCAATCGATTGGTTGATTAGTGCGAAGATTTTACGCATACCTTTGTTTGTTATAGTTCCGTACCTCTTCGAGAATGTACCGGAGTCGTAATAGGTTAGTTTATGATTGGAGTCTAATAAAGTAACGTATTTGTGGGTATGGTTGTCCAAATGAAGCAGGTTATTGAATGTTTCAACTCTTCCATTAAACATTGTGGTGAAGGCTGAGCATATGTAGACCGGTAGACACAGGACATGGCAGACACATGGCTGTGCTGTGATACTGCCACTCCATCTGGGAAAGCGCGTGTTAGATAAACGACATCGCATCATTACTGACTCCGAAACCTCCGAAAGGAATAGTAGCAGACTGTACTATTTCTGCCGTTTTAAGAATCCGTCATTGCCCGAATCTGCCGTATCCATAATGTGCCATTTCCAGAATCTGCCATTCACCGAATAAGGGCAAATTCCACATCCGAGTAATTAATTGTCATCATGCAAAAAGAAGCGCTATGAGGGGCTGCGTCAGTGGCCCCTGAAATCACATGGCTTGCAATTCAAGCTAAGAGCAACCTAAAGGTATTAAAGAGCGTATGCAACCCCGTATAGCTAGAGCGACCGCCTGCTCTACCCAAGGGCCGGTCAGTGCTGGATGTGCGAACAAGGTGTGTCACCGCAACTTCGTGGCTAAACGTTAGCTGCGGGCTGAATTTGCAGCCGAAATACTATCATTATAGGATCACAGATAAGATGAGATTTAATTGTGAGAAACCTATGTTTCCATAACTAGCTTGTTGAATAACAGTCCCAATCTCGTCCAGTTACTCCTTTTGTGACTTAGTACCGTGCTTATTTCCTGCATACCTAGGAATGGGTAATGGTATCTACATTGAATAGATGTAACTAGATGTGAACTTGACTGTACAAAAGTATGACTTATTTGTGGCCACCACGTTGTCATTTAACTCAGAAATGTTTGTTGTCCGTCATAACCATAACATATTACGTCACTGATTGAAAATGAGTAGGTAAGCACACATTGCAAAAACGTTTTCTTGAGTGAACAATGCATCATAACAGCTTAACTTCTGTTTATTTAAGGTAATTCGATTTCAGGGTACCTACCAACTCGTGTAAGATTGGTGGTTAGATGTAGCATAGAACATAGTCAACTTATTTAGTTTGCGATTATATTACACCTACCTTCAAATTGCAGACCAATATCTGTTCTTCCAGGACTAAGTAAAATTTTTGAAAAGTTATACTCATTCAAATGCTCTCATACTTCAACCGTACAAAACAACTCCACGCCGAACAATACGGTTTCACTAGGGGTAAATCGACCACGGATGTAGGTATTACCCTTATATCTCATATTTATTCTGCATGGGAAGCCGCACAGGGTGCTATCGGTGTTTTTGTCGAAGGCATTTGATTGTGTTACTTATGAAATTAATTCATTACGGAGTTAGAAATAAAGCATTGTATCTACTAAGATTATACCTAAGCAATAGAATTCAAAAGGCAGAAGTCAATGGCGTTAAATCTGATGGATCGCATATAAAAATTGGCGTTCCAAAAGGTTCGATATTCTTCAAAATTTAAAGACAAAAAGAATATTTTGATGATGTTAATGGAGTATTGTCTTTAACCTTGAATTGGTTCACAATTAATAATTTATTTTTAAAAGCTGGTAAAACTAAATGTTCTATGAAAATAACTTAAATATACTAGCCTAGATGTAGCCACATCCGTGTTTTGTCTGATGTTCCTAACTCCGTAAGCCGCAGAACTTAATTTACCAGCTAATTTATCTATTAGGGGTCCCCACAGCAATTTTCTATCAATGGTTATTCCAAGAAACTTTGTATCATTTACTAATTCTTACGTGTTGATGTCTAACACTAAACTGGTCTCAACTTGCCTCAGATTTGGAAGTGAGAATTTGATACACTTAACAGCACTCATTTTTGCCTCTTCTCTACATTGGACCATTTTGGCAGTGAAGGACAAAGAAACTCCCACAGATTTGTTATTATATTTCTTTTAAAAATTGGTTATCTTTGTCTAATACAAATAGCTATTACAATATTAATTATTATAAATAATAAGCAAGAATAACTTTACAAAATTATTAACAGCGAGTTCTATGTTGAGTTAGGTAAACCCCATACAGTCCCGACATTTATGTAATCTTGAACATTGTATGTAATAACCCTTTTTAGACAAAGTCGCTTTTACATGGTTTTTAAATTGCTCAAATTATTACTATAGAATTTTGTTCATACAAAATATAAATAAGTGTGTATGTACTAAATCCTATCCTTCCCCATCAACCCGCACTGAGCCAACGAGATGGAGTATGGCTCAATCTTACTCGAACTACATTTATAATATATGCACATATTACTAACTGACCTTTTCCAAATCTCCTTTTCATATCCTAAATGACACACCATGGCTGGAATCACTCCACTCATCGATTGGGTACCTACCTTCCCTAACCGATCTATACACTCGTTTGGACATGTCATTTGTAAGGTGGTTTGAATAAGTTTTTTTTTATAACTACTATAAAGACTTTCTAGACTTACCCACGGGTTTTTCTTTCACCTGGAGTTTTTTAGTAATCTTGCTTTCATACTCTTCCCTTCGTTTTTTGACCACCTGCATAAAAAGATCTATTCGTTAATTTCAAGTTAAGGGAAGGGAATATTTGAATTTAGTAACTGTCAGCCACGGCAAACTTGAAATGAACAGGTAGTATATTAAATTAGTAATTATAAGCCGAGCCATTAGAGAATGGATTTAAAATGGCGTCATGTCACAGACTATTTATATCGATGCGTCATGTACTTGCAGTAATAGTTATAGCTGACAGGGTCAATAAAAAAAAAACGTGAATAAATGAAAAAGTATTTGAGATATCGTTTTAATAATATTTTTGTTTAACATAATGGTATTTTTAAAGTTCATTATATTGATATTTGAAACGATATCTTGATGGTTCGCCTCCGTTCTACTCAATGCACCAGAATAATCGAAATCGTGATCGTAACAAATTGTCAACAGTAACAAAAAATAACAATAAAAACAACAACAAAAACGAAGTAACAAAATTTATAACGAGATTTATTAGCTACAGCTTGCAAAGAAAAAACAGCTGGATTTGCTCTCAAGCTGTCTCGACCGACGCGACGCGCTCATTCCTCCCGAATTCTCGTTATCAATTTCGGCCGTATTCAGCCGTGAATGAGCAATAGTGTGCAGGGGGAAAAGCATAATAATTCCAAGTGCATTGCTATTCCATTGCATGCTAGCATTATAAACAA
Organism: Argyresthia goedartella; assembly: GCA_949825045.1. Taxonomy (NCBI): domain Eukaryota; kingdom Metazoa; phylum Arthropoda; class Insecta; order Lepidoptera; family Argyresthiidae; genus Argyresthia; species Argyresthia goedartella. The sequence continues at coordinate 17,337,305 of OX463826.1, forward strand.
CTAACATTATAAACAAAATTTCCCAATAAATTCGTCCCTTAGTACATTGACCCGATCAGCTGATTAAGTTACTATGGGTAACCCATATATCATTTTATCTACACACGTATCATAAACCCTCTTTACTGCGTACAAAAACCGCATGTTACGATCAGCATAATGTTAAACTACTTGGTAAAAACTCATTTCTTATCTGAAAAATTACACATTATGACCATAATGTGTAGTTTTTCTGCATATTATGACATTCAAATTTCGAAGCTTCAAACTATTCAAAACAAAGCCCTTAAAATTTCCTATAACACTCCTTTCTATATAAATTTAAAGTCCCTTCATTCTAGAATATTACTTCCAAATATAAAAGATTTCATACTTAAACAAACTAAAACATTGTACTTAAACAAAACTCCAAATCACTCAAATAATTTGATTTCCAGTATAGGACGTTCTCGATGGCGGGATTTAAAGTACATCGATACTTATAAGCGATACCGCCTCCCCCATCACTATATTCTTGGCTGCGACGAGCGGTGCTAGCCATGCGTCGTCGGTCAGCATTGTCCGAACTAGTTCTCGCTCATCGTACGTGGTGCGTGTGTGCGTGTGCCGAACAGTGTACTGCACACCTTGCTGTCGCTGGGTGGACCGGCTCGCGCGCCGGCCGACCCAGCAACAGAGGGTATCTATGCTAAATAATTTCTATTACTTTGTCCAATTTGCCAGCTTATTGCAAAACAACACCGACATATTTACCCAGTTAGGTATAACAACGTCGTGCCTTGTTTATTGTAACCCTTAATTATTGTGTCTCATGTCCTTGCTACTTGTATTGTAGTGTAGGTGTACCTATCAAGTTAGGTATTGATGTCCAAAAAAATGTAACACATACAAGTGTGCATACTTTAGAAAAGCAGAAAATCAATATACTGTTTAATTAGTTAATAGGTCTAGATAAGTAATGTATAATTTATAAGTTTTCCTAAAGGCTTTTATCCTGCAAAACGGCTAAAATTATGTTTGTATACCCTCGACAGTGTTAAGGATGTGTACCTATTTGTAATCTTACATTAATAAAGAACTTTGAAAATCAAAAAAATCAATCAAATTTCGAACGCCGACGCCTGCCTGCGTGCCGCCTCTTGTTTGTCTAAAAGTTTGTGAGGTTGGTACTGAAATTCAAATTTCGAACGCCGACGCCCGCCTGCGGCACGTTGGTACTACAGAATAAGCTAAACAACTGCAGAGCCACAATGCCGGTCAAAAATGCGGTTCCTGAACACATCAAAGAGAGCTTATGATATGTGTGTAGATAAACTAGTGTATGTAACTGTACATAATTAGGCATTAAAACTCTCGAGTGATATTATTATGAAACTCGCCTTCGGCTCGTTTCATAAACCCACTCTCGAGTATTAATGCCCTCCATTATGTAGCAGTCACATAAACTACTATTTTCGTTTGCCATTAGTCGCAAAGTTAGTTGTTTATACAGAATTGGCATTTAATTAGCTGACCATATTCTGGAGAATCATAGTACCCATAAGAATGAACTACATTCCCCAAGAAACATATGGTCGTAACGTAAACGCATCCCACGGTACGCCCATGTTGCGACCATATGTTTCTTGGGGAAAGTTATTCATATTGGTGGGTACTATCATTCCCCCAAATAGGGTCAGCTAATAAAATGTCACCTCTATATACCTATTGTTTAATTTTTTCTCGGACGACATACATAAATATGTGTTTTATAAGTTGCTGGTGCTGGTGCAAAAAGTACAAGCTTTGTTACTGCGTTGTTGTAATGCTCAGAAACAGCCTCTAATTCAGTTCCGCAGAAACACGTATTGGATTTGTTGACACACGTGACCCTCTCGGTTTCATGACTATAAATAATTACGCATATTTACTAACCCTGACTGGACTATAAAAATATCCTTCCAACTAGTGAGATAGGTAAGTACTAGGATCTGTTTGAGAAACGCAAACAAAAAAGTCTCACAGTTGTACGCCTGTCTGCAAAAGAATGCCACTTGATAGGTAGTCAGGATAGAATAAGTTGAAATCAGTACAATCGATTCGAGTAGGTATGCACGAACAGCAGTACTTCAAGCTGTACGAGAACCAAATCACCATTTTTAGTATTAGCTATTGAGAAGGAGGAGAATTTCCAATATGAGTTCCATAATTAGGTGACTATTTTTCCATGCGGAGTAGGTACGTTCAATACTTAAAGGAAATGCCTCGCCAAATCAAGAAATATAATGTAGTTATCATACACCTAAAAAGCATGCCTAAACTTGAAATAAATTCTGTACTGTCCATGAATAGAGCAATATTAGGCACGAACCTCTACAAAATATCTTCACTATGTTACAATATCACTAACCTCGTCAGTGAACCGGTGTGTCAAGTCAATATTGTCCTTCTGCTGTTTGGCATAGCTAGTCAGGTTAAAGAGACACTCGGGCTGCAGCCAGACTTTGTACATGCGCATGTTGAGGATCTCCATTACAATGCTGCGTGCGCGCAGGTAGGGAGTCTCTGGCGAGTGCTGGACATCCATGCGCTCACCCATGGCTGTCTCTGCAAGAGGGTAGTAAAAGGATTGAGTTTGGATTGGGGACATGATAAGAGGGCGTTAGAGAGACATTGACATTGACATGACAGACATACGTGTTTTAACCAAATTCAAAAAAGGAGGGGGTTCTCAATTCTGTTGTATATTATTTTTTTAATGTTTGTTACCTCAAAACTGGTACGATTTATGAAACGATTTCAAAAATCCTTTTTTTAATTGAAAGGTTGACCATCCAGCTGAGTCCCATTTTTTGGAAATCTGAAATCGGTTAAGTAGTTTGGTTTCTAAAGCAAAAAGACTGGAATTATGATCTCATCCAGGTAAACGAATTTGCGTACCTATTATAGCTTTACTGTGACTTATCCGTGGTTAAAGTCATTGTCATAACATGAATTTTGTCTATATGTACCGTATATTCGTTTATAATAATAATAATATATAATAATAAATAAATAAATAAATAAATAATGTCGTGTAATACGTGTGGACTTGACTGTCAGACAGACAGATTTCGCAGCCTTGTTTTCGTGTATTTTGACGACATTCGCATCCCGACCGGGGATTAAGAAATAGGTCTTGGTTTTTTTAAAGTTTTTAACTTGGTGGATTATGTGTGGTGTTTACTTTCTTTGTTTGCCTTTTTTCACTTATGTGCCGTATATTCGTATTTTATTAAGTTCACTTTCCACTGTGGGATATAATATGTAGGTATTACATTATATCCCATAGTGAAAAATGAGCATTATTATATTATTGATTATCGGAAGACAGATTTCGTAGTCTTGTAATTTCCGATAATTTTCTGTCATAATGTGGTCGATTTAATTATTTGTTGGCGTCCAAATCTGACAAGACTATGCCTTCCGAACTTGACTCGGCTTAACGCTACATATATTTGCCCTTTTGCAAATATTTTTCTTGCCAAGGTCAATCACAGCTCTTTCGAGGGTTGTAACCTGTACCGCCTGACCACCCAGCTTAATATAACAGGCAACATACGACGCACCACATACCCGTATCCTTATTGCCTGAATCATAGACTTGATAGTTGTATGGCTGTGCAACCGTTTCAATCTTTTACCCTCAGACCAATAGTTTCAACATCGTCTTGTACAAAGACGACATTCGTATCCCGACAGGGGACGAAGAAATAGCGCTTGAACTTGAAGTCGTTTTTTAGGGTTCCGTACCCGAAGGGTTCCAAACGGGACCCTATTACTAAGACTCCGCTGTCCGTCCGTCCGTCCGTCCGTCCGTCTGTCACCAGGCTGTATCTCAAGAACCTAGCTAGCTAGAGAGTTGAAATTTTCACAGATTATGTATTTATGTTGCCGCTGTAACAACAAATACTAAAAAACAGGATAAAAGAAATATTTAAGGGGGCTCCCATACAACAATTCTTTCAATACCACATACAAACTTATGGATGCACCTGGTTACGTACATGGAGTGTGAAAGTAACCGCACCAATAACTTTGTAAACAATATTTTGCTGTGTAAAATCCAAACTATTCACTCCACATCATCGCTTCCATTGAACGGTGGTACGGAACCCTTCGTGCGCGATTTAGACTCGCACTTGACCGTTTTTTTTTTAGTTTTTAACTTGGTGATTATTGTATAAACATATTTTACCATATTTACGACGTATGACGCAATCTGGAGGTACAGGATAATTTTACAGGGTTGTCTGTTTACTAATACCATTTTTGAAGATACATTATCATGTTCGGGGGCATTTCTGGAATTTTCAGTCAGTGAACGAGGATATGAGGGGGGAATCTGGAATAAACTTTCAAAAACTTACCGAACACGATGTCTAACGTGCAAGCAGTGACGTATTTTAGGACATCAAACTCCCCCGTGCCCACTTTGTCTTGTAGCCGCTCTATGAGGACTTGAGACTGTATGCCGATCACGTCCACATACTCCTCTACAATCTTGTTGGAGAATACTGGCAGAAGAACTTTCCGGTGTGCCTTCCATAGCGCCACTGTAATAGTGAAAACTTGAAAACATAATCTAGGGCTGGGTCGGGACCAGGGCCAGGGAAGAGTGGTCTGAGATAGAGAAGGCATTAAAACACAACACAACACAGACTATATTAAAGATTAAAAAATGATATTGTAAACATTACGAAATTAAACATCTCAAGGTCCGATCCGAAAGATTTACTATGATCAGTAATGTACTGGTACATAACGGGATTGACAATATTTTAAAGCCATAACGGTGTTTCGTTTCGGCGTGAAAGTATAACGAAAATCTCTTTATCCATCCATCCATATAAACTATCTATCTATAAAAGAATAGGATGGCATTTCTCTCAATGTTCTTATGAGCAAAGTGGACGTAGGTATAGAGTGCTGAGTTATGTAAATTAAACCACTTTAGTTTTTTGTTATCCGTCAGTTCAGTAGAATTGTTTTTGAACGCTGCTGAGTATGGTCTGAAGAGTAGGTACCTACCTAATTCTAAGTGCGAAAACCAGTACGTGATTGAATTTTTCTAACGCTTCGCTAATTTCAAAATCCACAGTCCTCTTCACTCTCACACCTCAAAATCGTATATTTAGTCAAGAAAGACTAGACGACTTCGGCCATACAAATAAGTAAATAAATAAATTATTGTTTAATTTCATTTCATTTTTTTAACTAATGGCAATCTGTCCTGCTATTGCCAGACAATTTCTGCCAGTATCATGTAGTGGAGGCACATGTGAAGAGACGCGGGGCAAATCTTAAATTGGCTGAATACATTTTAGTAGGTGTCTATCCGAAATAAAGTTTTACATTATCGGTTAGTTCCATGCAATATATACATAACACACACAAAATAAACTAAGGGACAACACAATAACATAAAGGGAAGGAAGGGGATACATATCTATTATAATTTTATTTTGTTAATATGGATAAATTTAGCTAATAAAAATACTATCTTTGGGTTGGGGAATAGAGAAAGAAGGTGGCGAATATTAGTAGGGATAGGGAGACCGATTGAGGGTATTAGGGAGTACAAGGAATCAAGGCCATAAATGGGGCAGTTAAAGAAAATATGGTCAACGGACCCATCCTCAAGACCGCACTCGCAAATGGAGGAATCTCTGATTTTTATCTTCTTTAAAAACACTGGAGAACAGCAGTGACCTAAGCGTATTCTGCATAAAATTGTCACTAATATCTTTGGTAGTTTTTTAAAATTGAAAAACCATGGTTTGCTTGGAATACTTGGCTGAATTGAAGCGTAAAAAGCTCCTTTATTTCGACTTGATTCATGCCACACATCTGACCAAGTCTTCTGAAGATCTTTACCAGGAATGCTGAGCAAGTCATAACAGTGGTTAGAGAAGTACTTTCGATTACTGTTATTATCTAAGGCCGCACGTTTAGCCAACTCATCAACGTGATCATTACCAATAATGCCAGAATGACTAGGGATCCAAACCAAAATTACAGCAAAAATTTTTTGGGAACATTTATAAAGGATATTTTTGATTTCCATAATAATATTACTATGCACTTTTGATTTAAATTGGTTTTGTTGGAGGGCTTGTAAGCAACTTTTGGAGTCCGAAATTATTAAAGATTGTCTTATATTATGGGATTCAATAAACGAGCAAGCTTCCAAGATCGCAAGGCATTCTCCTGTGTACACTGAGCTTTGAGGCGGGCTCTGAAGTTTAATTTCTATTTTAGAATTTTTAAAGTATACTGCGAAACCAGTCGGAACAGTCTCTTCCAGCCTGGAGGCGTCAGTATAAAAATATTGCCAGTCTTCCCATCTTGATCTTAAAACCGAGTTGAAGGACGAGTTTGCTAAAGGAGAACCTTTTACAATATTAAGATCCAAAATAATTTTCGGAGTGAAGAGGACAACTGTCCTGCCAACTGGCAGGGGGAAACAATATAATGGTAATTTATCCTTTCGGATGATTGGGCAGGAGTCCTCGATGTTTTTAAGCTTTCGGAAACTATTGAGAATAAGAGGAGGACTCTTACATTTCCAATATTCATTACGAATATTGCAAATATAATTAAGGGATTCTAATTTAAAAAAGAGGATGATTTGAGAATAAATAAGCCCTATATATAAACCGGTCAGAGAGATATTGTCTCCTTAGAATCAAAGAAGGATCTCCGCACTCCACCTGTAAGGCATTTATAGGAGATGATTTCATGCATCCAGTTATAATTCTAAGTGCCTTAGATTGGATACCATCCAATTTGCGAAGAGCCAGTTTACTACAAGGTTCTAAAAGATAGGATCCATAGTCCAGTACACTCCTAATGAGGGCATTATACATCAATTTCAGAGTAAATGGGTGGGCACCCCACCATACCCCAGAGAGAACTCGAAGAATATTTATTGTCTTTTCGCATTTATTAACAATATAATTTAGATGAACGGAACCAGATAATTTTGAGTCTAGGAATACGCCTAAGAATTTTACAGAATTACGAACAGGGATAGAGGAATTGTTTATTTTTAAATCTATGTCAGTAATGCCCCTCTTCCTAGAAAACACTACCACAGTGCTCTTAGAAGCTGATAGATTGAGACCATTGGATAGCAGCCAAGCAATCAATGAGTTGAGAGAGACTTGCATTGACTCCCCAGCATCTTCAACACTTGAGCTAGGAATGTACAGACATAGATCGTCAGCATATTGTAAATTTTGACAATCGTTATTTAGGGAAGTATGAAGAGAAGCAGTATAAATATTATATAGTAGAGGACTGAGAACAGATCCCTGGAGGAGGCCTCTCCACACCGTACGGGGTTCAAAGCTCTCGCCAGGGATACGAAGTGAGATTGACCTGGACATAAGCAGACTGCAAATGCAGTTTCTCATTCTTACAGGGATGTTCAGCTGTTGTAACTTGTACCTGAGCACTGAAAGAAGTACGTTGTCATAAGCAGCAGATATGTCCAAGAACACAGCTAGGACAGATTGTTTTTTGGAGAAAGCTAGCCGAACATCAGTGATGAATATGCTAAGACTATCAGATGTACTGTAGCCTTTGCGAAAACCAAATTGAGATTGAGCAAGGATACCCTTAGACTCCACAAACCACTCCAATCGATTCTTAATGAGATGCTCTAAGGTTTTTGCCAAGACCGAAGACAGGGCTATAGGTCTATAATGATCAGCTACATCCGGGGACTTACCGGGTTTCAGAAGGGGGATAACGATTTGTTTCTTCCAAGAGTCTGGAACATAACCTGTATTATAAAAAATGTTCACAAGTTTTAACAGATACTCTAAAGCTGGCAGGCCTGCATTTGTTAGAAATGAATATGGGAATCCATCCATCCCAGGGGCTGAGTCGCGGACATGGGATAATACTGATTGAAGTTCTGCAATGGAAAATGAAGCATCCAAAGGGTCATTGATAGTAGGTAATGTATGGGAATTGCAAGATTCCTCTAGAAGAGGGACATAGTCAGGAGCCAATTTATTAAGGAAATTTATAGCAATATGATGGGGGATGCGGGGAGAGTTATGATGAACACAACCCTTTCTATACCTGTTAATATAATGCCAAACCAAACTAGCTGGAGTTGATGGAGAAAGAGTGGAACAAAATCGTTTCCACCCCTGGTATTTTTTCTTTCTAAAGAGACGTCTGGATCTAGCCACTATTTTACGATAACTAACTAGGTTATCAACGGTCATAGCAGATATGTAGATTACTTCAGCATTATTGCGAGCTTTGATTATTTCTGTACACTCTCTATCCCACCATGGTGGAGAAGATACTTTTTCACAAGCCGAGTTCTTACGCGGGATCGATTCATCAGCAGCAGATGATATAGCGTTAGTGAATTGAGAGTAGCAATCAACAGCATTGCCCTCATGAACATCAGGAAGAGAGCTGGTGAGTAGGCTAAGTTTATCAGAATAACCATCCCAGTTGGCTTGAGACACACGGTACTTTAATAAGGGGTTGAAGTCCCTGTGGGGGATGGATGACGAAGGAATGGTCATTTTTAATGGGAAGTGGTCACCATACCATGTGTAAGGTTCAACCTATGCCAGAAGATCAGGGAAGCCAGGTCTGGGGAACATAGTGACAAGTCAACACAGCTTTTGTTTTGATTCGGGGGAGTTAATCGTGTAGCTGAACCATCATTCAGCAAACATAGGTTTAAATCATCAAAGAGATCTACCAGGGCCCTACCAAAACTGTCGTTGCGAGGGGAACCCCAAGCCGAGTGATGGCCATCAAAGTCACCTAATATTAGATAAGGGGGGGTTAAAACCGAAAATATACGTCTTGAATCTGGAAGAAAGGTTAGATTAGGATGAGGGGTATATATGGAAAGAATAGAAATACCTTGAACAACAACGCCTACTACACTAATTTCATTGTTATGGGGGGGAATAGGAATTGAAATAGGACAGACACAATTATTTACAAATAGGGCTGAACCGCCCCCACTGCCATCCTGCCTATCATCTCGGAAAGAGCAATAGCCGCGCAGGTTAAAGCGTCTTCCTGGCTTAAGCCAGGTCTCCGTGATGGCAAAGACAAGAGGGGAATGTTTATTTATTAAAAAAAAATATGTCATTTATTTTTAATTCAACGCTTCTCGCGTTCCATTGAAGAATAGCCAGTGGAGCCATTGAAACGGTTTACAAATGAGAGGAGTTGTGAAGCTACGTGGTCTGGTATAGAATTGTTACTGGAAATCATTGAGGTGAGGAGTGACAGCAGTAATGATATAACATTATCTGCTGGAGAGGACTGAGTTTGAGATTGGCTTTGTAAAGCACAACCATTCTGTGGTTCGGGGATTGTGAAAGAGTTAATAATGTTCTGATGAGATATCTTGTCATACCCGGACGGGGTGAATTTATTAGGTTTTGGGGATTTGAAGATAGTTTTTCTGTAGCCAGAAGAAGAAGGAGCAGAGAAAGGTGGAGAAGACTGGGTTTGGTAAGTTTGGGAGGCTGATACCTCCGCATAGGACCTGTATGGAGAAGGGAAGCATGTAGATGATTCTTCATAAGATATGTTCTTCTCTGCCATAATAGTTTCAATGTTCTTTTGTCTTAATTGCTCCGGACAATCTTTACTTGTGGCCAAGTGATTGCCACAGCAAAAGAGACAAGATGGGTTCTTGTTGCACGAATCAGTAGTATGGTTTTCACCGCATTTCGAGCACCTAGGCTTGGACCTGCACTTTGGTTTCGTGTGCCCATATCGGCAGCAGTTAAAGCATTGGACTGTGGGGTATTGATACAGTTTCACAGGTAAGGATATATAACAAGCAAAAACTCTAGTAGGGAGCACTTGCCCATCAAAGGTGGCTATGACCGATTGGGTAGGTTTCCATTCCGATATATCCTGAGAAGTAACCTTCCGGTTAATTCTTCGGACCTTCAGTATTTTTCCTATTCCATCGGGGACTTGAATGTTTAGTAGGACCTCTTCATCAGTCCAGTCCTGCGGGACATCACTTATTACACCCATGCGCGTGATATTATAGATGGGAATGCTGGCAATATATCCTTTGTCAAATAGATTGGTACAGATCAGGAAGCAGTTAGCTTGCTCTGGTTTAGTGAACTCCACAGAGACTCTATTTCTCCCAACCCGCTTAATCCCATCAGGTTTGATACCAATAGTGTTACTGTTCATGAGAAACTTTCCGAACCTGACCGGGTGCATGGTAGATCCAGAACGTTCATCAGTATCGGATCGGGATACATGAACCAGGAAGGGAGCTTTATCGGAGGTCGAGTACCTCATTCTGCCAGTGCTTTTATGAATCTTATTTAGTGGTGTTGATTTTTCGATTGCACTCGGGTCTTCAACACGGGGGCGCTTAAGTTTCTTAGCCTGCCCATCACAAGCAATGTCCTCTGAGCCAGATGAAGATTTGTAATAAATATTATCGCTCACGGGCGAGAACGGCGAAGCAGGGGGAGATGAGGCGTTGGAGGACCCATCGAATAACTCCTGGGAAGCTTCATTTTTGTCAGGGGGTTCAGGCTCAATTTCATCCATGATTAAGGAATGTTACATCCCCAAACACGGAAGAAAAAACAAACACTGTGTACCACTTACCAAGTAGAAAGGCCAAAAACAACAAGACAAACAATAACACAGGACAATCACAAGATATACAGATACTAAAAAGTACTAATTTCGAGCGGAAATCGGCAAAAGAAACTAAATTTTCAATTCCTAAATGTGCTCACCAACAACACTTTCTAGCGAAAAAAAACAAATAGTTTTTCTCAATTATTATTGTGGGTTCGGATTTTCAGAATGAAATTTGTAATCTGTTTACTTTTTCGCTAAAATATTGTCAATAAATTATTGTGAAAATCTATGTGAAAATCAATTCGACTCTATCTATTTGAAAACTGTCACAGACTTGCAATTTTTTGGTTTGCAAAAAGTTGGTCTATCTGACCAACTTTTTACAAACCAAAGCAGGTTTAAGTTAAAGTTAAGTTTAAGATTTACTATTTTAAGTTTAATTTATGGTGTCGGGGTTTTTTAAACTTATTACTTACCACCAATTGTTAAGTCTGTCTGTTTTCGCATGTCTCCCCAACTACAGAACGGATTTTCATATACATATAGGTACTTGTAGTTCACAGGTAGACAATAAAACATCATTAGGCGCAGAATAGGCTCAAAAAGTTACATAATTACATGCGGGGTCGCAGAGGCACAGAGTAGATACAGACGTTTAGCGTTTATCAATATAAATATAATTTATCGCACGTAAACAGTAAATACCAAAATAATATAAAGGAAAAAACAAGTACAAAGGTAAGCTTATCCCTCTTAAAATGTACGTCATCTGAGTTATAATTATAATTCCGCGCAATCTAAGTGTGTCGACACACCATGGCCGAAAACGCGCAGACGATCTGCGGCTGAATTTTTCGATCCTGAATTGAACCTTACGTGATTGACATAGCATTACAGGCGTAATCACGCCGAACTTCGGTCGCGAGTTATTTTTTTCAAAAGCGATTTAATTTTATTGATATCAGAATTATTTGATAAGCCTATACCGGTCTGCAATAAGATATTGTGAACGCGGTAGCAAGCGATAGAAATAATGCCACAATTTAATATTTTTACGTTTTTTTTACTGAAACAATAATATTTTTAAAATGCAACTGATATTATAAATTTGAAAGTAGCGATGTTTGGTTGTTTGTGCGTTTGTGCCTCAATCACCCTAAAAGGGCTGAATGGATTTCAATTAAATTAAGCACAGAGATAATTTATGAACTATATTAACATGTAGGATACTTTTTATCCGACTGCACCAGAAGGAGAGTAACGTTATCTCGGTGAATGATACTTCTTAGGAATACGCAGATGAATTTGCGGAAATCAGCTATTATACGTATATTTTTGCTGCAGTATCTTGTAAATAACCACCCCAGAGTCGGGCGTCACTTAACAAAACAACACCCTGAATACTAGATTAAGAGCTCTACTCACGCGGGGCGACGAACAGGCCATGCCCGAGCCAGGGTTTCAGGAAGCGGTATACGCCATCCTTATCCAGACAGTTGTCCAGCACTACTTGGGCGTCTTCCGGGTTGCCAATAGCTGCAATTTTTCTTATTTTTATTAAATTGTATAGCCAAATTATATTCTTTTGCAGCTAAATCAGAGTATTTATTTTAACAATATCAAGAAGGAAATAGCCAAAAGAGGTAACGATTGAAATGAAAATACGGTTCTAAGAATACTTACTAGAATTCGTTTAAAAGTAATGAGGCGAACGTAACTGAGGCATTTTGCACTTACCTACATATAACTTTGCACTTACCTACATATAACTTTGCACTTACCTACATATAACTTTGCACTTACCTACATATAACTTTGCACTTGCCTACATATAACTTTGCACTTACCTACATATAACTTTGGTCCCAGCCAGACTTTGGCGACACCTTTATGCTGGTGAGCTAAGTCTGCAATGCCCCGCAAGCTTTCGAGCAACTCTGGAACAATTAATACTACTTACTTAGTTTAAAACAATACCTATTTACTCTACAAGTTTCAATAGGAACGTGTGTACATTGTGGCGGTCACGTCTAGCTGGCGACCTTTGTAGCACTGAGGTTGTGGCTTTGCCTACTACTAAACAAACTACTAAAAGAAAATTAAATCTCCAGGTCTTTGATGTTTACATGTGTGGGATGTCGATGTTTCTGGTTCCCACCACACAGGGTATCTTATTGTGGGGTCAGACGCATTATTGTATGTTACACCATCATGTAACGGGTATGCCATAGGAGTCAGCCATAGCGTAACCTTGTTTACTAGGTAGCGTAAGTTGACTAAGAGCCAGTTCAAAGTATGTTGAACCGACAGTTTTGCCGGATCCGGAAAAGTTTCAGGTACATACAAATGTGTCGGATCCGATAGTTTATCGGGTCGCCTGGTGTGAACAACGCTATTGGAATACATTTGCCAATACGCAAAACGGATATGTCCAAACTGTCGGTCCGACAGAATGTGAAATGGCTCTTACTCTGAGTGTCTCCGATGAACAGGAGCGCGTGTCCCAGGACTGGCAGCCTCGGCGGACTGGGCAGGTCGGCCATCATGCGGTCCATGCGGTGAGACCTCACCACCCAGTAGAGCCACCATACTGCAGCCAACACCACTAGTAGGGCCACTATTATCATCTTGGCTGCGACTGTTGACAAAATGCATTCTCCATTACAGGAATTTTAGCCCGCAGTTATCTGCTTAAACCACTGAATGATTCCAAGTGAGGTGATGCTGTCGCGATGGATTTTAAAGACAACTGGAGCCACTACCTGGGGTTATCTTAATTCAACGAAGCAAAAAATAAATATTATTTGAGATACATAAATGTCATAACTTTTTTTGAAATCGATTGTTGCTTGAATTAAATGAAGTGATCACAGTTGTGCCTATCTATCTAACTTCAGATGAACTTATTTTTCAGAAAAACTCAGCTTATTATGAACTAATTGAATTCCGGAGTCTATACTTGTTATTTGTTATGATTTTAATTTTTAGGCTATTTTCATTTCTCAAACTCCCTTAACCCTCAATCTTACATAAAAATAAATCATACGTTTTAGTTTAGTTCTGCCTTATCCGTTTCCGTAACTTATGTTTAGCTATGTACGTACCTACGAGGTACTGCTTAAACGAAAAATTATATTCGCGGAGATGCCACCCCAATGACAAGGCACAGAAGCACAGAACACAATTACTCCACACAGAAGACTGATGGGTGATGCGAAATCGGTCGCTTTCGAGGCAAGAGCAGTCCGATTTAGGTAGGTATATTGTACCTACCTACGCTCTCGGTCTTGTTGTATAAATATTTGCCTTCACATAACGTACACGGTCACGGTTTGGACAATTCAAGATGTTGAGAATTGCTTGCCGGTGGTAATTGAATAAGTACATAATCTATGACCGAATCAAATCAACAAAAGTTTCATATACTATAAAATCTTTCATCATCATTATATTTTCACGCCTTTTCACATACGGGATGTCAGAGGTACAATTGTGCCCACGTTTAGCCAGTTATTCAACACTCCATTTTGCGTGACAGCCCAAAGCCGCAGATTTGGATATTGAATGTTTCCTCTCGATGTTTCAATCATCCTTAGAACGTTTACTTTATACTTGACATATACTTTATACCTAACTATATTTAACTTTATTGCCCGAAAACAAAATATTAAAACACATAAAAATGGACAAAACATGTACAAAGGCGAGCTTGTCTAACAAGAAACATGGTCAGGTCAGCGTCAGATTCGAGCCCGCATTTCCTGCGTGAGACGGTAGCTTGAAACCGCTAGACCACAGTCATCCCAGTCCCTACTCATGTGTCCACAGTTAGTGGTCCACGGAGCTCTTGAACTAAAAAGTTTAATGAAAAAATAAGCTAACAGATTGAGCTTATAGCTTTTCACGGTCTGTTTGATTATCAAATTGGACTGACGTCAGTAAAAACTGACCGTGAGTGTGAGATCTTGTATTAAAAAAATTCTGATGTCAACCCACGGATTTTCCGGGCGCAACGTAATCCGCTTATATCTACCACTGTGCATACCAGTGGCGGACTAAGGGGGGGGCGGAGGGGGCGGCCCGCCCCGGGCCTCTAGTAATAGCGGGCCTCCAAGTTTCGAGAAGTCTCGAGGAGTCCTTTTCCGTTAAATCCCAAATAAGTCCAAAATCTGTTTAGTACGTAAGAAGTAGTTTGGTGTTGGAGGAATGGAGGCCCCTTACGCATATAAAATATAAACGTAGGAAGATACGATTATATTATATAAGATTACATACAAAAATTGATAATTAATCAAAAGTGAATAATGAAATAGAAAAACTTGTGTTGAAAAGATTTTTTATTTCGTTCATTTAATTACGTTTAAAAACTTTCTCGCGTTCGGAATATCATATATACGTAAGTAATTCGTTGACAGCACGACTGATGGCAGCACTTCTGCTTTACGGCGACGTACGACAATCAGCAGGTCGCGTGAGCAATGCGCTTGTGCGCAGTATATAAAAGTAAAGGACGGCACATGGAGCACGTCTAATTAATTCCTAGGGCTTAAAAGTGCTGGTGAAAGTGCATTGTCGTTATTTTCACTCAAACACGCTCACTAATTGGCTCATGCCCGAAAGCAGGGTACTCCCCCCGAAACTTTCGGGGGAATACCCGTCGGAACAAGGAAAACCCAAGAAAACAGATGACTAAAATAAAGTTTAATAAAGTGTAAAGTATTTTCAGAGTTACGAAGTAACTAGTCAAATTTTTTCTTGTTGTTGTGACGTGTTGAATTGGACGAGTTCAGAGTTCAAACAGGGATCGTATTATCGCGTATCTAAGAACGGAAAGTAGTAAGTACCTACATTACTAATATGGTTATTGTCAACTTGTAGTTTTCTAGTACGTATTGTCGGAATTGAAAGTGCCTGGACCTTTAAGGTTGTTTAGAAGCTATAAAACATTTGAATGTAAATTTTTCAATAAATAGCTTCTTAATCGTCATAAAATTTTTATACGACCTCCTGAATACTTTATGTAAAAACATACCAAATTTTCAGAACTCTGTCATCATTACTTCAACCTCCTTAAGAGTTAAAATAAAAAACAATGAGAAAATTCTAAAATTTTGGTATGTTTTTGAATGAGGTATTTAAGAGGTCGTGTAAAAATTTCACAACGATTAGGAAGCTCGTTATTAAGAAATTAACTTTTAGTTAAGAACAATTTTTTAAACAATGAAAAAAAATATTTATCAATAAACTTCATTGTCTTTCCGTTGCTTTCAGTATATTGTAGATATTAAAAAATTGAGAGGTCAAAAAAAAAGTTATCGCAAAGTTATATCAATTTCCATAAGACTACATTTAATTTCATTTAATTTATTAATCTTAATTATTCGATAACGAGCTTCCTAATCGTCGTAAAAATTTTACATGACCTCTTAAATACCTCATACAAAAACATACAAAATTTTCAGATTTTTCTCATTCTTTGCGATTTGTTTCTAAACATCCTTAATGTTCTTTAATCATTTGCAAACATTTGATCTTTACACTGTTTACAACAAATAACATTGTTATAAAAAAGTTGTTTTTATCTACTAAAAAAAATTTTAATTGGCTTTATTGTCAGTTGCAATGTGAAACGACGTTAATTTGAAAATAACCATCGATTCATGATCGCAACAATACCTACCTACCCTCTACTCACACGGAGAGAAATGCAACATAAAAATTGGTGTTATGGCACAATAATTACAGAGTGTTTCACTGTTTCGTCTTTTTTGGCATTTTTATCGAGAAATATGAGACTCGCTTAAAAACTTTTGTTTTATCTCTTTTTCTTGAGGTGTACCAAATAAACCATCCTTCATGAACGTTATCTAGGCCAGGCCATGAGCTGTCACAAAAATGAATCCGATCTTCTGTTTCAGTGAAAAGAATTCACCCATCTGGCGCTCAGAAAAGAAAGCTAAAAAAAGCAAAAGATGAAGATGCTACACTCGCTGGATCATTATCCAAATACCTTCTCGCTCATGGAGAAAAAAAGGATGGTGAAGGAAAGAGTAATGAAACTATTGAGCCTGGGTCTACTGTACAGACAATTGATGTAGAGACCACAAACACAGGTGAAAAGCCTGCTGCACATGATGAAGACTTTATTGAAGATTTCGATGTAAGTGACACTGAAAAAAAAGATGCTGAAGATAGTGATGACGAGAAAATCACTGATGAGAGTGAACATGTTTTTAATGCTTCCAACTTCGACTCCTCTTCATCTAATGATACTGCACATTGACCAATACCTGTCCCGGAGCATATAAGAATGATGATTATCGCAAAGGGTAGTGAGGTATATCAAAACAAGGAAGGGCCTTTTGAATCTACAGAGCGACCAGGTGAGCGCACTAAGGGAACACATCGTTGTTTAACTTCATCGTGGTTCTACTCGAATTTAAACAAGACTAAATATTTGAGGAAATGGAAATAGAAATAGAAATAGAAATAGAAAATCTTTATTTGTAAAACATAGGTTACATAAAAAGGTCTTAGCAATATATTTAGGTGGTATCTCTATGCTTGGCGCAGTGGCATACAAATATTATATAAGGCAATCCTAAGATCGCCTTTATGAGGTCAATAAACAGTGTCAATAAAAGTGTAATTATGTACAAGTAGGTAGTCAGCGGTATAAGTGGTAGATTTTAAACAATGTCTAAGAAATATTCATTGATTGAGTAATATGCTTTAGATGTTAGCAATTTCTTGAAATTATATTTAAAAACGCTTATATTATTCATAACTCTTAATGCCTCCGGTAGTTTATTGTATATTCGGGTGGACATGCCAAATATACTTTTATCATAATAAGCAGATTTACGTGGGTAAGCGCACAGCTTGTTTTTATTTCGTTTACTCTTCATGAAATTAAATAGATGAAGATTAGACTTGACAAACACTGCAGTTTCAAATATATAGAGTGAAGGAACTGTTAATATTTTAAGACTAATAAAATGGCTCTTGCAAGATTCTGTACTATTAATATTGCATAAAGATCGTATACATTTCTTCTGTGCCTTAAAAATTACATCTATTTTAGTGGCATGTCCCCAAAACATTATGCCATATCTTAAGGATGACTCGACAAACCCATGATATGCCGTTAGCACAGCGTCCTTATTCACCTGTTTAGACAGCATGTATAAAGCATAAGAGAATTGACTTAATTTATTACTCAGTATGTCTATGTGTGTATTCCATGACATTTTGTTATCAATGTGTAGCCCTAGGAATTTAGTCGACTCTGTTTCTTCTATTTGATTACCCTCATAATTAATATTTAATGTCAATTGTTTTTTATGTCCTTTCCTGAATTTCATTAATTTGGTTTTACTTATATTAATTAAAAGATTGTTGTTCTGCAGCCAGTCAATTAAACTTATTAAAGAATTATTTATGTCACATTCGTATGTATTAAGATTATGTCCAATAAATGTAACTGTGCTATCATCAGCGAAAAGTACCATGGGATGATTTATACATTTTGGAATGTCATTAATGTAAATAAGGAACAACAATGGACCCAATACACTTCCTTGTGGTACTCCACATTTTATGTCCCTAGTGTCAGAAGAAAATGTCGATTCAGTTTTTGATATATTGCAGATTTGTGTAATTTGTGTCAGTTGTTTTCTATTACTTAAATAAGATTTGATGAGGTCATACGCGTTACCCCTAACACCATATGAGTATAGTTTATTTAAAAGTATATTGTGGTTAACATAATCGAAAGCCTTTGTTAAATCCATAAATAGAGACGTAACTGGTTTATCACTATCAATATTCGTCATGATTTTGCTTAGAAATTCGTATATCGCCATATTAATATTTTTGCGTCTCCTAAAGCCTTTTTGTTCTTCTACCAATATGTTATGCTTTTCAAAGTAAATGTATAGCCTATCATAGATGGCTTTCTCAATTATTTTAGAAAATATTGGTATAAGTGCTATAGGCCTATAGCAGTTCATATCTTCCCTATCGTCTTTTTTGAAAAGTGGTTTAACAATAGAGGTCTTAAGGCGATCAGGGAAGACTCCGTGTTCCAGGCATAAATTCGTCAAGTGGGAAAGAATCGGAGCAATATTAATGCTCACAGTTTTGACAATTTGTGTATTAACATCATCGTTACCAGTACTGTTGGTATTTTTAAGGCTTTTTATATGTTTCAAAATGTCAAGAGGAGATGTGGGAGTCAAAAATATAGAATCAATTTGTAGTGTCAGTGTTAGTTTATTTGTTTTAGTAGTGTTAGTATTTGGTTGTACTTGGTCAATGAAATGATTATTAAAAGCTTGTGCAATTTTATTGGGCTCTTTTATTGGTACTCCAATGTATTTAATTATGCTTATGTTGTTTTTTGGTACATTGTTTTTAGCTTTATTAATTACACTCCATGTTGCTTTACATTTGTTAGATGATGTTTTGATAAGGTAGTCATTTTGCGACTTTTGTGTAAGATTTAGAACTTTCTTCAGTCGTTGTGTGTATTGTTTGAACTTATTTTTATTTTCATCGCTTGGGTTTCGTCTACATGTCCATAAAAGTTCCCGTTTTCTTTTGCAACAACGTTTGATACCTTTAGTTATCCATTTAGATTTAGCCATTACATGTCTTTTTATCTTTTGCTCAGGGAAGCAAAGGCCATAAAACATTACAAACGTATCGTGAAATAAGTTAAATGCTTCATTCGGATTATTACATTCAAATACCTCAGAAAAACTCAATTGAGTAATATAAGTCACGAATTTACTTATGTTCTCTTCACTGTAGTCTCGTCTTTTGATGAAATAGTATTTTAGAAGACAACTTTTTTTGACAGGGCATTTAAGAATTTGTGCAGAGTGGTCTGACATGGCGAGTTCTATTACCTCACCATTACTTCTTTGCACATTGTGGGCAAAATTGTCAAGGCATGTACCACTGTCTGGACGAGTTGGTTCTTTTATTTGTAGTTTTAGGTTATAAGCTGATAGAAGTTGTTCAAAAGTTTTTGTAGCATTAGAATTTGTTAACGTATCAATGTTAAAGTCCCCTGCTATTATAACTTTTTTATTTCTGTAACATGTCTGTCTAAGTATTTTATCTAGTATTTCGAAAAACCTGTCCAAATTGTCCTTCCTATTATTTTGAGTAGGTACCCTGTACATAGATATAATTATAATCTTATGTTCTATTATTTCTATACCACAACATTCAGCTATATTTGATATACTGCATTTCTGTATCTCTTTAATTTCCTTAAATTCATGATGTTTACTTATTAATATACAGGACCCCCCATTTCTGTTATTTCTACAGAAGTGTGTTGCTACGACAAAGTTCGGTATCTTTAATTGAGCTGTGTCTGCCGACACCATATTATGTTCGGTGATACATATAACGTCTATAGCCTTATTTTCATTTTTTAGTCGGTCTAATTGCACTGTGAGATAATCGGACTTGTTAATTAATCCATTTATGTTTTGGTGCAGAATATGAATGTTGTTATACACGAAAAAGATTATTGCTTGCTGCATTGTCATTCGTGTTTGTGCTACTGTCGATTTTGTTCAAGTCATTATTTCCTAAATTAACATTATTAATAGCATTAATTAAATTATCATTTCTATCATTGTCATGAATTAAATTATCATCAATATTATTATTAGTTATGTCAGTATTCGTGCCAATATCCATTGTATTATTTGTATTCAGAGTAGGGTCATTCTGATTTTGATCCGTTTGTACATATTTATCTACCATTTGTTTGTCATGTGTATGCGTGTTGACTGAGCGAATGTATGCAGTTCTTTGTGTGGCGTAGTCAAGTTGGAGAAGTTTTCTCAGCAACAGTCTACTCAATATTCTTGTGAAGAGTGGTCCTCTCGGGAGAAATCGGTTGTAATTCATGTCTAGGAATGATACATTGTCGTATTTACCGCATATAAATCTAAGTTCATAATTAAGTTTGCGTTTTTGTAGTTTGTTACAATACGGAATTTCGCAAACTATTAAGTTGACACCTTTGTTTGACTGGAGCCACACTATTAGGCTCGACGTGAACTCGAATGGATCAGCTTCATTGATACCGCCCATCAGCACTACGTAGTCGTCCTTGGTGAGTGTTGCGATTGCTGCCTTTTCTGTCGTAGTTACGTCGCTGAGTCTTGCACCTTGTTTCCAGAAGCTTGTGACTAGGTAGTTGGAGCCCACCAGTATTTGGAGAGCGTTTCTGATGCCTCTCGCTTGTTGGTCCCCGATTATTACGATTCTTCGTCTTGATGTTTCTGTTTTGTTTTCATTATTGGTTTGAATAGTAATAGGTGGATGTGTGGTTGGTGTTTGACTGTTAGTCTCGTCACGAGTGGTCTCGATGGTGGTTTTCTTCGAATCAATAGAAGTCTCTATCACTGTCTTGCTGTTACTTTCTTCTGGGGTCTTGATGGCGTTTGACACTTGATCACATTCTGTGTGATTGGTTTTTTCGCTTTGCTCCGGTATAGCACTCTCATCACCATTTTTATCAGTGTTTTTGATGTCATCTTTAATAAGGAATTGTATTTTTCTATTCGGGTTACTGTGTGAAGGTGATTTCTTGGGTTTTTTCCTTCGTCTTGCAGTTAAGGGAGTCATGACTGTCTCAGAAAACCTAAATGTTTTATATACCTCAATTAGTTTGTTAGATTTTTCTATTTCCTTTTGAAGTCTCTGGTTTTCAGTGAGAAGATTTTCAATTTCCTGGTTAGCTGAATCAAGGTCATTTCTAAGTTTCTCAAGTTGTTCATTTGTATTTGAATTGTGGCTGATGTCGCACGATGTGTTCGGAAGACTTCTATTTAGATCTTCAAATAAGGATGAGCTTGATTCATCACCACATGAATTGCTTCGGTGCCTGTATTGAGTTCTAAGTGTTACATAGTCGTTGTGATCCATGATACTTTGATCCATGAGAATTTATTTTACTTCCAGTTGAATTAATTTGTGGTAGAAATCATGAAATTATATTGAGTACACTACTAGATCCCGTACAAATTCATTTGATATATTTTCCGTGTGGTCTTACGTGAAACGGAACGTGCTCCAGCATATCGCTTAGTTACGTCACTCCACTCGTTGGTCTATTTTGAAACGCGCTTTCACTCCGTGACGTTGGTAGCCGTGCGGAATGTTATTTGTTTTGTTGTGCCAAGCAGCTGTTTATTTTGGAATGTGGGTGTATCAAATTAGAAAATTTGCGATTTAGCCGTTTAATTGTACTTTTAAATTGTGTTGATGTTTTTATAGTTATGCTTCTATATGGTGTCCCGATTCCTTTATCCAGATTTTCTTATTTATCAGGCTATGATGTTGAATATTGGATTTGTGTACTCACAGTTTGAGGTTAGTTGAGTGGTTTTATTTAGTTATTTCTCCTTTTTCTGTTGTTTTTAGCACTGTTTCTTATATTTTTGGCTAGAGCCCTTTGTTTACGTGTTGTTGACAGCTGTCAATGGATGGATGCTATACTCACCATCAACAAAGAAATTATACTGTTTTTGCTGCCGATTATTTGCATCTGAAGGCGATACACACAAAAATAAATTCATTTTCGGCTTCTGTCAATGGTGGAAATTGAATCCGAAAATATCACAGCACGAATCATCGCCTGAACATCTAACAAATTTAGAAAAATGGAAAACACTCTCTATGGGCCTGAAACATAATAAAACCATTGACAAAGAAAATCAGAAGATTATCAACGACGAGACCAAGAAATGGAGAAACATTTTACATCGCCTTTTGGACATAACTTTATTTTTGGCCCAGCAAAATCTTGCTTTCCGTGGTCATCGTGAAGACGTATAATCGGAAAACAGAGGAAATTTCTTAGAACTGGTGCAACTGATAGCCAAATATGACCCAATATTAAAAGAACATTGTTTAAGACTTGAAGAGTCCGCTGGTGGGTCAAAGAGAGTAGCTTCTTACTTGTCAAAAGGGATACAAAATGAATTTATTTTCAGTTTGGGTGAACATGTTAAGGAAAAAATTATTGCAGATATAAAAAAGGCTAAGTATTACGGAATAATTTTTGACAGCACCCCTGATGAAAGCAAATGAGTCAAATAATTAGATATGTTCATGTAGAAGATGATATAGTGGAAGTCCGAGAATCCTTCTTAGGTTTTTTGTTGATGTCGGGAAAGACTGCTGAGAATATGACAAAAGATATTCTACAGCAGCTGGAAAAAGATGGGCTGGATATTGCGTTGTGCAGGGCTCAAGGTTATGACAACGCCGCGTCAATGTTAGATGTACATGGAGGAGTTCAACGAAAAATTCGAGATGTCAATCCAAAAGCTCTGTTTAGTCCATGTGCCAATCATTCCTTAAATCTTTGTGGAGTCCATGCATTCTCATGCGTTCCGTCTAGCGTCACCTGTTTTGGAACTATAGAGAAGCTATATTCATTCTTCTCGTCCTCCACACATAGATGGGAATTACTTATAGAAAAAACAGGAAAAAGTTTAAAACGTTTGTCCGATACTCGCTGGAGTGCTCATTACGATTCAGTTAAAGTTGTAAAAGAAAACGTGGAAACAATTGTGAGCACTTTGGAATATATGCAAAGTCCATCTAAAGCAAATCTTGATACAAGATCAGCAGCAAGCTTGCTCCTTCCAGCTATATGTGATTTTACTTTTTTGACCTACATTAAATTTTGGCACTCGATACTGGAGGAAGTGGATTTAGTCCAACGATACCTACAGTCTCCAAAAATGACTTTGGATAAAGGACTCACCAAACTAAAAACCCTGAATGAGTTTTTAGTTGCAGAACGAAATACGATTATAGACAATGCTGTTGATTTTGGCACTCAAAAATGCAATGATATGGACATTAACATTGACCGACGAGGAAGAAGAAGGGTAAGAAAAATAATGCCGGGTGAACTAGCTCATGACGCTGGATTAGCAATTCAAGAGGAAATTCGTCGATCAATGTTAGAGTGCATAGACCGATTTATACAAGAATTATCGCAACGATACATGGCCATGGAGCAAATCAACAAAATTTTCCAGATTGCTGAAACAAAGTTTATGCTAGAAGCGTCCGATGACGCTCTGGCTGTAGCACTGACAAATCTGGTAGAAATTTACGATGAGTTTGATACAGAGCAGGTAGTACAAGAAATAAAACGGTATCGTAGGTATCTACGTGCAACCAATACGAGCGTGGACGTTGCCGCTAGATGGACAGCTCAAGAAATCCTTCAATTTATCGTTAAATGGGACTTCAGTGAATCATTGCCATTGTATATCACTGATAATGCAATATTTTTTGACCATTTGTGTTTCAGTCGCATCATGCGAGAGAAGTTTTTCCAAACTGAAACTTATAAAAAGTTATCTACGATGAACCAAGAACGGCTAGTCAATCTATCGATTCTATCAATTGAAAGAAAAGTTTCGAAAGAAATAGATTTTAACGACGTTATTGAGAAGTTCAGTAAAATAAAGGCACGAAAACATGTTTAATAGTTTAAAAATAATAAGTATAAAATAAAACTACTATAACAATGATACGATAATTGTAAAAGCTTTTTCGACATATAAAATAAACATTCCTATTATATTCTTCATTATTTCTTTGCAAATTGCCGGTTACTCTGCTGAATATTGAACCGTGTTCTAACTTTCTAACCCATATCGTACGTTGGGCGTGTATTACAATTACATAAAGCGTAGAGCACATACATTATAAATACTTATTTATTTTTTTATCAGCCATTACGTGTATATTATTCATTTTTGTGAAAATGTACACTAAAAATACAAAAATTTCTGAGCAGACCGGGGCCTCATTCAGTGTTGCCGCCCCGAGCCTCCGACAGGCTTAGTCCGCCACTGGTACATACCACATCACATCACAGCATCGCATACATCACATTTTCAAAACAACATAAATCCGTTTTTACTTTCGAGTTGAACAAAGTGAAAATTAAGGAAGTATTGTAATCGTAAAAAAAATCGAGTTTAAGATTTTGATGGGGATAGGTTCTCTATCGTTAACTTAGGTATATGTGTGTGCGTGTGTGTATGTATGCATGGATGGCTGTTTTCCGTTATCAGCTCTAGAGCGTAAACCACTGAACCGAACTGGATGAAATTTTGTATTGTGGGTTATTTTGTAAATATCTGACTATTTTTTTGTTTTGGATAACTTGATTATTTAAGGTAAATACAAATCAAACACATTTATTGAGTTTATTCAATAACCAGATAAACGATTTTTTTCAAACTTCTTGTCATAGTATCTCTCAGTATCATCTATATAATGGCATACTCGGTTATTAGTATTACCGCAGAACTCTAAAAAAGGTAGTTTCCATACAATATGCATACTAGGCGGCGGCGGGTGGAGGAATATCTCATAGTGCGGGGCATGGTTAAAGTAGAAAGGAGTTGTTTTGTATGGTGGAGTGGTTGTTTGTTAAGGACATCATTCCGAACAACTTTTAGTATGGGGCCGACTTGATGAGAGCAATTTTATTTTCAACTCCACCATATAACTCAGGTGAGAGCTAGGCCAGAAATGTACTGAGATAAGAAAAATAAAGTTGCTCTGATCACGTCGGTTCCATAGTTGTTCAGAATGATGTCCCTAGACCCTGTATTTCTTTCTTTATCTTAGAACTTTTTAAAACGTCACCTAAACACACAAATATCCGTAAATAACAACACCGAAAGCATCATGCGAGAAAGTTAGTACAGGGTGGCCTGCACAATTTATTATCATAACCGAAGTTATTTGTTGTAACAAACATGTTTTAAATAATAAATTCATATTGTTATCAATATTCTATCTATAATTGTTTACTTTTCAATTAAATTTTTCAATAATTGTTACAAAAATTATTTAAACAAATAAGAACTTCTATGGATCAAATATAAATTGTTTTCATTCACAGTTGTACTGTACATGTCACCTCGTGGCACTATTTAGCCCAAAGTTTTTATTTTATTTTCACAATGTTGTAAAATGTTTATATAGTGTATGAGCATTACACAAAATTATATTATTCCTTACTTACAAGAAAAAATAATAATTTCTAAAACCATTTGTGCTCTTATTTATTTGTCCAAAACCTGTGCCACCGTGCACTAAAGGAATGTGTTACATACTTAATGTTTTTTTCATTATTTCATCGTTTTAATAAAGTGACACGCGTCGTCATGTACAGTACAACTGAGAAAGTAAACAATTTATATTTGGGACATACAAGTTCTTAGTTGTTTGACAATTTTTTGTTACATTTATTGAAAAAATTAATTGAAATGTACACAATTATAGATAGAAAAATTACATGCGGTTACACGTACAAATGTGAAAGTAAACAATTTCAATTTGGGTAAAAAAGTAAACAATTTCAACTTTTGTTTTCCAGCGATGCGGTCGCCCCTGACTCTCCCGAAACCCTTCAGGCACTGGAGTCCAAGCATCTGTCTCCAGCGGGCCGCGGGCCTTGGCCGATGACGTCCTGGCAGCGGTGATGTCTTTCAGGAGCGGTTCGGCTGGCGGCCTCGACGGCCTGTCACCGCAACATTACAAAGACATGCTGTGTGGCGTCGTCGGGGACGCAGGACGGACCCTCCTGACAGACATCACCGAGCTGTCAATACTTGTTGATAATCTCCGGCGGGGTGTACGAGGGCATCACAGATCTGCTCTACGGGGCGAACCTGTGTGCCCTCAAAAGAAGGACTGGGGTATAAGGCCCATCGCTGTTGGTAACACTATCAGGCGGATAGTGTTATACAGACACTAGAGGTATCCTGTGTTGAGTTAGATAGCCATATTATTGTTTGTGTCTACAGACCACCGAGGGATGAAAAAGGCCATGGCAATTTCGAAAAATTTGAGAAAATTATGGAGGAAGAAATTATTAATTTAAAACGAACAGACTCCTTAAGAGAGCTTTTTAAAGAAATTGACATACTAACAGTAGCTAGTCAATTTATTTTTGAAAATATAATGTACATACATTACATACGCAAGAACCTTAAAACATTTTCCAAACTTAGCGACAGCTGTAATGTTAACCAAAGAAATAATCACAGACTATGTGCGCCCCGTTTTAGACTCGCGAAGGTTAGCAATTCTTTCAAGGGTCAGTGCATTCTCTACTACAATAAGATACCTCTGGAGATTTTGAAATTGCCATTAGAGCAATTTAAAAAGCATGTTAAAGCGACTTTGTCGAAAAAGGGATATTACAATGTTCAAGATTACTTAAATGACAGGACTGTATGGGGTTAATCTGGCTCAACACAGACCTTGCTGTTAATAATTTTGTAATTATTTATTCCTGCTTATTAATCACAACAATTACATTTTTCATATTTGTATTAGTTAAGCACAACCTATTTTTAAAAGAGATCTTAAAATAAATCTGTGGGAGTTTCTACGCCCTTCTTCTCCCACAGTGGTCCAATGTAGAGAAGAGGCAAAAAATGACGTTTGCTAAGTATATGTAAATATCTACAGTAATAAAGTACTATATCTACAGTAATAAAGTACTTTGACTATAGTATCCAAGATCTGTTGCAGACATATTTTACCAGATCTTTAGCACTTATTTCAACCGACGCAGATGGGCTTTGGCAGCAGGGGAGGATGCGAGGCCGCTGTTCACGCGGCTCGGACCTTTCTTGCCAATCAGGGAGGTGAGATGCTGTTGAAGGTAGACGTCCAAAAAGCATTCAATTCGGTAGTATTATGTCTTATGTCTTATGGAATATTGCTCTGGGGGAGAGCAGCAGATATAAATACGATATTTTTCTTACAAAAAAGGGCGATCAGGGCGATATATCAATTAGATGCTAGAGAATCATTAAAAGAAAAAAATCAAAGAAATTAATATACTTACGGTTACCTGTCAATATATATACGAGAATATCATGCATGCAAGAAAAAACATAGCTTTATTTAAAATTGTAGGTGATAGCCATACAATTAACACTAGAAATAAAAATAGGTTAGCACTACCATTATTTAGACTAAGTAAAGTAGGCACATCATTCATGAGGCACTGTATTCGCTTCTACAATAAAATACCACAGGAATCATTGACCCTTCCTGAAAAGAGGTTCAAAAACTATGTTAAAAATGAGCTGATAAGAAAGTCCTATTATAGTATTAAGGAATACTTAGATGACAAAACTGCATGGTCCATACCATCTCAGCGCACAGAAATTCGACGAGGGGCGATGGATCAAGTCTATCACTCGCCGGCGAATTTCCTTAGACCGAAACCAGTACCTGTTATAAAGTCACTTTTAAAAAAAAAAGGTATGGGGGAGTTTCTTGCCGTTTCTTCTTAACCCCGAGGCCCACCTTCCGAAACGGTGTAGTCTTTTTTTATATAAAAAAAAATTGACTTGTAGTTATAAGTAAGTATAATTTTGACGTTGAATAAGATAATTTATTTATTTATATTCAATAAAAAAAATGACTCTGACTCTGACTCTGTAGATAGGGGTGCCCTGCTTACACAAGTTAAATTACACACCCCGTCCATCTACAAATACCTTTGGCAATGCTAAAGTAAAAATTCAAAATTATTATGCAATAATCATCTCTTACACTCAGCAGTTGGCTGCTAGCAGGGTGACCCACTCGGACCGGCCATCTTCAGTTTGGCAATCCATCCGGCCATAACGAGCCTTAATTCAAAATTCAAAGTATGGTACCTCGATGACGGTACCCTGGGAGGCGACGCAAAAACTGTACTTGGAGGTTTAAAAACATTGTAAACTGAATTTGGCAAGATAGGTCTTTACCTAAATTATTCCAAGATCGAGCTTTATTTACCGGAAAACCTACAATCATCTCAAAAAATAATTATTGAACAAGAATTTAACAATTTGTCACCTGGCATCAAAATTCTTAGCGAACAATCACTTCCCCTCCTGGGGTCTCCAGTCCTAGAGGATGGGATCCCCAGCTATATAACTGAGCAAATTTCCAAATTCGAGGAGTCTTTTGACAGACTGACAAATCTTAACCCCCACATCGCCCTTACAATCATCCGCTTCTGCCTCTTTGTACCTAAATTGACATATGTCCTCCGCTGCCCCCCACTATTGAAATACCCTTCTTCCCTTTTATCTCTAGATCACCTCATACAAAAAACCCTAACAGACATTCTAAATTGCAGTTTCGATGACAATAGCTGGACGCAGGCGTGCCTGCCTATAAGACACGGTGGCCTGGGGATCCGAAATATATCAGATGTCGCGTTTCCAGTGTTCCTGTCCTCGGCATATGGTACACGTGACCTCTTCGGTAAAATAATTAACCCATCACTTGGTGATGTTGAGGATACGTACCTAGCCGAAGCCAGGAGCGCTTGGACGCAAGCCTGTCCGGGTCAAAATTCCCCATTAAAAACAAAATCCCAAAGGTTGTGGGATGAGCCGCTTTGCCTCCAAAAGCGTGAGAGCCTCCTTAAAGCCGCAACTAACCCTGCAGAGCGTGCTCGTCTGCTCGCAACCAGGGAGCGAGAGTCAGGGCACTGGCTACATGCCATCCCCTCCAGACAGCTCAGCACGTTGCTGGAAAGGACCACCCTGTCGCTGGCCGTCTGTCTACGACTGGGGGTAAAAACCAACGAGATACATCGTTGCCGCTGCGGTGCCAGGGTGTGCCAACGACGGCCTGTCCTGCAACTACAGCGCTGGCCGTCTCTCTAGACACGGTGCTCTGAATGACGTCATCCGTCGAGCCCTTTCCATCACGGGCTTGCCATCTGTTCTCGGACCCCTAGGCATAGCCCGCGACGACGGTAAGAGGCCCGACGGAATGACGCTCATCCCATGGCAGCATGGAAGGTCGCTGGTGTGGGATGCGACATGTGTTGACACATTAGCGCCATCCCATTTACCAGCGACTTCTTCAAGGGCCGGCGCAGTGGCGGACTCTGCGGAGCGGCGCAAGTATGCCACCCTCGGGGAGTACTATATATTTGTGCCGTTTGGCGTGGAGACCCTCGGGGCGTGGGGACCGGACGCACGGCGAG
This sequence comes from Argyresthia goedartella, assembly GCA_949825045.1. Lineage (NCBI taxonomy): Eukaryota > Metazoa > Arthropoda > Insecta > Lepidoptera > Argyresthiidae > Argyresthia > Argyresthia goedartella. The sequence continues at coordinate 17,367,027 of OX463826.1, forward strand.
TCTTTAAAGAGATTGCGAAAAGACTCGTTGAAGCGTCGGGTGATCCAAGAACTGGCACCTTCCTCGCCCAGCGCATAAGCCTGGCTATACAGCGAGACAATGGTGCCAGCATGTTGGTCACTCTGCCTCTCGACGGCGGCAATCTGAGGGATAATTTTTATTTAATTTAATATTTGTACATAAGTTAGGTTATTTTGTGTTTTTTGGTTAACTATGTATATAATTATTTGTAGCTTTATTACCACACGTAACTGGTAAAACATTCAAATAATAAAAACACACAATGACGGGAACTGTAATTGGCCAATTGGCCACAAATGGTTATAACTATTTACACAAAATACACAAATTACACAAAAAAAAGATGGGAACAGCCGGAACGCTAACGCTATGCAAGAGGAGGCTCAATCACCCACTGATTGCTTCGTGTCAAGTACATACACACACACATCCATTAACTCAAAGTCAAAGTCAAAGTACTTTATTACTTTAGATATTTACATATACTTAGCAAACGTCATTTTTTGCCTCTTCTCTACATTGGACCACTGTGGGAGAAGGAGGGCGTAGAAACTCCCACAGATTGATTTTTGGTAGGTTGTGCTTAACAAATACAATTATGTTTTTTTAAATTTAATAAGCAGGCAATAATAAATAATTACAAAATTATCAACTGCGATGTCTGTGTTGAACTAGATTAACCCCATACAGTCCTGTCATTTAAGTAATCTCGAACATTGTAATATCCCTTTTTGGACAAAGTCGCTTTAACATGCTTTTTAAATTGCTCAAATGGCAATTTCAAAATCTCCAGAGGTATCTTATTATAGTTGAGAATGCACTGACCCTTGAAAGAATTGCTAACCTTCGCGAGTCTAAATCGGGGCGCATACAGTCTGTCATTATTTCTTAGGTTAACATTGCAGCTCACTCACGCCTGTGTCCCGCAGGGGTGGGCAGAGATGATGGCTTGCCACTTGCCACGGTTGACGAGAGATTTAGTAGTAAAGTGCTAATGCTGCAACGTGGCAGTTACATGATGTGGCATATTATAGTAGTTTTATTTACTTATCTTGATTTCATTGAAAGACAATTAAAAAACGATGGAAATTAAGCTTTTTAGATTCTGCAGCTATCGAGATAAGTTTTATTATCCTGCGGCTTGCAATATGATATGCGGCTGTGCTCAGACTTTGGCTAAAATGCGTTTCTTTGTGGTTTGTGTATTATTATTATTTACTACTAATTATTATTTTTGAGCGATAGCAATTTACCATTACTCAATACAAAAACATTTATGAAGCAAGACTGAAGGCCCAGTCCCGGCTGTTGAGGTGAGGGGCGCCGCATTCGCCCGTTGTCTTCTGACGGGGTAGCGGAACTGGCGGGGTAGCGGGCGGCGTGGAATTGCATCGAGCCGCCCGGCGACGTTAAAAATTAGGTGTTTTTTCGAATTTACTGAATAACGGAAATAAGCTAATTGATAAAAAATTATTATTAATAGCTCTAATAGAGGAAAATTTAGCTATAAAAATTATGAGAAAAATCAGTAATTTTAGATTTAAATTAAATAACTGACTATGTTCAAGCTTTTTTACGATCGAGACAAGTTGATCCAATCGTTTAACGACATAGTGTTTAAACTAGATTATCTAATTGTGTATAACATTTTTTTTGAGGCCGATGAATTTAGTGGAAATATATCATTATTTTTTGTGATCTTGGGCCTGAAGGATAGTATCGATTTTTGAAACTGGCAAAATCTAAATTAATCTCTTGACACATGCCGCCATCAGAACACAGTCAGATTTAATCAGTAAGCATGCCGAAAAAAGAGGGAAGCTAACATTGCAACAATATCTTTTCGAGCTTCTTGTGCAATTGAAAGTTTATAACTCGTTCAATGGAAGACGAGGACTAGAGAAACTATAGTAACGAGGAGATGTAACATAACATAACATTAAAAGTGTTATGGCTTCAAATCGGCCAACGTGTGATACTCTCACCAACACAGGCCGAAGAGAAATATTTCACTTTTAACATTTTATTGTTACCTGTGCACGCCTTCCTCGAGCACCGGGTAATGCTTCGGGTGTACCTACGTACGTTAGGCGTTTGATTGTGTTGATCATAATACGCTATTAATTAAATTAAATCATTACGCAGTTCGAAATAAAGCGTTGGATCTACTAAGATCATACCTAAGCAATAGAATTCAAAAGGCTGTGTTGAACCATTTTAACCCCATACAATCCCGTCGTTTAAGTAATCTTGACCATTCTAATATCCCTTTTTCGACAAAGTCGCTTTAACATGTTTTTTAAATTGCTCAAAAGGCAATTTCAAGATCTCCAGAGGTATCTTGTTGCAGTAGAGAATGCATTGACCCTTGAAAGAATTGCTAACCTTCGCGAGTCTAAACCGGGGCGCAAGTAGTCTGTGATTATTTCTTAGGTTAACATTACAGCTATCGCTAAGTTTGGAAAATGTTGTAAGGTTCTTGCGTACGTACATTATATTTTCGAAAATAAGTTGACTAGCTACAGTTAGTATGTCAATTTCTTTAAAAAGCTCTCTTAAGGAGTCTGTGCGTTTTAAATTATAAATTGCTAGAATAACTCTTTTCTGTAAAATAAAAATAGTTTGAATATCAGCTGCTTTCCCCCACAACAAGATAATAGGACATGACACTATGAAAGTAACTAAAATATACTAGACATCCGTGTTTTGTCTGATTTTCCTTACAGCGTAAGCCGCAGAACTTAACTTACCAGCCAATTTTTTTTATGTGGGGTCCCCAATGCAATTTGCTATCAATGGTTATTCCAAGAAATTCGTGTCATTTACTAATTCTAACGTATTGCTGTCCAATACTAAACTGATCCCAACTTGCCTGACATTTGGAAGTGAGAATTATATACATTTGGTTTTACCAGCATTTAACAATAAATTGTTAACTGTGAACCAATTCAAGGTTAAAGATAATACTCCATTGACATCATCAAAATCTTCTTTTTGTCTTTCAATTTTGAAGACCAGTGAAGTATCATCAGCAAACAACAGTATGTTAGTCAATTTCTCCACCATAAAAGACAGATCGTTAATATATACCAGGAATAAGAAAGGGCCTAACATGGATTTCATTTTATTAGTAGCGTATCATGATCAACACAATCAAATGCCTTCGACAGATCGCAAAAAACACCGATAGCATCCTGTGCGGCTTCCCATGCAGAATAAACATTAGATATAAGGGTAATACCTGCATCCGTGATCGATTTACCACTAGTGAAACCGTATTGCTTGGCGTGGAGTTGTTTTGTACGGTTGAAGTGTGAGCGCATTTGATTGAGTATAATCTTTTCAAATTTTTTACTTAGTGCTGGAAGAACAGATATTGGTCTGAAATTTGACGGATCACCCTTGTCTCGTAACTTGAACAGAGGTATAAGTTTACTGTGTTTCATGAGGTCTGGGAAAGCTCCATTATCAACACATTTATTAAATATATAAGCAAGGTGTGGGGCTATAACAAGTTTTATTGAACCAATGACTGACTGATATACCCCACAGGTCTTCAGTAGTTTTTGAGTTAAATAATCTATACGTTTTGACAATATCCTGCGGATATACATTATAAAATTAACAATCTACATTACTGATGCTAGTGCTGTTTTTTAACAAAGTTTCTGCTTCATATGGAGATGAATTTAGACGCTCTGTAATGACTAAGGGTGCATTGGTGAAGAATGTTTCAATAGCTCGAGCTACCTCAGCGTTGGATTTAACAACACCTATCTTTAAGCAGAAGTCCCTTTGTATAACTTTGCCAGTTTCACAGTTTATGAGTTGCCAAACCGTTTTCATTCTATTATTTGAATTTTGTATTTTTCTATTAATGTGTAAAGTTTTTGCAGTTCTACAAACCAACTTGAAAGTTTTGGAATATTTTTTAACATAGTCATGAAATTTTATATCAAAGTTATAGGTTTTCTGTTCATAAAGGTCATACAAGATAGCTCTACTTTTACGAATTCCAAATGTTGCCCAGTCATTAAATTTAGATTTAATGTTGTTGGCACTGACTTTCTTTAATTTAAAAACTGTATTGAATTCTGTTCGAATAATTTTTAAGAAGTCAGAATAGATTTTGTTCGGGTTCTGTTCATCTAAATCCGGTACTGGCACACTTATATCCAAGTTTTTCATATACGTCTCTAGTCTATTGGATGTAATAGGCCTATAAAATGATGGATCAGTCTTATTTTTACTATTAATAATAATAATACCTTGGACACTATTTAAACACATTGATCTAGCCCGGATTCCCTGTATCTTGGGTACTAGACAACGATACGCATACTTTTAAACTATTTAAATACATTGATCTAGCCCGGATTCCCTGTATCTTGGGTACTAGACAACGATACGCATACTTATATAGATAAATATTATACTTAGATAGATAAACAACCATGACTAGGATACAAACATCCGTTCTTATCAAACAAATATTTGCCCCCACCGGGACTCGAACCCCGGACCCTTGGCTTCGTAGGCGGGGTCACTGCCGACTCGGCTATTCGGGTCGTCAAGTAATTGGGAATGAAACTGTTTGACCACTTTGATCGGATGGTAAACAGTTCATTACATTTTTACTTGTGAATGCACAGTCACAAAAAACGTTATCTAAGCAAGTTTGGCTGGTAAGTGTAATTCTAGTCGGCTCTAAAAATACATGACATAAATTAAATGATTTGAACAGAGTTATTAATCGTCGCTTCAGTGTTATATCTACAAGCAGATCTACATTAAGATCGCCACAAATAATCAACTTTTTTCTGTTATTACAAAGTTTTATGAGGGCTTCCTCCATAATTTTCTCGAATATTTCCAAATTGCCATGGCCTTTTTCATCTCTCGGAGGTCTGTATACACAAACAATAATATGGCTATACAACTCAACACAGGATACCTCTATTTGTCTTTCTACAGTAAGTGTAACAACTGACAATTTTGTAATTATTTATTTTAAAAGTCATCATATTTTCTTTTAACCAATGTTCTGTAATACAAATAACATCAGTGTCAGAATTATTAAGAAATAATTCTAATACAAATTCTTTGCCAGGTAGCCCCTGCATGTTTTGATGGGTTATATTTAAGTGGGGGTAACCCTTTGTCTGAATATTATTTAATATTGGGATATTATTAAACTTTTTTGCCTTATTTAATTCGGGCATGATATTACACATTTTTGATCTCCTATGCTTGCTTGATATATTTATTTTCTTATGTATGCTAGAGATTTCCTCTATTGTCTTAAGTAATAATTTAAATTACTTGGAATGTCTTCCAATATCCCTTGTCTGTGCTCAATACAAGCAGTCAGGTTAGCCAAATTCTTGGCTGTCATACAAAAAAAAAATAAGATAACGACACAGCTACCTGTCGTTTGTAAAAATCTGAAAGGTAGTAATTACCTTTGGTCAAATAAACATTATCACTAACATAATTGTTAGAGTCAATCAAATGAATCAAACTATTATTATATGACATTGTATGTAATGTCATATTTAGCTTATATCTAAGATCATTTTCAGCTTGTGGCAAGCTTTTACTGTATGGGAATGTAAACATAACAATTTTATTAACATTCAGTGAGCATAGTGTTTCAAAATATTTAATTAGGTCCCATTTGTTTACCTCACCCCTATTTCCAAACATGAGTATTAAGTTTGATGCAGGTGTCAGATCAAGTGTCTTTGTTATTTTTTGCATAACATAATAGAAACTGGAGTTTGGTAAGTAGATATTTATGGTTGCTAAACCAAGTACTAAAACAGTATGACAAATCTTGAGTATACCCTAGCATAAGCAATCGTTACTTCAACAGACAATATTGGTTATTTCAAACACCAATACTAGTATTTTCGAAGTATAACAAACAGTTATGTTTGGTTGCTTCTGCCTTTTGAATTCTATTACTTAGGTATGATCTTAGTAAATCCAACGCTTTATTTCTAACTTCTTAATGATTTGATTTAATTAATAGCATTTTATGATCAACACAATCAAATGCCTTCTACAGATCGCAAAAAACTCCGATAGCATCCTGTGCGGCCTCCCATGCAAAATAAATATGAGATATAAGGATAATACCTGCATCCGTAGTCGATTTACCCCTAGTGAAACCATATTGTTTGGCGTGGAGTTATTTTGTACGGTTGTAGTGTGAGAGCATTGATTGAGTATAATCTTTTCAAAAAATTTACTTAGTGCTGGAAGAACAGATATGGGTCTGTTTGAAGGATCACCCTTATCTTCCGACCTGAACAGAGGTATGAGTTTACTGTGTTTCATGAGGTCTTGGAAAGCACCATCGTCAAAACATTTATTGAATATATAAGCCAGGTGTGGTGGTGTGTGTGTTTAGAATTACTGAACCAATGACTTTTACTGATATACCTCACATATCGACAGTATTTGTTAAGTTAAGTGATCTAAACGTTTTAACAATGTCCTGGGAATTCACATGATGAAATTTTAAAGATACATTACTAACGCTACACGGAGAAAACGAGTTAATTAATATTAATTAAATTTTGGTTGTTTTTAGCCACGTAACTTGCTTCGTACAGGACCTGCAAAGCTGGTGGTTAAAAACAACTAAGTGAACTTTGTTAAGTCGTCTTATTTAATAATAATCAAGTAACTTGATTATCAAGTATTAAGATAGCTTGGAATAATTAACCCCTCAACTAGGTTATTAACGACAATCATACTTGGTCAATTTCAGCAAACTTACTAGGTTGTTTTTAATCATATTTCGGAAAATTTACTTTGTTGTTACTAATCAATTAACTGGGTTACTACCAGCAAACTTACTTTGCTGTTATAAACCTATTGAGTTTGTTATTGGCAGCAAACCTACTTTGCTGTTATTAACCCATTTACTTGTTTACAACTAGCAAACATACTTTGTTGGTACTAATCAAGTAACTAGGTTACTAATAGCAGACCAGCTTTGCTTTCATTCTGGTTGTTTTTAACCACGTAACTTGCTTCGTATAGGACCTGCAAAGCTGGTGGTTAAAAACAACTAAGTGAACTTTGTTAAGTCGTCTTATTTAGTAATAATCAAGTAACTTGATTATCAAGTATTAAGATAGCTTGGCAATAATTAACCCCTCAACTAAGTTATTAACGACAATCATACTTGGTCAATTTCAGCAAACTTACTAGGTTGTTTTTAATCATATTTCGGAAAATTTACTTTGTTGTTACTAATCAATTAACTGGGTTACTACCAGCAAACTTGCTTTGCTGTTATAAACGTATTGAGTTTGTTATTAGCAGCAAACCTACTTTGCTGTTATTAACCCATTTACTTGTTTACAACTAGCAAACATACTTTGTTGGTACTAATCAACTAACTAGGTTTCTAATAGCAGACCAGCTTTGCTTTCATTAACCTATTTACTTGGTTACTACCAGCTAACCTACTTTGCTGTTACTAAGCAACTCACTCGGTTACTATCAGCAAACCTACTTTGCTGATATTAACCTATTTACTTGTTTAAAACCAGCAATCATACTTTGTTGGTATTAATCAAGTAACTAGGTTACTAATAGCAGACCTGCTTTGCTTACATTAACCCAATTACTTGGCTACTACCAGCTAACCTATTTTGCTGATTTTAACCCATTTACTCGGTCACAGTCAGCAAACATTCTTAGCTGTTATTAAGCAACTCACTCGGTTACTACCAGCAAACCTACTTAGCTATTATTAACCCATTTACTGGGTTATTACCAGCAAACCAACTTAGCTGTTTTTAACCCATTTACTCGGGTACACCAAGCAAACCTACTTAGCTATTTTTAACCAATTTACTCGGTTATTACCAGCAAACCAACTTAGCAGTTTTTAACACATTTACTCGGGTACACCAAGCAAAGCTACTTAGCTGTTTTTAACCCATTTACTCGGTTATTACCAGCAAACCAACTTAGCTGTTTTTAACCCATTTACTCGGGTACACCAAGCAAACCGACTTAGCTGTTTTTAACCCATTTACTCGGTTATTACAAGCAAACCAACTTAGCTGTTTTTAACCCATTTACTCGGGTACACCAAGCAAACCTACTTAGCTGTTTTTAACCCATTTACTCGGCTACGCCTAGCAAACCTACTTAGCTGTTATTAACACATTTACTCGATACGCCATGCAAACCTACTTAGCTGTTATTAACCCATTCACTTTGTAAGCCCCAGCAAATCTATTATGCTGTCACCCATACACTCGGTAATGAAAGCCGAATAAGCTGCTGTAGTAAACTGTACGTTAAAAGCGTGCCAAAATCAAGTTAAAAGTTTAATACAGCAGCATAGATAGGCTATTTACTACAAAGAAAATGGGTTAAACACCCAAGTAGTTTCACTGGCGTTACCGAGTAAATGGGTTAAAACACCCTAGTAGAATCGCTGGCTTTACCGAGTAAATGAGATAAAACACGCAAATAGAGTCGCTGGCAATAACAAGTAAATGGGTTAAAAGACCCAAGTAGATTCGGTGGCGTCACCGAGTAAATGGGTTAAAACACTCAAATAGATTTGCTGGCGTTAACGAGTAAATAAGATAAAACACGCAAATAGAGTCGCTGGCGTTAGCGAGTAAATGGGTTAAAACATCCAAGTAGATTCGCTGGCGTTACCGAGTAAATGGGTTAATACACCCTAGTAGAATCGCTGGCTTTACCGAGTAAATGAGATAAAACACGCAAATAGAGTCGCTGGCAATAACGAGTAAATGGGTTAAAACACCCAAGTAGATTCGCTGGCGTCACCGAGTAAATGGGTTAAAACACTCAAATAGATTTGCTGGCGTTAACGAGTAAATAAGATAAAACACGCAAATAGAGTCGCTGGCGTTAGCGAGTAAATGGGTTAAAACATCTAAGTAGATTTGCTGGCGTTACCGAGTAAATGGGTTAAAACGCCCAAGTTGATTCGCTGGCGTTACCGGGAAAAACAACCAAGCATAGATCCGCTGGCATTACCGAGTAAATGGGTTGAAAAGTAAATAGTTTATAATAGTGAATAGCCGACCTACACTGCTGTAGTCGTATAGTGCAAATATGTCAGGGCAGGGCAGCAAGGCAGGTCAGCCTTCACACTGAGGGGTGGGTGGTAGGTTGATTTGTTCTAAAATAAAAACAGTTTTTTTCATTAATTGAACTTTTATTACTTACAAACTTACACATACACATTACTAAACAACATTTGAACATTGAGTGATAAAACCTTCTCTGACATCCACCTTCGATGGCCGCCACAACTTCTTGGCGGCATTCTTCAGCCGTATAGTAGTTACAGTTATATAGTTATAGATCTACTAAGATCATACCTAAGCAATAGAATTCAAAAGGCAGAAGTTAACGGCGTAAAATCTGATGGATCGGGTGTTAAAATTGGCGTTCCACAAGGGTCCATATTAGGCCCTTTCTTATTCCTGGTATATATTAATGATCTGCCTTTCATGGTGGAGAAATTAACTGACATAGTGTTGTTTGCTGATGATACTTCAATGGTCTTCAAAATTGAAAGACAAAAAGGAGATTTTGATGATGTTAATGGTGTATTGTCTTTAACCTTGAATTGGTTCACAGTTAATAATTTATTGTTAAACGCTGGTAAAACCAAGTGTATCAAATTCTCACTTCCAAATGTCAGGCAAGTTGAGACCAGTTTGGTGTTAGACAACAGCACGTTAGAATTGGTAAATGATACGAAGTTTCTTGGAATAACCATTGATAGTAAATTGCAGTGGGGACCCCACATAGATAAATTGGCTGGTAAATTAAGTTCTGCGGCTTACGCTGTTAGGAACATCAGACAAAGCACGGATGTGGCTACATCTAGGCTAGTATATTTTAGTTACTTTCATAGTGTGATGTCCTATGGTATCTTGTTGTGGGGGAAAGCAGCGGATATTCAAACTATTTTTATTTTACAGAAAAGAGCTATTCGAGCAATTTATAATTTAAAACGAACAGACTCCTTAAGAGAGCTTTTTAAAGAAATTGACATACTAACAGTAGCTAGTCAATTTATTTTCGAAAATATAATGTATGTACGCAAGAACCTTACAACATTTTCCAAACTTAGCGACAGCTGTAATGTTAACCTAAGAAATAATCACAGACTATGTGCGCCCCGTTTTAGACTCGCGAAGGTTAGCAATTCTTTCAAGGGTCAGTGCATTCTCTACTACAATAAGATACCTCTGGAGATTTTGAAATTGCCATTTGAGCAATTTAAAAAGCATGTTAAAGCGACTTTGTCGAAAAAGGGATATTACAATGTTCAAGATTACTTAAATGACAGGACTGTATGGGGTTAATCTGGCTCAACACAGACCTTGCTGTTAATAATTTTGTAATTATTTATTCCTGCTTATTAATCATAACAATTAAATTTTTCATATTTGTATTAGTTAAGCACAACCTATTTTTAAAAGAGATCTAAAAATAAATCTGTGGGAGTTTCTACGCCCTTCTTCTCCCACAGTGGTCCAATGTAGAGAAGAGGCAAAAAATGACGTTTGCTAAGTATATGTAAATATCTACAGTAATAAAGTACTTTGACTATTGACTATTGACTATTGACAGCCAGCAGAGAGGGAATCAGCAACAAGCAGGCGATGTTAGCAGTCTCTTCCGATTCTGTAAATTACAATTTCGCACTGTCAGTGTAAGGAATTCTACGGACACTCTTCTTATAAATATCTTTGATGGTGAAAATGTATTTCACCTAAAATGATGGCAATGACGAAACACGATGAAAAATTCTCTAATAGTCTTATACATATACCAAACATAAATACAGGCTACTTGTGAGCCTAGCTATGTTAAGTAGTCACCTAACCTTTCCTTTGTCACTGTTTTATCTTGAATAAAGATTATTATTATTATTATTACTTACCATTCTGCAGAGCGATCACTTGCTGCAAGTATTTGTCTCTGCCGGCAGACGTCCGCTTTGTGGCAAAGTCGAAGATCTTCTGCTTAAGGTGCGGGAAAATCTCATTTATGTCGTATATCTTGTCTTTGTAGAGGCAGTCGAAGTCTTTTTCTAGCTGTGAACGTAAGAAATTTACTTTAAAACAGTAATCATAAAATATTCGCATCTCTTCAGTAGGTAGGAATCGCAAAGAGTGATGTCGGTTAGCTAGCAGATTCGGACAGCCAAAAATATTACAAGTGTCAGGTCCCGCCACCTGGACACTCTATTTAAAATAAAACAATAATATGAATTGCTCATAATGTACTCACCAGTACATATCCGAGGGGCTTTCCGAGAGCTGGATACTCATTGAAATATGCGGCTATAGGCGTCTCCTTTGCCAATTGTAGTCGGGCGTGTGTTGTGTCTGACCATTTCTTAGCGACGGTCGCCCACGGGTCGCTAGAATTTTTTAGCCATTGGATGTTGTCCAGTGTCTCTTCATCCCATGTAGTGGCTTCTAAGGTTTCGGGCAAGCGAAGTCTTGGCGACTGAGACGGGTTTGACGAAGTCGATGACGGTGACGAGGTCCTTCGCCGCTTTTCAAATATGCCTTGTTCTGTGTACTTTCTTTTTAAATTGTGAATGGCATCCGGCAATTTTCCCGCCAATCTTGAAATAATACCTCTTGTTGATTCCACAATCTTAGTGGTAATACACAGAAAGTTTCTCTTGTGGAAACACGCGGACAATCTCGTGGGTACAGCTTGTGTAAACGGCAGACCTTACCGCTTCCGGATGTTCCTTAAGAATACTGTTCGCTATGATCCACACCAAACGAAGACGCGTGCCACTATCTAGCGGTTTAGATTTGTCTGCTTTCAATAAAGCTTTTCCCTCAATGCTTTTGCCGAGCAAAAGCTCTAGGTCCTGAAATGTAAAAACATTATGTCACTTAAACAGTCTTCGGTTGGCGATTCAAATTGAGGCGGGAAGTAGGAGTTAGGGTGTAGCGTTTGGGGAAGCATGGGAGGCATATAAAAAAAAATCTATAAAAATATTTTTAGGACAATATTTTTCGAAATATTTGCACCAAGTCATGGGACCTTTTTTGCTCCCACATGACTAGGCAAAAGATAAAGAAAGATAAAGAAAAAAGGATAAGCTTAGGTAATTACTTCTTCAAATAGAGCACACGACGCAGCAGAAGATGTACTGGGTGAGGACACTGCCGGTGATGTTAGTCGACATGCATGATGTCCATATTCATATAGTTGTCCTAACTCTTGACATTCTGAAATGGAGAACATAGGTATTTACTATTGGGTTCGATATCGAAATGATCCCTACATTATAATTATTATTACTTACCATGATGGTCATTTTCTTGATTCATAAATCATAACTAAATAGGTAGGTACCCATGTAATAACTATGAATCAACAATTCAAAATACCTCTGACACATTATTGAAACCTTACAGACATACACTTCAAACTTATAACACCCCTCGTTTGATCGTCGGGGGTTAAAGTGAAGTTAAATAAAAGTATCGCATTTTAATGTATCGCATTGAAGTAACACTAAAACATAGAATCCAGGTTGCCACGGGGTATAATCATCACTTACTTTGCTTTTTAGACTGAGCTTCCAGTCTGAAAGTCCTTTTTTAATTTGGCCTGTGGTCCAATGACAGGTCAGCTGTTTGATTTGGTCATCATTTAATAATTCCAGCGCATTGACGTCAACCTCGTTTTCTGAAATAAAGAAGATTTAAAATTAGTACTCTTTTAAAATGGGAGACAATGCACAAACACAGCCCCAACAGGGGTATGTTATGTGTAAATCAGCGAATCTAAGTTGAATTTTCTAAGTATTAGTTATTTGTATATCTATAGTTATTCCCATAACCATTCCATACCAATAAAATACGAAAGGCACACAACATGCTTATTGTAGAAATGCGTAGGTAATTACCATGAGAAATACATGTTTTGCACTATTGAATGCAAATCATCATCAATGAAAATGAGGTCATTTCTGAAACAAAAAACTTAACATTCTCATTTCGTCTTGCAAAGCAAACCAGTAGTGTACTCTTGACATTTCGATAAACACGATTTTGCGCGAGACAGGGACATAGTGATACATTAAAAAGTTTAAGATTTGTAATCCGAGTCATTTTGGGAAAAGTTCATTTGAGATTAGGTCAATACGATGATCCTACATTTATCGCATTGTGCGGCATTTGACAGAAACGCCTGGGGGTCTGCCGGCTAAAGGAGACCGCGCAACTACCGGAGCGGGTAATTTTTCCAAACCAAACAGTTTCAAAGGGGGTTGGGGGGAAGGGAGGGGGGGGGGAGCCTACCACCCCTGTAAAATACTAATCTAGGAAATGTACGGTACTTGAGATATTCAACCTAAACTAACCTAACCTCAAAATGTTTTCCTACTGAAATCGAGCAGTTTTCCACAGGTCCCAGTTTTAATAAAGGGTAGGGGTAGACAGGCAGCGATAAGGGCCCCCCTCTGTAACATATTCAGCCAATAGAATGCATAGGTTTTGATAAAAAAATGGCTAACCTAACCTAAAACATTAGGGGGTCGCCTCACTCAGCTCCGGCTCCCGGGTCTGCTGTCCGGGCCTCCGCCCCAAAACTTGTTTATGCTTCTGCTCCGGCGCAACGTAGCGCGGCGACTGTCCCCGTGCAGTCTTTGCCGCCAGACCATCGTCTAGACTAGGCTAGCCGGCAGACCCCCTGAACGTCGTGATCAAATCAAAATCAAATCAAATATGATAGCTCAATGGCGCCATTTGCTTTACTGAAATGTGATCGCGGAAGTAGATAGGCCATTAAACACACCAACATATTTGCTAAATCCCCTTTCCAGTAATTCTTCCATAGGTAATAACCACCACACACTGCTATAAATACATGGAATGCTAGAAAATGCTACCCACTCCTAGAAATAAACTGTGTCCGGTCACGCACAAAATGAAATGAAAATTAATGAAATTCTTTCCATCAGTGTTGCCAACAGGTCAAGGCCTAATGTCGCCATTTTAATTTTAAGCCGGCTAATTACATGCGACATTATATTGGTAACGATTTATGGGTAGCGATCATGCAAAAATCTCTTTCTATCCCGTCTATTTCTCTATATCCTAGATCATAAGCTGCAGTAGCCTTAAAGTTATACTTTAGCGCCAGCGCTGTAATAATGTTAGAAATAAGATTGATAAATAGTAAAGGCCACCCTATACTAACTTTCTCGTAAGGGTTAGGGACATAATTCTGAACAACTTTTACTATGAGCCCGACTTGATCAGAGCAACTTTATTTTTCTTATCTCAGTTCAGTACATTCATAGTGTTATTTTGGCTAGGTGTATCAGGGTGTATGTGACGGAACCCTTCATAGGCGAGTCCAACTCGCACTTGGCCACTTTTAATTATAACTGAAAGGAGGTTGCAAGCCGAGAGGTTGTTGTCAGAAACATAATTCTGAACAACTTTTACTATGGGACCGACTTGATCAGAACAATATCTCAGTTCAGTACGTTCAGTTACATTTGTATGACGAAGTGGAAAATAAAGTTGCTCTGTTCAAGTCGGCCCTATAGTAAAAGTTGTTCACAATAATGTCCCCAAGAACCACTCCACCATAAAAACAACTCTTTTTTACTTTACCTCTTCCCCCGCACTATTAACTTAATCCGCCCAGTGCTCCCTAAGCAAAATGACATGTAGGACTAATTTTGTGTGGCAGCTACCATTTTTAGAGTTTTCCTGTACTAACCGAGTTTGCAATGTTATAGATGTTATTAAAAGATACTATGGCTATAAATTTGATAAACATCGTTAGTGCCGTTTTTGAATAAACTAATTAAGTATGTTTTATTTGTATGACAGGTACCTTAAAAAATCAAGTTATCAAAAAAACAAAAAGAATCGGCCTGGGCATTAATAAAATAACCCCCACGTCGACGTCCAATTCGGTTCAGTGGTCTAGGCTCTAGGCGCACGACACTTTTTGTACTGAAATCAAAAACAGCCGGACACACATACATACATACATACATACACATTTGATTTTATTTACTTTTTCGGATTCAGTTAACGATAGATAACCTATCCCCATCAATATCTCAACCTCGTTTTTTTTTACGATTACAATACTTCCTTATAACTCATACTTCGTTAACTTCGTTCGAAAGTAAAAAACCGGCCAAGTGCGAGTCGGACTCGCACACGAAGGTTTCCGTACCATTATCTATAAAAACGACAAAAAAACATGTCTGTTGTATGGGAGCCCCCTTAAATATTTATTTTATTCTGTTTTTCAGTATTTTGTTATTATAACAGCAATACATCATCTCGGAAAATTTCAGCTGTCTAACTATCACAGTTCATGAGATACAGCCTGGTGACAGACAGACGGACGAACGGACAGACGGACGGACGGACGGACAGCGAAGTCTAAGTAATAGGGTCCCATTTTTACCCTTTGGGTACAGAACCCTAAAAACGTACTCCTAATCAATATATTTACCTTACTCTTAATCAATGTATTTATAGTTAGTATACACGTACCTATACTATTGTTTAAGGACATGCCTAGTTTACAAAGTAATACAACATTAAAATCACACATCTTCATTCACGTCTCCTGCCAGTAATATCAATGCTCCTGCAAGATTTATTTTTCTTTGGCTAAAACCGTCGAAAATCCGCTAAATCTAGCCACAATGTAGCTAAAACGGCAACACAGCCCACGCACCCCCCGCGACCCTTCCACAGGTAGCCGGTTTCATACCTACAAGCCTGTTCGAACCTGTCGATTCCTGTCTGTTCCGCGCGCGCCGAGCTACACAAAGACTAACTGCCGGCCCTGGCATTTTGAACGCTATTGTGTTCTAATACAGTCAAGTTCACAATACAAAAGGTCCGGTCGGTGTTTTCAAGAGAATGCTGCAAGTTTGTTTTTCATTCGTTATTTAGTTGTTACTATTTGTTACGTCAAACTTTGTTTCAAATTAACTGCAAACTTGTGAATGTTTCTATATTGTTGCAATCTTGATAGGTAGATACCTACCTAATGTAAGCATGATCTTTGATCTGTCAGTTTTGTCCAATAATTTTGTAAACTTGCCACTTTGAACGTTAGTTACCTAACTACCTTTAACTACATACAATCATCTTATCAACCTAAAATCTGGCCAAGTGCAAGCGAGTTGGACTAGCGCACCAAGGGTTTGGCTACCATAATTATCATCATCCATCAGTTCCCTCCACATCAGAGATGCTTGTAGAACTTCATCGATCAGAGGTCTCACCTCTCTGTCACGTTCGCCACAAAAATACTCAGGTATACATAATTACGAAATGTATTTGGTAGGTAATCATGATAACAAATTATACCAAAAAACGGAAAACTAAACGCAATTTTGTCAATTTGTATGGGGGCTAGCGCGCCTCGGTCGGTCGTCGTCGTCGTCGTCGTCAACTGTCAGTATAAGGGGATTTACACGATCAGTTCTACCGCATCCGTTCGCAAGCCAACGCATGGTGTAAACAGTCAACGCGCCGCCCTCAAAACGTATCGGCGACCGGATCGGTCGCCGCGCTAAATAGGTGGCGGCGGCCGATTCGACGTCGCATCGGTCGCCGATCCGTTCTGAGGGCGGCCGGATGCTTACTCGTTTACTTACTCCTAGGGTAAATGAGCCTAATATCATAGTTTTTAGTTTCGTCGTTCATTTTTATTAGTATAGAGGTGATTCTATGTACTGTCTACCTTTCTCTTTTTATCCAGCATAATAAGAGTATAGTTAATATTAATAAACCCTCCATAAAAACCATACAAAAATGACCCGCGATGTTGAACCTTATTTTTTTGTAATAAAGTTCAATACCTATGAAAAAATTGTCCGGCTCCCGGTTGCCGTTCGCTTGCACTGTCAAAACGTTTCTTGTGAAATGACTTAACAACTTTTATTTATATGGAATCTCTAGACCCCACGCTAGGATTCCCTGCGTCGTGGTGACTAGTCTCTTTCGCTTGTGTAGATACTCATAAGTTATACCTATGTATAAATTCAAATTAAGTTATAATAGTTTATCGGACTGATACATAATGAAGGGCATCAAAATTCGAGTGTGGGTTTAAATTACAACATTATACGAGCTTTTTAATTCCTAGTTATGTACAGTTACAAACACTGCTTTAACTACACATATCATAAGAAAGACTTTTCACTGAGAGTGCGAATTCATCTTGGTGTTGTGAGTTTTAGGGCTACGTGAATGTGTATGTTGTCAAAAGATGCGTATCGGCAAGGGTCACAAGATATTAAACATACATACAAAACTTTTTGGTAGAGAGCACCACTGTTTGTTTGTAGCATAATTGTGTTCTGTGGTTTGTAAAAAGCGACGTGTCACATTGTCAACTAAGTCTGTGACAAAAACCAGTTTCTTGTTTACGTGGATATGAGAAATTGTAGTACCTCTGAACCCTTTTATTTTGGTTTCTATGAAGATGTATTAGATAGGTTGAAGGAAGAGCTCAGAAAATGTTAGATCATCATCATTTCTCTGATTAACGAAACTCTTTGCTTAAACTTGCTTTATTTATTTACTCTGATTCATCTGTAACCTCAAATGAACGATACTCTTTGCTTTGTAACAAAACTAAGGGTTTGCTACAAACATTACTTTGACAGGTTTGATCCTCATTATCTAGTATTACCAATGGAAAGGCCCATATTAATATAGGTACTGCGCTCATCTCTCAGTAAATAACAGATTTGACATGGCATCATTCTGACATGACATGACAGCTGAGACAAATCTCAGAGCTGAGGACTATTTATTTTAGTGGCTCTGTGAGCTGTAGACCTCGAGAGCGATACAGGAAATTTGCATTTTTTTTTTCAAATTATTTTCCACCCCTCACATCCCCGACCCCTTGAAGTTTATAGGATGAACAACTGAAATTACTATAAATACAAATATTCCGACTGCATTTTCTATCAATACCACATACAAACTTAGGAATGCACCTGGTTACGTACATGAAGTATGAAAGAAGCTGCACCAGTAACTTTGTAAACTACATTTTGCTATCTGAAATACAACCTATTATTATTTCATTAAAGTTAAATTGCCTTTGTCGTTTTTAAAATCTCCACAAATCCAACTTGGGCTGCAGCGGTTTCTTTAGAAGTTTCAACCCGCCATATTTCGTCCATTTTGTAAATTTTCCAAAAACGGAATCAAAAATAAAAACTATCAAATATAATATATAATATAAGTTAATATATTATATATATAAGATAATTTCAAAGTGAAAAAGTTTGATGTGTGCGCTTTTACCCTACGTGGCGGCGGTACTTCAAATGAATGTTTGTCGGTAATACACTGCAATCAGCCGGGGCGCAAGTGTTGCCAACTCAGTGGATTTTCCACTAGACATGGTGGTTTACACTTTCATTTTAGCGGTCAAAAAGTGGTTTTAGTGGCTAGTGAGTTTTCTATTCGATTAAGTTGATTTAGTTACTCGTAAGGTACTAAATTCAACCACTGGCATAATTTTCATAATTATTATAGTTAGAAAAGATCGCACTTATATAAAAAAGTGAATATTTTTTTGTTATGTTGGCAACACAACATAGCTAACGTGGTTTTCGTGGATTCCCCGAAATAAGTTTTTCAATTTCTTCTATGATTTCGATTATAGAGTTTATTTGTATGGGTACTAGGTCGAGTTTAATTTATTGAAAGGTTTGTGTATTGATTGCCTTGGTTTTATGATACCTATGCGTGTAAGTGACCGCTTTTTTAGTTTAGGTACAAATTGCATACTTTTTTATAATTAGTTTTCAATATCGTTCATTTTGATACCTACTCCACTTGATATGATTAGAAGATTTTTTTTCCGTATACAGAATCTGCTATACAGTATAGCAGATTCTGAATAGTATAGCCTATACTGTTCTTATGATGACGTCGTATTTATACCATCCTATGACACTTGGGTTAACTTTGATTCTAACGATACCTACGTAGATACCTAGGGACGCCGAAATCGGTTTAGTAGTTTAGTAAAAATCGTGGGTGTTAAAGAATCTCACTCAGATTTAAGTGTACATACTTATAAGTACATATAAATACGACAAATAGGTACTCGTACATGTAGCTACCCGTACCCCATTAAACACCCAGTACATACAAGTACGTACCTATTTCAGGGTAATTACAATTATGTACGAACCCTTAAAAAATTATGGAAAAGCGGTCAAGTGCGAGTCTAACTCGCGCACGAAGGATTTCGTACTCACGTACAATGGAATGGATGGTGTGGAGTGAATTGTTTGTAATAACTGTGCCTCTACCACTTCATATACGGGAAAAGCCATGACGCTATGTGTGTTTTGTACGCGAATACAGCGAAGCCAAAAGAAGAGTTATGTGTTTGACCGGTATACTGTGTGAATGTTCATTTGTTCCACCGGAACATCTATACCACTTATCAGAATTTGACAAATAAGGTATCTTTAGAAGCATCTTTATTGTTCACAGGCTATGTGACTTCACATCACACTAAAATTAATATGGCGGCCTCTAGAGGGCATAATGTATTTTAGATAGCAAAATGTTGTTTACAAAGTTATTGGTGCGGGTACTTTCATACTCTATGTGCGCAACTATTCATTTACGAAAGATTAATTTATAAGTTTGTATGTGTGGTTAACAGATAAAAAAACCTTGGCAATTCCGGTTAAGTTTTCCTGTAATTTTTGGATTAAGTTATACATTCTGTACTTTTTTCATAATTCTGAGTATCTGGGGGGGGGGGGGGGGGCTTATGAATGAGAATGAGCCTTAAGGATATACAACCGGGCACCGAGCAGACGGATTTTCGTACAGTAGAAGGACTAGGACCCAGTAAGCCGCAGCCAACGTATCAGCCGCCGGATCAGCCGCCGCAGAAAGCAACGGTCGCCCGAGCTGTCGCCGCAGAACGCAACGGCGGCCGATGCGATGGCAAGAGTAGTGTAAAGACCCATCGGGTGGCTGATCCGGCGGCCGTTACTAGGTAGTACCGCTGTGTGAGAAATAAGGAAAAACTAATCGCAGCTGTCAAAAAGTGGCGGCGTGCATTACGTGGCGTGATTGACCGTCTTTCATTTCATTCAGTTTCGTAGAACTGTGTTTGGAATTTTGGTTTGGATTATTTGGCTGTTTGTTTAATGTGTATCCACCTAAAAGCGTCATAGTATAGTATTCATAGTGTAAGGATCGACTTTTGTTTGAAATTAAGCGAGTAACTTGTTTAAGAACAGCCAAGAAATTCGTTTAATTTTGGCACTGCCGACTGAAGGATTTCAGCTACCGAGTTGGTTGAGAACTTCCAAGCATCAACTCGTCTAATTTTAGCTTCTTTCGCTTGTTTCATTTTGGTCAAGTACTTGGTTGATAATTGCCAAGTGCTTGGTTTCAATTAAGCGAGTAACTTGTTTAGGAATAGCTAAGAAAATCGTTTAATTTTAGCACTGCCGACCTGATGGGTTTCAGCTAAGGAGTTGGTTGATAACTACCAAGCATTTCGTTGAAATTAACCGCGCAACTTGTTTAAGACTAGTAAAGCAACTCGTCTAATTTTAGCTACTTTCACTTGTTTCCTTTTGGTCAAGTACTTGATTGATAATTACCAAGCGCTTGGTTTCAATTAAGCGAGTAACTTGTTTAGGAATAGCAAAGAAATTCGTTAAATTTTAGCACTGCCGACCTGACGGATTTCAGCTAAGGAGTTGGTTGATAACTACCAAGCATTTAGTTGAAATTAACCGCGCAACTTGTTTAAGATTAGTAAAGTAACTCGTCTAATTTTAGCTACGTTCACTTGTTCGATTTATGACAAGTACTTGATTGACAATTACCAAGCGCTTGGTTTCAATCAAGCGAGTAACTAGTTTAGGAATAGCAAAGAAAGTTGTTTAATTTTAGCGCTCTCGTCCTGATTGATTTCAGCTTAGGAGGTGGTTAATAATTACCAAGCATTTCGCTGAAATTAACCGAGCAACTTGTTTATAATTAGTAAAGCAACTCGTCTAATTTTAGCTACGTTCACTTGTGTGATTTTGGACAAGTACTTGATTGATAATTACCAAGCGCTTGGTGTCAATTAAGCGAGTAACTTGTTTAGGAATAGCAAACAACTACCAAGCATTTAGTTGAAATTAACCGCGCAACTTGTTTAAGATTAGTAAAGCAACTCGTCTAATTTTAGCTACTTTCACTTGTTTAATTTTGGTCAAGTATTTGGTTGATAATTACCAAGTGCTTGGTTTAAATTAAGCGAGTAACTTGTTTAAGAATAGCCAAGAAAGTCGTTTAATTTTAGCACTGCCGACCTGATTGATTTTAGCTAAGGAGTTGGTTGATAACTACCAAGCATTTCGCTGAAATTAACCGAGCAACTTGTTTAAGATTAGTAAAGCAACTCGTCTAATTTTAGCTACGTTCACTTGTTTGATTTTGGACAATTACTTGACTGATAATTACCAAGCGCTTGGTTTCAATAAAGCGAGTAGCTTGTTTAGGAATAGCAAAGAAATTCGTTTAATTTTAGCACTGCCGACCTGACGGATTTCAGCTAAGGAGTTGGTTGATAAGTACCAAGCATTTCGTTGAAATTAACCGATCAACTTGTTTAAGATTAGTAAAGTAACTCGTCTAATTTTAGCTACGTTCACTTGTTCGATTTATGACAAGTACTTGATTGACAATTACCAAGCGCTTGGTTTCAATTAAGCGAGTAACTAGTTTAGGAATAGCAAAGAAAGTTGTTTAATTTTAGCACTCCCGTCCTGATTGATTTCAGCTTAGGAGGTGGTTGATAATTGCCAAGCATTTCGCTGAAATTAACCGAGCAACTTGTTTAAGATTAGTAAAGCAACTCGTCTAATTTTAGCTACGTTCACTTGTGTGATTTTGGACAAGTACTTGATTGATAATTACCAAGCGCTTGGTTTCAATTAAGCGAGTAACTTGTTTAGGAATAGCAAAGAACTACCAAGCATTTAGTTGAAATTAACCGCGCAACTTGTTTAAGTTTAGTAAAGCAACTCGTCTAATTTTAGCTACTTTCACTTGTTTAATTTTGGTCAAGTATTTGGTTGATAATTACCAAGTGCTTCGTTTAAATTAAGCGAGTAACTTGTTTAAGAATAGCCAAGAAAGTCGTTTAATTTTAGCACTGCCGACCTGATTGATTTTAGCTAAGGAGTTGGTTGATAACTACCAAGCATTTCGCTGAAATTAACCGAGCAACTTGTTTAAGATTAGTAAAGCAACTCGTCTAATTTTAGCTACGTTCACTTGTTTGATTTTGGACAATTACTTGATTGATAATTACCAAGCGCTTGGTTTCAATTAAGCGAGTAGCTTGTTTAGGAATAGCAAAGAAATTCGTTTAATTTTAGCACTGCCGACCTGACGGATTTCAGCTAAGGAGTTGGTTGATAATTACCAAGCATTTCGTTGAAATTAACCGCGCAACTTGTTTAAGATTAGTAAAGTAACTCGTCTAATTTTAGCTACGTTCACTTGTTCGATTTATGACAAGTACTTGATTGACAATTACCAAGCGCTTGGTTTCAATTAAGCGAGTAACTTGTTTAGGAATAGCAAAGAAAGTTGTTTAATTTTAGCACTCCCGTCCTGATTAATTTCAGCTTAGGAGGTGGTTGATTTCGCTGACCAAGCATTTCGCTGAAATTAACCGAGCAACTTGTTTAAGATTAGTATAGCAACTCGTCTAATTTTAGCTACGTTCACTTGTGTGATTTTGGACAAGTACTTGATTGATAATTACCAAGCGCTTGGTTTCAATTAAGCGAGTAACTTGTTTAGGAATAGCAAAGAACTACCAAGCATTTAGTTGAAATTAACCGCGCAACTTGTTTAAGTTTAGTAAAGCAACTCGTCTAATTTTAGCTACTTTCACTTGTTTAATTTTGGTCAAGTATTTGGTTGATAATTACCAAGTGCTTCGTTTAAATTAAGCGAGTAACTTGTTTAAGAATAGCCAAGAAAGTCGTTTAATTTTAGCACTGCCGACCTGATTGATTTTAGCTAAGGAGTTGGTTGATAACTACCAAGCATTTCGCTGAAATTAACCGAGCAACTTGTTTAAGATTAGTAAAGCAACTCGTCTAATTTTAGCTACGTTCACTTGTTTGATTTTGGACAATTACTTGATTGATAATTACCAAGCGCTTGGTTTCAATTAAGCGAGTAGCTTGTTTAAGAATAGCCAAAAAAGTCGTTTAATTTTCGCACTGCCGACCTGATTGATTTTAGCTAAGGAGTTGGTTGATAACTACCAAGCATTTCGCTGAAATTAACCGAGCAACTTGTTTAAGATTAGTAAAGCAACTCGTCTAATTTTAGCTACGTTCACTTGTTTGATTTTGGACAATTACTTGATTGATAACTACCAAGCGCTTGGTTTCAATTAAGCGAGTAACTTGTTTAGGAATAGCAAAGAAATTCGTTTAATTTTAGCACTGCCGACCTGACGGATTTCAGCTAAGGAGTTGGTTGATAACTACCAAGCATTTCGTTGAAATTAACCGCGCAACTTGTTTAAGATTAGTAAAGTAACTCGTTTAATTTTAGCTACGTTCACTTGTTCGATTTATGACAAGTACTTGATTGACAATTACCAAGCGCTTGGTTTCAATTAAGCTAGTAACTTGTTTAGGAATAGCAAAGAAAGTTGTTTAATTTTAGCACTCCCGTCCTGATTGATTTCAGCTTAGGAGGTGGTTGATAATTACCAAGCATTTCGCTGAAATTAACCGAGCAACTTGTTTAAGATTAGTAAAGCAACTCATCTAATTTTAGCTACGTTCACTAGTTTGATTTTGGACAAGTACTTGATTGATAATTACCAAGCACTTGGTTTCAATTAAGCGAGTAACTTGTTTAGGAATAGCAAAGAAATTCGTTTAATTTTAGCACTGCCGACCTGACGGATTTCAGCTAAGGAGTTGGTTGATAACTACCAAGCATTTCGTTGAAATTAACAGCGCAACTTGTTTAAGATTAGTAAAGTAACTCGTCTAATTTTAGCTACGTTCACTTGTTTGATTTATGACAAGTACTTGATTGACAATTACCAAGCACTTGGTTTCAATTAAGCGAGTAACTTGTTTAGGAATAGCAAAGAAAGTCGTTTAATTTTAGCACTGCCGTCCTGATTGATTTCAGCTAAGGAGTTGGTTAATAACTTCCAAGCATTTCGCTGAAATTAACCGAGCAACTTGTTTAAGATTAGTAAAGCAACTCGTCTAATTTTAGCTACGTTCACTTATTTCATTTTGGTCAAGTATTTGGTTGATAATTACCAAGTGCTTGGTTTAAATTAAGCGAGTAACTTGTTTAAGAATATACAAGAAAGTCGTTTAATTTTAGCGCTGCTGACCTGATTGATTTTAGCTAAGGAGTTGGTTGATAACTACCAAGCATTTCGCTGAAATTAAACGAGCAACTTATTTAAGATTAGTAAAGCAACTCGTCTAATTTTTAGCTACGTTCACTTGTTTGATTTTGGACAATTACTTGATTGATAATTACCAAGCGCTTGGTTTCAATTAAGCGAGTAACTTGGTTAGGAACAGCAAAGAAATTCGTTTAATTTTAGCACTGCCAACATGATTGATTTTAGCTAAGTAGTTGGTTGATTACTACCATGCGTGTTGTTATTTTAACAAGTAAATTGTCAGAAAATAATCAATTTAATTTTTTGTTATTAACCATGTTTAAAAGGGTTAGTAGTAACTAAGTAATAAGTTTAGAAATTAATAAGCACTTAATTACTTTTAGTCGAGTGTATTTAGCAATGAAAGCTTGGTAAATAAAAGCAAACCAAACTCATTAGATTTTAAACGAGTCTTCGTTAAAAACAACCATTTCGACGTTAGCAAAGCTAAAATCGCACTTTGCTGGCCGCTCGTTTTCTCCGTGTAGAGTTGCTTCTAAATAAAGGGTCTGCTTCATATGGAGATGAATTTAGGCGATCTATTGTGAGTAAGGGTACATTGGTAAAGACTGTTTAGAAAGATCGAGCAACATCAGCATTGGAGTTAACAACATTATCACCTATCTTTAGACAGAAATCATTGTCCGTTGGTATAAGTTTGCCAGTTTCACGGTTTATTATTTGCCAAACTGTTTGCGTTTCATTATTTGAATTTTGTATTTTCTATTCACATGTAAACTTTTTGCAGATCTACAAACCAACTTGAAAGTTTTGGAATATTTGTTAACATAGTCATGAAATATTCGATCAAAGTTCATAAAGGTCATAAAAAATAACTCTACTTTTACGAATTCAAAACTTTGCCCAGTCATTAAATTTAGATTTACCGTTGTAGTCATAGACACTGATTGCCGAGTGTATACTTCGCGCCTATAGGCTGAGAAGAGCGCGTAAAGGACATAACATAACACTTGGCAGCTTTTAATAGGAGTTTGTTGTTCACACTCCACCTATGAACCGCGTCTAGATCTTCCTGCAGCAAACTACAATCATCCTCTGAACTCACGGGAAGTATCAGTTTCAGATCGTCCGAATACAGAAGGAAATTGGCGTATGGGACACTAATTCCAGGTCATTAATCATAATGATAAATAACAACGGATCTAAAATAGACCCTTGGCTAACGCCTGACCGTGTATGGTATAGCTGGGACTCAAAACAGCCGTGTCGCACATATTAATAATAATAATAATAATAATAATAATCATTTTATAATCATAATAATAATAAATAATAATCATCAATAATTAGTCTTACAATCTATGTTAGTAGTACAATATAAACACTATCCAGTGCAGAGCAAACAATATTTTTTTCTAATTTAGGCGCGAATCTATGACTGGCAGTGTGTGAGCTGCAACCCAATGCCGCATAAAGGGATTGTCTACCCTATCTGCTATTATCTCCAGGAGACCGTTGGCGCTGCCATGTGTTCTGCATAAGATAGACGCCATTCTTTTACGCATAATTGCATGGAAGTCATCAACACGCGCCTCCGCAAACATTCCTGATGCACTACAAAATCGTGGCAGCCCCAAAAGTACCCTGAAGGCATTGTTATACTGGATACGCAGGGCACTGTACGATTTCATTTCATTCGAGAATTTTATCAGGATCACAGACCAGATGGTCTGTGATCCTGATAAAATTCTTCAACAATAGGTGACCATATTTCCTGTTTTATCTTTTAATTTGCGGATTTCAGCTTTATTTCTATCTGTTTTCTTTAAAAAAACTTTTGGACCTCGATTTGGTTTAATTGTGTCTTCTATTATTTTTATATTGTAGGTATATCCTTATGTCCGATCTAATTGCTTTCGATACGGATGTATTTATATTTTCAGAATTTCTTTTGGATCTAATTGTGTCAGCAGTCACATTTTTCTTCTCCTATCCAAAGAGATGGTGTGTCCGATGATAGTTTTGATTATTTATGTGTGTGACCACCAATGAACTTTCTAGTAGTATTTACCACTATCAAGCAGAGTTCATCGTTTAGTGATTCCATGGCTAGGTTCTCTTCTTGCAACACTTCGAGTTTATTTTTCAGCTCCATCCTGAATTCCTTTTGCAAGTACTTGTAGTCTGTATTTTCGTACTACTTATTCTGTGAAATTACCATCTTATTCCTCTCTTTGCGTGTGTCAAGAACTAACGTGGCTGTCACTAAACGATGGTCGCTGCTAGTCTTAAAGTAATTTAGACCGAAACATCAGTGACCCAAGTATCAATCATAACTTACTATGTAGTCTATTATTAGAACTTAATATGTTTGTGTCTACAGGCCACCGAGGGATGAAAAAGGCAATGGCAATTTCGAAATATTTGAGAAAATTATGGGGGAATCCCTCACTAAACTATTTAATAACAAAAAAAAAGTTAATTATTTGTGGCGATCTTAATGTAGATTTGCTTTTAGGAACAACAATGAAACAACGATTAATAACTATATTCAAATCATTTAATTTATGTTATGTATTTCTAGAGCCGACTAGATTTACATTTACCAGCCAAACTTGCTTCGATAACGTTTTTGTGACTGTGAATTCACAAGTAAAAATGTAATTAACTGCTTACCATCACAGTGGTCAAATAGTTTTATTCCCAATTGCTAGTATGGATAAGACGGATCCATCATTTTATAGGCCTATTACATCCCATAGACTAGAGACATATACGAAAAACCTAGATACAAATTTGCCAGTACCGGATTTTAATTAACAGAACCAAAACTAAATCTACTTTGACTTCTTCAACATTATTCAAACTGAATTCAATAAAGTTTTTAAATTAAAGTAATTACTTTCTTATGCTTGCTCCTCACATCTCATTACAATAAACTCCTATTTAATGCTGCCAAGTCAAAGTCAAAGTCAAAGTACTTTATTACTGTAGATATTTACATATACTTAGCAATCGTCAATTTTGCCTCTTCTCTACATTGGACCACTGTGGGAGAAGAAGGGCGTAGAAACTCCCACAGATAGATTTTTAGATCTCTTTTAAAAATAGGTTGTGCTTAACTATTACAAATATGAAAAATTTAATTATTATGATTAATAAGCAGGAATAAATAATTACAAATTATTAACAGCAAGGCCTGTGTTGAGCTAGATTAACCCCATACAGTCCAGTCATTTAAGTAATTTTGAACATTGTAATATCCTTTTTTTGACAAAGTCGCTATAACATGCTTTTGAAATCGCTCAAATGGCAATTTCAAAATCTCCAGAGGTATCTTATTATAGTATAGAATACACTGACCCTTGAAAGAATTTCTAACCTTCGAGAGTCTAAATCGGGGCGCACACAGTCTGTGATTATTTCTTAGGTTAACATTACAGCTATCGCTAAGTTTGGAAAATGTTGTAAGGTTCTTGCGTACATACATTATATTTTCGAAAATAAATTGACTAGCTACTGTTAGTATGTCAATTTCTTTAAAAAGCTCTCTTAAGGAGTCTGTTCGTTTTAAATTGTAAATTGCTCGAATAGCTCTTTTCTGTAAAATAAAAATAGTTTGAATATCCGCGGCTTTCCCCCACAACAAGATACCATAGGACATCACACTATGAAAGTAACTAAAATATACTAGCCTAGATGTAGCCACATCCGTGCTTTGCCTGATGTTCCTAACAGCGTAAGCCGCATAACTTAATTTACCAGCCAATTTATCTATGTGCGGTCCCCACTGCAATTTGCTATCAATGGTTATTCCAAGAAACTTCGTATCATTTACTAATTCTAACGTGCTGTTGTCTAACACTACTGACACACACACTGACATTTGGAAGTGACAATTTGATACACTTGGTTTTACCAGCGTTTAACAATAAATTATTAACTGTGAACCAATTCAAGGTTAAAGACAATACACCATTAACATCATCAAAATCTGCTTTTTGTCTTTCAAATTTGAAGACCATTGAAGTATCATCAGCAAATAACACTATATCAGTTAATTTCTCCACCATGAAAGGCAGATCGTTAATATATACCAGGAACAAGAAAGGACCTAATATGGAACCTTGTGGAACGCAAATTTTTACACCCGATCCATAGATTTAACGCCGTTAACTTCTGCCTTTTGAATTCTATGGCTTAGATCCATATAGTAGATCCAACGCTTTATTTCGAACTCCGTAATTATTTAATTTAATTAATAGCGTATTATGATCAACACAATCAAACGCCTTCGACAGGTCGCAAAAACTCCGATAGCGTCCTGTGCGAAACCGTATTGTTTGGCGTGGAGTTGTTTGGTACGGTTGAAGTGTGAGAGCATTTGATTGAGTATAATCTTTTCAAATATTTTACTTAGTGTTGGAAGTACAGATATTGGTCTGAAATTTGAAGGATCACCCTTATCTCCCGATTTGAACAGAGGTATCAGTTTACTGTGTTTCATGAGGTCTGGGAAAGCCCCATCGTCAACACATTTATTGAATATATAAGCTAAATTTGGGGCTATAACTAGAATTACAGAACCAATTACTTTGACTGATATACCCCACAGGTCTTCCGTATTTTTTAATTTAAGTAATTTAAACGTTTTGACAATGTCCTGGGGATATACATGATGAAATTTTAAATATACCTTACTGACGCTCGTGTTATTTTTTATAAAGTCTCTGCTTATGGAGATGAATTTAGACGATCTGTTGTGAGTAGGGGTACATTGGTGAAGAAATTTTCAAAAGCTCGAGCAACATCATCGCTGGATTTAACAACATCATCACCATAACTTTGCCAGTTTCACGGTTTTTCATTTGCCAAACTGTTTTCATTATATTATTTGAATTTTGAATTTTTCTATTAATGTGTAAAGTTTTTGCAGTCCTACAAACCAACTTGAAAGTTTTGGAATATTTTTTAACAGAATTAAATTTTCGATCAAAGTTATAGGTTTTTTGATCATAAAGGTCATACAAGATAACTCTACTTTTACAAATTCCAAACGTTGCCCAGTCATTAAATTTCGATTTACCGTTGTAGTCACTGACTTTCTTTAATTTAAAAACTTTATTGAATTCTGTCTGAATAATGTTGAAGAAGTCTGAGTAGATTTTGTTTGGGTTCTGTTCATTAAAATCCGGTACTGGCAAATTTATATCAAGGTTTTTCGTATATGTCTCTAGTCTATGGGATGTAATAGGCCTATAAAATGATGGACCAGTCTTAACCTTAATAGCAATTGGGAATGAAACTGTTTGACCACTGTGATCGGAAGGTAAGCAGTTAATTACACTTTTACATGTGAATGCACAGTCACAAAAAACGTTATCTAAGCAAGTTTGGCTGGTAAGTGTAAATCTAGTTGGCTATAAAAATACATGACATAAGTTAAACGATTTGAATAAAGTTATTAATCGTTGTTCATTGTTGTTCCTACAAGCAAATCTACATTAAGATCGCCACAAATAATTAAACTTTTTTCTGTTATTACATAGTTTAGAGAGGGCTTCCTCCATAATTTTCTGAAATATTTCGAAATTGCCATGGCCTTTTTCATCTCTCGGTGGCCTGTAGACACAAACATTAATATGGCTATCCAACTCAACACAGGATACCTCTATTTGTCTTTCAACAGTAAGTGCAAGAATATCTTTGCGTTGTTTCACCTTAATATTATTTTTCACTAAGATTAAAGAACCACCTCTATCAGCAGTCTTTCTATTGTAACAACTGTCAATTTTGTAATTATTTATGTTAAAAGACATCATATTTTCCTTCAACCAGAGTTCTGTAACACAAATAATATCAATGTCAGAATTTTTTAGAAATAATTCTAATACAAGTTCTTTTCCAGGTAGCCCCCTGGATGTTTTGATGGGCAATATTTAACTGGGGCTTACATTTTGACATATTTAGTGGCTCTTGTATGCTAGCGATTTCCTCTATTGTCTTATAAGTGTTATGTTATTTCCTTTACGCGCTCTTCTCAGCCTATAATTATTATTTATTTAAATCAGATAACAAGATCTAAATAACTTTGAGTAATTAGACAGTAGGTAATGAATAAAATTGTTGTAAAATATATACTAAATTAACATTTTTACCCAATGGTGGGTGAATGGGCCATCCCATCTCTCTGAAAACACCTTTAGGATACCGCTGCTACTGCCGCGCATTCAGCACAGCAATGATGCAGCTCTTTTTCTCATGATCGTTTGGAAGCCATCAGTGTCTGCGTCATGCGTCTGCAAACATCGCTGAAGCGCTGCAGAAGTGCGGCAGCCGCAACAGCCTCCTAAATGAGTAATTATATTGGACATGTAGGGCGCTGTAAGTATTCTGTGAATATCTGACCCACCGACTGCTGGTGTAAAAAGATTGACAGTATGCTCTAAAAAGAGTTATCTTTACCTGTGTTGAGCAACGAGCAAATCTACGAGCCAGCGTATTACTTCTAACTGCCAACGCCCTACGCTCCCTCTCTATATCAAACTTATCTTGTAAGTATTCGTTTACAACGTGCCCCAAATACTTAAATTCGGTTACCCTATTTAGGCAACATCCCCTAAGGCTTATTTGTGGAACATTATTAAGTGTTCTCGAGACTGCTTTGTAAACAAGATATTCACTCTTCTTCACATTATAAATTAGAACATGGCTATCTGCATATTTTTCGCATACAGCCAATAGTTTTCTCAGGGCACTCACCGACGGGCTCAGCAGCACTAATTAAGATTAAATAATCTTGGTGACGATAGACCTCCCTGTCGCACACCACACTGTAGTTTATAGCTTTCTGACACTTGGTCCGACCATTTGACATAGTTTATCTGTTTATTGTACCAATACCGAAAAGCAGTTCAGATGGCATTCCAGCCTCTCTTAGCTTAGTCCACAAGATATCATATGGAACCATATCAAAAGCTTTCGATAGGTCGAGAAAGCAAGCATAGATCGGAGTGCCTCTATCAGTATAATATCTTACCGTACTCTTTAGGGCTAAAATCTCAGTTTCGGTAGAGAGTTCTTGCTGAAAACCAAATTGAGCATCCCCAATTTCAATAGTTTTATTTAAGCGCGCATCCATAAACAATCAAAAAACTTGGCTATCACCGTAGCCAAGGAAATAGGTCTATAGTTATATTTTTCCGAAATCACCAGTTCTGTTTTCACAATCGGCACTACAAATGTTTTCATCATATCGTCTGGTAAGTATGAATGAAACGCGACGTATACACTCGGCACTGAGTCTTTGACTCGAGTGTATTCGATTAAGGACCTCAGTGTTACGTTCGACTCTAAACTTACATTCCATGAGCATATGAGCACTTTGGCCAAGGAATGCCTTAAAAGATTAGGGTTTGTAATACGGAATAGTAAGGATTTCCGGAAACTGGGTGTGGTCCAGCTTCTATACACGGCCCTAGGGAGAACCAAACTTGAATCTAGCTCGATTGTTTGGAATCCGCACGAAAGCTCGTAACTACATACTTTTGCTCGAGAAGGTTCACAAAGCTTTCCTACGATACCTATATAAGAGGAAATTTGGATACTATCCTTACCTTTATCCATCCGCTTATATATTGGGTATGCTCGGATACAACTCACTAGAGGTCAAACGTAACACCGAGCAGCTTCTGACTGTGTGTCGATTGTTGCGAGGCGACAGTGACTTTGTCGCGCTTGTCGGTACGGTATTCTCGCTATTCATTCCCGACAAATACCTCCGCGCGCAGGCACCAGTGGCTATTAGCGGGTGGCGCGCCAGCAGTCTCCGCTGGTGAGGGCGTGGGACAGTCTCAACGCTCTGTTGGCTGCAGCACCACTGACTGATCTATTTGTATGGAAATCAAATATTTAGGTTGTAAATAGAGCAGGTAACTGCTATGTTATTTATTTAAGCAGGACAAACTAACAAGCCATATCACGAATAAATATCACGATAATATATGTGGCAAATATATAACCTTTTATATTTTTTATAATATTAAATTCTCTTATCTCTATCGTGTTTGAATAAGCCACATTTTAATCTTTCATGTTGATCACGATATATTATCAGGTCATTATCAGGACGGAAAGTGAGATAGATACGGAGAGGTCGCGGGCAGAGTCGGTAGGATAAGGCGCTAAGCTCATTCCTTGATCCTCGTCGCACCGAGGAACGTCCACCTCCCCCGGATCGGACACGTGGAGTTGCGCTTTCTCTCGTTCCTTAATCCTTTTCGTGGATCTGACTCCGCCGGAATATGGCGTATGTTAATTTAGACAGATCGGAACGGAATGATGTCGTTCCGAGTTCGGATACGTCTACTGAAACTATTACGGTCCGGAACGACTCATCTTTACACAACACTACGAACGTCACATTTTATTGGGCAGCGATTTCTGTTATTGGGTTCGGCCAAGTATAGAGGCCTCGATTATACTTACTTCATGGTGACGTGCGCCCGGCCGCCATCGCGTCTTTTATTCATGCTCAAATAGGTAGTGACAGGGATAATGGGATAACTCATTTAAAAAATTAAGAGGTATAAGATACATTGAGTATCTTATCATCATATAATAGCATATCATATTGCTACACAAGAAGGGAGGTAGAACAGAGGTCGGAAACTACAGACCGATTAGCCTAGTTCACATATTTATAATAATAATAGAAAATCGTATTGCTGGATTTAGTGGTGGTCTATATTATATAACTGCTATATTTTTATAGCATGCTATTTTAGACGCTTTGTTATAACGAACGCGTCGAAGGCGAAGGCGTTGTAAATGTTTTAACGTTAGCGAACGCTAGATTAATGGTCTGCTAAATAATTATAACATGAGACTAAATTGATATAATATAATAATAATAATAATAATAGTAATATTTATTTATTTCAGAGATACATCCATAATTAAACACGGTAAAATGAAAAATAAATTGAAATAATGACACAAAACAAAAAATAAATTAATTGGTAACACAGAAAACAAGATCTAAGTATGTAAGTTAAGTCCACATACTCATTCGTCATTCTGTCATAATTATGTCTATTACACATCCATCACACAACACATTCACTTACTTCTTATTCCTGTTTAAGTGCACATCCACCCAGTGCTTCATCGGCTGTCGACCCTATCAGCCAGCGTTCTGAGGATGAAGTTCGAGCTGCCGCGAGTCCGACTCCACATGGACGCTACTCTGTTACGCAGTATGGCGAAAAAATCGTTTATTTTTGCTTCCGCAAACATCGTCGACGCGCTACAGTATCGCGGCAGCCCCAACACAATCCTCAGCGCGTTATTGTATTGGACACGCAGGGAGCTGTAGGCCCTCTGCGTATAGCGAACCCACAGACTGCAGGTGTAGAAGGTTTGACAGTAGGCTCTAAACAGTGTAAGTTTCACTTCTTTAGTGCACCTTGCAAACCTGCGGGCCAGCATGTTACAGCGGACTGACAACGCCCTGCGCTCTCTCTCTCCATGTCCAGATCATCTGTGAGTGTCTCCGTGACCACATGCCCTAGGTACTTAAATTCCGAAACTCTGGCCACTGGTATTCCACACAGCCGGACTGGTGGTACAAACGATGGTGATTTGGTGCCCGCCTTGAAAATGAGCATTTCACTTTTTTTTGCATTGTACCTAAGGCCATGCGACCCGGCGTACGACTCACAGATACCTAGTAACTGCCTGAGGGCTCTGATTGAGGGGCTAAGCACCACCATGTCGTCAGCATAGCTTATGTTGTTGACCATGATGCCATGGACTGACAGCAAAATGTTCTCTGAACATATTTGCTATGTCCCCGTTATTGGTCAAACCGTCCACAACCACAGGCAGGCTCGACCTAGGACTGAGCTTGTTTGTTTGCTTCCAAAAAATTTTAAAATCCTTAGCCTCATGACTTGTAGCAATTATGTCCATTTTGATGCGTTCATTGTTATCTTGACACCATTTTAACTTGTTTTTAAATAATTTCTTTGATTGTTTCATTTTATCATAGATTAATCCAATTGTGGGTTTGCCAAACAGTACCCAAGTTTGAAATTTAAGTCGAGCCTCCCTATGGGCCTCCGCCACATACTTATTCCAACCTATAACATACCTTTTCTTATCACAACTTTTGCCTTGATAACTACAGGTAGCAGCCTCACTCAATATGTTGACAATACTGTTATACAAATTGTCTATAACTACCTTGTGTTCCACATTGGTACATATTTTATTACTACAGTGTCTGAGCTCGAAAGGAAAGTCAATGTCACGTAACCGGCTATGACATGACTCCCTGTACATATTTATTTGTGCCTCATCTCTAGTACCCCATATAACTTTAGATGGAAACTGATTATATATGTTTATTTTGGGCACAAGTATTTTGAAGTCACAATCAATCAGCAGGGGAAGGTGATCAGACCATGTCACATCATAATTCACCTCAAATTTTGTGACGGATTGATATGCTACACAACTAGTTATACAATGATCAAGCCAACGACAACAGCCATGAGCGTCACTTATGTACGTATATGTGCCTGAGTCAATACCTAGTGATTCAATGTCCGCACAAATCCACTTTTGTTCCACACAGAATTGGAGTAGTTCATTACAAAATAACTCACCTGGGTGAGCGTTAAAGTCCCCGAGTACGTACACATTATCCACGGTGCTGTCCTCGACGATAGCACTCACCTCTGCTAGGCATTCAGTGAAGACTGGTAAGTTCTCTTTTGAGTCCGTAGGCATGTAGACGGAGAAAAATATAGCAGACCGACTAGCCACTTCACACAATGAACTAATGAACTTTCCTTCATACTTTGTTTGAAAACGTTTTGTGTTAAAACACATTATAGGTCACTGTACTATTTATTTACAAATACAACTGTAACTGTTTAAAACACATCATTTTTTCATTGCACCACACAAATATTTACATTTATACAAAGATTACATGAGAGTCAACGTGTAAGAGTTACGTTCGATCGAGTACGAGAAAGTGCGCGAAATCGCGTTACATCCAGCGCGGTTGCGAGATACCGGTCGACTAGACTAATCAATCAATCACGCGCTATGCTATTGTAACGTTATGACATAAAATCCGCAGGCGCTAGTAGTAGCAGCGCGCATAGCGTTGTTCCGCTTCGTTATAACATAGCTCTATGTGATTTGTCTTATAGCACGCGCTATTAGTTACTACAAGTAAATAGCATGCTATTTTTAACGGATATACGTTATATTAACCACCAATAGCTGGACTACTAGACTCTCACCAAGCTACGGAGCAGGCAGGCTTCCGTCCTGGCTTTTCAACCACAGACCACCTCCAAACAGTTAACCAAATAATTGAAAAGTATCAAGAGTTTAAAAAACCTATAAATCTAGGGTTTGTTGACTACTCCAAGCATTTCACAGTATCAATCATTTTTTCATTTTCACCTCACTCCAAACTCAACATATCAATCCCTCATACAACCAAATCTTAGAGACCGCATATCATAACAGTACCTACTGCAGACATGAAACTTCATTTAGCTTGACCATCATTCTCTATAGACCGCGGAGTAAAGCAGGGAGACCCGCTGTCTCCAAAACTCTTCACCTGCACCCTAGAAGAAGTTTTTAAGAAGCTGGCGGTCCCATGGGCTGATAGGGGTATTGGTGGGGTGATCAAAGGCTTACCAACCTTCGGTTTGCCGATGACATTGTCCTTTTCGCCCTAACAGCACCCGAACTCGAGCTAACGCTACAAGAACTAAGTACGGTGAGCCTTGAGGTTGAACTGAAGATGAATCGGTCGAAAACCCAAGTCATGACCAACAGCACAAAACGTAGGGTCGAGGTAGATAGGCAGGAGATTCAGTATGTCGACGAGTACCCGAGTACTTTTGCCAGATAGTCTCCTTCGAGAACAGACAGAACATCAAAATTAAGAGAAGAGTCTCAAACGCCTTGAGAATCTGGTCCATGAAGGAACTAATGAAGGGTACCTACCCTTCCCATGACCTTAAAGCTGTATCCTGCCCGTCCTAACTTACTACGGTGCTCAGACTTGGTCGCTGACCGAACTTCAGAAGTCCAAACCCAAGTTTTGCCAACGAGCCATGCAGCGCAGTATGTTAAATGTTCGAAGGACGGATCGCGTCAGGTCGCTGCGCTCCTTGACTGGCATTGCCAAAGTAGGTGTGCAGACTATCATACTCAAATGGAACTGGGCCGGCCATGTCTGTCGCATGCACCTGGACAGGTGGGCGAACATTGTCACTGACTGGGTGCCACAGGACGGACGCCGGAGTAGGGGCACACCTAGGCGGAGATGGCGCTACGACCTCGATGTCTTTCTGCCGGGGTGGATGGACGTGGCCCAGGACAGACAGTTGTGGGCGCAACATGGGGAGGCCTTTGCTTAGCAGTGGGACACCGAATGCTCAGAGTAAGTAAGTAAATAAAGGGAGGGCTATTTTCCATTAACAAAAGTTAATATACCGATACTCTTTAGTCACACGACCGTTTTACTTTGTATGACTGAAACCAATATAGTTTTGAGAGGACATTTACGCGAACCATTTTAGTGACAACCAGCGATGGGGTAAAGCCACAAAAGTGATACATAGTTTACCTACTTTGTTTATCAATATTTTAGAAGACTGGTATTAGCTTATGAGCTAATGATCACTGTTTAAATATTATCGAAAACAAAGTCGAAGTGATAATTTATTTACATACCCTCAATAGCCAATTTTTAATACCTTGGTCATATAGGGACTGAGGACCTGAGGGATGACCTGGTCATAGAGTGGGATCGCAGCGCTTTGGCAGTTCGGGCGAATGTTGGCTTGTAGGATTGCACATTGTAAAAAGCCAGTAAAAACCTCACTCTTCAAGGCGCAGTGTCAATCAATCAACACGTGCAGCCTATGGGTCAACAATACTCAACGCCCTGCCATAGAATGCCCTGTTCGTTTAGTTTAACTGCTGGGGCTGCCACTGCCACGCTACTGTAGTGCATCGGGTATATTTTTTGAGGCACATACTGATGGATTCCATGCCATTATACGTAAGAGAACGGCCTCCTAATGAATCAGAACGCGTGGCAGCAGCAAAAGTATCCTAGAGGTTATTGCAGGTCGGCTCGACGGCCTAATACTCAGGGTGAGTGGGGTGGCTGCTTGTGACAGTGCGTGGAAAACAGAGCCATGCCACAGGCATGCCTAATTATATGAAACTAGCTGACCCGCTCTCGCTTCGCTGTGGGTAGCTCTACCCCTACTTTACCCTTACCCTACCCCTACCCAACCCCTACCCCTACCCTACCCAACCCCTACCCTACCCCAACCGCTACCCTACCCCTACCCTTCTCCTACCCCTACCCAACCCCTACCCCTACCCAACCCCTACCCTATCCCTACCCTACCCCTACCCTACCCCTGCCCTACCCCTACCCTACCCTACCCTACCCTACTTTTAAACCTTCCCTCGTCTACAACAAACATTTCAAAACCAAAATCAGCTAAATCGGCCCAGCCGTTCTCGAGTTTTAGCGAGACTAACGAACAGCGATTCATTTTTATATATATAGATAGATTGAATTGAGTGTGATTAAGTATTTTATCTGTTAAAAACAAAATATGGATCCTTTTGTGCTCCGAAATAAATTATTATAATTTATAAAAAATATAATCAATAAAAAACACATAATAAAGTCAACAATTACATAGCAGTGAACAAATTAAACAATCATTTTCATTTACATACCATTAATTATAAATAATCACTAATCACGATTCAATTAAACGATATCCTTGACGTACCGTGACGAAGTAAAATATCAGTACAATACTCGTATATTGAAAAATATCAGCAGGCATCTACGAGTATAATGTCTATTGGGATATTTTCAAGAATCGTGTGAGAATGAGCTCTTACTCTAATTTCAGATGTGAACGGGATATTAGTGTTGGTAAAGTAATAGTTTGTATTAGTCTGCGATTTTTTTATTGCTGGTAAAATCATTCTGTAGTATAATCTTCTTGAGAATTCTCGCGTGTTTTGTCGTTCAGCCGGACCCGTATCACCGTTAATAAATAGTGTTTCACGAGGAAATCTAAAATTAAAAAGGTAATATGTAATCACACATCAAATTTCACATATCAATGTTATTTTGTGGAAAAGGTTCATAAATACAGATCAAATAATTGCATTTAAGCACTATCATTTCAAATATACATATACGTTTATTTTGCCAAAATAGATTACAATTATGAAAACTTACTAATAACATGTGTGGGTACTAAGATAAATTTTAATATAGTTACTGCGACCTCCGCTCTAGGCTAACCTGTATCGCGGGTCTCCGCGAATCGAATGCCATAGACATATCGATCGTAAGCGCAAAATTGCGAATTGTGTTGCATTGATTAATTTTCATACGTGTTAGATTTAGTGTGTGTGAGGTATGACTTTAAATGAATTAATGTGTACATAAACAAGTTTAAATAAATAAAATAATTATAAATTTGTAAAAAATAGGTACCTTGTTACAAAAGATTAACAATTTTATTATAAAATATATGGGTTAAGGTTAAAAGCGCATCTGACGTTTTTATATTTATTAATTACTCGTGTTTATTTTATTAGATAATCATACTGGTTTATTTTAAAATATTTTCAGTTTCATCATAATTTAAGCTAGTGAGAATGTAGTGTTATGTTACTTACATGTCCTTTTCCTTGCTGCTGCTGCTTGATGCTCGCTGAGCTGTGCAGCTTATTATTTGTCATCACCTTTATTTCCATAGGACCCTGTAACGTTTTAAGCCATATGAATACATTAACAAATCATTTTTGCTTTGTATTTTCATACTATCAGCTCTTGTAAATCGATAGGGAAGGGGTTTACCTTTGGTGACCTTGTTTTTGGCTTTCTCCGAAACTCTGCAATTTCGGGCTTTGTGCGCGCTGGTGCGCTACCTTTTTTCCTTTCGCTGTTATGTAATTTACTTCATGGTTTTCTTATTGTTTATCGTATTACGAGCCTGAAACTAAACTTTGACGTTTGTTGACGTCTTTGTTTATCTGGTTGTCATGGCAATGCCCATTCAAACTCGTTAGCGGTCTGATATGTTTGCTTTAATACTTTTACAAAAATACTCTTTCTCTCTTGGCCACTCACAAAAATTACGTTTAATTTAAATAATTTTTAGAACTCTCCAAAAAGGGTATAAAAGCGGAACATTTCTGAAATTCTGGAGTCTCACGTCAGCTTCTGAACAGGAAGTACCACTTAAAGGCCTTATCCCGGGGTCGCACTACCCCGGGATCCTGCGAGCCTTCAAACTCTCTCAATCCTTCAATCAATCCTTTCTACAACGGGATCCAGCGAGCCGTAGCTACAAGTACGCCGCTACTGTTCCTACAACGACGATTTCTACAACGGGATCCTGCGAGCTGTAACTACAAGTTCGCCGCTACCGTTCCTACAACGACGATTTCTGCAACGGGATCCAGCGAGCCGTAGCTATAAGTACGCCGCTACCGTTCCTACCACGACGATTTCTACAACATCTACAACAACAAATACACCTGCATCCTGGTCACTAACCCCAACGGTCTTCTACTCTTCATGTCCTCCGCTTCCTTTTTATACTTAATTTGTCTTTTATAAAACTTGTTCTCATTTCATCCATCCTCATCTTCGCATCATTTTTTTTATAGACTTCACTGTAAATAACCAATAAACTGACACTTTAAATTTTATCCTGGTTGTTTTCTGTTAGGTTCTGGTTAGGTTCGTATCCTCACACGACAAGGTATTTTCTTACTTCAATTTTTGTTTCTTTTAATGTAGACGTTTTGAGATCTAGTTTTTGGGTGATCTTATTGTAAATATAGGGATGTAGATAATTGGAGTGTTTCTGGGCAAATGATGTTTTAATGGGGCTGATACAAAGTCTAAAAACTCTTCTTGAGAGGAGCCATGTGTAGTCTGGTAAAGATGGCAATTTTTCGTGTTGAATTTGTACTGCTCTTTCAATGTTTAGCTGTAGTACGCTTAGAAGTTTGAGTGATTCAAAGAGACGGTCGGTTGGGTAACGGCGATTTTTGCAAGTCATGACCTTAAGCACCGATCTCTGCGCCCTTTTAATTTCTATGAAAATCGTCTTGACTCCTCCTCCCCATATAGCCCAAGAGGGACTCGCAAATAGCTTTGTAAATAGATTTTAGTAACGATATTTCTGCACTGTGCCTCAAGGCCTTCATAATGTGGATGGTTTTTCTTATTTTGCTTGATATCATGTTGATATGATTTTTAAAGGATAACGTTTCATCTAGCAAAATCCCGAGATATGTTATGGTCTTAATACGCTATATACGTGGGCATAAGCAGTCTTGTTGAGAGCAACAGTTTTATGTACTATAATATCTTTCGAGATAGGAGGAGCCGAGGCACGAGTTTTATGAAAAGCTATGTATTTAGTTTTGTCAGCATTCAAAGTCCGGAGATTCCAGGCAGCGTCCTAAGTTTGCCATACCATGTTCGGCTCTTTCATTAAATATTATGGCAGTGTCATCTGCATAACAGAAGAGATCTGTATTCATGATTTCATGGGAGGAGATGTCATTCAGATAAATCAAAAACAGTGATGGGCCCAGAATGCTCCCTTGGGGAACGCAGTAGCTGATAACTCTCTGTGAGCTTATTTTCTGGTCTATCCTAACACTCTGCCTTCTAAGTATGAGGTATGTTCGAAACCAATCATGAGCTGTACCTCGGATTCCCAGATGTTCAAGTTTTTGCAGCAGGATTTTGACCGAAACGGTGTCAAAAGCCTTTGCAAATTCTAAAAACACACCTATGCATTGTTTTCCGTCATCCAAAAAGTTGTTTACGAGGTTCGTGAGTGCGCCAACTGCATCTTCTGTAGATTTTTCTCGCCTGAATCCAAACTGTTTTTTATTTATCAATATTTTTTTTTTTCGAGATAGGACATTAGCCTTTTGTTTACTAGTTTCTCGAGTATTTTAGAAAAACTAGTGAGCAACGAAATCGGCCGGTAGTTTGCCGGGATATTTCTGGGGCCACTTTTGTGTATGGGACATACCAATGCAACTTTCCAGCATTCAGGGAATACTCCGAGCGATAAACTGAGGTTAAAAATATGGGTCAGCAGGGCCAGAAGGATGTGTTTAAAGCGCTTAATGAAACCATTACTGACATCATCAAATCCTGGAGCGCTCTGACCATTTAGGAGTTGGATAAGAGAGGAGACCTCGACTTCGTCTGTAGGATGCATGAAAAAGCAGGAAGATGGGCTACCATCAGCTGCACAGATTTTGATGCTAAGGCTTGTTCTGTTTCTTTTGTGATTTGAAGGATATTGTTAGTAGGGTTTGACCAACACCTGCAAAGTATTCATTACAAGAGTTTATTGAGCTGCTGATCTTATTTTTAATGTATTTGAGTTTTGATGCTGGGTTTATAATCTTATTATATTGGCTTAATCTTTGATTGTTTTCCACAGTTGTTTTGGATTATTTCTATTTCTTTCAAATTTATGTTTGAGCTTGTGCAGTAGGTCAGTAAAGAAGTGTCTGTACCGTTTAGAGGTGATTTGTAATACTACGTCAATTGATAGTTTCCGTGCTTTCAAATGGAGAGCGTCGCGATGTCTCATACATTTCATAAGTGCCGGGGTTATCCACGGCTTCACATTATACTTGCTACGGCTGACTTGAAATGACTGTTTATTCTGACTAATTATACTCTTTAACGTATCTAAGAACAAATCTGTGGCAGCCGACACACTTGTCGCTTCAGTGATATGTGACCAGTCGACGTTTTTAAGTTGGCTCTCAATGGTATCAAAGTTGTATTTGGTGACTAAGCGCTTTTGTTTATCAGGCTTGATGGGGTTGTAGATTCCCACTATTGTCATATTGTGGTCTGTTATTCCGGAGTTACAAACTATTCCCGTAGTGATGTGATGCGACCTGATAAAAATGTGATCCAGACAAGATAAAAGTCGGGTCGGCGTGTCCACCGAATGCACCAGGTCATGCTCAGCGGTTAGACAGAGGTACTCTGAGCGCTCTGCTGGAGTGGTCGTGTCAGGCATCGTATTGATGTTAACATCGCCCGCAACAATCACACAAATATTTCTCTTTTATGTTTTCAAGGACCATGTCTAAATCAGAGATGAAGGATTTTATACATGTGAAGGAAGGTGATCTATATATTCCTACTTTTGTGAATTTCTTACTATACAATGTATCGACAATATTTCTTTACATCATTATGATATTTCTTGGACAAATACGTAAAAGAAAAATATTGTAAATACGCTACTATGATACGCTACGATGATTGTCTCGGTGCAATCTAAGTGGTTCATCGCTTGGGTGCCAAAGGAGCGAAGACTAGGCCCCTCCTTGTGCGTTTTATATCCCATGAGGCACGAAGCGAGGTATGGGATTCTAAGAAGGCCCTAAAAGGTACGGGCATCACGTTAACTGAGTTCCTGACGAAGTCACGTCACGATGTCCTTATGGCGGCTCGCCAACACTTTGGCGTCAGCAACTCCTGGACAACCGAAGGCCGTATTTTCGTACAGCTGCCAAACAAGACTCGTCGGAAGGTCGAGTGCTGGGCGGAGTTGCGGCCGCTTATGGACAAATTTCCCAGCAAAGAGCCCCCTCAGTCAGCCGTTAAGGGGAAGAAGCCTGCTGTGGACATGTCGGCGGCCTCCACCAGGGGCGTTGTTACCAGAAGAGGAGCGTCTCAGGCTCGGGCAGCCAAATAGTGCAGTGAGGTTAAGCAAGCGGTAGATGTCACATGCTCAGTTAAATCGCGGTCTCCATTCGACGCCCCCGTATAATTATGCTGTTTTTCATACCCCAGCATAATTATTTATATTGTATTCATATATTTAAGTAGGTATATTCTTATTTTACATGGATAGTTTATGTAATATTGATAATAGTTTCTTCTCTTGTTCTTCAACCGACGACTACATTAGTGCGGAGAGTGATAACTCCCTTGTGGAGGAAACACTATCCGCCAAACTGACTTCTGTCTTTGCTGGACTCGATAATAATTTTAACATCGTTCACATCAACGCTCAGAGTATCCACACGAGTTACCCGGACCTACTCGAGGCTTTCAGTTGTAAACATGTGGATGGTATACTTGTATCAGAATCATTTCTTAAACCGACATTACCTTCCACTATGTACTCGCTGCCTGGGTTCCAGCTCTACCGGAACGACAGAGTTGGCAAAGCTGATGGCGGGGTGGCTATTTACCTTCGCTCGGATATCCCTTGCAGAGTTGTTAGTGCTGAAGCACTAACAACTCTGAAGCACTAACGAGTGAGTACTCCGAATCCACAGAACATCTCTTCCTTGAAATTTGCCTTCGCCATAATAAAGTTCTACTCGGTGTTCTCTACAGTCCCTCACTTCACATCGATTATTTCGACTCATTTGAGTCTTTGCTCAGTGAGCTAACTCCTCTTTATAATGATACCCTCATTCTCGGCGATTTCAATACATGCCTTCTCAAAAACGATTCCCGCTCTGCCAAACTTCAGTCCATTATAAACTCTTTCAATTTACATATTCTTCCTCTCAACGCTACTCATTTCCAACCACATTGTACTCCCTCTCTCCTTGATCTCATGATATTTTCTAATTTGGAAAAGGTTGCTACACAAGGACAGTTTAACTCTCCTTTCTCCTATTATGACCTGATTTACCTCTCTTATAAGAGCAAAACCCCCAAGAGCAGAGCAAAATTTATCCACACTCGTAGCTTCAAGGGCATTAATTCTGAATCCCTTAAATC
The DNA here is from genome assembly GCA_949825045.1 of Argyresthia goedartella. Lineage (NCBI taxonomy): Eukaryota > Metazoa > Arthropoda > Insecta > Lepidoptera > Argyresthiidae > Argyresthia > Argyresthia goedartella. The sequence continues at coordinate 17,411,440 of OX463826.1, forward strand.
TGATGCCGCGTCGATCGACTGGTCCCCCGTCATCTCCAGTGAGTCCGTTGATGACAAGATCCACCATTTCAATACAATCATTCTGGGATTGTTCGACAAGCATGCACCGGTCAAGAAGGTCAAGGTAAAACACCTTCCAGCTCCATGGCTCACTGATGCTATTAGGCGTCTGATGACTAAACGCAACAAAGCCAAATGCCTCTACAAAAAGGAGCCTACAGCCGAAAATTTTTCCATCTTCAAATCCCTTCGAAACTGGTGCAATCGCATGTGTCGTGACGCCAAGCGTCGCCACATCTTTCAGAGCATTGAGAGTTACACTCCGGGTCAAGTATGGAAATTCCTCAAAACGCTTGGTATAGGCAAGTCTCAGGATGAATTGATTGGTAATGTTGATCTCAGTGGGCTCAACAAATTCTTCTCGGTCCCCCCTGTCGTCATGAATCCTTTTGTAAAGGATACCACGCTTTGTCACTTGCGCACGAAGTCAGCTCCTACCTCCACTCCTTTTGACTTTAGACTTGTCGGAATCGATGTGTTTTTTTTTTTTTTTTTTTTCATTTATTCTTTTTATCTTAAGTAACATATATGATATCTTAAATAGTACTCATAAACCACTGAGGTTTGTCTGAGCACAGAACATTCGTAGTTGTCAGTTTACATAGATAAATTACACTACTACTACACATAACTAACCTAACACTGCAAATTTATTTTTCTAGGTAGGTATACGTTCGCTTTATTTGATTTGGGCTCAACTAATAAATGCTCATTATAAGTGAAGCGCAGGTGCAGCAACATAATGCACAATCAGGTAGCAGGTGGTAAGTATTTCGCATTGTATAGCATCTCTGGCCACTTCTTCATGCGGGTAAGGCCGCGAGTGAGCATGTACGTAAGTACGGGAAAGTAATAGAATTTGTGTCTCGCGCAATATACGGTGGCTGGCTGGCTTGACGGCTGCAGTCGTCTCGCTCCCACCTCGGCCTACTAGCAACTTGTTATGTGGGTCCTTCCAATGTGATTATGTGATGCTGCTGATGTTTGAAACGTGTAAAAAATTGGGTTCATTTATTTATTTTGACTATGTGTGTGGTTAAAAAGGCTGTGCTCGCTATTTCCTCTAAAGCTATAGGATTTGATAATATTTGTTCCAAAATGATCAGCATTGTACTTGACGAGCTCCTTCCTACTATAACTCACATTATAAACCACTCTCTCTCCAGTTTCTCCTTCCCTAATGTGTGGAAAAAAAGCTTTAGTTATCCCTTTACCCAAAACATCTAATCCCTCCTCCTTTAAAGAGTTTCGTCCAATTTCCATCCTGCCAATCCTCTCCAAAGTCCTTGAATCCATAGTCCATGCTCAGCTCTCCTCCTACCTTTCCTCTAACAAGTTGCTGAACAAATTTCAGTCCGGATTTAGGTCGGGTCACAGTACCGTAACGGCCTTACTCAAAGTCACTGATGACATTCAGCACGCGATGGATGAGAAACAGCTCTCTGTGATAGCACTTTTGGACTTTAGCAGCGCCTTTAACTGCGTCGATTTTGACATTCTCGTTGAGATACTGAAGTCCCTGAACGTGTCCTCCGACTCTGCTAGCTGGTTTGATTCGTACCTGAGAGGGGGACAGCAGCTTATCAAGTCGGAGGAGACTTCAACAGAGTGGTGTGACCTCTTTGCGGGAGTGCCCCAAGGTGGTATACTGTCTCCCCTTCTTTTCTCTATCTTCATTAATTCCATCTCAGATGGACTCTCCTCGTCTTATCATCTTTATGCCGACGATCTCCAGGTTTACCGACATTTTTCTCTTCATGATATGGCCTCAGCCGTAGAACTGTTAAATGTAGATCTTGATAAAATCAGGGACTGGGCCAATTCTTATGGGCTACTAGTGAACCCTAGTAAGTCTCAGGCTATGATTATTGGTTCCAGGTACTCCCATAACTCATTACAGCATTTGTCCATTGCTCCTGTAACATATGACGGAACCATAATCTCATATAGCACGAAGGCCAAAAATCTAGGAGTTTTCTTCGATAACCAACTGTCCTGGTCAGTCCATGTCGGCGAGGTAAGTCGGCGAGTCTTTGCCAGTTTCCACTCTCTCAGGCGTCTTCAAAACTTCCTGCCTCGTCGGACAAAGATCACGCTCGCTCAGTCTCTCCTCCTCCCCCTGATCGATTACGCAGATGTCTGCTGGGCTAGCGTGACTGAAGAGCAACTGAACAAACTCGAGCGACTTCAAAACCTCGGGATTCGGTTTGTTTTTGGTCTGCGCAAGTTTGACCACGTATCAGAGTATCGCAGGGAGTTGAAATGGCTCCCGATTCGTCTTCGCCGGGATTCCCACATCCTCATTTGCCTCTTCAACATTTTATATAATCCTCGCTATCCTGGCTTCTTACGAGATCGTTTCGAATTTCTGTCCCCGGATAGGCCACGGAGATCGCACACTCGGTCGCTACTTACAACTCCGCAACACAATACTGCCGCCTATGAACATGGATTCCGACTTCGCGCCATCCAACTCTGGAACAAACTCCCCAACGCTATTAGAGACAGTCCGTCTCTCAACATATTTAAAAGTCGGTTGAAAGAACACTATCTTTCTCTACCTTATTAAATCTAAGTAATTTTATTTAGGTTTTTTTTTTTTACATATTTATATACATAATTCTGGTATTTATGTACATATTGCTTAGTAGTTTATTGTGTTTAATTATTTTGTTTTATGTTGTGCACTTAGGTCTACCTGTTGTTAATTATTTCCTTACCATCCTAGGTTTGCTGGAAGAAATCTCTTTATAGAGATAAGCTCGCCTTTGTCATGTCTTCTCCATTTTCCACTGTAAAATCTGTTATTTTGTGCAATAAAGTATATCGAATGAATACTATAAACGTAGATATTTCTGATATTTCTGGGCCGAAATAATTTGGGAAATCTTCCGCTATTCCTAATGTATCCATAGAATGTATAAAATACAAGAAAATCTACGAATTAACATCAATCAATATTTACCTGTGGTAGCTGATGAATTTGTCTGAGTTTTTATGATTTCTCATGTAAATTTTACTCTGTACACTACATGGCGAATAACTTACTAATGCAATGTTATAATTTTTCTCACTGATATATCACTTTTATAATTAAAATAACGTTTTCCCGAAAGATTCGATTTGAAATATGTCTAATATATATATTCGTCTTTGTTTATTCACAATTCTTTATTGCACAGAACATTACAACAACACATTATACACGAAATTAAAAGGCAAAGGCGAGCTTATCTCTCAACAGAGATTTCTTCCAGCAAACCTGTCAGGATATGATACGTATAAACTGAAAAGGGTAGTCCAGTGCAATTATAAAATAACCAAATACCAACAAAATATAATACTTACTATAAAAATACATATAATAAAAGAAATAGTAGATAAAATAAAAATAAACAAACAATAATAAACAGATAAATACAGTAACATACTTATATATACAATACCCATAATGAAAGAGAAAGTAAGTGCTCTTTCAAGAGATTCTTAAAGGAGAAGAGAGTGGGACTGTCCCTAATAATGCAGGGAAGTGCGTTCCACAGCTGAATGGCCCTAAGCCTGAACGAGTTCTCGTAGGCGACGGTGTTATGCTGCGGAATACATAGAAGAGTGACACTGTGTCAGATCACCGCTGTCTTGCATCTGGAGAAAAGGAACTCAAAACGTTCACGAAGGTAGGAAGGATATCTGGGGTTTCTCAAGATGTTGAAGAGTAAAGCCAATATGTGGAAATCACGGCGAAGATGAATCGGGAGCCAACCCAGTTCCTTGTGATACTGCGAGACGTGGTAATACTTGCGCAGCCCGAAGACGAACCGAATCCTGAGGTTCCAAAGTCTTTCGAGTTTATTCAGTTGTTCTTCGTTCGCACTCACCCAGCAAGCATCGGCATAGTCAATTAAAGGAAGTAGAAGGGACTGGGCTAGAGTGACTTTAGTATGCCTTTGAAGGAAGTATTGTAAACTCCTGACCTCGAAGACATGGGGGCGACCAAGACAGCATGTTATCGAATACAACTCCGAGATTTTTAACTTTATCGCTGTTTTTGATTACGGTTCCGTCAAATATTAGAGGAGCGATTGGAAGTTGTTGTAACAGGTTAAGAGAGTATCGGGTTCCCAAGATCAAGGCCTGCGACTTGCACGGGTTGACCAGAAGCCCATATGAGAGGGCCCACTTCCTAATATTCTCGAGGTTAGCATTCAGAGCCTCCACAGCCGGAGTCACATCACGCGGAGAGAAATGCCGGTATATTTGGAGGTCATCTGCGTAAAGATGCTATGAAGAAGTAAAGAAGTACATCAGAGATTGAGTAGATAAAACCCGAGAACAGAAGGGGTGACCGGATGCCACCCTGAGGAACCCCAGTAAATACATCGCACCAATCGGTGGATGTCTCCTCAGAATTGATGCGTGTTTGTCGATCTCGAGATCTATATTTAATTTGATGGAGTGCCAAGTTTATATGTGGCACGCGCTACAGCCGAAACTGATTAACGCATTTTAACAAATGAGGTGTCGTTGGATTTTTGAAAATTTTAAGAATGACATTGTTTTAATGAAAATTAGAAATGAATGTTTATTTTGTTTTGACTATATTAGCGAGCAGCAAACATGGTATCACTATGGCAATGTAAGTAAAACCTACGATGATAAAGATGAATATAGTTTATAAAAATGAACTGGGCTTGTCATGACAAGTCTAAAGAGGGTTTACAAGTAAGCAACCCAGCGTTCCGCCTACCATCTTGCAGCTACATCATAACGTGATGATGATGAGAATACAGATATAAGAATAGAATGAACTGGGCTTGTCATGAGGAGTCTAATGAGCCCAAACTCGATCGTTTTACAAGTAAGCAACCGAAAGTTCCTTTCCACTTTCCAGTCTCATTGTCAGATGATGATGATACCATCAGAAGAATATCATAAGAATAGATTAGTTGGTTTTGTTAGTACTTATCTAATGAGAAATGAATTGATATTTCATTGTTTTCACATTTATTAAGAAAACAATCTTTATTTTTTTTCAAAATGGTGGCACACATCTAAATTTCATAAATTGATAGAGCACTACGATACAAACGAAAACTGTGATTTAGATCACATTTTTCGATCGTGACACTTTTGGACATAACCTTAGGGTTATGTCCAAAAGTGTCACGATCGAGAGATAATTGGTTTTGCAAAAAATACCTTTTGGCACTCCATCGAATCAAATAACTTGCTTATGCTTATGTGACACTTCAGGACGATTTGCTTCATGACATGTTTTACTTTGTTTTTAGTTTACTATGGATTAAGTAAGATTCGATTGAACAGCATTTCTTATCTTATTCTTAGTTTTCTTATTTTCCGATATTTGCCCACCAAAATGGGAGGAAATTATTCGAAAAAATGGAAAAAATCCGGGGAATGCCCATCTTCAAACCACATTCGATCGATCGATTCCGAGCCGACAACAACAATCAGCGCACTACAGCATCACATACATCACTAATAACAACCAACATGGCTGACAGGCGTTTGTGCGTTGCAGTGCTAGGTTATTTTGTTGTAATAATTGTATCTATAGGATAAGCTGTTTTTGTGTTGTGAATTTACAAACTTAGAAGCTAGTATAAGTTTAATTACCGGCGAGAAAGTGAATAATGTTATAGCAGTGCAGCAAAAAGGTTAGCGAGTTAATTTCTAAAAAATGAGTATGACCTGTTATGTTTTACTTGAAACCCCTACATTGTAATGCAAACAGTATTTCTCTGAATAGGTATCGAAGTGGTAAACAATGGAATTCGGACATCCTCCGCCCAACTTGGGCATGCCTCCTCCCGGCATGGCAGGTCCAGGTCCCATGGGTCCCCCCATGATGGGCCCGCCTCGCGGACACATGCGTGGTCACTTTAGGCACCATAGCGTCGGCAACCAAACAAATATGCGCTTTCCCCCTCAATGGCCCCTCAACATGTCCCAAGACGATTTCGATGGTAAACGTTTGCGTAAATCAGTTATGCGTAAAACCGTTGATTATAATGCAGCTATTCTAAAAGCGATCGAATGCCGCGTTTGGCAGCGGGACTGGCGGGACCGACACGCTCTCCAACCCGACGCAATGTACACCCCAGATCTGCTGCCACCCCCGTCCTACCCGGACAACCCTATCAATGCTGTCACCACCCGGTTTGTCAAGACCGCAACAAACAAAATGCGATGTCCTATATTTGCGGTTGCATGGACACCAGAGGGTAGAAGATTGATCACAGGAGCATCATCGGGAGAATTCACTTTGTGGAATGGCTTGACCTTCAATTTTGAGACAATCCTCCAAGCTCATGACTCTCCAGTGAGATCCATGGTGTGGTCCCATGGTGAGGGCTGGATGGTCACAGGTGATCATTCAGGCTTTATAAAATACTGGCAGAGCAACATGAATAACGTAAAAATGTATCAAGCACACAAAGAAGCAGTCAGAGGAATTAGTTTCAGTCCTAGTGATGCCAAAATTGTAACATGTTCAGATGATGGAACATTGCGCATCTTTGATTTCTATAGGTGTCAGGAAGAAAGAATATTGAGAGGTCATGGAGCTGATGTGAAATGTGTGCAGTGGCATCCAACCAAAGCTCTCATAGTGTCTGGCAGTAAGGACAACCAGCAACCTATTAAATTATGGGATCCTAAGTCAGGCACTGCCTTATCTACACTGCATGCACACAAGTCCACTGTTATGGATCTCAAATGGAATGAAAATGGCAACTGGCTTATAACCGCGTCTCGAGATCACTTGCTGAAATTATTTGATATCCGCAAGTTAAATACGGAATTACAGATATTTAGAGGCCACAAAAAGGAAGCATCCAGTGTAGCCTGGCATCCTTCTCATGAAGGGCTATTCTGTTCTGGAGGCTCAGATGGTGCTATACTCTTCTGGAATGTTGGGACTGATAAAGAAGTTGGATGCATTGAAGGTGCCCATGAATCTATTGTGTGGACAATGGCATGGCATCCCCTTGGTCATATCCTGTGTTCAGGTTCAAATGACCACACATCCAAATTTTGGACACGGAATCGTCCAGGAGACCTCATGAGAGACAAATATAACTTGAACACATTGCCACCTGGTGTACAGGATGACCATGACATAGATGAACCAGCAGTCATCCCTGGGATGGGTCCCGAAGATAAAGTGGAAATATTCCCATCTGATGCTGATAAAGTCATTCCTGGTTTGGATTTAGATACAACACATTTGCCAATGGATATGGATAAGAAAATAAAAAAGGTTCCTTACAGCAAACCTATACCAAGGAACTTCCAGGCTCAGTGGAACCATGGCCCGCCACCTGATGATGCAGCCACAGAGGCCCTAACCCAGGTTCTGGTGGAGTCTGTTCCTGGAGCCGTTCCATTGCAACAAATATTACCAACAGCTATCTTTATCTATGGGAAACTGATATCTATTGAACCAGGCTCCAGACTAGAGTCTGCTATAATGGAAGGACCGGTGGCGTTGAAGAGGTATATAGCATCTGGAGAACTTGAGGAGTTACATGATGTCATGCCCCACCTGGAAGATGATGCTGATGAAGATAACTTTGTCAACCCATTTGAATATCCCAAAGAAGATGGAGACTGTGATAATATGAACAATGATAATTATGAAGACAACTACAATGATTATGATTATGATAATGAGATGGACACTGGCCGTGATGATTGCCACAATAATTATAATAATGGACCACCTATGAACATGAGAGGTCCCATGAGACCAATGCATCCTATGGGAGGCAACATGGGTCCTATGGGTGGAAATATGGGACCTCCAATGGGTGGAAATATGGGACCTCCAATGGGTGGCAACATGGGACCTATGGGTGGCAACATGGGACCTCCTATGGGTGGCAACATGGGACCCCCAATGGGTGGCAACATGGGACCCCCAATGGGTGGCAACATGGGACCTCCAATGCGAGGCAATTTGGGTCCTCCAATAGGGGGTAACATGGGTCCTCCAATGGGAGGTAATATGGGTCCTCCAATGGGTGGTAACATGGGGCCTCCAATGGGTGGTAATATGGGGCCTCCTATGGGAGGCAACATGGGTCCACCTATGGGACATCCAGGACATATGGGAAATATGAGGATGGGTTCACCAGACATGGGACCACCGATGGGAATGGGGCCTCGTCCCTTGCTTGGCAGCAGGCCGCCGTTCCACGACAACGGATTCAATAAACCCCATTTCAATCAAGGATTCGACGACCAACCTTACCCGCAAAACAACGAGGAGTTCAACGACGGCGACTATAACGACCAGAGTTACGACGACGATGACGAGAACAATTACAACAACGAGGACGGAGAGGAGGGCGACGGCGGCGGGGGTCGAGGGGGGGGCTTCCAGCGGGTCCTGCGCCGGCCGGGGGGGTTCAGGCGGGGTCAGGACCGTGGCCGGGGAGGGGTCAACGGCGGCGGCGGCGGGCGCAGCGCGTGGCGCGGCGGCGGCGGTGGCACGCGCGGCCAGCAGTGGCGTGGGCGTGGCGCCAACCGTCCCTTCCGACGCGGCGGAAAACCGATTCCCAACTAAACCTCACTACTTAATAAAATGCATGAATGAAGTTTTAAACTTGCGTGTTAAGTGTAAAAAGACTCCTGTGTTACGATTGCGGAAATGTTGTACATAATAATTTTTTCTGCTTGTATTGTAATTTAAGTTACCCAATAAACTTACATTATGTAAAAAAAAATATTGTCTAACAGGTTCATAACTATTTTCATTCGGCTGCGAACTGGTGAGTTGATCTGTCTAATTTGTCAAGTAGTTCCTTTGAGATCGTTTTCACATAAGTTTCTTTCAATGGCAGGTATTTGGACTGAGTCTACATTTCACTTGTAGCCGTGACATCGCCAAAAATCGTCCGCGAGGATCCGTTGGCGACTTCCTACGATCTGGCTGTCAACCATGGGCTTCTGATCAACTGGCGCACCAGTTTGGCATCAGCAGCCAAGCAGCCATCAATCATTCTTATCGTAAGACACTGGTAATTTTTGATTTTGTCAATAATAAAGAAATAAAGATTATTTTAGTTTATTAGACATGAAAATAAATAAAGATCTTACTCCAGAATAACCAAAAATATAGAGAACCTATATCATAAGTAGAATTATAACAAGTTTATGTGGGTTGAAATTTTTAATGAAATAAAAATAAATAAAATCATCACTGTCGTCCAAGGTAATCCTTCCCTCAGTCATGTTTTGTGTGTGCGTTATATGTTCTTAGTTAGTTTTTCTGTATAATAATATGTTAGATTATATTTATTATGATTTTCTGATTTTGAAATTAAGTTTTAGGATGAACAAGTATGTCGAGTTAGGCATTCAAACTTCAAATAAGTAGTTATAGTTTAATTATGTTTTTGGCACCATGTTTTTGCTGCACTAATTCAAATCCAAAAATGCAAGCCATTCAAGTAATATTTTAATGCTACAATACAGCTATTTCAATAAATCTCACTACTTTATTACACTACAATTCTACAATTGCAGTATCAGTTGTAACATGTTAGATTTCATCCTGACAAGACTTAGTGGATCTCTCAGTACTCAGTTTCGTGATCATTTTCATCAATGCTTATGCTAGACACCTTCCCTTCACCTTGGGCGACCATTTGAATATGACATGTGTATCTATTCTAATAAAACCTAGTCACTAATCAGTGGAAAAACTTTTGTGGACTCTCAATAAATTTTTGAAAGTTTCAAGGGTTTCATTTGACACCGCTGTTTATCTGAATAAAGATTTAATGAAGAAAGAAAATGTAGTTTTAATTTTTTTTTCAGAGTTTATCGACCCGTATTTAGCCGACGTGCTTCGTTATTGAACGTAGTTCTTGTTTGCTTCAGATGCTGCTGCGGCGGATATGTTGGCTACTGGCGTTATCGATATGTCACGGCAGTCACTTGGGGCAAGGTGACAAGAACGCCATCGCGGACGCAAGCGAAACGTCCTCGGACCACCTCGAGCCGATAATTGGCACGCCGAACTTCAGGCTGATCAAACCCGACAAAAGCGCACAATGGTTCCCCGAACGGGAGAAGAACCTAGACAGTTGCGTGAGAAGAGCCAAATGCGAAGTCCTCAAGCGGAACAGCACCTGCCTTGGAGCCAACCTGCCATACGACCACACCAGCGTGCACTTAACCTTCTTCGACAAACAGGAGCAGATAGAAAATCAACTAGAGCTCTACCGAGAACTGGTGAATGTGCCAAAATGTTGGGCTGTCATCCAGCCGCTATTGTGTGCCACCTTCAAGCCGAAATGCGAGCGGATACTGGGTGAAGACTATGTCTACCTGCCCTCCTTCGAGATGTGCAAGATCACTATGGAGCCTTGCGCAATATTGTACAACACGAGCTTCTTCCCCTCGTTTCTAAAATGCAACGAGACGCTGTTTCCCACAAAGTGTGATAATGCGGCACTGTCGAGGGACATGAAGTTCAACACGACCGGCACGTGCTTGCCTCCACTGATACAAACGGAGAAAGCTGCGCATTTTTATGAAGGTGAGACAAAAATGAATTTAAACCATGAACCCTTTTAACGTCCTATGTGGCGTCGCTTTCTACAATCACAAATCAGATATTGGATCTAAACCTGACCGGATGTTTGAATCACGGCCGGGTTAAATGTTTATTTGCTTGCGATGGTATTGCTGTTTCTGGTTCGAGCAGAGAGGGTCAGTTTATAAACTATCACGTGAGATCATGCAACTGGTCAAATAAAGTGCCTCTTAAATGTCGTAGTGTCGCTATCATTTCCTGAGCGAGTGACTGTCTGCATGGCCTTGAGTGTCCTTCAAACTTTAAGTTGTCGATGCGTAACCGGGCTTTAGAAATGCTCGCAAGAGTGATTGGACATATTTATTGGAATATGGCATACCATACTTATGACGTAATTCCCTAATTGGAAGCTACTCGTTATTACTACTACATGGTGCTCGTCCCATACTGATAAGAATTTGTAGCCCTTCATAATCCAGAGATGGCGCTAGGAATAAAGATTGAAATTTAAGGGCCATGGTTTCAGTCAACATACTACAAGATGACTATCGATAAATTGTAAACGAGACCAACAAGGTTTAAAATTTAAGTTTCATTTGTTCTTATATGTCAACCTAACACGAAAGATGAACGGGGAATGGCCTCGCTAAAACCCCTTTATCCTTCACCTACCTTGATCCACCACATCACCCTGGTATTTCGCTAGCAATTCAAGTTTCAACCAGTTCACAATTTAATGATTTCATTATAAACTAACGAAAATTATTATTACTTTATAAGCAGTATGCTACAGTGTACATATTGTACTAGCAGGAGCCCGCATTTTTTGCACAAACTCATGTAAAAAATGGCCAGTCCACACAAACATCAACCTCCCCTCTTCCCTTCCCCTCCCCTATCCCCCTCCATCCTCTCCCTTCCCCTCAAAAAAGCTACATAGATCAAGTACTTTTTATTATTGTACAAAGTTGGGGGGATGAACTTTGTATGGTAATCAATAACCCCTTAGCGAGGGGAAATACGCTTGCTTGGTTGGACAAAGCACTTGCTTGGTTGATGTCTTATACCGACCAATAGGACCTACCTACCTACCTGCAAAATGTCAGCTTCAGTGAAGTAGTTTTTGATTTTCATATAAACTTCAAACCCCCACTTCCCCCTCTAGGGGATGAATTTCGGCACATCCCTGCTTAGTGCTACCCTTCGCTCTATAAGGAACCCCTGTACAAAGTTTTATATCTCTAGGACCAGCGGTTTAGGCTGTGCATTGATATATCAGTGAGTATATAATTATATTATTTATTATATTATATACTATAATATTTTAGTTTCCTACATAATAAGAGGTTTATAGTTTAATTAGCGCACTAGGACTCCTGTTACACAATGTTTCCATTCCTGCCTAGGTTTGTTGGTCTCTAGCTTATCAATCTCTCTTCAGAGATAAAGAGCTTGCCTTTGCTGTAAAATGTTTTGTTACCTTATGATTTCTGGGCAATAAAGAATATGAATCTCGCGAGATTAATTTCGAGGGTTCATTCTCTAACGGTGTTTACAATCATACGGTGACATATATACATACGTCATCTTCTTTGCAGGTATCCCGGGATGCGGCCTTCCATGTCGCGACCCACTCTACACCGACGATGAGCACCAGCAGATCCACCGACTCATCGCATGGGGCGCCGGCATCTGCCTCGCACTCAACCTCCTTACTGTAGCCACCTTCCTGATAGACTGGCGGAGCGCGAACAAGTATCCCGCCCTGGTCATCTTCTACATTAATGTGTGCTTTGCGGTCGCGTCTATGGGGTGAGTTCATTATACGGATTGATGGTTCGGAGGATCAGGGAAGACACGTTTCACCTGGGCTGCTGAAACGGAGACGCTTCGCGCACTCGGTCAATTACGGTCTAAGGCCCGTTCCTGTCATTATTCCTCCCGTAGGACACTCTGTTTCAGGATTGGGAAAAAATGGTTTTGTATGTCCGGATGTGTAAACGGATGTTATCCTCTTCAGGCGGCATTTCTGAACTGACTCTCGTGCTTGACGGACAAATGAGATGTCGTTGGATATGTAGAGAACGTGAGAGTAACAGGCTACATAATTTTAGTGAAAAATCAATAGGTTGGGTTTAAGACCGCAAAATGTAGTTTACAAAGTGATTGGTGCAGCTACTTCCATACTCCATGTGCGTAACCAGGTGCATTCATAAGTTTGTATGTGTTATTAAAAGAAAGTGTCACTCGTGAGGACTACAGCTCACAGAGCCACTAGTTTAAGTGTTTGTCAGAGAGGTGTTCTCGTTGCAGTCGCGATCCGTAATGGTTTGAGCGCCGTGTCAGTGTCAGGTGAAAATACATAATAAAGAGTAATGCTGCGTTCCGAAATTATACTACCCAAGTTATGCTTGCGTTTAAAGCTACTAGATGTTTATTTATTTATTTTATTTTATTAATATTTGTAAAACCAACAGCTATCTTTAAATTAACAATAGAAACCTTATATAAAAACAAAAGTGATGACTCGGCAGTGATCAAAAACATTGTGAGGAAACCTTAATAAAGAGCTCCGTAGTATAGTGGTTTCGTGCTCGCTCCTCACGCAGCAGATGCTGGTTAGAACCCGGTGCTGACCATTTATCATTGAGATTAATTTATCTTAAGTACATTGTACGGACGTTCTAACTGTGATGGAAAACATTGTGAGGAAACCTTAATATCTCTATAGCTGTGGTGATGGGATACGCAAAAATGGAGTTTTGAATAATTGTCTAAACGAGTTCAATTTAAGAAGTTTGGCTACGTTGCACGTCATACTGGCAACAATGTATTCATAAACTGTGTCGGTATGAAATCAGGATTTCCGTATGGAACGATTCAGAAGTATCGTCACTGGTGGAGCCGCCTTACGAAACAACATTGTGCTATGTTGACAGATGATTTTGCTATTTTAGTTGGCTGGTGCAGTTCGGTGTGGGCTCGCGGGAAGACATCGTGTGTTCCAAGGACGGCACGCGGCGGCAGGGCGAGCCCTCGGCTGAGGAAAACCTCACATGCGTCGTAGTTTTTGTGTTGGTAAGTCTTCTTTTATTAGTTGACGGCATCTTACCTCTTTTGAGGTCAACATCACAAATTGGTTTCTTGTTGTAAAGAGATGATCATAGCATAAAATGTACTTCCATTATGTCTGCAGGTATACTACTTCATGATGGCGGCGTGTGTTTGGTTTGTGATATTCACATATGCGTGGCACATGAGCTTCCGGGGGCTAGGTAAGTTTTTTTTATAAAGATTGGCCATTTATTTTATAACGAGGTCGCAAAAACTACATGAATTCTTAAATTATTCCAAGCCCACTTCAACAAGAATCTATTTCAATTAGGTAATTATACTAAACTTTTCGTATAAATCCCTGCCCCCTAGACAAGTTGCAATTGCTAACATACCACTCGCCACGACACTTAGGAAAATTCATGCGATTTGACGTTTGGCGTGCAAAATCACACAATCAATTTCGTTGGTAAATGTCAAATCGCATACATTTTCTTAGCGTCGTAGCGAGTGATAGGTTAGCAAATGTACCTTGTCTAGGTTGGCAAATTATTCGTTTCCCCCCAGGCAAAATCCAAGAGCGCATCGACAAGAAGGCCGCGTACTTCCACCTCGTCGCGTGGTCTCTGCCGCTCGTGCTGACCATCGCGACGATGGCGGTCGGCGAGGTGGACGGTAGCTCCGTCACCGGGATCTGCTTCGTCGGCTACGTGAGCCACGGGACAAGAGCCGGGCTGCTTCTGGCGCCACTGGCGGCTGTGTTGGCGCTGGCTACGTACTTCCTTGTTAGAGGTAACCACGGGCTTACGGTACTCGAAGAAAGATCTCACTGAAAGTGAAAAGTCGAGGAAACACTTAGCTTTCTTAGTGGGCTACTTACTTCCTTTTTGGGGGTAACCACGGTCTACATACTCGAGGAACAATCTCTCCGTCGTCGATGTGAAATGTGGAGTAAACACGGGATGGGATAAGAGATGAGATTATTAGCTGATTTTTAGGGTTCCGTACCCGAAGGGTTCCAAACGGGACCCTATTACTAAGACTCCGCTGTCCGTCCGTCCGTCCGTCCGTCCGTCCGTCCGTCTGTCACCAGGCTGTATCTCAAGAACCTAGCTAGCTAGAGAGTTGAAATTTTCACAGATTATGTATTTATGTTGCCGCTATAACAAAAAATACTAAAAAACAGGATAAAAGAAATATTTAAGGGGGCTCCCATACAACAATTCTTTCAATACCACATACAAACTTATGGATGCACCTGGTTACGTACATGGAGTGTGAAAGTAACCGCACCAATAACTTTGTAAACAATATTTTGCTGTGTAAAATCCAAACTATTCACCCCACACCATCGCTTCCATTGAACGGTGGTACGGAACCCTTCGTGCGCGATTTAGACTCGCACTTGACCGGTTTTTTAATTGGTTAATGACAAAAAAAAACGATAACTTTGTTGGTTGAAAATATTAGTTGATATTTTTATTCATGTACTAAACAGTCAACCATTCACCTCAATGACTGAAATATCACTTCCTTTTGTAAGAATAAAAATATCAGCAACAGTAACTGTGTTTTATCGTAAGATAGTTTGCTATCTTCACCTTTAGCCACGCCACAGTCCTGGTCGAGGCAGCCTGGGCATAGGATACTCCAGGTAGGACTCGATGTTTCTTTTCATTTGGGCCTGAATTGAAGGGTCTTTTTGCGGTCCCCTCGTCAACTCCCCGGCGACACCTGGTTATTTTATGGTTACCTCATTCTTTTCGTTTGGGGTCTGCTTGTCCCGGCCACAGAGCTTGCCCCATATGCTTGCTCTGATGACCCCCGATCTGCCCTTACCGTGACTAGGCGGTGGATTATCAGACGGGGGGCGGGCCCGAGTTTGCGCTTTTCCAAACCGTTTTGTCTTTTCCCGCAAGCGCCTGCCCCTCCTCTTGTGCTGGGTGCTGCGAGAATTTGTTTCGCCTTGATGCGGCTTGGTTTAAGGGGTGGTGCTGTACCGCACGCGGTCCCTTATTGGGATCGCTGTGAGCCAGCTCCTCTAATTCCGCACGGTTGACGCTAGAGGCGTCCGTGGTCCTGCGACGTATGGCCGCGATTATAGCAAGCTCCTCTGCGAGAGGTCCCCGGTTCGATCCCCGGCCGGGGGTGAAAAAAAAACCCAGGTCTTAGATGTTTATATGTGTGTGATGTCAGTGTGGGGCCAGAAGCAATGTATGTGCCTGTATGTAAATATTTATGTTATGTTTATGTAGTTTTGTTGTGTTGGCGTCACAACACAAAAATATACACTTGTTCTATCCTGCCTAGCGTAATTATGTGGGTAAATCGTACTAGTGGTTATATGTCGTACCTTACCACTAACTGAATCAATCTTAAGCAACTAGAAAATCCACTAGCCACTTGAACCATTATTTGACCGCTAAAATGAAAGTCTAAACCACTAGATCAAGTGGAAAATCCACTGAGTTGGCAACACTGCCTGCCGCGCTCCCTGGCCACGTACCCCGCCGCCGCCGCGGCGCCGTTACTTCGGTCCGTCATCTTTCCGGATTCACGGATGACTGAGAGAAATCGGATGATGAGTGCGTAAACTACCATAGAAATAGTTCCGACTCAGTGGCGTGCCTAGGTTATACCGGTGAGGCAAGCCCGGCCACCTTTGTTACAAGAAAATGCACTGACGTGAGTGAAAATATGATGCAATATGCGCTGAGCGTTCGTTTGTCGCTGCAGTAGATTCACAAATTTTTCAATCCCGGGACAATATCGTCAATTTCCGAACTCATGGCGCACCCGCAAGTTACTCGACACAAATAAGAAGCACAAGAAAAGAAAACTGTATCTAAAAACTTTGTTACAAACTGCACCGCTGAACAAATCTCAATACAAACAAACGTGATATTGTTTCGCCACCAACGCGACTAACTTCACACCAAATTCCAAATGTCTTTATTACTGTAGATATTTACATATACTTAGCAATCGTCGTTTTTTGCCACTTCTCTACATTGGACCACTGTGGGAGCAAAAGGGCGTAGAAACTCCCACAGATTGATTTTTAGATCTCTTTTTAAAAATTGCTTATGCTTAACTAATACAAAATATAATATTTGGTCATTATCATAATTAATAAGCAGGAATAAATAATTACAAAATTATTAACAGCAAGGTCTGTGTTGACCCAGATAAACCCCATACAGACCCATCATTTAAGTAATCTTGAATGATCTTAAATTGCTCAAATGGCAATTTTAAGATCTCCAGAGAGGTATCTTGTTGTAGTAGAGAATGCATTGACCCTTGAAAGAATTGCTAACCTTCGCGAGTTTAAACCGGGGCGCAAGTAGTCCGTGATTATTGCTTAGGTTAACATTAAAGCTATCGCTAAGTTTGGGAAATTTTGTAAGGTTCTTGCGTACATACATTATATTTTCGAAAATAAATTGACTAGCTACAGTTAGTATGTCAATTTCTTTAAAAAGCTGTCTTAAAGAGTCTGTGCATTTTAAATTATAAATTACTCGAAGAGCTCTTATCTGTAAAATAAAAATAGTTTGAATATCCGCTGCTTTCCCCGACAACAAGATACCATAGGACATGACACTATGAAAGTAACTAAAATATACTAGCCTAGATGTAGCCACCTCCGTGTTTTGTCTGATGTTCCTAACAGCGTAAGCCGCAGAACTTAATTTACCAGCCAATTTTTCTATGTGGGGTCCCCACTGCAATTTGTTATCAATGGTTATTCCAAGAAACTTCGTGTCAGTTACTAATTCTAACGTATTGCTGTCCAACACTAAACTGGTCCCAACTTGCCTGACATTTGGAAGTGAGAATTTGATACATTTGGTTTTACCAGCATTTAACAATAAATTGTTAACTGTGAACCAATTCAAGGATAAAGATAATACTCTATTGACATCATCAAAATCTTCTTTTTGTCTTTCAATTTTGAAGACCAGTGAAGTATCATCAGCAAACAACACTATGTTAGTCAATTTCTCCACCATAAAAGGCAGATCGTTAATATATACCAGAAATAAGAAAGGGCCTAATATGGAACCTTGTGGAACGCCAATTTTTACCCCCGATCCATCAGATTTAACGCCGTTGACTTCTGCCTTTTGAATTATATTGCTTAGGTATGATCTTAGTAGATCCAACACTTTATTTCTAACTCCGTAATGATTTAATTTCATTAGTAACGTATCATGATCAACACAATCAAATGCCTTCGACAGATCGCAAAAAACACCGATAGCATCCAGTGCGGCTTCTCATGCAGAATAAATATGAGATATAAGGGTAATACCTGCATCCTTAGTCGATTTACCCCTAGTGAAACCGTATTGTTTGACGTGGAGTTGTTTTGTACGGTTGAAGCGTGAGAGCATTTGATTGAGTATAATCTTTTCAAAAAATTTACTTTGTGCTGGAAGAACCAATATTGGTCTGAAATTTGACGGATCACTCTTGTCTCCCAACTTGAACAGAGGTATAAGTTTACTGTGTTTCATAAGGTCTGGGAAAGCTCCATCATCAACACATTTATTAAATATATAAGCTAGGTGTGGGGCTATAACAAGTATTATTGAACCAATGACTTTGACTGATATACCCACAGGTCTTCAGTATTTTTTAAGTTAATTAATCTATATGTTTTGACAATATCCTGTGGACATATATGATAAAATTTAAAATCTACATTACTGATGCTAGTGCTTTTTTTAACAAAACCTCTGCTTCATATGGAGATAAATTTAGACGCTCTGTTGTGAGTAAGGGTGCATTGGTGAAGAATGTTTCAAAAGCTCGAGCTACCTCAGAGTTGGATTTAACAACATCATCACCTATCTTTAAGCAGAAATCATTATCCCTTGGTATAACTTTGCCAGTTTCACGGTTTATGATTTGCCAAAACGTTTTCATTCTATTATTTGAATTTTGTATTTTTCTATTTATGTGTAAAGTTGTAGTTCTACAAACCAACTTGAAAGTTTTGGAATATTTTTAACATCGTCATGAAATTTTATATCAAAGTTATAGGTAAAAGTTCATAAAGATCATACAAGATAGCTCTACTTTTACAAATTCCAAATGTTGCCCAGTCATTAAATTTAGATTTACCGTTGTTGGCACTGACTTTCTTTAATTTAAAAACTTTATTGAATTCTGTTTGAATAATGTTGAAGAAGTCACAATAGATTTTGTTCGGGTTCTGTTCATCAAAATCCGGTACTGGCAAACCTATATCTAAGTTTTTCATATACATCTCTAGTCTATGGGATGTAATAGGCCTATAAAATGATGGATCAGTCTTATTTTCACTAGTAATTTGGAATGAAACTGTTTGACCACTGTGATCGGTTGGTCAACAGTTAATTACATTTTTACTTGAGAATGCACAGTCACAAAAAACGTTATCTAAGCAAGTTTGGCTGGTAAGTGTAATTCTAGTCGGCTCTAGAAATACATGACATAAATTAAATGATTCGAACAGAGTTATTAATCGTCGCTTCAGTTTTGTATTTACAAGCAGATCTACATTAAGATCGCCACAAATAATTAACTTTTTTCTGTTATTACAAAGTTTAATGAGGGCTTCCTCCATAATTTTCTCGAATATTTCAAAATTGCCATGGCCTTTTTCATCTCTCGGAGGTCTGTAGACACAAACAATAATATGGCTATCCAACTCAACATAAGATACCTCTATTAGTCTTTCCACAGTAAGTGTAAGAATATCTTTCCGTTGTTTCACCTTAATACTATTTTTTACTAAGATTAAAAAACCACCTCTATCAGCAGTCTTTCTATTGTAACAACGGACAATTTTGTAATTATTTATGTTAAAAGACATCATATTTTCCTTTAACCAATGTTCTGTAATACAAATAACATCAGTGTCCGAATTATTAAGAAATAATTCTAATACAAGTTCTTTGCCAGGTAGCCCCTGCATGTTTTGATGGGTAATATTTAAGTGGAGCTTACCATTTGTCTGAATATTATTTAATATTGGGATATTATTAGACTTTTTTGACTTATTTAATTCGGGCAAGATATTACACATTTTTGATCTCCTATGCTTGCTTGATATATTTATTGGCATATGTATGCTAGAGATTTCCTCTATTGTCTTAAAAACTAATTTAAACTACTTGGAATGTCTTCCAATATCCCTTGTCTGTGCTCAATAGAAGCAGTCAGGTTAGCCAAATTCTTGGCTGTAATACTAAAAAAATAAGATAGCGACACAGCTACCTGTCGTTTGTAAAAATCTGAAAGGTAGAGTAACTACCTTTGGTCAAATAAACATTATTACTAACATAATTGTTAGAGTCAATCCAATGAATCAAACTATTATTATATGACATTGTATGTAATGTCATATTTAGCTTATATCTAAGATCATTTTCAGCTTGTGGCAATCTTTTACTGTATGGGAATGTAAATATAACAATTTTATTAACATTCAGAACGCCACTGCTACGACTACTCCGGACCATATTTTCACGGGTTCGGATCGGATTCTGATCGGACGTAGTGCGAAACCTCTTATTATGGTTTCATTGTTTGTGTCGGGGCTGTTTTTATTTGAATTGTGTATGTTCATGTGGGTAAATCCTCCGCAGGCGTGTTCTCGCTGGTCGCGGTGCGGGTGTCGAGCAAGGACGTGATCTCGCCGCGCGCCGCCAACAAGATCCGGCAGACCATCACGCGCTGCTCGCTGACGGCGGCGCTGGTGGCCGTGTTCGTGTGCGTCACCTTCGCCTGCCACATCTACGAGTTCCGCAACTGGGACGCGTGGCGGGACACCTTCCGGAGGAACATCATGTGAGTTGCGGCGAGCGGATCATATGACCGCATCTCCTTGGTTCTAGCTAATAGCTCAGTAGATTTTGACATCGCAAAACATGATGTAGTTCTGGTTTTTGAGTATGTTGTCCAAACCAGCTGCCCTACCGGCTATTCCCTCTCGACTTCGTCTTCGTGTTCAATCTGACATTTGAAGGCGCTGGGTTGGCTTCATCTGTCGAATTCGTACCGCGCAAATGCTATTGTATTGAAAGGAAGTCGAAGACGACTGAACTAAATCCGTATGATTTGACATAAATCGGTAACATGTAATGTTTAAAGACGATGGAAGTGAAATCGAAGCCAATTCCCAAATGTCAAATGAAGACGGGGCCTACATCAATCCCGGTTTCAACATTTTCGAGTCGTGATTTGTCGATTTTAATGATATTTAAACTTTTAAATCATATAATTTTGTTAGGTAAGGGAATTTGGTATAACAGTAAAAAATCGTTTAGGGACTACCCACTATGGTCAACAAATTGCTGGTTTTTATGCTTGGCGTGGGCCATCTTGCTGGCTGCAGCAGAGGAGGAACGCCTCAGGCGTTTCCATAACGAGGAACGGAGGCTGCTGAGGGTCGCAAGTCAGCCGATGATGCCGCCAGAGGCTGAATCTGTGGGACTTTTCCGCCTCACAGAGGAAGCTTTCCGAATGATAAAGGAGAAAAATTTACCTTTGTTGCCGGCAACACAGCGCTAGTGCGGACATAAGTGTACAATACGATTAAAATCAGTTAACGATTCGGCCAACCTCGGAAATTGTCGTGAATCACTCATCTCTCACATAGAGATATCAATTTACAGATATGAACTTTAATTATATTACTCGTTGTCTTATTGAATACAATGCAAGAATGATATGAGCAACAAAAACCTCCGTCGTAGCTCAAAACTGACACAACCTTTATATTGGAATAAGAAAAATAATTGACTATTTTGACAGTCTGCCTTCTTAGTGTGACGTATATGATACATTTATGTTTATGAACGCTAATGTCATTCGTGAAAATATTCGATAGTATCAAATTTTATCAAAATTTACTTACAATAGTTAGTTATATATCATGGCTTCAACAAATTTAAAGCGTGGTAAAAAAATTGTTGCTCAATCTCGTGAAATTGTAAATAATGTATATAACTATTTTAGAAAAGAAGCTAATTTATTTAAAAAAAAAGAAAGTAAATATCATTAAAAAAAATTGGACAGGGTTTGTGAAGCAACTGGAGTTTCGAAAAGCAGCGTGTTAAAAATTTTGAAGCAAAACGACAAGCTCTCAGATCAGTCACCTAAAGATAAAAAATCCAAATAACTGCCCGGCAAAAAATATCGTTGACAAATGGATTATTTTGATTATTGCGTGATACGACGAATGATATATAACTTTCATGAAAGATTTAAAGAGCTTCCTACGTTGCGATCACTACACAAAAAACTATAAGAGGAAATGGTATTCAAAGGCTCAATTTCATCTCTGCGAAATATAATCCGAGACATGGGATTCAGATTTAGAAAAACCGACAATAACAGGAGCATTTATTTGGATGGAAAACATGACGTCCGTTTAAAAAGAATAAAATATTTGAGAGAAATCCGACAATTAAGGGCTACTGGTAAATATTTTGTTTATACTGATGAATCATATATTCATACAACGCACACCAAAGCCAAAAGCTGGACGGACGCAGCCAATAAAAATCTGAAGCAACCTATATCAAAGGGTCAAAGATTTATTATTGTTCACGCAGGTAATGAAAAAGGCTTTATACTTGGAGCTCTTTTACTAGATCAGTCAGCGGATCCCGATGGCGATTACCACAAGGAAATGAATGCTGAGAAGTATGAGAAGTGGTTAAGAATACCACTAATGCCTAATTTACCCGATAACAGCGTTGTTTTTATAGATAACGCTTCTTACCACAACAAATTTGTTGAAAGGCCACCTAATAGCAATACTCGAAAGGCGGACATGATCGAGTTGTTAAAAAGGACACGATATTCCTTTTACACCTGATAACAAAAAACCGGAACTGTATAGCGTAATATAACGCCACAAAGAACACTTCAGCGTTTTTCGAGCGGATAAAGTTTTGGCTGAAAATGGACATACAGCAAGACCTCCATATGACCCAGACTTTAATCACATAGAAAATATATGGTCACAGTTAAAAGGATATGTCGCCTCCAAAAATGTCGAAATGAATAAAACGTCAGTGAAAAAACTGCTTATGTTTTTTTTTAAATGTTAGGACCCGAAGAATGGGCGAAAGTCTGTAATCAATCATGCAATAAAGTCTGAAGATGTGTTCTTAACAGAAGAAGAGAAATAAGATGTGTTTAGCGAGCGTTTTATAATTAATGTAAATGATTCAGATAGTGATAGTGAGGAGGAGGAGGAGGAGGTTCTCAATTCGACTTGGAATGTTTTTTTTGTATGTATGTTATAAGATTTCTAAAAGACACGTGAACCGATTTACAAAATTCTTTTTGTATTTGATTTGGGTACACTTCCGAGATGGTCACATGTATAGATGTTATTAATGTTCAAATTCATGTCGCTTCTGCATAATAAATTTCTTAGGTCTACCTGTTAGTAATGTCATCTTGGCAGGTGCTATACATTGCGTTTATGATACTTCAAATTGAATTCGACATAAAAGAAATCGCGGTAATGTATTTCGTGTCATTTCCGTCTCCGGATTTAGGCGATGCTCCGAGAAAAGCCGAATCTTTAACTGATTTTAATCATATGGTAACAAGATATACTTACGAAATAAATCAATAATGAATATATGTGAAACTTATAAATCATTTTCGCACTTCGCATTCTTCGTCACAGGATGCTACCAGAAGAATGTTGGGGCTCATGCGCTTCTCAGTCTGGTAAGGTCTACAGTGTCAGACTGTCTTCGGGATGTTACAGATGACAAAAGCAATTAAAAATAATTGTAGTACATTTAATTAGCTTTCATTAAAGCACAAAAGGAAGTCTAAGTTCACCATATCGAAATAACAAAAAGAAGAAATCTCTTCTTTTTGTTGAATAATTGAGACAGAGCCCCTCGTTGCTTCATAAAAAGGGCTCCTGGTCTTGTGGTTGCTCGCTCGCTTCTCATGCATGAGATGCGGATTCTAATCCAGGCCTGACCTTGTACCAATGAGATAAGTACAAGTAACTCTACGGACAATCTAACGGTGACGGAAAACATCGTGAGAAAACTTTCCATGCTGCGGTAATGGGCTTTAGTATTGAATAACAGCTGAACTTGTCACATATCTGCCTCTGCCACCCGTATCGGAAAGGCGTAATATGCTATGTTATGAGGTGAGAAAATCCCTTTAAATACCGATTTGAATGCATAGTACCGTTGTTCAAAATTCATTACTTTTTAAATAAATTAAATTTGAATTATCGAAATGAAACTATGAACCTTATATGGATCAAACTGAGGGCCTTAGAAGACAGCATTTTTTTTTCGGAATTTGTCAATTTTAAGTTTCTCTTCGTCCGTATCAAAATATTAGCAAAATCGTTTGTCCTATGACATAACTCTTTGAAATTAGTGGTAGTACCTTTACCTCCGATTTCTGAATTGAGAATTTCGCCAATCAAATACTTAAGTTATCGTTCTGTCTCTGCAGATGTCACAAAAATAACGTGATATGAGGTTACTACGCACTCTCAATTAAAATTTACCTCTAATGTGTGTGTGATCATGTTGACACTCGTAAATTCTGTAATTCTGTGAGACTATTAAACTTTGATTTTTATTCCGTAGAATTCTGACATTTCAGATATCATAAGGTTCTTTTCTTTTATGAGGACAATTATTATTTTATTAATTTTGATTAGTGTAAAGTGTGGCTGTGAAGTGTAAAATGCTAGCAACGTCTGAACAGCCAGTGTTAAGTGTGAGTCATTACTAATCAGTAATCAGCGAAGTGAGGCAAATAGAAGTATGTATATTCGATTTTTTTGCGAGTAGCCACGTCCCCGGCGCCCATCCTCCCCTTCTACTCACAGCGTGACTTCACTCGCTGTTTAGTTGACAGCGTCGGGACAGCAAATTCGACTATTTCACGCTAAATAACCAGTTTCTATGTTCCAGTAACACAATAGGGCGCAAAACTGCCAATTTCTCACGAAGAAGACTGTGGGAAAGTGCCTTGTGTATTCTAGTAATAGTAATTCTAGTTATAGCCCCACACTTAGCTTATATATTCAATAAATGTGTTGACGATGGGGCTTTCCCAGACCTCATGAAACACAGTAAACTGATACCTCTGTTCAAGTCGGGAGATAAGGGTGATCCTTCAAATTTCAGACCAATATCTGTTCTTCCAACACTAAGTAAAATATTTGAAAAGATTATACTCAATCAAATGCTCTCACACTTCAACCGTACAAAACAACTCCATGCCAAACAATACGGTTTCACTAGGGGTAAATCGACTACGGATGCAGGTATTACCCTTATATCTCATATTTATTCTGCATGGGAGGCCGCACAGGATGCTATCGGAGTTTTTTGCGACCTGTCGAAGGCGTTTGATTGTGTTGATCATAATACGCTATTAATTAAATTAAATCATTACGGAGTTAGAAATAAAGCGTTGGATCTACTAAGATCATACCTAAGCAATAGAATTCAAAAGGCAGAAGTTAACGGCGTAAAATCTGATGGATCGGGTGTTAAAATGGGCGTTCCACAAAGGTTCCATATTGGGCCCTTTCTTATTCCTGGTATATATTAATGATCTGCCTTTCATGGTGGAGAAATTAACTGACATAGTGTTGTTTGCTGATGATACTTCACTGGTCTTCAAAATTGAAAGACAAAAAGGAGAATTTGATGATGTTAATGGTGTATTGTCTTTAACCTTGAATTGGTTCACAGTTAATAATTTTTTGTTAACGCTGGTAAAACCAAGTGTATCAAATTCTCACTTCCAAATGTCAGGCAAGTTGAGACCAGTTTAGTGTTAGACAACAGCACGTTAGAATTAGTAAATGATACGAAGTTTCTTGGAATAACCATTGATAGCAAATTGCAGTGGGGACCCCACATAGATAAATTGGCTGGTAAATTAAGTTCTGCGGCTTACGCTGTTAGGAACATCAGACAAAGCACGGATGTGGCTACATCTAGGCTAGAATATTTTAGTTACTTTCATAGTGTGATGTCCTATGGTATCTTGTTGTGGGGGAAAGCAGCGGATATTCAAACTATTTTTATTTTACAGAAAAGAGCTATTCGAGCAATTTATAATTTAAAACGAACAGACTCCTTAAGAGAGCTTTTTGAAGAAATTGACATACTAACAGTAGCTAGTCAATTTATTTTCGAAAATATAATGTATGTACGCAAGAACCTTACAACATTTTCCAAACTTAGCGATAGCTGTAATGTTTACCTAAGAAATAATCACAGACTATGTGCGCCCCGTTTTAGACTCGCGAAGGTTAGCAATTCTTTCAAGGGTCAGTGCATTCTCTACTACAATAAGATACCTCTGGAGATTTTGAAATTGCCATTTGAGCAATTTAAAAAGCATGTTAAAGCGACTTTGTCGAAAAAGGGATATTACAATGTTCAAGATTACTTAAATGACAGGACTGTATGGGGTTAATTTGGCTCAACACAGACCTTGCTGTTATTTGTAATTATTTATTCCAGCTTATTAAATAAAAATAAATCATAATTGTATTAGTTAAGCACAACCTATTTTTAAAAGAGATCTAAAAATAAATCTGTGGGAGTTTCTACGCCCTTCTTCTCCCACAGTGGTCCAATGTAGAGAAGAGGCAAAAAATGACGTTTGCTAAGCATATGTAAATATCTACAGTAATAAAGTACTTTTGAGTTTGAGTTTGAGTTTGATTAAAAAACTTCAAAGGCAAGTAATGCATCGCGACTGATTCGCGGCTGTGTGCATTGTATTTCAATGAAAGGGATTATTTAAGGATAATTAATTAAAAAGGCGGTAAATAGATTTACGATCAGATACTGTTTATCATAATTTGATGAGATTTGCTTATGTTATGAAGTGGTGTAGCAGCGTTGATATCTCGGTATGTATATGAGGGCACTATACATCAGGATGGTCTTCTGGAATGTCTTAATACCCTCTAAAGTGTTTGTTTCGGTCGTACGCCTCCAATCTTGAACAGAAACCACATGGTTATAAATGAATTTCATCAATTTGAGGAAAATACGAAACATTACCTCGAATTCTTAACATGTTTACCTTTCTATCAGATGAGCTTTTTTCCAGCTACTGATGCATTTCTCCTTCGAACCTCAGTTTGAAGTTCCCGCACAGTCATCAGCGAATACATTTTGTGGTTTTATATCGCAATTATAAGCACAAAATCGAAACCCGATACGTAATACAAACGTAAACAAGGTACTACCGTTGACGTGAGAGTAATATTTGTTCTGTGGCTATCGACGTTTAGCTGTCAGTGTTGCGCTCCATTGGACACTACTTTACACTTAACACTTCACAGCCCCACAGCGAATAATTGAAAAGTGTGCACTCAAAAGACCTGCTTTGTCAGATGGATGCAGAATTATTTAACATTTGGAACGTGATTCTACGCAACGAAGTATATGGCGAACAAATTATATAGGTAGATTTCAGCAAAGATATACCAATGCGCTCATGTGTTCTCGGTGTTTGCTGCTATTTGTTGTTTATTTATTTATTTATTTATTTACTGATTACAGAGTTTACAGCACATACGATACAAATAAGACAAAAAGGTAAACTTATCTTTGGCCAATTACAAACTCTCATTATTAAAGACTAAGCAGGTATGATAGAAAGCATACAGTTTACATTAAAAAGAAAAATTAAATTAAATCAAAAATTTAATTAAATTACATCAAAATTACATTATTGTGGTTATGTGAGTGAGTGTGTGTATATGGGACTATGTGTATGTGAGTTTGTGTATGGTAGAGAGAGAGAGAGAATTTAAATGATTATGCAGGAACAGAAGGCAGGCTTACCTTTGTTCCTTTAGCAACGACATAATCCGTTTTTTGAAGAGCGGCTTTGATAGATGAAAAATGTCCGGGTCGGCAAAGTACTTGTTGTAAGTGCGGGGCAGCCTGCAGCTGATGGAGTTAGCTGCGTAGTTTGTGCGTGCGAAGGGAATATGGAAGAGTTTGTTTGCAGAGTGGCGAGAGCGAATAGACGGTACATCCAGTTTAAGTAATGAGTTAACGAGGTCAGGGCAATCGACACCTCCGCGACAGACGTTATAGAGGAGCATCATATCAAGCATCTTCCGACGGTTCTCGTGGCTCTCGAAACCGTGGTATTGGCAAGAGTTCTCGTATCCTTCGCTTGAAAATCTGTCACGATCTGGAAGTTAAGTTGTTTTAAAAACTTCTTTTGAATGCGTTCTACTTTGTCCACGTAGACGCCATACTGTGGATTCCAAGAAGTACTGCAATATTCAAGGACACTTCTCACCTATGCACAGTAAAGTATTCGAACACATCCCATGTCTGAAAAAGGTTTGGTGACTCTTAAAATAAACCCTAAATTTCTAAAAGCTTTGCTAGTTATTGCCTCTACATGCTCCTCGAATGTCAGCTTATCATCAAGAATCACCCCCAAGTCGCGTATGGAGTGAACTCTCAGAATAGGGATATTGTTGAGATGATAGCTGTGCGAAATGGGCTGGATTCTTCTTGTGAAGCTGATGGTGTTGCATTTCGAGGCATTGACATTAATTCTATTTATATCATAGTAGTGTGTCAGACGATCCAAATCCTCCTGCAGCAGATCACAATCTTGAGTAGACTTAATTTGCTTATATATTTTGTTATCGTCAGCATACAGGAGGAATTTGGCGTGGTGGAAGCACACTCCTATATCGTATAGATAGGCTACATATAATAGGGGACCCAATATTGACCCTTGTGGGACTCCAGACGGGATAGTTATTCGATTAGACATGTGTTCACCAATCACAACAGCCTGACAACGGTTCGCGATATAAGATTTTGTCCATCGTAAGAGGTCGCCCTGGATGCCTAGTTTTTCTAACTTCCTTAAAAGTATGTTATGGTCAACACGTTCGAAGGCCTTCTCAAAGTCGGTGTAGATGGCGTCCACCTGTCCACCGCCATCCATGTCTCTAAGTACCGCATCTAAAAAAGTAGCCAGATTAGTTGTGGTAGATATAGACCTCATAAAACCATGCTGTTCCCCAGGGATGTTATTGGAAATAGTGACGTAGATATGGTCGTGGACCACTCGCTCAATAATTTTGTTGAATGCGTTGAGTATCGATATAGGCCTGTAGTGTTCTACAGGCAGCCTAGAACCTTTTTTGTGTATAGGCACAATATTTGCAAATTTCCACTGATTGGGAAAGACACCTTCGCAGAATGACCTGTTGAAGATGGTTGTAAGTGGTACAGCGAGAACCTTGGCACAGCGGGCGATTAGTATTGGAGGAATCTTGTCGTTGCCGGGGCCTTTACTTTTATCCAGGGTGCTGAGTAGTTTGAAAACGCTGTCTGTAGATACTCGCACCGCGCTTATAACTCTGGGATGGGCTGGTTCGAGGAGGTTAGTGTTGTGGTATACTGCAGCGGGTTCGCTAAACATCCTATCGAAGTACTCATTGAAGGCATTGCAAGTGTCTTTTTCGGTTTGAAGGGCAACCGTGCCATGAGTCATATTACTGGGATAACCCGAGCCTTCTCTACGCATATTTTTAACGTACGACCAGAAAAGTTTCGGGTTATTTTTTATGCTATCTTGTACCAGGTTTATGTAACTTATGTAACAATTATGTTGAGCGAGTTTGCACCTACTACGGAGGAGAGAGAACGCCTTGTAGTCTACGGGGTTCCTATGTTTTCTCCATACCTTATGCAGTTTGTTTTTCTCTCTGATAATGGCAACCAGTGACCGACTATACCAGATTGGGTACTGACGCGAGCTGCTTGTTGTTCTCTTAGGGACGTATTTTTCTATAGCATCATGTATATGCGAGTTCAACAAGCAGACCGCGTCATCAAGCTCAAATCATCAAAAGCATCAAAGATAATTGTTCATGTCTTCATAATTGCCTTTACGGAATTGGTACCTGAGCTGCATAATGGTGGGCATATCAACTATACCAATGTCTGCGGTTTCCATTACAAGGGTTGTATGGAAACGGTCTTCATCTACAACTGGTGACGGAGCCTGATGTATGTCTAATGGAAAATTGGTGTAGACAAGATCCAAAACGTTTTCGCAGCAGTTCTTCAGCCTGTTGTGTTGAGTAAGACCAAGGAAGTTCATTAAGCATGTTAGGTTGGTGGCAGAGTTCTGAAGAGCGACTGGACCAATCCTCATGCATAGTGGCGCACTTGTGTCCCTATTAAGGCAGGGTAGATTAAAATCTCCTACTATAAGATACAGGTCATCCAGGTGTTGCTGGGTGATATCACTCAGCCCCTTGAGAAAGTACTGTACGCGTTCAGGTAGGTTTACGTCAGGAGGTAAGTATACAAGGGAAATATGCAGATCATGTTTGGAAGCAATTGCGCCGCCCGGCACGGTCAGCCATATACTTTCGTGGTCGGCGCGATGCCACTCAGGCCGAGCGCGCGCATTGAGTGCGGGCGAGCTAAGTGCCATTACACCACCGCCGGCCGTCGCAGATGCACGGTCGCGACGGAATATGTTATAGCGATTGGGATCCTCGATCTCCGCGTTAAGAAAACCCTCACACAGTTTCGTTTCTGTGATTAAAATGAGGTCATAGTCAAATGCCGCGATACTATTATAAAAATTCATAGTCTTAGCCCTCAGACCATTCACGTTTTGATAAAATATGCGTAAGCTATGATTTTTGAATTTTATGCTGGCTCGACATAGTTATGTCATAACATGTAGATTGGTTTAAGTTGTAGTTATTAATAATAGTTCTGCAGACGACAGAGACGGCTCCGATTAGACACATTGATAAGCATATTGATTTTGATGTCATTGGTGTGATGTAAAAGATAACATAGTGATGTATAGGTATAAGTATAGGTAGGTAGGTAGGTAGGTATAATTCTCTCGGGTGTGTGAGTGTTGTGGTGATGTTGTGCTAGTGGTGGTTGAGTTGTGTATGTATATGTGTTTAGTTTATATTGCATGTTAACAAAGGTGAAGGCGGCAGTTAGGTAAATTTCAGTTATCCCCTCCTTTGCCGAGCGCCCTACATAGTCCACTTTTCAATAACGCCATATTTGCGGGCCGCCCTATATAGACCCAGCAGCAGCGCGCGCTACCGCGTCGAGCAATATGAGTAATTTCAACCAATGGGGATCGGTGTGACAAGGACAGTGACAAAATTTCGTTATGTAAAGGAATGAGATAGGTATTAAAACCGTCGGACCTTAACCAATCGTAGTAAAAGTCCATCAACGGAATGCATCATGCGGCACAACTTCAGTCCGGTTCAGTCGTGGGTTTGAGGCAGCAGTGTTCAAGTTTTTTTGGTGAAAAGTGTTTTGTTTTCATCGCAAAAGGAAAGAAACGTAAGTAACTAGCATGTCTGTTTAATCCTGTAGGTTGTTTGCGTTGGATTTTGTACTAATATCGATGACTTAAACTTGCACGGCGAAAAATTTCCGCCTTGCTGGTTTCGACAAGACAACAATTGATGGCTTTTTGTTTCTATTTACGGATAAAACTATGTTATATTCATATCTAAGATTCATAAACTCGAAGTGAAAACAATAATTTTGTGCGTAGATCGTTTCTGAGAGCTGAAATCGTCAATCGAAAATCTTGAGTCATCATCTGGACTATACTGTCCGCAACGCCAATGTATGTTTTGAAACAAAATGGCGGTCGGTGGCCATGAGATAACTTAGTATGGATACGCCTGTACACTGCACGACGAGGGCGCGCGGCTTGCCAGCCACAGAGCGCAGGGGCTGCACTCGATGCGCGAACTCGACGTCATCCGGTCCCAGCGCCACGCCCACAAACGACGCGATCTTCTTCACCAGCCCGTGGGTTGATTCGCCTTCGGTCTCCGGCACTCCAACAATTTCTATATTTTGCAGGCGGGCCCACTGTTGGTTCTGCTGAGATTCGCGTTCGAGGACTGTGAGGCGAGACAGTAAGTCCTTGGATTGACCAGACAACTTCGCGTTATCGGCCCGAAGGCTCTTGATCTCTTCATCTTTCTTGCAAAGAGATGAGTTGACGACGTCTAGGCATGCTTCTGCTTTCTCCAATCTATTATTAACGTTGACATAGTTGGCTTGACATATCTCAACGTCTGCACGGAGCGAGTTGAAATCAGAGTGGATCTTGGTTAACTCTTGCCGCATGGAGGTGATTTCGATGCGAATCAGGCGCATTTCTTTGAGTAGTTCTGACATGGTGAGGCCGTCATTATCTATCGATCCATCCACGCAAGGAAGGTGTTCAGGGCCCGAGGTACACTCATTCTGGCTGATGCAGCTTGGGCAGACCCATTTATTAGGAACATCCTCGACACCAAGTGACACACACGCTTTGTGATAATTTCCCTTGCATACAGCACATACAGCGCCACCTGTTGCGGCAGTAAACCTACCACATGCTCCGCACTTTGGCTTCATCGTATAATGTGCTAATGTGTGATGATCTATGGATCGTAGCTAGGTGGGGCTTGGGTTTTGATTATCGCCACTAGATGGCGTTGCGCGCTAAGGCTTGATATTAAATGATCAATAAATCAACGATAAGTAATTAATTAGCCACTTCCGGTCAATGACTCACTGCGCTGAACAACGATGACGGTCCTGATGATACCTCTCCAGCGGCTCAATGACGCAAATTAAGCGTCTCTAGATGAATCACTGCACCAGATCGGTTGGCCACTTTCTTCCTAGAATACTCTCAATTCAAGGCACCCCGGTTCAAGATAATGCTTGCACTGTTGCTGCTAAACGTGTATTATGCGATGATAACTTTGGAAATGATAATAACACTAGATAACTATTAATTATTTACGTAATTGTGAGATGATTCGAAAAAGTCAACTGTACAGTTCTACCCTCGTTACAGATACTGAACTTGTTTAAGTTTCTGTTATTCTGTTAAGTTTTTTCTTGTTGACTTTTCATGTTGTGATTGTTCGTTGATTTTTATAAACGTTATGGAGCCACAGCCTGGCCCTTCCCGGGAAGCAGCCCCATCTGACAGAGCACAAGAGACAGACTTTCTGTCTCCAAGAAAGAAGCGTCCTCGTGGTGTATCAATCAAATCGTCATCCTCGACAATGTGATTGATACAGTCGCAGACTCTTTAATAATTCATGTCAGCGATGATGATGATGATGATGATGATGATGATGATGATGATGATGATGATGATGATGATGATGATGATGATGATGAAGAAAGTGATATTAGTATTAATGATGAGTTTTGCTCATCGGAATTTCGAAGCGTGAAATCTTCCTTGTAAGTATTAACTATTTTTTTAACAATTTAACTTACAGGAGCCTTAGTTAACACTTATTTTGGTGATTTTTGAGGTTAGGTAACATCACGATCATCGGTCTTCTAAAAGACCGTAAACATATCCATGCTCATATTTGAACCTATTTCCATTCATTGTTATATCAGCCTCCTTGGAGTTAGTCATCATTTTAGTTTTACTTGGATTCATCTCAAGCCCGACTTGTTTGCTTTTGTCCGCCAGGTTTTGTATCTGTTTTTAATTTTTTAGGGTCTTCCTCCAGATTAGGTCAACAGTGAATCTCAAGTGTCTTAAATGGATGCCGTTGATTTTGAGACCAAAATTATCCAAATCAAATTTTCTAACTAAGTATTTGCATATTACTCTAACCAATCTTATTTGTTTTAGGTCCTCACGGCCATCATATGGAGACGATGCTGTGAGTTATGTGCAACTCAAGTATGATGGCAATATTTGTACTGCAAAATGTAAAATATGCCCTTGTTAGGTGTAGAATGGGAGTAGGATTCAAATTTCGCGCCTATGCCAATTTATCCTTTACCTTCCATTCCCTTTATTCACTCACGCGTGGGTAGAAGAAAAGAAGAGGATGACAGACACCACACTTTTGCCACGACTTCCGAGTGCGCCACGGATCGGTTCGGTCGACATAACCGTTTTGTCCCGTCAACTGCTTTTCTATGGGCTCGAATCCTCGCGTCGCCTTACAACCGTCGCGATAAGGAGAATCAGCAACCTCACCCGATGAACGGAAAGTGATTGAAGCCCACTCAAATCAGGCAAGAACACCAGAAGCCTCAGAATCATCATTGAACCAGCGAAGAGGAGCACGCGTGAGTTTCATCTCCTTCAATCTTTTCCCAACAGCCCTGAACATAAAGTGCATGCAAAACTGTATGCCGTCACATTACAAGTTGATTTGAAGGAGGAAAAAGTTCTATCTGTACAATGCCACGATTGAGTAGCTGCTCAAGGGGTTTGCAAGCATGCCATAGCATTCCTTATGTGGATCCATCGCAGGAGCGAGGAACCTTCTTGCATTTCAGTGCAATGTTATTGGCTATAATCTAAGCTTTCACGAGTTGGAACTACGCTAAAATATATAACAGCAAAGAACATGGTTTCTGGTAGCCCTAGGTTACCATCAAACTATGCTGTTCTTGAAAATTTTTTGAAGAGGAAACCTGATAAATGTGAGCTAATGAAGTATCAACAGGAATATGTTTGTGGCGACTTATTTGGTATGTCAATGCACCAACTTGTACTCAAATATCAAGAAAAATGCTGTAACACATTTTTGAACAAAGTTATCCCGACTGATCTAATAATAAGTGAAATTGAGAACGCCACCAGAGACCAGAATAAAAACAGTCTTTGGTACGAACTAAGATATGGCCGAATAACAGCCTCTAAAGCTTACGAAGTAGAAGATGGAACCCTAATCTCATTAATCATGGGGGAGAAAATCCCTGACACTGCAGCAATGAAACGTGGCAGAACTTTAGAGAAAGAAGAAGAAACTGGGCAAAAAAAAAATTGATGACTGTGGTCTGTTGATATCAAAAAAAAATCCAATGCTAGCAGGATCACCCGACGGTATTTGCCAAGATAGCATTTTTGAAATCAAATGCCCTATAAGTGCAAAAACATATCAATGTTATATTAAAAATGGAACACCTTCGAAAAAGTGTTTAGCACAGGTTCAAATGCATTTGTATTTGAGTGGAAAAAAAGTTTGCCGTTTCTGTGTAGCTGACCCTGATTTCACTACAAATAAAAACGTTGAAATTCTATGTGTGACATTTGATGAGGATTATGTGTCTTCTTTACTAACAATTTTAGTAACATTCTGGAAATCTAATGTCTATCCATTGTTGTTGTACAGGTTCAAAACCACGACCCGTCCCAACTACTCTCGGTTTTTAAGAGGTTAATGAGGCGGCCATGCAGTTTTGTCTATAACTACGTTATAGACAAAACTGCATGGCCTCAATGCCACAAGCTCCATGATAATGATAATTAACCTTACTTTTACAAATGCAATAATGTAATTTAACCTCTCAAAAACCGAGGGTAGTTGGGACGGGACGCGATTTTGATTTTGAACCTTATGCCATGGTAATAAAATTTAAAACCTCTAACGGAAAAGTGGCGTTAGCTAGCGCGGGTGGTATTCAAGAGGTTAATAGTCTGGTAATATGATTAAGTGTACAAAAGTACTATGTAGGTAGGGTGACTCATAACGATTTATTAGTTTTAACGTAGAATACAAGTCTGTTACCAAGAAACCAGAGTTTATGGTGATGCTCACTAAAATGTCTTCTTGCGGCGCGGCTCTGTGTAGCGGGTTGCTCCCCTCCCTCAAATATGTCGAGGGAGGTGATGGCTGGTGCACAAGTCATACTCGTGAACGAGTGCTGCTTGGGAGGATTGCTCCAGTCTTGTTTCTCAAAAGTTATATTCATTACAGCTTGTCTTTATTCTTATTTATTTATTTTGTTAGATTGTTATTTTGAGACATCTTATTGGCACTTATGGATACCATGTTATAATATTGTCATTAAATTAGATAAATTTTGTATCGCATTATGTAAAAAATAAATACGAAAATTAAAAAAAAATACACCCGTAGTTTTTTGGTGCTATCTTCTCTGACGGGCGTATTTCCGAAGCACTGGTAGTGTTCATGGAGTTTCTCTTTCCTGTGCGAGATGCAGCCATGAATCACCACTTGAAGGAGAAATTTCCTTTTTCAAACTCAAATCAGTTAGTTCTCAGTTGATCATATTTGATTTATTTTTTTCCATGTATGTATTTGAGACTAAAATAAGTGTTTGACTTTTAAAAACGAGCATTATTTTGCCTACTTGCAATAAATGATTTGATTTGATTTGATTGAGTAAATCATAGAGGTAAACAATAAGTACATAAATGAAAAAACAAAATTTTGTTTCTATTTATTTATTAAATAGCAGTTTTGTATTCTAAACCATTAGCTCATGTTCTTAATCATAGTAGAAGAAATTAATCGTGAAAATGCGCTGCCTGCGCAGAGTCTTCTTCCTGTTGGGCCGTAAAATCGCTACTCTGAGCATAATTCCTCCCACCACGTATCCAATTTCACGATTCGTGACGACCCTCAAGCTGTAATCCTCAACATTCATTGAGGAGACTGCGTCGTATGGGATCAATAATATTTGCAGACGTTGAGTACATGGTCAAGTAATACAAAATAAAAGATAATTTATTTAGTTATTTAAAACAAAAACATTGAGAAAATGCTAGTTTGCGGCCGCTTTTGTCAGTTTGTGGATTTGTCAGCCAGATTTTTTTATAATTAACTCGTTTTTTAACACTTCTCTGGTAAACAGTTAACTTTATCAAATATCAGGTGAAGTTAAAGTTGTACAGAGATTCTCTATTACATAGCTTATAAATAAATCGGATCGCTCTCTTCTGCAAAATGAAGATGGTCTCAATGTCAGCAGCCCGTCCCCATAGTAGTATGTCGTAGGACATAATGCTATGGAAATAACTAAAATATACAAACAAGCTTAGCAGTTGCAACCTCAGTCAATTCCCTGATTCTTTTAACCGCATATGCTGCGGAGCTAAGTCTATGTGCTAATTTTACAATATGAGGACCCCACTGTAGTTTGGCATCAATAGTGATGCCCAGAAATACAGATTCATCTACTAGTTTTAGTTTGTCTTTCCCCAACAAAATGTTACTCTCAACTTGCCTTACATTAGGTAATGTGAATTTTATGCACTTTGTCTTTTTTGAACTCAGAAGCAAGTTTTTGGCTGTAAACCAGTCTACAAGAGAGCATTATTTGTTTCCTGTAAGTCATTTTCCTGTCTCCTAATTTTAAAAATTAGTGACTTGTCATCTGCAAAATAATAATACTATATCTGACATATTTTGTACCATCATTTACATACGCGAGGAAAAGGAACGGACCCAGAATAGATTCCAGTGGCACTCCCATCTTCACCTGAGAACCCGACGATTTTGTCCTATTAATGTCAGCATTTTGAACCCTCCCTTCTCAATAGGATCTCATAAGCTTAGATCTATTGCCTTTTATGCCGTACCTAGTGTTTTAGCTTTAATAGCAATGTTTCGTGGTCTATACAATTAAATGCCTTGGACAGGTCACAAAAAACACCTATAGCGTCCTTACGATCTTCCCACCCATTAAAAATATGTTTAACTAACATGACTCCAGCATCGGTTGTCGACCGCCCTTTTGTAAATTCAAACTGCTGGCTATGAAGAATTTGATGCGCATTGAAGTGCGCCAGTAACTGACCCAATATAATCTTCTCAAATATTTTACTCAATACGGGTAGAACTGAAACCGGTCTGAAATTTGTACGGTCACCCCTATCGCCGCATTTAAATAAAGGTACTAGCCTATTTATACATTATTACTCAAAGACTAGCCTGCTGTGTTTCATGAGATCAGGGAAAGTACTCTCATCTACACATTTATTGAAGATTTTAGCTAAATGAGGGGCAAGTTCGTCTATCACCGAGCTAATAATTTTACTGACATGTCCCAGAGATCCTCGGATTTTTTCAAATTTAACAAGTTAAATGCTTTAATTATGCCATAGGGCCAATATATGCGAATGAGAAATTTTGATTGCACTTTTGAACATTGACTTTTAAAAATGAAGCAGCAAGATCCGGAGACCAGTCTAAAGAAGCTGTAGTAACATTTGTAAAGAACTGTTCAATTGTTCATCGTTAGAAGTAATTAGTTTATCTTCAATTTTAAGTAAATAGCTACGGTCTCCTGATTTTGTTTTACCTGTTTCTCTATTTATTATATTCCAAATTGTTTTACTTTTATTCGACGATGTAAGAATCTTCGTTTTTATGTGTTCGCACTTAGCATTATGTCAGACGGTCCTAAATATTTTTGAATACAATTTTATATGTTGAATAAAAATTGGGTCATGAGTATATGTTTTTTTGCCATAAAGTGGCCCTTACACACATATATATGATTTACCCTTTATTTAATAAGAGAATCCTCTAAGTTAATCAAGCCACAGGCTATTGTAACCACATCATCTAGAACTTTCACCAAACTTAAATTTATACATGCGTGTGGTTTCAACATACTAAATTCACGCAATCGACGAATTACCCGTTCAATGTGGATCCTCAGGCTAGCTATTTGTTTTGTTTCCCTAGCTTCAGCTTTAGAGAGTTTCCTACCAGTCACCACACTTGGTGGTCGTACTAGCAGCACTCCCTGCTGACGTAAATATACTTCGACATGTTTAAAGCCTCTGTCTGCCATTACACACATACCTGGTTGCAAACAGTTTACAAAATCACAGGTTTCTAATAAGCAGGTATCAGTTACTCGTCCTGGAGTCTATGGATAGCCAGGTGAAACATAATTCACTAACCCGTTTGGTGTACAGGACACCAGGTACTTAATAGTGTTGGCTTTTTTATAGTCTGACCATGAAAGCGCCTGGTTTAATGCCTTAGATGGTTTCTGCACTTCAATTTCCATACAATCTATAATACAAGTTACATTTTTATATTTATGCCTAAATGCCTTAGGCATATTTCTTTTGATCAATTCTCTTTTTAATGTGACTACAAAAGGTTGTATCACACTTGCTATTATAGGAACATTTTTTGAAAATATTTTGCTTGCATATGTAGGAGATATAGCAAAGTCTTCACCAAGTTCACGAAATGAATTATTTAATCTAATTTTTTTTAAACACAGCAAAATGTGGTTGATTGGTATGTTCGTATGTTCATTAATTATTTTAATTAGATAGTAACAGCTTTTAGGGACTCCGATGTAAGAGCGTGAATTTTTTATTATTCAATTTAATGTACACTCTGCCATTTGTTTTGCCACTTGTTTTTTATTAATTTCTATCATCTCGCTGCACTCAGAAGCAGAATTTGTTATTGATGATACTGGGGGTGAGGGTGTATATAAAGGGTCACTATATGATAATGCTTCTTCTTCTCCAAACATTATTTTCGGCGTGTTTACTCTGGGTCTTGAAGGTTTGGTACTATCACGTCCACGAATTTTAAATGGAGATGTAGAAATAGAATACTGATAGGGCTTTAATGGTGATGTCCGCTGATTTAGTGCTCCTATTAATATCTGACGATGACTGTACTTAAAGGACAAAATAAAACTAAGAAATCATTAGTGTTGTTGAACACACTTGAACGTTACATACCTGAACTCCCAGATGGAATTACTTCCAAATCTGAATGTTTTGTATTAGAACTTTCTATTTGTTTTTCAAACTCAAGAATCATCATCCTTTGTTTCTTGACTATATATGGTTGGCCCTTGGTGCTTGACATTCGCGTTTTTCGGTCTGGCTGGCAATCAAATTTTTTAGGACCACATTCTGGTTTCATACGCACTCGTGATACGGAACCCATCAAATAATACTGCATATAATTTTCCATGTCATTCGGCAGCTGAAATGATAATAAAGATCGCTATTGAATTTGGGGATTAATAAGTAAGTTCGCACTCCGCGACGTGTCATTTCCTAGAGAGTGCTTTGTCAGTTTTGTATTACTGACTAGTTGATGTAATCTTCATCTTCGATGTCACCTTTACTTCTGTGAGTTGTAAGCATAACCCATCGTTAGGATAGAGCTTCCGCCCCCTTATCGACACTCTGACCGGATAATGTACTGCGCATAATCTCAATATGATATTTTTTTGATGTTGAAGATGGAGATTAGTGTGCGTTGAGGTTATTCTCACAAAAGGAAGACAAATAAAAGTCATAGGACGAAGTTTTAGCCCTATGACTCATAAATACTATATACTTACGTCAAAATGGTCTTCACAAAAATACATTGGCGTATCCATTGAAAGACCTGCCGGGTCGCGCCGTGCGAGCTTGAGCCACTTTACTCGTATTGTTTTCTTATTTGGTACGTAAACAAATAGTTTCTTGGGTGTTTTTAAAGATGTGTTAGTACACTCGGGGACCGCACAACACTTGTACACTTTGGTATTCATTATAAACTAGATAAAAAACTGATTAAGCAACAATTTTGAATCTCTGAATTGTTGATTGATTGATCTCCAATTGAAAGAATCAAATGAATAACTCACAGAGTAGATTATTTGAGTGGTGAATGTTGATTACCATACAGTGACGTCACAGTAGACGCCATGACACCTGGGAGCGTTTTGGCGCTAGAATTTAAATTAGATGGTAAAATTCAATAATTTATTATAATAAAATCATAGTTTTTTTGCTGAAATAATATTAATTTCGTAATTAGTAGACACATTGTTAAATTTTAGAGCACTATTTCAAAATTTGTCATGACGCCTATTGTAGCTATGAATAGGCTTATCCATAGCTGTACTAAAACGTTGCGGCGAATCTTCAGGGATGAATGATTTTAGGAACTCAGGGCCGTGCCACCACAGATCGTTGTTGAGGAGATTTTTTGGTGATAGACCTCGCGAGG
Source organism: Argyresthia goedartella (assembly GCA_949825045.1). NCBI lineage: Eukaryota > Metazoa > Arthropoda > Insecta > Lepidoptera > Argyresthiidae > Argyresthia > Argyresthia goedartella. The sequence goes on from OX463826.1 coordinate 17,451,972, forward strand.
CACAGTCGGCAGGATTTTCCTCCGATTTTACGTATCTCCAGTATTCCGCAGGCACGACGCGTGAGATCTTAGTTGCTCTGTTAGAGACGTATTTTTCCCAAAACCAGTACAACAACAGCATGATTATGGATCCTGATTTCTTGTTACCAACAATGAATCTTAATAGCTCAATAAACGCTATAGTGGGAGTTTAACTTCGAGGAAATGTTTCACATTTCTATGAACCCGATACATCACATATGGCAGAGATAAGAAACAAGATTGAGCTTCAGAAGAGAAATGAAGATGCTCCACTAGCAAGAGCATCTGGAAATGAGAGTGTTCACTACACCATAATATACTCGATCATGAGCCTGAGTGCTACTGCGCTCGTTATCTATGCGCTCGTGAGGAACTGCTGCTGCCGCTACTGCGCCGCCAGAGCCCGCGCGCCCGCCGCCCCCCGCTTGCGCGCCCGCCGCCCCCCGCCCGAGACCGAGCGATGCGTTCGAGATGCGACAAATGAAAGAAGTTACTACCGGAAACGACAATATTTCTTTCAATTTTGATTAAGGATAAAGATACATTTCTATTTAATATTTTAAACTTTGTTATTTAAGCTTAATTATATTGCAATTTATATACATACCCACTTTATTAAGTGAATTTTAACTATGTTAATTAAGTGTCCTTTATTAGGCTGGGAAGATGTACGATCTCACATAGTACATTTTGCTTAGCGCGCAACCTAGTTGTAATAAAACGAATGTTATTTTATTTAGGAATGCAGTGTTGTACGAGACTCGCTCAATATACATCTATACTTACTATATCGGTGTTTACCTACTCTAGTAGAGTAGGTAAACCTACTCTACTTTTACTACTTTCTACAAGATTCACGTGTGAGTGTCGCCGTCCACTAAGCACACTCTACAGACACATTCTCGTAGATCCCGGCCACTAATTCCTTGTAAGCCTACAGCGAGACAGCGTTTTTTAGTGTGATTGGAAATGAATAACTGTATCCCCCTACAGCTGCCGGCTAGAAGCCCTGCACAGCGGCTCACCCGGCGGCGGCTCGCGCTGCTCTGGCGGCCTGCGCCCCTCGCTGTCGGTGCTGCAGCTGCGCCTGCTGTCCGTGTTCGCGGGCGGCGCGCTCATGGCCTCCTGGACCTGGACGCCGGCCGCCGCGCACGCCTGGAGGCGCTACGCAGCCAGGTAAGAGCTCCACAGCGGCTCACTGTCCTCGCTGTCGGTGCTGCAGCTGCGCCTGCTGTCCCCTAACTCAAATCACTTGTTATCAAAATCCTTGTCGCACAAAATTTGCAAAAAAAAGTATTTCAGACGTTCAATGCATGCCTACAACACTTTGATCAATGATATAGATATCTTTGCCGCAATTTTACCATATTATAAGAAACAGGTAGCTACCAACTTATTTGAATGTTTAAATAAAACTGATCAGAAACAACACTACATACCCTGTGTGTAAACTGATTTAACGTAAGCTCGATTTGTAACAATAATAAAATAATTGATGTTAATTTAAATGTACTATAGGTTTTTAAGTACATAAGTGCATGTTTAAATCTTGAGATATAACTGTATGTTTCCTGAATAAAAGAAAAAATAAATAAAAAAACGACCTAAAAATGTGTAAAAAGTGAGTTTGAGATACACCAAACGTCAATTTGATATAAACTTTTGTCAATTTCGCAGTGAATTGGAGTAACAAAATAAAGAGCCGCGCGAGCTTACTATGGGTGTATCCTAGAATTGTTGATGATATATACAGCTGCCTCCCTCGCTCTCGGTTCTGCAAACGTATTCAAAGAATGCCATCTCGCCCTTATTTGAACAATATAGTCCACTCCGCATTTAAAAACCGCTCCACCCAAAAGCCACATAATCCAATAAAATCCCTCTCAATTTCCCAGAAAGTGCGGCTGCGTAGAAACCTCTCCGGGCACGCGTCGCGCGCAGAAACACGAGCTCATCCAGCGCGCGTACCGCCGCCGCAACCAGCTGGCGCAGCGCGGCCGCCTCTCCATCTCGCTCAACGGGTCGCGGCCCGACCCCGTCGGCCTGTGCCTGGACCACACCGCACCCAACGACTACCCGGAGGACGGCAAGCATGAGAGGTGAGCGGAACTTCTCTGCTGCTTCATTGTTTGTTTTGTTTTGAAGTATAATTTCGAGGGATACAGCGTCACCCGAGAACATTGTATCCCTCGAAATTATACTTGCTCGGGACGGTCGGGAGTTCTCTATTATATATCTGACGACCTCTCTGGCCCTACAGTTGTGGCTCTGCCTACCATGCGAGAGGTCCCGGGTTCGATCCCCGGCTGCGGATAGGCCAAAAAAATCTAGGTCTTGGATGTTTATATGTGTGATGACGCTTTTTCTGGTTTCCACGACACAGGGTACCTTTTTTTTTGGGCAGAGGCAATGTATGTGTATGTATATAAATTTTCAGTAGATGCCCGCGACTATAACACATTGGTTAGGCGCAAGCCACATAGGGCCTTACCACATAAAAATAAACTACCGTTCAAAACTTGTTTAGAAACGAAATAGTGTACGGGATTTGACGTTTGTTTTGAGGTTAAACGCTGTTTAATATTTTTTGTGGTAACACGGATAGAAGCTGGCGTAGGGATGGCACCGACGTTCCATTCCATTCTAATTGAGTTTTGTCTGAGGCTGTGTGACTTGCGCCTCGGAATATGCTCACACTTTGGAAGACTTCACTAACACACCCCTTTCCTCTTAGCGGCGAGTTCTCCTCGTCGTGGGCAGCCCATTTACCCCGCCTGGTGCACCGGCGCGACGCGCTCGTGCTGCCGACCCACCCGCACCACCAGCACTACCCGCACCACTCGCACCATTCGCTCAGCTCCACGCCAGATAGGCGCAACTCGCAGGTACGCACACACCCGCACCACCAGCATTACCCGGACCACTCGCTCAGCTCCACGCCGGACAGGCGCAACTCGTAGCTGCGCACACACCCGCACCACCAGCATTACCCGGACCACTCGCTCAGCTCCACGCCGGACAGGCGCAACTCGTAGGTACGCACACACCCGCACCACCAGCATTACCCGGACCACTCGCTCAGCTCCACGCCGGACAGGCGCAACTCGTAGCTACGCACACACCCGCACCACCAGCATTACCCGGACCACTCGCTCAGCTCCACGCCGGACAGGCGCAACTCGTAGCTACGCACACACCCGCACCACCAGCATTACCCGGACCACTCGCTCAGCTCCACGCCGGACAGGCGCAACTCGTAGGTACGCAAACACCCGCACCACCAGCATTACCCGGACCACTCGCTCAGCTCCACGCCGGACAGGCGCAACTCGTAGCTACGCACACACCCGCACCACCAGCATTACCCGGACCACTCGCTCAGCTCCACGCCGGACAGGCGCAACTCGTAGGTACACACACACCCGCACCACCAGCATTACCCGGACCAATCGCTCAGCTCCACGCCGGACAGGCGCAACTCGTAGCTGCGCACACACCCGCACCACCAGCATTACCCGGACCACTCGCTCAGCTCCACGCCAGACAGGCGCAACTCGTAGGTACGCACACACCCGCACCACCAGCATTACCCGGACCAATCGCTCAGCTCCACGCCGGACAGGCGCAACTCGTAGCTGCGCACACACCCGCACCACCAGCACTACCCGGACCACTCGCTCAGCTCCACGCCGCACAGTCGCAGCTCGTAGCTACGCACACACCCGCACCACCAGCACTACCCGGACCACTCGCTCAGCTCCACGCCGGACAGTCGCAGCTCGTAGCTACGCACACACCCGCACCACCAGCACTACCCGGACCACTCGCTCAGCTCCACGCCGGACAGTCGCAACTCGTAGCTGCGCACACACCCGCACCACCAGCATTACCCAGACCACTCGCTCAGCTCCACGCCGGACAGTCGCAACTCGTAGCTACGCACACACCCGCACCACCAGCACTACCCGGACCACTCGCTCAGCTCCACTCCGGACAGGCGCAACTCGTAGCTGCGCACACACCCGCACCACCAGCATTACCCGGACCACTCGCTCAGCTCCACGCCGGACAGTCGCAACTCGTAGCTGCGCACACACCCGCACCACCAGCACTACCCGGACCACTCGCTCAGCTCCACGCCGGACAGTCGCAACTCGTAGCTGCGCACACACCCGCACCACCACCATTACCCGGACCACTCGCTCAGCTCCACGCCGGACAGTCGCAACTCGTAGCTGCGCACACACCCGCACCAACAGCATTACCCGGACCACTCGCTCAGCTCCACGCCGGACAGGCGCAACTCGTAGCTGCGCACACACCCGCACCACCAGCATTACCCGGACCACTCGCTCAGCTCCACGCCGGACAGTCGCAACTCGTAGCTGCGCACACAACCGCACCACTAGCACTACCCGGACCACTCGCTCACCTCCACTCCGGACAGGCGCAACTCGTAGATACGCACACACCCGCACCGCACCCTCACCACCGAACTATATTGGAGAGTATATCTCTGAATCATACAACGTATAGAATTAAACATGGGCCGTCTGTGTCCCTTTGAAATGAATCGCCGTGAATATGACTCACCGGCACGCACCTTGATGATTATCCACTGCTCGTATTAACTGGTACCTTACGTGCTCTCGCAGGACTCGCAGATCAGCATCAGCCTGCGCCACGTGTCCGTGGAGTCGCGACGCAACTCCCTCGACAGCCAGCTCAGCGTCAAGATAGCCGAGATGAAGACCAAGGTATGTTAATATCCCTTCACCCATTACCATCAAGATAGCGTCAAGCACGCCTTCTCCCATATGTCGTTAAAGTTATTTGAATAATTTTGACACTTAATCAACAGCCGTTAAGTAAAGGCAGACATTCAACAAATGGCTAAAGGTCCGTCGGGCAAGTAATTGAACGCAACGTTTAAGGAGATGACTTAACGTGCCTAGACAAATTATTATATATATTATATTATTATATACACAGTCAGGTCATAAGTTCTGCCACACAATAAAAACTTTTGAATTTAGAACGCTGGCCACAAAAAAGTTTATTGAATTCGAATTTCGAATTTTTCATGGAAATAAAAATGTGTACTTTTTAGAATTTTCCTCATTTTTAAATATGGAGTGGACACTTAAAGAAGACCGTATCGCAGTTATTGCGTTGCATCGTTGCGGTTACGTGCCAATTCAGATTTTCGACTTAATGAAAATTTTGAATATAACCAAAAGATTCGTTTATCGTACCATAAAACGATACAATGAAGACCCCGCACCGCAGATAACAATGCTTCCGACATAGACGACAATGTCTCAGATGGAAGTGTTACAAGTTTGCCGAATTTAGGTGAAAATCTACACAACATAAACACCAGTCGACTTAAAAGAAAGCGCGAAAACGAATTCACAGTGATACAGGCTGAGATGCGCACCATGCTAGCTAACTTCGAAACTCAACAAAACAATAAACTTGCAAACCTACAGGCTACCATTATGGAAATCAAAACACAGAGTAGTGACATACAATCGGCAATGGAGATTATGTTCACTAAACAGAATGAGATCCAAAAAGAGTTAGAGGGACTGAAAAAGGAACGTTCGGACCACCTGTCCTATATCAAAGTTTAGAGAACAAAGTGGAAACGATGGAGAGATACTCGTGCGCCGCCAAGGTTGAGCTTAGGAATATCTCTAGTACATTACCGTCTGAAACAAAAGAAGACCTCATCAACATAGCCTCTAGAGTTGGTACTGCTATTGGAGTCCAAGTTCAGAAAACAGACATCAGAGACATATACCGAGGCTATGCAAAACCTGAGATGACAAAACCTATAATGGTTGAGTTTTCCTCGGTATTGGTATATATAATATAACCATTAAATTCAACCAGTACCGGTACTATAACACAAAAATCATTTTTAAACACAACACTTATTTTGCGACCTCTTACACTACTACTAAAATTTAATCCCGAAACTGTTATTGTTGCTAGTGCTAGTTGCTAGTTATTGTTACAGCCGCATGTACGGCAAATTTTTAAAGGCTTAAGTGCTTAGCGTACAGCCGGGTGTACGTTAGATGGCCACACTGATTTGGCTCTATAAATCTATGACCAGTACGTTCTCAATGCCCAAAATTCATTGTTTTATTGGCCTATGGGTCATTACGATTTATTTCTGTTAACCAATCAAACTGCATGTCTTAGAAAAAACTAAATTCTCATCGAAAACAGATCAAATTTTGTTTGTAGTCCGAATCGCACGGTGCGTAATGGCGGTTGTTGACATTTTATCTCTTCGTGTTTATTATTCATTTATAGCTTTATTATGGTGATTTGGAGTGTGAAAATTGTGTAAACAGTACTAGATAATATGCAGATCATATTATAAGTGTTAGTTCAGTGCTAGTGAATAAGTAATTAGTGAAAATAGCAAGAAATAGTTCAAAGTAGTGTCAAAATAGCGGGAAAATGAAATTCATCTCGTCATTTGACAGCATGTAAGTTTTTATTACCATAACAACTATAATAATCGGATAGGAAATTTCATGCAGATTACAGTGTATATAATACTTGTTGAATAATTACGTCGTACCTTCTCTAATTTGAGTCATACGGAATCTCGGTCGAAAAAATAATTACATCGCGAAATGGCCTGACACCCGAGCCACTTCTACACGGCCCAGAGCCAATCACGTGACGGGTTAAAAGATAAATTCCCTGGTGATTACCTACGTATACTTACAGTAAACATTCGTAGTGTCAATGCAAACCTGGATTCTTTTTTGGCATTTGTGTCTAGCTTGGAAACTTGTGTAGACGTAATTGTGCTGACAGAATGCTGGATTACCGAAAATAGTGTAATTCCTACAATAAGCAACTATAACTCTTTTAGCACAGTACGTAGTTACAATCAAAATGACGGAGTAATAGCGTACACTAGAGACTACCTTAACGTGGAAGTCAGCGAACCAGATACTGTTATTAGTACTACGGGTAAATAGCGACTACTCTATTATATGTTCATATAGACCATATTGCTTCAGCAATCCAGCTAACTATTTCGAATCCTTGGACGGTTTGTTAAAAAACATCCACAGCAAAAACATTGTCTTCACCGGGGAAATAAATATAGATATTATGCCGGAATCAATTAAGGGTCAAGCAGCCGAATATGTTAATTTAATGGCAGCTTTTGGTCTTGCGCAGGGGGTTGATCGTCCGACTCATCAGAGAACTTGTTTGGACCATTTCATGGTGAAATCAATAAATAAGGCACACACAATAGTGTTCAACGAGCTCACAGACCACAGCCCAATTATGCTGCTAATTAACAGTACTTCAAAATATAGCAAGACAATCAGCTATAATAAAATCCATATCGATACCGAAGAAATAGCTAACAGTCTTCAAGATCACAAATGGGATGAATTTCTTGCAATTACAGATGCAAACGTGGCAGCTGAAAGCTTTGTAAATACACTTAGAGCTGTCATCCTTCTGCCTGTGTTTATAAATGTTTACACAAAAGTGCACATTGTTGTGCGTGTTGTCACCCGTCGGTCACAACGGAAGACCAGCGCTGATTGTTCGCATTCAGCATATGCTGAGTTGAGGCCGGCTTGTGACAGGAAATATTCTTATGTACCTAGTTGTTCAATATTGACTCCTATTTTTGTTTCCTGTTGCAAATAAACTTCTTTCTTTCTTCTTTCTTTCTTCATTGAGAACAATACCACTGTAATTAATATACCCAAACGAAAGCAGCCCATGAAACCTTGGATAACTATGGGCGCATTAAAATCAATAAAAAAAAGAGACAAACTACATAAGAAAGTTAAGGCAAACACTAAGAACGACAATACTAAAGAAGAATATACTAAATATCGAAACATGTGTAATAGAATTATTAAACAGTTAAAAAAAGAATACTATGAACGTGAATTTTGCAAAAGTACTGGGAATCCCAAAGAAACCTGGAGGGTTATTAAAGAAATTTGTTCATTAAACAAAACAAAGGTAAGCTCGGCTGAGTTACTTAAAATTAGAACAACATGCGGAGAATCACTGGATGAAGTCATTGATTACTTTACATCAATAGGCAACAGACTAGCAAACGAAACCCTAACAAAGCTACATACAACTGAATCCAACCTAGCTTCCCTCGCGTTTTCTAGGACTGCTCCTTCTAATTCAATGATGCTGTACCCTACAGACCCTACAGAAATATCACAAACAATTAAAATGCTTAAGCCCAGTAGTGCAGTTGGTTGGGATAACATTCCCACAACTATAATCAAAAGATGTAGTCAGTTGTTGGTATCGCCGCTTGCACATATGTGCAACCTGAGCCTGGAGAGTGGTAGTTTTCTGTCTATTTTCAAAAAAGGAATAGTTTGCCCTATATTTAAAACTGGAGATAAAAAACTTCCATCAAACTACAGGCCCATAACGCTATTAACCACACTTACTAAAATTCTGGAAAAAATAATGAATAAAAGACTGGTCAGGTATCTGGAAACAAATAACCTACTGTCTGGTAACCAATACGGATTCAGGAAAGGTCGAAGCACGGAGGATGCGGTGGTGAAGTTGACGTCGATGGTGACACGATATGTAGACAGAGGTGAAAAGTGCGTGGGTGTATTCCTCGATCTACAAAAGGCCTTCGATACAGTATGTGTCCCCATCCTATTGGCCAGATTGGAAAACCTGGGGGTCCGCGGCTCTGCACTGGCCTGGTTCGCAGACTACCTAACAAATCGGGAACAAGCCGTCCGAATCGAAAAACAATTGAGTGGGAATGCCACATGTACTTATGGTGTTCCACAAGGAAGTACTCTAGGACCGACGTTATTTCTCATTTATATCAACGAACTTTGTAAACTCGATATTAATAAAGCTGACTTGATTATGTTTGCTGATGATACAGTTATCCTATTTCACGGAAAGAACTGGACAGATGCAAAACATTCAGCTGAGAGTGGGTTAGCCAAAGTTACATGTTGGTTGGAAGATAGTTTGCTATCGCTGAACACCATGAAAACTAAATATCTGTGCTTTAGCAAAACAGCAGCTGGTAGCACAAATGATAACCTCAATGTCCTGACTATCCACACGTATCCATGTAATAGAAGGTTAGTGGAAGGAGTTTCCTGCAACTGTGACAGTCTATCAAGGGTGACAACTATTAAATACCTAGGTGTTATCGTGGATGACAAGCTTAATTGGGGACCACACATCACATCTACATCAAAGGGGATTAGAAAACTAATATTCATTTTTAAAAACCTTCGTCTATACGCAAACAGAAACATTGTACTCCAGACATATAATGCCTTATGTCACTGTGTTATTGAATACTGCATCTGTGCATGGGGAGGTGCTTCCAAATCAATACTAGTAGAGGCTGAGCGCGCACAGCGTGCTGTACTTAAAGTTCTACTGTTTGCTCCATGGCGGCAGCCCACGACACAAGTGTTTACGGACACAAAGGTTCTCACAGTTAGGCAAACATACATTCACAAATGCATTAGGCGGTATCATAGTCTTGTAGTCCCACATCTACCCACTAGCACCAAAAGGATCTTTCGGATTCCAATACCGCTAGTCAAAAGTGCCCATGCGTGCAGACAATTTGACAGTCTCGTGCCTCGTTTGTACAACAAAATTAATAGGAAAATGAATATAATAAACGATAAAATTATTATAGTGTCAAAACTAAAGTGTATAACTGGCTCAGATCCCTTGATTATGATGCTACTGAAAGCTTATTGACCTCGGCCATCTAGATCCTCCATCTCACTTCTGCTCACGTCATACTCATATAAATATGTATATGTACACATATTACAAAGAAAGCTATTTACATTTAAATTATGTGCATAATATATTCACACTAACACTCACTACACCCCAAATCACGAACACACACTTCATACAAAAAATCTTCCATTCAAGCACAACACTTACACTCACACTTAACAATTTCACATACACTCATCGCAGCACGAACTGATGAATATTGCATTGTATACCTTTTTTTTTTTTTGTTTTGTTTTTCCTCTTCTAATGTTTTCTAATTGTCATAACCATAACTAAATTATTATTATTTTATTTTTTTTACAAAAAAGTTAGCCAAATGTATTATAAATGTTATTAAGAAACACGTTTTTGGGAAGAACTGTCTCCCTAGATACAGTATTTTACTAGTTAGGAAGACAGGGAACCATATTGTATTGTGTAAAACAATTTGTGAAATAAAGAATTTTTACTTTTACTTTTTTTACTTTTACTCTAGTGTAGATGACAGGTCAAGAAGTGGTCGCCCTCGCTCTGTTAGGACTCCAGCAGTGATAAAAGCTGTGAAGGCGCGAATTCAAAGAAATCCCATACGTAAGCAGAAACTGTTGGCCCTTCAGATGGGGTTAAGCAGGACCACGGTGAAAATGGTGTTAAATGAAGACTTAGGGCTTAGGGCATATCGAAGAAAAACAGGACATCGTTTGGACGCTCGTTTAATGGACCTGAGACTGAAGAGATGCCGCGCTTTGTTGAAGCGGTACGCGGGAAAAAAGCATCGGGAAATTCTTTTTTCGGATGAAAAAATTTTCACCGTGGAAGAGAGCTACAACAAACAAAATGATAAGGTGTACGCACACAGCAGTGAAGAAGCGAGCAACCGTATTCCGCGTGTCCAACGAGGTCATTTTCCATCCTCGCTCATGGTTTGGTTGGGAGTCTCTTATTGGGGTTTAACTGAGGTACATTTTTGTGAGAAAGGCGTAAAAACGAATGCAGTTGTGTATCAAAATACAGTCCTCAAGAACCTTGTGGAACCTGTTTCTCATACCATGTTTAATAACAGGCACTGGGTATTCCAACAAGATTCTGCGCCAGCTCATAGAGCGAAAAGCACACAAGACTGGCTGGCGGCGCGTGAAATCGACTTCATCCGGCACGAAGACTGGCCCTCCTCCAGTCCAGATTTGAGTCCGTTAGATTACAAGATATGGCAACACTTGGAGGAAAAGGCCTGCTCAAAGCCTCATCCTGATTAGGAGTCACTCAAGGCATCCTTGATTAAGGCAGCCGCCGATATTGACATGGACCTCGTTCGTGCTGCGATAGACGACTGGCCGCGCAGAATAAAGGCCTGTATTCAAAATCGCGGGGGTCATTTTGAATAAACTTTATTACCATAAGAATCTATGTTTTATTAAGTTCATTTTGCTATAGAAATGTTTACATAAATAATAAACATGTCTAAATTATTTCATATTGCACATGTGACAGAACTTATGACCTGACTATGTATAACAGTGTGTCAAACTCGCGCGACAATTCAATCTGGCTACAATATATCACCGAAATAGTGTTAAAACCACCTCGGCCGATCGCGGGGCCGACTCCCGGCCAACAAATTCTCGCGTTTGGGAGCCGGATCCCTTCCCAACTTTCGGCTCAATACCAAGGGACTTCAAAAAACCTCGTGCTATCACGGCAAAAAAACAAAAGGCTTTCGATGTCACATCGCCATATTTTTTCATCTCGCACGTCGAACACTGACCAACCGAACTTACATTTTTTTTATCACAGACCCAAACGTAGGGTGCCTTCCGATTGACACTAATCGTGACGAAACCGGAAATAGGCCCGTTTCGTTCAAAAAATACAGTAGACTTTGAGGGGGCTTGGAGAAACCTAGAGAACTCAAATATAGCTGACATTTGCCTACTGTCCGATCCGAACGAAGCAGCTGAAAGACAAGTTGACAAAATCCGTAAAGCCCTAACAGCTAATTCAAAATCCGTGACAATTCCGAGAAGAAAAAGAACTGTCCAGCCCTAGATCATTACTGGGAATCTACGTTGTATAAAAAACAGAGACAGAATGAACAGAATAATTAAAAAAGATCCGGACTTCATAATTTCAAAAATAACATACAGAAGATATCGAAATCATTGTAACAATCTCTTAAAAAGGCTTAAACGGGGAGAATTTGAAAAATTTCGAAATAACCCGAAAGCACTGTGGAAGACTATAAAAAGAATTGGTGGAATATCAAATGAAAGGAAAGTTAGCACTGAATTACTTAATATAAGACCTTCCCCTACGGATTCCGTTGACATCGTTTATCACCATTTCGCAAACGTAGGCAAAAATTTGGCCGCAATAATTGTAGATAGTGCCCAGTCTCAACACCCGCTACAACCCCCCGCTATTCCTTCCTCCATTATTCACTCGTTCGGACTCTTGGATAAAGATAATGCCGAAGTCGAACGATTAAACCTTAGAGAAACGACATTGCAGTGGGTAGGGATAAAATATCGACGAGGTTTCTAAAGCTTGCAAGATACGAGATTGTCCCTGTTATATTGGGTGCTTACCTATGAAATTGGCGAATTTTTCTTACAGATTCAGGAGTTCATAATTCGAGTAATTCAATAGCTATTTCCAGTTTTTTTTTATTGTTTTAAAATTAATTTCAATATTTTACATCTAACTGACCGTCTGAGATCAACCCCTTTTTTTAGATTTGTACGTCCTATTTAGTGTCATTGCAACCTATTTCAACCTCCTTCGGAGTATTGTAGAGTATCTCTCCAGCAACCTCAAATACTTTTTTTTTGTATATCCAAATTCGGATAACATTATTATTCTATAAGTCGATTTTTCACTGGCGACATAGTAAAACAAACACTTGCGATATTGATATTACCGATTAAAGTATATTAGGTAGAACAAAAAGGTTTCAAGTACTTTCTTCAAGTGCTGATATAGAAAGTGCTGGCCAGTAACAAATAAACAAGTAACTCGTTCGTAAGCTATCAAATAAGAATACAATTGACATAAGTACGCTAAAAGGAAGATTTTATGTAAAGAAACACATAGTTTGAAAATGCCTCGGGAAATAATTATACTACAAAGGGATCGGGGAAAAGTATGTCTTTGCGATGGATACCAATATCATTGGAAAAAAAAACTACAAAAACGGAGAATATTGGAAGTGTGCGAAGACCAAAAGCACAAAATGTGTCGGATCGATAACAATAAAAGTATGCTATAATTGACTTCGTTTTGTCGTATTCTGTTATATTTTTTTATTATTTCTATTATTTGTCTGCTTGAATTCAGTTCCATGAGCAATCTATTTTAAAAGAAGTGCCTCATTCGTCATGGTGTTTAAAAGACGTAGCCAAGAATGAAATTGACATACGCCTATGCAATTGCAAAAAAGAAATTGCTGCAAACCTTGACATTCCAATTCCGGCAATATTCGAAAATGTCGTCACGGGGATCGAAAATGATGGGTTAGACTTGGTGGGCAATACTCCGCAATTCCAAAGTGTTAAATCAGGAATGTATAACTACAGAAACAAAACTGCAGGAACACGCAAAATGGTTTTCAACAATTTGGAAGAATTAGAAATACCATCTGAATATTACGGATTCCTGATTGCGGATTACAATCACAATGGTGTACGAATAATTATATTTGGGAGTGAGTGGGTGAAACCTGTTCTGGCAGAGGGTTTTTTTTTTCTATATGGAACGATCAAAATATGACCAAAACCATTTACCCAATTGGTAACATTGCATTGTGATCTTGGAAGTTCTACGGAGTCAACAGTCATAATTCCGACGGTATATGCTTTATTGCCGGATAAGAAAACAAAAACATATAAAACCATGTTTCAACTTCTTAAATCTGCTATCCCACAATGGGATCCCGCTTACATGATGGTAGATTTCGAACAAGCTATTGCCAAGGCTATGCGGTCCGTATTTCCAGGCGTCACTATAGGCGGTTGCTATTATCATTTTACGAAAGCCGTATGGAAAAAGAGCAGGCAGCAAAAATTTACCAAAACTAGAGAAATGCGACGCATTGGTTACCATTGCTGCCCTTTTACAAAATTAAAGAAGGGTGGTCGTACATTGAATCAGAAATAATGAATAAACTTAAAAATGACAGAATTCCAAAGTTATTTCACAAAATTTTGGCTGGAAAATGACGATTTCATAGCATGGTGATGTGTATTCAGATTGAAACATAGAACTAATAACTACGCAGAAGCATGGCATTTTAAAATAAATGATAAAAACAATAGAAAAATTAGTTTATATTCCATTTTGAAAAAATTATACAAAAACTCTGTTGTCAATAAAAACACTTATAAGGCAATATCCAAAAAAGATAACGCACCTAAAAAGAGACCAATACAATACATACTCAGAGATCAGTTTATTGAGAATGCTCAAGACCAATTGGTGGCTGGAAATATAACAGTGGGCCATTTCCTCGATATGTTACGATAATTTATTGTTATTCTTTGTTTATTTTGTAAGTATAAATAACGTTTTTGGTTTCATTTCTGTAATTTCATTTAAGCCTAAGCATAGGTACCTCTGTATCTCCTATTATTTCTGCCGCGAAGCAGCTGTGTTGCGATTTGAAGCATAACCCTTCAAACCGGAACACAGCCATGAATGTTTGGCTACCCTTGGGTAATAACCGTGTGATGTTACATGTTACTAGTGTGGATGGATGTTTGGAAATGATTCCACGAGTCCCTACCAGGCGACCCAGTTAGTATAGATGTTTGGAAATAATTCCACGAGTCCCTACCAGGGGGGCACTTTATATAGACGTTTGGAAATAATTCCACGAGTCCCTACCTCAGTGGATTTTAGTAGGGATATGTGGAATAATATCCCAACCGATGGGGAAGAAAGGAAAAATATTCCACGTATTTATACTAGGGGGGATGTCATGGTAGGGATAGATGGAATAGGGGAATTTCTCCATACAAAACGCCAATTTCATATGTAAGGACCTAATATTAGCAATTGAGAGTTTTGCTCAGGGTAGAAGAAGATAGAGATGATATTAATAATTACAGGCCTATCTCTGTGCTACCGGCTTTGTCAAAAGTTTTGGAAAAACTTAAAAAATATCAGTCTAAAGGTACTTGACCTTGAAGAGAGATGTCTCCTGTCGAAATTGCAGTACGGATTTAGAAGTGGAACCTGCACTGAGGATGCAGTTGCAGCACTCAGTGAGGAAATAGTTGGTCACCTGGATAGACGTGCAAAGTGCCTTGGCATATTCTTAGACCTAGCCAAGGCTTGCGACACTGCCCATATTATTAGACTAACTGAGGCTGAGGCTCCTGTAATACAGGTCGCATGCATGTTATTATTTAAGTAATGAATAAACATTTAATTTCCTTAAACATTTCATTTCATAGGGCCTCAACACATGCATGTTATTATTTAAGTAATGAATAAACATTTCATTTCATTAAACATTTCATTTCATAGGGCCTCAACACATGCATGTTATTATTTAAGTAATGAATAAACATTTCATTTCATTAAACATTTCATTTCATAGGGCCTCAACACATGCATGTTATTATTTAAGTAATGAATAAACATTTCATTTCATTTCAACAACGTATATGAAAGAAATCAGCTGTTGCGTTGACACTTTCTTACAAAAACGAATTGGGCCGGAGAACTGAGAGATTCCTCTAAATCAAAAGGTTGACTTTCGGTAAGGCTGGTTGCGTTTCCAAAGATGCTTTATTTTAATCAGAATGCTAATCATTTGTTTAAACGCCGCTCCTTGATGAACGGCCCGGGATATTAATTAAGTGCCTCATTTAACCAAATGTCGACGACAGAGACCGGCAACGAAAATTCTATTCCAAGATAGTATAATTATTTTTTAGTAACGAGATAAGTTAATATACATGTTTCTATTCAATTCCAAGGTGGGGCGAAGGAGGACCAAGCACAGTAAGGGGAAGAGGAAGACGCGCATGAACAGTCGCAAGGAGAGTACACCCTCGATAGAGAGTCAGCTGAGCCGGTACTGGCTGCAGCTCGCCAATAACGACCCTTCACGAGAGGAGGTTAAGTTTAGTTTTGATTGAATCGTATACTCGGGTTGTGTGCTCGCCAAATGATCTTATTTTATAGCTAGTTTCGTAATGCGCTAGGAAAATAGTGACTAATGCAACCGCAACTGTTCAAGTGATATTAGTACTCTCGATCGGTATATACTTGAATTAAAAAAAAATCGCGACTTGCTTGGTAAGGGGTTGTTGTTGCTAGATTGACGAATCACTAGTTTCTTACTTCTTAATGGACTTTAATAACATAATTTCGCTGCTGTTATAGGAGAGTGATGTTTATTATGGATAGGCGTATAGGCTTTTGCAAAAATTGGCTAGACTAGACCTTACCTAGCAAAGTAAGGAAATGAGTGCAAATTTAAATATCGAAGCGTCCAAAGCTATTTTTGTATAATTATCTATAAGTGACCTATATATACCATGCCGTTTTGCATGGAGTTTGTATGTTATATTTTTGTACTTTAGCTTAATATTTTTATTAAAAAAAGTAAGCGTCTTTCTCATTTGTTATGCTAGTGCAATATTTTTACGCTATTCGCCTTATTGTGCTACTTACTAGTAATAAGTTGTCATTACCATATTTCAGACAAAACATGAAGACTGATTGGAATCTCATAATTTTGACAAAGACATGACAAATCAATCTTTATAAATTTGCATTTTGTGATATCCATGACCTCATCTCTACACTCGATATGTGCCATAAAATATTACGTAAATGAAAGCAATGCATTTTCGGATTATGACTGATATTTTTACGTTTAGTTGATAAGGTGAAATATTTTGTAAAAGCCAATGCTTATAAGCATTTAACTGGCAAATTGTGAATTATTATTTCGCGATACTTAGTGCGTTATTTTATATACTTTTTGAACGTTCCGGAACATGCTGTCCGTTTCCCAAAACACCCGCTCCAAAATAACAGTTTTTTTAAACGTTCGTACGCCAAAAGATCCATTTCTCATAGGATCCGTATGCCGTAACACCCGTTTCTCATTGCATCCGTATGCCAGAAGATTAATTTCTCCTGACACCGTATGCCCAAAAAATCCTTTTCTCTAGGATATGTGCTAAGATTCCTTTCACATGACATTATAAAGAGGTTAGACATACCTCTCGAGATGACGTAGTGACGGGAACGGATGTTCTGGGAAACGGTAGTGAAGGAACGGCCGTTTCAGGATTGGGTCTTTCTGGGAAAAGGATATCAACAAGCCAATCATATCTTTTTAGAAAATCACATTCTGGAAGACACGTATATCGGGAATCGGATTATTAAGGAAAAGGTAGAGACGGTAACGGGTGTATTGGGGAACGTATAGCATGTTTGGGAGCCTTTTTAAAGTATGTAGAGCAATATAATTTTTTCGACCATATTAAAGTTAATCTATCGCTTGTGACATACAAACAAGTATTAAATAAATGGTTGCGTGGGTGGAACATATTCTATGTGCCACTAATCCTGTGGGAAAAAAGGTATTATGTAAGTACATGATGCAGGGTTGATTAAAATCTAGATATAAAAAACTGACCTTTTTAATTTAGAAGTTCCTTATTTATTTTCTTCTAAAAGTTTTTGTAAGACAAAAACGAACATTTCCGAGAAAATACGAAAGGAAAGGATTATTCACTACATCTGTACAGTCACTTACCTCAATCGCGGATGTCACGATTTATTGCTCGTGTAAGTTTTTCGAATCTGGTTTTTTCAAAAGGAAGACTAATGGGATGGGAAGAAGGATGTCGGGGGAAGTCCCTTGACACTGGCTGATTTGGCAGTACAAAAGTATTTATTTAAATGATTGTTTTTTCATCTCTATTTATTATCTTTATTTTAATCACCTTTTTTAATCGCGATTAAAATTATATCAACCCTGTGATTAGAACTAATGTTTATAAAATCTTATCAACATGTACAAAATTGGAAAGCGGTTGTGAAATAATTCTGTTAAGTGTTATAAAGGTGAGGCTAATTAAATTCGTTATTGACGGTATGACCCTCCTTCTTTATCAACATCGCACCTACATGCATGTGTCTATATCGAGCTTTAATATTGTACGTAATATGTAAGTGAATACCAGTTTATCATCATTATCTTCTACGTGGCAACGATTTTTTAACTAATATTAATATTAAATGTTCGAACAATTTTACACATGATTTTTATTCCTTCCACCTGTGACGAGCACCTAATTCGAAGTTCAGTCCTAACTTGCAATTCATAGTAATGACGAACTGTAGGTATTGTAGTGACTACTAGTGACCCAACCAGGGCTATTGAGTAAAAATACAACCAAATCAAATCAATATCTGTATAATTACATAACGCAATCGTAAACAGGCAAGTAAAATGTCATGAATAATGATTCTGTCATGATCAAGAGACCGAACCGAAAACACAAGTACAGTAAAATCGGGCTAATTGGAACTAACAGAAATATAAGTTTGGCTGCTTATAATTTTCTGCTAGCAATGGTAGTTGTGTCTGGCAACAAAATAAAATTACCATTGCTAGCAATCCAATCCAATCTAGGAGAAAAACTATATCCAACCAAAATCTATTATATCTAATAGTTCCATTCCAATTGGCCCCCGTTTTACCGGTACTAGCTAATATCTGCCGTTTACACTGCAATACATGTGGCAATATCACGACATGAAACAATTGAGCAAATAATTTTTGCACGCAACACTGCAAAGAGAACTTGAATTGAAATACTTACCTGATCCTCCGCCACCCCACATGGACATGGCGTGAATGTATAAGCTTAGCACTAAGCGCCACTAGTACGAAGGCGGGTCAACACTATTCTCTGAATAACTCTCCATATTAATTTGTATGGAGTTTTCAAAGATATCCTCAGAATTGAGTTGACTCGCCTGCTTACTAATAGCAGTGATTCCTGTCTGTATCTGTATACTTCCATATAATTAGATGGGTAAAATTTTCTACTTATATTTGTAAACCATCTGGGACGTATTCTTAATCGCTATAATGTCACCTTGTAAATTACCAAACAATACTGTGGACATCCAGTCTCTTACAACAAACCGAATAAGTACTATTCTATTACATTTCATGCCAAAACTAATTGACAATGGAATCTAATCACATGGTTCGTAAATATTGAAAGATGTTAAAAACTGACGCTTCAAATCGGCAGCTATGCAATTAGTTTCGCTTATCAATTATCTAAAAATAATGCTAATAATTATTAACGTCTTATGTTTTTTCTGAACTACTTGAAAAGGTCGAAACATTGGTAAGAGACTCGGCAAGCGTAAATATAATTTTCACAATATTTAATTTATAATTTTTACATTGATCACAGCTGCTTAATACCATACAGAACCATACCCAATGTAAAAAACAATGATTTAGAGGAATTATAAAATGAGTTGCCCAATTTTTTATTAAATCAACGTTGAAAACTTTTCTAGGTTGTTATTAACTGCACTGCATTGTTATTAATTGCATTGGTTTATTACAGATTCACGGCTCTAAACATAAAAAATGTTTGCAAGGTTGTTTAAGTGATAAAATATCTGAAATTCCTCTAAATATAATTACCCTTAAAACAATATCATTATAGCCTTAAATAACACACTGATTTGCATTTCATGCTTAATATTGAAGTAGATAAACATAGGATAAAATAACATTGAAAATAAACAAAAGAAAGAATAAAGATATAATAAAATCAACACTCAGCAAAATAGGCAGATCAACACTTCTTTAACGTTTTGGTTTGCTGCATCAGTTAGCCTAGCATATTATTACAGTTGCAATATAGGAATCCTCAATCTTTGGTGCTTACAACATACAATCGATCACAAATTCTAATCAAATTAGAAGATACTAAAATCAAGAATCAAAATCAGCTTAATATATAGTAATATAAAACTAAATCGATCGAGATACTCACAATCACAATATTATTATGAAGATCAAAATTATGCTTCTCTTATTTATTACAAAAACCTAAAACAGTGCATGATAATTCTGCTAAACATGCAAGAATTGAGCTTATCTATAATATAATAAATCTATAGTTACATATCACACGTTCACAGCAGTCTTTCATGAGGGTCTGGCCTTGCGTATATTGTCCTTCTCGGCTTCCGTGAACCCGAGGATGTTTTCTATCGCGTTGAGGTGTCCGTGGTGGGTCTCGGGGTCCGTGAGGAAGTAGTAGACGGCAGACTTGAGGAACTGCAGCGTCACCTCAGGGTCCACGCTGGCCTTGTTACCCTTTTGCGAGTCGACAATGCGACGGTACATTGCCTGTGGTGGAGAAACACGTTGTAGAGATTTGTTGTGGAAGTTCAGGGTAGGGCTGCCATTCTTCGTGCGAGCTGTCCAGTCTAGAATCTAAATACCTACTGCTACTGCGATGCAAGTTAGCGAAGGCTGGCTGTCTTTAGCCAGCGGCTAATTTATTTGCACGTGAAATACTCTGCTCCGCAAGCTCAATTAATAAGGCCTTCGGCCACTGACCGCCGGACTCGCTAACTCCCAACTAACTAACTTTTGTAGTTCTGTCACTGAGGCGTGCATCTATAGATACAAACGGAACAGTCTAACTACAGCAAAAGTATTGATTAAAATATTTTCGCATGACGTAAATAACTCATTCACAACTGCTACACTTGGCTGCACAAAAATAAACATTGGTTGGCATGCGATATAATCAGTAATGGTTATACCTTATACGATGCTACCATGTGGGTCATATATCCTATAATGACGTGAACACAATACTTATCACTATATATACCTGCCCAATAGTAAGATCATTATGGGATACACAGATATAGTGACGTTACAATCACAGTGCTGAAACTTTTAGGCCCGACTGACAGCTGGGCCACACGATGCGGTGCTGCGCCGCACGTAAAAAGCGAGACAAGGCGGGGCGGGGCCTGAGAGGGGGGGAACAAAAACGCCCCAGCGACGCCGCACCGCACCGTGTGGCCCGGGCCTGATGCAGGAAAGCGAGGTAACGACACTGCTCGAGTCAACTTTGACAACAAATAGATGACGACCGGTTTAGCCTAGCGGGTAGTGACTACGAAGCTCGCGGTCCTGGGTTCGAATCCCGTTAAGGGCAAATATTTGTGTGATGAGCATGAATATTTGTTTCTTAGTCTTGGATGTTTTCTTTGTATTTTCATAACTATTTATCTCTAATAAATATATCGTCGTCTAGTACCCATAACACAAGCCTTTTTGAGCTTAGTATGGGCCTAGTTCAATTTGTGTTAGATTTTTCTCTACTTACTTTATTACTATTATTATTATATGGAATTTCAAAATTGACCCGAGACTAGATTAGCGCTAACGCGATTTCCATCTGTCGGGCCTAACATTCTTACCTGTCATCTTACATTTAATACCTATCAACCACACCAAAAAAACCGTATCTAAAAGAGGCTGTTTCAAAAACTCATGCAAAGCATTAAATAAGCCCAAAAGTTTAATTGCACCTCCTATGGATTAGTAAAGATTAATATATTATTGAGCAAAATGTTGCTAAAGCTGTGTTAGTCAATAAAACAAACATTAAGCAATTAGGTAAGACCCGAATTCACAGCACGTTACGTAAATACAGGTGATGCCAAGTTTCCCTGTCCTTGACCGCCGCGTGGAGGGGGTAGGCTCTTTTTTATCACCTAGGGTGACAGAGAGAGGTTGCCCCCCTCAACGCGGCACTCAGAGACAGAAACTTGGCGTCACCTCTTCGGTACAGGCTGAAGTTTGACGAGTTCTAAAACGTCAAGTGGTCTCTGACATTTTCAGATGATTCCGTGTCGGTGCGATTTTTTAAATTCTAATATAGTGTGAATATGGACATACCATAGGTTAGTTTGCAACTTTTCGTGGAATACGAAGAAAAGTTCTGAGTTTGAAGTTTGTTATGTTACAAAGTGACGTCGACAATGCTGTGATAAGCTAAGACTAAGGCTAAGACAGAAACAAATCCACTTTCTGTAAATGACCGATATCTAAAAATAAATTTTCTTACAGATATTGTTTATATATGATTTGCAAACAAGAGAAGAGAGATAAATTACAATAGGTGCAAGCCACCGCGCACCTATTGTAATTTATCCAATAAACCAATATAAAAACACAACTTTAGCAACACTTTCTCGAATAGAAAGTGCCAGGAAGCAAGGGTGTAGAATAAAAAAAATTGATTAAAGGCTGTTCGTCCGAGGATATAGTCCAACCTTTCGAGCTCCTAGGACCCATAAAGAAACAGCCTCCTTTGCACTTAGAAGTGCTTGTGACTTTTCCGTTCGGTCCGTGGTGTATGCCGTGTCCTGTAACGCACTACATGTTAAAGCAGAGACAAGTTAATGGCCACTACATGCAAGCACACATTGTACTCGCTGTGGGTTTTTGGTGGTTAATCATCAAACACGAAATGAGCTGGAAACTGGAAAATAGAAAGTCTGGAGCCATCGTCAATATTCTAACACGATTATTTAATGACAACGAAGATTGAAGCAATTTTATGCACAAAGTAGAAACTTCTATTTATTTGTTACGATCTATGAAGTATGAAACAGTGCGACATTTCAATAACATCAACAATGAACACTAGCTGTCGGCTCCAGAGTGACAATCACAAAAATGTTAATAATGAAATTACGAGAGAATGAAAATGAAAACAAGTGAAGAATGTAAGAACAATCTACAATCTAAATAAAACACCAGCAAATGTTTTCCAGTCAATAATACCCGTAAAAGTTAAAACTTTTGAGATTGACTTATTCTTATTTCGTGCAATATAGGAACTACGAATCATACTTATCAGAATTGGCAAAAACGACAATTCAGAACAATATTAAATACCCTAGGTAAGTAAATATGTAAACATTGAACAGCTGCCATTGCGTAACACTTTCTGGTGTTTACTGTTTTGGTAAAACGATGATGTTACAGTCAAGTGAAACTCAGGCTTGTGCCAACTCAGCAGACTTACTCTGACATTCTCGAGCTCAGTCTGAGTGATCTGGAGCTGCTCCAGGAGCTGCTCCACTGACACCCGGCTGGAGGCGCCGGGCTCCTCGCTCGGAACAGCGTCCTGAAAACAAAGTAAACAAATGTAACGGACAAGGGGAGCCCATCTGACCTCCTCTAGGTATGAAGATCGGCGTTTTAGTGTTCTCCGGCGCGAACGCTCTAAAGTAAGGGCGTAAGGCAGCCCATCCGGCCTCCTTCAGAGGGACAAAGATTGGCGGTGAAAATAAAGTGTATGGTACGTGCGCACTCTAAAAAATCACGACCTGCGGACGGTAGGTGCGCAGCGTCCGCAGTACAGTGCCGGTTTACCGGCCGGACAACGCCTAGTCGTCAGCAACGGTACCCATATCGTTGCGGGCGGCTAACGTTCTGCAAACTTGAAAGAAGGGGCCCGAAAGGGTGAAAACCATGGAAGCAAATATGGAGTATATATATACCCCAGGAGGGTTCCTGTACTACCAGTACAGGGGAATCCCTCCCTGCGGGAGGAACCAGTTCACACAATGAACTGCCCCCACGTGCCCGCCTCGGACGATAAACGAGTCAAAAAATAAGAGGCACGATAGAAATGGTGCCTCAAATACAAAGAAGAGGAAGCAGCGCCTCGCAGAGGAGCTTGCTATAGTCGCGGCCATACGTCGTAGGGCCACGGACGTCTCTAACGTCAACCGTGCGGAAGTGGAGGTGCCGGCTCACAACGATCCCAACATGGGACCGCGTGCGGGACAGAACCAACACTCTACACACGGAACTGTAGCGCAGGCTCACACCGATCCCAATATGGGATCGCGTGCGGGAGGGACAGCACCACCACAACACCAACGAAACTGTGGTGCAGGCTCACACCGCCCCCCATACGGGAAAGCGTGCGGGACAGCACCACAACACCAAAGGGTCAGGAAGGCAGGCTCACAACGCTCCCTTTATGATACCGCGTGCGGGACAGCATTACCCCCTAATTCAAGCGGCATCACGGCGAAATACATTCTCGCAGCAACCAGCCCAAGGGGAGGGGCAGGTGCCTGCGGGAAAAGAAAAATCAACTGGGGAAAGCGCAATCTCGGGCCCTCCCCCGTCTGCCCATCCACCGCCTCGGCGCCGTAAGGGCAGATCGGGGGGGTCATCAGAGCAAGCACACGCGGCAAGCTCTGTGGCCGGGACAAGCAGACCCCAAACAAAAAGAATGAGGTCTGATGACCAGGTGTCGCCTAACGGGGAGTTGATGAGGGGACCGTTCAAACGACCCTGTAATTCAGCCCCAAATGTAAGGGACAAGCGAGTCCAACCTGGACTATCCTATGCCCAGGCTGCGAAGTCGCACCTGATCATGGTGATTGTCCCCATTGACGGTCGAGATATGACGGCCGAACAAGGCGTTCTTCTCCGTCTAGAGATGGAGAAGAAAGAAGAAGAAGCGGTAGATGACCTGACCCAAGACTTTGTCCCGGGCTTCGATCATATGCCGCAACGTCTGACTTAAATTCACCTGCCTCGACCAAGAAACTGTGGCGTGGCTTAAGGTGACGACAGCAAACCTCCCCCCCCCCCCCCCCCTATGGGAAGGAGGCTGCCAGTTCATGGCGGTCGGCATGACGGAGTTGCCAAAACTCACCAAAGGGGTGGTCTGGCAGGCAGGCCAATTCGTAAATCAGGCAATTTCGTAACCCTAGAAAAACCAACATAAGTGAGTATTATCAGAACCTAGAGACGGACTTATCTAGAACTGAGTACAACATCAAACTGGAGACAACGGAAGAAATAGAATTAGCGGTCATTCAACTCAACGGAACGATAAATGAGAGCTACAAAAAATCCTGCCCTCTAATGACAGCGAAGCCATCTAAAGACAGCTGGTGGTGCGACAAACTGGAGAGAATGCGGGTTAACATGAGAAAGCTTTTCAATCATGCCATCAATACGAAGGCAGAGGACAACTGGAAAGCTTTTCAAAAAGCACGTAACCAGTTTAAAAAACAAACTAGGTGCAATTTTAGACAATCGTGGAGAAATGTCGGCAGCTCGATAAACAGCGAGTCGCAGGCCTCACGAATCAAAAAGCTAATAGGTAAAGACCCACAACACCAACCTGGTTCGATAAAGAAACCGAATGGAGCGAAGAAGAGCTCTGTAGTGTATTGCTACAAACGCATTTCCCGGGGTGTACAACCCTACCCGCAAAAGAGGTAGAGACACCGGCGGAAACAACAAGCTCCTCGCAAACATTAACAACCCCGCCGGAAGCATGGGTGGAAGTAAAAACCTGATAGATGAAGAGAAGGTGAGATGGGCGATCAGCTCTTTCCTTCCATATAAATCACCAGGATCAGACGGCGTAATACCAGCCCTACTGCAATGGGGAGAAAAGCTCATTGTACCAAGACTTGTAAAAATATTTAAGGCATGTATAGCACTCGGCTACATGCCCAGGATCTGGAGAGAAGTGAAAGTAGTCTTCCTGCCGAAATCAGACAAGGACGACTATACTGAACCTAAATCCTTCAGACCTATAAGTCTCACATCATTCATTCTGAAAACGTTAGAAAGAGTGTGTGATAGATTTATAAGGGACGGTCCCATGAGAACCAACCCTATACACCCAAACCAACATGCGTACCAAGCGGGAAAATCTACAGAGACCGCCTTACACGCAGTGGTCAGAAGAATAGAAAGCTCAATACTAAGCCAACAGTCGTGCCTGGCGGTATTTATCGACATCGAAGGAGCTTTTGATAAAACAAACTTCAGTAGCATCAGAACTGGATTGGAGAAACTAGGCACCAACCCTAACATGATAATCTGGATAACAAAAATGCTGGAATCAAGAATAATCTCTCTGGAAATCAGCGATAAAATCAAATGCAAAGTGGCCAAGGGCTGTCCACAGAGGGGTGTGCTATCACCACTACTGTGGGTACTAGTAGCTAACGACCTGGTGACACAACTCAACACAAGAGGATTCAACTCAATAGCATACGCCGATGACGTGACAATACTGGTGAATGGCCTTTTTATAAACACGATATTTGACCGCATGCAACTAGCACTACGGTACATAGAAACATGGTGCAAAAATAACGAACTCTCAGTAAACCCCGCCAAAACTGAGATGGTACTATTTACAAAAAAAAAAACCACGGCAGTTACAGGCTGTCCAAACTCTAATAAAATACTAACACTATCAAAAGACGTGAAATATTTAGGTGTAGGCTTGACCACAAATTAAGTTGGAGCAAGCACATGGAAGCAACACTTAAAAAAGCCACCATATAGTTCTTCCAGTGTAGGAAGATGATAGGGAACGGATGGGGACTCCAGCCCAAAATATGTTGATGGATGTATATGGCTGTGGTGAGACCCATCATCACATACGGCTCCCTGGTATGATGGCAACGAACAACACTATGCACAACTGCAACACATCTACAGCAGTTCCAGAGAATGGCATGTGTAGCCATGACAGGCTGCATGAGGTCAACGCCATCAGCGGCACTGGAAATCATGCTAGGCATACTACCATTGGACCTATTCGTACAGCAGGAGGCCAAATCGGCGGCCATAAGGCTATACAGTACTGGACAATGGAAAGGACAAATAGCAGATAAAGGACACTGCACAATTCTAGAAAAAGCATTCAGGGAAGTGCCGGAAGCAATTATTGGAATTGATTGCATAAAACAGAATTCCTGATCGGTAGGAAATATGAAATCACAGCCAAGGGCTTGGAAACACCAACAATACCAAATCGCAAAAGCATAACAATATACAGTGATGGCTCAAAGAAAAGCACGAACACAGGCGGAGGTCTTTTCTCGTCGGAGCTTGACATTAAACTTTCCCCAAGCTTCGGAAAGGAGATGACAGTGTTTCAAGCTGAAACACTGAGTCTCCTACACGGGGCAATGTACTTGATAGAAATGATGCAGAGGGGAATGACATAACCTCTAAAACGGACTGCGCAGCCCTACTAAGCTCAGTAAAAAGACAAAATCAAAACTCATACTAGAATGCCACAAGGCACTCAACAGGCTAGGTGAGGAAAACAAGGTCACAGTCCAGTGGGTAAAAGGTCACCAGGGTGACCAGGGCAACTGGGAGGTAGACAAGCTAGCAAAATTAGGGGCAAAAAGGCCAGCAATCGGCCCTCCACCATTCTCGCCTTTATCAGCGGAATCTGTTAGAAAAAGGCTCAGAGAAGCCACAGTACAGCAACAAAACCTATTATGGTCTAGCAGAGAAGACTGTAAAAACACAAAACTTTTTATAGACAAGTATAACCATAAATTTACGAATTACTCAATGAGACTGCCAAGCAGTAAAATAAAAATACTAACAAGCCTTATTACAGGCCATTGTACACTAAACAAACACTTGACAATTACAGGTGCGGACAGCCCCCTGTGCAGGGGGTGCATGGAAGTGGATGAAACAGTAGAGCATAAGCTACTGGCATGTCCATCCACAACAGAAACCAGGTTGGCTATCCTAGGAGACACAACAAACACCCACAAGCTCCTAGAACACCCAGGCCTCCTTCTCCAGCTGGTGCAGGAGTTGGGATGGCTGAAGTAGATGTGCAGGCGAAGGGAACATGCACAAAGGCCCCGCTCAAGTGGGCCAGGCGTAGGCACTAAAACCCCCTTATAGAAGATAGATAGAATATAACGTCACACAATTACCCATACCCATACAGGGTGGCAGAGGCACTTCTTTAGTCCAGGTTTAGCCAGTTATTCAATACTCTATTTTTCGTGACAGGGGGCAACCCATTGTAGCAGATATGGAAATAATTGCAAGAAAACAGTTTTCAATAGTTAGCATACAGTCTTGGGATGAGATTCAGAACTGTGGAGCTCCTTGAACCACTGGGTACACTTCACATTGTGCGGGTGTGGGCAGGGCTTAAATAAAAGAGTAGGAGCAGGGGATATGAAGAAACATGCAAGGAAAGAAAATATTGAGTAATTAAATGTGATTTTTGCCAACAGGGCAATATTTACTTAATGTTATCTGGAATTATAGTCACGCTTCTTGCACAAATATAATGAATTTGCTTTGAAAACAAAAGGTTACTGCCTCAGTAAGTAGCTCTCACCTTATCTAAGTCGAACTTGGCCGCTTCAACACCTTTGTTGTACATTTGCACATACATGGCTCGGTGTCTGCTGTCCTCGTCTTGCAACTGTCGGTTTGCATCTTCCAGCAGCTTCTCTAGCACAAAGATCCTTTCCTTGGCCTGCTCGTAATTGGGTAGCAGCTCGCAGTATCGAGTGTTCACATCTGCCAACTTCTGCAGTAGCCCCTCGACTTTATTATTGTGGGCCATCTTCAACTCCTGTATCTCCCCAACATGCATTCTCACCAGGTCCTCAATCTTTTTCTCATAGTAGTCTATTAGTTTATGTCTCTCCTCTTCATGTTCTTGGAGCTCAGTCATACAAGAAACATCCTGTAGGTTCTGATTAGGGATGGACTCTTTGGAATGTAGAGATGAATTTGTGAGATCATCAAAGTGGCCGGAGTCAGTGAAGGAACCTTGCATTTCTCCATTACGACATTTAGTAGGAGTCTGGTCCTTGAACATGGGGCTATCAGTAACATCATATTCTGATCTGCAAGCATTCTGCACACCGGGACTGTCATTCTCACCATTTGTTTCCTCATCAGCATTCTCTCTGATAGTCACAATTTCACTGGAGTTAGACTTGTCATCAGGTGAGAAAATTGAAGTTTTGTAGAGACGTAGTTCAACAACTTCTTTGGTCAAATGGAATATTTCACTGTCTTTCTTGTCTAGCTCTTTTCTGGCTTGGCTTAGGAGGTTTTTAAGCCGTCTTATTTGCTTCTGCGCCCGCTGTGTAGGAGTAAGGTAATCATCACCGGATAGTCCAGCATGTGACGAGCAGTGAAGCACATAGCGCATGGATCTGCCACTGAAGGTGGTCCCATTAAAGGCAGCATAGCCAGCGTCAA
This sequence comes from Argyresthia goedartella, assembly GCA_949825045.1. Lineage (NCBI taxonomy): Eukaryota > Metazoa > Arthropoda > Insecta > Lepidoptera > Argyresthiidae > Argyresthia > Argyresthia goedartella. The sequence continues at coordinate 17,480,929 of OX463826.1, forward strand.
CCGAAGCAGCTGTGGCAGCGCTTCCGTAGCTTTGTAGTGAATCATCATCGGGCAAATCTTCCGGAGATCCAGGTGGAGTGTGAGCAGAGTCTGTCAAGTTTCTGTCCATGTAGTGCTCCAATTTAAGACTGGCTTTGCCCTTACGATTAAAAGCATTTGAGCTGAGCGACTGTAAGTGGAAAAGTAGAAAACTTTAGGGTTTTTTATAATTAAAAATTTCTTACCTATATAACACAATTGACTCATATCGTAATAGACGACAAAAAACACTCAGCTTCGTGTTTACGCCCATGATGATTTTTTTTTATATATAAATGGCCTTACTAATAAAACAAGTTATTCATGGTTTAACTTATTCAGTGTTTTATCCTTTTCATACGTCGAGTAAATGTCAAAGCAAGACAAAACACAGTATAAGTTAAACCGTGAATAACTTCTTTTATTAGTAAGGCCGAAAGGGACGGAGGAGATTAACGCTTTTCGATTGAGTAGCCATGACGTGGTGGGTCAATGTTTTGAATAATTGAGCGGCGGGCGCGGTACTCACGTGGCTCCGTGGGCGGGCTCCGGCATCCGCCAGGCGTCCTCCATCGCCGCACTGCTGCTTGTTCGTGTTCTCCGTGATGATGGGGAATTTCCTCGAGCTCAGCGGCGATCGCTGCACCATCTTTTCCCCACGCACGCGCAGTGACGACGTGCGCCGAAAGTTCCCGTTGACACTACCCGCGCAGCAGTACTCATCATGAAACTCTGACCGTCTATTGTAGTTTTTATTCATCTTCCTCAAATTTCCACATCAAAGCCGCTCACTGGAAAAAGAAACGAAACAGCTGCTCTGAAAAAAAGTAGGTACATATCGCGTGGAAAAGTGGAAATTGTTGACAATGACAATAATCATTTGACGTTCTTAGTTTTTTTTCTACAAAAAAATACGGTCATGATTTTTTATCTTTCAGCCTACCCGCGGTTTTAAATAAATGGGATAGGACTTTCAGAAAAGGTTTTCATCAAAATCTAACAGATGTTGTTGAAGACGGTCCTTCCTTTTGTCCTTTGGCGGCTTTACATTAGGTAAATATGGGTAGAGGATACTTAGACAAATAACTCATGTCTGGTAATATTTAAACTAAACTGTCACGTTAGCCAGATTATTGGAAGTAAAGATGAATACTTAGGTACCTTTCATACTGCAGTAATTACTTGACGTCTTAATTAGTCCAAAAAATCATACACCCTGAAGTCATGAAACTGCATGTTCGTGGCCTAAACGGAGGAGTCATAATTAGTACAAATCACAAAGACGATACTGAAAAGCTAAAGCAGGCTTCTCAACTATCTACATCAGGCCTAACTGTGAAAGAGCAATCTAAGCACAAACCAAGTATACAGTGTTTGGGGTTCCTACTTCTCTAACTGAGAGTGAAGTCATTAACTGAATATATAAGCAAAATTTAGCTGAAAAAATTCCCAATCTATCCTAAAGGAAAACGTTCTAAAGAAAGTTTTTAAGCTCAATTAAGTTAAGCCACAAATCCGGGAAAAAGGACACTGACGCCTTCAATTTCATCATCGAAGTACCTACCGATGTCCGCAAGGCTCTTATAGCGTCTATAGGTGTTTATCAACTAGTAATCTAGTACTGTGAGAGACTTTACTTTGGTAACAAGATGTCAGCAATATGGTCACGCTGCCAAGACATGCAAAGATGCGAAACCTACGTGCGGCCACTGCGGCGAACTAGGTCACCAGACCACTGATTGCTCTAAAAAGTCTGAAACCCCAAAATGTTCAACATATCAACGCTACAAAAAACAAAGTAGCCACAAAACAGGTGACACTGATTGTCCGGCCAAGAAAAATGCCGAGTATAGATATATGAATTCAATAGATTATGGTGGCGCCTAAGAGCGTAAAGGGCTGTAAAAATAAAAATACAGCCCTTTTTATATTTAATTTGTTATAGGCGAATAAACTTATGAATAACATTGATAATTTTAATTTTAGTGATAGTCACACTTGTGTCAGGCTGAACAGATTTCTTGTCTTTTAAGGTCCCGGACTCTACAACATTTTTAATAAAGATTATAACATTTTCGGCCTATGTAAATTTAAATGTACTCAAATAATAACTGACTGGCTTTTAACACTAGACTGAAAATATTTTTTCTGTAATAAAATAAAACCTCCACTCACACAATTCAAATTTGTACCGAACACACACATCATACGCATTTTCACCGACACTACCGCTAAATTAGGGTAAAATATGGCTACATACTGTACTATAAATTGTTTTTAATTATGTACGTTTCTTGACTATAATGGTGTAAATGTGAGCAGCCAGTGATCATAACACAGGCTTTTTAAACAAAACACAGGCGCTTTGCTTGGTCACTGGACTGCTTTATGAAAATAGCTTTAATGTTTAAATATATGTTCTTGTAATTTATTTTCGAGCTGTATGACTTTAGCCTATTTTATGATTTTTCCCAACCCTAAACCTAACCATTTTCGAGATAATAGTTTTTTTTTTTTTAGAAAATTTGGAGATTTTTTTGCCATTAAATATGATATTTTGAAATTGGTGCGCCTTATTATTATTATTATTTATTTTTTACATCCAGTTTAAAATGCTCTATGAACTAGTAATTAGTAGTTGGTCATTCACGATTCGAAAGATTTAAATACGCAATTGGCCATTAATTTATGGCTTAGCCATTTGCGTTCTTGGTGTTCACTTTCCCCCCCTGTGATATAGCACCAGCTGTAGAGCCATTAAATGCCGATCTCGAGAAGATCAGGGCTTGGGCCTCGTCTCATGGTCTCCTTGTCAACCCTACTAAGTCACAGGCTATAACTATTGGTTCCAGGTAACTGATACAGCATATTTCTATTACTCCTGAAACCTATGATGGAACCGTAATCTCATACAGCACCAAGGCCAAAAACCTCGGAGTTATGTTTGATAACCAGTTGTCCTGGTCAAAGCATGTCTTCGCCACTTTCCACTCCCTCAGGCATCTTCAAAACTTCCTGCCTCGTCAGGCAAAAATCACGCTTGCGCAGTCTCTTCTTCTTCCCCTGATCGATTACGCTGATGTCTGCTGGGCAAGCGCAAACGAAGAGCAGCTGAACAAACTCGAGCGACTTCAAAACCTCGGGATTCGGTTTGTTTTCGGTCTGCGCAAGTTCGACCACGTCTCGGAGTATCGCAGGGAGTTGAAATGGCTCCCGATTCGCCTTCGACGGTATTATCATATCCTCATTTGCCTCTTCAATATTTTATGTAATCCTCGCTATCCTGGCTTCTTACGGGATCGTTTCGTTTTTCTGTCTTCGGATAGGCCACGGAGATCTCACACTCGGTCACTACTTACAACTCCGCAACATAACACTGCCGCTTATGAGAATGTGTTCAGACTATGAGCTATCAGTCTCTGGAACAAACTCCCCAGCGCCATCAGAGACAGTCCGTCAATTCACACTTTTAAAAGTCGTTTGAAAGAAAACTATCTATCTCTTCCATGATAAGTATTAGTATTTATTTGTATCTACTATTTATGTACATGTAACATATTTATATATAGCATTATTTTTAGTATTATGTAGATATTGCTAAGTAGTTTATTATTTTTATTAACATTTATATTGTTGTGGATATAGTTCTACCTTTAGTTTCTTTTTTTCATCTCCACCTAGGTTTGCTGGAAGAAATCTCTTGTTAGAGATAAGCTCGCCTTTGTACATGTTCTTTCCTTTATATTTGTTTGTTATCACTGTTTTGTGCAATAAAGTATAAAGTACTTTGCGCCGAAAGGAACGGATCACATAAGCAGACTAACAACGAACCAAACACAAACCACAATGCCGCGTAAATTATTTTTTACAAACCAGATAAGTTCATCTGGTTTGCCCATAAAATGTTTTGTTACCTTAATATTAAGATTTATGTGCATTATAGAATATGAATATGATGGTTCTTCGAATGATAGAAGCATGTTCTTAAACCACTCTTCATACACCTCCGCATTATTTTTTTCGTGGGAATCGCCATATTTCTTTACGGTACAAAACCTTTTGCTGTACCTGCGTGGCAAATGATTAGGCGTTCGCCTTTTTCCATTGTTACTGCGGAGGTGAAAGCAGCAGTGTCGTTAGTCCAGGATCGGGATGCGGTGTGGTTAGCATTGAGCCATGTTTCATCCGTAATTATTTATATATTTGTCTAATCTTGTTTTTTTGCCTCTCATAAAAATACACATCGTTCCAAAGCAATACCAGTGCTTTCCATTAATATTTTTCTTTTATCTGATTTTTTATACGAAAAGCCAATTTTTTCAAAACTTTTCAAGATTTTTGAGCACGAAAAAGACCACTTATTTTCAAAGAAACAATAAGTTTTCTTAAATTTGGAATTTATTTTTTCACATAGTAGTCATATACCTGACAACGAATAGCGTCAGCGTCAAAATCGTCTACTGCTGTCACATCACAAGGCCGGCGTTTTCTTTTTGGTGTAGAAGGCTTGTTTTGTTCTAAGCCGCTTCTGCCATAGGGTTCGGTAGTAATTTTAGCCACAGTTGTAGGACTAATACCCCACGTGGCCGCAAAACGGTTTCATACTTGCCAGATAGATATAAGCGGACCGCCAATTAGATTTTCCTGTTCAAAGTTATCATGAAGTTGTGGCACTAATTGTCTCGATTGTCCTTTCAACACACGTCCTTTCGGCATTTTCACGATCAATGTACTCAGCCCAATCTAAGTACTACCAAAAATTGCACCGAGGGATAAAACTACTCAACTTGAGGTACTATCTACGATAATACGTAGCTACGATCAATGTACTCAGCCCAATCTAAGTACTCCCAAAAATTGCACAGAGGGATAAAACTACTCAACCTGAGGTACTATCTACGATACTACGTAGCTACGATCAATGCACTCAGCCCAATCTAAGTACTCCCAAAAATTGCACCGAGGGATAAAACTACTCAACTTGAGGTACTATCTACGATACTACGTAGCTACGATCAATGTACTCAGCCCAATCTAAGTACTCCCAAAAATTGCACAGAGGGATAAAACTACTCAACCTGAGGTACTATCTACGATACTACGTAGCTACGATCAATGTACTCAGCCCAATCTAAGTACTCCCAAAAATTGCACCGAGGGATAAAACTACTCAACTTGAGGTACTATCTACGATACTACGTAGCTACGATCAATGTACTCAGCCCAATCTAAGTACTCCCAAAAATTGCACCGAGGGATAAAACTACTCAACTTGAGGTAGTATCTACGATGCTACGTAGCTACGATCAATGTACTCAGCCCAATCTAAGTACTTACTCCCAAAAATTGCACCGAGGAATAAAACTACTCAACTCGAGGTATATCAAATGCGAGAGAACACTCAGCAACGTAAATCCGTGTGACTAGCACGGGCGTTTTGTGGCGAGTGACAGACCACGTCAAAATAGCGGCCGGACGGACGCTCGGCTGATGGTGCCAGTTGACGAATATATACTTTTTATAATTTCGATTATTAAGTTCTAAGACATCACTAACTTGTCAGTCGTCGAGCTGGCAAAAAACCATTAATAGAGCTTTGAGTAATAATGTATAAATACTAGAGACGCTAGCTCGAACAAAACATGTGCCCGGCCTCTTGACGAGAGCGGGCGTGTCAGTTGTCATAGATAAAAATCTTTGCGCTCAGATGCGTCATGCCGAAGACGTACAGTCGCCTTTGCCCAAAAGTATACCTATCGAGTGAATCCTGCCTACGTTGCATACTTTTAAGCGCAGGCGACCTATTATGTGTATTTGGGAATAAAATAAAAGAGAATATGCACATATCCAATATTGTAATGGTTTTTTTTTCATTGGTTGTGATGTTGTTAGTCAGTTTATAAATAAATTGACAGTTCTTTAAATTTTCGTCAGATAAACATTAGCTATATTTCTGCGCAAGGGTCTACCTGTCACTGCTATGATATTTATCCTTATCATCTTGGCCTTGCTGGAAGAAATCTCTTGTTAGAGATGAGCTTGCCTTTGTAAACGTCTTTTCCATAAGTTTGTAATGTGAATTTTCATGTGCAATAAAAATTTAAAAATATGTGACGTGCATAACACGTTGGTATTCGGAAATGACACATCTGCATGTAAAAATCTTGTTACTCTTTGATTTTCAAAGAGAAAACATGGCTGTCGCTTTGTTGATTTTTATAATTCACAAAATATTATTGAATATGCGTATTTCACTGATAATACAGGGTAATTAATATGAAAAGTTATTCTTTGGCTTTTTTGGTCTGTACGGTGTAGTTTTTACAGAACCGCAGAGCACATGACGGCTTTATTTAGTGACTTACTCTCGTATCAATAGCGTCACGGCTCGGCAAGCGCTTGGCACAGACAAGGTACTCTGTGGCACAGACTGACTGAATTGGTGTTGAGTGAATTAGCTCTACTTATAGCTGGAAGAGCCAGTTTGCGCGCCTACTCTAGTATTTATACATTATTACTCAAAGTAATAGAGGGAGGCAGTTGCTCACGTCCGAAGGAGATACTTGGAACCCTTGGCCCAGTTCTGGCTGTTGAGGTGAGGGGCTCCGCATTCGCCCATCGTCTTCTGGCGGGGTAGCGTAACTGGCGGGGTAGCGGGCGGCGTGGAATAGCATCGGCCCGCCCGGCGACGTTCAAAGTTAGGTGTTTTTAGAATTTACTCAAAAACGAAAATAAGCTGATTGATTAAATTTAAGGAGTTCTAAAAGAGGAAATTTCAGGCATAAAAATTATGAGAAAATCAGTAATTTTATATTAAAATTATTTCATTTCTTTTTCAATATAGACTATGTTCAGGATTTTTCACGATCGAGGCAAATTAATCCAATCGCGTAACGACACAGTATTTAAACTAGATTATTTCATTGCCAATGACGCATATTTTTTTGAGACCGATGAATTTAGTAGTTTTTTTTTTTGCCAAAGCGCTCTTTAGTCTAAACTTTAGTGGTTACGTGTGATCTTGCGCCTTAGCCGATCTGTACCACGAAGCGATTGTAGCCGGGACCTACAGCTTAACATGTCATCCGAGGCCCTGAACATCCGATAATGTACTTAAGATAAATTAATAATCTAATTGGTACATGGTCAGGATTCGTACCTGAATCTCCTGTCGTCAGGATTCGCACCTGAATCTCCCGTGTGAGAAGCAAGCGTGAAAACTATTAGACTACGGAGCTCTTTTTAGCTTATAACAATAGCTTAATGTGATTAAAGATGCAATTTTATGTTTCATTAAAATCGATGAGATGGTTCCTTAGATTTCCCATACCCACCTGCATATAACCTCTCTATGGTTGGTACTTCAAAGTCATATGCCAATAGTGCCAAACATACTTTGTCAAATATACATTATTTATGTGCTTGTCCATGTTGTATGTATCTAAACGTAATTACTCATTATTAATGTAATATATTTAATAAAAGTTAACCATAGAATAATAAACTCGCACAAACAATAGATGCTACTAAAACATTGCGCAGTCTGTCGGCAGTCGAAGTCACGAACTCATACTAAGACATGGGAAAAGGAAAAGGTAAAGTATTCATTTCAGGTTAACGAAATTATAATATTTGAGATCCTCGCCAAAAGCCATTTAATTAGATAATAAGACTATCTAAAACAGAAGTTCCCAAACTTTTTTTTATCATAGACCACTTTCTAAATTTTGCTGGTTCCGGCGGACCCCCTACTCCTACATTTCTACCATATTCCCATTACCCCCATTTTTTGGTTTTTGGTCACGCCACCGTAAACCCCCGTCGAGTCTCTCGTGGACCCCTGGTGGACGCATCTGGACCACTTTGGGAAACACTGATCTAAACCATACATTTCTGTTATTTTTTTCAAATCTATTTTAAGACCTTTTTTTTTCATGTTTCAGGATCGGTAGTTTTTTTCTTTCTTTATATTGTATTTATTTATTTATTTATTCATTCATGGGGCTACAAATAGACAGAGAAAAACTAAACATTAAATAAAAATCTGACGTATCCCTTGGGGTATCCCACTTATGGGGTAAATGATGGAAAAAGTTTCGAGGATAAAGAGTAAAGGGAATGGTCTTTATTTGCTTATTTCCTTATGTATGTTTTTCTATGCATTTTAGTCTTATCATAAAAATATGTTTGAAATCTTCGCAACAAAGCCCTTTAATTTGACATATCACACGATACGGTTTGGATTATTTTTTTAAATTCTTATTTGCCCCCTAATTGTGCCTCTTACTTAAACCATACATAATATTTTAGTAAAGACCTAGATAACGTATTTTTTTCACAGTTTCAGGATCAATAGTTTCGGAGATAAGGAGGGGGGGGGGGGGTGTAATTTTTTTTGCCTATTTTATTAAACATTCTTTTAACTAAACATTTCAGGTTTATGAAAAAAATAATTAGATCTTCGCAACAAGCCCTTTCATTAAAAACATGACACGAGAATCCTTAATTTTTAATTTTTCTGATCAACCCCCATAAAGTGCCCCCTAAAAAAGGTATTTGCTTACGTAACACGTGTTTGGGTCACAAAAATACATAAGTGTACCAATTTTCAATTTGATTGGTTCAGTTTTCGCTCTTTTAAGCATTCGGGTTTTTTTTTTTACATACAGACACACCGCCACACCGACAGACGCCACAAACTTATAAAACCCCTTTTCTGTCATCGGGGGTTAAAAACCCGATAGCGGTACATTCATCGAGGTTATTAAATTTAATTATTTTTCAAAAGTAAGCAAGCGGGGCTAATTAAATCTAGCGGGTTCCACTTGATAATAATTTAATCGAAACTAAATAATTACGCTTAGTCTTATCTGCATACATACTGGATATAAGGAACAGTTTTTCGGAATCACATACCAGGCGAATTGGAAGTGCAAAAGGCAAAACTATCGAAATTATTTCTTAACTTCCTCATGCTTTTTACCCGACTGCACCAGAAGGAAAGTACCTACCTAATGTGGTTCGAGCGTACGTTAGTGTATGTTTGAATGTGTATGCGACCATTTCGTTAGCACGTGCACTGCAGCCCAAACGGCTTAAACAGATTTTCTAAAAAATGTGGTGTCTTTGGATTTGCGGAGACCGATAGAGTGACAAAAGGCTATATAATATATAATTTTACTGAAAATTTAGTTTTTACAATTACTATTGATTTTACAATAACATCCTCAACAAAAGAATTAAAAAATATTCCTCACTACCACTCGTATGTTTGCTCGGAGACAATACAACTGTCGGTCGGCATATCTATATAACCTGACAAATAAAAGCCTAGATATATATACCATAACCAAACATGATTGTAAAAAAAATGACAACGTCACTAATAAAAAAAACCTATAAAGAAACAGAAAATCTGATAATAAAAACCGCTACATAATAATTAAAAAAGTATAACAAAACACAAACAAAATTTATTAAAATAAACAAAATAAAAACTATAAGAATTCCCTAACATACTAACAAATACACGCACATACCCAATTATTATTTAACTTGTTGCATGCTATTATAATATTGTTTTATTTTGTTATTGTTTAACTAAAACTGAAGAAGCGCAGTCTCCTGTCACGGCTATCTTTTACTGAAAAGTAAACTTCTGCTGTAATGGTCAAGTGATATATTTTGTTAAACAATAAACTTTTTTTATAATTATTTTTTGTTGTTTTTATTGGTGATCGTAATACTTTCATACTCCGTGTAGGTGCATTAATAAGTTTGTTTGTTAGAAGGTCAGCTTTACACCAAAAAATATCATATTACTTACTATATCCACAGATATAGGTGTGAATGATAGTGCAATATTGAAAATGAAGGGTTTTTATTATGATTCCATTTAATTTTGTTATACGACCTCGTATATTTAATTATAATTTTCGTCCTTGTAGATTCAGTCAAAAACTCAATTCCAGCCAATGAAGATACAACAGCCAATGAAGCAGAAACAACATTTGAGAAAGGAATGTCGGCTTTAGGTGCCGCTAAAGGTACTTTTTTATTTTTTATTTTGAGAATCACCTTTATTTTGTTTATATTTTAATCAATGTGGTATCATATATAATTTTACATTTTACATCAACAGATACAGTTACAGATACTGTACAAGCTACTGTAGATAAAACTAAAGATGTAGCTTCATCAGCATATGAAAAGGGAACTTCAGCTATAGGCGCTGCTAAAGGTACCTACTTAAATATGTTTAGGCACCACCTGCTCGAAAATTACACTTTATATATCATTGAAACCTTACCTAAAGCAGTCCAGGCTTTAGCGGTGACAAAAAGTTGTACTGAATTTCATTATGTCATAACTTAGATCACTCCAGGAATTAAAAGATTTTCACTTCTCTCTTCTTATCTTCTCTTAAAATCTTATTTCTTGAAATTCGCACGGCGCTCACAGCCCCGCTCTCGGGAGGTGGGGGCGGCGGTGGAGCGCGACGCAGCACAAAGTTATACAAAAATCGAACACATTTGAAATAAATAAAAACGCTGCAACTGGTTATATGTATCAAACATACATTTTCACATTAATTAACTTTTTATATTTTCTCGCAGGAGGTGCGAAAAGAAGAGTATACTCCTCGGGGATAAAGCTATTTTGTCTTGAGCACGCTTGAATCCCTCTCTGCACTCAAGACGGAGTCTTAATTCCCTCGCTTTGCTCGGGAATTAACTAATAACACCCCCGCTTTGCTCGGGAGTTAAAACTGGAGTTTTTCGTTACGTTCAGAATTCAATATCGCGCCCGTGACATAAAACAGTGCTTTATCCCCTTGGTCCATAATCTACTATTATGTAGGGCATTCCATGGTATAAATATCGAACCCCCAACTATTAACCACATACCGTTTTAGTTGCATAAAGTTAAATTCCTAGATATAAAATCTGGGTGTCAAATTAGAGAGAACTATTAATTCACAACATTTAGAAAAAAAAATGGCGCGATTCTCAAAAGGCGAGTTTAATAACCGATCAAGTGCGTGTCGGACACACATTTAGAGTTCCGTATCAAATTTAGAATAAAAGCCTAAAAAACCGGCCAAGTGCGAGTCGGGTTCGCGCACGAAGGGTTCCGTACCACCGTACAATGGGATGGTGTGTTGCAAAGATATTGGTGTGGGGCTACTTTCATACTCCATGTACGTAACCAGCTGCATTCACCAGATCATAACTTCTGAAGATATCAAGACTATAATAAAAATAAAAAATGAAAAGTTTATAAAGAGACGTGACTTTTTACGGTGTCTTTTTTTCCTTTTGTTATTTTTTCATATTAGACTTGAATTATGTTGCGGTTCTCAGGAAAGCTATTTTTGCAGAAGTTTTCGAGACTCAATCTGTCAAGTTCCTGGGAAAAGTGCCTGAGACAGACGGACGGACGGACACCCGAGTGATCCTATAAGGGTTCCTTTTTTACCTTTTGAGGTACGGAACCCTAAAAATCAGGGAAATTCTAAGAAAAATCTGATTTATCAATATATTGGTATTTGTTAGTGAACTATACGTAATGATAAACATTATCACTACATGTTAAGGTGAATGGGAAGTTAAAATTTTCTTCGGTACAAAATTTTATAAAAAAACCGTCTTTGGTTGCTTCTCATTCCTTTGTTTTACTTTTTAAAACAAAAAATATAATATTATCTACCTAACGAGTTCTAAACCGCACTCGACGATGTAGGTCAAATTTTTATTTTCACGCCCACCTTTAGCTGTATGGTCACCCATGCCGCGCAGCGTCCGGCCTCTACAATACGGATCGCGATTTTGAACCTTATACCATGCTAATAAAGTTCAAAACCTATGAAATAATTATTGTAAATTTGTATTGCTTTGGGCCAACTGTCTGCTGTGAAAAATTGAAGACTGTAGCTTTAACCGTTTGGCTGTAAAACTTGTGTGAAAGAAGTCGGATGGACGGACGGACACGTGATTGACAGCAATAGGGCTTCGTTTGGACCCTTGGAGTACGGACCCTAAAAAGTAGGTTTTCTTACTTTTTTGTTAAGAAATGGTATTCATCTATTATGTTTTTGGTGCTATTATTTTAGGTTAAGAAGGCTTTTAATTGATGAATGTAAAAAGTGTGCTATTATTTTTTAACAAAACATTTGTGTGTAATATAACCTCGACATGGATTTTAGTGAGGTGTACAATAACTAAACCAGATTTTCATGTTTTACAGATTCAGATTCAGATTCAGATTCAGATTCATTTATTTGCTTATGATTTAGGTGGTAAGAGTTCTTAAATAACATGTTGTTCCTTAATCAACTATTTATAGCATGCAAATATTTTAGTTATAAAATTATTATTATTATTTACAGTATGCTTTAGTCATTTACTTTTGATTTCTTAGTATAAAAAACTCACTTAAAACTCGCTTATGTTTGAAGAGATTTGTTGGTAGATGTTTTAGGTCATCTGTACTTTGTTATATATTTTGACGCTCATTGCGTAACAATTATTTTGATATTTTGCGGTTCGTGGCTTGTGATCAAGAACTAGTCTGTTTGGTTTCCTAGTATTTCTTGGGTACTTTTGTTCAGCTGTTATGAACAAGGTTATGTTTTGATGGACGAATTTGCAGATTTCAAATATGTATAAACACGGTAATGGCAGTATAATTAGTTTAGGGAATAGCGGCTTGCACGACTCCCGCGGTGCAGCTCCCACCATGGCCCGTATACATTTCTTTTGGATGATGAACGCTCTGCTAAGATCTGTACTATTTCCCCATAGAATTATACGATACCTAAATATTGATTCAACATAACCGTGGTATGCAGTCAGTGTTGTTTGTTGAGTCGTGGTTTTTCTCAACTTGGAGAGAACATATACAAACCGATTAATTTTGTTACATACTTGTGCAATGTGCGGTTTCCAATTTAGGTTATTGTCAATTGTAATACCTAAAAATATAATATTATCTTCACTTTTGATTATTTGATTTTTATAGTTTATAATCATGTCATTCACATTATTAAAATTCATTAGATTTGTCTTATTAACATTTATTTGTAGATTATTATCATAAAGCCAGTCAACTACCTTTTCTATAGTTATATGTATGTCAGATTTGTGAATGTCAATCAAATTATTATTCGTATTATGATTATTTTTATTAAGATTATTATCGAAATTTGTTGTATGTATGTCAGTTTTGTGGATGTCAATTGAATTGTTATTAGAACTGGCATAGTTTTTAATGAGATTATAATTGGCATTAGAATGACTGTTCTTTGTATTAGCCACAATGATAGATATGTCATCCGCAAATAAAATTGATTGGTGGTATGTCACATCAGGAATATCATTTATATACAAAATGAATAACAGTGGCCCTAGAACACTCCCCTGAGGCACCTCATAGTTATTTGTTTTATATTTTGACTCATATGTCCGTTTTATGTCCTTATCGTCTAGCCTATTTATGTGAACACTTTTTTGTCTATTTTGTAGATAGGTTTGGATCCATTGTACCGGTGGTCCTCGTATACCATATTACTCCAGTTTATTTAGCAACAGCTCATGAGACATAAAATGCCTTAGTCATGTCGAAGAACAGGACTGAGGTGTTCTGTTTTAAATCATAACTTTTAGCTACACTTGCTACTAAATTGAATACTGCTAGGGTAGTCGAGTTCTGTTTTTGGAAACCAAACTGTTCTTTTTTGAAAGGTCCCTATTTGTAAAAGTAGTCACTAAGTCTACTCGCCATTGCCTTATCAAAGATTTTAGAAAATATTGGGATTAGAGTAACTGGACGGTAGTTTCCAGCTGTGTCTCTATCACCTTTTTTATAAAGCGGTTTAACTATAGAGCTCTTTAGTTTTTCCGGAAAGGTACCTTTTTTCAAATGATAGGTTTATCATGTGAGCAAGAACCGGGCTTATAGAGTAGCGGCAATCTAATAATTTGGGTTCTTATTTCATCATAGCCAGTTGCTTGAGTATTTTTAAGTGTGACAATAATCTTCCTTATTTCTAGTTCGTCTACTGGTTTTAAGAAAAAACTAGAACCATTATTCTTGCAGTTTTGTAAGCATTTCTTCTTAATGTTAGTGTTGGTTTTATTTGTCATGTCAATAAGATATTTATTAAAAAAATTCGCTATTTGGAGTGGATCAGTTACTATCTTGTCGTTTTCTTTAATGCCCTTTCTTTATGTGTCACATCTTTTATTATTCTCCACGAAGCTTTGCATATATTCTTACTTCCTAAAACCACTTTACTGTTTTGTACTCTTTGAGCTTGCGATATACATTTCTTTAGCAGTCTAGTGTACTTATCGTATCCTAATTTATTTTGTATTGATTTATTATTATAGTATTTATATCGTAGAGTTCTTTTTCTTTTACAACTTATTTTCAATCCTCGTGATATCCATTTCAGCTTCGTTGTTGAGTTTGTTTTAACCTTTATTTTTGGAAAACATAGTTCATAAAACAAACAATACAGTTCATGAAATCTTTTAAATGGCAAGTTGATCTCTGGTTCATCATAGACCTCAATTGTCATACAAAATTCAGCTATTGTCATAGGTCTATAGGTGTTAGTTTATTGTTATACAAAATTGAAATTAAGATTGTAGTTTCAAAATAAGATTTATATTTATGGGAAATATTAAACTGCTCATCAAGAATACAAATTTTCACAGCAAATATCAGGGCAAAATGCAGCGGTAGCTTATCCTTTATCCATCATGTTAGGTTGAACATGTAAGAATAACAAAAAATACTTAAAAGTATTTTTGTTGATCCTTTTTTGCTGTGAAAATGAGTATTTTTGATGTGCGATTAAACACTAGCCATTATTTATTACTAAAGAATGCCGAGGCTCCAAAAATAAAATATAATATGTGGGAAAATCTTGTAAAGGCTATCGCTGAACTACAGAATGATGCGAGATTATCTGAACGACAAGTAGCTCAGAAGTATGCTATACCAAGATCTACACTCCGGTCGTACAAATGTAACCCAGCGCCGCCGGTAGCACGTTAACGGTGGGGGGGGGGGGGGGGGGGTGTCGCGACGCGTGATTATAAAATAGCGCATGCTGTGTCTCTCATTTTCTCGCGTCGCTACACCCCGCGGGGGTATACGTGTTGCGGGCGCAAGGCAAAGGTTCAGCATTAGTCAATAGTCAACGATCGATCTCGACTACAAACGTGGAATCTATTCTCGAAGATAGGGATAATAATCTCCCTTCGTAATAGTTTTCCGAGGAATACAGGTATTATTTTGGACAGCGTTCAAAGGTTTTCCAAGGAGACCCAAGAAATAATCAATTCAAAAATAACAGGCCTGGTGAAGAGTGATGTAAAGGGTTTTTCAAATTAATATCAAAGTGTGTCAAAGGCTTTTTAACGTTAATGTCAAAGTGTGTCCCTCGTATCTGAGGAGGATAATAAGAGGTTAGTTCAAGGGGAATCACGATTACTTTGACGAAGGTTTTGACTGAGGTTCTCAGTAACCATAACAGAGTTTTCAATGCAAAAGAGTCTAGTTTTCAGATTTGTCCGAGCACAGTTTTAGCTGAGAAAGGAACAAAAAACGATTTTAGCATCGAAGATTAAAACAAAAGTGTAACAGCTTCATTTAATTACTTTTTCGGCTGCAGTTAAAATATGGCAACAGCCCATTTATCCCTATCAAAGACTACCAGAAAAAATATGCAAGTCCGTTCCTGATCAGTGGGATATCAGAAAATCTGATAATGGCTGGATGACTTCAGAAGCATTCTATGAATGTATTGCCAATGTGTTGCATCCTTAACTATTCAAAAAGCCGGTTGAATTTCAAGTCATACTTTATGTCGACGGTCACAAAACCCACGTTAGTTATCATTAGAGCCATTTGTGCACGCATCTTCAAATTGAAGTGACTACTTACATTGTATGCCAATTCAACAATTAGTTGCTGAAATTAAGTTGGAGAAAGCATTTGAAAAAATGGCAAGTGGAGAATGAAAATAAGAGAATATTGACGCTTAATTTTGCACTTGTACTTAAGAAAGTGCTTGCAGCAAGTATAGGTATAGACACTCGGTTGATTTTTTCAGGATTTGTGGTATGTGTTATTTAATCCCGCTACCATCAATTAATTGTTCAAAGTGAAACACTTTGAACAATTAATTGAAATTAATGGAAAGTCAAGAATTAATGGAAAGTCAAGAATGATACACGAGAAACTGTTTTAATGAAGATCCCTGGAACTAAGACGATTATATTTGGTACATTCAAAAATATAGTCGATCCTTTACTTTCCAAATCTTTTCAAGCTGTGTCTTTCAATATTACTGACACGAACCTGAAAACCATCCGCAACATTTGGAAATCATTCCACGCAAAAGAAATTCATGAAAATATGGTTATGGAAGATCCAGTTCAGCATTCTCCGATGTTTTTCGATTATCACAATGATAGTGATGATGACTCCACATCGGATTCCATGATAGTTAATTGGGATTCGATAGGATTTATTAGCCAATTCAGTTTAGCCAAGCAGAATAGTTCAATCTGACCTCTTTAACCATCCTGGAACCTCTAAAAACCAGTGAAGTATCCTGCAACTTCCATTAATTCAACTCTAGGCAGTTCCGCTATGAAAACACGATATGAAATTACGAGTTCCGAGTCAGCCTGAAGATGACATCCAGGACAAGGTTCATATTTTTAGGTCCTCTAAAGTGAAGTCAAGTGTTCTGCAGATCCAGGCTAGTGCTTCATGCTCTTAAAGTCAAGTTTATAAATAATGAATAGAAAATAAACCTTGGGAGAATACTTAGCTTACCCTAAACTCCAGTAAAGAAAAGAAAAATCCCAACGAAGAGACTGCCATTCGCAGTAACATCAGAGAAATTTAAGATTGCATTACAGAGGAAGCAGATCGAGAAGAGGAAGAGAAATCAAATAACAGTTGAAAAGAACTACAAATAAGAAAAACAATACTATAAAAATTTCAAGGCAAGCTCCATAAAAAATATTGTGGAAACAAGCATCAAGCAAAAACTCAAATACCAAGTCCTGCTTAAGAAACAAACTGTCATATTGGGATCAGAGAAAATCACTGAGTCAAAGCACTATTATTTGATGCTGATGACCTTTGTCTGATTTGCAACCAAATTATACACGTGGGTAGAATGAAGTGCAACAGCTGCCACAAATTGTTTCTTTCATGATAAGAGCCAAATAGTAACAAGAAAAAAAAATCGGTATGAGTATCTAACTCATACCGATTTTGCTATTTTGATGCCTTTTTATCACATACATTACTCTAATGACTTTTATTCAATTCTAAAGGCCTGCGATTCTGAGTCATTTTAATAAAAAAATAACATTAACTACGAGTAATTAGCAGTGAAAATTTAAGGTTAAGTAATGTTACGGTTTCTTTCATAATTTAAATAAAATAGAATCATTAAGTATTTTATCTACACACGTATCATAAACCCTCTTTACTGCGTACAAAAAACCGCACGTTACGATCAGCATAATGTTAAACTACTTGGTAAAAACTCATTTCTTATCTGAAAAATTACACACTATGACCATAATGTGTAATTTTTCTACATATTATGACATTCAAATTTCGAACGCCGACGCCCGCCTGCGTGCCACCCCTACTTTTTTTGTGAAGTTGGTACTACTGAACAAGCTAAACAATACATATCGACAGTATTTGCATAATGACGAAAATTCCTATTGAAGGACTCCTAAGACCATTTCAGTGGTATCGTATTTGAGGGATAGAAGCCATTTTTGACACTTACGTTTGACTTCAAAACTACTACAATTTCTAAAGTTACAAAAACTGTTGGCCTTGTTGTACATGTAAGGATGAAGAAAATCAGGGAATCTCTGCGCAAAGGTAGTGTGGACAGCGTTAATAGGAACCTTGTAGGTCCGTTGCATTAGAAGTTTGTTGTATACAGGAGAGTTGGTTATATTTTTATGAACTAAAATAACAGACCTCAGAATAAACAGCCTACGGATACTAAGTATATCATTTTCACCATGTATTAGATCAGTGGGGTAGTTTTTTGGTTTCCTATACATAACTTTCAATACCGAACGTTGAGCTCGCTCTGCGTCTATTAAGATTGTCTTACTACATCCACCCCATACCGAAATACAGTAGGTAAGAATCGACTCACATATAGCCGTATACACTCCCTTTAGGAGTCCATAGTCGGCACAGTTTCGCAATTTTTTCATGATGTAAATAATTTTACGGATTCTGGCTGTCAATGCTTTTATATGGTCTCTAAAGTTCAGATTTTTGTCAAGTATTATGCCTAGGTATTTAATCGATGTAGTATTTTGTATCTCAGGACATTGACATTGGGTAGAGATATTTCCGCATTTGTGAACTTTAATGTTGGGCAACGCTGGTGGCCCGGAGGCTTCGGTCTTATAAAAGCACAGGTACTTAGTTTTTGCAGTGTTCAGAGTAAGCAAGTTTTTTCGTAACCATGTTGCTACATTGGACATACCGTTTTCAGCACTAGCAAAGACATTATTCCAGGAGGTATCGTTAAAAATTATGGCGGTGTCATCAGCATAGCAAAAAAGGTCAGCTTTGGGTAGATTTATACTATATATGTCATTAATGTACATTAAGAAAAGAGTGGGGCCTAAGATACTGCCCTGTGGAATACCAAAGCTAACGGGTTCAAGTGGGCTCATATGTGTGCCCACTTTTAGACATTGGAGTCTATTTGTGAGGTAGCTTTTAAACCAAGCAAGAACAGTACCTCGAATCCCCATGTTATGTAGTTTGTTTAGCAGTATGGGTGTAGAGACCGTATCAAACGCCTTTGCCAGATCAAGGAAGACACCAATGCAGGGTCTACCTTCATCTAGCAAGGTACATACACGTCTCACTAGTGAACTTACTGCGTCCTCAGTCGAGATACCCTTCCTAAAACCGAATTGACGGTGGTAGAGCAACCTGTTTTGTTCCAAAAAACTAATTAGCCGTTTGTTAACTACCTTTTCCAGTAATTTGGAGAAAGTAGGAAGTAACGAGATCGGACGGTAATTAGAGGGTTCATCTTTTGGCCCTGCTTTATGGATTGGGCAAACCAAAGCTGTTTTCCAGACCTCTGGGAATTCACCCGTTGACATATTAAGATTAATTATATGGGTCAGAGGTTTTATCACAAAGTATTTTAGTCTCTTGACGATGCTATTGCTAGTACCATCTATTCCTGGTGCACTACTAGAGGAGAGACGTTGAATCATGCATGTGAGTTCTACACTATCAGTCGGTTGTAAAAATATGGAGTGACCATTTGTTTGCTGATTTGACGTTTTTGATGCAAGACTTTCTTCAGATTCATTGGTATCGTTTAAAATATTTGTGGCTAAGTGTTTACCTACGTTACTAAAGTACTTATTACATTTGCTTAGAGAGGAAATAGGATCATTGGAGATATTCAAAAGTTCAGTGGCTATAGGGTTTTTTGTTTTTGAGTGACATATGTCTTTGATACAACTCCAGAGCTTCTTGGGGTCATTTTTGTTTTCTTCCAGTGCTTTCGACTCGTATTCACGTATTAGATTGTATAAAAGATTATTGCAGTAGTTTCTATAACGAGAATAAGTCACCTTCAAAACATCGTTGTTGGGGTTTTTTCGCAATTTGTAATGCAATGCATCGCGATTTTTCATGCATTTCATTAAACTGGTGTTATCCATGGTTTTAGATTAAACTTGGATCTACTTATTTTACCATGTTTTGTGTTTTTCGCAACAATATCAGAGATGATTTTAGAAAAAGATTTGGTGGCCACCTCGACCGATGTTTCAGTCATCACCGCAGACCAGTCGATGTTTTTTATTTCGATTTCGATTGCTTCATAGTCTACCTTCAACCGTGTTCTGGGTACTGGGTCAGATTTGACAGCAGCCTCAATTTCTATCATTGCTAAGTCGTGATCGGTTATATCTGTTTTGCAAACGATCGCCTGTGCCTTAAGAAATGATGATAAAAATATATGGTCCAAACAAGCAGTTAACCGAGTTGGCTCTGTTATAGCTGGTAGCAATTCACTCTCAGCCATCATACAAAGGTACTCCGATCGCTTATATCTTACATCGTCAGAAAGCAAATCTATATTGACATCACCTGCCAGAAATACCGGATGTTTGTCCTTATTAATGTTAACAAGAAGATCGTGCAGAGAGTCAAGAAAAATAAGAGGAGTATCCGCAGGCGATCGGTAGATTGCAACGACAGTTGCGTTCCCAGGCAGTTCCAGTACAATGCAATTTGCGCCAATGAATTCAGGTTCGGACATAGATGCGCTAAGGACATTCCTTACATATACAACAACACCCCCAGACTTGTTAATGAATCTAGCAGATTTGTAAACTGTGTATCCATCTAACGTTCCCACCAGTGTGTTCTCGCGAAGCCAACACTCAGTGAGTATAATGATATCAAACTCAATGTTAAGTCTCCTAAGTAAAACTTGAAATTCGTCGAAATGCAAATATATACTGCGAATATTATAAGTCAATATTTTCAGTTTTGAGTTATCGTGAAAGAAGCTCTCACATTCTTCAGGCAGATTTAATGAATGGCACTTGATTACAAGAGTATTATCCAGATCATTTGCTAGTTCGACTTTATCCATAGTCAGATATGGTAAAAATTGAGTGGCGGAGTGGGTTTGTTACTACCATGTTTAATGTGAGAGTCTTATGATTTACACTGTGGGAATAATATGTCGAACAGTGATTAGCTGTTGTAATAGGTTTTTGTAAGCTATATGTTTGAATCATTAATGAAAATAGATAATTATTTAGTACTATATAAATGGAGTCACTCAATTGTTGAAGGGTGTGCACTGGAACCGGTTTATGCATGTGCAGTTGTAGTGTCGGCGGCGGCGGTGGGGAGCGATCCAGTGATGCTATCGAGTTGTTGTTGCGACAGTATGCGGATCGCGGGTTTTCCGTCTTGCTTGCGGATATAAATTGAGCCTTGGGTACACCAGCAGTAGAAGAAGTTGTGTAATTTGGTTGCATCCCTAGCCTTCCGAAATAACTGTCTGTTTGTTTTGGTCAAGCGTTCGTTATAAAAGATTTTCAGTGGTGGTCCCGCTATCTCAAGGTCCGCGCTAGTTATGTTGCGTCTGGTCTTAGCGGCGGAGAGGAATTGATCGCAGGTTGACTTTCGTAGCAGTCGTACAACAACCGGGCGGGGCAGTGCGGGTTTGTCGGCAGGTTTCGCGGTAGCAGGGGGGTCCTTCATTTTGTCGTAGTCAGTCGATGCTGGGTTGGATCTCTCCTTGTTTGAACTTGCCGGGGCTTTACGTTTTGGCCCGACACGCATAGCCCAATCAATGTCTCTGTTCTCCATTTCTACTCCCATTAAACGGGCCGCTACCAAGATCGTGTGGTGCAGGTTTTCGTTTGGATGCTCGTGAATTCCGCATACTTCAATCTCGTTCCTAAGCTGGTGTTGAGCGTGGAGAGATACGTCCGTCTTTAGTTCGGATATCTCAGCCTTTAGAAGAGCAATCTCTGAGTCACGTGCTTCTAGGATTTTAAGACGCACTTCATTTTTTCCATGGATGCATGTAGTTCATCCAGTCGTTCGTGACATCTTGTTAAAGATTTGGTGGCATCTTCTAGTTTGCCTTTCAGTGAGCATATCTCCTGTACTAGACAGCGAACTTCATTGGTTAGGTCTTTTATTGCAGAGTCGTCACGTTCCGGGGTAGATGTTAGGGAGTCTTTTGTAGCATGTTGGGAGTCCTGTGGCACTACCAGATAGATAAATCATATAATAAATAATAAATAAATCATAAATCTACTCTCGAGTATTAATGCCCTCCATTATGTAGCAGTCCCATAAACTACTATTATGTGAACCAATTCAAGATGACATCTTTGATCGATATTTAATTAGTGATACCGGTAGATAAACCAGACGCCATGTTTCTTAGCGTTTGACATCTATTTCTCGCATAGAGCAAGATAGGGTCAGAGAGACAGAGAGAAAGAGGTCAGAGCTCGCTCAAATACCAAGAAACTTGGTTCAAGGGCGTACCCAGGATTTCAGCTAGGGGGGGGGCAGCTCATACCTGTTTCGAGAACATACACGTTTTTTAATTCCCACTTGCCAGGAAAATTGACGTTTATTTTATCTTCTAGGGGGGGCAGCAGCCCCCCCCCCCCCCCCCTGCCCCTACCTGGGTACGCCCATGACTTGGTGTCTATTGTACTGTTTATGATTAACATTAGTAATTTGAAGGGTTCCTTGCCCAAGGCGGGCCCCCTCGAGATCCTATCAAGGCTGCGCTGCCTGAATGACTGTAGCAGGTGAAGACTGGATCTTTAGGATCGTAATAGGTGGTCCCCAAACAATTTACTGAATTTTACTATTCGAAGTCGCAAAGCCAGTCTACATGCAATATTCTGTACGTACAGTCAGCTCGATGAATTGTGGAAAAAATGGAGACAGCCTCACTAAATGCATTACAAATTATTGTAAGGCAACCTTAGGTGCTGGGTTATATACTAAAGATAAAAACCCCAGGTCTTGGATGTTGTCGCTGTTTTTGGTTTTTGGTACCCACGACACAGGGTATCCTAGTGTGGGGCCATAAGCAATGTATTTAAATAAATAAATGTTATATTACACTTCGCTTTTCGCATGCAATGGTATTCTTCGCGTGAAAGTCCAACTCGCACTTGGCCAATAATCTGGCCAAGTACGAGTTGTACTTTGGCAACGCTTTTTCTCACCTATGCAGTCGTATTTACATTTTACAACAATATTAGACGCCGTTTCCCCCTGCGAAACTGGTGTACGCAATACGGACTATAGACGTCGTGGAGGTATGACAATCACTGTCTTGCTTGGACAATCACAGTGTTTTAGGTATCATTTTTGTGTCAATTATTATTTATTTATTGTCAAAGTAATTGATTGAATATGGTAATGAATCGTTAGACAATTTAATCACGTATCCACAGAAAAATATTAGTCTTTTTTATTATAAGAGGAATTATGAAATATACCGATGCCATTCCTAAATTAGTTAATCACTGGTAATTTATCCCTACATTAGTTCCTATCAATATTTAGTTTATATATTCACTCCTATTCTCATTGTCTACAATATAAAGACACCGTTTCTAATAATATACTGTATGTATACGCTACTGTTGACACATCTAAAAGTAGTGCATCATCGGCATATAAAGGGGACTTCAGCCATGTCAATCAATCAATCAAATGTCTTTATTACTGTAGATATTTACATATACTTAGCAATCGTCATTTTTTGCTACTTCAATACATTGGACCACAGTGCAAGAAGAAGGGCGTAGAAACTCCCACAGATTGATTTTTAGATCTCTTTTAAAAATTGCTTGTACTTTACTAATACAAATATTACAATATTATTAATATAATTAATAAGCAGGTATAAATAATTACAAAATTATTAACAGCAAGGTCTGTGTTGAACCATTTTAACCCCATACAGTCCCGTCGTTTGTAATCTTGAACATTCTAATATCCCTTTTTCGACAAAGTCGCTTTAAAATGATTTTAAATTGCTCAAAAGGCGATTTCAAGATCCCCAGAGGTATCTTGTTGTAGTAGAGAATGCACCGACCCTTGAAATAATTGCTAACCTTCGCGAGTCTTAACCGAGGCGCAACTAGACTGTGATTATTTCTGAGGTTAACATTACAGCTATCGCTGAGTTTGGGAAATGTTGTGAGAATCTTGCGTACAAACATTATATTTTCAAAAATAAATTGACTAGCTACAGTTAGTTCAGCGTCAGTTTTTTTAAAAGCTCTCTAAAGGAGTATGTGCGTTTTAAATTATAAATTGCTCGAATAGCTCTTTTCTGCAAAATAAAAAAAAGCTTGAATATCCGCTGCTTTCCCCCACAACAAGATACCATAGGACATGATACTATGAAAGTAACTAAAATATACTAGCCTAGATGTAGCCACATCCGTGTTTTGTCTGATGTTCCTAACAGCGTACGCCGCAGAACTTAATTTACCAGCTAATTTATCTATATGGGGTCCCGACTGCAATTTGCTATCAATGGTTATTCGAAGAAACTTCGTATCATTTACTGATTCTAACGAGTTGCTGTCTAACACTAAACTGGTCTCAACTTCCCTGAAATTTGTAAGTGAGAATTTGAAACATTTGATTTTACCAGCATTTAACAATACATTCTTAACTGTGAACCAATTCAAGGTTAAAGACAACACTCCATTAACATCATCAAAAATATTCTGTTTGTCTTTCAATTTCGAAGACCAGTGAAGTATCATCAGCAAACAACACTATGTCAGTCAATTTCTCCACCATGAAAGGCAGATCGTTAATATATACCAGGAATAAGAAAGGGCCCAATATGGAACCTTGTGGCAAGGGCGTACCCAGGATTTCAGCTAGGGGGGGCAGCTCATACCTGTTTCGAGAAGATGGTCGGTCAGGTATATTGAAACAAGAAAATTGACGTTTATTTTATCTTCTAGGGGGGCAGCAGCCCCCCCCCCCCCTGCCCCTTCCTGGGTATGCCCATGCCTTTTGGTACGCCAATTGTTACTCCTAATCGATCAGATTTAACGCCGTTGACTTCTCCATACCTAAGCAATATAATTCAACAATTCTATTGCTTAGGTATGATCTTAGTAGATCCAACAATTTATTTATAACTCCATAATGATTTAATTTCATTATTAGCGTATCATAGGCGCCGCTAAAGGTACTGTTGTAACTATTGATGTAAAATATATTTTTTTATGATTTATTTTATATTCATATTTTTATTTACCCTTTAGAAACAGTTGCTGCCGTCGATACAACAAAAAATGTAGCAGCTGCTGTACATGAATAAATATGCATTATGAAAATTACAACATTTCCTATTAATATTTTGTTTAACATAGCGTCACGCCACTTCCCATACGGGCTGGCAGAGGCAAAATTGTGCCCACGTTTAGCCAGTTATTCAATGCTCCATTATGCGTGACAGGGGGTTTGCCCGTCGCCGCAGCTATCTCCATAGCTGTGGCGATGGGCTAGCCCCCTTCTCCATTGAAGGTTTTCTTACGATGTTTTCCATTACCGTTAGAACGTATATTTAGTTTATTCATTCCCTTTTTTTCATTATTATTTATAGACACAGTTTCTAATACTGTAGACACAACGAAAAATCTAGCATCATCGGCATTTGAAAAGGGGTCTTCAGCCATAGGCACTGCTCAAGGTACTTATGTAACTATTGATGTAACATTACTTCTTGTTATTTTTGAATTAACAGCCCCTTAAATACCGCTAAAGGTACCTAGTTAAATATATTATTTTAACATTCATTCCTAGTAATATTTAGTTGAAATATGAACTTATTTATTAATTTTCCACAAACAGACACAGTTTCTAATAATATACACGCTACTGTTGACACAACTAAAAATAGAGCATCATCGACATTTAAAAAGGGGACTTCGGCCATAGGCGCCGCTAATAGTAGTTTATGTTACTGCTACATAATGGAGAGCATTAATACTTGAGAGTGGGTTTATGAAAGGAGCCGAAGGCGAGTTTCATAATAATATCACTTGAGTGTTTTAATGCCTAATTATGTACAGTTACATACACTAGTTTATCTACACAAATATCACAAGCTCTCTTTGATGTGTTCAGGAACCGCATGTTTGACCGGCATTGTGGCATTGATAATTGCTCTAGCTAGCATTTAGCTTGTTCTGTAGTACCAACTTCACAGACAAACTAGGGGCGGCACGCAGGCGGGCGTCGGCGTTCGAAATTTGAATGTCACAATTTGACAAATTTACAAAAATTTACATTATGGTCATAATGTACAAATTTTCTGATAAGTAATGAGTTTTTACCAAATAGTTTTACATTATGCTGGTTTTAACGTGCGGTTTTTAGACGCAGTAAAGAGGGTTTATGATACGTGTGTAGATAAAGGTACTTATGTAACTTTTGATGTAACATTATTTCTTATTTTTATTCGCTTGTTGTGATTCATTTTATATTCATATTTTAATTTACCCTTCAGAAACAGTTGCTGACACTGTACACACCACTGTCGATACAACAAAAAATGTAGCAGCTTTTGCAGTTGAAAAAGGAACTTCAGCTATAGGCGGCGCTAAAGGTACTTTAATAAATATGCATTATGAATATAACAACATTTCCTATTAAAATTTAGTTCAACAAAGCGTCATGCCCTTTCCCATACGGGGTGGCAGAGGCACAATTGTGCCCAAGTTTAGCCTGCTCCATTTTACGTGATGGCGGGCTGGCCCATTGCCGCAGCTATGGATGTTGAAGGTTTCCTCACGATAATTTTCATTATTGTTAGAATGTCTACTTAGTTTATACATTCACTTTTTATTTTATTTTCTATTTATAGACACAGTTTCGAATACTGTACACGCTACTGTAGACTCAACGAAAAATCTAGCTTCATCGGCATTTGAAACGGGGACTTCAGCCATTGGCACTGCTAAAGGTATTTATGTAATTATTTATTTAAGATTATTTCTTGTTATTTTTAAATAAATAGCCCCTTAAATATGACTGCACCTATCTCTTACACCCTGTATATTTGTACTTTTTACACTTACAGATACAGTTGCTAATACTGTAAAAGCTAATGTAGATACAACTAAAAATGTAGCTTCATCGGCTTATGAAAAGGGAACGTCAGCTATAGCGCCGCAAAAGGTACCTTGTTAAAGGGAAATATTAAACTGCACATCAAAAATACTGATTTGCACAGAAAATATCAGCGCAAAATTCTGCGGTAGCTTAGGTGAAGGGTAAAGGGGTTGAGCGAAGCGAAGCCTCCTGTGCACGACAGAACCTGAAATGACTACTTTGTACATAGCTTTTATCTTATTTTGTTTTTTATACGTTTTAGGATAAGCTAGATTGAGTTTTGGTAACGAAATAAAGTTATATTTTCTCATTAGGATTAGGGCCTAGGATGTAAGATTGTACATAGTTTAGAATAGGATTGTATTTTATTATATATGTGTTTTTGCTAGCGATTCCACCCCCGGTTAGGTAGGTACACAATTTCCAATAGGAAATAGCACATAGTTTCAGTAGATTTGCAAGTAAATAATCAAATTAGAGCACATAATTACAATTAGAGTTCACACTAATTACACTCACTATCTCATAAGGGGAGGAAACCTAGCAAGAACAAGCGAGAGAAAGAGACAGTGCAACTGTCCCTGTCGGCGCATACAGGCGAGCGAGGGGGGCCCCGACTCCCGCAACCTGCGGCATGGGGAAGCGGGGGACGGGGTCATATAAATATTGAAATCTGTCACATGCGCTCCTCGCTCTGTTTTGCGCCGGCGGACAATGCAAATTGTATGTTTAGGTCTAGAAAATAAGTAAGTAAACGAATGTATATTGTTTTGTACATGTAAAATGTAAATTTGACATGAAAATAAAGAGATTTGAGTCCAGGAGAAGAGTGCGGGGTGAGGGGGGGTGGTCGCTCGAGAAATCGTATATAAGAGACGCCGATTCGGCTCGGAATCATTCCGGATCCAGCACTCAAGAGGAAAAGTCATCAAGAGAAAAAAGACTCTCTGCGACCACCAGCCCTCTCTACCCCACCCTCCAGCCTGGCTCAACAGTGAAGAATTATCGGCATCTTTTATTTTGAGAAGAGAAAAATCCTATCACAGTCCACGCTCCACATTTTGGTCCTTCAGGAGCCGAATAAAGAAGAATCAGCGTGAAATTTGAAGAGCTCCTGTTTTGAAGAATCGAAAGCGAAGATGCCGATTACTACACGTAGCCAGTCTGGTAGAGAAGGCGACGGGTCGCAGACCACGTCCAAGAACACGAGCGCCGAGACAAGCGCCACCGGGTCCGGAACCACAACGACGGCAACAAATACGACGTCGTCGGGAACCGCCGTCACGTCACAAGAGACAACGAAGCCGCCGTCAAGAGCACCGTCGAGAGCGCCGTCACGTCGCTCTAACGCCTCCCGCAAGAGGCTCCTCGCGGAGCTGGAGGCTAAAGAGCGCGTGGCGGCTCTAGAGCAAGAGCAACTACGTGTTGCTACAGAAATTGCGAGACTTCGTCTGGCGAAGCTCCGCGCCGAAGCAGAGTCGTCAGACGAAGAAGAGGAAG
Source organism: Argyresthia goedartella (assembly GCA_949825045.1). Taxonomy (NCBI): domain Eukaryota; kingdom Metazoa; phylum Arthropoda; class Insecta; order Lepidoptera; family Argyresthiidae; genus Argyresthia; species Argyresthia goedartella. The sequence continues at coordinate 17,509,195 of OX463826.1, forward strand.
AAGAGAACCGAGAAAAAGAAGAATCCTCCGTTCGAGTTGAAGACTGGTTGAAGAAACAAGATGAAGAGAGAAGAGCGACGTCACCCCCGCCCCGCGTGCTGCGGGAAGCGCCAGGGAAGGATGGACGAGGACAGGGCGATCACCGCGGTGATCACCAGGGCAAGGAAGAGCCCCGGCCTGCGCGTCAAGACATCTCTGAACTGGCGGCGGCCATCACCCAGGCCATGAGATCCGTCACGAGGGAGGCGCCGAAGTTCATTCAAGAACTACCCATCTTCAACGGACAATCGAACGCGTGGCTGCCATTCAAGGCAGCGTATGAAGACACGTCAAGAGGATTCTCCGACACCGAAAACATAGCAAGGTTAAGAAGAAGTCTCCGAGGTATCGCGCTAGAAGCAGTCCAGAGCCTGCTCCTATCCAACCCGGAGCCAGGCGTCATCATCGCCACGCTCGAGAGAAGATTCGGTCGCCCTGAAGCTATCGTCATGGGCGAAATGGAGAAGATAAGAACACTGCAGAAGATAGGAGACAACCCACGTGATCTCCTCGTGTTCGCTAACAAGATAGCGAACATCGTCGCTACCGTAGAAGCACTGAAGAAAATCCAGTACCTGTACAATCCCGAAATGGCGCGAAACGTAATTGAAAAATTGTCTCCGATAATCAGAAGCAAATGGTTCGATTTCGCCGCCCGAAACAAAGAAGACGTTCCTGAGCTGAAGCGACTGGCCACCTTCCTGAACGAAGAAGCAGACAAATGCGGCGCCTACGCTTCACTCGAGAACGTCACAGAAGAAAAGCCGAAGAAAAGGCAAGAAAGAACATTCAAAATGAACACGCTACGCTGTCCAGCCTGCGACGGACCACACAACCTACCCGACTGCAAGAGATTCGTAGCTGCCAGCACGGACGAGCGGTGGGAGTTAGTGAAGAGAAGTCGAGTTTGTTTCCGATGCCTGCGAAACAATCACCGCCACGCCGACTGCAGAGCCAAGGTTTGTGGTCATCAGGGCTGCACCATATCGCATCACAAGCTTCTTCATCAGTCAAGACCGAAGACCGAAGAACCACCGCGTAGCGAAGAACCACCTCGTCGCGCACAAGAGCCGCCGCTTCGCGAAAAAGTCAGCTCTACGTACGAAGACACGAACAACACAGCGAGCAACGGCACCGCACGGCGCGCTTATTTGAAAATCGTTCCTGTAGTTCTCACCGCCGCCAATGGAAATGAAGTAGAAACGTTCGCGCTACTCGACGAGGGCTCCACGATCACCATCATCGACGAGAAAATTACGCAAGAACTCGACGTCGACGGGCCTACAGATCCAATGCGCGTCCGCGGTGTGAGCGGGACAGAGCTACAGTTCCAGAAAAGCAAACGCATCGACTTGAAGATCCGCGGCAAATACGCAGACGACACATGCGATCTACGCGGGGCGCGCACCGTAAGAGGGCTCGACTTCGCTACTCAGAGGGTCGCTAGAGGAGACGTTGAAGATTGCCCGCACTTGAATGAAATTCAAACCGAGCTCGTATACGAAGAGGCGCATCCGAAGCTGCTCATCGGACAAGACAACTGGGATTTAATTATCTCAGGCGCGGTGCGAGCGGGACGGAAAGATAAACCCGTCGCATCGTACACAAAGCTGGGATGGGTTCTTCACGGCTGCCGGTCATCTATGGCGTATCCAGTCACCTTCTGCGGTCACATCAGCCTCGAAGAAGACAGCGAAGTCACCATGGAGAAGATGATGAAGAATTATTTCGAGTTAGAATCCATCGGGATAGAAAAACGAAAACAGAAGAGCGATCCAGAGCAGCGCGCATTGAAAATATTGGACGATACAAGTCGCCGCCTGCCCGACGGACGCTTCGAAACAAGACTTCTATGGAAAGAAGACGACGTGAAGATTCCAAATAACTACGAAAACTCACTCCAACGGCTGCACAACCTAGAGAAGAAACTAGACCGAGATGAAGACCTGAAAATGAAATATGAAGAAAGAATGCAGAACCTCTTCACTTCGGGCTACGCCGAGGAAGCTACCTCACCACCGGTACCAAACAAGACATGGTACCTACCACACTTCGCGGTCATCAACCCCGCGAAGCCGAAGATAAGGGTCGTGCACGACGCCGCTGCAAAGACCGCCGGACGCAGTCTGAACGACATGCTGCTCTCCGGGCCAGACCTGCTGCAATCGCTGCCGGGAGTCGTGATGCGTTTTCGTCAACATCAACACGCCGTGTCAGCTGATATAAAGGAAATGTTTATGCAAATAAGGATCCGTGACGAAGACAGAGACGCGCTGCGATTCCTGTGGCGAGGCGACGAGAGAGGCAACGGACGACCGCGAGAGTACCGCATGACGTCGGTGATCTTCGGAGCGACGTCATCACCATGCACAGCGCTGTATGTGAAGAACAGAAATGCTTCAGACTTCAAGGAGAAGTACCCTGCGGCCGCGCGAGCCATCGAGAAGAACCACTACATGGACGACTACATAACAAGTTTTCCAACCGAAAATGAAGCAAAAGAAGTATCGAAAACGGTCGACTACATACATCGGCAAGCCGGCTTCGAGCTACGCGGATGGGTGTCCAATACGACTTCGGTAGTACAGCAGTTCGCCGCCAACCCGGGCGGCGCCACCGTCGCTATCGGCGGGAGCGAGACGGAGAAGACACTTGGCCTCTTGTGGGACGTCAAGACAGATTGCATCGGTTTCAAGCTAAACACACTGAAGACACCTAAAGAAGTACTCGACGCCGAGCGACCACCGACGAAGAGAGAGGCATTAAGCATAATAATGTCTTTGTTCGACCCGCTGGGACTCGTCTCGCCTGTCACAACCCCGGCGAAACGAATAATGCAAGAAACGTGGCGCTACGGGACGGGCTGGGACGAACCGCTGCCGGGCGAACTACAGAACAAATGGTACGAGTGGCTACGAGTACTACGAAACATAGAAGAGCTACGAATCCCGCGCTGCTACGACATCGAGCCGGCGAGCGCGCGCGACCTGCACACATTCGTAGACGCGAGCGAAGAAGCCTACGCCGCCGCCGTGTATTGGCGGATCGAACGAGCCGACGGGAGCGTGCAAGTGGTCCTGGCTGCGGCGAAGAGTCGAGTCACACCACTGAAACCCATCTCCATCCCTCGACTAGAGCTACAGGCCGCACTGCTGGGCGTCCGCCTGGCCGAAACCACCGCACGCGAGCACGAGTTTGACGTGAGAAGAAAGTACTATTGGAGCGACTCGCGGACGGCGCTAGCATGGATTCGGTCGGAGCCGCGCGCGTACAAAACGTTCGTAGCGCACCGCCTGGCCGAGATAGAAGATCTCACGAAGAAAAACGAGTGGAGATGGCTGCCTACGGCTGACAACGTAGCTGACGACGCTACGCGCGCGACGCCGGCCGGTTTCAACGCTACGCACCGATGGCACAACGGGCCGAGCTTCCTGCGCAAACCCGAACAAGAATGGCCACAAGAAACGAAGACAGAAACACCGAAGACAGGAGAAGAGAGGGAGACATGTCACGTCACCCACCAGCGACCTGACCACGGTCACCTCCCTCGAGTCGAGCGCTTCTCGTCGTTCACACGCTTGCTACGAGCTACGGCGCGCGTGCTACAGTTCGTAGACCTATGTAGAAGAAAGAAAAATGAAACAGTATTGGCTACAAAGCGAAACCGAACGCGAGAAAACAAGAAAAACGACTCTGATTGGAAGACTGATAAGAAGATTGACAAGAAAGCACGCAAGAACGAGACGTCGAACGCGAAGAAAAGAGATAGCAATATCGTCGGACTCGAGGCGCACTATCTCATTCGCGCCGAAAAACTGTGGTGGAAAGCTGTCCAGGAAGATTGCTTCTCAGAAGATCTACGTCGAGTGAGGAGTGGCTCGGCGCCTCAGCCTGGAGATAGGCTATCGGCGCTATCAGTAGTGGTTGGCGAAGATGGAGTTCTGCGACTCAAGGGAAGAATCCACGCTTCGCCCGAAATCGACGAGGAGACAGCGAGCCCGACCGTACTCGACGGGAAACATCTGTTTACGCGACTGTACATACAGCACGTACACGAGCGATTACACCATGGCGGCATCGAAACCGTAGTGAACGAACTACGGCAGAGACTGTGGGTACTGAAAATACGGCCTACGGTGCGTGACGTCATCAAGCACTGTCAGCACTGTAAATTGAGAAGAGCGAAGCCTACGTCCCCGGCGACCGGAGACCTGCCCCCGGCGCGTGTGACTCACCATGCGCGGGCCTTCAGTTTCACCGGTCTGGATTATTTCGGGCCCGTGGAAGTCACCGTCGGACGGCACCATGAAAAGAGATGGGTCGCGCTCTTCACCTGCATGACGTCACGAGCCGTACATCTGGAAGTCGCCGCCTCGCTGAGCGCCGACTCAGCGATTTGTGCCCTGCGGAGGTTCGTGGCACGGAGAGGAGTACCTAAGGAGCTATGGAGTGACAACACGACGTGCTTCAAAGCGGCAGAGAAGGAGCTCGCTGAGGCTGCGCTGGCGGCGGTCAGCAAGGAGGCGACGGCGCGGCGCATCACCTGGCGCTACGTCCCCCCGGCCTCCCCTTTCATGGCCGGCGCATGGGAGCGCATGGTGCGCACCGTGAAGGAGGCACTACGCGTCACACTCCACGAGCAGTACCCTAGCGACGAGACACTGCTCACCCTGCTCGCCGAGGCAGAGAACACCGTGAACTCCCGCCCACTCACACATGTGGCGGTGACTCCAGACGAACCGGAGGCGCTTACACCCAACCACATCTTGTTGGGACCCAACTCTCACGTCCCACCACCTGGCGAGTTCACCGCAGACGACCTCACCGCACGCAAGCACTGGCGGCGCGCTCAACGCCTGGCGGACGTCTTCTGGAGCCGCTGGGTCAAGGAGTACCAGCCGCTACTCCAACACCGGCGGGAGCCTCGCACGACCGGCGCGCCACCCGCTGTCGGCGACCTGGTTCTCATCTGCGACCCCAACCTGCCGCGCAACACATGGCCGAGAGGACGCATCATCGCAGTCTACCCAGGGCGAGACGGCGAGGTGAGGATCGTGGACGTCGAGACCAGCAACGGGCACGTCCTCCGGAGACCGACCAAGAGAATCGTCGTGCTACCTGTTGGATCGCAGAGCTGCGACGGCGGGAGAAATGTGCACGACAGAACCTGAAATGACTACTTTGTACATAGCTTTTATCTTATTTTGTTTTTTATACGTTTTAGGATAAGCTAGATTGAGTTTTGGTAACGAAATAAAGTTATATTTTCTCATTAGGATTAGGGCCTAGGATGTAAGATTGTACATAGTTTAGAATAGGATTGTATTTTATTATATATGTGTTTTTGCTAGCGATTCCACCCCCGGTTAGGTAGGTACACAATTTCCAATAGGAAATAGCACATAGTTTCAGTAGATTTGCAAGTAAATAATCAAATTAGAGCACATAATTACAATTAGAGTTCACACTAATTACACTCACTATCTCATAAGGGGAGGAAACCTAGCAAGAACAAGCGAGAGAAAGAGACAGTGCAACTGTCCCTGTCGGCGCATACAGGCGAGCGAGGGGGGCCCCGACTCCCGCAACCTGCGGCATGGGGAAGCGGGGGACGGGGTCATATAAATATTGAAATCTGTCACATGCGCTCCTCGCTCTGTTTTGCGCCGGCGGACAATGCAAATTGTATGTTTAGGTCTAGAAAATAAGTAAGTAAACGAATGTATATTGTTTTGTACATGTAAAATGTAAATTTGACATGAAAATAAAGAGATTTGAGTCCAGGAGAAGAGTGCGGGGTGAGGGGGGGTGGTCGCTCGAGAAATCGTATATAAGAGACGCCGATTCGGCTCGGAATCATTCCGGATCCAGCACTCAAGAGGAAAAGTCATCAAGAGAAAAAAGACTCTCTGCGACCACCAGCCCTCTCTACCCCACCCTCCAGCCTGGCTCAACAGTGAAGAATTATCGGCATCTTTTATTTTGAGAAGAGAAAAATCCTATCACAGTCCACGCTCCACACCTCCTTTAACCTTCGTGTTAGGTTGAACATGCAAGAACAACAAAAAATACATAAACTTGAGAACACATAAAATATTTAAAACATCACTATTTATGTTTTAAATATTTTATTTGCAGTGAAAAAAACTGGTCAAGTGCTAGTCAGACTCGCATTCGGGTTCCGTACCCAGTGGCGGATTTTTATTTGAGCGGAGGCTGTTCTAGCCCAATAAAGACATTAATAAAAATGTTGTGACATACCATCTGCCGCTCTTGCCTCTAGCCTGCTAAACCTATTGGTAAATTTAGCCCTGTCCGTACTTACGTACGTAAGTACAAGAAAACTTCAGAACTTAAACTTTTTATTTTATTTTTTATGTAGTCATTTCGTCCCACTGCTGGGAAAAGGTCTCCCCCCTTTTTCGCTCACAGACGTCCCTGGTCTGTGCCACCTTCAGCCACCATGGTTATTAATCTGTGACCATGGCAGAAACTTGTCAAGGTCGTCCCGCCATCTCCGTCTAGGCCTGCCTCTGCCTAGTCCGGTATCCGTCCTCTGGCACCCAGTCAGTGGCGATTTGCTCCCATCTGTCTGGCTGGCGTACGACTTACGTGGCCGGCCCAGTTTAACTTTAGCTTGGAGGTCGGTGCACACTAATAACAATAAATAAACACTATTAAAGAAAAATAAATAAATAATATTATCCGAATGCGTATCCGACTCCAAACACAGTTTTTTCCATTTAAAAAAATCGGTTGGATAAGGGTTGCTGTGGTCAATCACAGTATTTATATAAGAATAAACATAAAGTAATTAAAAATACAAAAAATCCCCCTGCGAGTAAACCAAAAGCACAAAACAAGTAGATAAGACTCAATTTTATTATTGAAAATCGATAAAATTATAATAGTACAGAGTTCAATAATTAAATTAATTAAAACACCGCGAACTTTGCAATGATTTCGATGATTTTCACCCCGTCGACCCCATAGCTCAACTGCATAGCACAACTAGTTGTGTCATCAATGTAGTACATACTTTGAAAAAATTGGTCCCATGGCACAACTATTTTAAATTTATTGAATGATAAATTTATTGAATCCTGCTACTTTAGCTCAACTTAATATCTCTAAGGAGTGGTGTAGAAAGAGTGTTGATTGAGCGTTGTGATTGTGAAGTACCAGGGCAGCAGACTGTTGAACGAGGTATTGAAAACAGAATTGATAAGTACATAAGTTTATTTCATTGAATTTTTGACGCGGGCACAATTGTGCCTCTGCCATGTATGTCATGACACAGATGTCATAATTTTTGACATTTGTCATCATTTTGACAGTGTCATCATTTTTGACAGTTTTCCAAGATATGATTGATAGTTTTTAGTTTGCCAGCTGTCAAAAATGATGACACCTGTCAAAATCATGACACATCTCAAAAATTCAATGACATAAACTTATGTACCTATACTTATCAATTCTGTTTTAAATAACTCGTTCAACAGTCTGCAACAGTCTCAATCACTACTCTTTCTACCCCACACCTTCGAGATATTAAGTTGAGCTAAAATAGCGGGATTCAATAAATTTATCATGGACCCATAGACCAACTAAAATAGTTGTGCCATGGGACCAATTTTTTCAAAGTACTACATGACGACACAACTAGTTGTGCTATGCAGTTGAGCTATGGGGTCGACGGTGATTTTAGGGATATTATAACACATCTCGTGTAGGGGATTTCCTCTTTAATTTATAAAACCAACTCTCTACCTATTACGGTTCATGAGATACAACCCGCAGACGGACGGACGGACAGACATACGGACAGACGGACAGCGGAGGCATAGTAATAGGGTCCCGTTCGCGTACATAACCCTAAAAAGGCACTTCAGCTATAGCCGTCGCTAAAGGTACTTAAACAAATGTGATAGTTACATCAATTCCTATCAATATTTAGTTAATTGATATCCTTTTTCATTTTCTCATTATAGATACAGTTTCCAATACTATACACGCTACTGTCGACTCAACGAAAAATGTAGCTTCATCGGCATTTGAAAAAGGGACTTCAACCATAGGCGCCGCTAAAGGTACCTGCACTATTGATGTGACATTATTTATTATAACTTCTTTGTAGTGATAAAATTTATATTCATCTTCTAATTCAAACTTTTAGATACAGTTGCTGATACTGTACACGCCACTGTAGACAAAACAAAAAATGTCGCGTCTACGGCATATGAAAAGGGGACCTCTTTGGTTCGATCTGCTGAAAACTCTACTGTGCCAGCTTCTACTGTCGATAAAGGAGCTTCTTATGCTACTGGTATTATTATTCACATTACTTATATTTATTTTTGTAGTTTACTGCAGTTTTGTTGACAAGTCGCTATGGGCGTATGTTGCCCGTTGGAATACTGATCTAAACTTATTTTGAGTTTTGCTGGATACTTTTTATTTACTTTATAATAATGGAAACGAGCAGACTCATTCAAAGCAAAAATCCGCAAAGTGCATCGTCAAAGTTTTGAGTTTGTACATTATTTGTTTTTACATAGGTAATTAATTATAAATTATATTTTTATTATTATAGGCACTGATGCAAGTAATGCAGATTCCACAAAGAAGGCTTCCTCAAGTGGTAAAGGTACTACTAATTTCATAATCTTGCCACCGCTAGAGTTTACTTCTTTAAACTTAGACAATAGGGTTCCTCACCCGTGGGTGCCAAACGGGACTCTGTTACTATGCCTCCGCTGTCCGTCTGTCCGTCTGTCCGTCCGTCCGTCAGCGGGCTGTATCTCAAGAACCATATTAAGTAGAGAGTTGACATTTTCATAGAATTTGTATTTCTGTTACAACTTCAGCAAAAATAATGTACGCTCACTACACGAGATGTATATGTCATCGTAAGATTGTCAAAACCGTTAGTTGATAAACTAACGTTTTTTTTCTCGTTAGTTGGTCAACTATCGACAGTTGGTAAACTGTGGCGTACTGCTTACTATATGACGAGTTAGTTGTTATTTATACTAACGGTTAAAAACGTTAGATAGTAAACTGGTTTAAACTTGAACTGCAAACGAAATACCAGGGCAAACACTGCGGTAGTTTAGGTGAAGACGGTTGACATGTAAGAACAAAAGAAACGTCAATTCTAGACCTTGTTTGGTTTACTATCTGTCGATAGCTGATCATCTAACGTGTTGGTTTATCAACTAACGGTTTTGACTATCTTACGGTGACATATATAAATAAACGAGGTCCCCATGAAAAAAACGTGCTTAACACTCCCAGGCGACATAACAAATTATATCATGATTCTCACATGGTGATATGATCCATGGTTGTGGTGGCGCATTTAGTTTTATATCGGTCTCGCAGTCAGTTATGGATTAGTTCAAATCTACGTTCAGACATAATATTATTATTTTTTTGTTTTTTTTTTATTATATTTAGGTCTTAAGTTTTCTTGTACGATGGTACGGAACCCTTCGACTCGCACTTGACATTTTTATATTTGATGACCTCTGTGGTATGCAGCGGTTGTGGCTCTGCCTACCATGCGACAGGTCCCGAGTTCGATCCCCGGCTGGAGGTAAAAAATCAAAAACCCAGTTCTTGGATGTTTATACGTGTGTGACGTCGCCGTTTCTGGTTTCCACTACACAGGGTATCCTAGTGTGGGGCCAGAAGCAAAGTATGTCCCTGTGATCCCTAGTACAGTAGATTCGTAGTTTAGGTGTGAGATAAGATAACATTAATCACAAAAAATCTGATTATAATATATTTTCCAATAGGCAAGAGGAAGAATCCGCCCTAGCCGATGTGTAAGTTAACAGCAGTAATTCAAAATCCTACATTACGAAAGGCAAGACGTCGCAGTTTTAACTCAGATTAATTAATTTTGTTTTGGTATGTATCAGTATGAATATCTATGTACGAATTTGTAGTTTAGGTATGTTCGTGTGGTAAGAACGGACCACGGCGACGGGGTACCTATCTAGTACCCAACTACTGCTGCAACGGGAACTTCTGAATCATGAAAACTAATGATGTCGACATTAAAATAAAGATTATTTCAATTATCACTCTGTTTAATGCACTGTAACACTCGTAAATGAGATAGCGTGTCGATACTACTATCAATGGGTCGATTTGTCTTTATAAATTAGTAAGTAAATGCAATCAACTTTCTAAGTATATGTTCATAATATATAAGTACCAATTCGTGCTGGAGTACAATACATACTGTCGGCGGCAAATCAAGCTTTAATTTCAGGCTTTGAAACGTTCCTATTCTCAAGAGCGCTCGAGGCATTTTTTTCCTACTCTGTCATCGATCATTATCACGTAAGCTGACTGTACATCAATTCCGTCATACATGTTGTAAGCAGTTTAATTAGGTTTTTGCTCGCAAGCTAAATTGTCCATAATTGTTCCAGACTACTAAAATTATTGGATTTTTAATTGGACAATTCTAAAACATTTCGGTCTTAAAGGGTTTAAAAAATTGTTTTACGTGGGGCGCACTGTAAGTTTCCGGAATGAATATGAAAAAATACTATTAAAGGTACAAAATTAATTTATTGTTTTTCAAAAAAATCTCCCTTGGCGTCTATGCACTTTTTCATTCGATGAAACCAGTTTTGAAAACTTTTGTGCCACTCCTCTGTGGTGACCTCTGAAACGTGTTTTTCATACTCCTCGACAGCCTCTTCTGTTGATGAAAATCGTTGACCGCGTAATTGGTTCTTAATTTTTGGGAACAGAAAAAAGTCACAAGGTGCCAGGTCGGGTCTGTATGCAGGATGACTCATGAGTTCTACATTTTTCGCCTTCAAAAAGTCGTTTGTCTGTCTGGCCGTGTGAGAACTAGCATTGTCGTGGTGCAGGATGATACGGCGTTTACGGTTATTTTTACGGAGTTCGTCAATAACTTCCGGCAAACAAATGGTCGTGTACCAGTCACTATTCACTGTACGACGATTCTCTAAAGCAACAGTAGCCACGTGTCCAGTTTTATTAAAAAAAGAAGCAATCATCCGCTTAGATGCACTTTTCACGCGCGCCACTTTGGTTGGTTTCGGCTCATCTTGAAAGACCCATACGCTCGATTGCTGCTTTGTTTTGGGATCGTAGCAATAAATCCATGTTTCGTCACCTGTTACTATGTCCCACACCAAATTTGACGCACCTTCGTTGAATCTGGTAAGCATGGCACTGCACCAAGTGACGCGGTCCGTTTTTTGAGCCTCGGTCAAGTTGTGTGGGATCCACCGCGAGCACAGCTTTCTCACACCCAAATGTTTGTGTAGGATTAATTGTATTTGACTCATGCCTATTTCTAAGGATGCGCGAATTTCATGGTAGGTCACATGCCTGTCTGTTTCAATCATACGGCGCACAGCATCGATGTTTTTGTTGGTCACAGCGGTGGACGGCCGACCATCGCGAGATTCGTCACTGAGATTGATACGACCACGCTTGAATTCTGCAAACCAGCTATAAACAGTTGTCTTGCATGGTGCTTCATTGCCAAAAGCTGTTTCAAGCCGAGCGATGCTCTGTTGAGCTGTCAAATTACACTTAAAATCGTAGAAAATCATACTACGAAAATTTTCCCGAGTTAAATCCATGTTGATGCAGACACACAATTTTTTAAATGGCGCCACAAGGTAAAAACAAAAGGCAGTCAGATGAAACAAACTGCATTCTACAGCCAAAGAGTTCTATTTTCAAATGTTGCAATAAAATTTTAAATATTGTTTATGTAAGTGGCCAGTTCCGGAAACTTACAGTGCGCCCTATGTATATCACGGGCGCGATATTGAATCGTGATCGTAGCGAAGGACTCTCGATCTGAGTCCTGAGTGCAATGAGGGGTTCAATCGCGCCCAAGGCAAAAACAGCTTTATACTGGAGGAGTATACTCTACTTTTCTCACCACTTGTATAATAATAAGAGCTCTGTGGTCTAATGGGTTTCACGTTTGCTTGTCACACAGGAGATGCAGGTTCGATTCCTGACCAATAAGATAATTAATTTATTTTAAGTACATTATACGGACGTTCTAACGGAGATGGAAAATATCGTGAGGAAACCTTCATTACTCCATATCTGCGGCGATGGGCTAGCCCCTGTCACGAAAAAGGAGCATTGAATAACTGGCTCAAAGTGGCACAATCGTGCCTCTGCCACCCCATATGGAAGAAGGGGTGACGCTATGTTATTTTATGTTACGACAATAAAAACATCAATCCTACTAATGATAGCAATTTATTAAAGGAAATTAAAAGTGAAAATTGATTTTTGCTAGTCCAGTTGTGGAAAGATCATAGTTTTTTTATCTTCTGTTTTGACAGAATCTTTGCAGTTTTACTACATATATTGGAGCGTCTTGCAACACACGCGGCTTTTGTTATATTTTTTTGATTATCGAAAAAGTTCGATTTTCAAATAATTACGGCGCGTCACGGACCCCGCCTCTGGGGAGCTGGGCTGTGCGTCCGCCATGCATGTTTCATGAAATGAGACTTTGAAGTCATAACACTAGGAACTATGAGAAGTGAAAATCACATTATTAACCAGAGGAGATGGAGTTCGGTCACATGTAGATATAGGTGTCTTTACGAACGTGAACGAAAACCAGACAGCGGCATTTTGAAATCTATGTACTATTTTGTACGGCAGCAAACCAACAGAATCCTGCAATAAGTTAAAAAATAAACGACGTCGACAAACTTGTGAAGTGAATAACTTCTTTAGCCGAGGTTTTGTATTCAAAAAGTGGAGTGACAAACCCTATTTTTTTCGGCCATCAACCAAACCATGAAATATCGATCCTAGACCATTTAAACAAACAAAACAAAGTATGCCATGTATACCCAAAAACTTGGAAAACTTGACAAGACTTACACTAATGACATGGATACATCTACCTATACATTGGTTTCATGCATGAGTATTTTTTGTTGTAAATTATTGTAATGACAATAATTTACAACAAAAAATATTACATATTTATAACAAAGAATTGACAAAGAAGATCATCAATAGGCATTTTTGCAATCAGTGCATTGTGCGAAGCTATTCACCCCTTCTCTCCTGAATACAGGCACCTACAGGCACCTACAGGCACCTACAGGCACCTACAGGCACCTACAGGCACCTACAGGCACCTACAGGCACCTACAGGCACCCACAGGCACCTACAGGCACTAACCTAAATAATGAGACTGCTAAAAATTATGATGTTCCAATTCGCTGATGTTAACGAGGAATGACCATTGAGCGAGATATTAGCTGACTCACACCTAGATTAAAATGACCTTACTCCATGCGTCTATCACGATGTTTAGTTTAGTTGAAACCTTCACCCGCGGTCCTTGAGCACCTTGGGGCCAATGAGATTCAGATTCACCACTCACGTCTACTTACTATGCCTTGGGTAGAATCACGATCTTGCGCAGATGGACTATTATGTACCAACTTTTTTTTAAGTCTGTTCTGGACTGCAATTGCACTGCATTGGGGCAACTTGGCTTGATCGTGACTGTACCTAAAGTTACCGTCACTGTACCAGAAGTACAAAAGGATTGTGTAATTTTGTAAAAAATACATTCATAGTGTTTACTTATAGTAGGTATTGTAGGTCTCACTAGTGTACTGGGTGAAGTTAAAAATACAAATCTCTGAACTATACAGATATCTGTAATGATGTTATATTCTATGCCTAGTTATATTCTTCTGAGTTCAGGTCTCATTATATCGCCATAGCGGATAGGCAGTGGATGCGGGAAGCTCAGGACCGGAGTAGACGGCGTGATAAAGAAGAGGCCTATACCCAGCAGTGGGTGAATGTGGGCTGATTGATGATGATGATGATAGGTATCTAGCAAATACAGTAGGTACTTACATTAAAACTCATACCAAAACCCCAATTAGCCTTTCAGCATGATAAACCCCAAAAATACTTACTAAACACCGAACTCAACTATCAAACCCCATGTATACACTAACACAAACACAAGTCGCACAATAGTTCGAAGCACATCGATTCGTTCGTACAATAACTTCGAAAGGTAGACTTAGTTTGCAGCACGACGCTGCGCAGTATACCGACCACGGTAACTTTTACGCTAAGAATGTTACGTAGAGCTCTGCTGCAATCGCAGCTCGTTTGTTCACGCTTACTTCGCGTCCACGTAACTCCTACCACTTTTTAGGTAATGTAATGATCGTTGCTTGCAAGTAATAAGGCTTAAATTGGCATCGAGGTGGGAATGAATCATCGGCAAAGTGTTGTGCAAAATTGGAAACTAAGTACTTGTTCGCTGATTGAGCTGTATCTCCCAACAATGCAGGCTTGAGGGTTTCATTTGTAGTGCACCAATCGGATCGTTAATTTTTGTTATTGCATTTTCAAATTATTACTTCACATTAACTAGAATGAGACCGAAAAACTAATAAATAAGTAGGATCCGACCGGGGTAGAGCATGCGACTAAACTATCTGCTGCATTGCAGATATGATAGGCAGTTACTGGTACAGGTAGAAACACTTAGCGGCAGAAAATGTGGCGTGCTCATCTTATGATTATACACATGTATACCTCGCGCCACGAGTTATGAGCGGTGGCTTTGAATGCGCCGTAATCACTTTTCAATACCTGTACATATGCGCAGTAATTCCCGCCAACGTCGCGCTCTTAATTCGTGGCGCAAGGTATACTGAGCGTGCATTAATCGTTTCAGCGCCATATATCATGTGCAAAATTTTCACTCACACGCCATGTTTGCTATGCTATGCAAAACTCAACTTAATTCATACGAGATCTGGGGGTTACCGTGGGGTTACCACAATCTTTTTCCGATTCAAATTAGGTTCAAAACAAGAACATCACCATGGCAACCATTTCCATACCAATTCGCTATGATGGGCTTTATTTACAGACTTGTTTTAAGACGGTCACGGTAATTTTGCGGATCAAATTAGGTTCCTAATAGGTGCTTTTTTTATTTATTTTTGGTCTACACTGATTTCAGGAAATGTAAGAAGCTGCCACTTATAGCTACTCAAGTTGTTCAGGCGATCTTGTTAACCGGGTCTAACCTAAGTCAAGGGTGCGCTACTGAATGTCAAAAACTCTCCATGTCAAAACTCTCTAGGTCAAAAACGTAATATCAATGGATTAAAAAGTCGCCAAGTCAAAGATTCTTTCATTTAAAAGTTCTGAAGGTCAATGGTTCGCAATGTCAAAAACTCTTCAATTCGTTGAAAGTAGGTACCACAGAGCATTGAACACTATGTTGAGATATCTGTGGTAGGTACCCACACCTATGCAGGTAAATAGGTAGGATAAACTTAAGTCAATTGAATATAGAATTAAAACATGAACATTTTTTTGTTTTTGACATTGCGAAGCGCCATTCATCTTCGAACTTTGGAACGGCAGAATCTTTGACGTGTCAATCTTCCTTGATGGACGTTTTAATATATTGATATTACTTTGTTGACCGTTGACCGAAGAGAGTTTTGACATGGAGAGTTTTTCACAAATAGCTCACTCAGATTTCATAAAGTAGCGTAAACCGTAAGGTTTGTGCTAAAGAGGTATTGAGGGACTGGACTCTTTACGCGGCGGCCAGTCGTCTGCCGGTCGTAAAGGCCGGTATGGTTATAAGGAAGTATTAAGAATTAAGGTAAGTGGCCATATTACTGCTGTGGTCAAAATCTGTCCCTATTACCCAGGTATATGTTTCGTGTTCTTTTGCGTTGACTAAGTATGAGTTCACCAAAATTTAATATATGTTACCGCGTGATAGTATTTTAGAGCTTGATCCCAAATCCGGTTTACCATCTATTAAGTACTATAGTTATTTGCCTACAACTTATTTATTTATTTATTTATACAAGGAACACCAACAGTGAATACAATATACATTTAAATTAAATTTCTATATGGTTCTCACCGGCCCGATGGTCAGATGACATTGTTAAGGTGGCTGGAAAGCAGTGGACGAGACTGGCGGGTGACCGTAGCAAATGGCGGGTGACCGTAGCAAATGGCGTGCTTTGGGAGAAGCCTATGCCCAGCAGTGGTATGACAAGGGTTGATGATGATGATGATGATGGTTCTCATGTATATACCATTACAGGCGATCACAACATTCAGATGATTACATTAATACTGACATAAATTTATTATATTATTGCCCAAATTATTCAAATCAAGATTAATAATACAAATTCGAAAGAAAAAACAATAATAATCCTAAGAATACAAACAATAATTCAATATAAAACAAATAAACATCATTTAACTCCTGTCAAAATATAAATAATTTATTGAATACAATATATATTAAAAATGTGACAAATGAACATTTCCCAAAGTATCATAGTTTTTTTCATTCGTTACGATTTCTCTACATTTATACTTAAATTGGTCAAGACGATCATGAAAAACATCTACATCCGCAGAAGTATTAATTTTGTTGAAGCTGATTAAACTTAATTACAGTATAATATCTTATTAATCAAGTTTGGTTGAGTTAATGCAGAATCTCACATTATAAAAACTAATATCCGTGTTAGGTTTAAGGCACTAGAAATCTTATTTTATCATAAAAACTGAGAAGAAAAAAGGTCGGTTTCTTAGACAGCTAAAAAAATTTGTAACATTTTCAAAGGTAAAAAAGGCAGTCATTTTTTATAACTTTTTAATTGAGTCTTACATATATTAACCAATATACTGTTGTTATTAAAATCAACTTCTTACATTAATGAAGTTTCAAGATTTTGTTGGGTCGGAATTAGATACAATAAGCACGTGTAAAACTTCTATCACCGAGGTAGAAATTTTCTGTACCATGGTAATAGGCTCTATGAGGTCCTATTGCCATGGATATGCCAAGGCAAAAGAAGCTTCATAGAACCTATTACCATTTCTTATTCAGTGTTCCGTTTTGTAAAGTTACTAAAAATAAAACCAAATTTTTTAATGCTTATTTGTATATTAATATACACACATATGCATATGTATGCACCCGTCTTTTTCCTGGAAGAGGGGTACACAGACTAAACACCTCCTCTTGCTACGATATGGGATACATCTTTCGCTTTCTCAACATTCATTCAAAAAGTTTTATTCTTTGATCTTACTCATGATAATCTTTACAACATTCTTAAATTATCTGTTAGAAAGTAATTAACAAATTAATAAAGTAATTTAAATAGGGGGTTAATTTCATTCGCAGAATAATTCACTGTACGGAACCACAACATGTTCATTTTCTCACTCTTGATATTAGGAGACGGCTTTGGTGGTAATAGGCTCAAATCTTTTTCATACCCCGGTAATAGGGCAAATCGACTTGACCATTAAAAATATATACTAAATCTCCCAAAATTAAACATAGTTTGTGAAGTGATATCAAATATAACATCAATGTGTTTTTGTGATGAAACGAGTTTATTAGGATAATACACAAAAAAAAAGAACTCAGAAGATGTCGTATCT
This sequence comes from Argyresthia goedartella, assembly GCA_949825045.1. Lineage (NCBI taxonomy): Eukaryota > Metazoa > Arthropoda > Insecta > Lepidoptera > Argyresthiidae > Argyresthia > Argyresthia goedartella. The sequence goes on from OX463826.1 coordinate 17,526,758, forward strand.
TAGGCAGTAGGCATATAATATAAACATCATAACAGAAATTTGTAACTAAACTAAACACTAAACTCCTGTCTATAAAAAATATTAAAAAATATGTAGGTATTTATGTTTCACGAGATCAAGCTGTCACCAAAGTATTCCTGCTTCATCTTCGCATTGAAAGGCTTTGACATGTTTTTGCGTGCCTCTTACTCTCATGGAAACTGCTCTTATAACTGAGATTTGTATTTTTACCTTCAGCCAGTACTATTTGAGAATACGCTTTTCCCCATTTCTCGTTAAGCTTTGATGCGGTTTTTAATATATTCAGTTCCTAGGGCTCCATCGCATGAAATTACTAGTGGGGTAAATGAGGCGCTTAGGTCTTCAACTGCTCGGTCGTATTTTGAGTGTTTCTCTCGGCTATGTATCTGTGCTGTTTTTTGCCAGGTGAGGTTGTAAGAGAGTCGAAGAACGCTTTCCTTGCAGGTTCTCACACACTGTTTATTAACAGATCACCTATAAGTGCTGGTTGATTTATATTTGTGCCTTGCATTATGGGTTCTATTGTGCGGTTCCCTAGGCTAGTTCAGCCCAATTTTTACAGTCATCTTTGTTATTATCATGTCCTTTTTTTATTAATCCTCTTTTCTTGCAGTTTAATGCGTGGTTTAGGTCTAAATTATTCTCTCCGAATCTATCGCAGGCCTGAGAGAGGTTTGTAGGTTCGTGGGCGTATCTAATAGCTAAAGCATCCCTAAACTGGGTAGCTGTGAGATCAGTGTTATTTGCGGTGGTCGGGATGATAGTTATTCATTGTGAAGAGTTCATTTCAACGACTCTTTGGATACATCTTGTTATTTTATTTAGTAGTTTAGATATTATGACATTACTTTTTTCAGCATCTCTCTTTTGCCGCGTTAGTTTTTCTTCTTTGATAGTATTTGTAGCATGAGCTTGATGGGTTAGTAAGTCTAGATTTTGGTCAGATTTGATGGCATGCGTTAGTATACTATTTGATTCTACCGCTGTTTTATAACAGGCGTTGTTATTCATGGGGTCGTTAATGCCTAGTCCGCCAAGTTTCACCGGTAGGTTGAATAGTTCATGTTCTAGTGACGTTATTTCTCTGTTTAAGATTGATGGTATCAGTATTGTCATGATGGTTTGTTTTAAAGTGTGAAATTCCTCACAAGTGTTATCCATGACTATTTGTAAGTATCTCCATTCGCATTGGAGTGATTTCGTTAAGGCTGTATGTACAAGTTGTAGGTGTTTTTACTTGCTTTTGACAGTAGACTTATACATTCAATCCATTTGTTAACTTTTTCTTTGATGTGTTCTTTTCGTCCATTCTCGCCTCCGATGACGCCGCCCAAAAATCGATGTGGTAATACAGTCTTCACTCCAAGGTTCCCAAATAGTCTGTTAGCTCCTTCAGTTGATTTATTTTTGACTATGATATACCTTTTGGAGGTCCTGGGAAATAACCGTATTTTGGACCTAGTTTCATCAGTTTTTCTAGCCATTCTTTTACGTTTTTAGTTTACCAAAACAGGCAAAATCATCAGCATACCAGTTTTGTACATATTTTCCAGGGTCTTTGCAGCTTTGGGTTAGGGATAGAATTCCGACTGCATACATTAGAATTGATAATGGATCACCCTGTGTTGTTCCTTCCTTGCTAAAGATGACATCGATTGAGCCTGATAGGCAAATGACTGCGTAACCTCTATATGTGTTGAAAATAAATATTGCACAGCGCGGCCTTCTATATTCTAGCATTCCAGAGAACGATTGGGCGACTCAGCGCGTTGAAGGCATTCGCGGCATCTATTAGGAGGAGGCCTTCATCAACTTCACCTTCATTAAAATATTGCCTTCAAAACCCGATTTCATACCTGCACATAACTGAACAGAGCCACATGCTAGTTGAACATCTAGCCCTGTTGCGGTCGCCATGGCTTTTGCAACGATGCGTTGTAGTATATGCGGATGCCTGGATATCTATCCAGTGCTATACCTCTTCTTGCTAATAGAGCTCTTATGTAGTCCCAATCGAAAATTTCACTGCTGAGTTTTCTAGTTAGTGCTGCGATTTATTCTCTCAGTTCTGAGCTGTGGATCCCAAAGCAAAGTAGAAGTGATTTCCATTGTTCTGAATCGGTGCCGCTTGGTCCAGCTCTGCCAGACAGTTGTCTAGTAACTTTTTTCTATGTGGTTTGAGGTGATATCGACATTGGTCATAATGGGGAGGTCAGGTTGGTCTATAAAATCTGATAGTTGTGGGGTTACTTGGTTAGGATATTTGTCTTTAAATATTTGAAGTACTGTTTTATTTCCTAGCTTTTCAGATGGGTCCAAGATTCTACCGCCTGATCTTTCCGTTATCCATCTATTTGCTTGTCTAATTTTTCCTTGTAACATAAGGTGGCCAAATATTCGGGCACTATGATCAGCGTCTCGGGACATAGCGGTAATCTAATTTCTTTAAGACCTGTGTATTAATTTAACCTATGTTCATGAAATAAACAATTCTATTCTATTCTATTCTATTCTCGTCTCTGTTTGTTTTTTGATGCTAGCTTTGAGTTTCTGCAATTAATTCATCATAATGACCTCTCCAATCTTCTTTGAAGTGTTCGCCTAAAATCCTGGCCTGATTTAACCAAATTGTCTCTCGGTAGTATATATACATAAGAATAATATTTTTTCAGAGTTTCCTTCTCCTGGTAGGTTGTTTGAGAGTTCTTTTATCTCTGTGGCAAGGAGTGTGGTTAATTGCGTGCCTACGTTTCCTTGTGGGATATTGCTTACTATGAAAAATTAAAAGCTTTCCAGCGTTCTCTCCAGATTGAGTGTGGGCCACCTTCGCTATTAAGTAATCTTGCATTGAATCCTTTTAGCAAAAAGTTTTGGATGGTTGCTGGTATTTGTGATTGGTTTACGGTTTCAGGGATTGGTTCGTCTCGTATTTGCCCTTGGTTGAGGAGTTCGTTTGTTGTTTCAGTGGTTTGGCTCGTATTTTGAGCAGGAGTGGTGTGTGGGTGTAAGTCATCTGGGTGCGACGCGAGGATATTTCTATTTATACCTTGTTTTTTGTATTCCTGTTGTAGCATACTCTTTGTTTTGCAAGCCGACTGGCTGGTTAATTTCTTTTTTCCTCGGAATTCAAGTCCGTTATTATATTGTCACGATTCGACGTCACACTTCACTATTTTCTTGAGCTCTGAGCTGATGACATGTACGTTATTCTGTAAAAAATTGTAAATACTGTTAATTTGTGTAGCTAATTGTTGTCCCTGACTCTAGGGATTCCTTGGTTTCCAGGTATCTGGCACTTTCTCCTACAAATCCCTATTTCCTGGCACCTCCTATTAATTTTGTGTTGAAATACAAAATAAAATAGAAAAATAAAATTGTTTTTTTTTGATGTGACGTCTTGTCAGTTGAAACCATTATCGTACTTATAACATCAATTCTTGTCAAAAAATATGTCTGGCGTGATGAGTAGAAATGGTTATTTTTCTGTCTTACTTCCCAATGTTGTCAAAACCAACGGTAATAGGGCCCTTTACCTTATGATCCACGAGTTGCATCATCATGATTGAGTAGACAATGTGTCACTACTTTTGACATGACACCTGTCAAACGTAGTGACACCTGTCAAAAATCATAAAGATGTTAAATTAATTTAAGTTTTGCCTCTGCCAACCATCTGAGAAAACGCGTGTTAAATAATAATACAAAGCTTCTGTATCTTCAGTTTGGTGGGCTTACATGAGACAGAGGGACTACGGGATGGACCACGGGCAACAAACGGGTTTCCATATTGCCAAATCCGCACATGATCTTGATTCGGGAATCTAGATGCACGGGTGCTCGTCCTTGACCAATATATTGTGGATCCAAAAGTGATTCAGCTTAAGATATTTTTATATAGGATAGTTTGGTATCGTGTGGGTATGCCAAACATAAGTTTGCGACCTCCAAAGTGGGGGGACAGCAATTAGACGCCCAAAAACCTCGAAATTATCGGACTTATTCCAGTTTTTCACACATTAGAAGTAACAAAACAGCTTCTTCTACATTAATTACCTTTATAAAATTTTAGGACATATTATGTCATTAATATTTTTACTGTAGGATCAATAGTTTAACAGCACAATGGGTCAAACACAAACAAGACGGATCTTCAGTAGAGAACTCGGTAAGTATTCCATAATAATAATAATAATTGTTTATTTCCAAAAATTATGTACATTATAAACTTATATTGCAAGGTTAGCAAGGAATGTATCGCTACTCCCTACAAAAGGGCTATCCCTGTGTTTACGGATAGGTTTAGAATTTAAACAATTTGAAATGACGATATCACTGATCGTGACTTATACAATATGAGATGGATTCCATCCATTGAGTTCACCGCGCCACATCCGCACCGTGACTAGCGCGACGCGATACTACAGTACTACTGCATGTTCCAGAACGTCTGAAAGTTTTTCGGCCATACCCGTTGATGGCTATAAATACCAACTTGACTATCTACTTAGGACTATAAATGCTAGCTATATCCAGGTCTGGCAAGGCCACTCCTGCTGTGTCATCTGGTAGAGTAGTCCTGCTGCATGTTCCAGTAATCCAGATCGATGAACCTGGTTGAGGCTACAGTTAATTAAATATTTTGTAAGTGTTTCATAACGAAAACTTTATTTAAAAAGAAGGACATCTTTGTAAATAAAGTTTTTTTGGGGGATTCGGCTTGTAAACATTTACATACAGGCACACATTGCTTCTGGCTCCACACTAGGATACCCTGTGTCGTGGGAACCAGAAACAGCGACGTCACACACATAAACATCCAAGACATGGGTTTTTTTTTACCCCCAGCCGGGTATTGAACCCGGGACCTCTCGCATGGTAGGCAGAACCACAACCGCTGCACCACAGAGGTCGCCAGATATTTCTAATATATAAGTGGTCCGACCGATTACGGTCACGGCGACCGCTTCATGAGCTTTGAACTCCGTCGTGTGCTCGCATGTGGCTTGTGTGTGTAGCCAATCTTCCTTGTGAAGATCCTCGCGCATGGCGGGCATTTGAGCACACATTAATATACGCCCGGAACCGCCTCTGTGCAGGCCTCAGACAAGCCCGGTCAGCATCAAACCGAACCTCTCTACTTCAGCCCATCGACACAGGACTTTATGTCTTCGGATTTCTAATAATGTATTTGCAACAAAAGATTTCGGTGTTCTGTAATTTGCAGCAGGGACGTAGTATCGCGTCGCGCCAGGGACGATGCGGATGTGACGCGTCACGCGGTGAACACAATGGATCGAACACTTACCGATTTCTCTACTGAAAATCCGTCTTGATTGTGTTTCACCCATTGTGCTCTTTTAGTATGGCCACCAACAGTTGTCTCCCCACTTTCGAGGTCACAAACTTATTTTTAGAATACCCAAAGATCCTAGAAAAATAAACCTTTTTGTAGAAAGTTATGTAAGCTGAAACCGTCTATATTTCCAGCTATTCGTCAAATTCTGTAATTGAATATCAACAAGCAATATTATAAAGTGCTTGGTAGACTAATAAAACCATAATAATACAAATGTATGTGGTTAACTACAACTGGCTGCATGTACAAAAAATAATATAGTTCAATGCTGTTTATTCATTTTTATTTTACCCAAAGGCTGTTGTTGCATTAAGTACCACCAAACAAAGGAGCGGATATGAGCGGACGTATATGCCGCGGTGGCAATGTTGGCAGTATATTTTTTATTGCTAGTGCTTAATTACGTCATACTCTAATAACTATGGTAACATGTTGTACCGGAACATAGAGATTGCCTGCATTTTCTATCATCTTATTTCTTTTTTATTGGTGAATATTCTCTCAAGAAAGCGCAATTCCGATTATCTTTAGCAGAAATCGATTAACTCCCCATTCGGTGTAGTTTTTTCCCGTCGGCACGAGTAGCATGTTGCCATGTGCCCGACGGTCAATGGAATCTCTCAATATTGTGTACAGTGGACAACGGGTGAGGCATAAGAGTAATGCCGAAGTTACATCTGTGGCGCAGCGGTTGTGGCTCTCTGTCTACCATGCGAGAGGTCCCGGGCTCGATCCCGGCTGGGGGTAAATAAAGAAAACTATCCGTGTCTGACGTTGCTGTTTCTAGTACCCACGACACAGGGTATCCTAGTGTGGGCCAGAAGCAATGGAAGTATGTGGCTGTATGTAAATGTTTATGTTTATGTTTACATCTGCTATTGGTTCCTATCTTATTTTACATCGTATGATTACAAAAGTTTCTAAAGTACCCTCAACTGAGGACTGTTTATGTTAAACTCGTACATTGAACAATAGCGATATGTTGGAAAAATAATTGTGACCAATTTTTACTAGGAATCGATCAGAACAACTATCACAAATTTTAAGCTGGTAGATTACATCAGCTGCATGCATATCCTGCCGAGCCGTACACGTGATGTGTGATCGTCTCTACATATTAGGCTAGCACAAAAAGTCTTCCGCCACGGAATAAATACCGTTGGTATGGAAAATAGTCAAATGTTTAGATATTGCAATGCGAACTAGAATTCTATGAATCAGTTTTAAGTAGCGCAGAAATATTAAACAACATTAGGTACTTATTAGGTTGTACTCCTTAAATTTAATATCATACCAAGGTTAAGTTCTTTCATAATATAAAAAGTGATAAACGTCTAGAGTTAAAAATACCACTATTATGAGTACAGTCAGGTTTACTTTAATTAGACATGAGTAGTAAGACAAGTCTTAGCCCGACTAAAAGACGATTTAAACCCTAGGCTATTTTTTGTGTGATTCCGTGTCTACGACCCTAGTAACGAGCTCGCATTCCAACGCATCCAGGGATGACTAGCTGGCTTCTTCAAACGAAAATATTTTACTTTATTTATGTCCGTTGAAGTTGGAAATCGTTGTACTCGTCCACATCTGCTAATACGAAAAATATCGCTTCTCAATAGCTTTGCATAGTGATACAGCGTCAAACCCAACAAAAAATGTGGAGCTATGTATCACCAAAACTTTTTATACCAAGACAGGGAACCATTATGCGCAAAAAAAAATCGGCTGAATCAGAGTCCAAAGACCTAAAGAGGCTATTTTCTGCCGTAATTGGATAAGGCAGCGGGAACCGGCTGCCCAGCCTTGCCGCCTGTGGAGGCCACTTTTTGCTCCCCTTCGATTTAAAAATTGACCAACAGAATGAAACATCAACCTTGATGGAGCCACAGGCGGGTTTTGTAAAAGTTTAATTATACGTTCATATTTATATCTAATGCCTAATGTGATGGCATCCATTAAAGGTATGCGAACAAGTTCTGAGATATTGGTGGGTAAATGCTTAGGGTAGAAATACGAACCGTTCGAGAATGCCGTTTACAAAGTGTAACAAATTAGTTCACATCTATTCCGCAGTGGATTACCGAAGGCTTACATTATTTTGGAGGCCAAGTACTCCATGGTTGTATCGCAGCAGCAGCGTATGATCGAATCGAATACTGAAGCATAAAAAAGCTTTCAAGTTACAACACGTTTTGTATAAAGCCTCAGGTAAATGCCTGATGACAATGATGATGATGATAAAGTGAGAGGGCAGCATGGTTGTTGTATGCGAAGAAAAATTATTTTGTTTGTGATTAAGACCAGATAAAATTAACATAAAGACATTTCACATATTCCCTTAGCTCAAGCGTCAAAAATGAATAAATGCCACATACATTTAAGCGCTATTTTTATCGCGAAAAAGAATTTTTATTTATTAGTCTCCATATGGGGTAAATTCTTGATTATCGGCAGGTATTGACGTCATTTATGATCGATGCCATAAATTTCAATATTTCATACATGACTGAACGCTCTCTCCCTGATTTCACGAATGGAATGAAAACACACATTTGCATGCTCTGAGGCAAATGGCCGCACTCAGATAATTAAGTACATCAGATAAGATGATAAGTATTCAGAGGCACACACGCTAGGTGTTAACATACTGGTAAGATTATCAGGTCGTTATCTAGATTCTTGAACTTGCTTGTTGTAGATTCTCTACAAAGTAGATATCAGAATGAGTACACCATCCATACCTAAAACGTACTTTTTAACAAGGGCCCGTTGTGCTGTACATATTTCATCGAACGGGTTTGTCTCTCTTTCTACTCCATCAAAAATATTTATAGTAAAAGTACGCAAAGTTTCTTCAAATTACCGATCATTAATTACCACCATCAAGGAGACATTGACTGATCACATTTTTTGCTCAAGAATATGTTTGTGAAACTGGGATTTAGTTCATAGTAGGTACAAACAAACTTAAATACTAGCAGACCATTGCCCCAGATTACGGAGGTAGACTATGCATGCACTGTTACGTTTTAATAATATTAGAAAAAGATCTTCACGTTAAATCTTAAAATATGTTGAAAAAGATTGAGTCTGACAATCATCCATCAAATTTGAAACATAAGAGGCATCCTGATCCTAATTTTTACTTTGAAATTATTAAGCTATTTTATTTTATTTCAAAGTAAGTATTACCTATATGTATTTTTTTTATTTTTTTTTTATTTAGCCATTAAGGTGTCCCACTGCTGGGCAAAGGCCTCCCCCTCTTTCGTCCACACTTCCCTGGTCTGTGCCACCTCCGGCCACTCCGGCAAAAACTTGTCGAGGTCGTCCCGCCATCTCCTTTTAGGCCTGCCTCTACGCCGGTATCCGTCCTGTGGCACCCAGTCAGTGGCGATTTTCGCCCATCTATCTGGGTGCATGCGACTTACGTGGCCGGCCCAGTTCCACTTTAGCTTAGCAGTCTGTGCACCCACATCAGCGATGCCAGTTAAGGAGCGCAGTGTGGTGTTCCTTATGCGGTCCGTCCTACGGACACTTAGGATGCTGCGCTCCATTGCTCGCTGGCAAACCTTGAGTTTGGACTGCTGAAGTTCGGTCAAAGACCATGACTGAGCGCCGTAGGTTAGGATAGGCAGGATACACATGTCGATGAGCTTGCGCTTGAGGGTCAGCGGCAGGTTACCCTTCATAAGCTCCTTCATGGACCAGTAGCTCTTCCAGGCGTTAGAAATGCGTCTATCGAATTCTTTATCCTGCCTGTTTTCGAAGGAGGCTATCTGGCCCAAGTAAATGTACTCATCGACATAATGTATTTCCTGCCCATCTACCTCGACCCTACGTTTGACACTGTTAGCCATGGCCTGGGTTTTTGAACGATTCATCTTCAGTCCAACCTCAAGGCTTGCATTGCTGAGTTCCTGTAACATACGCTGGAGCTCGGATGCAGATGGGGCAAACAGGACAATATCGTCGGCGAAGCGAAGGTTAGTAAGTCTTCTGCCACCAACGTCAATGCCTCGGTCTGCCCACGGGACCGCCAGCTTCTTGAAGACTTCCTCGAGGTTGCAGGCAAACAGCTTCGGAGATAGCGGGTCTCCCTGTTTGACGCCTATCTCTATGGGGAATGATGGTCCGGCTAGATGTAATTTTATATCGGCTGTACTATTTTGGTAAATACTTTCCAGAATGCTAATGTAAGTGTGATGGATATTTTGGTTGTGGAGTGCAGAAAATATCGATGAATGTGTATGTGTATGTATACCAAAATAAAAAAAACTGAGTCCCTGACTCATGTCTGCCGAAAAAACTGACATAGTGACAATGACCTTGTTGATTTATCTCCTGCCCAAGCCTCTCGTAACTATTATGTAAATAGTTATAATGAAGATAAGATCAACTACAATACACATTTTTCCTCAGACTGGTGTGGGTGGAATAGTGTCATTACCATCCCTTGTGGGAAGAAGGGTTACGCTATATTTGTTTTATTAAGTTTATACATATAAACAAGTTTATCCACCGGTTGAATATATAAGCCAAGCCGGTATTTTTGCCCTACAAAAGGTTGTGTCCAAAATGTTTCATTTTGTACTCATTAAGTATAGGCTAGGGGCCGTTAAATAATCACGTGAGGTTGGAAAGGTGGGGGGAGGGTTCAGAAAAAAACACGAAACAGGCTAGGCTAGGCTACCTTTTTTGGAAGGTAGCCTAGCAAGCTATATCAAAAAATTCTGTCCATCTATTTTTAATTTATTTTAATTAAAATTATTAGTTGAATGTCAAAAATTTCATTATAAATCTATGCCTGGACCCCTCACATTACTGGGTAAATAATATGATTTCAATAATATACCCGACAATCACTTCACTATGGAGCTCCACACAAAACTTAACATAATATGGAGAAGATAGTGATCACATTCAACTCCAGGATGTCACAATATGAGAATTACCTTCGGGAGGCCGCCACAATGTCCACGTCCAGCAGCCCACCCGATCTCAACATGATTGCCAGAGAGTTTGTGAATTCCTTCACAATCGTAGCTTCAAGGGCATGGTTAATATCCATGCCCTTGAAGCTACGATCCCTTAAATGTCTGCCTCCTCTGTCGACTGGTCCCCTATCTATAGTAGTGAGACCTTTGACGACGAAGTATGGAACTTTAACGCCATTGTTCTGAGCTTGTTTGATAAACACGCTCGGGTTCAGAGGGTTAGAGTTAAGCATCTTCCTGCGCCGTGGCTTACTAACACCATCAAGGGTCTGATGACTAAGAGAAACTGTGCCAAGTGTAGATATAAGATGAATCCGACCGACGAGAATCTTTTACTTTTCAAAGCCTCCGCAATTGTTGCACTCGCCTGTGTCGTGACGCGAAACGCCGTAATATCTACGAGTGTATTGAGAGCCATACTCCAGCACAGGTGTGGAAGTTCCTGAAGACTAGAATGGTGTTGGAAAGTCCCAGGACTTGACTGCCGCAAATGGTGACCTCGGGTCTCAATAACTTCTTTGCTACTGTCCCTGTTGCGATGGACCCCCTCGTGATTGGTTATTAGAAAAGCAAAAGCAAAAGTTATTAGAAAAGCACCTACAAATACCTGAAGGTACCATGACAAAGCGCTGCGCACCGCGTCTACCTGCTTTTATCAACTTCCCGACACTGCAATGTGTGTAAAATATGTATATATTATTAAATACAATTTAATCCAAATAAATTTGCATTAATTCATTTTGCAATTCTCATTCACAATTTATTTCCGCACCGACATTTTTTTAGTTTTGTATGTGTTTATCTTGAACGATATCTTGTTTAATCATTTGTTTAAGGTTTAGTTTAGTTTAGGTAGTTTCTTACACTTGTACTTTCTGTGGAAAGTAGTTTCCGGCGCTATTAGATATAGTCCTTACTATCGGAAACGAACTAACGTAACGTAAATTACAATAGCTTGAAAATATAATATATTTTATATAACTTTAATTTAATAAAATATAATATTATATAAAATACATATCACATACAACATTACCTATCACGAAAGAGAAAAGAAATGCTCTTTCAATTTTGTCTTAAAAGTGAAAATTGAAGGACTATCTCTAATAGCGCCGGGAATTGCGTTCCACAGTCGGATTGTCCTTACCCTAAACGAGTGTTTATAAGCCGCAGTCTTATGCTTAGGAGTTGAAAGGAGAGACATCGCGTGGGATCTCCGGTTGCTATCCCTGGGGAAAAGAAACTCGAAACTTCGTCGATCTGATTCTGAGATATGTGGGTTAGCGGGGATTTTGAAAAATATTGAACAGATTGGAGAGAATGTGCATATCACGACGAAGACGGATAGGAAGTCACCCCAACTCCTTGCGATACTTTGAGACATTGAAGGTATTGAAGTCGTTCGAGTTTATTCAGTTGTTCTTCGTTCGCACTGATCTAGCAAAAATCCGCGTAATTTATTAAACGTGGTAGGAGGGACTGAGCAAGGGCGATTGAGTCTGCCTCGGCAGGAAGTACTGCAATCTCCGTAGGGAGTGAAATGATGCAGACACGTCTGCTGACCTCACAAACTTGGGGCGACCAGGACAACAATTTATCAAATACAACCCCAAGATTCTTAGGTTTCTAGCTGTATGAAATTATGTTACCATCATACGAAATAGTGTCGCCGGGCATTTTTTGTAACAAGTTATGAGAGTGACGTGTACCCAAAATCATGGCCTGTGATTTGCCCGAGTTGACAAGCAGACCATATGAAATAGCCCATTTCCTGATGTTATCGAGATCAGCATTCAACGCCTCTACAGTCGGATTCACATCACACGGAGAGAAGTGCCGATATATTTAAAGGTCATCTGCGTAGAGATGATAAGAAGAAGTAAGAACGTCAGAGATGGAATTAATGAATACTGTGAAGAGGAGCGGAGAAAAGATGCCACCCTGCGGAACACCTGCGGAGAGATCACACCAGTACGTTGATATCACCTCAGACTAAATGCGCTGCTGGCGGTCTCTCAGGTAGGAGTCAGTTTTTCCGGTAGATCGATGCAAAGACTAAAACCGTATTAGTACCATTTAGAACTATTTGAGCCAAACATCAATATGGCGAAGTCTTACCGCTAAATTTTTATTGATCATTTAGTGTTTTTGAAGAAAATTTCCAGATTTTCACATTTAAGTGATTATCATTGCAAAACTAAATAATAATTGGAGTATTTTATAATTGATTCTAATAAATCACTTAATAAGCATTCTAAGAAATCTTAATTTATGCATCTGCTACGTCAGACTTGGTTTTTACAGACCATTGAAGAGCACGGCAAATTTAAATCATCAATAAAATAAGTTTTTTGGACCTAATTTAACAAAAACAAGTGAAAGCTTTTTATGTGCAAATCTTTATAAAAATATTCATAGTTAATGATCTTTCATTTAAGGTATTATTGACGTAGGTACCTTACACATTCTTGAAGTTATGACCTACTAACCAGTTTGAGGGAGAAAAATTGACTTTTACACAGTCTTTTTAATTAATTAAATTTATGCTATTCGTGCTCGAAATGAATCCTTGGTTCCTCACAAAGACACGAGCCCGTCTTCGGATTGCTGTGGTCGTGATTTTGGGCATCATTACATCTTTCATGGTGTCAAAAGCCATTCTTATTTTGAAATAATTTATTATTTTGAAATTTAATTCGATAATTTTGAAATCAACTCTTTTGTGTTTATGACTACTTTGGAATATACCAGTTCTTTGGCTCTGCCCCGCACAAAATAGTCCATTGGGGCAGGTCTGGTGAACGAGAAGGCCAAGGAATAGGCCCGTCTCTGCCGATCCAGCAATTGGGAAAACAGTCGTCATGATAGCTTCTCACCGCCTAATGCATCTTCTATGCACTAAACAGCCTACGAAATTGAAATGAACTAAATTAAACCTCTTTATTTTATTATTCTTTTTCGCGATCTTCTTTTATTGTTTAAATGTCAATTGCTATTTCACCGGGATAATTTCACAAATTGTTTCATCAATTGTAAAATAATCCAATTATTGTTTAGTTTTGCAATGATCACTTACACACACCCAGAAATATAGAAATGAAGCCATAAATAAGCATTGGCTAGTAAAGAAAAATGCTTAATTGTTTTATCTACACAAGTATCATAAACCTTCTTTACTGCGTCCAAAAACCACACGTTACGACCAGCATAACGATAAACTTCTTGGTAAAAACTCATTTCTTATCTGAATGTTGATCATTATGACCATAATGTACCAAAATTTGTCAAATTATGACATTAAAATTTCGAACGACGCCCGCCTGCGTGCCACCCCTAGTTTGTCTGTGAATTTGGTAAGTACTACAGAACAAGCTAAACAACTGCAGAACAATAATCAATGCCACAATGCCGGTCGAACATGCGGTTCCTGAACACTTCAAAGAGAGCTTATGATATGTGTGTAAATAAACTAGTGTATGGTACTGTATATAATTAGGCATTATATAGCAGTCATATAAACTACTATTATTTATATTTTATTTTCTATGAAATTTGTTCATGTTTTCAAGATAATCACTTCGCAATGACGACCCGAATAACCGAGTCGGCAGTGACCCTGCCTACGAAGCCAAGGGTCCCGGGTTCGAGTCCCGGTGGGGGGCAAATATTTGTTTGATGAGATCGGATGTTTGTACCCTAGTCATGGTTGTTTATCTATATAAGTATAATATTTATCTATATACGTATATGTATCGTTGTCTAATACCCAAGATACAGGGAATCCTAGTTTGGGATTAGATCAATGTGTGTAAATAGTGTCCAAGGTATTATTATTATTAATTTATTCACATTCACACACGTTCGATGTGCCCTCGGTATTAGTACATCTCTCATCTCATTGAGATGAGAGATGTAAATGGTTTGGTTCTGAGTCTGCGTAAGCCGTAGTTGTGGTTTGATGGGTCTTTTGTCATAATTCATACGTCTGCAGATTTCGCAAGAGTTATTTATACCGGTTACAGTTTGTTCCAAGTTGTTCCAAAAATAAATACGCTTTATATCGGAAATGGTTTCTTTAATTGTACGGTGACATGGTTTTCAGTGGTGATATCGCATTATTATGTATTCTTGCTCTTTTTCATATGTGACATTGATAACCCTCTCAGTGCACTCTCCGTTGTTCTGTGCCTTTTCTGAATAGCGAGATGACTACATCTGCAAATGGACGTCTGTGTTCTTTGTTCTCGTAGTATATAAAATATTTATCTTTTAGTCTGATATATTCCATAAGAAATTGTTTGATATGTTCGGTATTGTAAAGGTAGAAGTACCTTTTAAGGATTGATTGTTCGGGTGTGGGAAAGCTGTGACTGAGAGTTTGTTTTTAGACCATACGTCTACCAAGATTTGAATTGGTTTTGTGTCAACAGTTTCACCAAGTAAGTATAGGAATACTGTTTGTATCCATATCGATTGTGGCGATTTTAATGTAGATTTACTTGTCGATACAAAAAGGAAACAACGCTTAATAACTTGATTTAAATAATTTGATTTGTGTCATGTATTTTCAGAGGCGACTAAAATTACACTTACCAGCCAAATTTTTCATTTTCATTCTCATTTTGAAAAAACCTGCTTATCTAACGGTTTTGGTGAGTGCGCACTCAAAAATTAAAATTAAAAAAAAAACTAAATTATGACTACGCCCACAACCGTCAACGAGGACCCACTGAGAATCACTTGGCGAAGACGAAGTTCAACAGGCGGATAAGTTTAAATACCTGGGGAGCAGTATTCCACTTAATTGTGTCTTTGCATCTGAAATTAATGCCAGGATCGGAGCCGCCTCAGCGATGCGATGCGAGACAACTTGTAGGCTAAACCACCAGCAAAGTCAAAGTCAAAGTTATTTATTGCTGTAGATATTTACAAATACTGAGCAAACGTAATTATTGCCTCTACTCTACATTGGACCAACTGTGGGAGAAGTAGGGCGTAGAAACTCCCACGGATAATTTTTCAGATCTTT
The DNA here is from genome assembly GCA_949825045.1 of Argyresthia goedartella. NCBI lineage: Eukaryota > Metazoa > Arthropoda > Insecta > Lepidoptera > Argyresthiidae > Argyresthia > Argyresthia goedartella. The sequence goes on from OX463826.1 coordinate 17,542,161, forward strand.
TTAAAAAATTTGCTTATGCTTAACTTAACTTAATATGACAATATGAATTAATAACCAGGAATAAATAATTACAAAATTATTAACAGCAAAGATTTCGTTTAGCTAGATTCACCCCATACAGTCCCATTATTCAAGTAATCTTGAGAATTTAATATCCCTTTTTCGACAAAGTCGCCTGTAATAGTCGCCTGCAGCCATATGTTACAGTTACCAGAACGATGTACTGACGTGCACACAATGTGGACGTACCTTTACTGCTAAAATTGGCTATTTAAGTTATATGACGGCACATGATCGACGCTCCACAAATCAACAAGGGACTTATAAAGAAGGCGCCGTGGCCGGAGACGGCTTGGAACTCATCATCATCATCATCGTATTTGTAAGCACGAATGTATGTATGTACGTAAGTCTGTTCTTGTTTTCCATCGTAACTACTCAACGGCTTAAACATTGGGGTATCAAAAAGGGCTTTAAAAGGGGAGAGGAAATATATACTAAGGGTGTACAAGCTATGAATAATAAACCATTTTTTTTATTAAACAATTACAGAAGATTCGTAATTTTCAACGAAAAATCTGGAAAAAATGACAGGAAAATATCGATGAATGAAAAATTTCGAGTTTTCCATTCCCAAGAGTAATCCACAAGTTTTCTTAATGTTGCTAAAGATTACAAGATTGTAGGTATTTTATTATCTATCTATCTCAAGGCTTTGCACTTCACGGCGTGTGATAAACTCACTGATAAGATGATAAACATTGATAAGGGTAATCGTATCATATCGAGGGAGATTGATCGATTCACACAATAGAAGCTCTACTGATGTAAGTATCCAAAAATGTTTTTCAGGCTATTGTTTCTAATAACCACAGAACTTTAATAATAACAGCTACGACGCTTGGCTTCAAATACTTTTAAGATCATATTGACACTCCTTAAAAAATATATGATTTGCGGCTGACTCTTCTGTTACCTCCGTGTATTTCAAATCACTGTTGATTTATGCTAAACAATCGTAGGTATTTAAACTAAATATATATACGTGTAATAAGTACATAACTACCATAACTAAGTATTGTTTATGATCTAACTAAACTAAACGCGGACTATCATAAATTTAAGAACTCGTTCTTTCGAAATGCGGTAAAATAGAAATCACAATCATTGCAAGAATACAAGGTTGTTTACCTATCTAATTGCACAATTAATTGTGCCTTTGTACTATGAATTATTATTATTACAATAAATGAATGCGAATGGAAAAGGAAACCCATCTAATGCGTATAGTTTTATCAGGACCATACTTGTATACCTACCGAAGTTGTATTGATAAAACGCAAAAAAATCGTTTTGTGAGAAGCCATAGCCATATTTTGCAGGTTCTTTGTGATTACTGTGGATTAAAATAGCGGTCTCTCGCTAGATCTCCTGTACTGAGAAGTTCTATTTTTACCAACCAGCCTATCTCTAGAAACACTGGACTTGTCTGTTCCCTGCATTTATCCATACTTGTCCGTTTACCCCAGTTTCTGGAAGCCTATCCTATGAGTCAGTGAGTAATGGGGCCAAAGTTTAGCAAAGTGATAAGTAAATATCATTAGCTAGTGAAAAGTACTTTCAGCAAAACAGCGCCACTTTGAAATTGTGTGTGGGTCAGGAATTAAATAATGCTTTTCTCAGAAAGTATTGTAGAGCCACAGAAATGCACTGTCCGTTCATAGGTAAGAGCAAAGTTAGTAGTAGGTTACCTAATTTTCGAGCGGCTGCTACCCCAACCAAGACTCGACTCACGCAAAAACGATCATACCAACGACAGTGTATCGCCATTTCCCTCTACCCTACTTTGTAGAAGCGTGTCAGAAGGCATCGGCACCGTTTATTTGCTCTAATTCCCAGTTGCCTACTGCTCCGAGCGGCAAAGTCAACGACCATGCAACATGACGTTTTTTTATTTATTTAAAAGTCAATGTCCTGTTAGGTTGAGTCCGCTGAGAACACTGCAGGAATACTAAACAGACGATGCACTGCAATAGTAAACTTTACTTTCAAAAACAAAAGAAGATGTTTATAAGTTATGACATTTTTTGATTTAAAGATAACATCAGTTGTGTACAAACTATATGAGAAAGGAAACAAGTTCAATGCTACTCTGGAGATATGAATATTTTGTGATAAAACCTACCTATTAATTACGTTTGTTAAAAAGTGCACTCTACTGCTCCGAGATAGAGTCTAAAAGTCGGCTATTGTCGTCTTTGCTCGTCGTACAGTCATACTTTAATATTCATACAAAAATATGCATCATGAATATAAATTAAAAGAAACTAAAAGCATGTGCTAGAATCCTTGATCATGTGATTCACACATGGCGCGCGCGTTGATGTCTTTTGTATGAAAGTTCTTTGTTCTCCTAATTACTTTAAAAATGATAAGTAAGGAGCTAACATCTTGTTCAATCATCATCAAAACAATTTTTATCGCGTTTAAGATTTTGATTGTATTGTATAAAGTATTCGCCAACTACGGGTTTCCTGTAACAAACTACATATTTATGCGTTTAGATGATCTACAAGGTATACGCACTCAATAAAGAGAACAATACGAATGGCGATCGGATTTTCGGCCATCCGCTTATCGTTACACGTTTTATGGCTACATAACATTATAGACGGTATCTGTGTCGCCGTCTCATTCTCTCGTATAGGCTCGTCACGCTCGCACCCGGCGCAAGAGGCTACGTCATCGCAGAACCAGCCAGCCAGTTGACCGGTGTGCCGCCAACCTTCAGGTTTTATTTTATTTATAACTCGTGTTGCCTGACTAAGTTATGCTGCGTTTAGATAGGTAAGTTTACTGGAACAGTTGTAGGTAGGCTACTTACTCGCACGAGAGTTTGCTTAAGTATCTAACATGATGCAAAAAATTATGTAATTATTGTTCTCGCAAAACAGATATACAGATACCAAATAATAAAAAAATATTTACGAAGGCGAGCCTATCTCTAACAAGAGAAATACGTACTTTTTTATAAATTAATAATTTTATAGAATTAACTTAAAGTACTACTTAAGCTAAAAAGCCACTTAGAATTCGTCAAGAAGTATATGAATTTTAGATTCCTTTCATCATCATCTTCACCATTGGACTTATTCATACTGGTCATATCCCTGTCACTCTAAATGGTTGTGTGCGACATTGATCTAACTCTATAATCTATGCCTCTTGTAACAACCACCTTACAGATAATCCATCCCAAGATGTTTGTCTCTCTTTCGACTAAAGCCAAGTGACATGTTGTGATATTGTCAAAACACTTCTACCGTTTTCCGTTCTTAGAAATGGTGTTCTGATAATACATAATGGAAAATTGTAGTCATATTTTAGGGGGTAGAGGCCATCATTTTGAACAACTTTTATTATGAAAACGATTTATTCAGACTAATTTTATGTTTCACTTCTTCATAGATTTTGGTCCGGGTGGTCAGCAAAAATTAAGTTGCTCTGATCAAATCGATTTGATAGTAAAAGTTGTTTGGAATGATGTCCCTAACAACCATCTAAAATATGGCTACACCTTGCTGTTACATCCTGTATATTGGTATTCTGAATTTGCTGTAAAAGCTACAATAACTCTCTCCACATTCATTCTGCCGCTGCCTACACTTTACTTGTATGTTTTCAATATACCGTTATATTTCCATGCCGTAACCCAACGTGCAGAAAGTTTCATGCTTTGGCAAAGATGGCATCTAAACTTCTACCGCTATTTTGTGTTTATTCATTGGATTGCCACCGTACTACATATTTTTGGTAAGTAGTAAATAAAAATACTATATGTTTGAAAGATCCTTCAAGATCATAGGTGCTACTAGCTACAAAGCGGAATAAGATTTTACGCGAGCAAACTTTGTCAACTCGATATAAATTTGTAAGGAGTGGTCAAATTTTACTCGAGTTAAGTCTTATTCCGCCTTCTAGCTAGTCGCCCTTAGTCATGTTTTGAGTCTTTCAAGCCAACTCGCTCAAGCGTTCGCCCATTAAAACGCAGCACTAAACGGTTTAATGAACGAATGGCGGCGGCAGCGGCGCGCACGCAGTGCAGTCGGCCCCGAGCGTCAGCCGCACGCCCGCGCTCTCGTCGCGCCTCGCGCATTGCCTGAGAGTGACTCACCAGCACCGATATGAACGAGTACTCCGAGTACAACTGGCGGCTACACCAGATGCAGAACGAGCGTCTTTGCGACGTCTCCCGGAAGCACCTCACAGATGGAGACCGGCAGCGTGCCCTCGACGCGCTGAAAGAGGCCGTCGACTCGAGTCTGAACCTTGCGCTGCGCGACAAGAGCCGCTGCCAGGATGACGCGTTCTTGCGGCGTTTCCTGTTCGCGCGCAAGCATGACGTGCAGCAGAGCTTCGAGCTGCTCGTGCGCTACCACCAGCACCGGCGCGAGCACCCCGAGCTGTGGGCGGCGGCGGACGGTGGCGTGTTACGCGCGCTCAGCGACGGGCTGCCCGGCGTGCTGGCGCAGCGAGACCGCCGCGGCCGCTGCGTGCTGCTCATGTTCGCCTCCAACTGGCAACCGAACGGCTGCCCCCTCATGTCCGTCTACCGAGCCCTGCTGCTCTCCCTCGAGCGCACTCTGGAGGACGTCCAGAACCAGGCCAACGGATACGTCATCATCGTCGACTGGACCGAGTTCACGTTCAAGCAGTCTTGCAGCCTCCAAGCGAAGGTCATGAAGCTGATGATCGACGGCTTACAGGACTGCATGCCGGTCCGGTTCAAGAGCATACACTTTATCGGCCAACCATGGTACGTGGAGACAGCTCTCGCTGTTATTAAACCTTATCTGAAGGCGAAGACTAGAGAACGGATCATGCTGCACGGCAACAACCTGTCGACGCTCCACGACTCCCTGCCGCTGGATATTCTGCCAGCCGAGCTGGGAGGCGAGGGACCTTCCTACAACTCCGAGCGGTGGCTGCAGGAGTTCTGTCGCAGTGAGAACATCGAGCAGAGCAAGGTGTCTCCAGCAAGCAAGGTGGCGCCCGCTGACGAGGATCCGCCGTCGGCCAAGTTAGACAAAGCGTACAAACAGAAGGAGAACGGGAACTTCTCGTTCTTCGGAAACGGCGCGAAATCCGAGTTGCTGCGGGACAAAGATTGACCTTCCCGCTCGGCGGGCGAGTCGAGTCGCGAGCGATCTCACATGGACCTCTACTGCGCTTGAGTGCATCCATTCCGCATGCTCGAACGTGTGCCGTGGATATGCATATGTGATATCAAGTGTATCAACTGTCTAGAGACTAAAAATGAAACGATCGGAGCCGATCGGCTCTTTAGAAAGTGGACTCGAATATGATTGAAGTGCATTTAAATGGCTAAGGAAGGTGATTAGTGAAGGCATACTGAGGCCGGCCGGTGGTGAATCACGGCTCGTTGTGCGGTGCACTGGGTGGTGGGAGCGACCTCCACGCATCGCATCCTCCGGTGCAAGTAACGGTTTTGACTTCTCGTTTTGGCGCATCCGTTTGAGTCGCGAATATGTTGCTGCGCTATGTGGTCCGACGATATTGCAACTTCACCATAACTGGCTTCTGCCACTATTTATGTACTCTTTGTAAGATAAACGTTCTGCTCGTCCTATTTATCCCGTCCCGTAGTAACGTAAGCGAAACAGTGAGCTAAATTATTTATTGTTTAGGCACCATTAGATCTCGCTTGAGTGAGGCTTTACGCATTTACTATTTTAAGTCTGGAAAAACATTACCAGAACACGCTTTAAAACCTATTTTGAATGACAATGGATATATCACCGTAAGATTGTCAAAACCGTTGGTTGATAAATAAACTAACGTTTTTTTCTCGCTAGTTGGTCAACTATCGAAAAATAGTAAACTGTAGCGTACTGCTTACTATTTGACGCGTTACTTGATAAACTAACGGTTAAAAACGCTAAATAGTAAACTAGTTTGAACTTGAATTGCAAACGAAATACCAGGGCAAACACTATGGTAGCTTAGGTGAAGACTAGAGGGGGCGAGCGCAGCAGTGTTAGGTTGACAAGTAAGAACAAAAGAAGCGAAAATTCTAAACCCTGTCGGTCTGGTTTACTATCTGTCGATAGTTGATGAACTAACGCGTTAGTATAACAACTAACGATTTTGACTATCTTACGGTGACAGATACAAATAGCTGAGCTAGCTTTCGATCAATATAGGTAGATTGGTAGGTACCTACTCTAATAAATAAGAACCAGTGCTTACTGTCAGTCAAACATTAAAAACTTTACGCGTCTCGCTTTTGCGTTTTGCGCATAAAGCGAGACGGATCTTGAAAGTGATGTTTTTCAGTAAAACAAAACAAAAAAACTAAACTTTGATAAATTTATTAGCATTTAGGAATTGTATGGTATTTTTATACTCGTGTCATGATGTGATAAATAGGTAAGCTTTGAGATTGTACATTAACTTCTCTTGCTCTCTCAGTAATATAAATATAGGTTTTGTAGGTAGCTATTGTAATGGCGAAATCACGAAGTATAAATTTAGATGTTTTCTCCATCTTTGATAATATTGTGTGACAAATGGTATTCAATCAAACTGTATCCGTCCTATTGATTTATGTAATAAATGTTAATTTTATTGTGCTTGTACTGTTTATAAATTACGTAATGAATAGACACTGAATCTGCTAAGAGCTGTTTTCCATTTTCAAAGTTAGTAATAATTATAGTTATTGGCCACAAACAGCTCAAGGAGGGAACGCCTGCCTACATTGATTAGTAGGTAGGTAGGTACCTACCTCGTCATGACGACTTTGTGCTTGATCCTATAAAGTAAAGACATCTGCCACCCGATATGAGAAAAGGAAATGAGTATCTATAATTAGTCCTCTAATTAGGCATTATATCAGATAGGGTAATGTAGTTTTAAACAAACATTACTCTTGAAGTTCTGCACTATATGTACCTACCTACGTACCTACGTAGCAAATGCTAATAATTTCTATATGTTTTGCCTTGCGTGATTCACCGCTATCGCAATCGGTTTGGATATTAAAGACCAAAATTGAGAGAGAGTAGAGTTTTCGTAGCGGATCTGATATCAAATATTATAAAAGTAAACCGCCCAATAAACGGCTTCAAGTGCGGCTTCAAGCGCTTGGAGAAGCAAGTTTGCGCGTTGCTAGGGGTTTGTGTCCACTGATCCCGGGATCAGAACAATTTAGCAACTGAACCCGCCGATTCGTGTACGCTGTTCACGGGATCAGATTTAAAAAAAAATGTGTCCACTGATCCCGTTTTACAAAGACACGAAATAAATAATAAATTTTTATCGAAGCTGACTTCTTTATCTGTATCTAATTTCAAAACGAAGAGTTTTGGGTATTTTTTTTAATACGAATCTATTATAATGAAGTCTAGAATTAATCAACATTTTTTTTAACTTACATAATAAATTGTGAGAATAATAGAGAAATGAGAATAAGTGAGAATTTGATACAATTGGTTTTACCATAATATAAATAAATTATTAACTGTGAACCAAATCAAGGTAGACAATACACCAATAACATCATCAGAATCTTCTTTTTGTCTTTAAATTTTGAAGACCATTGTCAGTCAATTTCTACACCATAAAAGGCAGATCATATATATATGTCACCGGAAAATAATACGATCCGCAAGTTTATAAATTTCCTAATATTTTTTCCACAAGTTTATAAATATACCAACCTAACCTAACCTAACCTAACATAACCTAACCTAACCTAACCTAGCCTAATATAATCTAGAAGGAAGTTTATAAATTTCCTAGGAAATTTATAAACTTGCGGATCGTATTATTTTCCGGTGACATATATACAAGGAATAAGAAAGGGCCTAATATGGAACCTTGTGGAACGCCAATTTTTACACCCGATCCATCAGATTTATCGCCGCTAACTTCTGCCTTTTGAATTATATCGCTTAAATATGATCTTAGTAGATACAACGCTTTATTTCTAACTCCGTAATTATTTAATTTCATTAATAGCTTATTATGATCAACACAATCAAATGGATTCGACAGATCGCAAAAAAACTCCGATATCATCCTGTGCGGCTTCCCATGCAGAATAAATATTTATTTATATTCGCGGGCCATTTTTCCGCAACTCGACGTCTTAAATTTGCGCTTATTTTGCGTGACATGGGTTGGGGGCACTACTCCTGCCAACCCAGCTTCTGTAGGAAGCCTAGCAGACCTTTAATGTTGCCGAGGACTTCCTGGAGCGACCTCGGCTTTACAAGGTGTGTTGCCTGGTAGATGGCCACGCTGGAACATTCCAACAGGACATGGGTGGCTGTCTCCTCGACATCCATGCAGGCTCTGCACAGGTCCGTGACACCTAGAGTCTGTAAGTGTTTATTTAGCAAAGCGTGTCCAGTTATCGCTCCGGTTACCAAGCGAAGCTGTGGCCTCTTGAGCTTCAGAAGCTTACGCGATGATCCGGGTCTGATCATCGGGAGGGCCTGTCTAGTTTGCTTACAGGTATCCAAGGTTGACCAATAACGTTGGTGAGTTACCTTTGTGTGTTGTCGTAGGGTTTTATTCAAACAGTTGAATTGCAATGGTATTTTGGGCTCTGGTCCCTCCACCGTCTGTTCCGAACCCAACCTTAATTGCCAGTGCAATCGGCTGCGTCTATGAAATATGTGATACAAGAGAAATAACTGCATCCGTAGTCCGTAGTAGTAGATGTTTACCCCTAGTGAAACCGTATTGTTTGGCTTGGAGGTGTTTTGTACGGTTGAAGTGTGAGAGCATTTGCTTGTGTATAATAATTTCAAATATTTTACTTAGTGCTGGAAGAACAGATATTGGTCTGAAATTTGAAGGCTTGTCTCCCGACTTGAACAATGCACTAATCTAATATTGGATAGTTTCGTAGGTTTCATGTTTACCGATATGATCTATAGATGGCTTTAGGTGAATCCTGCAACGCGATCTGGTTGTGTTTCCGCTGTCTGTGATATATATAGCTGACATGACAGCTATATACATCACAAATTCAAAACTCCGAAATGTCTTCGCTAAGCCAATAGAAAAGGAAAAATGTCTGTTATTGAATCGCGATTGAATGGCTCGCGAGGTCTACAGATGTTCTCACAGAACAACTGGTATTATGACTGAAGAATCTTTTTGTTCTAAACAGTTTAGAAATCGTACGAAATGTTATAAACAAAAACTGCTAATAGTATGGAACATAAAACATTGTTTCTAAACAATATGTAGATACTCAGGCAGCCAAAAGAAAAATTATATTTAGAATTTTGTTGTAAGCCAATTGCATTTTTTGTTAACCATACAAACCTATCACACATAAAATTTTATATCTAGACATCGTTGTATCATATATGGTTCAAAAACCACCCTAATCAAAGAATATTTTTGAGCAGCTGCCCAGCTACATCATCGCACAAACGGGTATTTCGGCAATCTAGCTAGATTATCGCAACACCCGTTTGTGCGATGACGCATAACGCATGACGCTACTCACCGCGCTTCTTTTATTTAGTAATTAATATTATTATAGTGGGTAAATAAACTATGAAATAACAATTCTTAAGATTTTGAAATGTCTGTAAAGTCTGATGTGTTAAAAATTATATTATTTCTCATAATCAAGTTATTATAGTTACTTTATGTACTGAAAGCTTTTTGTTTCGGAAATTTCATACTTAAAAAATTGGTTGTTTATAAAGTAGGTTTACGATCGAGATGTTTACGTGATAAAGGGTTTGTATGCCGCTAGAGTGAGAGAGACGGAAGATCGGTCCACTCACTCGAACGCTATGCCAGCCTCCGCTCGTGAGGATTCCGCGTGACAAGTTTCACGGAATGACTGGCAGCGCTCGAGATGAGACGGGAGATCGGTCCGTCTCTCTCTCGTTATACCTGCGATCGCGCTCGTGAGGTTTTGGTGTGACACAAGTTTCTGAACATGTCACCCGACTAAAACGATTTTAAAGACGTTATCACGTCAAAAGACTTCAGCTTCGATAAAATTATTATTCTTTATTTCGTGTCTCTGTACAACGGGGTCAGTGGATATGTTACGGCTAAAGCTAGGTGTGAAACTAAACTTCGGCTAGTCTTAAGATTAATTTCGAGCTTCGGCTAATGTCCGAAATAATGTTCATTGCGATAAATGATTTCAACATTAGTTGGCTAAACTGCAGTTTAACCTCGACGCTGTTGAGGCTAAAAATGGGTGAGAAAATGTGGTTGACATTAGCCGACTAAACTTAATTCAGTTCCTTAATTCAGTTTATTATTCAGTATACCTAGGCTAATGTTGAAAAATTACCGTCTTTATCTGGAATAAGTGATGATAATGATTTAGTAGCCGTAAAAAGTAAAAAATACTTATACTCATCTTATTATAGTTTTTGTTGTTCTAACATGTTCAACCTAACACGAAGGATAAAGGGGGCTTCGCTTCGCTCACCCCCTTTACCCTTCACCTAAGCTACCGCAGTGTTTTGCCCTGATATTAGAAATAGCTTTCTCATCTGAATAAAATTACCCCGCCCCGCTCCCCGCAGTCGCAGGAATACTTCGTTTTCAACATTAGCTAACTAACGTCCAATATTAACCAAAACGCATCGGCTAGTGTGCAGTATAGCCGATTAAAGATGACATCCGTTATCACAAACGAACATGACTTCGGACATTAGCCGAGGCTCGAAATTTATCTTAAGACTAGCCTGCTAATCTTAAGTTTAGTCTCACACCTAGCTAGTAACAGATACAACAAAATATTTTTTATGTGGAATCAGATCCCGGGCCCCGGGGTCAGTGGACACAAATCGGCGAGATCAGTGGACACAAACCCGTTGCCTGCTACACTTACACGGCTTACAGCAAACAATGCTTGAAAAAAAGTTGCGCAGAGATGAGTTATCTATTGTCGCGGGCCATTCATTCACTACGACGACGTCATGGCAAGTATAATATAAAATGGCGTCTCTATACTATACAACTCTAGAAGTTTCCTAATCAGTAATCACTCATGTTCACTTTTCTCTCGAGCCGTTTTGCGTGCAGAAAGGCGCGTGCTTCTGCGTTCGCCGCCTGCATAAGCGCGACGCGACTGTCCGCGTGGCTGTAAGCAAGTGGCTACACTGCTTCAAGCCAATACTTCTGTCAGTGGCTGTCATGTTAGCGCATGTCTTGCTGCTAAGGGCGTTTAAGGTCATACGAAATTTGCTTAAAAGCCACTATCTAAGCTGCTTTAAACCTCTGCTTGAAGCCGTATAGTAGGTACGTACATGTTTAATGAAACGCTTTACCCTAAGAGTAACCTAAGCAAGTAGGTACCTACCTACTCTGGTAACCGAAGTAGGTACGCGGCCTGATATTTAGAGGCGAGAAAAGGAAAACCGCCAGATGATAATTAATACCGTAACTAGTTAGTATCAATGTAGGTTCACCAACTTACAGTGGTTTTACCATTCGTCTTTATGTGTAGAGCAATAACATTGAAAATCACACCTTGCCTTAAAATACTGCCTTTGCAGTAGAATAATGAAGTTTACTGTAGCATACATTAGCTTCATTAAAACTGCTAAATAACAGATTGTTTTGAATCAGCGATGCTTCGTCATCTTGTTGGCTGAAATCAATGAACGTGTTATAGGTATAGCTACACAATTGAATCAAACCATCTATTTAATTTTTGTTCTGTATTGCACGGATTTATTAAGGTAAAATTAGAAAATGTAACAGTGCGGCTTTAGTCGACTTTACTATACTTATTTGCACCTACACGTACAATAGGTAAGTCGGTATTGTGATTGTAAATAGGTTTTCATTTCACACGATGACGCGACGCGGTGTCTGCGTCTTGAGGAAAAAAATATTTACCTGCCTGCCTATAGCATGCTACAAGAAGTTACCTACTTGTGTAGAGTCAAAGATTAAAATTAAACAATGGGATCAACAGCAAGGGGTGAGTTAGTTGAAGACCTGTTTTGCAGGGTTTTCATTAAGATAGATTAAAGTTACGATAATATTAAAGATTGTTATCATTATTTTTATGTAGGTATATTTTAGTATTTAAGTGCACGGTTTTCTAGCTCGGAGGCTCTGACACTGGCTGACACATTTCCATATTCAAACGACAACATCAGCGAGCGAGCGCACAACCCGTTCCACTAACCCGTAAATAAAAGTTTATCTATTCGCATTATCTCATTGTTACTTTATGGCTTGCGTTATGCGAGACAATGGGCAGCCGGGTGCGCGGGCGCAAATATCATGTGAGTCACGCGTGTCCCTTCCGTTGCACACCAAGAGCGGAAGGAAGGCCCATCACTGGAACGCCAGTGTACTGTCCCTTTATTTACACAATTTATAATCCTTTGTTTTCACTGCGTCATCCTTGTGGATGGGGCGTGGCGTCGTTTGTGTCATATCAATGTGTGTTTGTTTGGATCCCTGTACCCAAGTAAGTACTATCAGCAAAACTACAGAAATTCTCTCAGAAAATTTTCTGTAGTTTTGCTGATGGTACCCATACTAAATTAGCGGTGAACCAACTTAGGATGGTCAATAAGCCAAATTTAAGCTTTTCCCTCACGACATGATACGTACAGATGATGCAGCAAAAGATATGGTCAGCCCAGGATCAAGAAATACGGCTGGTGATGATAAGCTTGCGTGGAATACAGTAGAATATAAATAAAAGGCTGAATCGTATTATAATACCTTGGACACTATTTACACACATTGATCTAGCCCAAACTAGGATTCCCTGTATCTTGGGTACTAGACAACGATACACATACTTTTATAGATAAATATTATACTTAGAGAGATAAACAACCATGACTATACTATATGATATTGCATATACATACCACGTTGTCAGATTAATTAAAAAATAGCATGGGAATCTCTGAGACAGATGTGTTTACAAATTTTGGTGAACCTTGGGCAACGTTGATACTTTAGCAAGGCAAGGCACATCTCTGGTACTCGTGACCATATTTGTATAGGTCTGTTATCTGACTGTGCTGACATATAAAGGTCCGAGCGTACACACGGCATGCATAATTTTCCAATCAATAGGAACAAGGTATGACACCGTAGAAATAGTAGAAGAACTGAGTATAAGTAAGTTTCTTGTATTTGAATAGTAGAATACGACAGTTTCATAATTTCTTTTTTGCACACAAATCATATAAAAGAACAATAGTGACATGAAAATAGTGCACAAAGGCGAGCTTATCTCTAATAAAAGAGATCTCTTCCAGAAAACCAGGTTAATATGGGAAAGGTTGATTGCTGAGCAGGGATAGACCTATGTGTACAACAATATAATGAAATAAACGAGTATACGATATTAATAAATAATATAAAATATTTAATTACTAAAATAATATACTAAATACTTGTATATACTCATAAATATGTACTAATAAATAATATATAGGAATTCAGAGTCGGACTGTCCCTGATGGTGCAAGGGAGTGCATTCCACAACCTTGACGAATGCCCTAACCTTGGAGATCTTGGCGTATTAAAAAAGGCATACACGCTTCAGAATACATTATTATTATTCGATATATTCATCTTTACCTCTATATACTTCATTTTGAACCTAAATACAGTGCGCTACACAACATAGCGTCACGTCTTTTCCCATAGTGGTAGCAAAGGCACAATTGTGCCCACTTTAAACCAGTTATTCAAAACTCCATTGTGTGTGACAGGGAGCTATCCTATCGCCGCAGCTATGATGATTGAAGGAAACCTCACGATGATTTCTATCACCGATAGAACGTCCGTTTATTTAACGTAATTTAACGTACTTTATTGTCGATTCGTTTATCGATTTCATGTCACTGGTGCATGCACAGCACCGGAATCAAACTGACATCTCCTGAGTGGGAAGCGAGCGTGAAACCACTAGACCACGGAGCTTTAGGTAGTATACTAAGTTCTAACTGATAATTGTATGTTAATTGTCATTTATAAAAAAAACTTTACAAGGAGGTCCAAGTAAAACTCAAAACTCAAATCACTTATTGCAGTTAGGCAAAAATAATGCACTTTTACAAGACAAACACATGGAGAAAAATAAAATAAAATAAAATATGATCAACTAAACTAATGAACAACTTTTTTGGAGATTATGGTTTGAGTTTAAAAAAGGAAATGTTCCTTTCTAGTTGTGATTCATGGCTGAATCTCGCACAGGAAAGGGAAACTCTATTTACTCTACCAGTGCTTAGGAAATACGCCCGTCAGAGAAGATAGCACCAAGAAACTCCACGGGGATGTGATTTATCCCATTTTCGTTTTTAAAGCTACAATGTACAATATAAAATGACAATATTATAACATGGTATCTATAACTTACAATAAGATGTCCCAAAATAACAATTATACAAAAGAAATTAATAAGAAGAGTTCCGTTGTCTAATGGGTTTCACGCTTGCTTCTCACACAGGAGATGCAGGTTCGACTCCTGACCATGTACCAATGAGATAATTAATTTATATTAAGTACATTCTACGCACGTTCTATCTGTGATGGAAAAACATCGTGAGGAAACCTTCATTACTCCATAGCTCCGGCGATGGGCTCAACCCCTTGTCCCGCAAAATAGAGTATTGAATAAGTGGCTAAAAGTGGGCACAATTGTGCCTCTGCCACCCCGTATGGGAAAAGGCGTGATACTATGTTAAATAAACAAAAATAAATACAAGCTGTAATGAACATAACTTATGAGAAACCAGTCTGGACCAGTCCCCCCAAGCAGCACCCGTTCACGAGTGGGACTTGTGCACCAGCCATCACCCCCCTCGCCATATTTGAGGGAGGGGAACAACCCGCTATGTCTGGTAACTGTATCTCGCGGTCGTGTTGTGGTTGCTGGTAGTTCAGTACTACCTGCCCTAACGAGTACCTTCTAGTATCTCAAACCACATGCCTATGTTAACAGCTAGAATTACTAAAACATGTTATACAATTCGCAATACACAACTACTGTACTGTATCCTTTGTGAAAGGTACCACTTAGGGTCAATTCCCAAATTAAATGCATCCATGCTGTCGAGTTAGTCTATTGCTGAGCATGCTTGTGGTATCATTGTAGATCCAGCAAATATGGTGCCCCTTTATAGAGAGTACAATACTATATGCATGCAAAGTAGATATACGTATTTTATAGGTTTATTTAACGATACAGTTAGACTAATTATTAGCAGTGGGTGGACAATGGACGAGGTGAACTCATTTGACCCTACAGGCAAGTTTCTCTGTTTCAATTTTCTACGTAAATTTAGCCAAGAAAATTAATGTTTGTAATCGTACGTTACTTCCAATTTGACCTTCCCTGTTGCAGCTGCTCGGGTCACTATACCTGTATCTACTTCCCATTTAGGCCCCACGCAACCTGTTTTATGTAATAATAACAATATAATAATATTTTCGATAAATACCTTAAAACAAGAGGTACAAAATGAGTCAGCAAATATAAATATGATATAAAATAGAAACTGAAAACTAAAAGGACGGCAAGAACATGAAGAAAACAACTGCTGCTCTCCAATTCCCCATTCCACATATCCTATATTGACTTAAGGCTGAAGAGTCGGCCCATTCAAATCACCCTCTCTTCTATCCTAACAGGCAGATCACTCCCCCTCCTTTCAAAATGTATGTCCTCTGGTACGCCGGCCGAAAGACCGGAAGAGGTTTAACCGTTAAGCCTGGCTGTGGAGAGGCACATTCATTCGTTCATTCTTCAACAATATTTTCAATAAATGCCTTCAAATTAGAGCAAATGATAAATAAAAAGCGATCTTTGGTGTCTTCATCGATAGGTTATCAATGCAAGTGAGTTAAATATCTATTCCCAGTAGAGGTAGATTAGATTATCTTCGCTACAGAGATCATAAATGATAAAGGCAAACTCCATCTATGTGGCGTTGCACTTCGAGGAATGTGTCTCCCAAGCGAGGGGTCCCAGGTTCGACTACGGGCTGCGGAGGAAGAAAAAACTCTCATTATCCTGGATGTTTATATGTGAGGCTGCTTCTGGTTCCCAGCACGACACAGAGTATCTAAATGTTCCTGTACATAAATGTTCATGTTTGTTAACAATAAAACTTTTCTTTCGAAAGAAATTTATTACCGCAACACTTATGTCCCAATTAACATTCAGAAGGCGTGTAAATTAATCTATAGAACTTTTAAATCTACTGGATTGAATTTGAATTAACCTTGGTATGTATCACAAAGTAATTGTGTGCACGCACGCATCACACAATCTCTGGGAGGACAGTTTTTAGGGTTCCGTACCCAACGGGTAAGAACGGAACCCTATTACTAAGACTTCGCTGTCCGTCCGTCCGTCCGTCCGTCCGTCCGTCCGTCCGTCTGTCACCAGGCTGTATCTCAAGAACCTAGCTAGCTAGAGAGTTGAAATTTTCTCAGATTATGTATTTCTGTTGCCGCTATAACAACAAATACTAAAAAACAGGATAAAAGAAATATTTAAGGGGGCTCCCATACAACAATTCTTTCAATACCACATACAAACTTATGGATGCACCTGGTTACGTACATGGAGTGTGAAAGTAACCGCACCAATAACTTTGTAAACAATATTTTGCTGTGTAAAATCCAAACTATTCACTCCACACCATCGCTTCCATTGAATGGTGGTACGGAACCCTTCGTGCGCGGCTTAGACTCGCACTTGACCGGTTTTTTTTCTATACTTCAATTACACTGTCCTTCAACAAAAGAATAGACAGTATTATTAACTGGCCTTAAAACACCTAGATCACGTAGATGCCGGCTGAGGATTTTTTACTTCACTGATAAGAGGAAGTAGGGTAATATCAAGTTGTCTACCTACAGGTATCTTCCAGATGCCTCATTATGACCAACTTCTATGAAGGGTACAGTCAGTACGGGTACGACGGGACGGGCTTTCCTTTTATTAAGTCTATGGGTTGTAATAATTCACAGCAGTTATCTTCATCGGACGAACATCGTCAGCGTGTTTCCACCCTTTGCTGGGGATAAGCCTCATCCTTTTAGCAGAATTAAGGATGTAGGTTATCCAGGAATCTGGAAAAACATATCTCTCTATTTATTTCTCAAGCACGGCAACATTGATTTTTATAGGTCTTATATAGGTATATTTTCTTGGTCTTTGTACCGGATAGAGCAGACCGTGACATTGTCTCCAGATAACAAAGGCAAATCATTGCGACGTGCCCTGTCATATATTCTGCACATTTGATTTACTGAATAGACTTTTGTATTTAGTACGTTAGATTGCGTGATACTGTTCTAAGAAGAGGAATCGTAATCGAAACACAGTCTCTGCCCATCCTTCTTCTAAAATAAGCGTGATAAACTGTATCATGCATTACCCACATTCAGCTAGTATTTCCACAGTTTTAATTAAGTCAAATAAAATATTCCACCATTTTGTCACCAACTGCACCAACGCATGGCCATAATTGGATTTTACATTCTTGGTCATCGAAATAACAATCGAAGAGGACCCTGGGATCCAATTAAAATGCATATAAAGCTTTCCACGTGGGTTGAAAAGGTGTTCCAAAAAAACCAAAAAGGCAAGGGAGTGCAGTGCAGTTAGAAGAGTTTCAAATCTCAAGGGCGTGTCAATAAATACATTTTGGGTATTATCTTTGATCGCAAGACAGTATAAAGTAAGTTAAGTGGCTACCTAGTAAGTAATATTTCACGCAGTCACGTACTATTATGCGATATGTATCGTCATCGTCACCGTGATGTATCACCGCCTAACTAACATCAGCCTGTATACTTACGAAAAATGTGGAAATTTATTGATTTGAATCTCACGTTGCTAATTTCAAAGTTCTAAGCAATAAAAATATATATAAAAGTTACAAAATTGGTATAATAAATATTGCATCTTACTTTAAAATGTCTTGCTTGATATTATAATCATAAAGGTGGTCCAAAGTTTTTGTTACTTATATTATGATAATTTAAGGTCTATAATTATTCATTATTTTTATACAGGTCTATAGAAATATTTGTCTGTGAAAATATTTTTAGTTTAAAAGCTTGTACCTACTGAGTTTTCGATTTTTTAGCTAACAGACAAAAATTTTTATGTAAAAATGAAAACTAAAGAATCAATTATATTATTTTTAAACAAAAATAATTTCTTAAACAATGATGATCTTAAATTGTCGGGACTGATACATTCTATAAAAAAAAAAGTGGACCACCGAAGTAACTTAGGTACAGAGAGCGTCATGCCGTTTTTCCTATGTGGGTGGCAGAGGCAGACTGGCTCCCACGTTCAGCCAGAATTTTGATAGATTTTTTCTTTTTATTATTAAACCTTTTTTGCACTCAATATTTGTATTACAGGTGTAAATGTTAAAAACTATTGTACAAAGGCAGGCTTATTTCTAAAAGAAATATCTTGCAGCCAACCCAATGAGGATGTATATCATACACTATAATCAAAATAATAAACTACATAAACAATTCATACATATTATACTTGAGAAAGGTGTGTTCCTTCAATCTTGCTCTGTAACGTTTGGGGATTCACTATCCCTTATGGAAGCTGGCAAGTGGTTCCACATTTGGGCCGCACGAACGGAAAAATATTTCTTCATAGATCTATTACTAATTTTCCCGATAGACACAATGGAATTGCTCCACCACCGGTATCACATTACCGCGGCGCCGTGCAATGCGGGTGAGGTGAAACAGAAACCGTCGCTTGCGCAGCGTCTGCGAACCAACGGTAATCCGCAACCGTTATTAATTACTGGCGAACCGTCTCTGCGGTAGATTTATTCATCGTTTTAACTTCAAAACGCACAAATTATGCCTCTATAAAGATGATTAAGGCACAGTGTTGGAAAGTCTTGCCTGCGATATAATGATGTATTGTCTGTAAGATGTCTTTAAGAGTAATTAGAAGTATAAGTGTAGCGTCGTGCGCGTATGTCTACTGTGAAATGCATACATATATCCTGACCATCCTAGGTTTGCTGGAAGAAACTTCTTTTGAGACGTAAGCGCGCCTTTGTAAAGGTATTTTCCATTTCGATGTGCCTGTAAATTTTGCTTGTTATGCAATAAAGAATTCAAGAGTATGTAGAGTCGTATTTGTATGGAGTAATTAACTAGGTGAATAAGCCTGATTTTAGTGATCTCACCCACCCACGGTTAAGGCTGTAGGTAGGTACAATTCAACAGTGCGTGAAAGAGGACTGGCCCATTCTCGTACTGCAGAAATTTGTTATAAATAAACCCATCGGACTTCCACGCTGTATTATTTAAGCAGGTAATATGAAAATGTGCTAAGGCCATAACATAATCAATCATTCGCCTATGAACATTATGAACATGAAAGCGTGAAAGTGCCAATAAATCCGAAAGGGATGGCTGACTCATCCGTTTCATTTTACCTATGAATCGCCAAAAGTGTTCTGGTATCTTTCAGCTGCCACGAAGGTAGGTAGGTAAGTAAGTACCTAAGTTTTTTCAAGCCCAACAACAAAAGTTCGATTTCATCAAAACCGTTACATTACTGAACGTCTACCTAATAGTCATAGTTAAAGTGGTAACCAGCTGTTAAACACTAAAACGTGGGGCGTCCTGTCGACCGTTACAACACCACAGACTGGCTGATTACTAAGCATTACAAATTTACATTTACAAAAAATTTAAGATAGTATATTGTATTGAGTATGTGAGTTACAATTAAATAGAGTTACAGTGGAAATGGAAGAGGCTACAGGGGGCAAGTTTGAAGTCCACCCTTGGATTGTATTGTGATTGTAACTTTATTAAGCTAATAAATCGGCCACAGTCTTCAATGAACAAGTAAAGCGATTTCCAGCGAAATGTCACTGTGACTTCCGTATGCGCGGGCACAGAGGCGAACAACATCAACAGCGGAGGTTGTTTTGAAACTCGATCGCCACCTGCGGACAACTGCTTCGTAGGAGAATGGCCGGACTCGTCCTTGGATAATGGAACTGGTATGCTGAATAGAGCGTAGGTGGGATGCAGTGAAGTGCCATTTGCTGTGAAACACTGTGATCAAAATTACATATTATATGTATGTATCTACTACTTCTATTTGTCCAAATTGCGTATGTAAGTACATACTTATTTGAGGTAGGATAGAACCAAAAGACCTACGTCATTAAGCGCACTGACAACAAATCATCCAGATATGAAGGTATCTACTAATGTCCCAGTGCATTGCCCACATTCTAAGTTGTCTCTGCATTTTTGGTGTGCGATATATGTTTACCAAATAGAGTAAAACTTGTCTGCAGATAACACGATCACATCTTATCGGATATGGGAACTGATAAGATAATGGACAAGCGCTTGTATACATATCGTCTGAACAAATATTATTTTATTTTTTACTGCACTCTCTTGGCATAGTTTCTAAAGTTCCTTTTTTCTTTCGACAATAAGCTTAGTCAGATTTAGACTATCTACCGCTTCAAGATTTTCGCAAATACAACTTTTACCTAATTGTAATCTAATCAGGTTAATTATTATATCCATATATCCAAAGCCTAGTTGGCATGCTGGTATGGTAGGTAGGTATATAAATAGATAGATAGTGCTGTGTGGTAGACTGCCACATAAGCAAAGCTACTTATATGCTCCAGTTATTTGAACGAATACCTACTTTCGTACAGTTAACTTTAACATTACATTGCTTCTGACCCCACACTAGGGTATCCTGTGTCGTGGGAACCAGAAACTGCGACATCACACACATATAAACATCCAACTCCTGGGGTTTGTTTATTATTCCCAGCCGGGGATCGAACCCGGGACCTCTCGCATGGTAGCAGAACTGATAAATATTTAAGGTGTAGTCATGGACATGTCATTCAGTAGGTACTGTTCTACATTCGATCATTCGATGCATTCGAGCAACGTGGCCGGCCCAGGCCCACTTCAATTGGGCCGCCTTCTGAGCTACATCTATAATTTTAGTCCTGGAGCTCAACTCCGTATTCCGGACCCTATCTAAGAGCCGTTGCACGTCAGTCAAAGACCAGGTTTAGGCTCCGTAGATAAGGATGGGGAGAATGCACATGTCCATGAGCTTGCGTTTGAGGGACAACGGAAGTTCTCCCTTCAATTCTCTCGTCACGCGTCTTTCGACTTCCATGTCCTATCGAGCCTTGAAAGAGACTATTTGGCCTAGATAGATATATTCCTGGACATATGCAATTCTGACCCCATCCACATCTACCGTATGCTCTTTGCTGTGAGACATGCCGTTGGTCTTCGACATATTCATGCTAACACCAACCTCAAGGCTTGTTTGGCTGAGTTGTTGCAGCAAAGATTGTAGCTCAGAAGCCGAATTTGAGAACTGGACTATATCGTTGGCGAAGCGAAGGTTCGTGAGCTTCACTCGCCGACGTCTATACCCCTGCTTGCCCAATTTGGCTGTAGTTTCTTAAAAACTTCTACCAATACACTGGTGAAAAGTTTAGGGGAGAGAGGATCGCCCTGCTTAACGCCTCTTTCAATAGGAAAACGAGGACCTGGAATTTGGAGCTTTTAGAGGCGGTACTGTTATCATAAATCTATTTGATAAGATTGATTTAGAAAATGTTGATGTTCTGTTTCTAAAGGGCTCTAAATTTGGACTCGTGAGATAGACTATCGAAGGCCTTAGAATAATCGACGAAAGCAACGTAATGTACTTGTAATTAGTAAAAAAAATGCTTCTGTAGGTTAAGAGTATTAGAATATTAGGTAGGTACCTAAGTACCTACTACAGTTTCAAATGCTAGTGCTCACTGAGCATTAGTAATATCTGTACACGCTTTGTTTCGAGTAATGAACCGTGACCTCGACAATGGCGGCGTCTTCACGGTTCAGGTAAGATGCATGGCAACGGTGCATCGGCGCATGATAATAATATGTAGTTTAACCGTGTTCTAATCCTAATCAGATCTGGGGTTTGGAATTAAATGTACGTTTGACTCTTTAGGCCCTGGTCACAAAACGGACTAGGTACTCAGAATAATGACTCTGAGGGAACTACCTGCATACCTGATACTACTCATAGTTTGCCGGCCACATTAGACTTTAGACTAGGTATTCTTTTCTAGAAGTGCGGCGCGCACATTGTTCCTTAGAGACTTGATTTTCAAGCTATAGGTAGGTAATATTATTCCATCCATCTGTTCTGAACGTAAACGAGGCTGCCGGGTTGCTGAGAGAGTTTAGATGACATGAGGTAGATATGATGAGCGTGACAAATCAACGGAATCATTAAAGAACTGTGTTCCGTAGTAGGTAAATGAATGGGCTCCTAGAATGTGTTCATATAATCAAATATATCGGATTACAAATTTACTCTAAGTCATATAACCAGAGAACAAGAAAACTTATAGCAATGTTTGAGAACATAGGTTCATGTTATTAAAAAATTTATTATATTTTGCCCTGTGTCAGTCTTTACAGTATTGCATCTCATGCTGGGGGAGGAGTTGCGAAAACTCACCTTCTTGTATCATCGAGAGTCCAAAGAGCTCTGTCGCCGCAAGAGCTGTTTCAAAGTCGCAACTTTTAAACTCTTCCGACATCCCACATAAACATAATGCATCAGCAATTGATATAAACTGGTATTTCAGCATAAGGCACAAAGACAGAACTTACGAATTACAAAAAAATAACACATAATTTGCCCATAGATTCCCATGTTACCTAGGCGCATCCCTCTATAATAAGATCAGCTTGAAAATCAACTTATACCTACCTATACACTTCCACGCCATGAATGCAAAGTTAAACTTTCTAAATGCTAGTCAAGACACTAGATTACGAGGAAACATAAAAATTACTTCGAAGCAACACATAAACATTTAATATCATTTTATTACCCTTTACAACTCTCAATACACACAACGCTCATGCACTTCAATCTACTTAGCATAATCACAAACACTAACACAGTAAACCTTTATGTCTCTCACTCTCTCTCTCTCTCTTTATCTTTATGTTTCAAGATTTAATTAATTTAATTTAATCACCGCTACTTTTTTATTTTAGTACAAACATATGAACATCAACTTCAGTGAACGTTTCCACGAATAAAATGTGTCACATTGGCTCCAATGCTAAGCAAAGCATAGAGTTGAAATCGGCACAGGTTCTGCCTAAAGCTCTTAATAATTGCAAAAAAATAATGTAACTATATGAAGGGGTTCGCAGGGTAGGGCCTTTGTCAGGGACATTGGGCGCCGCTTGAGGGACCGAGGGTTTGACAACCGCTCTGGAGCTTTCCTGGTCCAGAGAATCTCAGTCGCTGTGCAGCGCGGGAACGCTGCCATTGTAATGGGCACCTTTGGGCCGGGAGATTCTTGGGGTGGTTTGTTTGTGTAATTGTTTATGTCAGTTGTTTTTTCACGTGTTCTATTTTTATATGACGAAACTGTTTTTGTGGATGTTACTATATGAAGACTATTAATGTCCCCACCGAGGGGCACAGGCCGTTAACCGGATACGAGAAAGATTAAGAGCCATATTCCACCACGCTGGCTCAGTGCGGGTTGATGGAGGAGTTTTACGACCGCTATCACTTAGCGATAGTAGCAGGGACGCGTATTCTGAAAAGCCCGTGGGGTACAACGTTGGGCCGCGTTGTTTCCTACGGGCTTTTCAGAATTTAGAACAGCTCGAACAGCCCGAGCGCTACAGCTACTTTCCTACTCAACTAGACAAACCAAAACTAGTAGATGAAACTGTATTTCTCGGCATGCCAATCTACGATGGGGTCCCTATATTGTAAAATTAGCACATAGACTTAGCTCCGCAGCACATGCAGTAAAAAGAATCAAGGAATTGACTGATGTGGCAACTGCTAGGCTTGTATATTTTAGTTATTTCCATAGCATTCTAATGTTCTAATGTTCAGACTCACAAAAGTTAGTAGTTCTTTTATAGGACACTTTATATGCTGCTACAATCAAATTCCGCAAAAAGCTAGATTCAAAAAATGTATAATAGCAAAGGCCAATCCACCATCAGGGAAGAAATCAAGCGAGAAGTCCAGACGACCATAAGAGATGAGCTTCAACGTTCTCTTCAGTACTTCTCTGATAAAGTGGATGACTATGAAAAGTTGCAGCACGCAACTAGTCAAAAACTGGTAATGATGGAGAAGAATGTCAGTACCCTTTCTAATACTTCTACCTATCTCCAGAAGTATACCAGTGCGCTCGAACAGAAAATGCGGGACTTGGAACAAAATGCTTAAAAGGTCCAATCTTGAAATAGTAGGTTTGGAACAGCTACCACAAGAAAACCCAAAAAACCTTATCATCAAGCCTGCTAAAGTCAATACAAAAGAAATTGATATGGCTTCGAGGATAACTTCTAGGATAAACTCTAAACCATCTCCAATTATGGTAAAGTTTCACGAGTCTGGATCTTCGGCCCGCATTGAGGGGTTAAAAAGCCGTCAAAATGTACGCAAAATTAGCAGTGACATGATTACAGGAGGTACTCAGCAGAGTAACATCTTTATAAATGAAGATTGATAAAGGAAACCCCTCGAGCTGCTGAGGAGGGCGAGGTCTGAGCTTCGCGATCATTTCAAGTTTATCTGGGTGAGCGACGGCTATTCTGGCTAAAAAGGCTGACGGGAATATAGCTAGAATAAAATGTGTGAGTGATATAAGTGAGCTTAAAGCCAACAAAAGCAAGTGTTTTTAATATATATCTACTATATTGTGCTTAATCAGTGTTTACAAATATCTTAGTGAAATTCGCATTCAATCAGGACCTGGATGTAGTAGCTAACTGCAACTCTGAAGTGAGTACAAACAACTTAAAATCGTGGATCTCAACTTTAAGTGAGCAGAAAGACTTTTACTTATTTCACGTTAACATTAGATCATTAAAAAAGAATTATAATGAACTTATAGTCACCTGTAAAGATTACCTATACCTACTCGATGTCATTATCATAACGGAACCAAATACCGTTTTACTTATTGGACATGTTTGGTACACCTGGCTTTGATCTTAATAGTTACACTAGACAAAATAGAAAGGGTGGTGGTGTATTCGTTTATACACAAACGGGTGTAGCGGCCCCTGTGCGGGACCCCCCCTTTATAATGAAAACTGCCGAATATGTTCTTGTAAATATAAGGAAAAATAACCAAGATATACTCATTGTAGCTATTTACAGACCACCTAAAATTAACCAAAAAAATAAACTTATTCAATTTCTTCTTGAAGTTGTTATTAAATACTTATCTAACTTAAATAAAGTGATAATTTGTGGAGATATTAACATAAACTTATTGGACACATGTAATAAACAAGTTTTATACTACGAAGAGATAATGGCTGAATATGGTTTCTCTAGATGGATCAGCAAAGTAACTAGAAGAGAAATAATAAAGAATGAAATTGTAGAATCATGCTTAGATCATATTTTTATAAGATTTCCTTCTTCTGATCTGCATTCAGGCGTTATTGAACATAAAATGGCGGATCACTATTATGTCGTATTAGCATTTACTGCTAGCGGTGCCGGGTGGGCGCCGCCGCCGCCGCCAGGTGCCCTCGCCGCGGCTCCGCGCCGAGGGGGGGGCCCGCTGTTTGAATCCCGCCGCGTACTCAATAACACACCCGTTTGTGAAAAGCTTAGTTCCATTTAGTTAGTTCCTCTATTGTCCATAAATTGTCCTGTGAGATTATATAATGAACTGAACAAAACATTTATATCAGTGTATGAACCATCTCACCAGATCAAAAAGATTAAAGTCAGTGGTAGAGATAACAAGGGATGGGTAAATGTCAAGATGAAGCGCATGATACAGGAAAGATATAGATTGTTTAATGTATGGTAAACAGATAAAAAGAATAGTATTAAAAGATGAAATTATACGAAATTTAGGAATAAATGTACATTTTTTTTCTCTAAAACCAAGAATGAATTTGAAAATCGAAAAATTATTGAATGTAATGGCAATGTTAAAAAAATTTGGGAAAATATTAATGAAATTTCAGGTGTTACCATGGACGACTAAGACTAGAGGACTGACCACCGCATACAAAAAAACGTACCCTGCTAGAAAGCCAAAATCCTGTATTATTTCTAGATGTCGCTGTACCATACAATAGATGCTGGGTGCTTAGGTTGACGGCGTAGTAAAATCGATCGTAATATCGACGATAAATAAGAGATGGCGTAAGCGTAAGTCTTGTTTGTTCTTAGGAAATGAACGTTTATACCGCCATCTTTCCTAAATTAAGCACGCCACCACGATGCTACCTTTAATAGAAAGAACTTTTGAACTAGTAGCTCTATCTAGCAATATACATTTAAACTAAAAATCTAATTGTTTGTTCCCTAGTTTTATTCGTCCATGGTGTTACAAAAAATCGACTGAAAAAAATATTTTACGTCAAATAAGAGATAAAAGTAAACAGGAAATTGCCGATAACTTTGCCAGTTCATCCAAAAATTACATTGATTGCATCCTATATGATTGTAAGATAACATGTTTGGACCGTAATGACTATGTTAAGGAATCCAACGTATCAATTAGGTGGAGACAAGTAACTGGAGGGGAAGTACTTAAGGTAATTAATAAAATGAGCAGTAAGAAATCTCCGCGATCAGATAATATAAGAGTGCGCGATCTTCAATTCATAGACACTAAAGTTGGCCCGGTTATAGCACATCTTATCAACCTTTGCTTGATTCATTCTACATTCCCCTCAGAACTAAAGGAAGCTGTGGTAAGACCTATTTATAAAAAGGGTGACCATAACGTCTATGGAAATTATCGGCCTATAGCTATTGTCTAGTATTGAAAAGGTTGTTGAAAAGTGTATCATTAACCAGCAAAACAAGTTTCTCCATAAATATGGTATAATTAACGAATGTCAACATGGCTTCAAGAGTGGCAAAAGTACTTCCACTCTACTTAGAAAATTTACAGATGAAATTAACGGCTATCTTAATGACAAAAAAATTATAGTTACTGTGTTTTTCGATTTTAAAAAGGCTTTCGATACCCTTCGGCACGCACGACACGCTACTTAGGGCGATGGTGGAGTGCGGCATCGGCGGGCCTCTCAACAACTTGTACCGTGACTACCTCACGGACCGCTCCTACCGACTGAAGGTGGGTGAGGATTACAGCTCGCCACTCACGGTGACAGATCGCGGGGTGCCACAGGGGTCTGGAAGTGGTCCATTGTGCTATATGATGCTTGTAAATAGCCTATGCAACGTAGTCCGCCATTGCTCAGCGTATAAGTTCGCGGACGAACTATGCACGCTGCGGGCCGACCGAGACATGGACGAGGTCTCGCGTTTCGTGCAGGAGGATATCGACAATATCACTCGATGGGCGCATGACAAGGGTATTGTAATCAATTCAGATAAAACGAACCTACTTGTTATTCGGACTACTTACTCATGTAGCCCTAAGGTGTCATGCGGATTGGTCGCACATGACTTCTCTTGTATTGATAATAATTTTTTCAATTGCAATTATTATTGTCATACTATTAAAAAAGTACCACAAGTGAAATACTTAGGCATGTGTATCGATGAAAATATGGGTTAAACACTTATGGAAAAATCATCCAAATCCTATAAATAGTTGGTATGTATTTAACACAGTATCTTAGCTAACTTAAAGGTAGGGCTAAAAACTTCTTCATAAAAACCGATTTTTCATAATATCCAGTAAACTATGTTAGTCTTACCCACCTTATCTTAACAAAATAAATAGTAGATAAAATTAAAATAAACACATAAATACAATTACATACTTATATATACAATATCTATGATGATGAAGAGAAAGTAAGTGCTCTTTCAAGCGATTCTTAAAGGAGAAGAGAGTGGGACTGTCCCTAATAGTGCAGGGAAGTGCGTTCCACAGCTGAATTGCCCTCAGCCTGAACGAGTGCTCGTAGGCGACGGTTTTATGCTGTGGAATACATAGAAGAGACACCGTGTGAGATCTCCGCTCCTTGCCTCTGGAGAAATGGAACTCAAAACGTTCACGAAGGTAGGAAGGATATCTGGGGTTTCTCAAGATGTTGAAGAGTAAAGCCAATATGTGGGAATCACGGCGAAGACGAATTGGGAGCCAACCCAGTTCCTTGCGATACTGCGAGACGTGGTCATACTTGCGCATCCCGAAGACGAACCGAATCCCGAGGTTCTGAAGTCGTTCGAGTTGTTTATTCAGTTGTTCTTCGTTCGCACTTACCCAGCAAGCATCGGCATAGTCAATTAAAGGAAGTAGAAGGGACTGGGCTAGAGTGACTTTAGTATGCCGTGGAAGGAAGTATTGTAATCTCCGAAGAGAGTGAAACGATGCGAAGACTCGTCTGCTGACCTCGGAGACATGGGGCGACCACGACAGCATGTTATCGAATACAACTTCGAGATTTTTAGCTTTATCGCTGTATTTGATTACGGTTCCGTCAAATATTAGAGGAGCGATTGGAAGTTGTTGTAACAGGTTAAGAGAGTATCGGGTTCCCAAAATCAAGGCCTGCGACGTGCTCGGGTTGATATTCTCGAGGTCAGCATTCAGAGCTCCACAGCCGGAGTCACATCACGCGAAGAGAAATGCCGGTATATTTGGAGGTCATCTGCGTAAAGATGATATGGAGAAGTAAGTAAATTAAGAGATTGAGTTGATAAAAAAAAACCGAGAACAGAAGGGGTGAAAGGATGCCACCCTGAGGAACCCCAGTGAATAGATCGCACCAATCGGTGGATGTCTCCTCAGAAGTGATGCGTTGTTGTCGATCTCTGATATAGGAGTAAAACCAGCGGATGGCATAAGAGGAGACATTAAGTGAATGGAGCATCGCAACCAGGATATCAAAATCCACGCAGTTGAAAGAGCTACTAAAGTCAAGCAGTGCCAGCACAGACATCCTCTTCTGATCCATCGCAAGTTGGATGTCATCTGTCACTTTGAGTAGAGCCGTGATAATGCTGTGACCCGGCCTAAAGCCCGATTGGAAAGGATTAAGGAGATTCATAGCACTGCTTTCCTGACTGCAGCGATTTCAACATGACGCAGATTGAAAGGAGAGTGGCAGGAGACAGTCCTGGAAAGCAAGTTACGGAGTGTGGCATCCTTGACAGATGGATCCATCTGGACGGGAGGGACAGCAAAAAAAATATTTAGACCGTTAAGGTCGATGTTACGAACCATCAGGTCCTGGGACTTACCAATACCAAGGGTCTTCAGAAATTTCCAAACCTGTGCAGGGGCGCAGCTCTCGATACATTCAAATAAATGACGGCGTTTGGCCTGACGGGCGCAGCGATTACGAAGACTTGTATGCTAAGATATTTTCATCGGTCGGATCCTTTTTGTATTTAGTCTTGGCACGGTTTCTCTTAGCCATCAGACCCTTGATGGTATCAGTAAGCTGTGGAGCGGGAAGGTGTTTAACTTTAACCTTCTTGACAGGAGCATGTTTGTCAAACAAGCTTAGGACAATTGTGTTAAAGTACTGGACCTTATCATCAACGGACTTACTACCCAGAACAAGGGACCAATCTATGGAAGACTCGTCGGATTTAAGGGAGGTGAGATCAATACCCTTAAAACTACGAAGTTCAAGAAACTTAGCTCTACGCTTGGGGGGCCTAATTTTGTAGGATAGCTAAATTAAATCATGGTAGGAGAAGAGGTTACTGAGTTGACCATGTACGGCAACCTTAGTGGGGTTAGATATTATCATCAAGTCAAGAAGAGAGGGGTACAGTGAGGCTGAAAGTGAGTGGCATCAAGGGGAAGAATGTGTAAAATCAAGGAATTAACAATGGATTGCAGTTTGTCTGATCAAGCATTGTTTTTAAGGAGGCAGGTGTTAAAGTCGCCAAGAATAAGAGTTACAGGATAAAGAGTAGACAGGTCATAAAGAAGAGTTTCAAAAGATTCAAAGTAATCTATACGAAGAGAAGGGCTGTAGTAAACACCCAGAAGAATTTTATTGTGACGAAGAAATATATCTAAAAATAAGTGTTCCGCGGAACCAGCGTATAGGCTGGGCGAGTGGCTGATAACTTTGCAGGAGATGTCAGAACGAAAGTAGATGGCAACGCCGCCATCAGTCTTACCCGTTCTATCGTTACGAAAGAGCCTGAACCCTGGCAGAGCATACATGGAAGAAGAGAGGGATGGCTTGAGGAAAGATTCGGAGACAAGAATTCCGTGAATATTCTGGTCAACGAAGGTATCGAGAAGATCAGCGTAGCTGGCGTGAATGCTCTGGGCATTAATATGCACGATGTTGAGATTAAGGCCAAGGATCGAGAACACGCGTTTCAGATTATCAGACAAAGAGCCATCCGCCGACAGCCCACCTCCTGCACTAAATGAAACATCGCTATCAGAGCTAGAAAAAAATATATCATTAAAATTGTTTAAGGTATTCATAAACTAAATAGGTATACATATAAATTATAATAGTAGTATATGTGACTGCTACATAATGGAGGGCACTAATACTCGAGAGTTTTTAAATTAAAGAAAGTCAGTGCCAACAACGGTAAATCTAAATTTAATGACTGGGCAACATTTGGAAATCGTAAAAGTAGAGCTATCTTGTATGATCTTTATGAACAAAAACCAATAACTTTGATATAAAATTTCACGACTATGTAAAAAATATTCCAAAACTTTCAAGTTGGTTTGTGGAACTGCAAAAACTTTAGACATAAATAGAAAAATACAAAATTCAAATAATAGAATGAAAACGGTTTGGCAAATCATAAACCGTGAAACTGGCAAAGTTATACCAAGGGATAATGATTTCTGCTTAAAGATAGGTGATGATGTTGTTAAATCCAACGCTGAGGTAGCTCGAGCTTTTGAAACATTCTTCACCAATGCACCCTTACTCACAACAGAGCGTCTAATTTCATCTCCATATGAAGCAGAGGTTTTGTTAAAAAACAGCACTAGCATCAGTAATGTAGATTTTAAATTTTATCATGTATGTCCCCAGGATATTGTCAAAACGTATAGATTACTTAACTTAAAAAATACTGAAGACCTGTGGGGTATGTCAGTCAAAGTCATTGGTTCAATAATACTTGTTATAGCCCCACACCTAGCTTATATATTTAATAAATGTGTTGATGATGGAGCTTTCCCAGACCTCATGAAACACAGTAAACTTATACCTCTGTTCAAGTCGGGAAACAAGGGTGATCCGTCAAATTTAAGACCAATATCGGTTCTTCCAGCACTAAGTAATTTTTTTAAAAGATTATACTCAATCAAATGCTCTCACACTTCAACCGTACAAAACAACTCCACGGCAAGCAATACGGTTTCACTAGGGGTAAATCGACTACGGATGCAGGTATATATCTCTTATTTATTCTGCATGGGAAGCCGCACAGGATGCAATCGGTGTTTTTTGCGATCTGTCGAAGGCATTTGATTGTGTTGATCATGACACGTTACTAATGAAATTAAATCATTACGGAGTTAGAAATAAAGCGTTGTATCTACTAAGGTCATACTTGGATGTAATAGTGTTCCCCAGATAACGAAATTTGTCCACCTGTTTGAGCATATCCTCACCAATCTTTATCGACAGTGTCTCTTGACAATGGGTGTCCTTATCGTATCGTATCTTTAGGCCGAATTTACAGCAAGATTGGTGAAACGCGGACATAAGCTCTTGCAGGCCATCTGGGGTATCTGCTAGAAAGCATAGGTCATCAGCATACATGATCTCTGTTATCAACGCATACGAGACTTTAGTACATGCCTTAAGTCTAGCTAAATTTAAAAGACCACCGTCTGTGCGAAAGCGGATGCGGACTCCTTCGGAAACTGTCTGTAAGACCTCCTTGACTACCATTGCAAAGTATAAGGCGAACAGTGTGGGTGCTAGGACACACCCTTGCTTCACTCCACAGGTAACGGGCAATTGCATGTCGTCGTGCAGGAGTCTGAGAAGTCTTACACACTTTTCCGTGCATCCAATCTTTTCTAGCACCAACCAGAGGGCTTCTCGTGGCACACTGTCAAATGCTTTTTCCAGGTCAACAAAGCATAGATACAACTGGCGACCTTGTTCTCTACTTTTCTCTTGTAGTTGACGAACGGAAAAGATAGCTTCGCAGGTGCCACGGTCAGGTTGGAAGCCAAACTGGGTTTCAGGCAGATTTTTTTCGGACAAATCCTTTAGGCGATTTAGAAGCACTCTGGCAAAGGCCATTCCAGAGGCAGACAAAAGCGAAATACCGCGGTAACAGTTGCAGTCGTAACGGTTACCCTTATTCTTGTAGAGAGCACTAATGCGCGACACTTTGAAGTCATTAGGGACCCGCTCTTCCTCCCACATGCGAACAAACAGTTCCCAAACCAACGAATACAACTCATCACCGCCGTATTTAAGTAGCTCCCCGGTATAAGGTCAATGCCAACCGCCCTATTGTTTTACTTCTGTCTGACAACTTCGTCACGTGATAAGGGCTCGTCCAGCTCGATGGCAAGCGGGAGTTGAGGCATTAAGCTGATATTTTGTAGACCGGCTGAACGATCTACGTTGAGCAAGGTATTGACACGTTCAGCCCAACGCATAAGAACATCCTGATTGCTTGTTAAGAGGTGCATACAATCTGTAGACCTTAAAGGCACCTTAGTTTGGTAGGATGTACCAATCAACTTTCGTACCTCGCTGTAAAACTCCCCAAGCTGGTTATGGTCAGCGAGCCACTGCATGTGGCAAACTTTGTCCTGCCACCAACTGTCTTTTATTTGACGTGACAGCTTGCGCAATTCTACTCTCACTGTCACTGGCTTTGACTACCGAAACGCTTTCACCTCGCCTACCATGCTGTCGAAGGAGGTCTCGGTGTTTGTCGAGTGCTGCCCTGAGAATCTCATAATTTTTATCAAACCAATCTTCATTACGCCGGTCATTTCTACCTACAGTAACAGAAGCGGTGTCCATAATGTGAGAAGATAAAGTCCCCCAGGCAACATCAACATCACCTGTCTCGCTACTAAGCAACGGCTTCTCGGTCAAGGCTTTAGCATATTTCTCCTCGGGATCTTTCAGCTTCTTCACGTTCAGAGACGCAAGCTTTTTAGTAGTGGATCTACGAGGGTGATGGAGGCGAAGTCGCAGTTTTGTGACAATAAGTCGGTGGTCCGTCCAACAATGCGCGCCACGCATGACACGGGTGACTTGCACTTGACGGATATCTTTTTGCCTGACAATAGCATAATCAATCAAATGCCAGTGTTTGTATCTAGGGTGCATCCATGTTGGCGTTGTACTTGGCGGCGAGTCTAAACATAGTGTTCGATATTGCCAAACCGTATTGAGCACAAAGACTGAGTAGCAACTGACCATTGCTGTTCATGTTGCCGACTCCATGTCTACCCAGAACTCCAGGCCAAGCCTCATAGTCTCGTCCAACTCTAGCATTGAAATCGCCCAGCAATTGAATCTGCTCTGTGGCGTTTATGCTGTCTAGGCAATGGGTCAATTCTTCGTAGAACTCGTCATTGATGTCATCAGATTTGTCTAGCGTTGGAGCATAGACACTGATGACATTAAGGTAGTTATCTTTATCCAGGTGAAGGCGCAATGTGGTCACGCGGTCGGAGATGTGTACGGGGTACTCCTCCAGTCGCTTTACCAAGTTATTCTTGATGGCAAATCCTACACCTGATCGCCGAGGTTCGGACGCAGCGGTACATTTCCAGAAGAGTTTAACCACAAACACAAACAAAAAGCAAAAGAATAGAGCAATATCGAAATCTCGCTATTGCATTTCGTTACGCGTCATACGGAATGTTTATACAGAGACATGACAGCAACAACGGATTTTAATAAAATGAAGAGGGGTAAGCTTAACGTATAAGATACTTTTATCCAACTGCACCAGAAGGAGGGTAACGTGATCTCGGTAAATGATAATTCCTAGGAATACGCAGATGAAGTTGCGGGAATCATCTAGAATATTATAAATCCCATGCAACGTAGGGTGACAAGGCGTGAAAAAGCGGTCAAGTACCGTAGTAGTTCCGCACCGCCGTATTATGGTAGAGATGGTGTGGAGTTAAATAGTTTGGAAAGCAAAATGTTATTTGCAAAGTTATTGTCGGCAACTTTCATACTCCATGTACGTAGGCAAGTGCATTTATAAATTTGTATGTGGTTTACAGATAAATAAAAAACCTTGGCGATTCTAGGTAGATTTTCCTGTAATTTTTGGCTTAAGTTCTTTAGCCTGTATTTTTTCATAATAATTTCATCAGTCGCGCGCGCTCGCTCATTGGAGTTGGTCGATATCCCGTGATTTATTGTTGTTAATTGTTAACCTCAGGGGCGATGGCCTCTTACGTGTTAAAATGCAAGACTTGCAACATTGTAATAAACGAGTTACTTGCGTTTGTGCAAAATAAAATGGATGTTATGGTCGACGAAAGTTTAGTGCAGATTTGTGCAACGGCTTTTTCCGATGACGAAATAGAGAATGCCAAAAGCCTTCTGTTTGAGTCGGTCTCAAAGCAGAAAACTACTCGAAGACGTGATGGGAAGACTCAACGCAACCTGGACGACATAATCTGCCTCTTTAGAGAAACGGATCCCGAAGAAATGCCGATCTTCGTGGCAAGGGACCTTGCAAAACTACCCCCGGTCACTTTTGACCATGTAGACGTCACTAGACTTCTAAAAGACATTGTCTTGATACAAAGGGAGCTTGGTGACATGCAGCAAAAATACGCAGTGGCGGCGGAGACAGAGTATGTTACTATTCACCAATTTGAACAACTGAAATCTGAACTCAACGAGATGAAACGACAGTGCGTTGTTACTAATGTCAATACGAAAAGAGGCGCATTCTGCTTGGAAGACAGTTACCAAAACAATAGTGGCCCTATGGGATTCCTTGCCGTGTCTGAAACTCATGAGAATCATGCATCATCAATATCCTCATCATCATCTCCGGAGGGTAGGCCAACGGAAACATTACCTTCGCGTATGACTGAGGCGCGCGGTCCGCTGTCTATGTCTTTCGCGAGCGTGGTGACTGGAAAGGCTGCGGTGCCCGTGAAACCGGCCGACTCGGCGGCGGCGGTGGAGGAGAATGGTGCATGCGTGGAGGCCGGCAAAAGTACCGCGGTTTCGAACACTGTGGAACGAGTAGGCGCCGGTGAGGCCCTACGGCGCTCTCCGACATTAACCGTATCAGCTGTTAGAAATAATAATCTAGAATCTCAACCCGAGCAAGATGGCTGGATAACGGTGGAGAAACGAAAATCAAAATCTCGTTTTGTGGGGAAAAAGGGAAGAGCCCCTGTTGACCCTGAATGCAAATTTAAAGCCGCGGCCCCTAAAATACCCCTTTTCATCTACAATGTCTCTCTGGAAGCCTTAGAAATTGATGTCGCTGAGTACATAAAGGAGAAAACTCAGATTGTTGTGTCTCCTGTGCGAGTAGGTATGAAAGAGGAAAAGGAGTACAACTCTTATAAGATCTACATACCCAAGGACAAACTTCCAGTTTTCTACAACGACAACCTATGGCCAGACGGGATCTTTTTCCGTAGGTATTTTATATTTAGCCGGACGGCTAGTAAAGACGCTGACAAACTTTCGGCTTCAAAGAGAAACTGAGCCGCAGAACTTGTAAGCTCGCAAGCTTCAATTGTAAGTCCGTGATGAGAGTCTCGGGCCATGTCAGAGAGCTATGCTTATCGATGGACGTAATTGCGCTGCAGGAGACTTGGTTGCTGCCCCACGACATACCTTACCTGAGTGGCATCCATCCTGACTTCGCTGCGACTGGAGTGTCGGCCGTGGATACTTCGGCGGGAGTAGTGCGAGGAAGGCCTTACGGCGGCGTAGCTATTTTGTGGCGTAAAAGTGCGTTTGATAAAGTCACTATTATCAATTGTAAAAGTGTGAGATTGGTGGCTATAAAGTGTGAAGTGGCTAGTCGGTCTGCTATATTTTTCTCCGTCTACATGCCTACGGACTCGAAAGAGAACTTACCAGTCTTCACTGAATGCCTAGCAGAGGTGAGTGCTATCGTCGAGGACAGCACCGTGGATAATGTGTACGTACTCGGGGACTTTAACGCTCACCCAGGTGAGTTATTTTGTAATGAACTACTCCAATTCTGTGCGGAACAAAAAAGATTTGTGCGGACATTGAATCACTAGGTATTGACTCAGGCACATATACGTACATAAGTGACGCTCATGGCTGTTGTCGTTGGCTTGATCATTGTATAACTAGTTGTGTAGCATATCAAACCGTCACAAGATTTGAGGTGAATTATGATGTGACATGGTCTGATCACCTTCCCCTGCTGATTGATTGTGACTTCAAAATACTTGTGCCCAAAATAAATATATATAATCAGTTTGCATCTAAAGTTATATGGGGTACTAGAGATGAGGCACAAATAAATATGTACAGGGAGTCATGTCATAGCCGGTTACGTGACATTGACTTTCCTTTCGAGCTCAGACACTGTAGTGAGAAAATATGTACCAATGTGGAACACAAGGTAGTTATAGACAATTTGTATAACAGTATTGTCAACATATTGAGTGAGGCTGCTACCTGTAGTTATCAAGGCAAAAGTTGTGATAAAAAAAGGTATGTTATAGGTTGGAATAAGTATGTGGCGGAGGCCCATAGGGAGGCTCGACTTAAATTTCAAACTTGGGTACTGTTTGGCAAACCCACAATTGGATTAATCTATGATAAAATGAAACAATCAAAGAAATTATTTAAAAACAAGTTAAAATGGTGTCAAGATAACAATGAACGCATCAAAATGGACATAATTGCTAAAAGTCATGAGGCTAAGGATTTTAAAAAATTTTGGAAGCAAACAAACAAGCTCAGTCCTAGGTCGAGCCTGCCTGTGGTTGTGGACGGTTTGAACAATAACGGGGACATAGCAAATATGTTCAGAGAACATTTTGCTGTGGTGCCTGAATCCGCGTCAGCTGCAGCCTCGGTAGTGTCCGGCGCACACCCCCGACGGTCGGTAGAGAGTGAATGCACTCGTTTTACCATTATAGAAGTAGAGAGGGCCATCCGTTCTATGAAGCGAGGAAAGTCGCCGGGTCATGATGGTCTGAGCGTCGAGCACTTGAGGTATGCTGGTGCACATCTGCCCAGAGTTCTGAAGATGTTTATTAACGCCAGTATTGGACACTCCTACCTGCCTGAAATGCTCATAAAAACTATTGTTGTACTTGTTATCAAAAATAAAACAGGTGATGCTAGTGATAAAGGTAATTATAGACCTATATCACTAGCCACGATCATCGCGAAGGTATTGGACAGTTTGCTTGATAAGCAACTTGATAAATATCTTAACTTGCACGATGCCCAGTTTGGTATCAGAACTGGGCTGTCCACTGAAAGTGCCATCATGTGCCTCAAGCAAACTGTCCGTTACTACACGGATAGAAAGACGCCTGTATATGCCTGCTTTTTGGACTTATCTAAGGCTTTTGACCTCATCAACTATACCATTCTGTGGGATAAGCTGGCGAAGGAGACTGACCCACCTGATGAGCTCATATGTATGTTTAAGTACTGGTATGGAAATCAAAGTAACGCGGTCAGATGGGCCGGTTCTTTGAGTGATGAATACGGGCTGAGCTGTGGAGTGAGGCAGGGGGGCCTGACGTCTCCCAAGCTGTTCAATCTGTACATGAACAAACTGATCGAGGGGCTGTGCGACACCAAGGTTGGATGTTCAGTCCATGGCATCATGGTCAACAACATAAGCTATGCTGACGACATGGTGGTGCTTAGCCCCTCAATCAGAGCCCTCAGGCGGTTACTAGGGATCTGTGAGTCGTACGCCGGGTCGCATGGCCTTAGGTACAATGCAAAAAAAAAGTGAAATGCTCATTTCCAAGGCGGGCACCAAATCACCATCGTTTGTACCACCAGTCCGGCTGTGTGGAATACCCGTGTCCAGAGTTTCGGAATTTAAGTACCTAGGGCATGTGGTCACGGAGACACTCACAGATGATCTGGACATGGAGAGAGAGCGCAGGGCGTTGTCAGTCCGCTGTAACATGCTGGCCCGCAGGTTTGCAAGGTGCACTAAAGAAGTGAAACTTACACTGTTTAGAGCCTACTGTCAAACCTTCTACACCTGCAGTCTGTGGATTCGCTATACGCAGAGGGCCTACAGCTCCCTGCGTGTCCAATAACGCGCTGAGGATTGTGTTGGGGCTGCCGCGATACTGTAGCGCGTCGACGATGTTTGCGGAAGCAAGAATAAACGATTTTTTCGCCATACGGCGTAACAGAGTAGCGTCCATGTGGAGTCGGACTCGCGGCAGCTCGAACTTGATCCTCAGAACGCTGGCTGATAGGGTCGACAGCCCTATGATGAAGCACTGGGTGGATGTGCACTTAAACAGGAATAAGAAGTAAGTGAATGTGTTGTGTGATGGATGTGTAATAGACATAATTATGACAGAATGACGAATGAGTGTGTGGACTTAACTTACATACTTAGATCTTGTTTTCTGTGTTACCAATTAATTTATTTTTTGTTTTGTGTCATTATTTCAATTTATTTTTCATTTTACTGTTTAATTATGGATGTATATCTGAAATAAATAAATATTATTATTATTATTATAATTGTAGACTCTGTAGTTACGGAGATAATGGGGGGATAATGTTCATTTTTTGCACTTTTTTGATGATAAATTCTGAAGTTATCAAAACTAAAATTAAAAGACATATATTTTTGAAAAGTTTATTAAGAGCTCTTTTCAATGATACTCTACATGATTTATTACGACGTTGTATTTTTTTTCGTTTTGTCATTGTACCCCTCTCACTTTTTTGTAGGCAATATTATTTTTTTCAATATTAGACTTAAATTATAATATGTTGCGGTTATTAGGATAAGTATTTTTGCAGAAGATTTTAAGACAATTCCTTATAATTCCTGAGAAAACTGCCTGTGACAGACGGATGGACGGACAAGCGAGTGATCCAATAATGGTTACTTTTTACCTTTACACATACATATACAGGCAGATACATTACTTCTGGCCCAACACTGGGATACTTTATTTATTTTTATTTTTTGGATCCTCTATTAAATCGCGTATACTGGGGCTATTAGGATTGTGAGCTTTTAATACTGGGGCGTTTTCTGATGACGTCATCAAACATTACTTGTTTATATTTGGCGACTTTGGCCGAGTTTTATCTGGTATCACTATTTGTTTCCGTCAGATGAAATGTCAACTGAATGCGTGGCGGTCCGTGATGAACTATGCTCACATAGATTGGCGGATTTTGCTTTCTAAAAAGCAACGCACCGCACAGTGGATGCTGCGCACTGTAAATATCTAACAAATATATGTAAAGAGCAATTTGATAGATCTCGTGTGATAAAACTGTGTGTTTTTCAAAGTTGATGTACATGTGACGCACCGGAATCAATTGATGCGTTGTAGTGATTTGGCTTTGTTTCTATCATATATTCAATTAAATGTACCCTTAACTACGTCAAAATTAATAAAACATATCAATCCTATGAAGGATATCGTGATAATCGTAATTTTTATGTCAGAGCTCATAGGAACACATTCCGTTTCGTCACAAATAAA
Organism: Argyresthia goedartella; assembly: GCA_949825045.1. NCBI lineage: Eukaryota > Metazoa > Arthropoda > Insecta > Lepidoptera > Argyresthiidae > Argyresthia > Argyresthia goedartella. Next base: position 17,581,904 of record OX463826.1, read on the forward strand.
AACATAAAATAAAATTAAAAATATTAGTTGTTCTGTTAATTTGTATATACCTATTTATTATTAAATGACCTTAAAATCTTTAAGACAATTCATCACAATTAAACAAAACTCAACGGCAATAATCATTGCCAAACCAATAATTTTATTTCAAGATTGTCACAGTGTAACTTTTTGACATTTAAAACAAAACAACAATTCTCTTCTACACTTAATAAACTTAACATATTGCAAGTAACATTGTCTCCATGTAAATATGGGACAGTGACTCTCTGGAATGCAGAGTGACGAACTGTAAAAACATAAGCGAGGTTTGCATTGGTTACATATTATAACATTTTTATAATAGCAGTCTTTTCAAAAAGTATTTAATGAATCATCTTAAGTGAAATCATGTTTCCTTAAAACCCTAAAAATATACCTATTAGATAAATTCTTAATTAATGTTTTGTTTTTTTAACAGTATAATCAATTATCTCAACTAAAACATGTTTTACTTACCTTTAGGAACATATTTTTTCATATTAACTAAAGAGAATATTCTTCTAATTTTTAAGTTTTTAAACATAATCACTTTGGTAAATAACTCTTAATACAAATAATAATTCTTCCTTTGCTCCTCAAATGTTACGGCGTCTTGTTTTAGTTTCTCCCGGTTATTTTTAGCCCGTTTTGCTGCCGTGGGGGCCATGTTCACTGAAATATAACGTCTGATAAAAAGGTGGGTGATATCAGGTCAGGCCCTTGCGTAAATTCCACCTCACACTGCTTCGGCGCTGCTAGTGCAAATACAAACAAAATACGTTATTTTTTATATTACAGATAAGCCACATGTAGTCCCAACTTCATAGTTCCTGTGCGTAACAAAAAAAACCGGCAATACAATACGTTATTAACCGGAACGTGACGATTCATATCAACAAATGTTCGAACAATAATTCAAGCTGTGGTTGTCATTTTATGGCTACTTACAACATTGTTTACGATACCTCCTGAACAAAAATGTCATTGTGTTACATCAAATAACGTAGTAAACTCTGACATACCTCCTAAAATCCCGTGTCTATCAGGAACTCAATTTCAGGACCACCAAAACACAACCACTTTAGTCACAGATTTTGTCGAAACCAAAAGTGGCTTTTCAATGGCGGCCGTTCCACAGATAAGAATAGTGTTTCCAGAAATTAGTAATAATAATATTTTATGGTAGTATTTCGCTTAAGTGTCGAAATCTTTGCCGTGACGTTGTCTGGAATTCCGGTCACGTCTTATTCCCGGACAGCAATAATTTGGTATTTTAAGGTATTTCAAGCCCAATACTTACCACATAGGACTTTAAATCGTCTGCAAGTATTCATCATACGCCTATAGAGCGGCTAAAACAATAATAATCAGCCATTACTGAGACTTGAAAGTTTGAAGTTGCAGTGGGGCATGAAGATTTTACACTTTTTTATAGTTTATTTTAATTATATTTTATTAACATTGAGGAAGCATTCAAAGTTTATTTTTTTTACTAAAATATGTAATTAGATTAATAAGCAATTTAACTATGTACATTGTTTAAAAAAATTATAAGAAATAGTTGAATATCTGGGACACCCCAAATTTGCAATGTGAATCTCTTTTGAAAAACACCCACAATGCTTTCGATGAAATGAAAATAAAGAACGCAATCTTACAAAAATTGTGTTTAGAGCTTCCATTAGCACTGTTTTCCCTGTTAGTATAGTATAAAATATAAACGGACCGAAACCATTACTTACCTATTCCATTTACGTTTGTTTGACACAATGGGGTTAGCAACTATCAAAGTGGCGCTAGTATCGGTTGGTTCCCCTAACATCAATGTCACGCTTCTATGTTACCAGTACGGTGTGGTCAATCGCCAGTCAAGTGCTGTGTATTGTAAAAAACCGCTATCAAAAAATACAAAATAAAGTTGTTTAGTACTTTCATCACAAGACATTATATTATACACAGGAAAAATTACAATTGTTGTGTAGTAAATAAAATTCGATAACCAATTATCACAGAAAAGTCCCAGAAATTAGTCGATTGTTGAAACTGGCAACTGGATGAAGGAACCAAATGCACGTGGCGCCACCTATGATTAGCTTTCACCGGCAGGGTGACCATTTGTGGCAGATTTCTGCCATTTGGGCAGATTTGGCTCCCAAATTTTGACTCTGGCAGAAAGTGCTGACGAATTAAAAATTTGGCAGATTCTGGCAGATTTTAAAGATTCTTATTATTTTTTAACATAAATCGAAAACTTTATTTATTTTTTCATACTAAAGTGCAACCTTGTTTACGATACCTCCTGAACAAAAATTTCATTGTGTTACATCAAATAACGTAGTAAACTCTGACATACCTCCTAAAATCCCGTGTCTATCAGGAACTCAATTTCAGGACCACCAAAACACAACCACTTTAGTCACAGATTTTGTCGAAACCAAAAGTGGCTTCTCAATGGCGGCCGTTCCACAGATAAGAATAGTGTTTCCAGAAATTAGTAATAATAATATTTTATGGTAGTATTTCGCTTAAGTGTCGAAATCTTTGCCGTGACGTTGTCTGGAATTCCGGTCACGTCTTATTCCCGGACAGCAATAATTTGGTATTTTAAGGTATTTCAAGCCCAATACTTACCACATAGGACTTTAAATCGTCTGCAAGTATTCATCATACGCCTATAGAGCGGCTAAAACAATAATAATCAGCCATTACTGAGACTTGAAAGTTTGAAGTTGCAGTGGGACATGAAGATTTTACACTTTTTTATAGTTTATTTTAATTATATTTTATTAACATTGAGGAAGCATTCAAAGTTTATTTTTTTTACTAAAATATGTAATTAGATTAATAAGCAATTTAACTATGTACATTGTTTAAAAAAATTATAAGAAATAGTTGAATATCTGGGACACCCCAAATTTGCAATGTGAATCTCTTTTGAAAAACACCCACAATGCTTTCGATGAAATGAAAATAAAGAACGCAATCTTACAAAAATTGTGTTTAGAGCTTCCATTAGCACTGTTTTCCCTGTTAGTATAGTATAAAATATAAACGGACCGAAACCATTACTTACCTATTCCATTTACGTTTGTTTGACACAATGGGGTTAGCAACTATCAAAGTGGCGCTAGTATCGGTTGGTTCCCCTAACATCAATGTCACGCTTCTATGTTACCAGTACGGTGTGGTCAATCGCCAGTCAAGTGCTGTGTATTGTAAAAAACCGCTATCAAAAAATACAAAATAAAGTTGTTTAGTACTTTCATCACAAGACATTATATTATACACAGGAAAAATTACAATTGTTGTGTAGTAAATAAAATTCGATAACCAATTATCACAGAAAAGTCCCAGAAATTAGTCGATTGTTGAAACTGGCAACTGGATGAAGGAACCAAATGCACGTGGCGCCACCTATGATTAGCTTTCACCGGCAGGGTGACCATTTGTGGCAGATTTCTGCCATTTGGGCAGATTTGGCTCCCAAATTTTGACTCTGGCAGAAAGTGCTGACGAATTAAAAATTTGGCAGATTCTGGCAGATTTTAAAGATTCTTATTATTTTTTAACATAAATCGAAAACTTTATTTATTTTTTCATACTAAAGTGCAACCTTGTTTACGATACCTCCTGAACAAAAATTTCATTGTGTTACATCAAATAACGTAGTAAACTCTGACATACCTCCTAAAATCCCGTGTCTATCAGGAACTCAATTTCAGGACCACCAAAACACAACCACTTTAGTCACAGATTTTGTCGAAACCAAAAGTGGCTTCTCAATGGCGGCCGTTCCACAGATAAGAATAGTGTTTCCAGAAATTAGTAATAATAATATTTTATGGTAGTATTTCGCTTAAGTGTCGAAATCTTTGCCGTGACGTTGTCTGGAATTCCGGTCACGTCTTATTCCCGGATAGCAATAATTTGGTATTTTAAGGTATTTCAAGCCCAATACTTACCACATAGGACTTTAAATCGTCTGCAAGTATTCATCATACGCCTATAGAGCGGCTAAAACAATAATAATCAGCCATTACTGAGACTTGAAAGTTTGAAGTTGCAGTGGGACATGAAGATTTTACACTTTTTTATAGTTTATTTTAATTATATTTTATTAACATTGAGGAAGCATTCAAAGTTTATTTTTTTTACTAAAATATGTAATTAGATTAATAAGCAATTTAACTATGTACATTGTTTAAAAAAATTATAAGAAATAGTTGAATATCTGGGACACCCCAAATTTGCAATGTGAATCTCTTTTGAAAAACACCCACAATGCTTTCGATGAAATGAAAATAAAGAACGCAATCTTACAAAAATTGTGTTTAGAGCTTCCATTAGCACTGTTTTCCCTGTTAGTATAGTATAAAATATAAACGGACCGAAACCATTACTTACCTATTCCATTTACGTTTGTTTGACACAATGGGGTTAGCAACTATCAAAGTGGCGCTAGTATCGGTTGGTTCCCCTAACATCAATGTCACGCTTCTATGTTACCAGTACGGTGTGGTCAATCGCCAGTCAAGTGCTGTGTATTGTAAAAAACCGCTATCAAAAAATACAAAATAAAGTTGTTTAGTACTTTCATCACAAGACATTATATTATACACAGGAAAAATTACAATTGTTGTGTAGTAAATAAAATTCGATAACCAATTATCACAGAAAAGTCCCAGAAATTAGTCGATTGTTGAAACTGGCAACTGGATGAAGGAACCAAATGCACGTGGCGCCACCTATGATTAGCTTTCACCGGCAGGGTGACCATTTGTGGCAGATTTCTGCCATTTGGGCAGATTTGGCTCCCAAATTTTGACTCTGGCAGAAAGTGCTGACGAATTAAAAATTTGGCAGATTCTGGCAGATTTTAAAGATTCTTATTATTTTTTAACATAAATCGAAAACTTTATTTATTTTTTCATACTAAAGTGCAACCTTTCAGGTAGGTTTATTTTTTCAGATCTGGTCACATTTTTTCTCATGAATATAGTACGCGGACGGAATTCCCGTTTAGTCTACTTCTACGTAGGTATGCTTTATAATTATGAGACGTAATAAGACAGTTGTCAATTGTCAATTGTAAGACGGGCTGGTTTCCGCAACTCGACGACGAAAGCGCCTATTTTGCGTGTGGGTGGGAATGCGACATCATTCGAGCCAACCCAACTCCTCCAGGAACGCCAGTAGGCCCTTTACGTTACCGACTATCCCTGGAAGGTCCCTCGATTGACCGAGGTGTTTAGCCCTGTAGTCCGCTACTCCTGTGCACTCCATGAGGACGTGAGCAGCCGTTTCTTCTGCCTCCAAGCAGGCTCTGCAAAGGGGGCTGTCGGTAACACCTAGGACATATAGATGTTTATTAAAGAAACCATGGCCAGTAAGTGCTGCAGTTACCAGTCGCATGCGCGGCCTACTAAGTCGAAGCAAGGTCTTAGCCAGCCTAGCGCTAGGGGACGGCAAGGCCAGCTTAGCCTGCCTGCACTCCTCATGGTTTGTCCAAAGAGTGGCATGATCATTCCTGGTCGACTCTCTCAGAAATGAGCGTACCATCTTGAAGGGAAGAGGGATGATAGGTTCGGGACCATACGCTGTCAAGCTAGATCCTTTACGCGCCAACTCATCCGCTGCATCGTTACCTCTTGATCCGCTGTGTCCTTTTATCCATTGAAGGATTACGCGGTTGTGTTGACATACCTCCATTAGTCGTTTGTGACACTCGTAGATTAGCCCTGAGTTAATAGTGTTGCTATTTAGGGCTTGTAGGACGGCCATGCTATCCGAGAGGATTCGAATGGAGGAATCTCTTACCTTTCTCGATGCTATGGCATTAGCGGCCGAGATGATGCCCATGCATTCAGCTTGAAAGACAGTATTATGGGCACCCAGTGGAATGGCTATCTTGATGTTTAGGTCCTCCGAGAAGGTGCCTGAACCAGTGCCTGCTTCAGTTTTTGAACCATCGGTAAAAATTCTGAGCTCTTTAACGTCGAGCCCCTCAACCCGATGGTCTTCATGTAACTGTATATTGTATTTTTTATCAAAAACAAATTGTTTAGGGATTCTGTCACTGCAAGCCATAGAGATGGGAAATTTTTTGTAAACTTCCCCTAGGATGGCGGTGTGTGAGGTCCTGTTTTTCCTCCAAAGTCCTAAGGTGTTGAGTCTCACCGCAGATGACGCGGCCTCCTGCTTAATATATAGCTGGAGTGGCGGAAGACACAGCATGGCCTCCATTGCTGCTGTTGGAGTAGTTCTCATACTACCTGTGATAGCCATGCAGGCCAGCCTTTGGAAGCTTTGGAGTTTGCTTACCATTGTGGTTAGTTTGGTCCTGGTCCACCACACCACAGCTCCGTAGCAGACAAGAGGACGGATCACCGTTACGTACAGCCAAAGAATGATGTTGGGAGAAAGTCCCCACTTTTTCCCCACCATTCTCCGACACTGCCAGAAAGCAATACTCGCCTTCTTTAGTTTGTTGTCGATGTGGCTACTCCAGTTGAGCTTGCTGTCCAAGGTTATGCCCAGGTACTTCACCTCAGTTGCTAGCTGGAGTTCCGTTCCAAAGAGCTTAGGTAGGGTATACCTACCAAGAGCCCTATTGTTAGTGAACATGACCATTACCGTTTTTGTTGGGTTAACCGCCAGGTCATATTCTAAACACCAGCGCTCCACGATGCGAAGAGCTGTTTGTTTAAGGTTGCATACTGTGCTCGCAAATTTACCTGTGATGAGGATTACCAAATCGTCGGCGTATCCTACGGTGTAGTATCCATTAGCGTTAAGCTTGGTAATCAGGTCGTTAATGACCAGATTCCACAGAAGCGGGGAGAGCACTCCTCCCTGCGGGCATCCCCGCACTACCTCCGCCGATAGGGACTCTCCAGCTAGACGCACGATACGTTTGTTAAGCATGTTTGTGACCCAGTTGTTTACAGCTGTTGACACCCCATGCCTCGTTAGAGATGCACTTATACTGCTATACTGCGTCTTGTCAAAGGCACCTTCTATATCAATAAAAGTTCCAAGACAGATGCATTTGTTTTGAATCGCCTCTTCAATTGTGGATACAACTGCACGGAGAGCCGATTCAGTAGACTTACCCAAACTATATGCATGCTGATTCTTGTGTAAGGGTATATGTTTTAACGCTCCATCTCTCAGGTGTCTCTCGCACAAACGTTCGAGAGTTTTAAGCAAGAACGAGGTGAGACTAATCGGCCTGAAAGATTTAGCGTTAGTGTAGTCGCTCCTTCCTGGCTTCGGTATGAAAATTACGTTTACTACTCTCCACCTTTTGGGAACGTATCCGAATCTAAGACATGCTTTCATGATTCGGACCATTATATTGATGACGGGTTCCCCACCCCACTGTAGAAGTGCTGGGAAGATTCCATCTGGTCCTGCTGATTTAAAAGGTTTAAAGCTATTAATGGCCCATCTTACCTTGTCAGCAGTGATAATATTATTAGTTATGTCTAAGTGGTCGACAGCTTCATGGTGAACCTCTTCCGGCCACACAATCTCTTGAATAGTTCTACTTCCGGGAAAGTGAGTTTCCAACAAGAGACTGTGTGTTTCTGTGGTGGAAGAGGTATATGTTCCATCGGGTTTTTTAAGCGACCCTAGCCTGGAGTTGCCTTGTTGAGCTAGTATTTGCCTTACCCGATTTGCTTGATCAACGGTTTCAATGTCGCTGCAGAATTTCCTCCATGAGTTGCTGCTTTTGAACCGTAGTCGTTTCTTGTACTTGGATTTGGCATCTTTATAGTTGTCCCAATCCTCATCAGCACTGGTGTTCATCGCCCTGTTTAGCAGTCTTCTGATCTTAGCACGCATCCTATCTAGATCAGGACCCCACCAAGGCTGCCCCTTGATGTTGGTAGGCGCTGGTGTGCTAAGCGGGCAAGTTGAATGGTAGCAGTCTATTGAAGTATTTGTAAAATCTGTTACCTGTTGTTCGATTTGTTCGGGTCCCTCCGGATCTGGTAGAGTCTCAGCCCAAGCAAGTCTTTCACCTAGGATAGCTCTGTACCTGGTTCTGTCAGTCTTGCGTGGGTTTCTCTTAGGGACAGTTGGGGAGAACGCTGCGTTGATCTCGAAGCGTATCCATCGATGATCAGAGCATGACGCCTCGTTGGACACATGCCAGCCCCCAACGTCGTCGGATATGTCCGCCGTTGCCAGGGTAATATCAACGATAGTTCTGCTCCGCTTGGTAACAAAAGTTGGTTCAGAACCTATGTTAAGCACATTGAGGTTTGTAGTAAATAGGTATTCAACAAGTGTCTTACCTCTGCTGTTCATATCTGGCATGCCCCACAGTGGGTGATGCGCGTTCGAGTCGGCCCCAACGATGAGCTGGAGGCCCGACTTCTCGCAGTGGTCCACCAGCCGGCACAGGTCGTGTGGAGGCGGGTTGTCCTCCGCAGGCATGTAGGCGGAGGCCACCACGAGCTCGCGGCACCTAGCTGTGTCGGGCAGTTGCAGCCTTATGGCACACAGGTCCCTGGAACAGAACTCTGTTAATGGCTGTGCTGGGATGTTGTTAGTAGTTATGATGCACGTTCTAGGGTTATCGTGATCAGTTGTACCGAAAAGCTTACCTCTCAAATTGGCGAGCCCATGAATGCTACCGCGGTTGATCCACGGCTCCTGGATCAGAGCCACGGCAGTGCTGTTTGCCCCCAACCAGCGTCTTAACTGGGCCGTTGCAGTTTGGCTGTGTTGGAGGTTGGCTTGGAGGATTTTACAATCGCGGGAGAGGGACGCCATTTTTGGTCAACCCCTCCTCCACCTCCAAGACGAGTTCCTCCTCCAGCCGCATGGACAGCTCCTCGCCCTCAGAGGGCACCACTGCTGGTTCTGGCTCATCGCCTACACCAAGCAGCATGGCCTCCCAGTGCGCGTGCTCGTCCTGCGGTTGAGCAGCAGAATTTTCCCCGACTGCATCGGGGCCTGTTTGCTGCCGCTCTGGAGTGGAACTCTGGGGCTTGGCTGTTCTTGAAGAAACCCCAGTGATGACCAGCTTAGAGCTGGTCTGCGCTACCACCGGTGGTTCCTTCACAAATTTCCCACCGGGTCCCTGAAATTTGAGGTAGACCGAACCACTACCAAAAAGGAGCTGTCTGCCCCTTCCCAGCAGGGTCGGCACCACATCTTCAGGGACGTCTGTGATGAGAAACAGGTTGTCCTGCTGCTCATCCACTTTCTGGAGGAGCCATCGGTCAACCTGTGCCCACTTTTTCATAAAGTGGAGGACTACGCCGACGTCGGGCGCAGACTTCCACTTGCCTCGTTCGTTGGGTATGAGCACCCCACATCGAACCCCGCGGACCATCTCCGATTGGCGTTTCACCACCAACTGTACGTTGGATGGTGTAGACACACCGGAGACACACTCCCGCAGCCAGTTCAGGGAGTACTCGTCCTCCACGAACAGTTTAAGGTGGCCGTCCTCGTAACGAGGCTTGCCACCGAATTTGGGGTTTTCCTTGCTCGGATCCGCCAACGCTTCCCTCAAGATTTTGTCATCAATCTCGTTGAGGATGAGCGTTGACAGATCCTGTGAAATATGACCAGTAGCGACGTCAGTTACGGCGATGTACTGGTCAGATTTCACCTTCTGAGCATAGGTGACCCCAGCTCTGCGCGCTTCCGTGCACTGCTTTTTAGGCTCCACTCGAGGAGAAATACTATCCTCTAGTCGAGCCCTCTTAGCAGCCGCGCGCTCGTTTTTGCCGGATCTCTTGGCAGATTTCAACTTCTTGTTAGAAGTTGGACCACCAGATAACGCTACGGTAGGTTTAGCCCCGTTTGAGTCTAGGGTTGCCCCTTTGACACCACGGGAGCCGGTCACCTTACCCGCAGCTCCAGCTGTATTAACAGCGGGACCGCCATCGGTCGTCACCGTGGCAGATGGAACCCCATCCACGCCGGCAGCGGCCGATGTGGCAGCCAAATGCTGTTTTTTCTTCCACCGACGATTCGCCTTACGCCCTGGTCCGGTTTGCACCGTATCTGGACGTTTAGTCGATGGGCCCTTCCCTTGCAAAGATTGCTTGGGTGGTTTACCCTTTCGACCAACCGTCGTCCAGGCGCTGGCGAAATGCTCGGCGATGTTTGTCGAATGGCTCCGCGCACCGGGTTGCCCCGTGGCCCTGCCTCTCGACTCACTTTCGGGCTTTTTGCAGCTAACCTCCACAGTGGAATCGCTACCGGTTTGCACCGGTAGGTCACTGATGGTGGCAGTGCGCCCAGTTGAGGCTTGAGGATCTGCCGAGGCAGATTCTCGCACCTGTTTGGAGACGCTTGCGGTTTTCACCGCTGGAAGCGTTCCAGATGGGTTTTTTGACCTGACACGATCCATGGCCAAATGTATAGAGATTCGTCTACTCGATTTCCCACCCTCCACGGAGCCCGCATAATTGGGAGCGCCTACTCGCTTGGAACAGCTTTCAGTCGCTAGGAGTACCGAGTAGATATAGGAGCATAGGGCTGGTACTTGGCGCGACATCGGGAGCTCGCTTCTGTGGACGATGGGAACCAAGGTGTCAGCGACATGGTCCCACCGCCGTAGTCACCGAAGCTTACCCCGTCAGCATGACCCATCCCTCCGCTATGACTGACGCCTTAGCGGACCCTACACCCCTAGCCGTGGCCCTCTGACGGGACACTTGGCCGTTACCCCAACCCGCGGCTACGGGCGAGGCTACCGTTTTGCCTGAAATCCAGGCCAAAGAGGGCGTGTTGCCTTACGAAGCTAAATCCACAGCAACGCTCGGCTCAACCCCCCAGGACCCCTTCATCCTGGCCTACGGTGGTCAACTGCGCAGACCACAAGACGCAGGTGAGTGTAGATAGTCTGCCGGGTACACCCACTTTAACCGACAGAACCGGAGCTACTTTTAGCCATCGGCTAGTAAGAGGTCCGGGGACCAGTCACTAGCCGCTGTTACCAGGGTGCACCAGGAGGAAGCAGAAGTTATGCAGGCGGACGTATCCTTCTGCATCACTTCAGCACCCCCACACTAGGAGGTAGTCGCTCAGAACACCCTAATAAGACAGTTATTTTATGTTCATTAACATTGCATATGCTGCAAATTTTTCAAAAGCTCTTTTATGTCTGCCATTATCAAATGCCTCTGCGAGAGAATATTCTCGCAGGTAAACTTAAATAAAACCAAAATGAGAAACCGATTCCTTAATAAACACGTTTCCGCTCTATTAACTGTTATGGAAGGTATTAAGGAACACGGAGACTGTGTCTCATTCAAACCAACAAGGGAAATGATTAAAAAAATTACATCGAAATACAACGAAAATGAAACAGAAGAATATGAAGCAAATGTTGATAAGTGGATTAACTACAAAATAAAGTAGAAATTTATTTTCAATTTCATTATTATCTTCTCAGTATATTCTTGAAAAATGTATTATATGTCAAGAAAAATATTCACCAGTATAAGAAAAACTGTGATAACCATAACTTATTGAAGTTATTGTGTAAAGTATTGACTAGAAATAAAAACAAACTGTCAAGCTACGCTAGTAGACTCCACAAAGTTTCCAAATCTTTCATCAGCCAACGCTTCTACAATAAGGTCCCCGAAAAAAAAAAAATTAACAGGTTCGTATTGGTGCTCTATAGGCTAGTGAAGATTGCTGGACACGAATCTGCTATGCTGGCATACCATGGCTATGTAGTATCTGCTTTACGTTATGGTATAGTTATTTGGGAAAACTCGGTAGATATCGACAATCTGTTTTTAATTCAAAAGAAATGTATCCGAGCCATATGCGGAAAGAGCCCTATTGAATCATGCAGACCCCTTTTTATTAAATTAAATCTTTTAACTCTAACAGGAATATATATTTATGAAGTTTGTATCTTTGTAAGACAAAATATGGATATCTTCACCAAGACATCGAGTGTATGTAACTTCAACACCAGGTATCCCAATAAGTTAGCGTTTCCGTTAGCACATACAGCTCTACTCAAACGGAACTGTTACTGTATGTCAATACAAATATTTAATGCCATACCAACAGAACGACATGACATGCCTTTTAATGTATTTAAATATAAATTACGCAAATGGTTGGTTACTAAATGCTATTATAACATTAAATAATTTTATAACTCTCGTGTTAATAAAATTCATCTATAAATGTATAAACTTAGTAAATAAATTAAATAATTCGTTTGACTAAGTAACTACAGATCCCCTTAGTAAACACCGACCTGTTTTAGTTAATATTTAAGAATTGTATTGCACTACCTTAGTGCTATTTTGCATGTCACTACGTGGCTAGATATGCAGTGCCGATTAAATGTTATTTTACCACCTACTGTGACCATATCTACGCAAAATAAACATATTTGTATTTGTATTTGTATTTGACACTATCCAAAGCTTACCCACACATAAATTCAAAACTAATGTAATGATTCCTACTAAATAAAGTGTTTTGAAATTTAAATTACCTCAATGAACGTATTTTTATTTATAATTCCCGCCCTCATAAAACCAAAATATGATGGCATATTTTGGCATTTTCTGTAGACGAGTTCGGCAGAATTTGGCAGGTTTTTTGCCAGAGTCGGGCAGATTCGCCTTTTTTAAAACGGTCACCCTGTTCACCGGCCAATTGCAAAGTCGGACAGATAAGCATAAAAATTAAATTCAGTCAAAATTCATAAAGTGAATATTTAATGGGACTAACTGCAACCAAAGTAACAAAGATGTCGGCGAACCTTGAAATCCAACAATTCATCAAAGATGCTATTTTTAAAGATAAAGTCGTAGTTTTTTCAAAATCTTACTGTCCTTATTGCACCATGGCTAAAGAGGTGAGTAATCAATTGGTTTCCTCGGTTTTATAATGCATTTGGTTATTAGCTTAGATTATACAAAGTTATTAGCTGTTAGGTTTAGGGGGCCGGTTCCGCTCCCTTATCGACATTGTTTTGGTGATAGATTTGTTTGTAATTTTTTGTGCAGTATTATGATAATTTCACCATAAATGATATTTGCCAGAAATGGGGCGAGGTGTAGGAGGAGAAAGGGGGGAAGGCGGAGCTCCCTGTACAATCCTTTCTTGCCGGAGATGCGTAGTTTTTTTTTATTGAATTTCAAACATCACATTTTGAGGTTAGAAAAATGACACAACTTAGTTAGATTTGAATATAGATTAAGCCCAAACACACATTCGTGACACGGGGATATAGGGGTTTGGGGGGAAGGGGGGGTTGGCTGGGTCGATCGGAAAACTATCTAACATAGCGTCACGCTTTTTCCCATACGGGGTGGCAGAGAGAAATCCAATATTCCATTTTGCGCGTCAGAGGTCTAGCCCATCGCCACAGCTATGGAGTCATGAAGGTTTCCTCACAAGTCCTTATAATGTACTTAAGATAAATTAATTATCTCATTGGTACAATCGAACCAACTGAATCATGACCCATTTGCCTGATAATTCGTTTGAAACTTTCAAACTTGTAAGATCTATCGTAATGTCAGTGTCTAATCAAATGATAACAAGTTCGTTACCAAGGAAATAAACCTTCAAGCGAATTTCGACCTACTTGCATTTAAGGGGTTTAGCAAAATAAGCTTATGGTGGGTCATGATTCAGATGGTTCGATAGTACATGGTCAGGAATCGTACCTGCATCTCCTGTGTGAGAGGCAAGCGTGAAACCCATTAGACCACGGAGCTCCTGGTATCTTTGTTGGAAAAGTAGCCTCAATAACCTACTCTAGCCAATAGTTTTTGTTTGCATACACTTCGCTCCACTTGCTCCGCTCTGCTCTGGTTTATGTTTTTCAACATTCTAACATAATCTAACCTACCTGATTGAAAGTAGCGACAATAACCTACTCTAGCCAGTAGTTTTTGTTTGCATGCGCTTCGCTCCACTCCGGTTTATCTTTTTCAACATCCTATCAACCTAACCTACCTGATTGAATGTAGCCACAATAACCTACTCTAGCCGGTAGTAAAGAAAACACAAGAGAGCACATTCCCATAACTACAGGAGAAAACTTATTGGGGCTACTTTAGGTCATGGTGGCTGTGTAGGAATGGGCCTATGGGATGTAGTGAGAGACGTGTATGTTGGTTCAAAGACGGGCGTTTATTGACTAAGGATGGACACAGACATTGGTTATTATAGAGACGTATCGGCTAAAGGTTGTGACACACTACACCTTCCACCTTTTTTTTGAAAGAAAAAATTTGGTATCTAATTTTTTGTAAAATTAAAACAAAATTTATTTAAAAATCTTAAAATAAATAACATATACAATCCAATGTGTTTTTTATCTTTTAATTTCAAATATACTACTTTTAAATAATATGCTGTTATTTATTCCAAATCAAATAACATCATCAACATCAACAAACTTTGCAAAACATCTTACATTTCATTTTAACATTTTAACCTTCTGATAACTCTTCATCTGATAACTGATAATTATTTATACAAAAAAAAATACTGTTATAAAAACATAACCAAAACATCAACAGTAGTGAAGTATAACTAAAAATATTTATTTTAATTTTCAAATTTATTAATATTTTTTTAACATAAACGATGACAAATCGTCAAATATAATTTTAATCAAAATAATTATCTTTGCATTTTCAATTGTTTTTTTTTTAACTACACCGCCATTGCAAAAATATAGGTATGAAAACGATACATGTTTACTGTTAATAATATAAAAATTAACCATACATAGGTTGTTTACTATTACTATGGGTATAATGTGGTTTATAATCCACCATTCTAAAAGTAAAGATACATGATAGGTAAATAATTAAAACCTACGTCGATAAAAAAGATTCAAATACTAAACGCAAACTGTTGGTAAAAAAGAATTTGTAGTAGGTAGTATAGGGTAGGGTAGTGTTGGCGACAATAACGTTTATTTATTTTTGCTTTCTCTTTCAGCAATATTTTAACTCATTCATTTTCTTACTTGCATACCAGACAACAAAAACAGACTTTCCTCTCTACTTAAGTACATGCTCTCAATAACAAAAACAATACTTCTAATTTACTACATACTCTCAAAATTTTACAAGAAAATTATAACTTTATATCCTTTGACATTCTTTATAACTCTTTGTCTATGTTTTATTCAAACTTCTTTTTTTTTCATATATCTAGTAAATACCATTTTTATATTTGTCATATATCTCATTATTACTTTCTTATCCAAAACACACTCTACATAAACATAATATAATAACCATCTTTTCAAAACCCATCAAAATGTACTTTTCTTTTCATAAACAATCTCTTTCAAACAAAGTCTTTAATAAAATCTCCTTATCACTTCATATAGGTACTTTAATTATCGGGATCCGGACCCTTAATATTCACATGTAGTGAGTGCACATTTTAGGTACATTTTATTATACACACTGGTATTTACTTTATAAGGTACTTTTTATAATAATACTTAAATACATAGACTAATAGTACCTGGCTCCAGGTCTACCTGCCTGAGCCTGCTCGCGAGCTTATTAGGTCATCGATATCCAACTTTCTCACGAAGGAAACTCGTCAACATCATGATCGAAAAGGAAGGATTCGTGCCTTGTACCTTGTACCTTTTGACTTTGATGATTATACAATAACATATTAGACTCGCCAATAATCACGTATCTTACTCAAAACATAACTTAAACTCATTCCAAATGAATCCTTCGAATTTTAATTATCTCTCTAACATGTCAGATGATCAGTCCAACTGTTAACAGAAACCTTACCAAACGAAGTATTCCTAGCTAACTTACCCATTGCAATTGAGTACTTATCAACATTCCATACGGTATTCTTTTTGTCACAATTAACAAATCAAACTTATTTACCTTTCCTTCAAAATAACACTATCTTTCTTTTCCATACAAAATACGACTTTCCTTTGTAGTTCGTAATTAAATATCTCGTCTCCTTCGCCTTAAACACTGCCATAAAAAATCAACATTCTGAGATATCTAAAAACTTACATAATCACTCTTCTACTTAACTCATCTCTAGACAACAAAATGTCATAGTCATACATAAATAAACAAATCAATCTTTCCTTAAACATCACTTAATGTTCCGATCAAACATCTTTCAATATACTAAATATTATCAGCATCCTGTAATAATAATAAAAAAAATATCATACATTCATTATACATCATCATTTTCATAAACTTTCAATGTAATCCCACCCCCACCAATGCAATTTTAACCTTGGTATCTATTTAACATCCATACGGTTCCATACTTAATTTCTCTGCTGAACTCTAAACAAACATCCATCACCACATACGGTTTCTAATGAATTCATTATCATTACTGTTGCTCATCTGCACCTGTAATAAGAGCTGGTAGGTATCGTCACGATCCATTTTTGTCAGAACTAAAACAAATTCTCGGTGGTCCCCTAATTTGGTACTCTGTTGTTAACTGTATTGTATTGCATCGCGTTACATTCAAATATGGTTTGAATACGTACTAACTGGATATGTTACTAAGACAATTATTGTAAATACTTTACAATTTAAAATTATAAATTCACTGGAAAAAATACACACAAACATACGCCACACAATCAATGTCATCCTTTAACTCATTCATCATCAAACTAAATTATTTAAAAAAATGTAGTTCTTGTCGTCAACCCTTTACAAATTAATCTGAATTATTTATTAAGTACACCATATTCAGGGGTGTAAAGTAAATACTACAAATCATTTATAAAATACTTACTTAAATATTCAATTTCTATTCCATCATTATTTTTCTTTTATATCCAAATTAACAATTTCCGTCATTATTATTTAACACACAAAACAACATCTGATAAAATAAATCAAATTAACTCGCATAAAATGTATAATTCATTGACATGGAATTGGAAAAAATTGGTCACGACTCACTCATGAAGACTTCACGTGGTGCATATCATTCCTACTGCGTGGTGCTGCAGCTCATCACTCCGGGACAACATCTCCCAGCTGCTCCTCATCGGACACGTACATTGTACAGCGTACAATGCGCCCTGCGCCCTGCGTCGCACATCATCTAGGCTTGCACAGATCACCCGGCACCCGGCAGGAATCCTCTTTATAATTTGGGTTTTTAGGTAATTTGGTTTTTAATTTGGTCACTGGTTCTGCTTTTGGTTCTAGTTTTATTTTGCGGTCTTCTTAATTTTGTAGATATATAATTTTTATGTAATTTTAATCTTCATTTAAATGTCCATTATTTTATCTATTTAAGTAGTTCCTTATATATTGAATCTATTACAGTTTATTTGTATGTATAAAGGTATAATTTTCTTACTGTAGTTTTTAGGTATAATTTTAGCACTTTTTGTCCTTTTTACATTTTATTTCACTTTAGTCCAAAATATCATTTCACTTTACACGAAATATGTCATTCGGCGCAGCACTGCCTTTTAGGGCAGGCTGGCCTGGCAAGGTCGCCATGTAGGGATGGGCCTATGGGATGTAGTGAGAGACGTGTATGTTGGTTCAAAGACGGGCGTTTATTGACTAAGGATGGACACAGACATTGGTTATTATAGAGACGTATCGGCTAAAGGTTGTGACACACTACAGCTGCTTTTCCAACAAAGCTAATTTTTCCAACCAACACAGCCAACCTCCTCCTACTGCTTGCCTCCTCAAATTCAGGTAGACCTCCAACCCATGTTCCATTTACTACAAGAGTTAGGAATTGTTAAAGTTAGGTTATGAGTACCCAATTCTTCTGATATAAAGTAGATTTTTCAGTGACCCATGTATATCTATAGTAGATAGGTATATCTTTGTGTATTATTACCTCATCTAATTTGCACCAATTTCCTCTTAATAAGTTCCAACTTGTACATATTTCCAGGTTTTCCATAAAGTGAAGCAACCATTTGTAACATATGAGTTGAATGAGCGAGATGATGGGGATGAGATTCAAGACAACTTGGCTACTTTTACAGGAATTAGGACTGTAAGTAACTGAGAATTTGTATTATTTTCATTTACAGAGGCCTTCATTATATGTCTTGTTTATTTATTTATTTATTTATTTCCAGCTCTGTGTATTTATGCTGTAAATATAATACCTAATTCAAATCAATTTCATGTTACATGAAATGCTTAAGATTAAGGAAAATTGAAGACATATTTTGTAGAATATTAGATAGGGTATACATGTAGTACTTACTACCTGTAACGACTGAGTCAATAAACCTAAACCACCATCACCAACCCAAAATCTCATAATGGCTATAATTATTCCAATCACCATTAACTCCGAAGGAGTAAATTTTTGGTGGCCACTAACTATAATGCTGTTTTCTTGTACATTCCAGGTTCCCCAAGTATTTATTAACGGTAACTTTGTCGGAGGAGGGTCCGATGTGAAAGCTCTTCATGCATCCGGCAAGTTAGAGAGCATGCTTATCGGCTAACAAACTAAGTACTGATACTGCTACTCATACAATACACAGCCACCTAGAAATGTATTATTTTTGTACTGAAAAAATTGATGCCAATACTTCAAAATTAATCTCATGATTGTGTTACATATCTGGTTTTAAATTTCAATTGGCAGAATGTGTTATAAGGCATGCATGCATCACTTGTAATGAACATTCTATAGCATAGCAAATGACAATAAACTATTCTGTGTAGCATGAATAAGAATATGTAGAAAACACTTAAAACAGATTAATTAGCGTGCTTTGCACCATACATAATTTACACATCTACAAACTGTAAAATGATGTCATTATCAGCTGGCTGTGTTTGGACGCTTTTATAGTTACTGACTATGTGAATGTACATGATAAACCAAGCATTGCAGCATTTTCTCTGAGAAATGGTGAGAATTAATATGTCACTTACATCTGTCCTTGTTTATCTAGTATAGTAACTATAGATGCGATCAATGTGGGCTCAGTTTCCTGCACATAATTACTGTTCTACAACAAAGGTACTTTTTGTTTACTGTTTCAAAGAAATAGACAAGTCATTGTAAGTACAATACTTAATATTTATTTAAAGCCTAATTTTGATATGCTTTAATAAGCTTAGTGCAATATAAATATTATTTATACAAACGTATTTTTGATTCTTGGGAAAAGTTATGTTGTCACATTTATCGAGAGTCCCTGTTTCGGTATTAATTTTGTTATTACGTTATTAACGTGCAGCTGATGTGGTGTAGTGGTTATTGTTAGTTATTTTTAATAGCCTTCATAATTGAATTAACATTCGCGTTTACAAAGAACCTAGTGCTACTCAAAAATAATACAATCACGAATTGATAAAAAAAAACTGAAAAATGTAGAACCTACTCCAAGGAGATCGTAATCAAGAGACGAATATGAATAGTATGATCTCTGCCTCTGTCCTGCCACCAAGAAGAATTTATTAATTATTAGTATTCTCTAAATGGGTCTGAAGAGGAGGCGGCTCTCTCCTGTACCCATAGCAAGGTATATAGAAGAGAGCAGTGAAGCCAGATGCGGACCATTAATAACTCTTTATTATACACAGTCAGGTCATAAGTTCTGTCACACAATAAAAACTTTTGAATTTAGAACGCTGGCCACAAAAAAGTTTATTGAATTAGAATTTCGAATTTTTCATGAAAATAAAAATGTGTACTGTTTAGAATTTTCCTCATTTTTAAATATGGAGTGGACACTTAAAGAAGACCGTGTCGCAGTTATTGCGTTGCATCGTTGCGGTTACGCGCCAATTCAGATTTTCGACTTACTGAAAAATTTGAATATAACCAAAAGATTCGTTTATCGTACCATAAAATGATACAATGAAGACTCTAGTGTAGATGACAGGTCAAGAAGTGTTCGCCCTCGCTCTGTTAGGACTCCAGCAGTGATAAAAGCTGTGAAGGCGCGAATTCAAAGAAATCCCATACGTAAGCAGAAACTGTTGGCCCTTCAGATGGGGTTAAGCAGGACCACGGTGAAAAGGGTGTTAAATGAAGACTTAGGGCTTAGGGCATATCGAAGAAAAACAGGACATCGCTTGGACGCTCGTTTAATGGACCTGAGACTGAAGAGATGCCGCGCTTTGTTGAAGCGGTACGCGGGAAAAAAGCATCGGGAAATTCTCTTTTCGGATGAAAAAATTTTCACCGTGGAAGAGAGCTACAACAAACAAAATGATAAGGTGTACGCACACAGCAGTGAAGAAGCGAGCAACCGTATTCCGCATGTCCAACGAGGTCATTTTCCATCCTCGCTCATGGTTTGGTTGGGAGTCTCTTATTGGGGCTTAACTGAGGTACATTTTTGTGAGAAAGGCGTAAAAACGAATGCAGTTGTGTATCAAAATACAGTCCTCAAGAACCTTGTGGAACTTGTTTCTCATACCATGTTTAATAACAGGCACTGGGTATTCCAACAAGATTCTGCGCCAGCTCATAAGCGAAAAGCACACAAGACAGGCTGGCGGCGCGTGAAATCGACTTCATCCGGCACGAAGACTGGCCCTCCTCCAGTCCAGATTTGAGTCCGTTAGATTACAAGATATGGCAACACTTGGAGGAAAAGGCCTGCTCAAAGCCTCATCCTGATTTGGAGTCACTCAAGGCATCCTTGATTAAGGCAGCCGCCGATATTGACATGGACCTCGTTCGTGCTGCGATAGACGACTGGCCGCGCAGAATAAAGGCCTTTACTCAAAATCGCGGGAGTCATTTTGAATAAACTTTATTACCATAAGAATCTATGTTTTATTAAGTTGATGATGAAATAAAAAACTTGTCTAAATTATTTCATATTGCACATGTGACAGAACTTATGACCTGACTATGTATTTAAATGTCCAACTATAAATACTAATGAATGAATCTGCCTATTTTGACAGATATCAAGGTTGCTCTAGATTTGCATCTGACTACCTAGTTACAAGGGAGGGTCAGCTATGTAGGTATGTATAGTTACCTACATGTCTTCCCCCTTTAATTTTGAAAATAAATGTGACACTTAAAGGGCAATGCAACTTTTGCCATACATCGCTGGCAGTTTTTTTTTCTTTTGGCCACAAATGAAACCTAGGCCATATGTTAGAGAACTGTATGAGAAATCTATATCAAAAAGAACTAGGTCTACCAAACACATCCAAGTTAGAGTGTTTAAAATATTGCTATAATTATTTATCAGGCGTTACTCCATGTGTGATATTTTACATAAAATATTATTTTTCCTTTGTTGGTCTTGGATTAGGAAGAGTTCCGTGTTCTAGCGGGTTTAACATTTGCTTCTCACGCAAGATATGCAAGTTCGAATGCGCAGGTTCGCGTGAGAATGCAAAACTTGATGAAACATTGCTAATATTAGGTCCTTACATATGAAATTGGCGTTTTGTATGGAGAAATTGAAGTTAACTCAATTTTCAGTACAAACATTTTTGTATTTTTTTTAGAAATTTTCAGGATCCTAATTTTGTAAACTTTGTGTGTTAAATGAGACAACATTTAGCTAACAGAAAATTTTATATAATTTTTGAAAAGTGTCATTATATTACGAATATTATCATGAAAATTGATGACATTTTGACACTGATTTTGAAGATAACATTTTAGTTATCAAACTGAAAATTAAAAGAAAATTTGATAAGTAGATGTAAAATATTGAAATTAATTTTAAAACAATAAAAAAACTGGAATTGAATTACTCGAATTATGAACTCCTGAATCTGTACGAAAAATTCGCCAATTTCATAGGTAAGCTCCCAATACTTAATTGGCAGGCGTTGCCAATTCTTCGATAGTAGACGTTTATATTGATTCGTAAACCTCTTAGTTCATTAATATATGAGCAATGCCACGGCATCAAATTATAAATGTACATGGAAGGGTAGAGGTATCTGAGCAGATTCTCATATGTTTTATTGATGAATCTGCTCAGATATTTATGTACCGTTCCATGTACCTTTATATTTGATGCCTTGGCATTGCTCAACTCGACTGTAAAATATAGAAAAGTAATCTTACTGGATAAACAGCGGTCATTAGCTCCTGTCAACCACTGTATGCTCGTTGTTCGGTTAAATTCCCTTTGTTCACAGTTGTTGCGTGGAAGTAGTTCCGGGCGGAACTAGTGAGACTTTTAGTCGCAGTAGTTCTGTGAACGGAACCGCCTTCCCCATAGTTCCGTGGAAACATTCCCAGTAGTTCCATGCATTATCGTAGCTATACAGGGTGTAACAGAAAGGTGTAGTCAGTTCCGTTAACGGAACCACTGGAAATAAAAATCTCACTAGTTCCGCCTGAAACTACAAACAAACAAACAATTTCTATCTCTTTTGTCAATGGACAATACAACATAACAAAGCGTCACGCATTTTCCATACAGGGTGGCAGAGGCACAACGAATCAATGTAAACCTCTACTATCGAAGAATTGGCGACGCCTGCCAATTAAGTATTAGCAATGTTTCATCAAGTATCTTTGTTCCGATACGGTTTAGAGACCTTGCTTTGGATTCCTGGTGTTGTCCTCTAACATATATCTATGTTTCATTTCTGGCAAAAATAAAAAGTTGAACTATGCCAATATACTGCATTGGCCTTCAATAAATAAAATTAAAATTTTATTGAGCTATGAATAAATTGACACAAAGTTAAGATAAATATAACAATCATTAGAAATAATGTCTGTATAGGTAAAAAAAATCGGCAACAAATATAATGATCACCAAAATATTTTTTTCCTACCCAAAATGGATAAATGAACACCATAAGTTGCAAAAAATATCGGCAAAATACTGCGGTAGCTTAGGTGAAGGGTAAAGGGGGTGAGCGAAGCGAAGCCCCCTTTATCCTTCGTGTTAGGTTGAACATGTAAGAACATCAAAAAATACTTAAAACATAAACTTAAGTACACAAAACATAAAAAGAAGTTTGGTGATCATTTATCCAAACACAATTTGGTGGACATTTATCCATTCTGGCATTCATTTCAAATTTATTGGTAGTAAAATAGGCGCGTTTTTGGTAATCTTTTAAACACAAGCCAAAAAAATCGCCAAGCCGCGGTTTCTTCAAAAAAGTGGTGACTTGCTGTTCGCTCCGTCTTGACCTGCTTTTGTTATTATATTCGTAGGTAATTCGGTCGACAGTCTTACATGTTCTGATTGCGGTCGACGTGTGTCTGCATCTCGTCACGGCGCGGGCGGTATGTGCTGCAACTTGTGGGGATGCTGTGCATCGTGTCATCTGAGGAGCATTTTCCGCCGTACTCTGTGGCACTTGAAAACACAGATAAAACATTTCCTTTCAGCCGTGCAGTTTCTTGATTGATGTTGGCGGATTGTTGACTCTAGTTTGGTGGTAGTGGTGTGCACCATGGGGTTAGCGGGAAACGGTGAGGTAACGGCGATCGCCCGTTGAACTGCTCCCGTCGGTGTGCGGCCGGCCTATCCAGCTCTGACCACAACTGCTTCCGCCCGCGTCTCCCGTCGCTGACCACTCCTGACTGGCCACGCGCACGTCTGCGCTGATGCCGTAACAGGGGCGACGAGCGGTTGTGACTCCCGGATTGAGGTCACTCGAGTCCTGTTGTAGGTAGTGCGCAGATCGCACTCTCATTCGTGCTGCTGCCGCTCTGATGACGTCCCGCGTGCAGGGGGAAAAGTTTTCGCACGCATTCTGCGACTCTATTGTATTCGGGAAATATTAAACTGCAGATCAAAAATACTGATTTGCACAGCAAATATAAGGGCAAAATACTGCAGTAGCTTAGGTGAATGGTAAAGGGGGTGAGCGAAGCGAAGCCCCCTTAATACTTCGTGTTACGTTAAACATGTAAGAACAACAAAAAATACTTAAAACATAAACTTAAGTACTTATTAAATATTTAAAAATAAAGTGTTGTTGTTGGCCGTGTTTTGCTGTGAAAATCAGTATTTTTGATGTGCGATTAAATATTGACTCCAACCCTCGGTTGTTATTAGGGTTCCGTACCTCAAAAGGTAAAAAAGGAACCCTTATAGGATCACTCGCGTGTCCGTCCGTCCGTCTGTCACCGGCGCTGGGTCGGCTATAGATATCGTTCAAACGATTTTTATTATTAGGTATATTAATGGAGGGGGGTTATTTGGCGCTCCCATGTCCCCCTAGAATAGTTTTTTTGCGAGGAAATGTATAGTTTTTGAGAAATAAATTAACTTTGTTAAAATTTGAGGTTATGTTCACATAGTTTTTGCTATAAAAGAAATATGATGCAAGTATGCAGCCAGGGTTGGGGGAGAGTTTCCTGGTCTTATGGCATTTTAGCGTATTCTTTTGTTACCAGAGACTCGGTTTTATATATTACAATTAAAATTAAAATTCAAAGAATTAGTGAAATGAAACTCAATTCTGCCATTTATGTGAAGACAGTTCAAGTACCTAGTCATATTTATTGAGTAAAATTTAGCTAGAGTAGGTTATTGTGGCTAAGTTGAAATTGGGTTATAGGTTAGGTTAGAACTTAGAAGAAGCAAAACCGGAGCGTAGCGTACCTATGCAAATAAAACCCACATTTAATTATATGAATATTTTTTATGTTTTTTTTTTTGGGTGGATGCGCTGCAGTGTATCTATCGCCGCCGTAGCCCTGTAGTAGCCGGAGCTAGGGCAATTGCGAACATAGACGTAATCTAAAAAAGGGGGGTCCCGGCGTGGGGGGGGGGTTCCAGGGTACCGCCCCCTCCCCTCTACGGATTGCTTTATGGCACTTCCGTAGCGAAAATTATATAAATATTACCTCAAATGAAATAATTTATTTCTGAAAAAGTTCAAAAATTTCCTCGCACAAAAAACTATACCAGGGGACAAGGGAGTTCCCCCCACCCCTCCCCACCACCTCCCCCTCCCAAATTAAGGCGAAAGATATCGTTTCTCCCAGGCACTTTTCTCAGGAGCTATGAGAAATAGAGTCTTGAAATATTTTGCAAAAATACTTATACTGATAACTGCAACATAATTCAAGCCTAATATAAAATAATAATAATAATAATACCTTGGACACTATTTACACTCATTGATCTAGTCACAAACTAGGATTCCCTGTATCTACTGTATAAGACAACGATACACATACTTATATAGATAAATATTATACTTAGATAGATAAACAACCATGACTAGGTTACAAAAAACCGGTCTCATCAAATAAATATTTGCCCCCACCGGGACTCGAACCCGGGACCCTTTGCTTCGTAGGCAGGATCACTGCCGACTCGGCCATTCGGCTCGTTAGTGCCTACAAAAAAGTAGAGGGGGTAAAATGATAAAACGAAGAAAAAAAACACCGTAATAATGAGCCATGTAGGGTATCGTAGAAAAGGGCTCTTTATGAACTTTTGAAAAATATTTATTTTTATTTTAGTTTTCATAACTTCAGAAATTATGATCAAAAAAGAGCAAAAAATGACCAGTCCCC
Organism: Argyresthia goedartella; assembly: GCA_949825045.1. Lineage (NCBI taxonomy): Eukaryota > Metazoa > Arthropoda > Insecta > Lepidoptera > Argyresthiidae > Argyresthia > Argyresthia goedartella. Next base: position 17,607,401 of record OX463826.1, read on the forward strand.
CGTGAAGTAATAAAATGTTTGCATGCTCTGGCGCAATTAAGGGTTAACGCAGTGGATCTCAAGCATTGCCCAGCGTATATGTACGTATAGCATAGCGTACTGATCCTATAAGAAAAGATATGCTGACTTTCTGTTTAGCCAATAATTCTTCTAGTGCCTTAACGTGGGTGCAACATAACCACCACGTAAGGGAAAATCGTGAATTGTGGCGATGGCTGATGCGTCTTGAGGAAGCAGTAAATGTTAGTAGATAACCTGAACAACATCCGGAACAGCCCCTGCTCATTCCATGCCAGCACCGGCCACTTCTTATGTTATATCCGAAACTACCGACTCTAAAATTATGAAAAAAATACAGAATATAGAACTTAAGCGAAAGGTTACAGGAAAACCTACCCGGAATAGCCAAGATTTTTATTTATCTTATAAATGCACTTGGTTACGTTCAAGGAGTATGAAAGTAGCCGCACCAATAACTTTGTAAACACTCCACAGCATCCCTTCCATTGTACGGTGGTACGGAACCCTAGTGCGTGAGTCCGACTCGCACTTAACTGGTTTTATATTTATTAAAACTGCGTTCAGACACTTGTGGATTTTATTCGCCTCGTGATGCATTGGCGACACTAACTCTCATCAAAGTTTGAAAACCACCACTAAACAGCTAGCCCTGAGAATTAGAGACACGTCTGCACCATGCATAATTCACGAGCTACCCGAATGTAAACCGGCTTTATTAAACTCGACATTCGTTAACAACAAAATTATAATTCAAACAAACATCTTTCGTATTTTCTTAGCCGGATTGCAGAGCAAATATCACGGGATGTTTATTAAAATTATGCAAATCAGGTTCAAATCTGTCAGCGTCACCCCATGACGAGGGCGCCCACAATCGGGCCGAATTAATTTCGGAGATTCTTCCATAAATCCCTCAGTAGAAGTCGCTGGTCCCCTCTAAACGGTTTATTACGCACACAGGATGAAAACATCTTGCCCACTCAAGGCCACTACACGCAGCCTTTCGAGGGAGATAACTGCTACTGTGCTATAGCTACATACTCTACTGTATATTGAGAAAGTCATTGATAAAAGCACGGGTGCGAGAGGGACGGACGGTGCCCTCGTAAGGGAGCCCTCGGGAAAGCGCACAACTTCGCCTGCCCTCCGATAGTCGGCGCTACGAGCCCGCCCTAACAAAACATGACAATATCATCTCTTATTTTGTCCTTTTCGTAAACAAGCGGTGTAAACTATTATTTAATTTTTTTACGTGCTCCTTGTGTTCGGCGGCTGTAGTGTGATGGGTAGTGATGTGAAAGCGACGCGGAAATCGGTATCGTATACACAGGACGCGTAAGGTAAGCGCCTGCTATGTGAAGGCATGTATATGTTTGTTTATCGGGCACGCGGCACGTTTAGCGAGGGCGGCCGGGAAATGTATGGGAATAAATCAGTGGTCTAGTGGGAGTGAACCTTAGTGGGATTATGATGTTAGACTAAGTAAATATTTGGTCGGTTGAGCTTATGGCCAAATTACTCAATTTACTTAAATTGTTTCTTTTTGCTTAATGCTTCTAAATAGGTCAATGCAATAAAAGTTATACGGTGTAGATAGTAAGTATTTTTTTGCCGTCTTACGTCAAGTAATTTTGCTATTGGTACCTACGGTACTGCATCATTATCTTCAGGGAATTAGAGCCTCCTGTGAACGAGACTAGTCTTTCTTTCTTCTTTGTACAGGTTTTACCTCTCAACTTATTCCCACATGTAATAATTAAGGATATAATAGAACAGATATTGGAACCTAAATATTTAGAGTTACTTAGCCAAATGGTGCCAATGGGACCCTATCACTAAGGCCTCTATTAATAATCCGGTCTCAGCTCTTACAGCTATCTCAAGCGTGTGAAAACCCACCGGCTAAACCCACTGGTGGGTCCACGGGGTTTTTGTTCTTGTAGCGCCTCTCCACTACTGGAGGTTGGCGGTCAGCTCTCCATGCTCTTCTGTGTTCTTCGTCAAGCGCATGAACTGTTCTGCGCTGGCTGGCGGGAAAATTACAGGTTTGATATGGCGAAACTGTAATGGTGATATATCTCAGAGCTGAGAGCGGTTTATTAAGTAGGACCTAGGACTCCGCGGTTCGGCCGAGGGTCGGACACAGAACTCTGGCTCAAGCAGGAATAATTACCAGAGTGAAAGTGTTCGAGTTCAGATAAAATGAACATTATGTCATTGATCATAAGAGTCACTGACAGTTCGATTCGCATACTTTATCGACACGTAATAATTCCTGCTTCCTACACTGATGTTTCCAAATTATTAATTACTCTCAATATCTTTAAAAGTCGCGTGAAGAAGCACTTCCTAACTCTTTAAAAATATAGGTAGTATTTATGTATTTATAATTTATATCTATATATTTAATATTTATTTATATTTAGAATGTATATTTTATGTATGTAGTTTATTGAGTTGTAATTTAAGGTTTGTTGTACACATCTACCCGTGCTCTGCGATTAACCTGTCTCATCCTGACAAGGTTTGCTGGAAGAGATCTCTTGTTAGAGATAAGCTCGCCTTTATACACAATTTTATTGCATATCTTGTTAATATAATTATTTGTGTGCAATTAATTAGAAATTACGAATTACTATGGGCGCTATACCAACTGAATAGTGTGTGTGTGTGTGTGTGCGTGCGTGAGACACTTGAAATAGACTAATATTTATCCAAAGTGTGTCAAGGCCAAACAAGCAATTCTGGACCGTCATTCTGCGATGGGATTGGCTCCCACCCGAACTGTAACCCAATTAGTAAAGTTATAACCCCCCCCCCCCCCCCCCCCCCCCCGATCGTAGACAGCTTAAAACATGGCTTAACTCGTGAATGGTCCGCCCGATTATAGATATTTTGGGATTCAACTGGCGCCTGGCTGTTTGACCCCTATACTTTGTGAGGGATGCGGAGAGTTTTCACTTACCTACCGAGTTGTATTGTGACGTCTTAATAAACGGCGAATCTGGCAGTATTTATCTACCTTTCTACACAGCTTGGGAATTTAATGTAGAAAATAGTTACACAACAAACACATAACATAGACTTAAGGCACCACGTATGGGGAAAGGCCATTGTATCCACTTTAGCCAGTTAATGAATCTCCATTTTCCATAAAAATAATTAATGACAACAAAAGTGACAAATTTTCCAGACTATTGCGTGTTTTATTAGACACACCAATACTTTAAAAAACACACAGAAGTCGGCAAATGTTGCCATAATTTTTTACCTAATATAAAATTGCCTAGCTCGACAGAGACAGAACCCATAATAAAGAATAAATAAGCTAAGTCACCGAACAGCCTAACTCTCTCCTGAAGCCATTCATATTGTTTGCCATAACTTCAGTCCGTTTCTGGCACTTGGAAACAAAATTACCAAGACATTTATCAACAGGAGACAAAGCAACTTCTCCAGATTTGCAAATACTGCAAAGAGCAGGTAATTAGAAGATATCATCGAAGTGCATTGCCTCAAATAGATAGCGTGCACCGGGTTGAATATATCAAATTCGCTTCCAAAGACAATGCAAAGCCGTGTTCGGTAAAGAAAATCACTGCATACAAACAAAGGAAATGGGTGTAACTTAAGTAATTCCAAGTTGATGTACCGAGATCGTATCGCGCCTACGCAACTTTTGTTTGCTTTGATGGATGATTATGATGAATAGCAACAATATGGGAGGGAATTTGTTCTACTTCCGTCAAAGGCTCCATAGGCGTCGCGCGTCGTTTGTTTACATCAGGAGGACTTTTTTCTTTGGCCTTTGTGTGGCGAGGCGCGCTTATCGGGTTATTTCCTTCAGAGGGTAAGGGGTGCGGAGGTCGGGGGTGAGTTTACGTATAAAGGTTTGGGATGCTCCGATTCGGGTTCAGAACGGTCGCGGCTCTCACGGGCGCCGCTTTCCCAGCCCCGCGTGGAAATCGCGCCAAACTTTCGAACTTTCCTCGAACTTGAGTGGGTGTAAGTGAAGAAATGTTGCCTCGGCTTATTGCATTCTCTGGGTAAGGATCCAATTCAACCGATATTAAATGTTGTCGCTTATAACAAGATTGTTTCGTTTCCTTTCAGTTGTATGCTTTTCGCATTAAAATACATTCCGACGCTTCAGAAACCTTATCTACAGATGCTTTTAATTTCATCGAGGAGAAGTGTTTATTAAGATCGTGAACAATGCTGGTTACAAAGTAATAGATAAATTACTAGTTAGCTCTTACATTTTAATTATACCAGTTACTATGTTTATAACTGTACCTAAATGAACACAATATGTTATTGTGGGGTATCAGATAAAAATGGTGCTTAGGTTGAACCAGAAAAATAAAGTCCATAACTACTTGTCCAGCCTATGTTGACCCAAGTTCTTATCAAGGAGGAAGTCTTACATTTGCATGCTTCTGTGATTTTAATAATTCAGGTAGGTTGTACATAGAATATGTACCCATTATGTTGTATATTAAAGGTAGCCCGTTAATGTACCGAGAGGCACAGGCCTTTACCCAGATACGAGTAAGATTAAGCCATACTCCATCACCTTGATGGAGGGGTTTTACGACTACTTCTACCAAGTAGTGGTAGTAGCCGGGACCCACAGCTGAACGTGTCATCCGAATCACTGAACGTACTGTATAATATACTTGATATAAATTAATCACTGGTAGATGGTCAGGATTCGAACCTGCATCCCCTGATTCTCGGCAAGCGTGACACCCACTAGACCAGGGAGCTTTTGTGTTGTTAGAACTATTTCAATCGATTTACTCTTTATGTAGGTACAGATGTAGTGAATAATCCTTTCCTTTCGTATTTACTCGGAAATATTCGTTTTTGTCTTACTACTTCACTCGCACTCAGTACCCGTCAAACGGGCAATTTGACATTTGACATTGATAAATAAAGTATGTGATTTATTTGATACCTACACGTAATTTAATAATACAGTAATTCATAGACACATCGGCACCATTCGGGTGTTATCGTTGTTCCGAGTTTTGCCGATAGGAAAGGATTATTCACTACATCTGTAATTGGGTTAAGGTTTTAAGGCTAGGCATTAGGTTTTGTAAATATCAAGATAAGAGTATTAAAACAGTTGTTGCTTTACACTGGCTTGTTGATCGCGAGTGTCAGCTAGCAATGATCAATTATAAATTTATAATTGCAATTGCGTATTTACTTTATTGCTCGTTGTTAGAACTAGAAACAATCGTTACAACTTTGCTGATTAATATATTATTCTCTTTGAATGCATGCGTTCGATATTTATGTAGGTACTCTACTACTAGATCAATGTTTCGTAAATGTAACAAATAATTTACAATTAAACTTTTGTTATTATTAGAACATCCGTCAACAGGGAAATTTCGCAAAATTACAAGTTAATTGCGTACCTTATATTTATCACGATAAGATTGTCAAAACCGTTAGTTTAAAATCTAACGTTTTTTCTCGTTAGTTTACAAACTATCGATAAATTGTAAACTGTACCGTACTGCTTACGATATGATCCCTTAGTTTATAATAAAATCGTTAAATTGTGAACTGGTTTAAACTTGAATTGCAAAGGAAATACCAGGGCAAACACTGCGTTAGCTGGTGAAGACTAGAGGAGGCGAGCGCAGCGAAGTTTCATGTTGGGTTGACATGTAGAACAAAATAAACGTCAATTCTAAACCCTGTCGGTCTGGTTTACAATTTGTCGATAGTTTACAAACTAAAGTTGTAAACTAACGGTTTTGACAATCTTACGGTGACTACAACACTAGCCTCGGCGCACACTGGCTACCATACGTCGCCCCAAAACGACGACCACTTGTGTCGTACACTGACCACAAATCGTTGCCACTAAACGCCCATCACTTTTGGTCAGTCGTCGCCACAAGTAGTCGGTGGCCGCAACTTTTTTACCCCGTTGCTTGCAGTGCCATAAACGACTTCGGCCGGGTCGACTGAAGCGCCTTCGCTATTGGAGAGAGGGATGGTTTCATCGCACAGGTATTTTTTGCTTACTTTAAAAAAATCCACTACATACCGACAACACCTACAATGAAATTGATAACCGCAATTCATTTTCTAGTCTGCAGTACATTAAACAACGCTTAAGCTAACTTTAGATAAACACCGTCCTCCCTCAGTGCCTATCTGTATTTGCTTGCAACGTGAAACTGTAACTTTTTAAACTCAACGGCATAATCTCGTTATGAGGCATCGCGATTTTGAACATTTTGCCATGGTATTAAAATACAAACCTATAACGAGAAAACGACTGCTTTTGCAGTCCGTGGTCGTTGTGAGGTTAATAATAATAATAATAATACCTTGGACACTATTTACACACATTGATCTAGCCCCAAATTCCAAATTCCAAATGACTTTATTGCTGTAGATATTTATACATATACATAGCAATCGTAATTTTTTGCCACTTCTCTGCATTGAACCACTGTGGGAGAAGAAGGGCGTAGAAACGCCCACAGATTGATTTTTAGATCTCTTTTAAAAATTGCTCCAAACTAGGAGTCCCTGTATCTTGGGTACTAGACAACGTATCTATATCTATCTAAGTATAATATTTATCTATAGAAGTATTACACATATCGTTGTCTAGTACCCAAGATACAGGGAATCCTAGTTTGGGGCTAGATCAATGTGTGTAAATAGTGTCCAAGGTATTATTATTACTATTATTATCCGTTCTCATCAAACAAATATTTGCCCCCACCGGTACTCGAACTCGGGACCCTTGGCTTCGTAGGCAGGGTCACTGCCGACTCGGCCATTCGGGTCGTCAAAGGTTAAGCGGACTCTGCTTAGAAGTTATTTGTTGGTCCTAAAGGGAGTCAAGCTGTTTGAAATGTTTGAATATAGATATAGTTGCATTAACTAACTCATCTCTCATTCCGCTAGCTACTGCCAATGTATTAATACTTAGAAGTTAGAAATATCAAGTTTAGAAAAGTATCGAAAAGTTAAACTTGTCCGATGTTGACGACATTTTCAGCTGCAATATTTTTTAGGTTTTCCTTTTCCCGACTCAACTCAATTTCTCACGTCGTAAACAGTAGCGTGTTATGTTCCACTCATATTTCCCTTTTTCCCAACACGCTTGATTTTCTATAAAGAAGCATTTTATGCACTGTGGAGCCCAGTTTGAAATACTATGGCTATGCTCGGGGTCCGTGCTCATATCCCCCCATCTATCCATCCATACTAATTTGTCCTTCTATACAGTTGACATTTAATTAGCCGACCATATTTTGGATTTTCGTGACTGAGAGAAAACGCACAGCCTAAACCGGTGGACCTAGAGAAATGAAACTGTGAAGGGATTCCTTCTAGCGTAGGGTGTAGCACTAAGAAGGGACTTGACAAGGGGGTTTTTGAACTCAAATCGCACACTTAGGGGAAGAATTTGTCTGTCAGTCACGTAAATACTTGAGCCCAAAATCCTGCATCCAGGTTCAGTTGTCATCATCATCATCAAGTATTCTTAACTTTGTAAGTTAAGTAATATGTTTTACGTACTCAGTGGGGTCAACACCCCCAAAAAATTGCCCCCACTAAACCAAATCCTGACTAAGATTGCCCCCCTCCGAAACATATCCTGGATCCGACCTTGTTAGAGCCTTCTGAGAGCACACTCAATGATGAAAGCGGTTCGCGGGCCAGACTCTGAACTGAACAAGACTGCTTATTTGTATTCCGTAATGCGTGGCTTATGAAGAACGTCGGGAAATTCTTGTGTAGCTTTTTTCGTGCATAGCCGATTTTTCGAGTACCCACTCACTAATGTTAACGTAAACGCTGTTTACGTAACTCCACTGACTTTACTACTGAAGTGATGTTAGCGTGTAACTGCACTGTTATCCTAGTTACTCCCCGCAGCAGACCACAGAGTTTTTGATCGGCCAATAGTTTAATCTGGTTGGGCTGCCAGCGTAATTAGGCCGATACGGAATCGTTAGAGGTCAATAGGTGATGTGCCCCCAACTTACTAAACTATCGGCAGATAGAAACTCTGTGCTCTGTAGGTCTAATAACTTCTTGCTTGTTAGATCATAGGGTAAAGATCTGTTATGGATAACGTATACTTTGAGTTATTGTAATATGTAAATTTATAATAAAAAATTAACTCGTACTCTTTAGGTATTATATGTTTTTAAATTACATTACGAAATTAAGTTCGGCACAACGCCACAGGGGCCGTTTTTAGATTTAGTTTAGTATTAGGTATCCTTAATTGTAATTTTATTTTATTTTGTATTGTATTTGTATTTTGTATTTTGTATTATATTATTGTATTATAGTCTTATAGAAACTGACATTCCTTATTTATTTTTATTGCATAGTTGAAGTACGGATATTTATTTATCCGGCTAACGTATGTACATAAATTGAAGGAGACAATCTGAGGTCTAGTACCTATTACTACAATAAAATACAATGACATAAATAGATGACTTTCATGGACATTATTTTGTATTTTCTTTATCTACGCATTCCTTTCGGGAAAAGCCATCAAAGAAATGCAAGAAAAAATAAGTCATTTAAGTAGCCAGTTATCTCCACGTTTCAGTTGATTCCCAAAGTTTTAAGGTAATAAAAATGTATTAATTGAATGCTTCAGGATGGAGCTCATCAAAAATGTATAGAATTCGTATAGATTAGCATAAAAGTCATTTTATTGCTTCGGAAGACAAACAGAAGAGGATATTAGCTGAGTTGGGTGGAGGTATAGTATTGTAGCTTGGGGTTGGAAAAGGGCAGAGGGGGGAGTATCCTAGTAGGATTCTAGTGATTGCACATTTATAGCATTCTTGAGTGTGGGTTGTGTACAAGAGGAAGTATCAGTTGGCGGGAAGACAGAAGTAATAGAGGGAATAACTGAGCAAGGCATAAGGTTCTATCACTATTGCTGTTACATAAGGAATGAGAATCACACAAGTATTGCAGCTCGCTGGACATTCCTGTTCTCGTTACGTTTTCCAAGTGCCTATTTGGTTGCATTGAGGCATGTTTATTTTCTACTTCAGTACGGAATGTAAGCACATGGTACCACATTTACAGTAGTCTTTTGTAGGTTACGTGGTACGTTAGCTCATTTCACCTTTACCTTTTAAAAGAGTAAGCTACCCTGTTAAAAAATAAAGGTGAACCCCCAGTTTTTGAAAAAGTGGTCGAATGTAACAGGCGATTAATCGAAGACTAGGTGATACATACCTCTCTCGCATAGTGTGTGAGAGAGAGGCTACCCCTTCCACTTCACGTCTTGTCTGTAAGAGATAATTTTGTTCGACAGTTGTCGGTCAAGTCACAGGGGTCGCCCACTGTCAGGCTGGATGCTTCTCAGTGATGCAAATCATGTTATACTTCCTACTTAGACTCCCATTAAGAATTCTAATTAGTTGGAAGTTTGGCAAAGAATTCAATGAGCTCAGCGTAATTATGTCGGTTAAGTTCTCGCATTTATTATTACCAGCCGCGTTTAATATTCAACATGGCGGTAACGGTGGCGGTGTCTGTTGGCGGCTCCATGTGCGGTGTTGCTAACTCCGTAACCAGACAAATTACATGGAGATCCAGAGTTAGGCGGAGGTAACGCCGAGCTAGGAACGAGTCACGAGAATAATGAATTAGATTAAAATATTTTTAACCTATCTACCAATTGAAACGAGATGGTACAATACCATATGAATGTTACCCTTTAGGCATAATAAATAATAATTATGAAGAGACAATCAGGATAACAATACAAATCGACAAATGAATTCCAGTACATTTACGTGTTTGTATTCAATTGATGATTTATTCGGACAATAGTTTAAAAATTTGTATACCCTTGTAATCTGCTCGGTGCTCTCATAAGAGCCCCGAAGGAGGTCACCTCTATGTTATCTTTTTCTGTTATAGAAAAAGCTGGCAACTCACATCTGAGGATCATCATCCTCAATCTCAGATAAACGAAACTCTTTGCTTCCTCAAAATATTTCTTGTCACAAGATTTAATTGTCACCATTTATTTCAGATGCTGAGTCGGACGTTCTCCCATCCCCGCACCCCGCGTCCCCCTTCAACTAGCAACATAGTACAAAAAGATCGAACTTACAAACAGAGAATATTTTTACACACAGATAAAACCTCGTAACGTAGCATAGAGAAGGAGATTTCTCGGGAATCAGCGAGGCGATATTTTCTTGCAATATATTAGGTAGACGGACACTATCGTAGGGTTTATAGGCGAAAACAATGCCAGAGGTTCTCATAAAGCATCGGTATCTGGTGATCGCGTCCGTCTAGGGGGCGCAGGGTGAGTCGAGGGGGGGCGGGGGCGGTGGCGGGATGTGTGAGGATAAGGAGGAGGTCCGCAGCGAAGCCCGAGCGAGCCCGCGGCGTCTGTGCTGGGAGCGCCGGCCTCCGCCGCCGCAGCCCGACACCCGCGGACTCTGCTGCGCCAAGCTGCTCAGGAAGAATGGCAAGCCGAAGAAGGTAAGTGTCTACAGTTGTATACGACGTCGTGAAACTAATTTGAAACTGTTTATGACATGTAGGTATGTGTGTATGTGATTAATTGTAATTATAGTTCGTCAATTTAGGGTTATCTCTACCCCGTTTTAGTTTGATTCGATGATGTCTTAAATTACATATTTATGGAGGTACCTCCATTTCAAGTACTATACGCACGGGTGCTCACAGCCGCAAATTATATAAATATCCTTACCCAAAATTCATAGACATATCTAACTCCAAGAAACCGCATGATATGTAATCCACAAAACTCGTCAGCGCTAACTCCTGCCTATAACCCTCATATTTCAGGGTAGAGCGCACCTCACCTTAATATAATCGAAGTTTAAATCAAGTTTCAGCCGTTCTGCCACGGTGGCTGACTCGCGATCATCGTAATGCGAGCTTTGAGATGATCCACTCACATTACCGAAACAGTAGCACCGATAGAGAACCGTCTTATTTAATCTACCTATCTGTATATGTAGATATTTTTTTTTACATTTTTCACGGACTACCCTATTTTAATGTCTCGCTTGCCTCGATTCTATTTTTTGTGATTATTTATTTGTGTTGTTTCTCAAGTAAGTGAATATTGTATTATTTTTTAGAAATAAACGTCTTAAACCTTAAACCTTATCTCGTAGTTACTGATGATTCCTGAATATTAAGAGCGTGCGTCTTTTGAAAGACGTAGAACCAAACACTAGACAGACGTAGCTGTATAAGTGCTGTAACTCGCAAAGTTCTGAAGTTCAGACATCCCGAGACTGGCGAAATGGCGAAGACAGTATTATGTACATTGTGTTAGAGATCATAACTTGTATGGCAAATAACTTGGCGCGTCTCGCTAACTTTGGATGAAATTAGTGGGCGCACTGACGCCGCAATTCTTAAACTTAGATTAACCGCCTAGGGGAAAACAAACGCAACGCCTCGCTCATAATTGGATGATAATAATACTGCTATGGTACAAGTGTTCTATTCCCATAGGAAACGATGGATACCAGAGGGGAAAGTCGTCTGATTCGTCGAGTTAATATTGGATATCGGTAAACATTTGTTTTTATTCACAACTGTTATTTAAACAATTGATTTTATAGTGATATATTGAGATCTCGTCTTTTCCCTTACAATCATAGACATATAGGCTTCCACTCCTTAGCATAATCTTGAATCATATTAAGTCCTCCAGGATATATTATTTTTATTATGAACCCATAATGTCCCACTGCTGGCCAAAGGCAGTTTTTATCTCATGATCCCAACTCATCTGGATTCGAACAACGTAGCTCCGGCTCATGCAGTCCCACTTTAGTTGGGCAGCCTTCTGAGCTACATATATTATTTTCTCTGAAAACGCAGCTCAGTATTCCAGGTCTGGTCTAAAAGCCGAACACCGAGAACGCTGCGCTCCATGTTTCTCTGACAAATCCCAAGTTCGAACCTTTGCGCATCAGTCAAAGACCAGGTCTGTGCTACGTAGGTAAGGATGGGAAGAATGCACATGTCCATGAGCATGCATTTCAAATATAAAGGAGTGAAGGTACTTCATGAGCTCATTCATAGACCAAATGCTTTTCCAGGCATTTTCAACGCGTCTTACGACTCTCTTGTCTTGTCGGCCTGGAAAGAGACTATTTGGACTAGATAGACATATTCATAGACATATGTAATTCTCACACCATCCACGTCCAAGGTATGCTATTCAAAGTCAAAGTCGAAGTTTATTTATTACTGTAGATATTAACATATACTTAGCAAACGTCATTTTTGCCACTTCTCTACATTGGACCACTTTGGGAGAAGCAGGGCGAAGAAAGTCCCACTTATTAACTTTTAGACCACTTTTAAGGTTGTGTTTAACTATTTCAAATATGACAATATTAATTATTATACATTTAAAGCAGGAATAAATAGTTTTGTATTAACATCTAATTCTGTGCTGAGTTAGATTGATCCCATACAGTTCCGTCATTTAAGTAGTCTTGAACATTTTGATATCCCTTTAGGCAAAGTCGATTTTACATGGATTTATTTGCTCAAATGGCAATTTCAAAATCTCCTGAGGTATATTGTTGTATTAGAGAATGCACTGACCCTTGAAAATATTGCTTACTTTAGTCTAAACCGGGCACAACTATTGATTATTTCTTAGGTTGACATTACAGCTATCAGTATCAGCTACAGTTTTTCCAATATTTTTTTGGTCAATAAAATTGGATCTTCCTAAACCCTTTTCGATATGTGCACTTTATAAATACTGCCACTACAGAGTACTTTATCGGTTTACACGCTTACAACTGTTTCCAAAACAAAACTGACGAAAATGGTTCCATTAGTGTGACTTCTCAGACCTTTATTCAAACACTATCGAAAAAACTTCTACTTCATGTATTATTTCCCTTTAAATCAAATCGGGGACACCGGAGATCTTGGGAGCTCCATTTTGCAATTCTAAATTTGGCAGAGAGCTTTTCAATTCCGCTAATGTGTCTGCACAGTGCATATAGCCCTAGGGACCTATTCACATTCCTACGATTTGGAAATATCGTTCGGTACGATAGATACGATATGATTTCTCTTGTCAAAGACGGCCGAGACGGTGACGTAAAGAACCGTATCGTACGATTTCACCGTACTGCAGTAAGTGAATTCCTCTATGCTTCGCGCTTTGCCACTGTTTACAAATACATCTTACTTGCCTTACCCGGTGCCGCTGATATGCTTTTCTAGACTGAGGTGAAGTTTGCATAATGCATCGTTTGTTTATTTCTATTTGGCTCTTTATCTAAAAATCTCTTTCACGCGAGATCTAGCAGGACGGTGGGTATGCCGGAAGGGGTGTGTTAAGGCTAGGCGTTGCGATAAGCTGTTAGCTTTCCTTGTAACCATTGTGATAATGAAGATTAGGAATTTGACTTGAGAACAATTTTCGTGAATCGAGTTTTTCAGTCAGCATTTTTGCTATTTTAGTCGTCTCGGAAGTAAATATCTTACTCCCCTTTTTGGGATTTTCTTAATGCTGCACTCAATTAATTAAGCTTTGCATAATTAATGCGGGAAAAAATACCTTTTTGCCCGTTTCACTTCTATTAAAGAACTTGCTTTAGGAATAATATAAAAAATTATAAAAAAGTGTTTTAGAGCCCTTTGTCGAACGAAGGCCTGACAAAGCTAACTTAAAGTTGCAGAACAATTAACTCTCCTAAGCCAATTGAGTCCATAGCTTTTGAATCGATGAAGAAAAAATCGTAACGTAAATCAGCTTAATTTTTGAATTTTGCATTCGAGTAAAAATCTGCCTACGTGTCTCTTATGCCGTGTTACGGTAATTTTTAACATAAAATGTCTTTATCCCATTTTTATCAAAATAATTATAAATACTTAATGTGTATTTGATCAGACAGATTTTGTCTCTTGTCAGGTAACAACCGGTATAATATGGACGGTAACCAAACGCAATATAAGACGATGGGTATTGTCAAATTCTATTTATTCTATGGAATGGTATTCCTTTTAAAGAAGACATTCTACACGTAAATCTAGAAAAAAATATGTTAATATACCTGTTCGATTCCAAATCGATATTCGATCGATGGTTTCTGTACGGCCATTTTGAATTTGACGTTGCTGCCAACCTAGCAGTTTTTTGACAACTGACAGACGAAAGCCCTCGCAATGTAACGCGTATTGGTTAGGGTATTGAAATTAAATCGCAGTCCATCTGGAATGTATTCGGGGTTCCCTCAGGATTGTCTATATAGCTGAGTGTGTTGTGGTTCCCCGAACCAGATAAAGTTCGCATTTACGTGGCCGATTGGTTTTTTACCACGTAACATAACCTGTGTTGGAACACTGTGCTGATCGAGGCTGGCCCGCCAGTCACACAGGAGGTTGGCTGAAGAACCTGTCTACCAAGAAGAGCCTAGGGTGCACCCGGGCCTTGCAGAGAGACAGGAGGTTGACGGGACCGAAGCACAGACCAGGTTAGATCGACTCCATTTACAATAGCTCGGTGAATCGCCGACGTTCACACTTCTTGGCAACTGATCGCTACGCTACCTCGTAGCTGATGGGCCCCTGCGAGGTCATTAGGTGCCGAGAAGCCTGAAAATTTTGGTAGCAAGAGCGTGGTTTCCTGAGATTTGCAGCCGTCAAGGGCTCCAGGAACGCACGATTTGGGACTATCAATCTGTAGGTATAGGCGGTTAAGTAACTGGTTGGTTCCTATATCCACATAGATTGGTAGTATTGTAAGCTATAGGTCTGGTAGTAGACAGACAGATATTACAGTTTTCCCTAAATGACCAGTTGTACTGAGATGTGACTCAGAATAGTAGGTACTCAACTTAGGTACATTGTAGGTGAATTGAAAATTGCATTGAATTACCAGTTAGTCAATCTATTAGTGGTCTAGTAATGCTATTGAAGAATGTTTTGGTTAACATAGGCAGTTACATCTATTGATAGCAGGCTATTGCATTGTTTTCAGTTTATAGCAATTTATAACTTGAACTAATATTGACTATCTGTGTGTGTTATAATGATAAAGGGAAACTAAATTGTATTTACAGAATTTATATAGATATAAAACTCGGTTCCTATTGTTTATGGAAAACAGCATTGTTTAAGTTGTGGTTTAGGGTTCCCTCGTTTGGGTTGTAGACTGGAGGGTCCAATATAATTGAGTTACTGCAAATTGTGAGTAAGTATCGTTCCGATCATGTCGTTATCTGAAATCCAGAAGGGTGTTTCTAAGGAACTCAGATGGTTTTCCTCCGCACACGGTCTGATAGACCGTTTAGATAGGCATGATGTGGTATTGGAGCGGTCTATGGACGTTAAGGAACGTTACAATAGGGTGCTCGAATTGTCCGCGCAGGCGGAATCAGTTGATGGTTGCGCACCTGACAGGCTGTCACGGTTGCTAGGGGATGTCGACCAATGTATGGAGATGGCAGCTGCTATCACGCAGAAGGCTGCGGACATACGTAGACAGCGCGAGTCCAGCCATGGTGGTGACATTGAAGCACCTCTGCCGCTTCAGGGTTCAGGGTCCAGGTTACCGGCCATAACTATGCCTACTTTTGACGGAGTGTCCGGTGAATGGATGAGCTTCATCAATCTGTTCGACAGTTTGGTGCACATGCGATCGGACATTACCAAGTCTGTCAAGATGGCTCAGCTGGTGGCAGCATTGAGGGGTGAGCCTAGGGAGCTGGTCGCTCATTTGACAGTTACGGAGGGTAACTATGAAACGGCCAGACAATTGTTGGTCAGACGTTACCATAACAAACGGAGGTTGGCCGATGCCCAACTGAACCGTTTGTTTAGTATCCCGGTTGAGAACAAGGTCGGGGCCATACAGACGGAGGTTTTGAACCCGTTGTTGTCCGTCACCAAGGCTCTAGAGAATCTTGGACTTCCGGTTGGTGAATGGTCGTACCTACTGCTGTACATTGTACTTTCCCGCCTACCCGCTGACGTGCAGACTCGTTTCGAACAGTCTCACGGGAGGTCGGCCGAGGACCTGCCCGCCTTCTCCGACTTGGTCGGATTCTTGGAAGAGGAGGCTCGACGGGCAGAGAATTTGGGGTTGACGGTCACCCATCCTTCGGAGCCACAGAGAGCTGCCGGGAGCGCTGTGAGTAGGGGCCCTCCGACGAGGAAGGACCGCACCAACCGGCAGTCATATGGGACTGTGAGTGCATTGACCCCACATAGTGAGACCTGCCCATGTTGTAGGCAGATTGGCCATGCTGTGGCCAATTGCAATAAGTTCGGGGTACTTAGGGTTCAGGGACGGCGCCGGATGGCCAAGCAGCGGAGCTGGTGTTTCCTGTGCCTCGGGCCACACATGGCTAGGTACTGCACGCGCACAAAAATGTGCGGATATTGTGGTGGGGCCCACAACAATCTGTTGTGCATGAACCGGTCCGGCCAACAGCCTCCACAGGGCCGTATCCAGGGTGACACGGCATGGGGCCCTGAGAATTCGTTTGCGACTCGGAGCGCAACTCAGGGGCCAACGTCCCCACGTGCACAGGGCAGTACTAGGGTGCAGGGCCGCACTCAGGGTCATCACATGGGGGGCCCTGAGTTTTCGGTTGCGACTCAGCATCCGACTCAGCGGGCAATGGGGCCACAAGCACGCAGCCACCCAGGGGTGCAGGGCCGCACTCAGGGTCATCACATGGGGGGCCCTGAGTTTTCGGTTGCGACTCAGCATCCGACTCAGCGGGACATTGGGTGTGTTCAGCGGGCCGTAACGGGCGGGTGGCATGGGACACCTTCGAGCTATGCAGATGCGGTTCGGACGCCGCCTCAGTTGTCGCCCCGCTCGTCGCCTCGTCCTCGTCGGTCGCATGTGATGTCCCCCCCGCTCATGGAGCGGCCACGGTTGAATTCACGCCCACCCCCCTTCGGGGGGCGTCGTAGGGTGGCAATGGAACCGGCGCGTGGGCCATTTGTACAATGGGACCCTCTGGCGTATAGCTGCCTACCTGATCGGTTACAGGCACAGTGGGGCCCCGGGGGTCCTCGCTAGGAATTTGCGGCCCAACCATTGGTTGCCCCCCAACCGGAGACGGTGGTGTTACCGATCGCCTCTGTGCTTGTTTGGGATTTGGCGGGCAACCCAACATACGTTCGCGCCCTATTAGATTCTGGAGCTCAGGGCTGCATTGTATCGAACGATTTAGCAAAATGGTTGGGCCTCAAGGTAAATAGGTATAATAAATCAATACGGGGCGTGGGGAATGTTACGGTTACGAATGTAGTTGGTCAATCGGTGATCACGTTCTCTCCACGTTATGACATTTTGACAAAAACATCCGTGCAAGCTTTAGTAATGACGCATGTCATGGGCAAACACCCCTTGGTGAAGTTGAATCCGGCCGTTCGATTCCTGACGTCAGGACTCAAGTTGGCGGATCCCGATTTTGACACTCCAGCCCCGGTCGACCTGCTACTGGGAGCAGACGTTCTGGGTAGGTTTCTGTTGTCGGATCGGCGAGTTCTTCAGCCGGACGGGTTGATTGCTGTGGATACTAAGTTTGGTCACGTGATCATGGGTCCGGCATTGCCAATGGTTAGGCCTGCCGAGTCAGATGGCATATTTATTGGCTCAGCGTTGTCAGACGCTATCCAACGTTTCTGGGAGATAGAGGAACCTCCCACCGTTCGTCGAGTCGACGCAGACGAAGAAGAGTGCGAGTTGTTTTACCAGAATAGTACTGGTCGCCTTCGTTCTGGTCGTTTTGTAACTCGACTGCCTTTCAGGGCCGATCGACCGCCACTAGGAGAATCTAGGAAGATGGCTGAGACGAGATTGATGTCGATGGAGCGTAGGATGTCAAGGGACGCCGTATTTAAACAAAAATATGTTGATTTCATGAGGGAGTATGAGTCGTTAGGACACATGTCGGTATCGGGTGTGGACTGGAGATCTGAGGATCATTGTTTCCTTCCACACCATGCCGTTCTACGAACCCCTACCGGCAAGATTCGAGTTGTTTTTGATGGGTCAGCACCTACCTCGAACGGGATGTCCCTGAATCAGTGTCTACATTCGGGACCCAAGTTGAGTCGTGATATTTCGGATATTCTCACGAGCTTTCGGAGGCACCAGATTGTATTTGTCGCAGACATTCGGATGATGTTTAGGCAAACGGTAATTCATCCGGCTGACAGAAGGTATCAGTTGATACTGTGGCGTGAGTCCACGGCCGAGCCAGTCAAGGTCTATGAGTTAAACACGAACACGTATGGGTTACGGTCTAGCCCGTATTTGGCGATGCGTACCCTGCGGGAGTTGGCGTCGCGTGACCGTGTGAGCTATCCTAGAGCCGCCGCTATCCTGGAGCAAGATTTGTACGTCGATGACGTCTGCACAGGGGCAGCCAGTGTAGAGGAAGCTCTGGACCGACGTGACGAGCTCATTCAATTGCTGGAACGAGGCGGCTATGAACTACGCAAGTGGATGTCCAACTCCCCTGAGTTGATGGCTGGTCTCCCAGATGAGTTTCAACAAGACCCGCACGTTTTTGAGAATCCTGACAACCCTAACATGTTGTCAGTGCTTGGAATTCAGTACCGGCCCGTCCATGATGAGTTTACCTATCGGGTGGTTTTAGAAACACCGAAGGCCTGGACGAAGCGGTCAGTACTGTCAACGATTGCGAGAACGTTCGACCCGAATGGATGGATTTCTCCAGTCACCTTTGCTCTCAAATGTTTTATGCAAAGGCTATGGGCGGCTCAGTTGACCTGGGACACCCACCTCTCAGGTGATTTGTTGACTGATTGGACGCGAATGTTCACCTCGCTATCGGACATAAATAATGTATCGCTGCCGAGGAAATTGGTCCCTGCTGGGGATTACAGGGCAACCCTTCACGGGTTTTGTGATGCCTCTGAACGAGGGTTTGCGGCAGCGGTTTATTTGCGAACCGTCACCTCCACCGGGGAGGTCGACGTGCGTTTGGTTTTGGCAAAAAGCAAGGTAGCGCCTATTCGGACAAGGATGACGATTCCAAAACTGGAACTGTCCGGGGCTGCTCTTTTGACCAAACTT
The DNA here is from genome assembly GCA_949825045.1 of Argyresthia goedartella. Taxonomy (NCBI): domain Eukaryota; kingdom Metazoa; phylum Arthropoda; class Insecta; order Lepidoptera; family Argyresthiidae; genus Argyresthia; species Argyresthia goedartella. Next base: position 17,626,545 of record OX463826.1, read on the forward strand.
TTGAATCACACTCTAACAGTGTTGCGTGGGTCAGTGGTTTTGGAGGATACGGTGTACGCGTGGACGGACAGCCAGATTATTTTGTGCTGGCTGAAGGCTTCGGTCCATAACTTAGAGGTTTTTGTTGCGAACCGTGTCTCCCAGATTGTGTCGTCTGAGGTCCCACTGACCTGGAGACATGTACCAGGAGAATTGAACCCGTCTGATTGTGCATCCAGGGGATGTCGGGCTCCTGAACTCGTTAGACACCATTTGTGGTGGGGACCACCCTGGCTTGCCAAGAGAGAATCGGACTGGCCCCACAGCCATGCAGTAGTATCTTCGGATCATGGCCCCAGAGCGGCCGTGCATGTTACCCAGAAGGCTGAGGACCCTGACGCCGGGTTTCTGCTGGACCGGTATAGCTCACTTGACAAGTTGATAAACGTGTCCACTTGGATTAGGAGATTCGCTCGAAATTGTCGTACTCCTCGCGATCAGCGAACGTTGAACCCTATTCTGACTCCGGCAGAGCGAAACGAGTCGCTGTTGAATTTGGTCCGGTTGGTACAGTCCTCGAAGTTTGGGGCAGAATTGGAGATTATACGAAGTGGACGTTCGAAATTGAAGGGAGCCGTCGCGCGTCTCAACCCCTTTGTTGATGCGACCGGGTTACTTCGGGTAGGAGGAAGATTGCGCAATGCGAATCTGTCGTATTCGGCTCGTCACCCACTTCTGCTCCCCAAGGGGGGACAGTTAGTTGAATTGCTGGTGACTGATTGTCATATTAAAAACGCGCATGCCGGCTGTAACGCGTTGTTGGCCACGCTCCAGCGGGAGTTTTGGATCTTATCTGCCCGCCGTGTCATACGGAACATCGTGTTTCGGTGCATGCCTTGTTATCGACTTAAGGCTGCCACGATGCAACCTCTCATGGGGGACTTGCCCCCTGATCGTGTGAATGAGGTCAGACCGTTTTCAGGTGTTGGTACGGATTTTGCAGGACCGTTTATGGTGAAGAGTTCACGATTGCGTACCGCTAAGCAATACAAGGCGTACCTGTGTGTGTTTGTTTGTTTATCCACCAAGGCGGTACATCTCGAGCTCGTTGCTGATCTCTCGACAGAGGCTTTCATTGCTTGTTTGGATAGGTTTGTTTCTCGAAGGGGACTTCCAACTTTGATCCGCTCTGATAACGGCACTAACTACGTCGGTGCGGAACGATACTTACGAGAGATAGTCAACTTTTTGAATGTAAATAAAGTGGATATTGGAACGGCCCTCTCCCGTCGGGGTATACAGTGGACCTTCAGCCCACCGATTTGCCCCCACTGGGGTGGGATTTTTGAGGCCGTAGTTAAGTCAGCTAAGACGCACTTGGGGCGTATAGTAGGTCAGACCGCGCTGACTTTTGAGGAGCTCGCGACATTGTTTTGTAAGATCGAGGCCGTTCTCAATTCGCGACCGTTGTGTCCGCTCAGCTCGGATCCAAATGACCTGGAGGCTCTGACCCCAGGCCATTTCTTGATAGGACAGCCACTTAACGCGTTGCCCGAGCACCCCTTCGAGGGAGTGAAATTGTATCGGTTGTCAAGGTATCAGATGTTGCAGCAGTTTACTCAGAATTTCTGGAAGCGTTGGTCGCTCGAGTATCTGCATATCTTACAACAGCGCCTTAAGTGGACTGACAAAACCAGCCCCCCTAGTGTTGGTGTCCTCGTTCTGGTTAAGGATGCTAACCTACCGCCACTACGTTGGCGCAGGGGGCGCATTGTTAACTTGTTCCCTGGCAAGGACGGGACCCCCCGGTCGGCAGAGGTTCTAGTAGGAGGCTCGGTTCTAAAACGAGCGGTAGCAACGTTGTCTCGGCTGCCCGTAGATTAGGGGACAGGTGGGTGCCTGTCCGGGCGGGTGATTGTTCGATTCCAAATCGATATTCGATCGATGGTTTCTGAACGGCCATTTTGAATTTGACGTTGCTGCCAACCTAGCAGTTTTTTGACAACTGACAGACGAAAGCCCTCGCAATGTAACGCGTATTGGTTAGGGTATTGAAATTAAATCGCAGTCCATCTGGAATGTATTCGGGGTTCCCTCAGGATTGTCTATATAGCTGAGTGTGTTGTGGTTCCCCGAACCAGATAAAGTTCGCATTTACGTGGCCGATTGGTTTTTTACCACGTAACATAACCTGTGTTGGAACACTGTGCTGATCGAGGCTGGCCCGCCAGTCACACAGTAGGTTGGCTGAAGAACCTGTCTACCAAGAAGAGCCTAGGGTGCACCCGGGCCTTGCAGAGAGACAGGAGGTTGACGGGACCGAAGCACAGACCAGGTTAGATCGACTCCATTTACAATAGCTCGGTGAATCGCCGACGTTCACACTTCTTGGCAACTGATCGCTACGCTACCTCGTAGCTGATGGGCCCCTACGAGGTCATTAGGTGCCGAGAAGCCTGAACAATACCTTTCTTTCAATTGTAGTGTTTGAAAACATCATAATATATTTTTTTTAAGTATGATATTCTCAAACGTTTTATTTCTTGGGATCTTAAGGAGTATTGATATTGGTTCTTGCGTCAAAAAATTGATATTAAACATATCTTAAAATTGAGTGTTTACACATTTTTGCGTTGTTATTTCTACGGTGGCTGACGTATCATCAATGTTGCAGTCTGAGCTGTTATGAACTCTATTTTAATATAGTTTTCTTAGTTTCAACCATCACTAATCAAGTTGCTAATTTTGTCAATACACGAGCCTTAAGTACCATTGGTGGGATTCAGCCGTGGAGACATAATATTACCCATGATGCCAATGACCGATGACGTACCTAGTTCCTACCCTTGAGTTCATCTTAAACAAACTTCTGTTGAATATCAAACGTAAGCTAAAGTCCAAGATTACTTAACATAGTTTCACTGTAAGCCTATAATGAAGTTAGAATAAGTCACGCGGCTGAGAGCTGAGTAGCGTCGCTCATCTCCATATTCAGAAGATTACGGGGATCACTCACAGCTTGTTACTTATACACACACGATGTCAGCATTTTGTACCTTTCATTAAGAAGGAGTTTGACTTAAGTCTCACTTCGATTTAAAGTGAGCATAATGATTTCGGCCTCATTTCAGTATTGCCTTTAATGTGCTTATACGAGTATGGGTTTGATTCTTTGTACTCATTACATACTATACATAATACATCTACCTATAAACTTCAGTTATTAGAGTTTTTTAATGAAATATTGAATAATTGGCTAAACGTGGACACAACTGCGCCTCTGCCACTCCATATGGGAAAATGCATGAAGCTATGTTTGTTAATCTACCTATACACTACGCGCCGATTAGTACTAGGCTATTTAGAAACTGTTCACGCCAACCGGAGGGAACGCACCGAAGACTACGAGTATTTTCCTTCGATTTTCGCATTTCCCGGTATAAATTGCTGGAAAAACAGGGGCGGTGAGAGTCATAACTCTCGAGCCTGAACATCGTTTAGTTAGAGTAGAGGCAGAGGATGGCGAGTGGTTACGATCCGTCTCTGCGAGTGTTAATCGCGTCAGGTACCGAAGTGTGCCACAGACAGGCTGTTTTATGTATTTGGGGTGTTTTGGCGAGAATACCCCTTTGAAACACATGAATATTTTCCTTTTCATAAAGAGTTTAAAGGAGTTATTTTTGTCGCCACCGAGAGGCACAGTATGAACACTCGAATCTGAGTATGAGCAAGCCAGACTCCATCTCCTCCACTCTCATAAACTTTACTAACAAAGCAGATATAAGTAAGGAAATAGGAGGGTTATTACCTACATCATCTATTCCTTTCTTGTTATACAAGAGTCATTGAGATGCAAATGCCCATGAAATACTAGTGGCTCAGGGATCTGTTTTTTCTTTAGCTTGCTGCCGACTCCTACCTTATTCTACGAGATTAAAATATCGCTGCTAAATCTCACTGAGTCCATATTAAATAGTGTAGTAACACTATTTTGTAGACTACAACTCACTGCCGCTGCTCTTTTTCGAAGCGTCGAAGATCAATAAACTCAGTACCAAAGAAACTTAGCTTTAAACTTGTAATTTTTCATGTAAACAACCAATTATGTCGTCCAGTAGAGGAGCAGATAGCAACGGTTAGGTAAGGCCAAAAAACTTTCGTGAATCTTCTTTAAAATGCATCTTGACGGTGCTGACGCCAGTTCAAATATCAAAACTTGGGTTCCACTAACTGCTTCGCCTTGGAACTTCCGCGAAAAACTGATCGTCTACTGAGCAGATGTTCGCCTGTGTTTTTGTGTCCGATCCGAGCCCCGAGACGCCGTGTCCGAAGTTTTATGCGAAAAATTGAATGGTATCGGAACACTTCGCTCTATTTTTTTAGATACGAATGTGCGTTGTAAAAGTACAAACCGGCTTTTGTTATACAAAATACTGCATTGCATTATGAAACTGCACGAATATCCAGCTCTCTACTCCCACTCTAAACAGAGGCTAGTCGTAAGGCAAATATGTTTATGAGACTTGCTTATTAGAAAACTTATCCTTATACTCGTAATATAGCCGCATCACTTAACAATGCTATCACATCTAGCAATATCAAGCCTCCGCGAAAGTTATCTACCAAATGTAATAAAAACATTTTTTCCAAGATATTTTTCGTGTAAGCACCAATTTTCGAGATAATAGACCTGCATGATAGAGTTTATTGGCTACACTCCAAGCGTTAGTACAACAACACACTGATAGCGATTCTTCAGACATAAAATTATGCTGAAACTACCCAACAGAATCGCCTGCATAAAACTGAAATAGGAACTGACATTCTGAAAAGTAGTCAGAGGTTTTCAGAAAGGTTATTTTAGGTAATTGAAGTTATATTTATAAGACAACATATAATTTTGTATGTGGCTAGCTTTAGATGTGCTCTGTATTGAGTAATATCAGCTAGGTATTAACTCGGGAGTGGAAAGTATTCGCCAGCGATTCCAGCTTCATGATGGGTATTACGTCGATGATAGCTGAAGGGGCTACGAACTGCCGGAGTTAGTAGAGACAGAGAAGTTACAGCTACAAAACTCTGTACCATAGTGTTTGTGACATCCGTAGAGTTATTTATAATGACAGCTCAGTCTGCAATATGATTTGCCGACATTTCTTCTGGTTTTCAGAAATTTTTACAAACCCGACAAATATTCAGGTAATTATCTACTTCGTTTTCTCAAATAAATGGTCATAAGTGTTATCATTGTACTCGTTTTCTGGTAAATAAAAGTATTGAGTATTTGTATTTGTAAATGCACAACTTATTCATAGAATTACCTTCCACTCTACCTAAACAGATTCCACTTTCGCGTACAGCGATCGCTTTGGTAAAGTGAATTCAATCTATTTCTTTTCATTTAGAAATAGTTGTTCACCTTGTTTTTAATTCAATGTATAAGTCCCGCCTTACTGCAAGTGCATTACACATATCGCTCGAAAATACGTAGGTTTTAATATATCCCCGGCGGCATTGTTCGAGAGACATACGTCCCGCGGGGTTTGTCGCCTGTCGTATCGTATCGCGTCGCGTCGCGTCGTCGCCTATTCTACTCTACGAGTACACTATTCGATATATACTTTACACTATTGCGTCCCTCCTTATAGAGGAGGGATTAGTTGTTATTTAAAACTGACGTGAAAGTTTCACGAAGAGTTTTCGGACTGTGACAAATATTATTAAAGTTTAGAAGCCTTATTAGAGTTTTACCTAATCTATCTGTTATTTTATATTTGATTGAATAAAACAACACCGTCATACTGTATTTTTTATGTAGCCGTAATGATACCCCACTGTTGGATGTAGGCCTCCTCGTCTTAAGTGCATACATCTTGGACCACCCCGGCAGAAACTTGTCGAGTTCGTCCCGCAATCTCCGTTTAGGCCTCTCCCTAAGTCCTGGTACCAAATAACCATTAATAATAAATTCCTAGACATATTGATCTAACTACGCCATTCGTACAATACTCTTCGTAATGCAACTGAACATTAATTAACATTTATTTATATGAAACCCGCTACCAACGCAAACAGATCGTCCACATAGTCACTGGGACATCCTTATTGCCATACTAACTTCCTCCGTCCGGTAGAGTGCAGTCTTAAACGCTGTCCATTAGGTTCATAAAATCACTGGTAGGTACCCACATGGTTCAGAGTCTGTTCAGTGCCTCCAGGGAATAAGGTACCCTAACCCGTCATGTCGCCTTGCAGCAACACTGTGATCTATGCGAAATTGGAATCGTTCGCTACGTGACTTTAAAACTGATCCGATCTTGAGCAAAATCTCGGATCTCGAATAATATTTACCTTTCGATTGGCTCTCCCTTTAAGCAACTTGATTTAAATATTCGAGGCAGGTTGATCTTTTAGGAGGCATCCTGCCTATTGATTGAACTGAGATTGAGTTTACTTACGCGATCCTTTCATGACCTGATATTATCTGGTTCTTGGTATTAAATACTACTGAAGGTTGCTTTAAAGTTGACTAAATAAGGAAAGGCAAGAGGGAATAATCCGACTCCAAGTATAAATGGGTATATATTTTAATCAATTAAAAGCGTCGTACAAGTAATAGATTAATCAAAAATAAATAAGTAAAATAACATTGAAATTCTAGAGGAGCCAAAAAAACCCCGTTACATGATAGCACAACCGAGCCGTTTTTCTAGTCGAAAGATATAGATATATATAGATTAACTCCAGACAACCGAAAAATGCGGAAAGTGAAAACATGAAAAAGAAGATTTTTCATCATAATCTGTCCAAAAATAAGAAATTGCAAACATTACAAAGGTGATTTTTCATCACAATCTGTCCAAAAATTATATTAGCAAACCTAAACGAAATCCAGCGTTATAGTTTGTTCTTTTCAGTCTTCTTTAGATCCAATAATTGACAGCGCGACGAAGCGTTTCTGTTTCTGTTTGGGCCAAAATGCTTTCGTATGTCCGGATGTTCGGATTTCTGGATGTTCTCCTCTTCAGGTCGCATTTCTCAGCCGATTCTCGTGAAATTTTGTAAGCAGGATCGATAACTGTATGTTCTTTTTGTCGATTCAGTTTTTTTAATGGCGGATATATGGGATACAAATTTATTGATGCGGCTACTTTCATACTCCATATACGTAACCGCATTAATAAGTTTGTACGTGGTATTGTTAGAAAATGCAGCTGGATTATTTGTTTTTATAATAATTTGTTCATCCGATAAACTGCAAGGGGTCGGGGATCTGAGAGGGTGGAAAATAATAAAAAAACGCAAATTTCCTGTGTCGCTAGCGAGGTCTACAGCTCACAGAGTCGCTACTCATTAATTCACGTTACCACGACTATTGCATTAATAATCCAGTTCAAACTCTAATCCACGAGTAACATGAAACAATGACGGACAAGCCATATACAATTATGTTATACGCCCACCTGTAGATATAGGAAGCCAAGCTCCTAAGCAAACATTTAACAGCCCTCTAATGTGTTGGCTTACTGTCTGTCTATGTCTCCGTATTACTATAGCGCGCTATAGCAGTATAGCGTCGGAAATAGCTCGTCGAGGTGTCAAGTCCTCACGCAAGTGGCGACGGGAGCCGAGCAGAGATTAAATTCCGATTTACCTGCGCCTTAAGAGCAAGCCACTCACCATATCAACGTTGGCAGAAATGTCTGTTGGAGTCTACGACTTAGACTATAATTAGGGTTAATAAGTTTTATAATAGTTCTGTTAATTTCGCTTACACCGAGTATGTGGGCTGTCACAACTGCGAAGGCGAAAATTGAAGACATGACACGTCTCTTGACACAGGGACAATAAGGATCGGTAAATAATACGTGATTATAACTTGGTCTATATGATAATAGATGTACATATCTATAAAGCTACACATTTTTCGTGTTAAATGGGTTGAATATAAGCAGAAATGAAAAAAATAAACTGGCTAAACTTTGGCACAATTTTGCCTCTGCATCCCCGTATGGGAAAAGACGTGACGCTATGCGTGTGTGTATGGGTGTATAAATGTGTCTTCTATCAAGGTGTGTGTGAATATATGGGGCATTGTTTAGAAGTATGGTACGCATGTGTGTGGACTATCAGACAAAACTTTTGAACTGCCGTCATCACGGGGAGAGCGGTGCCAAAAGTTCTTTGCGTTCTGTCTGACGAAGGACGTTAATTGGTTATTTATGAATCTAATTAAAAGACGAATAGGCACCTGTTTTTTTAAGCCTTTTCGATCTTAGAATTGAGTCATTCTTGATGCAGGTCGTTTTCGAGTGATTTATGCCAATTGTATTGGTTGTGCTATCATTGATGCCAATGGAAACTGATTTAATTATAAACGTTAAACACGAATAGGCACTCTTTTAAACTGTGTGTGTGTTTTATTATTTGTCCGCCTACATCAATTAAAAGTTATTTTCAGATTTAGAAGTTGCGGAGTTAAGAGCTGTTTCTTTCGCTTACTTCAAAGCCTCAAAACAAAACAGTGCACTGTTATAAATTTACATAATGCAGATTATTGACATTACCACTTTCTGTTAAAAATATATAATTTAGGTATGTAGCAGCTGCTATTTTATGGAATCTACTTAAGTAAATAAATGAAGTAACATCTTTCAAGATTCTTTAGTACTTAACTTTATTGCACCATGCAGTTGAATGAATACAAATGAACATGGCGAAGGTGAAAAAATATATGTACAAAGGCGAACTGGTCTCCAACAAGAGATACTATACTGACATTTTAACTACTTAGTTTTTGGGCATAAATGTTTATAAATAAGCGACTGAAACATACCATCCCACCGAACACACAGTGTTCTGTTTTATCAAACATGTTAGTTTTTCTGAAACTCGAATATCGTAGTAACTACTGTGACCTTAAGGTAGTAAAGGTACCTGTTTTTGTTATAAATGCTTTGAAATCTATTTAAAAAATACTTTTTGATTCATGTAGGCAAAATGTATGGAGACATGAATCAAAAAATTGTCACGAATCTGCCGATTGTACCGAATCGGTTGCTGACTGTATATAGCTCTTATACTGTTTGTAACAATCACTTATAGCATCTCTTACAAGTGGTTGATGATATATCAATAGTTCCTGATGTGACATAAATTATCTACATGAATTAAAAAACCGTGTGACCAAAACCAAATCTTTACCTATTAGCCCTTGTAATTTATATTTAATCGCAATAAAATGAAATGTAATGAAATGAAATTAAGGCAAACAAACGAAAAAAACATCCTTCATAATATTTATGGGGTGATATCTGAGCTACTTCATGGCCATATAAATAATTGTCTTGGATATTCTACTCAGAAGATATCTACCCTGAATGAAGCTTCAAAATTCATCAACAAATCATATATAAATATTCTTTACGCACTCGAATTTTTCATATGATACCCTCAACTAACTGACTTCCAAAGTTCCGGAATAAATCAGCAAAGAAATCACTAGATTTTCACCTTAAAAATTGTTCACGAAAATGGGAAAACGACGCGCTACATTTATCGGAAAATACCGCTATTCAAAATTTTACCAAAGCTGACATAAAAAAAGTTTCCTTGATAAATTATAGCTTATTTTTTCAGTAACAAAGAGACCCAAATTATTATTTTTTGAAAAATTCATCAGATATTGCCGCAAAAAATAAAACATTCCAAGAATGAACCAATTAACGTTCAGTGTTGACTTGAATATTTAATTTGTATAGAAAAGGAAACAAAACGTATGATTTTGCTAAGAAAACAACTTATTTCCATCTGTAATCAAATTACAATGCACTAACTATACTCAATAAGGTGCATGACTGAAGAAATGTGATTAACATTGATGATCAGTTCATCTCTCTCTCTCTCTCTATTCAGGCATGCAGGTTATTGAGTATAAATCTTAAAATAAACATTCAAAGTTACTGAAACGTTAGACAAATTAACAATTATTAGATTATTCTATGACTCAGAGGAATTCGGCGACAGCTGTCAGATTCTAAATAAGTCCATTGAGTTTTAGGCTGTATTCTGAAGTTGTAACTTTCAAGTTTGTGTCAATTTCGTTTCCAAGTAAGTTTCTGAGGAGGTCATATGCTCAGTAGATGGGTTACAATATTACGTCAGAATATTTATAGGTTTAATTCGCAAAAATGCAGTACAGTAAGAGTACAACCATGATGTCATTGTAGGATTGATAATACTGGTCACTTGAAATGATGAATGAAACGATAGATGAAGTATATCTGTCATTGTCAATGCCACGAGCAAACAATATTTTACGTTAAAAATAATCTTCTGTTTCTTGTTCTTATTTTTATTTACAATGGAAACGGAAACTATATTAAAATTAATGAGAAGTGCTAAAGATCGACCGGCTATCTCATGATAGGTTATAAATACTGCTTTCATGTTAAAAATAAATCCGGAATTTCAGGTGTTGCAACAGGCAGATGTGCAGTGCTTCACTAACCACAAATTCCATGACGACTGGACTAAGGCTAAGTGAACACACATGTCTTGCATTTTTTGTTGTAAAGTGAAAGTGGTGGAATCGATCGAACCTGTTCATCACTTCTTCGAGGAGTCGTTACAAAATTTACCGCATATGCATAATTCCATACTGCTGCCATACTTTTCTTCTAAAAATGATGCTCTATACGCAGCCAGAAAACGAGCTTTGGGTACCGATGCATTAAAGTTTGACAGTACTAACGATGTTGAAGTGCTTAAAATTATACGCGATAATTTTATGATTTGTGAAGACGTTGTCGCAGCTAGCAAAATACTTGTATTTGGCACCGATTTGACAAAAAAATATCTAAAGAAATCATACAGATTTCTTGGGGGTGACACTTTTAAAGTTTTGCCAAGCCCATTTAACCAACTGTATATCATCAACGCAATCTTCAACTTAGATTTTGAGAGTAGTAGCACTATTGTGCCAGTCCTCTACGCCCTTTTACCGGACAATCTGGAGTCAACATATATCAGGTTGCTTAAATGTTTGAAAACAGTTCTAAATCTTCAGATACAACATTTTAAGGCCGATTTTAAACTAGCTGCTCTAAATGCAGTGTCACATGTATATCCATCTGTAAAATTAACTGGATGTTTTTCATTACATGAAAGCAGTTTGGAAAAATGCCAAATAAACTGGGCATGTGCACCAGCAATGAGAAAAAATTCATCAGGTTTGTGACATATCTACCGTTACTACCAACCGAGTATATTACCCAGGGTTGGAATGATCTTGTGGCGAAGTTTTGCAAACATATAGAAATTGGCAGATTCATTCAATATTTCGAAAAATATTGGATGGCCTTGATAACACCAAATTTATTTGGCTGCTGAAACGAAAAGTATCGCAACACTAACCACTTAGTAGAATGGCATAATCGGTTAAAAAATGTCTAAGAAACCGTTTTTTTGTATTAAAAAAAGAAGTTCGACATTTGCTTGAAACAGGCAAGTGCGCACCTATCCTCCAAGAAATCAAGACGGACAGATGTTAAGTACGATATCCACCTAACGTATTTTAATCTTAATTTCAGTAGCGAGCCTTGTCATTTTACTAAAAATAATTTGAGGTCGCAATTTACCCGAATAAATATCCTAAAAAAGTATTTACCTTTTATGATGTGATAACGTCTTATAAATCAATGAACGCCGGCTGCACGCACGAAGAAGTCTCACGTTACTCACGTTCCGCCTTGTCACGTTCTGCCTGAGCCGAGTGTGCAAGTGAGAGCGCGGAACAAGTGATAGAGATGTTATCACGTAAAATTATCGCCCGTAAACCTACTTTATAGACAACCAATTTTTTGTGGTATTTACTGCGTATTTATGTGTAAAAAAGGGTGTATAATGTAAATATGGATGTATACTCTGTTTTTGTTAAGCAAGTTTAAAAAAACATTTTACATAGGTATTAAAATCTAACTAAAAGCGTCACCTAACGGTAAAATTATGACAACAATATTATTGCTTGTCATTAGACGTGACTGTACTGTATTGTCGTAAACATAATAAAGCGTAGTTATATTTCAACTCATCAAGAGTCTGTCGTCATCAATATTCACACTAACCTCATATAATGGGATAAAACGAATATTACCTACTCCGAATCCAAATAAAACAGAATCTAACTTATCAAGATCTTGTCACAGATCCTCAATTCACGTATTGAGAATCTGACAGCTGTCGCCGAATTCATAAAGCGAGCATGAATTAATTATTAGATATATAATACTTATTAAACCTCTGTTTTCGTGAACAACCAAATCGACTCAAACTACTAGCGCGCACTCAAAGCACTTTACAAAATAATTAAGTCTCTGAGTGAAACATCTCATGTCATTTGAATGCCATACTTCAGCTTGAATGATACTCCTTCTTTATGTAAATAGGTTCACTACGTTTTTGAAAAATGAGTTACGAATCTGCTCGCTGTCGTACTTACGTAAGTGCTGCTCTTCGGCAACCGGTTATCATATCCCCCGAAGCTTATCCGAAGAGCACTTATGTTAATTACCATCTTTCTATGGACGCGAAAGAAGCAGAAGTCTTCCAAAACTGATGCTGACTTTTGTTGAGTTGTCTGGTTCCATTCAAAGGCCAGAAACCTCTAGGCATCGGTGCACATCTGGCAGGATCGATATTTTAATCACTAAGGTTATTGAGAAAATGGCCAACTAACCAGAGTTTTAGGAAAAGAACATGATATAAGACAAATCCGAGCGAAAGCTGCCGGCCAGTGCACAGTCAGAAGACACGTGGATGAAGTCAATCTATTCCAAGACGGCCGGATTTTGGCCTGAAATTGGCCCCAGCAGACACTGACATGATAAATCTATGGAAAGGAGCATGAAGAGGAAAAATGCTCATTTCTTCATCTGAATCGGAAAGGCCGTTGTCAGATGATGGCTATTCTGGTATAAACCCCGCAGGCTGAATGCCTCTTAAAAACTTTATCTACGCACGTATCATAAATGCTCTAAAATCGACTCAGAAACCATAGGGCAATGACCTGCATTATGTATGACACATCGATGCGGATATGGCAATTTACAGACAAACAAATTTTACTTTATCTACACACGTATCATAAACCCTCTTTACTGCGTATAAAACCGCACGTTACAATCAGCATAATGTAGTTTACTACTTGATAAAAACTCATTTCTTATCTGAAAAAATTACACATTATGACCATAATGTGTAATTTTTCTACATATTATGACATTCAAATTTCGAACGCCGACGCCCGCCTGCGTGCTGCTCCTAGTTTGTCTGTGAAGTTGGTACTGACATTCAAATTTCGAACGCCGACGCCCGCCTGCGTGACGTGAAGTTGATATTACAGAACAAGCTAAACAACTGCAGAGCCACAATGCCGGTCAAACATGCGGTTCCTGAACACATCAAAGAGAGCTTATGATATGTGAGTAGATAAACTAGTGTATGTAACTGTACATAATTAGGCATTAAAACTCTCGAGTTATATTATTATGAAACTCGCCTTCGGCTCGTTTCATAAACCCACTCTCGAGTATTGATGCCCTCCATTATGTAGCAGTCACATTAACTACTATTAACGCATCGATTAATCGATGCTATAAAGCAAAATTTGCAAGTCTGTGATACATTCGTATTGACGTCTATCACATCAAAGTCGAATTTTGACAGTTGTCAGTTGTAATTTCTTTGTTTTTTTTTAAAAGAGCTTTGAAAAGAGATTGTATCCTCCTTACGAAGTAGAATTGTGAATTTACCTACGGCTTCTGAATCCATTTCAGAGCACTTATGAGATGTTTGTAGATAAATTAGTGTATGCAACTGCATATAATTAGGCCTTCAAACACTCGTGTGTTAAGGCCACCCACATTATATGACAGTCACAAAAACTACTATTGTTCGTAAGTCTAAAAACGTATTTGAGGATGTAAGTAACTAATACATTATTTCACTGGTATCATGTTAAAACGAAAAAGGTAAATATTGTATAAAAACAGTTCATTGGTGTAACTGGCATATATAACTTATTTCTTTAATATTTTAGTAATCTGTGTAGAATTTTCTTTTATATTTTTTGTTTGTATTTCTTACATTTATTTGTACGTATCGAGAAATATGGGAAGAATACGAAACATACGAAGCAGCATACGTAAACAAACCAAGTTATTTACATTTCATTCGCACGTACTATATTGAAAGTTTATGGAGCATAATATGTGTAAATATCGTGTATTGTTGTCATACAAAAAACATAAGTAATCACTACTTTGCGAGAGACCGCGCGACACATCCTCCAGTCTCAAAATTGTGGCAGAAATAGGCGAAAGTTTCCCAGCCGCATGGATCAACTGAGACGATTCTCAGTTTATAAAAACAAGTCAAAGGATAATTAATAATAAGTAATAAGGATAATTAATAAGTTTTCAAGCTGAATTTACTCAAACACGATATCCAGTATTCTTCCCGAAATCAAAAGAAGAGTTGACCAAGTTATTAAAACTTGTTTATTTCAATGCTTTTGAGGTAAACCAACATATTGTGGTCGTATTTAAAGGCTATGTTGAAAAAAAATATGTGTTTTTACTATCTAATCTTTAGTAAGATTAGCAAGCTGAAACATTATTGGCACTTGAATACTACTAAGTGTAAAAATATATATAGACATATCGTTGGATTATCCCCAACGGCTGGGATATTTCTCTAACACCCTACTCTTGCCGAGTCATCCATCAATCACGTTATAAAAGTGCTATTCCATGTCTGTAAAAACCGAAGTACCAGGAGAAAATTGTTGTTTTGCACCATGTTTGTATGCTGAAAAGCTAGTATACTACAGCACAGTTCCATTATTCTCGTCAATCTACAACGTACTGTCTCGCGAATGATAGAGCACCACAACGTAGTTATTTTTTTATCTATATTTACACCCTTTCACCCGCACTGAAATGCTGAAAAGTTAATCTGGTCTAAGTAAATGGAGTCTACTCTTACCGGCACGTTTTTTGATCAGGATCAATTTATATCTATCACGGAAGTGGATCTTCGAGGAAACTGTAATTAATTTGATTGGAAGCGCCCGGGCTCATCAGAATTGCAAATGAGCAGGACACGGTGCGTCAATCGGTGGATTAACTCGGAGATTTATATCGAAACAATCGAGTTGCTTTTACGCAATCTTGGCGGACCTGTGGTTCTAGTTAATTATACGACAAGCGGTGCCAGCCATAAGGGTTGAGTTATCTTCGTTCATTGTATCATATCATAGTCATTAGGAAATCGGGGAACTGAGATATCGCGTGGCGGTTGCGTATAAGTTATGTCAAAGAATACGTGATACTTACTACGATTCGTTTCAAGGTTTACGAAAAAATAATGTTGCTCATTTTAAGCATCGAATGTGTTTTCGTCAAAATAAATCAAATTCTGTGAGCTCAATGAATCTATAAATCAATACCAACGTTAGTTTTTTTTTGTTTCGTCAACAATTTGAATACGAGTATCGCATGCAGGGAAATAAAAACACGACAAACCGCAACATATAAAAACTGTGGACGTAGCAACCCAGCTATTAGCAATAAAAATACGGTTTCAGATACCAAAAAGGTTGTATGAAAACTGAAAACGTTTTATGAGCAAAACTTTATTTATTTGTATATTCCGTTCTTTTTTCTCAATTTTGTCACGAGCTCCTCAATTCAATACTTTCCTTTTATAACAATGTTATAGGTTTTTGCGAACACATGTCCACGTACGTTCGAAGTTTCTTTATTTAATAAACAAGTGTGGCCCTCGAGAAAATCTTTACATGAGTGAGTAATAAAAAAACGTTGCGTTCGTGTTTTCGTACATTCGCCCCGTACCCCGTTTCCTTCCATTTTGCATTCTGTTAAGCGCCATATTTTTATCCTGTCCCTCCAGCTTTCCGCGCCGTCAAAGAGACGAAGGTTTCTTTTTATAATGCAACTACACATTCTCATTGTGCCAGCGTTACAAGTTAACTTATTCATACAGAATATAGGTACCTAGTGATTATTTTTTTGCAAACGGACAGCCTTATAAAAAAAGGAAAGGTGTTTTGTGAAACGGTGAAGCTTCTGACTGTATTGTTTCGTAATTGTTTACTGTTCCAACGAAACAAATCCAATCAAAGTATTCCATGACAACTAGGTATATATGGTGAGTAGCTTCGTATTTTGTCAATAAAGGAGAAATTACTATCGGCAATAGTGCTAAGCCACCACACATTCCTACCAACCCATTGCAATCTAATAACAATGAAGCAAAATAAAAGGCAATAGTCGACTTAGTTTTTGCAAAACACGACAGCGCGTGGTACTTGATTGTGATTAGGTTTGTAGAGTCTGCAAAAAATGCGTTATAATGTAGTATGTAGGCTTGCATTGATAACTCTTGTGCTGACTCTACATGCAAGGTATGACAGTATGCGGCTCCCCCGGCGGACCCCTGCATGGGTCCACCCGTTCTGGAGGCGTATTTTTGAAGCATTACAATTCCAACTCGCATTCGAAATCGCTCACGAATTTGTAAAACTCAATTTTTTTAAATACATTCCATGATATCTGCAACGAGTTTTTTTTTCTTTCCAAGAGAAAGTAGAAACTACCTACGAAAAAATGACAAACGTATGTTTACAACAAAACACAAACTTTCTATAATCTATTTAATAATGACGTGCGTTGACCACTTGACCCAACAAACGCTAAAAATAAAAAAATATATTTTTTTTGCATTTGACACTATAACTTTTTAATTAACGTTCCGTTCCCCCGTAATCCATTACCGGTTTTTAAAATCAATGAATTTTTTCTTTTTGGTATTTTTCTCCGTGAAATGAAATCCGTTAAAAGTTTTCAATATAAAAGCAATACCGATTTCGAGTGATTCAAAAATACATAAAATTAGGAGCATTAGAAAATAGGCTCGCACACGATTTATTTTCGCACGCGAATTCAAGATTCACTTCGAATGCTCAAAAAGAAAGTCTCCTGGTGACTTGCAAAATCGTTACGTCGCTATTTCCCAGCTACAATAGTGGGTTAGCCATTTTCCCGCGGAACGACGCTGGCCCTAGTAATGAAAAGTTGTTAGGCATCGGGTCTGCATTTGTATTCACTCTAGCTCTGAGAAGGGGTTTCGGATCGTGGGCTAAGTCGGGTAGTTCCCCTACAATAAAATAACTAATTGATAATATGTGCAATCGAATCTATCATACCATGTCATCAATTAAAATTGATATCGAAGCTTTTGCTATTTACAATTTTTATTTATTTGAACAAGAAACATTTTGTTCAATGTCGGCGGTATCACTCAAAGGAAAATTAATATCACAATAGGAAATTTTGAGCGCTGAAAATGATATTCGTATTTACCGGACTTTTCATTTGTTGTTTACTCAGAACACATATAGCTACAATAAAAGAGTAAAGCGGTTCTTTACGGCTACAAGTATACGTTCGGTTTAACTGGGAATCCCCCTTTCTATTGTCTTAGTTACAATGTCGCCTCGGATTTTTTCCCGGACCTTAAAACTTGGGCCCTTATAATTCAAGGCACGTGATGACCGCTAATGAAAGACTTACTTAAGGGAACTGCGCCGCAAGAGAGAATTAACAAGTTCCTAATACAATTTAGACCTTAAACGAATTTTCTTGGCAGCCGAAAGAAATAAAACTTCGTCATTATCGAACTTTTCTTCCAATAAAACTAAAAGTTACACAATTTATACGTATAGAGGTTGGTGGGACGCAATTTGATCGTAAATCGAAACAGAGTATATAATTAGTGGCTAAACATGAGGGAAACAGTGTCTCTGCCAACCCTTCTGCGAAGATATAATAAAATAATAATAATACCTTGGACACTATTTTACACACATTGATCTAGCCCCAAACTAGGATTCCCTGTATCTTGGGTACTAGACAACGGTACACTTACTTATATAGATAAATATTATACTTATATACATAAACAACCATGACTAGGGTACAAACATCCGTTCTCATCAAACAAATATTTGCCCCCACCGGGACTCGAACGGGACCCTTGGGTTCATAGGCAGGGTTACTGCCGACTCGGCCATCCGTCATAGGTCTGCATTGATATGATATGTTCTCGCAACTCCACTAGATATTCGTAAATTAGTACATAATAGTACAACAGGGCCTTATTTGTTTAATTATAGTAGTCATTAAATAAAGAAAAGTAATTTGGCGCCGACTAGCTGTAAAACTCATCTGGCTTACAATTAGGAAAAAAAAGTATCTCAGTTGGCTTCGTATTTCATCGCGAGCCGCGCAGCCTGATTGCTAATTTCGCGACAAAGCACACCATTACAATCCACCACAGTAAAATACTGAACAGCTACTTATGCACGTCTCCGGCGAAGTTAGTTGTATTTTTACTTATAGAATACTAATTAAAAATGTTTTAAGGTATTTTTTGATTTAAGAATTTTCGTACATTATAACTCCTTAGCTTAGATAATAGCAGTTGAGATACATACCTATTAATGTAATACCTAATAACTTTGCCAATTATCCAGAAAATAACAACTCCAATCAGGCGGCCATAAGTTATACATCACTGTTAGGGAATTGAATCAAACAGTTTCCAAAATACCATTTATTTACATTGCCTCCCATCCTGCTAGTCTCGTAGCTGGTTGCAAGGCGGGTCCGCCTGGTAGCGTAGCACGCCGCGGCGTAGCGGGCGAACAGTTCGGCGTAGACGGACGTTACGAAGCTACGACCAACTTAAATTGGCTAAAGATAATCTTTCATATCTCCTACAGTTTCGAATCTTAAAGGCAATTTATTCGCAATATTTCCTAGCCCGTACAGTAAATCTTAATTTTCGTTCCTTGCCATGTTTTGATTTGAGAAGGAAAACATGCCCTTTTGTAAACATGTTTGTCTCTTCGATTATATTAATTCACATTCAAGACCGGTGTGCTGAATATGAATTGCGTATATTGTCTTGTTGCCGTAAATTCAATTAATTGTACGACACGAGCGATACTCCTGTAATCAAGTCTCTGCGTATTGGCAGGGAGATGCAAATTGTAATAGATTGTGTACATTTAAATTAATAATTACACGTTTGCGTACCAGTTACGTTCAGTTCCGGGGAAAATTATGGCTCTGGTAATTATATGCTGCAGACAAGACGATTATTTCCAGTATTATCAATTTATAATCATTAGTATGCGGATTTGTATTTGATATTATATAAATATAGCCCATTAATATCCCCACCGAGGGGCACAGGCCTTTACCCGGATACGAATCAGATTAAGCCATACTCCATCTGATTTCGTAAAATGTATGAATAATTTTTATAAAAATATGTACATCAGCGTCCATGGTTTAGTGTTAGATGATGTAGTGTTGTAACATTGTAGCAATGTAGTGGTAAAAAACTATATCAGATATCATTCACCATTAATCGATTCCTTATAAAATGGCATGTCATTAAAAAAGTAAGGAAAATTTTGGTGAAAAACGAATTTTACCCTCGATTTGCATTCAGGAAGGACGAGGGTCCCAAATCGAATTCCTTTCGTTTTCGACTCGAGTCGTGTCGCTAGTATGAGTTACTTACTGCCCTTCTTTCTATCGCCGCACTCTATTTAGGCTGAAGCTATATTTGCCATTGGACCGATTCATAATAATTCTTTTTTAAAAAACTAAACCCAATTATAAATTCAATTGTCTACAATTAGAAATTCACTTGTCTAGCTTTTGTTTAAGATGCGTGTGTCATCAAATGTTAAGTCTGTGTAGTTTATTGCAACAAATTTCGGATTGGTTATAAAACTTCAAACAACACACAAGCCAAACAGACTCAGAATTACATTTCTAGTAAAAAGGATTGTAAGGTTTATTTGCGATTTATCGCCGGGGAAAACTAAACATGAATTTTGTATGGTGTGTCCCTGTAATTTATCCACCGTCACCCGACTGCTCCATTGTACCGGCAACTCACAAAGGGTTAAAACAAATCACATTACGAACGGCTGAATTGTAAATTGGACATTATTCGTTACTCGCGCCTCGGGCGAGTCTAGTTGTTTTTGCATGAATCCTTCTTTCTTGTGTCAAATATTTTGTCAAGCTATATTTCTGCATGTGAAATATTACGCATTACTTACTGGTGCTTAAATAATTTTATCTACACAAGTATCATAAACCCTCTTTACTGCGTCCAAAAAACGCACGTTATGACCAGCTTAATGATATACTACTTGGTAACAATTTCTTATCTGAATATTGACCATATATACCTACATTATGACCATATGATAAATTTTCCACAAATTATGACATTTAAATTTCGAACGCCGCCGCCCGCCCGCGTGCGCCCATAGTTGGTCTGTGAAGTTGGTACTACTGACAAGCTAAAGAAGTGCAGAGCAATAATCAATGCCACAATACCGGTCAAACATGCGGTTCCTAAACACATCAAAGAGAGCTTATGATATGTGTGTAGATAAACTAGTGTATGTAACTGTACATAATTAGGCATTAAAACTTTCGAATGATACTATTATGAAACTCACTCTCAAGTTTTAATGCCCTCCATTATGTATCAGTCACATAAACTACTATACTTTCTAGAATAGAATAAAATTATCGATGTGACGTGCGAGCGTGGGCGATTGATATTTTCTGGACTTTAATATGAATACTTTTCACACACATACTCGTATTATATCGTACATACATACGGATGTTTAGCTATTAAAGGGTAGCCAGAGCTGCGGGAACATATAATGATCCCACAAAGCCACGTTGTGCAATATCAGAAGCCACGTGACATTGGCATTATCCTTTTTACACGGTTTCCAAAAACGGAGTGTTATGTGTGTTTACATGATAACAAAAAGGAGTGTTATGTGTGTTTACATGATAACAAAAAGGAGTGTTATGTGTGTTTACATGATAACAAAAAGGAGTGTTATGTGTGTTTACATGATAACAAAAAGGAGTGTTATGTGTGTTTACATGATAACAAAAAGGAGTGTTATGTGTGTTTACATGATAACAAAAAGGAGTGTTATGTGTGTTTACATGATAACAAAAAGGAGTGTTATGTGTGTTTACATGATAACAAAAAGGAGTGTTATGTGTGTTTACATGATAACAAAAAGGAGTGTTATGTGTGTTTACATGATAACAAAAAGGAGTGTTATGTGTGTTTACATGATAACAAAAAGCCAGATCCAGAAATGTTCTTTAAAATGTTAAGCCCCGCAAAACGACTATGGCGTGTCAGTTCCATATTTTTTTGTTTTTTTGATAAAACATGGATATTTCTGAGTATGTTCGTGTATGTTCATGACAGTTCACACGTCTTGACGTTAAGCCCATTAGCGTTTTACGGGGTTTTAAAATTTAAAGATCATTACATAAACATAAACATTTATACACAGGCACATACATTGCTTTTGAACCCACACTAGGACACCCTGTGTCGGGGGAACCAGAACAGCGACATCATGCTTATATAAACATCCTTTTATACATAGTTTCTGCAACTCGGTGTAAGTGAGATTATTGAATTAGACACAAATAATTTCTCTGATCAGTGTATCATGAGACATGACAGTACCGGTAATACCGCTATTGTTACCACCTACCGACTTCTCTATTTGCTACCGCCGCTGCCGCACAGCCCGCCGGCACGGAGCCACTAAACGCTATTTTCCGCGCAATCAAACCAATACCGGTGTGTAATTGGCACCCCGCGGGCCCTAACGAGGCGGATTGTTCGACGATGCCGCAGATACAACAATACGCTTTGTATAGAATTGTGATGACGGCATGGTTTTTCTGCTACTGCTGGGAAATCGCAGGTAATCGCAATGCGATTTCTGTGACCGCATTGATTCTGTAAGGATTAATCACAATAAAATATCCGAAGAATCTAAAGAAGAAAGAAAATATGTCGAATATAATAAATAAACGAATAAATTGA
Organism: Argyresthia goedartella; assembly: GCA_949825045.1. NCBI lineage: Eukaryota > Metazoa > Arthropoda > Insecta > Lepidoptera > Argyresthiidae > Argyresthia > Argyresthia goedartella. The sequence continues at coordinate 17,648,574 of OX463826.1, forward strand.
ATGTAAATTTAATGTTATATTTTTTGGGTCGAAATATGGTATTTACTTTTACGAACTCCTTGGTCTAATGGGTTTCACGCTTGCCATATACCAATATACCAATGAGATAATTAATAAATCTTAAGTACATTATACGGACGTTCTAACGGTGATGGAAAACATCGTGAGGAAACCTTCATTACTCCATAGCTGCGGCGATGGGCTAGCCCCCTGTCACGCAAAATGGAGTATTGAATAACTGGCTCAAAGTGGCCACAATTGTGCCTCTGCAAGCCCGTATGGGAAATGGCGTGACGCTATGTTATGTTAGTTTTACTGATAAAAGGATATTGCAATATACGAACACGTCATTGGGGACATAATCATAACAACATAGCGAAATAAACAATAAACATAGCCGGAAAGTATTGAAACACATAAAAATAAAACCAGACAGTTTATTAGCAACAGGCCTCCTTTAATGCGTTTGCCCCAACACGATAATAATATCGATATCGTTATTTGATGAGCCCCACTCGGCTACAATTCGGGACACAGCGGGATCGAATCTGCTTCAATACGTTTTATATTGGGTCCTTATTGCCCGGTGCCCGCCCAGACTCATTCATTTCTCATTTGGACCTTAATGGTATTGTGGGGAGAACAGAATACACACTTGTGCCTTGGGTTCTCAGCTTTGTGCGCGTAGTTGTCTTCTCTAAACCTCAGTGCGGTGAAATAAACGTATAGTCTGACGCACGCTTCCGACAGTCTGAAATAGCAAAATA